>OU745264.1:7500000-10000000 GCA_916618015.1 Xestia c-nigrum
GGGAACAGCTGATTTTTTTTTCGCGATTTCACGGTTCGTCCCATAGAAAAAGTTGTTCAAAATGATGAGTACAATGACCCCTTTTCGGGTTTAGTGTAAACAAAAAATAACCCTGTATATGTCGCCGTAAAATTGTCAAACACATGAGATTGTAATCTCTCTAGCGATATAGTTGACGCCCCTATTTCCGAGTGCAGGGTTTAAAGGAACCTAACTTACCTAACGGGGGGTGCCCCAAGTCCCGATTATGGGGGCAAAGATACTTCTGTATGTTCAGTTGACAATATTTCGAGAGTTTACAATATCGCTAGAGAGACACACGTTATATTGTAATATATCGTGTTTGTCAATTTTACGGTGACATATACAACGGACACGACGAATCAACTGTAGATTTTCACGGAAAAAAAAGTAAGTGGCCAAGAGGACTTAAAGCGATACCTACAAGTTATTACCGTCGTCGTCAGCTCAGTTTAACTCACGTCCAGAAAATAACGTTAACGATGAAAGCCGTCACGTAACTGGGTCAATTAATTTGCCAATACCGAAATAGATTTTTTCCTATACTTCGATACGCGGGGATGCCGAAATAGGGCGAAATTGACCTGCCCAGAGAGGCATTGAGTTTCGCCAGTAATGGACTTCCCTTGGTCGAATACGCCAAATGCCATGTTTTATTCATTAGGTACCTATCTCCTATCTGTTGAAACGCACTGACCTTTTAAAAGTATCAGAAATATTTAGGAGGGCTCATAGAATGTGTGAGTAGCAAGAATCGATCTTCCAAGATTCAGAAAGACTTGCCGTGGTCGGTCCAAGGATGGGTGGCAATCGATACGGGTAGCCCAAAGGCCAAAAGTCAAAATCCAGTAGTTCCGTAGTTAGAGTTATCGTGTTAATGACTGGGTTGCAGAGATCAGATAGGCAGTTGCTTTATGCAAACAATGATCTGCTGCATCCCATTACATGTTGGAACAAAGTTGAAAACTGCCGACAAGTGAGAACAGACTATACTTTTACCTATATTAATACTATATAGAGGTATAGTTTGTATGTAGGGGGTAATCTTAGGAACTAGTAATCAAATTACAAAAAATATATCACTAACGGGGAGCTAACATTATCTCCGAGTCACATCATAATCTGCCGAGCCTTTTCCTAACTATGTTGGGGTCGGCTTCCAGTCTAACCAAAAGCAGCTGATTACCAGTATTTTACATGAAGCGACTACCTATCTGACCTCCACAAGTTGTGGAGGTCCAGTACTAATAGGGTTGTGGACCACAACCCAGTTAATACTGGACAGTACGATACCCCTTGGTAAGACTGGTTGTCAGACATTTTCGTCTACTACCTGTAACGACTGTCAAAGATCTCCGATCGTCATAGGCTACATATAAAATTTCCGTACATTCCGTACGTACACGTATATCAAAGTTTTAAATTATTACACTATGCAACAAAATGCTAATTCATCATCAGTAGCAGTAAATAATTTAATTAGTTCATGGAATATAAACTTTTAGTTTAATGGATTTATATTACGATTTAATATTATAATTCCATAAATTCTATGATCATTTATTTCAATTGTATCGTGTATTTATGTTTTTAATAAGCAACATTTTACTATTTTCTGCAATAAACTCTAATTCAGACTTATTAAAATTAACAATATTAATTCGCTACATTAATTAATCCTGTTCAGAATTAAATACTTTATTAAATCAAAGATTGCGTTCTACAAAGTTTGAAAAGGTAACTTGAATTTGAAATTAGTAAGACACTAAAAGACGATAAAATTGTAACCGATATTTGCTTCTATCACACTTTCGACTTAGAGATTGATCTTAACCTAATAATACTAAAAGAGAATTCAAATTCAATAATACTCATAAAAGATAGTACATGGTGTTATCAATGAAGTTATGTCTGAGTATGTAATGCATGCAGGGCGTAAGTAGTGTTTACACATTAAATAGTAAAGTTAATAGTTTCTAAAGGGTGTAACCCGAAAGGCACTTACTTGTTCTCCCCGTTATTGCGATCATTTTTTCTTCTACCTGGGAACCTTCTACTTACGGAGATAGTGAAGGTCAAAGTTGCTACTTCTTGAAAGTTTCTTTTTTTAAATACAATTGTTCATTTTCAGATTTTTACTTTAACCCTAGATAACTAATCATTCGTCAACACGACGACGCACTTAGTACGGATGAGCGATTTGCAAACTTCCCCGCGCCCCCCGCGTTTCTCTATTCGTTTACCTTAATAATAGTCAAAAACAGTGCAGCGCGTGCCAAAATTGAGTGCACACGCTTATTAGGAAGCTACTTACACGCATTGCGTCGCCCGCTCGACGAAAGTTTAGTTACTACGCAACTTTTCCGCAAAGGTATGTACTTTATACAATGTGGATCTGGAGTTACGACATTAAATTAAAACGAGCACAGTACTAGTCCATAGAAACAGTTTAAAACACGAAGATTAGTAGTTAATGGAAAATTTAAAAATTGAAATTTTCAAACAAAATAAATAACAGAATCAACAGCGTAAAAAGTAACACGCTTTATCTACGAAAAGTCACTGACCTATTGCGCGGCGTGGTGCGGGGTGCAGCGGGCGGCGCGCGGCGGTGGCAGTGCTGGGCGTAGGTACTTTAGACGGAGAACAATAAATCAGCGGCATAAACTCACTAAGTTGCGAGTTGTTAATTAATAAAAGATCACTGATTGAATAATTAATCACATAATATCACATCACGATCAGAATTTAAATCATAAATAGTCAAATTTTTAAATTTTCAAAGTGTCTCCCGTTGTTCATTATGCACAAGCGACATCGTCTTATTAAATTTTCACGGACTCGTCTTAATAAGTCCCCATCTGCCATTCTTTTAAGTTTGTCGAAGGCATTAATTATTTTAATTTTTAATTCGTCCACAGTATTCACTTCTCGTGCATAAACCTCGTTTTTTACGGCCCCCCACAAACCCTATGTTCCGAATTGCGATAAAAGTGATAATATCGCGAATCCGACCGAATTTAGTAGTCACAAAATATGAGGCTACTGAGTAATAATTGTGACATTGCGCGTTGGTCGGATTCGCGATATTATCACTTTTATCGCAATTCGGAACGCAGGGAAAAAGAAGTCCAGTGGTGTCAGGTCCGGGGACCGTGCCGGCCATCGAATAGGTCCAAAACGGCCAATCCACTGACTTTCAAACATATCCGTTAGACGATGTCTAACAGGCACTACGGAATGGGCGGGCGCACCGTCCAATTGATACCACAGTCGTCCATACATGTCCAAAGGTAAATCGTCCGTATAGTCTGACACTGGGCCACTAAGTAGTTCTAAGAATTTCTCTGCATTTAACGTCCCATCAATAAACACTGGACCTATTATTTTGTTCCTATGAATTCCAGCCCAGACATTTAGTGAAAACCGGTACTGGAATGAAGACTCTCGACATAGGCGTGGGTTTTCGTTACTCCAATATCTTAGGTTTTGTCTATTCCAAACTCCATTTCTTGTAAAAGTGCTCTCATCTGTCCACATAATATTAGATATGAAGTCAGGGTCGTCTGATATTTTGTCGAGAAGCCATTGGCAAAATAACACTCTGACTGGCATATCTCTGGATAACAGTTGTTGAGCTTTTCTGAACTTGTAAGGTCGCCGTGCATGCCGTTTCAAAATTCGATGGACAGTTCTGTGACTCACTTGAAACCGCCGCGCTGCGTTCCGGAGGCTACACGTAGGGTTATTTTCAAAATGTTGTAATATCTGGTCATCGATTCTCGAATTTGAAGACACGCCCTCTCCTTGGGGAACCAAAGGCCGATTCTCTCGTAACCTCTGAACGGCCAGGGTAAAAACACGGCTGTTGGTAGGGCACGTTCTTGTGTTACCATATCTCTCCCGATATGTACGCAATGCTAAAGCCGCATTTTGGTGACATTCTCCGTACGTAAGTACCATGTCGGTGTACTCGGCAGCTGTGTATCTTATTTGAGGCATAATTAAACTAAAAAACTTACGAACTTAACTTAAACACAAAACTAGGTACCTAATAAATGCCTAAATAACTCACTAATCTTACACTAACACTTAACAATAAGTCACACTAACCTAGGGCACTAATCCAACTATCATAAATCGTCTTTAATCACAATAACAACTAAAACTTTTCATAAAATCACGACAATGCGCGCGCGGCTCGTCTTGCGATAAAAAAGTATGCGTGGGGTTCCCTCAAAGGGCGCCGCTATGCACTGACTGATTGACTGTTACCGACTCAAGGACTTTTTGCCGAAAAAATTCCGCTCACACACACACTTGCAATTTTTTATGCACCACTAATGCATTATTTGCGTAAGTAATATTTCTTTTTCTTTCTAATTGTAGTATTTTGTTGGAGTGGGCGGGGCGCGAGAGTGAGGTTGTATGACACCTTTCTCTGTCTTTCGAGCATATTGAGACGTAGAGAATGGAATCATACGTTTTTGCACAGGTTCCTGACCTTACAATGTTTACCTATTATTATGGACTCAGATCTACATCATGTTGAAAAATAAGAAAATGAAAAATAATTTCCTGTGGCTAAAGTATTCATTAGATTTGATTGATTTTTTGTATACGGGTAAAGGGCATGCCACTCTTTACGTGGTTTAAAGGAATGTCAATCGTCCTGCTCCACCTTGTATTTTTCGTCTCTTTTATATGTAAGGGTAATTAGTGCAATCTTTATTTGTAGTGTTAGTAAGAATAATATTTATTTGAATGTAATTCTAATGAAATTATAACAATAACATGACTAAATAGCAACTTTTGTTGTCATTAATGTCAATAATTATTTTATTATTGTTGTATTTTTCACGAAGTATTTCTTATATTATATTATACTTTATTATTATATACTTTTAGATGGATTTGAGAAGGCAAGAGGAACAAATAAGCCAATGGATTAAAAACGAGAAATACCAGACAAATTAAAGAATTCCAAATCACGCGCAGTTGGTACATCAGTATTTTGTTACGACGGAGACAAGACGTTGGTTTCTTATAAAGCGAAGACAAATAAAGTTGTTTATTTATTGTCAACTATTCATGATCAACCCAACATTCATGAGAATACAGGAAAACCTGAAATAATAAATTTTTACAATAGTACAAAGGGTGCAGTCGACACGGTTGACCAAATGTGCTCTAACATAAGTACAAACAGAAAGACTAAAAGGTGGCCATTATGTATGTTCTATAATATGCTGAACCTATTACTTAGCTATCAATAGTTATGCTTTCTATGTCTCTAATAATGTTAGGAACAAAAAAAAACCTGTATCACGGCGAGATTTTTTCATGAAAATGGGAGATCAACTCATGGAGCCCTGGCTAAGACAAAGATTACAGACAGTGACTTTGAGACGGGAAATAAAAACTATGATCCAGGATATTTTAGGTGAATCGTCAAATGACGAATTACCTGTTCAACCTGCAACGAATGTACGCAAAATATGCTATTTATGTCCATCAAAAGCTCGCCGAATGACTAAACACTATTGTGTCAAATGTAAAAAAGCTATTTGTGGCCCTCATAATGTGGACATGTGTACCAAATGTCTGTATTAATTTTTTTCATATATTATTTTCTTAATTCGTTCTTATTAACACATATAATTGTGCCATGTAACAAGTTCCTATTTTGAATAAACAATTTTGATTATAATGACGTCTTTTAATGCGTAGTCCGCTCGACGAATGATTAGTTATTATGTTTCTGTAAAACTAGTTTAGTTATCTAGGGTTAAATACCTCCACGACCCCCGTACTATTCAATCCATCCATCAACACAAAGTTTTGAATGCGTTGCATTGAGTTCTCCCCCAAAACATGATTTTTTACCCCAAAAATAGTCGTTTCCCTGCAATCATTTTGGCATAAAGTTACTTGGTTTTATGTACAGAATGGCGACGGCTTCGTAATGAAGTTGTTTACACTCTGTATACAACAAGAAGCTCGATAAGCCAAATCCGATGATGAAAGAATGAGTATGATGATGCATTTGGTGGTAATTCAATGATACAAATTAGGATTCTGGTTAAAAGTCTCTCGTTTCCGATTCGGATGCTGTCATTTATCACTGACCTAAGGGAAAAGGATGACGATTCATAAATGTCCATCTATCTGTTATCTGTTGCCGATCTATTATAAGTTGCCGATGAAGTTCACTGAACTTGTTCTTTCTGTACCTTATGTTTTGCAGCTAACCCGAAGAAAAGTTTTTCAACTTATGTTTAGATCATCTTCATTCTGGTTATTTGATTGTAAATTCAATCACAATGAAGATGACACGACAGCATATCAGGCAAGAAAAGTACCTATTCCACTCCCATACATTTTACACCGTTGCGATGACATTAATTATACGTTGCCAAATGAGGAAAATGTAAATTGGATAATCATCATTTTCCAATTATAATGGGTTCTCCATTTTCTTCCGTTTAATGTGCCGTCAAACGGTGAACGTTTAATTACAACATTTGAACGTTTTGATAAAATTCATAAGCTAGTAATTAATCATTCATTAATTAGTCGAACGAAAAACTCACGAAATTTATAAAGATACTTTTATTATTTTCAGGATGTTTAAAACATAACCTTAATAAAACACACAAAACGAATTTTGTTTGTTATGTGCAAAAAGGATAATGATTTCCAACTATCACATGAATATGGATGCTATATTTCTGCTGAGTTCCTACATAGATAGTAGTTATAGAGCCAATGCGGAAACCAATAAACTACGCTTATCCTTGTTAGCATTCACGTTCATCATAGTTTAATAATGACATAAATACAGGGTGTAAACCACCTCATCACGAAGCCAAGCATTTTGTACATCAAACTAAGTAACTTTACGCAAAAAATACTGCTGGGAAAATCTTTTTTTTGTGGGTGAAAAATCATGTTTTTTGGTAGAACTCAATGTAATGCACTCAAAACATTGTGCTGATGGATGGATTGAACAATACAGGGGTCGTAGAGGTATTTTAATTAAAAATCTTACATTAAAAACTAGTATTTAAAAAAAAACTTGTCTAAAATTTGTAACTTTGACCACCAATATCTCCGTAACTAGAAGGTTTCCAGGTATAGTGTAGAACAAAAAACATATCGCAATGATGGGGAGAACAAGTGCCTTTCGGCTTCGTTAAAAAGGTGTAGTTTTACACCCTTTATAGTTAGTTATCCTACCTACCGCTAACCAAATAGTGTTTTCAAGAAGATCACGAATATTTCGGTGAACGTAAATTATTATCGGTTGCAATCGCCGAAGAGGTTAGCCAGAGGTGTACAGTCAGTACCTAATAGTACTATATGTATATTCAAGTTCCATGCAATACGGGGACTACGAGGACTCACCTATTTCCACCAACCGGGCGTAAATCCGGACTCTGGGGCTACTACTAAGAATTTTGTGTTAAAAACCGAATAACATTTGGCCCAACGTCGTAATCGAACCGAGAACCTTTTTTTTTTTTTTTTTTTTTAACGATGGGAAATCATCAAATGACCCCCCCCACTCTGGGCGGAGCGGGAGGGAGTGTCAGACTCTTACTGACTAAAAACCATCCATGTTCCTTCCTCGCCTTTTACGTTCCGGGGCCGCGGTATCTCTTTCGAACAGGCCCGCAACCCCGGCAGGCTTCGGCCCTTGCGGGCCCCTCTCTTTTTGCTGACACTCTTTGAGGCGCGCGTGGAACACGAACGCGCCGTCGACACGGCCTGTCGTCGTCGTTAGACGGCCGGACGGCCAGCTATTGCCCATAGCCAGCCGTCCGCAGGCCCGCATCTACGGTGGCCGGTAGCCACCACGTGGCCCCCGACGCCCGTTGCGTCTCCCGCGGCGGCCGGGAAGAGAGCATCTCTCCCTCTCTCGTTCCGCCACCTCCTTCGCTAGCATGATTGCTTCGCAGAAGGAGGCGACGGCTTCCCATTCCGTCTCGCTCCGGACCATGGATTGAACCAGGGCCGGACGCGAGAGGTCGCCGCCGCCGATCGCCGCCACGAGGACACGGCGGAGCTCCGCCCACGCAGGGCAGACTTCCACCGTGTGCTCCACCGTGTCCTCCGGTCGATCCTCGCAGTGGAGACACCCGGGCGATTCCTCCCGCCCGATTCGGTGCAGGTACCTCCCGAAACATCCGTGTCCGGTGAGGACCTGCGTCAGGCGGAAGGTGAGGACGCCGTGGCGCCTCTCCAGCCACTCCTCAAAGAGGGGACTTACCGCCACTATCGTGGCGTGCCCTAACCGAGAACCTCAAGTTCAGACACCTTCTTTTTGTTTTTTTTTTTTTTAGAATGGGACAAAACCAACGAAGTGTCATATTCCAATTAAAAGCAATCAAATAAGTCCACGCTGCCGCTGTAGCGTCTATTGAGCTATTTTGTATTGTAATCTTTTAATAAAAGAGATAAAAAAATAAAGTAGATTTACTCTTTTTACTATATTTATGGCCTGAGCACAAGTAACATGTAACCAAAATATGTGAAAAATGTTTTTTTTTAAATCGAAGGCTATATCAAAGCGCCACTGACATTTTCAACTCCCGGAAAATAAACAACAACTTACATCATTCGCAATACTTCTGTCATCGTCAGGTTTTCTTACAAAATGGTAGATGTTTTATTAGAAGACTCTTACTTAAAAAAAACTATCCCGCCTCCAATAAGATCTAGTACCTAAATTATCGTAAAAAACTACCCATTAGGACATAAGCGTAGAGGAGGGAAAAAAATATTCGAAACTGATTTATCTGAAACTAAATCGCTTACCATTTGCCCCGCACTAGAAAAAAAATGGACCCAATTTCATTTCGGACTAAAATAAGGGCAAGAATACACCTCACGGATTTCCGATAGATGAAAACATCAGTCAGAGTAATGCGTCGTTCTATCATGTTCGCCTCATGCGAGGACACGCACCTACAATTTAAATAAATCGACCAATTTATTTTTTGCTAAAACATTTTCTCACCTATTATGAACGTTGATTTTCGGAAAACAGTAGTTTCCTGGCCACACCTTTGGCTATAAATCAGAATCAGGAAATAATATGGGATTCGTTATATTAAATGGTGAACATTGAGCATGAACATAGCTACCAAGTCACGCATGGCTGTTATGTTAATTTGGGTCAGTATGCTAAGTTCCGGATGTAATAGATCTAGTAATTTCAGGCTGTTGCCAAAGATACTGAGCCTATAAATGCTGACGTGAGCGCGGATTTAGTGGTTAGGCATGCAAAGTCAAATTAGTATTCGGATCATGGATAGCTGAGCTAACATTACATTGTTATTATTTACAAACATTCACTATTACAGGTTGGAAACGGTATACGGGGCAGTAAGGGGAGCTACCTTAACCATTACAGCTGCATGAAAATGGTCTTAGGAAACTACCTTTAACTTTTCGTGAAATTTTGATTCCCAATTACTGTTTTTTTTTTTAAATAACAGTCAGCAAGACATTTGCTATTTTATACAATCAATCAATGATGTCAATCGACCCTGTATCTAATACATATCAAAAAGTTCAATTGGACAAACCCAGGTTGGAGTACTAAAAAGTCAGAAATTCCAAGTATGATTTCTTTTTAACCGACTTCTAAAAAAGGAGGAGGTTCTCAATTCGGATGTATCTATTTTTTTTTTTATGTTTGTTCGGGCATAACTCCGTCGCTTGCCCACCGATTTGGAAAATTCTTTTTTTGTTGGAAAGGGTATTCTTTCCAAATGGTCCCATAGCCACCAAGTTGGGATCTGATGATGGAATCTTGGCGAAATCGAAGGAACTCTTCAAATTTTATATGAAAACGTGTTGCGATTTTGGTATTTTCTACAACAAGTGAAGCATTTGCGTTCGATAAGAACCATTCTACCATCAGATCTGATGATGAAGCCAAGAGTCACGGAACTCCATAATGAGACAATGAGTCCTAGTCGTGTTTAGGCTTGTTGTAATTGTAACGGTATGCACTTTCCATGTATATCAAGCACAGTGAACCACTAAAAAGTGAAAAATAAAAACTTTTTTGCATAAAATAAAACCGACTTCAAAAAAGTTTTTTTATATTAATATTGACTTGTGTATGATCAAAAACTCACTCGAAATCATAGTAGGTCCTGATTTGTGAACCTTAAAAACAAAAAAATAAATAAGTGAAAAGATTACGAAGACGGATTTTTCTGGTATATGTACGGTATGTACCTATGTACCCTAAAATCTGTACTGGAATCCGCTTTGCGCTATAAAATAATTAAACCACCGATTACAAAATGTCAACGTGTTTTGAAAATTTATTATTCTTTTATTCATAAAAAATACATCGTTTGATTTTCTGTGTACATGACAGACTCCCAATTAAAAGTAATTTAACGCCGAAATCCGACGAGCAAAAAAAATCTACAGGGAAATCAATGTTTCCGTGTGCCAATTTTTATTAACGAGAGTTCAAAAGAGGGTCACTCGAATTGATACATGCATATGACATATTTCAATTATCGCAGTCGTGAGACACACAATATTATTTCTTTTCTTTCTGTTCAGTTTTATGATTTTTTACTTTTATTGATCGAAGTTTTTAACTGTGTAGTTTTTTTTATAAGTTACTATTATTTTTGTTTTGTTGCACTTATGGCATGTGCCAAACATATATGTTTCTTTCTTTCTTTTAATTCATAAATCATTATTAAGATAAACTAAGCTTTGTCCAGTTCATTATGTGACACGCAAGTATCACATGTGTTTTACAAGAAGAGGAGCTCTTGGCAAAACAATAACAGCCGCTCGGGTCGATCTTTAGGTTATGCTATGCTTGCCTTGGTTGGTCTGTGGATGGGTGACCACCCTTACATACCAAGTATCCTCCGTGCCTCGGAAAGCACGTTAAGCTGTTGGTCCCGGCTGTCATTTGTCCATCTTTGGCCCAAAAAGTCTGATGATCAGTCTTACCAAGTGGTATCGTATCACCCCGTATTAACTGAGTTATGGAGGTCAGATAGGCAGTCGGTCCATATAATAATTTTTTATTCCAAATAAAAGATACAGTTTCATAAAAAATGTTATAAAATTGACAATTTACTACATACCTATGAATATTCTACCACTTAAAGAAATAATCATAAGAAATTGTTTTGGATTTTTTCGATGATTAGGTATTAAAAAAATTAACCTCTTCTAATTTTTAGTCTGTATGAATTTCCACCATCAGAATATTGATGCTCCGGAAGTAAATCCATGTAGTACTTTTTGAGTTTAGCCTGAACATACATACAGACAAACAGACAAAAATTTTTAAAACTATATTTTTGGCTTCGATATAGATTGTAGATCATGCCCCAAGTATTCTTTTAAAAAAAATATTCAATGTAAAGTTTCGACTTTCCTACGATTTTATTATATGTATATAGATATTTTTATATTGAATTGGTCTCATGGATAGTATAATATACCAAACTTGGAATATTGGATTTGCTTGACGCAAATAACCGAGGGGCATAGATTTTGTATGTTGTCTCATTTTGCCAGAACTAAGTCCAACTGTTGAACATCGAACACTAAATTAATAAGACCTTCCAAAGGACCAAAAATAGAAAGCCAAAGCCGTAATAATCAAAGTTATGTTTTTTCGTTATGGGCTGATAAAAGGACATCACTGTAGGTCCTTAACACAGATCTCGAGTCGTATTTTTTAATGGACCAAAATGAGGTTTACGTTTTTTTCCGCGAACATAACTGAGTGATGTCATAAAGGTGAGCTAATAATACTTACAATGTGTTCAGTAACGCGTAGAGACAATGGTAAAAGATGATGGTTCAATACCAGGGGGTCTAAAATGGCTGCTATAGCTGTTATAGCAAAGATCATTTTAAGATTTTTTTTTAACGTGATTTATTTACGATTCTGCTAAAGTGGCCATTTTAGACCCCTAGTTTTTACGAACTATCAAATACACCTAAATATCGTGCTTTCAAAAACAATCAGAGAGCTTTAAATAAGGTAACCTCGTTGGTCTAGTAGTCACAAGCGCGACTGCTGAGCATAAATCCTAGGTTCGGTTCCTAGGTAGGGCAAAGTGTTTTTGGGTTTTTCCATAAGTAATTTTTACGGAGTGGGACTGGCGTTGTGACTTAAAGATAAGTAGCGAAACGTGAGGGCACCAATAGCTACACATCTGCCTACGGTCCAGGGATTACAAGCGTGACGTTATATTAAGGTGTCTCCAACAGAATGAAGGGATACTAACACCGGCGTGGGATATTTCCTCAAACAATACCTATCTATGCCATCTTGCCAATTAGATTTGATGGTTGACATTGTATTACCATTATTGGAACAATGGAATTTGGAAATGGATGCTCTACTAATTGAATGGTAAACTGGCGCAATATGAAGACTTAGGAAGTTAGGAGGGCTTTCAATATTCGCAAAGGCTGATGTTTGCAGGGGCTGCGGGACTGTTGAAAAAGAGATACCGTGGCCCCGGAACACAAAAGGCTAAGAAGGAACATATGGATGGGTTTTAGTCAATTAAAGTCGGACACTACCTTCCGCGCCGTCTAGAGGCTTTTGATATTCGGAAGATACCTTATTCATTGTGTCTTGAGAGGAGAGGTAAACCCACACCAAGTAAAGAAGAGAGAAAAGAAAGAGAAAAGAGAAAATGCAGTAATAGAAGAACAATAGATATCCACCACCACAGGTATGACGACAGTAACAAAACATTGCAAATCTATTTAGTCCATCAGTTAGTGTTGGAAAATAATGAACACGTATTATTTGTTTTTGTAAATCAATGAATACTGACTAAGATAAAACACATCAAAACTCGGGAGCGGGGGGCTCGTGAAGTTAGAACTTACTAAAAATACCAAGGAGTGTATTGAGAATTTTAAAAGGGTTTAATCATTTACTTCGAGCAACAAGACTCATAGTGTTAGTAACAATATACTTACAAATTATGTTAGTAATACACTGACAAACAAACAAAACAGAAAAACGATTAAGCGCGCCCATCAGATCATTCACGTATAGGTTGAAAAGCGTGGGGGAGCACAACCCTCCCTGCCTCACCCCGCACTCCAACTCATATGGCCTAGACAGGGCACCACCCATTCGACACTATTGACTTGGTTTCCATACTAGTACCTTAGAGTATTTGTCACTTCTGGGGGTATCTGCCTCCATGAAATGTCGTAGGAAACCAAGTCGCCGAGGATCGACCGGAGGACACGGTGGAGCACACGGTGGAAGTCTGCCCTGCGTGGGCGGAGCACCGCCGTGTCCTCGTAGCGGCGATCGGCGGCGGCGACCTCTCGCGTCCGGCCCTGGTTCAATCCATGGTCCGGAGAGAGACGGAATGGGAAGCCGTCACCTCCTCGGGTCCACAGATGATCAGTAATTCTCCTAGCTATCGACGATAGTGATTGTGCCCAAAAAACCGGCCAAGCGCCAGTCGGACTCTCACGTGAAGGGTTCCGTATCATCGTAGTAAGGGAGTCCATCGCCATGGTAGACTCATAAGCCGCATAAAAATTCTGAAGCCCGTCGGCGACCCTGGTTCAATCCATGATCCGGAGCGAGACGGCATGGGAAGGCGTTACCTTCTTCTGCTAAGCAGTCATGCTAGCGAAGGAGGTGGCGGAACGAGAGAGGGAGAGAGCCTCTCTTCCCGGCCGCCGCGGGAGACGCACCGGGCGTCGGGGCCCACGTGGTGGCTACTGGCCACCGTAGATGCGGGCCTGTGGACGGTTGGCTATGGGCTAGCTAGCCGTCCGTCCGTCTAACGACGACGACAGGCCGTGTCGACGGCGCGTTCGTGTTCCACGCGCGCCTCAAAGAGATGTCCGCATAAGGGGAGGGGCCCGCAAGGGCCGAAGCCTGCCGAGGTTGCGGGCCTGTTCAAAAGAGATACCGCGGCCCCGGAACATAAAGGGCGAGGAAGGAACATGGATGGGTTTTAGTCAGTAAGAGTCTGACACTCCCTCCCGCTCCGCCCAGAGTGGGAGAAGTCATTTGATGATTTCCCATCCTAAAAAAAAATAAAAAATAAGGTACGGTGGAGAACAAAAACAATATTGCCATGACGGGCAGAACAAGTGCCTTTCGGGTTTGTTAAAGAGGTGTTTTACACCCTTTTTATATCTTATTTATTATTATAAATTCAAAAGTTTGGATGGATGTATGATTGTTTTTTACTCAGTCACGCAAGAACGGGTTAACGGATCTAAATGAAATTTGGCACAGAGATAAATAATAGTCTGGAGCACATAGGCTACTTTTTCTCTCTCACTCATTCTACGCGAACGAAGTTGTGGTCACAGCAGTAACAGCTAGTAGGTACATACATCAACACACGCCTATTTTCCATCAGGGTAGGCCGACACTGCAGAACGCAACCTGCTCTAATCCTTACTTAGGTACTCCTTGCTACTCAGTCACTTTCATCCAGGCGAAAACAGGAGATCATCATCTGCCCAGCCTTTTCTTTGGGGTCGGCTTCCAGTCTTACCGGATGCAGCTGAATACCAATATTTCACATGGAGCGACTGCCTATCTGAACTCTACAACCCAGTTCGTCCTGGGTAATACGATATCCCTTAGGGAGACTGGTTGTCAGACTTTTTGGGCCACTGACTACCTGTAACGACTATCACAGATCTACCAATGACAGCCGAGACCAACTGCTTAACGTGCTTTCCAAGGCATGGAGGAAACTCGGTATTTACATACTACACTCCACTACTAAACTCGGTATTCCATTCGGATGGTCACCCATCCACAGACCATCATACGCATGCACGACTTAACCTAAAGATCGACCAGAGCGGCTGTTATTATTTAGCCAGGTATAGTATACCATAACTGTACCGTCGAGACAGAAAGAAAGGACCTTCATGAAAATTTCATAAGGAGGTACGAGTATGTAACATAAGTTGTTAGTAGAACGTTAGAGTCCGCGGCGACTTATTAACGTTGCTACCCAAAAACATCTTGGCTAGGGGTATTTCCCAGAAGACAAGTACGTAACATCCATAGCAGTCACCTCACTTCATAAGTAGTACAATGACCCCAGGCCAGCAATTCCCGCTAATAATAAAACTAGTGACAGTCGAGATTCACTTTATCTACCTCAAGAGTATTTTCCCTCCGTTCCGCAATAACAAACGATTTAATATCTCGAGTAGGTACCTGGCAAACAGTCCATGACAAATATTACCCCGCCTGAGGGCAGACGGGGACTAAACGCCCCCAACACCCCCTTCTGATGCGATCTCCCCCAAACGATTTGTAAATTGCTCTATTAATTTAGAATCGTGTAAGATGCTATCGCTAGTAAAATATTGGAGGTGGCACGAATTCAGGCGTGGATTTTCAGTGGTTTCGTGTTACCTTGTGTTGACAAATAATCAACTAAGTTTAGAGTAATGTTGGGAGATAGCTGTGTTTTGGTTGCCTACTGTTTACGTGAGTTGGTTGGTTTTCATTTTCAGTTACATTTGAAATCAAATACTGTCATCATCCACCTAGCCTTTTCTCAGTTATATTGAGGTCGGTTGCCAGTCTAATTGGATGCAGCTGAATACCAGTATTTTGCATGGAGTGACTTCGTATCTGACCGCCGCAGCCCAGTTAGTATTGGAAAATAGTGTACCCCGTGGTAAGATTGGTTGTCAGAGTTTCGGGTCCCTGACTAACTAAAAGATCTATAAAAGGCAGCTGAGATCAACGGCTTAATCTGCTTTCCGAGGAACGCAGACAACCTAAGCGACCGCGGTTTAACCAAAAGATCATCCGAGCAGCTACAGCTACGAGTTGATATGTAGCGGCGACCTCCTTCCTACACCAAATTATGTATGAAGGCAAATAAACTATCAGAAATAAGTAAAATTAAAATTGGCAAGTTCTTATTAGGGAAATAAAAGTGTTTATATTTTATAGACTTAATAATAAATATAAAAAAATAAAGAATAATAAAAATTCCTATAATTTTAAAAGACTTTCTCGAGTCCACTTTTGAAAAACAAAACCAACATACTAAAAATATTTAAAATCTCCTTTAAATGCAATGCTCAGAACAATAGAAAAAAGATTTTATCTTTGCCTTTATTTGTATTCAATGAATGAAAAAGCCCTTACAAAGGAAAATAATTAATTCAAGTGAATCAGTTATTTTCTTTCTAATTCATACCATTCACCCTCCCAAACATTTAAATAGTTTAATCAAGCAGAAGCAATAGAATAAATTACTTAAAAGTTATCCACGAAAACAATATCTATTCAGAAATCTGATTACTTTAATTAAACCAGGAGTATTATTAAATTTATATCTTTCGCTTTTGTGTTTCATTAAGTTCATAAATTCTACCTAAATTCTAATCATTTATCTTCTCATAAAACACATAATATTAGACCTATTCTCCTAATAAACTACTCTTCCACTTAAATAACGAAATAATCCAATTTGCTCGTAGTTAAAGCCAAAATATAAATGCTATTAAAAATCATGCTTATTTACCATCATCAGAAACTCAGTAGCAGCCAAGGAGACTGGATATACAGGGTGTATTTCACCTCATCACAAAGCCGTTAACCAAGCATTCTGTAGGATATCAAACTAAGTAACTTTACGCAAAAAATATTGCTGGGAAACAACTTTTTTTTTGATGTTATAAATTATGTTTTGTGGTATAACTCAATGTAACGCACTCAAAACATTGTGCAGATGGATGGGTTGAATAGTACGAGGGTCGTAGAGATATTTTAAGTAAAAATCATGCGATAAAAAGTGGTATTTAAAAAAAAACTTATCAAAATCTTGCAACTTTGACCCCCAATATCTCCGTAACTAGAAGGTTCCCAGGTATAGTGTAGAACAAAAAAATGCTCAGAATGACGAGGAGAACAAGTCCCTTTCGTATTCGTTAAGAGGTGTTTTACACCCTTTATGCCCGGGTGATGGCTATAGGTTCGCCCCCCTTTTCGTGGGACTTAAACATAAATTACAAAACGTTGGTGTACCATTAGGCTCTCTATCGTGTTACCTAACTTTTTAATCCATAATCTAAAATGTCGTAATTTTTTTTTGTCCTAATCATCATTTGTCCGAATGATAATTTTTCCGAACTTTATATCACACTTGATATCCCTAAAAATAATATACAAAAGACATAAAACCGTTTTCAATAAACGTCAAAGGTCCTATTCTGAGTAAATATTGGATCGTATGTAGACCTGCAATGCAAGCAAGCATGCGGCAAGCATACAGCAACCAAGCAAGCATGCAGCAATCATGCGGAACGCATGTAGCAAGATTACAGCAAGCAAGTAAGCATGTAGCAAGCAAGCATGCAACAAGCAAGCATGCAGCAAGCAAGCGTGTAGCATGTAAGCAAGCATACAGTATGCAAGCAAGCATGCAGCATGCAAACGAGCAACCATCATGCAGCAGGCATGGTTTCTGTCACGGCTCCCGCGCTACGGGACTCCGGCGGCCTTTTTTTTTTTTTTTTTTTTTTAAGGATGGGAAATATCATCAAATGACCCCCCCCACTCTGGGCGGAGCGGGAGGGAGTGTCAGACTCTTACTGACTAAAAACCATCCATGTTCCTTCCTCGCCTTTTACGTTCCGGGGCCGCGGTATCTCTTTCGAACAGGCCCGCAACCCCGGCAGGCTTCGGCCCTTGCGGGCCCCTCTCTTTTTGCTGACATCTCTTTGAGGCGCGCGTGGAACACGAACGCGCCGTCGACACGGCCTGTCGTCGTCGTTAGACGGCCGGACGGCTAGCTAGCCCATAGCCAGTCGTCCACAGGCCCGCATCTACGGTGGCCGGTAGCCACCACGTGGCCCCCGACGCCCGTTGCGTCTCCCGCGGCGGCCGGGAAGAGAGGATCTCTCCCTCTCTCGTTCCGCCACCTCCTTCGCTAGCATGACTGCTTCGCAGAAGGAGGCGACGGCTTCCCATTACGTCTCGCTCCGGACCATGGATTGAACCAGGGCCGGACGCGAGAGGTGGCCGCCGCCAATCGCCGCCACGAGGACACGGCGGAGCTCCGCCCACGCAGGGCAGACTTCCACCGTGTGCTCCACCGTATCCTCCGGTCGATCCTCGCAGTGGAGACACCCGGGCGATTCCTCCCGCCCGATTCGGTGCAGGTACCTCCCGAAACATCCGTGTCCGGTGAGGACCTGCGTCAGGCGGAAGGTGAGGACGCCGTGGCGCCTCTCCAGCCACTCCTCAAAGAGGGGACTTACCGCCACTATCGTGGCGTGCCCTGCACGGGGTTGCGACAGTCGCTCTCTCCATGTCGCCATGAGATCGCGCCGGAGGTCAGTCCGCTGAGCGGCAATTTGCCGCGGCAGCGGAGTTTCCCCCCGGCGTAGTACCTCCGCGCGCCACTCATGCAGGCGCGCGAGGACTATCGCCTCCAGATCCCACGGCGGCAATCCGGCAAGCAGGCCCGCCGCCTCGCGAGAGATCGTGCGGTACCCACGGACCATCTTTACGGCCACCACTTTTTGGGGCGCGTTCAAATGGTGAGCGGCTCGCCGCTTCAACGAACGCGCCCACACTGGGGCCCCGTAGAGGGCCATGGACCGCACGGACTCCGGCGGCCTCACGCGAGCTTATCGTTGCAGATGGGCTTAACGCAGCTTCGGCTTGCTGGCCGGCGAAAGCCGCGGTGGTGATACAACCACCGGCTTCTCAACTCGCCGCCCGCCTCGCCCCTCCGCGCCTACGCGATTTTAAATTACACTCTTGGGGTAGGGCAGACAAGACTGCGTGGAGTCGGATTTTTTTAGCGACTAACAATGTATAAATGACCATTCGGAATCATACACATTATGTGATACAATACTTAGGGCATACGACTTTATGTCATGTAAAAGCGAAAAATAAAAACTTTTTTACAAAAAATAAAACCGACTTCAGAGAAAACAAAAAAGTGAAAAATAACTTCAGAAAAAACGCTTCAGAAGTGAAAAATACAAAAAAGTGAAAAATAACTTCAGAAAAAACGCTTCAGAAGTCTGTGACCTTTGTTTGATTGATTTAGTTTTTTTGTCACCGACTTCTGAAGCGTTTTTTCTGAAGTTATTTTTCACTTTTTTGTTTTCTCTGAAGTCGGTTTTATTTTTTGTAAAAAAGTTTTTATTTTTCGCTTTTTAGTGGTTCACATGTGCTTACCCCTTCAAAGCGTACCGGCGTGATTTTAAGTTATGAACTGATGTAAACAATAGACAGATATGAGATTTCGGCAATCCCAGTACATTTGCTATCATTTATTGAGGAGTTCCGTTGCATATCTCCGAAGTTCTTCATCAGATCTTCATCAAATTGAAATGGGATCACTTCGAGAAAGTACACTTCCTAAAACTACCCAAATCCCTTCTAGTGTGCCTATAAAATGTGAAGAGTTCTCTCTGTTTCTCCAGAATTCCATCATCAGATACTGATTTGATGATAATGAGACCACACAGAAAGCACCAGCTTTCAAATAAAAAAAGAACTATCAAAATCGGTTCACCCAGTCGATAGTTCTGAGGTAACAAAAATTTTCGAAATCTGGGTGTATTTTGCACATGTGCGTAGCCCCTCAGAGCATACAGGCGTGATGTTACGTCATGATGTAGTATGAACAATGAACCTACAAGCGATTGCAGCAATTACTGCAGATTTGCCGTCTATTTTTGAAGAGTTCCATTGTATATCTCGGAAGATCAGCATCAGATCTTCAGCAAATTAAAATGGGACCAAACGACAAGCACCAGCTTTCAAATAAAAAAAGAATCATCAAAATCGGTTCACCCAGTCGAAAGTTCTGAGGTAACACAAAAAAAAAAAAAAAGAATTGATAACCTCCTCTTTTTGGAAGTCGGTTGAAAATTAGGAGATTCAATTATTATAGTGCTCAATATTATAACAAAGTAGCATTCAAAGTAAAGTTAGTTTTGAAAACAGTTTTAGTTAGTATTTTGAACATTATGATTATTGAAAGTTTATTTTAGCAAGCGTGTTAAATGGATAATGATTTTCGGACGAAAAATTTAGAAACAATTAGAAACAATCGAAATACAAAGGCTCATATACTCATAAAAAATACTCAAAAATAAAACATGTTTACGGTTAACACTAATTAAAAGTAGACCTTGACATACAACTGGAACTCACTATTTTACGGACACCGGGCATTTCCTTAGCGTACCCAAATATGAACCGAATCGATTCACATTCTTTAGAAATGGCAACTACTTTATCAAAAGTTGACTGTAACAAAATTAATCCAAAAATTATACAGTTTTCTTTCAAAAAATAATGTTGGACTTATTTGTACCAAGTTCGTTCTATTCATTTTAATTTCAATGTTGCGGAAAGAAAAGGAATGAATAATTCATTTTTGGTCAAATATTTGCAATGAAAGGTAACGCTACAATGAATAACAAGCGTTCCCCAGGGAGGCTAGTCACTGCCCACTTTATTTTCATGTTCACGCTTAATTTATTTTTCCAATTAGGTGATCCGCTGTCGAATTTTCTTTCAAAACAATCTGAAGGTGATAATTCGTCGTTCAGAAGTTTGAAGTCAATGTTGACATGTTAAATAGACTCTAACGAGAGCTTAGTTCGCACTTCTTTTGTTTTTGTCTTGATTTTCATTTTTTAAGCGGCCATTACATTTTTTTTTGCAATTTTTTGATTTTACGTCTTCGATCAAATTATTTCGATCGACATACGCGAGTGGGTTGTTATTGACGAAAATTTTGTGTCCAGTTCCTTCCTCATCCAACGCTCTCGTCAGAATGACTTAAACTGTGGAGCGAGCTAAATTGATGAATTTAGAGTGCTTTCATTTTATTTATTGTAACGTTGTCTTATTATACTGACAAACGAAAACTAATGAAACGTATTCATTGAAGATCGAAGTTTTATATCATATTAATTTACTTGATAAAATTGAGTTTATTTTGAATGTAATGGCCGCTGAATCAAGACATTCTTGGGATTTCTTTTGAATTTGTTTTGTGAACCTCAAGGAGTTTAACGGAATTGTAGAACTCCAGCATTAAAGTAAAACATTCATCTTATCTTTTAGTAATTTTAGTTTTTATAAGAATTTAATGTTAGTATGTGAATTTGACCGTCAAACTTCTATCGACGACGGTTTTCTTGCGAATATTAATATTATAATATAAATTTTAATAGTAAATTACACGAAAAGAAATGTGAAAATGTGCAACTCTAACTTTCAAGAAAGAGAATGGGACTATCATTATTCATAAGCAAATAATTAAAATATCTTACTGCTGCTGAAAATTACAGCGTCAAAAATCATGAATTTGCGTTAAAACTGGAATAGGGCTCTTAATGTCAAGGCCCGTGTAATTCAACTTTTCTTACGTGTTTTGCAATTAGTAGGTGAGTGTCGGGTTGTGAGTTGATTAAAACGTGATTCGAGATCATTACACGTAATTGTGTGTTTACAGAATTATAACCATTAAAATCATCAATACAACCCTCTCAGTTTATTGAATTTCGTAACCTGGCGCTTCCCCCTTTACAGGTACCTAGATTTACCAAAGAGCATTTAGTTTTTGCTTAAAAAATCACAGGGATGAACTATTTGCGCCCGGTTAAACGAATACTGCAGCGGACAGGTTGGAAAGTAAAAAAAAGATCTATCTAAAACATCTCGTCTATGACTGACACCACCCGCGTTTTTTCCCACAAAATATAGTACGATAACATGTTACAACACTTTAAATACGTCTATGAGGACATTGAATAGCTAAAATTGTTTAATTAAAGCACATGCTTCCCAATTTATATGCTAATTTGAACTCAAAGAAAATCAGACAAGGTTTACAAGCGTTAATTATGGAGTTAACTGACTAAAAAGAGTTTGGAATGAACATGTATAATGATACTTCAAATACATTGGAGTGTGAATTCTCCTTTTTCATATTTTACCAGCAGCTACATTTTCATGTGGTCAATCGACATTCAAGGTTTGTCGTTAAAATAGTACCGTCGTCGTATAGGAACCGTCTTTTTAGGGTACCGTAGTCAACTAGGAACCCTTATAGTTTCGCCATGTCTGTCTGTCCGTCTGTCCGTCCTCGCTTAATCTCTGTGAGCGTTAGCACTAGAAAGCTGAAAGGACTATGGGCACAAATGTATGGACTCTGGTCCTGGACCCAATAGATATGAGTAGTATATCGTTAGAAAGGTATATTCTCATAGAGCACGAATAGGTATGGCGCTTGCCTGAAATGCTGTCCGATCGGAGTACGCACACTTTGAATATGTTTTAATTTTTTTATTAAATCTCTAAGTATTTTTGATACATGATTCAAACTACTGAACCGATTTTAATGATTTAGATCTTAAAAAAAAAGTATAAATCTCTTCAGTGTTTAAGGGTACATAAAATGACACCCTGGTGCTAACACAGGGGAGGTCGCACGAGGCGGCGGCCGGCAATATGACACGCGGGGTTGCGATAGTCGTAGAGAGGATCCGGCAACTGCGTCTCGAGGTGGCACTGCACAAGTCCGAGGCCATGTGCTAAAGCACATGGCTTCGGACTTGTGCAGTGCCACCCACTAAAACCCACCCACCCACCCATTAAAATGGGCCTCGGAATGCGCCACCGTCGGGATCCACACTGACGGTAGGAGGGGTATCCATCGGCGTCGAGTCGACGTTGAAGTACCTGGGACTCGTACTCGATAGCCGATGGAACTTCGTGGAACATTTCCGACGTTTGGCCCCCAGGCTGGAACGGACCGGGGCTGCCTTCAGGCGGCTCCTGCCCAACCTTGGGCGGCCAAACGCCTCCTGCCGCAGGCTCTATGCGGGGGTCGTGCGGTCCATGGCCCTTTACGGGGCCCCAGTGTGGGCGCGTTCCTTGAGGCGGCGAGCCGCCCATTACCTGAACGCGCCCCAGAAAGTGGTGGCCGTAAAAATGGTCCGTGGGTACCGCACGATCTCCCGCGAGGCGGCGGGCCTGCTTGCCGGATTGCCGCCATGGGATCTGGAGGCGATAGTCCTCGCGCGCCTGCATTAGTGGCGCGCGGAGGTACTACGCCGGGGGGAAACTCCGCTGCCGCGGCATATTGCCGCTCAGTGGACGGACCTCCGGCGCGATCTCATGGCGACATGGAGAGAGCGACTGTCGCAACCCCGTGCAGGGCACGCCACGGTAGTGGCGGTAAGTCCCCTCTTTGAGGAGTGGCTGGCTGGAGAGGCGCCACGGCGTCCTCACCTTTCTAGGAAAATCATTTTGAACTTGCTTCAAACAAAAAAAGTATTATTAAAATCGGATTGGATTGAACACTAAAGGTCGTGGCTCACTTGACAAGCACCGCACCAGCACAGCACCAGCACAGCTCCTGACCGGCGTCGCCTCGAATATAGGCTACGGCGCGCGGCCCGCGCGGCGTAAGCGAGGTGTAAGCACGCGGTCCCCTCGCTTGCGGCGCGCGGTCGCCTCGCTTGCGCCGCGCGGGCCGCGCGCGGTCCCCTCGCTTGCGGCGCGCAGTCACATCGCTTGCGCCGCGCGGGCCGCGCGCGGTCCCCTCGCCGTCCGTAAGGCGCAAGCTCCGCTGGTAGTAATAGTCCAGGAGGTAGCATTGTATTTTAGGGAATTATCTCTAGTAATTATATTTTGTTGACGTGGATTCGTGGTTTAATTTTTCTTTCCATTACAGTTCTGTGGTTTTTTTAAGTTCAGTATATGTAAATTATTTTTAAAAATAGTTTCAGCCGGTGTACTGTAACGATTGGTTACAGACCGACCGACCGACCGACTGATACTGTTGTAATCGAAGGTTGATCTTATAAGATCATGGTCTCTAAGATCTTATAAGATCAACCTTCGATTACGGTCATATCAGTCGGTTTATTAGGGCATTTTTATTTGCACCGCTATCTCCCGGAATAAGAGCTTGCTGTCACCGCGAACACAATTGTAAGGTGTGATTGAACACGCGTAGGACTTACACGCCTTTGGGAATAATCGGATTGGCTCCAGAGCTCTTAAGCAACTAGTTTGTGCTACTTCGGTGTCAACAAGCTTTCGATTTGTACTGAATTTCACATACCTTGGGAGTCTTATCATAATAGTAATGGTTTTTTTAATAGCGCCGCCAGGTTTATGCATTGCAGCATCGTGACCAATTATATATATAGATATTATCTGGGAGTCTAACCGAACTAGGTTTAGTGTCGTGGGCTCTCTAACTAAATGTATAACTGGCAATACATTAAACAAAGAGGAGCAACAACGTAGAGAAGCACGACGGCGCAATGACGTTGTTTCGCGGGCCACTCGGCGTCCGCGCGCGGTCCCCTCGCTTACGGCGCGGCGTCCACGCGCGGACCCCTAGCTTGCGGCGCGCGGTCCCCTCGCTTGCGGCGCGCGGACCGCGCACGGACGCCGCGCCGCCCGCGAGGCGAGGCGTATGGTAGCGGCAAGCGCGTTGACCACTCGCCGTAAGCTTTTTCATATGGACATTAAAAAATATGTTATGCGACACACGATTTAATGCTCTAATTTGAATGGCAAGTAAATTGCTGGGTTGGAGCGGTGCTGGTGCGGTGCTTGTCAAGTGAGCCACGACCTTTATTGTGACGGACGGGAAACTACGGAACCCTACACTGAGCGTGGCCCGACACGCTCTAGGCCGGTTTTTTTGGGTGAAACTAATTTTAGGTACCGTAAAACTTAATGTACAGTGCCGACCAAAAGTCGATAGGCAATCTCACAAAGCAATAGCTTGACGTTTAGTTTGACTTACGACCTTCTACTTTCAACAAAATAGATATTGTCAGCAACTAGTTGTAGTTCATAATTTCAATGGTAATATCTAAGACATGATGGCCTAGCGGTTGGGCCCGTCCAGAATTAAGAGTGAATCAGTAAGCCGTGAGTTCAAATCCCGCACAGTTACTTTTAGACTTTTTGTAAGTTGTTACTCTACAAAATATTATATTCTTTAACTTGTTTGCTTTGTTCACACATTTCGTAAAGTTAAGGAGGTAGATAGAAAAATAAGTCAAGAATTTAGTTAGATTTCTGTGAGGTAGACATGAGTTTTATGAATATTTTAACTTGATCGGAATGAACTTTGTCGTTTGGTTGTAGCCATACATAATACACTATATAATGTGGTAGTTGATGGTCAGTGACGTGTGGTTTAATAGATAGCAGTATTGTTGTTGGTGTGATTCTTAAAATGCGGGCAAATATTAATATTAAGGCGAGGGCGACTATTATCGCGCTGCATAAAAGTGGCCTTAATAGAACTGAATGTGAGTATTATAATTATTTATGAATTGTAACTTAAACATTAAAAATTAAAAGCGAATGGGTATTATAAATTGTCCATTTATTTGGTGACCTGTGGTTTACATAATTCGTTGTTTTTTTTCAATCTATCATGCAAGATAAATAATTAGTGTTTATTATTGAATTTACAATTGCAGAGTGAATTGTGAAGTGTTGATTTATAGCATCTGTATTACAGCTGCCTTACATATATTTTTTTTTGTTTTAGAGAAATGCAGTAAGTCTCTGGATCAAAAGGTATGAGGAAGAGGGGAGCTTTGCAAGTAGACAGCGAAGTGGAAGGTCGTCGCTTATTAGCGAAGCGCAGCGAAGCGCAGCGACAACATATCGTGGGCGAGTATGAAACCAATGGTTTCACACCTACGACACACTCGGAGTCACCGCAAACTGTTCGCCATGCCCTCCACGCTGAAGGCTTGCATCACAGAAGATCAGCTAAAATGCCCTTCTTGACAGAAAGACATAAAGAAGAACGATTACGTTTCGCACGGGAATATTTAGACTTTGACGGGATCACTACCATTATTTCTGATGAAAAGACTTTTACATCAAGTCAAAAGGGTAGACTTCATTTATGGCGCAAGGATAACACTCGCTGGTCCGATAGAAATGTAATCCCTAATACAGACTCAGGTCGAATTATGGATGGATGAGTGCCCCCATAGAAAATCTATGGGGTTTGATAGTGCAAAGGTGGGATACACGAGATGAGAGATGTATAACACAATTAACAACCCATTACATAAAAGTGTGGGAAAATTTAAGAAGAACCGAAATATGTTGTAACATTGTGGGGTCCATGCGCATACGTCTACTTGACTGCATTGAAAATAATGGGGGTTATACAAAATATTAATCCTAATGTTCTAGTTTTAATTAGACGTTTTACAAAATGTTTAGTGAATATCACTAAACATTTTGTAACACGTCTATAATAATATATAATATAATATAGAATAATTCCTAAATTGAGGTTTAGTTTCAATCTTCTTTTCTTCGGGAAAATGAACACTTAAACTATAACCTCAATATGAGTTACATTTATTGTGATGTCACATAAAAAACATGTTCACGAAGTCTAAATTATGTATTAGTTTTTAGTAAGCTCTGTTGAATACCGATAGATAGAAGTGGGTATCAACAATTATATTTGTGTGATTAGAATATCCTTGTTATGTTAATAAAAAATGATTTCAAAGTGGGTATACAGATACACAAAAAAATCTTATGAACGGTTACAAGAGAACTTCTTATATCTAGGTAGGAATGTGACGTTACAAATCTCATTAAAGTTGTTAATTATATGAATAAATGAAACGAATAAAACAATTGTTGTTATCTGTCAGCACGACTTTTTTTTCCACCTTCCAACACCGAAAAAATATTACACAATCACATAAATAGTTATGATGGGTTATTAACTTATATTTAAATCCTTATAAAAATAAATAATGAGCATGAACCCATTTCAAAATAAATACCTAAGTAAATAGTTTTTGCATAAAATACAAATATTAATTAAAGTGGTTACAAAAAAAAATAAAAAACCCATATTATGTAAACGGGATTTGAACTCAAGACACGTTGATCGTGAACCCACTGCTTAACCTAAACAGCTATCAACGCCTGGTAAATATGGTCGAAATTTAGCTATCGAATGCAAATACGATCATGCGTTTGCTGCGTGCATAACAAAAGAGACGGTAATATATTTCTTTATGTTTCGTGGAGAGCGACGCGATAACTTGCGACAGTAGGCGACTCTGTGGCTGTGGTGTGCGTAGGTACTGTATTGAGACAGCTTACACATACAGCCGCACGGACGCTCGTCCGTGCGTTCACAGCAATATGATCCTTAGCGTGCCTGTGCGCTTATGAACGCTTACTGTACTTAACTAACATAACTTAGTGGCTAACGCCACTCAACACATTGTCCTGATGGACGCAATTAATAGCAAACGGGCTATGAAGGTATTGCGTTTAATGGGATTTTTGGAAAATCAATTTTCCTAACCAGGACCTAACGAACCAGTTGATTTTGAAAAAAAACACCCTGTATTAATACACCATTAGATAGTGTCGCTACTTCCCAGAATTTGAGTCCTATTGACTCAAATTCTGGGAAGTAATGACATGCGGCAAATTTAAGGTATAGGTTAAATTGTATGTTTTTTCAGCGCAGTTTTATCTTCACAACATTTTGTTCTCTTCGCGGTTCCACGCAAAAGTAAAAATATCCAGTAAAATTAAATTAAAAATTGAAAAAACCCCCGACACATCATAATCCCCGTTTAATCGTTAGTTCCTAGGTAGGTGCCAGTCATCAATTCACTTTACTCATCTCATTTCGTTAGTTTGTATTTCTCATTCCATTTCAATATAGTATACATTATCGTAGTAGTGAAGCCTTTTTCTTTGATTTGAACGTTATCCGAAATTTTGTGGCGACGGCCATTTTGGACCGATTTTCATCAAACATAGCTAAGAACACTCCGGCTTTATTCACCTTTAAACAAAAAAAAACATAATCGGTTCATCCGTTCGGGAGCTACGATTCCACAGACAGACACACGCACACACAGAGACTCGTCAAACTTATAACACCCCGTCCTTTTTGCGTCGGGGGTTAAAATTAATAATAATCACGAGTATGCGTGCAGTAGGCGATGGCCACAGTAATAAATAATTAATGTCACTAGTCACAGAAATAAATATGACCCACAACAGCCAAAAAAGCTCTCCACCAGTTGCGAACCTGAGCTATGTGACCACCCATCAAGTTGCCCACCAGCTGCTCCTTAATGGTAACCCACCGCATCGCTCAGCAAAAATGAAAAAGCTGTTTGAAGTGCTAAATGACCAAGTGCGAGTCGGACACGCCAATGAAGGTTTCCGTAACAGCAAGTAACATATTATAAAAGTTCTTGCAGTTCGTTGTAAATGAAAGGTAAATTCCGGTTTACGATTTATGACGTATTAAAAAAAACGACTTACTAGATCTCGTTGGTAGTTTACAAGGTAATGTACACCATATTTTTTTTTAGGTTTATCATTTTCTTATTTTAGAAGTTACAGGGGTGGGACACACATCGCGCAAACTATTCAGTTTAGAAAATAATGATAATAGAAACCTCAATATCATTTTTAAAGACCTATTCATAGATACCCCACACGTATGGGTTTGATGTTTTTTTTTTAGTTTAAGTTCTATGTATGGGGAACCCCCCCAATTTATTGTTTTTTTTTTCAATTTTTGTGTGAAAATCTTAATGTGGTTCACAGAATACATCTACTTACCAAGTTTCAACAGCATAGCTCTAACAGTTTCGGAAAAAAGTGGCTGTGACATACGGACGGATAGACAGACAGACAGACAGACCGACAGACAGACAGACAATGACGAATCTATAAGGGTTCCGTTTTTGCCATTTGGCTACGGAACCCTAAAAATGATCGCAATAATGGAAAGAATACGTGCTTTTCGGCTTCGTTAAGGGTTTATTTACATCCTTTAGGATATAAAGAGTGTAAATAGACTCTTAATCTAAATTATAGGTAGTACAATCTCGTGGGAAATAACCGAAATCCACGCGGGCGCTTCCGCTAAAAACAAACAGTCATCAAAATAAATAGCAACCCACTTCCAAAAACCTACTCGCAAATTACTCACGATACAATCAACGCCTTTGCTTAGGACTAGTATTTAGAAATCAATTCCTGCAAAAAAACACAGATAGATATACAAACTAGCTTTATCGCTTGACTTCGTCCGTGTGAATATACGATTTATTTGAACAAAAATCAACTTCTAATTGGTTTCAAATTTGGTATCAAATTGGTATCAAATTCTCAAGTTTTATTTTTTTTATTTATTATCTAATTTGGTTTAGTGGGTTGGCCATGAAAACTTTACAAACAGACCTATTTTACAATAAAAGTGCGGTTACCTCAACTCCATTATGGTCAGAAACCTCAGACCTTTTCAAACAGACCTAGCTAATTGGTAAAGTTAGGGGCAAAATTGTTACTAAAGGCTGTGCCTATAGATTTTTTTATGACTGAATTCGGTCTGATTAAGTCGAACATTCAATTAAGTACTACAACGTTTTATTTATTTATTTAAACTTCATGTTCAAGAGTGGTACCACTCTTGTACTCATGTACAAGATTGGTACCACTCACAACAGACAATACTGTCCTATTTGACCCAAAAGTTGACTGGTAGAGAAGTCTTGTGGCACTAAGTCCGTCTATAAACTATGAAGTTTAGTTTGGGTACAATTAAAATAAAAATACCATTTTTAAACATAAAATTAAAAAAACCTTAAATGGGTATACAATTATACATACTAATACATATAGCATATAAAATAAACTAATATAAATATTTAAATAAAAACCTTATGTTAAAAAAAAAAAAAACTTACAACAAATAGACCGATAAACGAGAAACCTTATAATAATATTTGGTATTATAGTACCTTTGTGCTCTTCTATCGTTAATGTAATGTCCTATGAAGTATTTTGTGTGTACATAAATAAATAAATAAATATTAATATGACTCTAGTAAAGACTGGGAAGACAACAATTAAGTCCGACTTTAAATAGGACGAACTTTTTATCGTAAAAAACGTACCTGTATTTGTACTGTGAAATCTGAATGGACTCGGAAAACGCAAATAGTATACTAATAAAATACAACATAATACCGTGGTGGCGTGGTACTAAACTTTAGCACCACAGCAGAATATTGGTGAGATTAGAAGGAAAAAATTGTAAGGATTTTTCCTCACTGAGATTAGAAGGAAAAAATTGTGAGGAAAAATCCTTACAATTTTTTCCTTCTAATCTCACCACAAATACAGGGTTACTGAACACATTTTTCCTCTTTCTTTAATTCTTTTAATCCAAAATTACAAGCACATTCGAAATCCATTTTGGAACAATACGAGATGATAAATAATAAAAGGTTTCTCAAAAGACGTATGAGAAATAAAAATAACGTGAGGTTATAATCTTGGCGATCACGCACGGGTTCTATTGTGAATTGTGGCTGAGAGGATGCCTTACCCATAATCCTGTCCGTCATGCGAAGTTCAATGGTCTGGACATAGAGTAAGAAAAACATGGAGTGATATTTAATATTGTAATTTAGATACTTTTACAAACATACATAAACACACTCATTTTTCCCTTGGAGGTAGGAGAAACTACAGATCTCTTTTTTTTCTTCGGCTTCCCCTGACACTATTTTCACCCTTCGCCACTGTAAGGTAGATGTGTATCTAATCCTACACCCACATTTCGCACATTTAGCTTATTTTCATTAACCGGGCACAAATAATACAATAACACTTTGCCCGTCCCGGAAATCGAACCCAGGACCTCATGCTCAGTAGCGCTTGCGACAACTTGACCAACGATGCAGTCTCACACATGACCCATCAATATTTTCACCCGAACGAAGTCGCGGGCAACAGCTAGTACATTTATAAACCTTTTATATTTAACTTAGTGTAACATTTTAATGTATTACTGCTTATTTCGGGAAACAAAAAAATAATAATACTTAAATAAAATAAATTAAAAGTAAACTTATGACCTTTAAAACTGGTATTTGAAAAAAAAGTTGGTACGGTCCAGAACGAAAAATGATCGCAATAATGGAAAGAATACGTGCTTTTCGGCTTCGTTAAGGGTTTATTTACATCCTTTAGGATATAAAGAGTGTAAATAGACTCTTAACCTAAATTATAAGTAGTACAATCTCGTAGGAAATAACCGAACTCCACGCTGGCGCTTCCGCTGAAAACAAACGGTCATCAAAATAAATAGCAACCCCCTTCCAAAAACCTACTCGCAAATTACTCACGATACAATAAACACCTTTGCTTAGGACTAGTATTTAGAAATCAATTCCTGCAAAAAAACACAGATAGATATACAAACTAGCTTTATCGCTTGACTTCGTCCGTGTGAATATACGATTTATTTAAACAAACTTCAACTAATAATTGGGGTTTTTTAAGTTTTATTTTTTTTATTTATTATCTAATTTGGTTTAGTGGGTTGGCCATGAAAACTTTACAAACAGACCTATTATTCTACACATTTACAATAAAAGTGTAGTAACCTCAACTCCATTATGGTCAGCAACCTCAGACCTTTTCAAACAGACCCAGCTAATTGGTAAAGTTAGGGGCTAAATTGTTACTAAAGGTTGTGCCTATAGATTTTTTTATGACTGAATTCGGTCTGATTAAGTCGAACATACAATGAAGTACTACAACGTTTTATTTATTTATTTAAACTTCATGTAGAAGAGTTGTACATAGGCGGACTTAATGCCACAAGGCATTCTCTACCAGTGTGATAAAGTACAATAAAAATAAAAATAGCATTTTTAAGAATAAAATTAAAACACATAAATGGGTGTACATACTAATACATACATATGCATATAAAATAAACTAATATAAATATTAAAAAAACATACAAATAGACCAAAAAACGAGAAACCTTATAATAATTAGTATGACTCTAGTAAAGACTGAGAAGAAAAGAATTAAGTCCGATTTTAAATAGGACGAACTTTTTATCATGAAAAACGTACCTCTATTGATACTGTGAAATCTGAATGGACTCGGAAAACGCAAATAGTATACTAATAAAATACAACATAATACCGTGGTGGCTAATATACTGTGGTACTAAACTTTAGCACCACAGCAGAATATTGGTGAGATTAGAAGGAAAAAATTGTAAGGATTTTTCCTCACTGAGATTAGAAGGAAAAAATTGTGACTGTAACTGAACACATTTTTCCTCTTTCTTTAATTCTTTTAATCCAAAATTACAAGCACATTCGAAATCCATTTTGGCGCAATACGAGATGATAAATAATAAAAGGTTTCTCAAAAGACGTATGAGAAATAAAAATAACATGAGGTTATAATCTTGGCGATCACGCACGGGTTCTATTGTGAATTGTGGCTGAGAGGATGCCTTACCCGTAATCCTGTCCGTCATGCGAAGTTCAATGGTCTGGTCATAGAGTAAGAAAAACATGGAGTGATATTTAATATTGTAGTTTCGATACTTTTACAAACATACATAAACACACTCATTTTTCCCTTGGAGGTAGGAGAAACTACAGATATCCACCTGCTACGTTCCATACGTGCTCATTCTAAGATATACGTAATTTATTAACAGTTTTATTTATCACTTATAAGGTTCTTACCACTGGGACATAGGCCTCTCTATGAAAGGACGTGTGCGCCACCTCGCGGACCTATTGCGGGTTTGCAGACGTCACCGATCTTTTAGTTTTTTAGTCTTAGTAGTTACATTATGGTTTCCTCGCGATGTTTGCCTTTGCAATTTTGAGTGTAGAGCTGATGAATTAAATTACACAAAGTAGCGTACCTACCTTTTTTTTCGGATGGGAAATCATTATATGACCCCTCCCACTCTGGGTGGAGCGGGAGGGAGTGTCAGACTTTTACTGACTAAAACCCATGCATGTTCCTACCTCGCCCTTATGTTCCAGGGCCGCGGTATCTCTTTCGAACCGACCCGCAGCCCCGCCAGGCTTCGGCCCTTGCCCCTTCACTTTGTTGACATCTCTTTGAAGCGCACGTGGAAAACGAACGCGCCGTCGACATGGCCACTACATCATGCTTCAGTCAACTTACGACATAGAAATGCCACTGGTACATGGGTTTGATCACGATGTTTTAACAATGTAAGTCTTTAAAACAATTACATAAAGTTACGAACTCTATTCTGAAAATCGCTGAGTAAGGCTACGCAGGCCGCTATAGTTACGTAACGCCGGACGTCTTTATTGTGTAAAGGATCTTCTTCAAGCTTTTTCAACTTCGAAATTAATTAATTAAAAAAATAATTCCTGCACTTATGATCACATTGATCTCTCCATTTATTATGTTCTCCATGTTTCTGACGCCATTTATCAAAGTCCAAGACCACAGCTTAATTACACAATAAAATAACAAGGAAAATAGATTATTATCATCTATTGTTACATTAACAATAGTACTACTCATATGAGTGAGTATTCGAGGTTTTCACGAACTCCAGCTTATTATTATAGAATAGAATAGAATAATCATTTATTCGTTAATGGACAGTAGCAACACAATAGAGCAGCACATACATATACATAATAACAACAAACAGCTTAACAATTAATTACTAAACTGCGATGAGCATGCCCATAACAAAAGGGTAACCAACTCAGCATACTCGTATGCTGGGTATAAAACACTCAGCGCTGGTTTTCAGTAGGCCCCCCGCAGTGATACACGGATGAGGGTAGTAGGTAGTAAATAAATAATGTTATTATATTAAATGGGCATTCTAAGTGTGTAATAAATCTACACTAATATTATAAAGAGGAAAACTTTGTTTGTTTGTTTGTTTGGTTGTAATGAATAGGCTTAAAAACTACTGGACCGTTTTTAAAAATTCTTCCACCATTCGAAAGCTACATTATCCACGAGTAACATAGGATATATTTTATCCCCGTACTCCCACGGGAGCGGGAATTACGCGTGTGAAACCGCGTGACGTCCGCTAGTAAATAATATACAGAGTGGAGAAGACAATACGACAATAAATGAAAACACGCGTAATAATAGTTAATAGGAATAATTTTACACAGTTAAAAAAACCCAAAACCGAAATTAAAAAAAAAAAAACAGACAAAGTCTAACTATAAGGATACTCTTTATGACTCTTATTGGCCTGGTTTAAGGTCTAATTTGCAGTAAATCAAATTCAGCGAAAGTTTTTAAATAGCGAGTTGGCAAGGGGTCGTTAACCTGTTAGTGCTTCCTTAAAATCAGATACATCATGTAACAAATGTTGAAGATGAAAAATAATTTCCTGTGACTAAACTACTTGATATTTTCAAACGATTTTTTTTTTGTTTGTTAGGAACGTCTTGAGGTATGCGTAGTTTAATTTATTGTCGTATTGTCATCACCACCCTGTATAATAAATATTTTTGTCACACAGAAAAACATAATGATATTAGTAATAATAATTTCATTTATATTAGTAATAATTATTATGTAACAAGGAGTGTCCCCAAAGCGGTTTCCCTATTTTAATACAAAACTCAAAGTTTTTTTTAGGTTGGGATTGCATCAAATAACTTCTCCCACTCTGATTAGAGCGGGAGGGAGTGTCAGACTTTTACTGACTAAAACCCATTCATGATCCTCCCTCGCCCTTTATGTTCCGGGGCCACGGTATCTCTTTCGAACAGTCCCGCAGACCCGGCAGGAAAGTTAGAGTACCTTAGTCACAAAAAATATCAATGTCTCACTATTTTCTAGATTTGCTCGGCTTCATTCTTAGTCTTTCTTCGATCTACCTAAGACAACGAGCCTAAACTTTAAAGTTAGGGCAAGCTTAAAACTTTTCTAAGTAGTGTAAGCCCAGCTTCTGTTAAACTTACGGAGGTTCTTACAAGCTTACATGTTAACTTTAAGGTACATCCCTGAGATGAAGCTTGTGAAATGTGATTCCCTATATCTACCTACAGCAGGACTTAAATCAATTGTCACGTCTGACTAATACGATGATTTAGCAAATCTTCCTTTACAACAGCAAATGATCGGAGGTAAACGTTACGTAAAAATATACAATTATATTATAATAGCATTTTAGATAAAATTCTTGCAACAAGTCATCATCTACAAATATGAATAAATTCTTGAAATTATGTAAATATTATGTGTGTAAAAGTATAGATAGAAGATATACAGGGTGTAAACCACTTCATCACGAAGCCGTCAACGAAGCATTAAATACATGAAACTAAGTAACTTTACGCAAACATTATTGCAGGGAAACACCTTTTTTTGGAGTGTAAAATCACTTTTTGTGGTATAACTCAATGTAACGCACTCAACACATTGTGTTGATAGATGGATTGAATAGTATGGGGTTCGTGGAGGTATTTAAAGTAAAAGTATTACAGTAAAAACTTGTGTTTAAAAAAAAACTTGTTGTAACTTTGACCCCCAATAACTCCGTAACTAGAAGGTAAGGCGTAGGTTTGGTGTAGAAAAAAAAATATCGGAATGATGAGGAAAACAAATGCCTTTCGGCTTCGTTAAGGGGTGTTTTGCACCCTTAATACCATTAAAACAGATGACAAACTTTTAGGAATCTTTCAGATCACCTGCACCATGGTAAAAAAAACTACTTAAGAAAAACGAATTAGATACAAAAAAATTTTTGGTCTCTGTTATCTCAGTGTTATTTTGCTTGGATATCTTTAGCCTAGACCTACTGAATGCTGTATTAAATATGGGTCAATCTATTTTAATGCGACCTTTATTTATAGCCATCTTTGGTTCAATAATATTCTTCCTAATTTCTTGCCTATAATTTACAAAAAGTAATCCAGCTCTCATCTCTTAACAAACCGTTCGTTTCTTATAAATAGGAACGACGATTGCTTGTCGTCACTTTTTTCCCCAAATAATAGAACATTTCACCGACTGTGGAAACTGACACCAGGAAATTAGAAAAGCTGAAAATAACGTTCGCAACAACGTAACTGTCAGCAATGTTAGGTGTACTAAGGTCGCAGAAAACGGTGGAAAGTCGAAAAAATTAAATGTATAACACTAAAAGGAAATCGCTGACACGTCCCAAGTTGTCATAAATCTGGGGCCGAGAAAAGAAAAGGAAACCGGGGTGAGAACCCCGTTTTCTGGTATACTAAATGTGAAACTGGAGAGTGAATAAAATAATACTTTTTTTATCAGTAATGAGGTCGTGAAGCCCCATCAATATCGCACACAAATCGGTAGCTGGGTCATGCGAATCCGGGCTACCCTTTTTGCGGGTTCAACTCACGTAGAGGTCCCAGGATCAAATTTCCCAGTAATAAATGGGTATTCATTCGAATTAAATATTTGTGACCCGGCCACACTGGACGGTGATGATCGGACAATTTGTTTCCATATGAACTGAATTGAATAGGGTCGATCTTCAGGTTAAGCCGCGCTTGCTTCGGCTTGTCCGTGGATGGGTGAGCACCCATTACATACCGAGTTTCCTCCGTGCCTCGAAAACCACGTTAAGAGCGCGTATCCCAAAAGTTGGTAACGTCGCAAATAGCTGTCAAATATTTACATGTTTTAATTAATTTGGTAATTTTACTGTGTGAAAATAAGAAATATAGCTCTGTAGTGCAATAAAAATTAAATATGAATTGCAATTAAAACCCTAAATTTGATGTTGTAAACGTTTTAGGTGTAAAAAAGGCATTTGGCAAGTTCCCAAATACTTTTTTTACATCTAAAACGATATATTCGGTATTACGATATCAATTATATTATTGCATTTCCTAATCAATTTTCGTCGAAGACACGGCCGTTTTTCCATACAAACTTAGTCCTCTATTTCCTCCGTGATTAATGCCAGTAGAGCATAATACGAGTAATATTTTCGGTTCGAAAACACGGCAATACATTTTACGAATACCTATTTTTCAATTCTCTCAGCTGTTTTGTTTCTTCTGCAAGTCTGTCAACCAGTCTTACCAAGGGGTATCGTATTACCCTGTAGTAACTATTTTGTAGAGGTCAGATAGGCAGTCACTCCATGTAAATACCCCCAACATAGTTAGGAAAAAGCTAGGCAGATGATGATCAACTAAATTGAATCCATTTTTTTTCTGCGATTGTCCTAGTTAGTTGCCGCTCATTAAGCTTTTCGTTTATCCTATAGAAATGGTATCTTCAAAAGGTTGTTCACTTGATAAACAACTCTGTTTGGAGAAGAAAGATAAAATAATATTATATCGACATATTTGTCTTTCATTAGTCTTACGATTGTTTTGCACGTAAAAATTCATTAGATGGAATATAAAAGTCTCCGAGAGTATCCATTGCCATGAATATGAAGGTAATAAAAATAACTGGGAAATACGGGATTTTATTATAATAAACATTTATTTAACAGAAGCGCTAAAACACGGGCTTCGTGAATATAATTTATGAAAATTCATATTTAATCAAATGTGATGACGAAGTACTTGAACCTAAATACTTTCGAACAACTTTCTGTGTTCAAGTTTATCGCTATAAGGACAATAAATCACTGAAGTTAGTGAGCCCCCAGGAGGGCGTTTAGTGGCTTATTCGTTGTTAACCTCAACGAAACTGGCCAGATAAGTCGCATAGATTCAGAAGTCGCTTTGTGCCGCTTAATAAATTGTGTTTCGAAGCAACCAAGCGAAGATATCGTAGTATTTATGACTTCCAGTAAGCAAAGAAATAATAACCGCTGAGACTGTAATAAAACGGCTTTTTTGGATATTATTGGATAAGTTACGCGACTCTTCTTAATAAGACTTTATATCTGAATAATACTTGGGATAAATAAAATTCCATTAAGCCATAAAGTATTTTTCCGAGCGGACTTTTAGCCAACATTAAAATCAGCGGGAGTATTTAGGTCATTTAGCAAAAAATCTATCCTCGAACCATTGTAACGGTTGAAAACAATTATACCCATTTCTTCTCCAAACAATCGAACAGAAAGGGATTCCTTGCCTAAAAACAGTTCTAAATACGAAGTTTAGCGTCATCAATCTCCCGCCAACTCGGAATCCGACAATAGTGGGTGACTCGGAGCCGCCACCAATTAGGGTCACGTTCCTGCTCCGTAAGCACCCTTATCAACCTCCAATCAAGTCTGAACTGCTAGCCAAAATCAATACCTTAGTGTAAATTGTTGAATTGACACTAAATTTACATTATTTCGAAGTCCACCTAAGTGCTTACCTGTATAATCTGAATTATTAAGTGCCACGACGATTGACACTAAATTAAGCTAGCTTTAGTAAATCTAATGAAGAGTGCTGTCGTGATTAAATCAATTATTCATATCAGTTTTGACAATAACAATGAATGAAGTGATTTTAAGTGATTAACATCCGTTCAAATACAGACACTTGTGACGAATCTTAAGCTAATAAAATGTAAAATGTAATGTAATATAATGTCCTATTAAGTATTTAGTGTGTACATAAATAAATATGTATATTAAATATTTATATAAATAAATACATTTTTCGCCCAATTCGAATTCTTATATTCTTAATTGTACACATCATCATTTTCCTAGCCTGTTCCCAAACTATGTTAGGGTTGGTTACAGTCTCTATTGCGCACAAAAATAAAATATGGATATAAATTGCAATAATATAGCTTTTGTACAAACACAAGCTTAAGGCCGCGACTCCACAAAGAGAAGAGCGGTCATTGAAATCCACATCGCGGCTCTCATCTCTCATTTCTCCTATGATTGATTAAATCTTCCATCTCTCTGCACCCGCGCTCCGCTCGTTTCCCTTTTGGTGGGGTCCGGGCCTAACCCAGAATGAGACTTTGGACTACATTACATTATATTGACATTCTACACGCCCAGTTTATCCAATGTCTTCTAATGACAATAATTTTATGCTGTACACAATAATATATATACATACGCACCCATTATGTACAAGCACGATTTCATAAAATGTTACTGCATATATGTAAATAAGCCAAATTTTTACATGCTCACATGCTCAATAAGCACCCAACCATTGAGCTTAACATATATATCTATGCACCCAACAAACAAATCGGTGCGTAGAAACGATTCGAGTTTCCGCTACAAGATATTATTAATTCGATACCAAAAAAAAGCATATTTTTTATCTTTATTTTATGGAATTTCCTTCAACCGATCGTGCTTTTGGCTTTTTGCCAGATCCGATTACCTATTGAAACTTTTCTTTTGCGATTATCTCCAACATAACCTAAAAGTAAATCAACGTAACAATTTTTCCTCAATAAGGATTTTGGCAACTTATTTTTGTTTCTTATAAAAGGGGACTTGATGGTTATAGAATGGCTGCCATTTTTTATAAAAAAAAATCCTAAAATGACAGTCGCCTTAATAGTCCTATGATATCTAAGAGGGCATTCAAAATTGCATCATAACAAAGTAAAGTAAAAGAAACATGCAGTCTTCGCACTGCCAATAGAATTCTATGTATATTATGCTACAAGTAAAATAATAATTATTTTATCTTAATTTTTGTACTTCGTTTTTGTTAGTAATTGTACAATGTTTGTGTGTTTTTAATTTTAATAATGTTGTTAGTTTTTTAATATATAATATGTTAAAAATGTTTCTTTTTTTGTAATTTGGTTATAAGTATATAGTTTAGGTTAATAGTATAAGTTCTTAGCTGTCGCATTAGGGTGAACCCTGCAAAGATAGTTCAAGCTGTTTTAAATAAATAAATAGAAGTGAAAAAAAAAGAAGAAGAAGAAGTGAAAATGCTACGAAAAACGTACGCGACAGTCACGCGAGTTCCATGATTTTTGTTTACTCAAATTATGCTCAACGCACCTTACTACCAGAGGGCTGAGGGTTACCCGCCGTCAGGGTGCCCAGACTCGCTGTAGAAAACTATGTTTTTCTGGAACACAATGGTGGAACACAATATTTCCGACGGCCATGAAATTTCTTGCGTCAGGGCTTCAGACTGACGCCAGGGCAATGCATCGCCGGCTTAGCGACCACAAAATAAGAAGTTGACTTTGAGAAGTTTCTCGTATTTTGGACTATTTGTGTGTATTTTAAAATATATTAGTTTATTTTGTATGCTTATTTATTGCTAAACCTTCACGAAATGGCCATGCAGTTACTTGGAAAGCACGGATGTTAAAATTTCGGACTACAGCAGTCAAAAACGTAAGTATAAAATACACAAACATCAAGGTCGCTTGCCATATTTCTATAAAAACATGCCTCGATTTTTCATTAAAAAATACTGCATTTTTGAATCAGTACTAGAAATCAAATCATCAGACGCCTTTTCGATTCCACTTGAACCTGGTTTCCGTCTAACCTCTCTAGTGTATATTCTACAATATTTTGTGTATGTTCATTACCGATAAATATTGTCTTGTATCGTTACTTGGAAAATATGAGTATTAGCAGCTTTATAAAAAATACATTTCTAGAGCACTCAGTTACTAAAGATTGTTATCTGAAATCTTTTTCATGTAATAGTTTCATGCGGTCTATAAAATATGGAAGTAATGACGAAACTGTCTCATTCTCTTTCAATCTTCTCTACGTACTTTTTTTAAATAAGTAGTCAAATAAAATGAGGTTATTTTATAGTGTAAGTATAAGTATACGTACATGAAGTAGAAGGAAATACTTATAGAAGAAAGTTGTGAGTATGAATGTGGATGGCTATAAGAGTAGAAAAAGAGCGTAGAAACGATGAATGAACTGTGTGAGGGATGTGACAAGAAAGGAGGAAAAAAATATTAATAATAATTAAAACTTTTTATTTCAAAAAAATTTCATAAATTTTGCTTAAACACACATCGCCTCATCTTAATTATGAAAGATTATATGCGAGTAAGGCGTCTCGCTTTTTTCCATTAAAATATATATTATTATAAAATTCGAGATGGAATGTGAGGAATGTGATGAGATGACCAGTAATAGAGAAATATGGAAGAAAGTTATCTGCACCGACTCCAAATAAATTGGAATAAGGACAGGGAAATGATAATGACCTACGTGAAGTAGGTGCGTTTGAACTGTTGTCACTAAACTAAGTCACAGGTAGGAAAGCACGTGCACAAGTCGTCTTTTCTTATTAGAACGCCTTATTGACCCATTTTGCTCCACCAACTCGGGGACCTGCTAAGTAAAACACGAGGTACTGTTTTGGATATAAAAATAATGTTAATTGAATAAAAAGAAGAGCAATACCGTGTACATAGATATAAGACGAGCCATCGTCTCTCAAAAATGAGTTGTAAAATGTCTTGTCATGCTACATAAACCGTACTTTAAAACTAGGTACCTTTTAAAAATAAAAAAAATCTTGATTTCAAAATCATTGTGTGAATAAACGAAAACAATTTTCTTTGAGCAAGTCAAAATCAAAATCAATGCTTCGGGGAAAAACCCGGTTGTGGCTGGCACAGGCCCGTCAAGATTGGCATAAGAAGAGGCCATTCGGCAAGGCATTTCAGGCTGTGGATGATGATGATGATGAAACCTACTGTAGAAATAATTCTCAAAGAAAAAAATACATAACATTCCGCCTGAATTTTAAAGTGAAACTTTTATTACATCGTCTCAAACTTTTTCGTCTGTTTGTTGCATGTCGCGTGACGGTCTGCCGCGGAGTATGATGAAGGCGCTCGTCAGAGCAGCCAAGGCCAATATGGCGGCGCCTATAGTTCGCAGCAGCTGACCGTGTAGTGTAAAAAATGTGTAAATTTTTAGTTAAATGTCTATAATGTGAAAAAATGTTTCACTTTTACCGTTGTTTCATAAAACCACAAAATCCATTTATATTTAATTTACATCATCACACGCACACACACAGACGTTTCACCCGTAATTTATATTAAAAAAAGGTAAATAGAGAGCAATGCCTTTACCATCCACCGGGCACTGGTCCAAAGAAAAATAACTAAATATATATATTAGTACTTAACGACCCCCAAAACTTGAAACTTCTAATACAAGTAAATATGAATATATACAAATGTGCACTTTCAGCTTCAATAAAAGCTACTTAATGTATCATGAAATTTTTAAAAGCACAATTATTCATATGTTAAGTTGCATTGCTAAATTCTTTGCAAGAGCACACACAATTCTCGAAATAATGGACTTTTATAGTCGTCGTTTCATTGTGATATTCTTTGTTAAGGCTTTTGACTCTTGAAAGGATATTCTACGAGTGAAGAGAATTTCAAAAGGAATGATGGATTCTCGTCCTCACAAATATATTTTGTCTCTTTTTCTTGCTACTTATCTCTGGAGAGATAAGTGTTGAAATTTTATCAGCGGCTGTCAAATGGCGTGATTGCTTAGGCGAAAGGGTTTGAGGAGTTAGTCAATATTATTCAAATTGGCATAGTTTTAGGGCGAACCAGCAAAAAGGATTCCTACTGAGGGATGACTTTGGGTCTTTGCCCTACTTCTGGAACATAAAAGTTTAGTCATTCTAACCTATTTTAGCAACAACAAAACAAAACCTTTTACTAGGTACCTATATCTTTCTCTCAAAAATATGACGTAAACCAATCCCCGAAAGTGGACCGCGAAAATAAATCAAAGTTCATCTTGGACCCTTCGTAGAGATTTATTATATTTATGGATAACATAGACCCTTCACATGTCAGAAATAGACCCAGGGATGTATCAATAACACCCTGAGCCGACCCAGTTTGTATTCGAAGCTACATGTCCAAGTTGTCCTGAAATTGTTTTACTAAGTAAAAAGGTGTGTAGCTATCCCTACAGAAAAAAAAAAAACAGGTGTGCTTCACTTTATCAATGGTTGTGTAATCAGCTCTAAAGTAGTTATTGCTATCCATGCTGCATTTTTTTTTCTCAATAACAAACAACGTGTAGATTAACTGATAAATGTGTTTTACAAACAGAGGTACAGTCACGTCTAATAATATGTATACACTTTCCTTAATATTATAGCTATTTTCGCGAGAAATAACGGTTGGATCTTTTTCATAAAAATATGCATTCGAGAATACTATATACGTAATACGAGTAACATTAAATTTGAATCAGTACATTAGGAGAAACACAATTTAAAAAATTCTTAAGTGTTTACATATCATTAGACGTGACTGTACATACGTACCCTCTGTTTATAAATAATATCTATTAATAACTGCTTAAAATTTAATGTTGATCTTGTTTATTGCTGTGACCTATCAAGGTCCGTAATTGTTTTTAGCTGTAAGCCCATTGTAACGTCTTTTGAAAGTTAAGGTACGCAAAATAAAATGAATATCCCCGAATCTATAAAACAAGCCAAAGTAAACTTGAATAATAATAATTACTTACGATACGATTTTTATTTTGTAATTTTGCAAAAAATAGAATTCTTAGCTTTAGCTTCATTGTTGCTTACTTTGTTCAAATTCTTGTTTATTGCATAAGAAATTACTTACTTAAACTCAAGCATCGAGCATATAACCTGCTCAAGTAACTACACTACTACTTTTACTACAAGTAAAAGTGTAGGTTCTAAAAAATGCTGACAAGTAAATTGCAGAGAAATTTCAACACAAACCCAACAAAGTAATACATGCTTGTTTATTCATAATTAAGCATAAACTCGCTTTTATGCATGCAAGATTTCACGTAGCCTAACCAAAATGCCGATAAAGGGAAACAAAAGAGGTTCAGTGAGTAAACAACACAGTGCTAAACAATTACACAACGTGCTCCACAAATCGGTGTCCTAAAAATACAAAAAACTTTTTTAATAAAGCAATGAATGCTTTTATGAAAAACAGAAATGGTCCCCTCATAATTTACATGAAATAATACAAATCTGACGAACAATGTTCAATTAGGTCATCCTCACCTACTCGTAATTCTGCGACAAGTAGGCGTCCCCATTTTTCAACCTGCTTTAAGTTTTTCAGGTTGTATATTTCCCAGTATCACAATACGTCAAGCTCAGATTACATTAAGTTCTTTTTCACGATATTTTGTAAACAAAAATATAGGATTTCACCTTCTTTCAACGTTTTTCTAAAGAATTATCAAAAACTTTTTTAAGGTTTCCGGAACGAATAACAGCTAGATTTATATCAGTTGGTGTTTATTCTACTTTCATAAAAATTTCTACCGAAATTCCATACATATCTCAAAACTCCTAAGGCTGTGAGCTTTTTCCATATTTTAAATTTTGATTAAATATTCATCATCATCATCATTTCAGCTGAAAGACGTCCACTGCTGGAATCATTTCAGCTGAAAGACGTCCACTGCTGGACATAGGCCTCCCCAAGTGTCGCCACATTGGCCGGTCCAGTGCGATTCGCATCCATCGGATTCCCACAACCACCACCAAGTCATCGGCCCACCTAGTGGGAGGTCTTCCAATCCAACGCTACGTCTTCCGGTTTGCGGTCGCCACTCTAGAACTTTCGGCAATCCGTTCTGCGAGCAAAATGTCATATTTATAGTTAAATCAGCACACTATATTTCAAATTCAGCTGCATCTGGTTGGAAGTGCTCCACGAAGTTCCGGCTGTCGATAACGAGTCCTAGGTATTTCAACGTGGACTCGACGCCGATGGATACCCAAAAAAAAAAAAGCAGCATCTGGTTGCACTGGAAATCAACCCAAATATAGTCGGTAAAAAGGCTAAGCAAATGATGATATTCCGAACTTACTTACAAGTAACGTCATTATCTAGCTAACCTGTAATGTTTCATAACCCTACGCGAACCCTCACATCCTATTTGTTGAAATAGTATCCCAAACTCATCCCAAACATAGGTTAGCTTTTAGCTGCACCTCAGTAAACCTATATCCCGGAGTTTGAGACTATAAGTTAGTTGTAACTTCCGTGTAACTTCGCCTAATACATTAATAGAGTTAATACTACCTGCGAGCTTCAATAATGGCGTATTCTAACTTTGAGCACGTATCTATTTGTTTACCTGGGGGGTAATTGGGTCGTTATTGGGTTTTATCGTAAGGAATTTCTCAGTAGCTGCGACGGAGGCAATATTTTCGCCCCTATTACATGGGACTTTATCTCAATTGGTGAAATGTATGTGTATGTGTGTGTGTACTATTGGATACACCCCCTTTTTTTCGGATGGGAAATCATCAATTGACTTCTCCCACTCTGGGCGGAGCGGGAGGGAGTGTCAGACTTTTACTGACTAAAACCCATCCATGTTCTTTCCTCGCCCTTTACGTTCCGGGGCCACAGTATCTCTTTCGAACAGTCCCGCAGCCCCGACAATTAGATACACCCCTGCCTAACCCTTCTGGGATGACGGTGTGATTTAATGTTTCAGCACCAAGTGCTGTGAAAGAAAGCCAACTTCACTGCCAAAAAAACAATGAGATTCGCATTAATAATTCATAGCAAGATAAAAGTTTTTTCGAGTCTAACCAAAAAATAATCCATTGTGTAAAAGATTAAAAAAGAAAACACAGACACAGGCTGTTAGGTACACAATACATCTTACAAAGGATAGACATTAAAATTGATATATTATGTTCTTTTTTCTGCACCGTAAGAGATATGAAGAAAATATTGATGAGTTCAGCCATTAATGCTTACCATGCGTAACAAAATAAACAACGTATCTACTGATACGGAGTTCCCTTTTACCTACGGAAATCTGGAGTTACACGCCATTAATTCTTTTTGAAGGTAACTTAGCAGCGATTCTAATGAAGAATGGTGCCACAGTGTAACCAAAGGCAGTTAGATTTAAAGCGTGATGATCTTAAAGCTAGGCCACACCTACAGCTATACCCTACAATGGGGAAGACCGTTAAAAGCTAATTGTAGATGGCACCACCATACCTGGTCTCAATCTGACCAATGAGGTCAAGGTATTTTAAAATATGAAATGACATTCCTTGATTTTCAACCAATGATGATGCTTGGAACCAGCTATGGTAGCGTCATTAGTTCCACAGTGTGCATCCCCATTTCGTCAATGGTGCACTTATCAATCCACTTTGTGCTCGGAGTTTTTTGGCCAAAGTTGTATATGCTAGCCACTTGAGATCACATATAAGCTCTCGAAAACCACCCTAGGAAGCCATCTAATGCAGTCGCTGTGAACGAAATTGGCTAGATCATTGTCATCATCGAAGGAAGTTCATGTTGAATCAGCTACAATAACAAACTAAAGCATGGTGCACACAGCAGAATAAAATAAACAGCTTGCCCTAGTAATAACTCTTAAGATGGACAACTGTATTAAATTAGGCTGTGGCTGAACTTAAGCTGCGTATTCACTGTCTTCGTGATATTATTATGTCGAATTGATTATTTTACGGAATGTTTTCCTTGAATTTTTTCCGAGCAATAATCGACGGTATGTGAATGCAATTTATTGTCTTAAATAATTATATCCTTATTGATAACTTACCGTTTCCCGCGAAATTGATCCGCGTAAAATTTTAACAAAAACAATACTTAGCTATTTGATTAGGATTTTGTAAACAACTTCATGGGTGTTCATTTTTATTGCACGGGATCCTAATACTTTTACTTTGTTATTTATCTAGTAAAATAAATAACCTCACATACTCTTTTTACATCAGCTATCTGCCAGATAAAGTCCCGTTAAAATCGGTCCATCCATTTCGAGTTCAAGATTGTAGAAAACCGTTGGCTCCTCCTCTTGTAGTACTGAAGTGGCTCAATTTTTAAGGAATTTGATTTCTTCATTATAGAATCTAACTCACTTAGAAGAAATCGATTTAGTTTCTGGAGTGGTGTCATGCTACAATCACTGCTGACACCACTTGATCTGTTTAATCCACGTTTTCCCTTATCAGTAATTCTTACAACGAGAACAGTGTAAACAGACCTTAACATCTTCTAAATACGCAAAGATACACAAGTAGGTTGCACAGTTCGGCAACCCTTATATCCCTTCTGATTCGCTCTAGTTCTTCCGTTATATATGGTTGTCCGAAAACGTCTATCTTTTGGATACGGATAATCAATTAACGGTACAGGGTAATCAATATCAGAGACGGATTCATTGGATTACATGACATGAAAGGACTGTTGGATTGATCTATTACTGCTTATCTTGTACGCATTGTAACAAGATTTTCGTTTAGAACTAAATTATTGCTTCTTTTACTTGTATGAATGGACCGTTTTGTTTTTTGCCGCACTCTTATGGAATATTCGTTGCTTTTCTGTTGATGGTGTCCTTTTAGAGTCATGCAATAAATTTTTCAATACACTTCCTTGAAAACTGGTTCTTTTGGCACTACGATTTGTTCAAAATCCAATATATGCTGATTTTGAATCCCGAGTAAGCGAAGGATTTTATAGTTGTACGCTCTGGAGCGAGGGATTCAAACTCACGAGATGCAAATAACTTTGGTCTCGTGTAACACATACAACTTTTTACCTCAGCAGCGAAAACATATACCTTTTTTTTTTTTTGGGATGGGAAATCATCAAATGACTTCTCCCACTCTGGGCGGAGCGGGAGGGAGTGTCAGACTCTTACTGACTAAAACCCATCCATGTTCCTTCCTCGCCCTTTACGTTCCAGGGCCGCGGTATCTCTTTCGAACAGGCCCGCAACCCTGGCAGGCTTCGGCCCTTGCGGGTCCCTCCCCTTATGCTGACATCTCTTTGAGGCGCGCGTGGAACACGAACGCGCCGTCGACACGGCCTGTCAGCCAACCGTCCACAGGCCCGCATCTACGGTGGCCGGTAGCCACCACGTGGCCCCCGACGCCCGGTGCGTCTCCCGCGGCGGCCGGGAAGAGAGGATCTCTCCCTCTCTCGTTCCGCCACCTCCTTCGCTAGCATGACTGCTTCGCAGAAGGAGGTGACGGCTTCCCATTCCGTCTCGCTCCGGACCATGGATTGAACCAGGGCCGAACGCGAGAGGTCGCCGCCGCCGATCGCCGCTACGAGGACACGGCGGTCGCCGCCCACGCAGGGCAGACTTCCACCGTGTGCTCCACCGTGTCCTCCGGTCGATCCTCGCAGTGGAAACACCCGGGCGCTTCCTCCCGCCCGATTCGATGCAGGTACCTCCCGAAACATCCGTGTCCGGTGAGGACCTGCGTCACCCGGAAGGTGAGGACGCCGTGGCGCCTCTCCAGCCACTCCTCAAAGAGGGGACTTACCGCCACTATCGTGGCGTGCCCTGCACGGGGTTGCGACAGTCACTCTCTCCATGTCGCCATGAGATCGCGCCGGAGGTTCGTCCGCTGAGCGGCAATTTGACGCGGCAGCGATGTTTCCCCCCGGCGTAGTACCTCCGCGCGCCACTCATGCAGGCGCGCGAGGACTATCGCCTCCAGATCCCATGGCGGCAATCCGGCAAGCAGGCCGATCTTTACGGCCACCACTTTTTGGGGCGCGTTCAGATAGTGAGCGGCACGCCGCTTCAGGGAACGCGCCCACACTGGGGCCCCGTAAAGGGCCATGGACCGCACGACCCCCGCGTAGAGCCTGCAGCCTTGGGGGGCGTTTGGCCCACCAAGGTTGGGCAGGAGCCGCCTGAAGGCAGCCCCGGTCCGTTCCAGCCTGGGAGCCAAACGTCGGAAGTGCTCCACGAAGTTCCACCGGCTGTCGAGGACGAGTCCTAGGTACTTCAACGTCGACTCGACGCCGATGGATACCCCTCCTACCGTCAGTGTGGATCCCGACGGTGGCGCATTCCGAGGCCCATGAAAGCACATGGCCTCGGACTTGTGCAATTTCACCTCGAGACCCAGTTGCCGGATCCTCTAAAACAAACAAAAAAAAACAAAAACATATACCTTAAAGAAAAAAAACAACATGGTAAAAATCAAACCATCATCATCATCAGCCGTCATAATGTTCCCACTGCTGGGACACGAGAATTCCTCTCAATGAGAAGGAATGGGCTATAATCTACCACGCGGGCCCAGTGCGGATTGGTAGATGACACGTCTTCGAATTTTTGGTTCTAGGACAAACCACCACACCATTATTATTATTCCTTTATTATTCAAATTTTGTAGCTAACGTACATTGACCTAATCATTGCTAGCGTAACAGACGATAAAACTACAAAAATTTGAATCCCGCAATTTTTTTAATGCTTTTTTAAACCACACTCGCGGTATTCTGTCTCAATATTAAAGATTGTTAAAACTATAAATAAATACTCGTAAGTTACATTACAAACTATAAACTTAGTATTTTACATTGTAAACTTACATTACATTACAAATAGTTACGTTATAAAATTAGTATTTTTTTCTTCAACATTGTTCTACTTGATTTAATAATAAAAAATATAATTCGATTATTCGAAACATAATCATGTTTCATTTAAACCTTAACACGTAATTTTGAATATTGCGGTTATTGATTTACAATATCGGTATGGCCGAACGTTTTATTGTTTGTTATTTTTGGGCCTATTATATATGAAATTTGTAAATCGAATTTCGAATAGACTTGTTTCTATCTCTCGCTCTTTTCGTATCGAAATGAAAGTGACAGAACAAAGTGAAGTTGTCATCTTTTGAATTTTGTGAGTAGACCTGCACCGTTCTCGGTACTTAAAAAAAATATTAAAAAGTTACTTTGTCTCACGCTCGCAGCAAAATAGAATTTTGCTCACTGTCTGTAAATAGCAAAACCTGTTTGAGGTGCTGAGGTGAAAAACAAATCAAATCATAGTCTCGTAATAATTCACGATACAAATATTTAACATTCTTTTATTTTATTTCTTCAAAAGTATATTGAAAAACGTCGTTTGATACACGTGGACATTTGTTATTGCAGTTCTCGGCTCAAAAACACCCTCGCCTATGGCTTGTGTACCACCGCGACCTACAATATAAAACTTTCTCCACTTGTATCATAATGTACTATTTCTTATTGACATCGATGTTAATTATTTTTTTGACGTCTTTGCTTCAAATTTTCATTATTATTTTACATTTATTTGTAGTTTGTAAATAATGTACATACTGAATTGAAATAAAAGCTGTTAGGTATAAAACAATACTGGTATTCAGCTGCATCCGGTTAGATTTAAAACCTACCCCAACATGGTTGGGTAAAGGCGGATGATGATGAGGTCTAAAACAATGTCTTTTCATAAACAATCAACCCCAAAGAGTACAAAACTAGGTATAATATAAAATGATATAAAATGATCTCAAGACAGACAAACAAACATAACATCTCGCCACCTCATAAACACCTAATATTTTGAAGGAAACAAAGAGATATTTCATCCCAGAATTGGGCACGACCCTAATACACAAACACCAAACACAGACTAGGCGCCAAAAGTAACCGGGATGTATCAACGACCTTTTCGCGAAAATTTTTCATTGTTACAAAGGTGACAAGAAATTATCGAGTAATAAATGAGAAGCAATATTCTCGTTAAACAAAACAATGCTTGTTTTTATTTTCGAGGGTGTTATAATATTATAGAAGGTTGACGGAGTGATTGTCTCACAATTTTCTCCGAGAACATCTATTGCCACTTGTGTTGATCACGTCGTTATACAACAAACAAAGGTAGAGTTGACTGAGCCTTGTTTATGTAACATTAGTCAATATTAATAGGGGAAAATATAAATGTTAAGATATAACGGTATTTCTATAGGACCCTTGCTCGAAGTCATAAATTTTAGAACGGTTCATAGCTCGTAAAACGAGTGAAGTATCAGATAAATTTGTACCATTTCTATGTAGATTGATTTGAAATTATAAGGGTCGAAAATATCTTTAGATTAACTAGTCAGTAATCTTACTGATAATTCTACAAATCATGACTGAATATTAAACGTTGCTCTAAAAGCCTGAAGTTTTTTTTTTATATATTTCTGAATTAAATTCATCCCCTGAATAAGTTTAATAATGAGGGTTACATAATTATAGAGGGGGAGAGGGTTATATAACTATGATATTAAAGATCAAATTTCCATCTTTTTCACAAGTTTTTATTTAACGTTGTAAAATTATTTTAAATACCTCCATGACCCCTTTACTATTCAACACATCCATCAGCAGAATATTTTGAACTTTGAATAAATCCGTAAAACGAGTTTTTCACCCCAACAAAAAACGATTACAATAAATAAAATAAATAAATAAATAAATATCGCTGGACATTAACACACAGCGCCACCTAGTGCCACACTAAGCAAAGCTTGTGTCGTGAACACTAGATAGTTGATATACTACATATATACTTTTTTTTTTGTTTGTAAATACATACTTATTATACATATAAACATCCATGACTCGGAAACAAATGTCCGTGCTCATCACACAAACATTTGCTCCTACCGGGATTCGAACCCAGGACCCTAAGAACGTAAGGCAGCGTCACTACCACTACGCCAATCGGGTCGTCAATAAATTTTGAATGGAGTAAGCCCCTTCGTACACAAGACTACTCAAATCTTAGATACTCAACGATTTTAGTCTTCAAGCGACTGCCACCAGGGTTGCGGGCCTGTTCGAGGGTTGCGGGCCTGTTCGAAAGAGATACCGCGGCCCCGGAACGTAAAAGGCGAGGAAGGAACATGGATGGTTTTTAGTCAGTAAGAGTCTGACACTCCCTCCCGCTCCGCCCAGAGTGGGGGGGGGGTCATTTGATGATTTCCCATCCTTAAAAAAAAAAAAAAAAAAAAAAGCGACTGCCACCCCACAAATACATTGAAGTTCGTACACGAGTCGCGTCGCCGACATTCGTCCCGCGACTCGCGTCGTGCTAGTCGCGCACTACTTGCCGGACGAGATCATCGCTACATAAGTCGCAGCGATTTCTAAGATGGCATTTTGATTTTTGACATTTCAGAAAAAGTGTGATCTGCTTAGCGACTGAATAGGCAATTCGCGTCTTGTGATTCAATGTCGTGGGTACGGACCGTGCGCTACTCGATACTCGCGACTTGATACTAATGTGGTATACAACATTAGTATCGAAGATTTGCGTAGCCTTATGTACGAAGAGGCTTACTTAGTTTGATGTACAGAACGATTTGCTGACGGTGAAGGGTCCGTTTACAACGTGTGTACGATAAAAGTTATCCCTGGATGGGATAACTTTTGGCACTTGACTTGTTAAGCCTCAATCACAAATAAGTGGTCATCATTTAGATAGGTTGGGTTTTAGAGGACACTGCTGCTGTCCTTATCTAAACATAATCCCTTCGTAGCCTTTTACGACTCTCGCAAGGAACATCATATGGGCTAACGTTTACATGAGTGCGGTTTAAGCGAGCTAGTTCCGTAATGAAACAGTTGAAAACTGTTATTTCCTCCCTTTTGTCCTAAACCTTAATTTAGCGTATAAGGCTAAACCTGAAGAAAGATCAGTAAAAGTTTGATTTCATGGCGATATTATCACCTGCGAAAATGTTGAAACACAAAAAGCAGTTTTGAGATATCGCAGTTTTAAGTTCTTTTGGTCCGGAAGCTTTTAGTAAAAAAATCGCAAATTTATGCTATTTGGTGTCTTATTTTTGCAGTAGGAACACCTATGTTTGAGTTTTGTAGTTTAAGTTGAGTGGGGTATTATTATCTAGAAACCTAATAGTATTTGAGTTTTTAGATGACATGCGTTTATCTCTCAAGATTTCATATTCACCAGTTAGGGCAAGTTACTTTTTAATCAAAAAGGATTAATCGTCATTCCTAATTGCTCACAGATAGACAGGTAATTTCTTAATGTTTAATTTTCATTTAATAGGTAATTCTGGCTACAGGGAAATCAGAGACGCAAAATGTAAGAAGTGGTACCTACTCTAATTTTTTCAACTTTTTGAATTTCCCAGTGGTAAAAATACAATCAAGTTTACTTACAGTAATAGCTACTTTCAGAAATTAAGAAACATTTTATAATTTTCGAACATCGTTTTCACCAGGCAAAAGATTTGCAAGAAATAAAATATGTAGTCAAACGTTGCAACTTCTGAAAGTTAAGTATAAGTATTTTCACCACTCCCGCACGAAAGAATTGTCTTTCCTCTACCAAAACAGTGAGGAAAGTTGGTTTTTCCTCACTGTTTGAACAGTGAGGAAAGTAATGATCCCGTTCAAAAACTAACCTTGCCTGATTTTTTTATGGTAAGTTTTAGATATTTAAAAAAATAAATAATTTTATGCTTAGAATAGAAATATTTATAAGTTAAGATTAATTATCAAATTATTGTAAGTGTATAAGTTCAGAAACATTTATTTATTTACCTATGGTGACTGAATACTTTCTTGCTGGGAGTGGTGAAAAGTTTTGTATGCAACATGTGAGCAAGTTCATTTGCTATTCGTTTTGTTCGTCCGTTCCACCTAGTTACATTGTAGTTACATCGATGTAACTAGCTGGACATTTTTATTCCAAGTATTTACATTATTTAATAATTTAAATTTAACGTAACTAATGAGACTTTTTTGTTCCACCTAGTTAAATCGTAGATAGGTACCATCGTAGGTTCAAAAGATATATTAGTTAGCTCTCGTGAGTCATGTACTCCTAGTACTTTCATGCTCATGGCAAACAACGTCTTAATGAACTTAAAATGAAACCTCTTTGGTGAGCAAATGTACTGGCCACTTATAAATAATAACGAAGTCATCGACGTCAATGAAAAGTGTGTTGGCTCAATTACATTGTCTACTGTAAGTAATATTTGTCCTTCACACCTAATCGCTTTTTTTCGATAAAATATGACTATCGAGTTTGGAATTTATGTCTAAGTTACATCTTATGACGATTTCATTCGAACGCAACGCAGTCATATAGCTATCGATAAGAGCGAGGCCACACGATGCGTTGCGCTGCGTTGCGTCGTCGCAGCGTCACGCGTCGTACAATCACTGTCAAAATGGCAATGCACAACAGTGATTGTATGGCGCAACGCACTAGTGGGGTAGTGATTTGTATGTAGGATGACGTTTGCGGCGCCGCCGCCGCTCCGTCGTCGCACTGCACCAACAACGAATCGTGTGGCCTCGCTCTTATTTGTCAAAAAGCGATATACCAGCTATTTTTAAAATCTTTTATTAAACTTCACATGTTTGTTTAAGTATGTATGTGGCGTACAAATCTTGCAAGCCTAATTTGACACACACCAACGGTTTCGTGATTTTCTTTTTTTTTTGTGCGTTTAAATAAAATCTTGTCGTGAGAATGTTTTTTCCATTAATTTTGTTTTATTTTAAGGATGAGACAATGCTAAAATTAAAACCTCATATCAATAACTGTCAGCCCGATGATGTACAAAATACTATTGATGTAATTATCAATGAGGCTTGTTTAGAAGCCGTGGATGGTAGAGAACCAGCACCAAAAGTTTTTAATAAAGCATTGCAACATATTAATGAGAAGGGTTATAATATGGCTGCTAAAAAGCCAGTGCCATCTTTTAAAAATAAAAATCTGCTATTTACAAAAGAAGGAATGAAAAAGTCGGTGTGAAAAAATCTTCCACTAGAAATATAGTGGAAGTGGAAGTGCCACATCAATTCAATTAATTTTTACTGGCAGACTACAAAAATGGTAACATGCGTAACATAATATTCTGTTCGCAACATGTAAGACAGTATATTAAGACCGTTATATTTTATGGACGGTACGTTCAAAACTTGCCCAACGCCGTTCCGTCAACTATTTACCATTCCTGGCGGTGTTGCAAGTGACATTAATAATACAAATATTATACCAATGATTTATACCTTTATGACACATCAAAACAAGGAAGCGTATATTATATTATTTCATTTAATTAAAGCACAATTAAATGATTGGAAGCCACAGAAAATAATTATAGATTTTGAAGAGGGAATAAATGCAGCGCTAAGAGAGATTAACACTGTTCGAAATAAAAGGTTGTCACTTCCATTATTACAATAGTTTGAAACGCAAAGCAAATGGGTATATTTAAGGATAAAAGTCACAAAACTATAGTTTTACTCTGCAGTAGTCTAGCATATTTACCAGAAGAGGAAATATTATCAGTTTGGAATTACATAAAGAGTGAAATTGTACTAGAAGATGATCGAATAGAATTTGAACAGTTTCAACATTATTTCGAAAAATTTTGGCTAAAAGAAAAAATGGTAAAAATGTGGTGTAACTATGGTGAGCTACATCGAACAAACAATGTCGTGGAAGGATGGAATTTTAAAATTAATACTAAAGTGTATGTAGTGCAGCCGCGACTTACGAAAAGTAAGTCGTGGGTTCGAACCCAGACAGGCGGAAATTACTTTGTGTGATTTATTTCATCACCACTGCTCTCAAAGCGGTTAAGGAAAACATTGTGAAGAAATCAGCATGTTCTGGAAGGAGACCGGGAAGACCTGGAAGAAGACCGGGAAAACCTTGAAGAAGACCGGGAAGACCTGGAAGAAGACCGGGCAGACCTAGAAGAAGACCGCGAAGTCCTGGAAGAAGACCGGGAAGACCTGGAAGAAGACCGGGAAGACCTTGAAGAAGACCTGGAAGAAGGCCGGGCAGACCTGGAAGAAGACCGGGAAGTCCTGGAAGAAGACCGGGAAGACCTGGAAGAAGACCGGGAAGTCCTGGAAGAAGACCGGGAAGACCTGGAAGAAAACCGGGAAGACCTGGAAGAAGACCGGGAAGACAGGAAGCCATTAATATAATTGATAAGAAAAAATATGCCGTAGGTATACTGTTAGACATGACAAAAGCTTACGATAAAGTGCAATTTGACATCCTACTTAATAAGTTACAAGGAATAGGGATCCGCGGAAAGTCTTACGAATGGTTCAAATCATATTTAGAAAATAGAGAACACCAAGTCGAAGTAGAATATTACAACGAACACACAAAACAAATCCAATACATTCGATCGGATAGCAAGCAAATTAACGCCTCAATCCCCCAAGGGAGTGTTATTGGATGTCTCCTATTTATCATATATATAAATGACCTCCCTACAATCATAAATGAGTCATGTGTTCTGTTTGCCGACGATATCTCAGTGCTGACTTCCTGCCACGACAACACCAACCTAACCGAAATAATCACAGGTATACTCAACAAAATTATAACTTGGATGACAGAACATAATCTTGAACTAAATTACAATAAAACTAAAATCATATCCTTCTATCCACATCAGAAAACTCCTTTAGACATAACATTTACTTACATTCAACCTACTTGGCTTATCCATAGATACACATTTAAATTGGAAATCGCATATTAAAAAAACCAGGACAAAGTTGTCAAAATTTGCCTATGCCCTCCGTGAAATAAAAAAATCGACTAATCTCTCCACTGCCTTGGTTACGTACTATGCCTATGCATACGCATGGTTAAGCTACGGCGTAATATTATGGGGAAATAGCACAGACGTACCAACACTTTTTATACTACAAAAACGACTGATTAGAATACTAGCCAACATAGATAACACAGACAGCTGCAAACCCCATTTTCAAGAATATAAACTTCTAACCCTACCTTGTATTTATATCTTGGAAATGTGTAAATTTGTTAAAAATAATGAAAAACTCTTCACTACACGCAGACTACAGAAAACATACAGACTCACTACACACTACGACACAAAAATAGACTAAACCAGCCAGGTTCTAAACTAAAAATACACTCCACAAGCACTTTAGTAATGTCAGTTAAAATATATAATAAATTACCAGATGACATTAAAAATGAACAAAAATTTAATATCTTTATAAATAAATTAAAACAATTTCTAATCCGAAAATGTTATTATAATGTACATGAATATTTAAATGATAATTTTAATAAATAAAAAATAATACCAAAAATCTATAATACCTTAATAATATTTTTTATATCTATAATAAAATAATTCTAACTAGTAACCTTGGATATTAAAATAATTTAGTCTACAATAAAACAATTTAATTCAAATTTAATTTACTCAAATTTAATTTAATTTATTCCAATTTATTTTTTTCTAATTTAATAAATTCTAATCTAATTTGTTCCAATTTTGTTTTTTTTCTAACTTTATCAATTGTAATTTAATTTAATCCATGTTATTTAAATATTTAAGCGTAACCTGCATAATTATTTTACCAAACTATGTATTTATTGTTTTAATTAATGATTTATTTGTATATTTATCTCCGCATAATGTAGTGCATGCTGTGCTTTTCTATAAGTGATGAGGCGCTTAGATTTAAGTTTGGGATGTACAAATGACATTGAAACAGTGTACTCATTGTTGAGAAGCCATATAATAAATAAATAAGTAAATTTTAATAATAATAATACATGTATAAATTAAATAAATATTGATGCATAAATTCAATATATAAGTCGCAAAAATTATGTGATGCAATTAATTATAAGCCCACCTACCTACATAATATTAATCATAGATATTAAGAAAACTTTAATGTTGAAGTTGTGAACAAATATTTATAATAGCCCTCCTCCTTATTTTTAATTTTTATGTTGTTATGCCCGACAGGGCCCACAATGCTCCAAAACTATATTATGTATTTTTATGTACCTACCACCTAAGTTCACATTATGGAATGCAATAAATGTATTGAGTATTGAGTATTGACCTTGAAGAAGACCGGGAAGACCTGGAAGAAGACCGGGCAGACCTGGAAGAAGACCGGGAAGACCTGGAAGAAGACCGGTCAGACCTGGAAGAATACCGGGAAGACCTGGAAGAAGACCGGGAAGACCTGGAAGAAGACCGGGAAGACCGGGAAGAAGACCGGGAATACCTGGAAGAAAACCGGGAAGACCGGGAAGCAGACCGGGAAGACCGGGAAGAAGACCGGAAAGACCTGGACGAAGACCGGGAAGACCTGGAAGAACGGAACTAAACGATACCTCTTTTTTATGAATAAAATGCACATTACCAACTAATGTCTTCGTGAAATTGTCAAATACGTTCGATTGTAATGTTCACTAACATTCATTAGACTATGTTTCTCTGCCGAAGTTACTTTAATGGCATTGTTTTTATTGTGTAACGCTAGATAATAGCATGGCTTATTCAAAGACAACATTTAAATATGCGTCGTTAGATTACACGCTGTCACAGAATGCGTAAGAAAAATAAAGATTCACAGCTCCTCCCCCCTAGGTGAATAGTTTCTTCTAAGTGTTGATCAAACCTTAACGCTTTTTGGTCATTATATATGGCCCATGTTCCGTCGCTAGTTCTGATGGGCGGTATTTGTGTAATCGGCCTCTTTAGATTTCTTGTCGCAAGCGCTATTGAGCATGAGGTCCTGGGTTGGAACCACGGAAAACGACACCATAAATTTGAAGTAAATCCATGCCGTACTTTTTGAGTTTAGCCCGGACATACATACAGACAAACAGACATACAGACATACAGACATACAGACATACAGACATACAGACAAACAGACATACAGACATACAGACATACAGACATACAGACATACAGACATACAGACATACAGACATACAGACATACAGACATACAGACATACAGACATACAGTTATACAGACATACAGACAAACAGACAAAGTACCAAATACGATATCGACAATTACTCATTCTATCTCGTTCTACGAGTACTATACGTACTTTCTATTTCTGCCGTAACTCCCTGCTTACCTAGGTCCTTACAAAACGGTACTGCCAGCCGCGTAGTCACTTGTGCGCGTCCATACGATTTTAGTTCTGAATTCTGACATCCGTGCGCCGGCTTATTTGGCGCTATCTGTTGCTTTCTTTGTTGACATGCTTTTGTTTTGCATTTTTGACACTACGTGTAAGAACTGGAAAAGGACCGGAAAGACCTGGAAGAAGACCGGGAAGACCTGGAAGAAGACCAGGAAGACCTGGAAGAAGACCGGGCAGACCTGGAAGAAAACCGGGAAGTCCTGGAAGAAGACCAGGAAGACCGGGAAGAAGACCAGGAAGAGGTCCGGGAAGACCTGCAAGAAGACCAGGAAGACCGGGAAAAAGACCTGGAAGACCGGGAAGAAGACCTGGAAGAAGACCGGGAATACCTGAAAGAAGACCGGGAAGACCGGGAAGAAGACCGGGCAGACCTGAAAGAAGACCTGGAAGAAGACCTGGAAGACCGGGAAGAAGACCTGGAAGAAGACCGGGCAGACCTGGAAGTATTGGAGGTTGCATATTTATGTATGCACTGGCCTGTGAGAATAATCATATTTAACACATGTCTGTCACTGATTTGAAATTAGTATAGTTACGGTTTCTGTTTATGTTCTAATACTTAGTAACCGGACTTTTGTAACTTGCGTGTAAAAAATATTGACCACGAATGAATATACTCTACCATCCTACTACTGCTCTTATCATTATTCCAATAGGTTATGGGCCCAGGTCCCGGAAGCACAAATGCTAGAGCATAATTTATAAGTTGAGTGGAATATTAATCGTGTGCTTGTGAAACTTACGAAATCTCAATTATGTCAGCTGAAGTTGGCATAAGTGGTATTAAGAAGCTAAAAAATGCGTCTGACTACCCAAATTGGAAATTCCTGGTGCGAAATTACTTGGAGAATAAAAACTGGTCGGGAGTAATTTCTACAGATGTAGTAAATGCTGACGTAGACCGGCAGGCACGAACGACAATATGCTTGTTGTTAGAACCAGAGTGCTTTACCCACGTTTACAATGCGAAGACTGCGAAAGAAGCCTGGAATAGCTTACGGAAAGCGTATGAAGACGAAGGTTGGGGAAGACGTATACATATTCAGCGAGAACTTTTTAACTGTAAGTTAGAGAATTTCGATTCTATGGAAAGCTACATATCCAAAATTACATTCCTGACACAACAATTGTCCGATATTGATGCTCAAATCCCTGATGATTGGATTATATCGATTTTGCTGGGTGGATTGACCGCTGAGTACAGCCCTCTCATTATGGCTGTAGATAATAGTGGACAAGAAATCACGTTGGAGCAAATTAAAATGAAATTGTTACAAGAAGTAAGTAGACAGAGTAAGTTGAACACAGAGTACGATAAAGTTTTAGTTACACGTAAAGTACAGAACGATGCAAGATCTAACACTAAAACGAATGATCGTAAGCAGAAGTTCGTCTACAAGTGTTTTAAGTGCCACAAGCAAGGACACAAGGCGTCTGAATGCAAGGAGCGGATCAAAACCGCGAATATCTGCCTGAATACGAAGGGGGTGATAAACAAAGATAAGTGGTATTTAGACAGTGGGTGCTCAAATCATATGACCCATGATAAAAACAAATTGTTGTCTTACACACATGTAAAGGGCAACATGAAGATCGCAGTAGCAAACGGAGAGAAGTTATTGGTGAAAGGACGAGGAAATGCTGAGCCACAAGTCAGCGAAAACGAAAAATTAATTTTAGAAAACGTTTTATTTGTTCCTGATTTATCCATGAACCTAATTTCGGTGAGCGATTTGACCAAGAAGAATTATTGGATGAATTTTGACAATGAAGGTTGCATGATTAAAAATAAAAATCAAACTATAGCAAGATGTCAAGAGGTCGGCGGAATCTATGATTTGACAGAAACTCAAAATAACGTCGTGAATTTGACATTGTCAAAACAAAATGAAATTATTTCGAATATTTGGCATAAAAGATTAGCTCATTTACCGCGTAATTATATGAATAAAATGAAAGTTTTAGTAAGCGGTATGGAATTTAAGAGTACCGATTTATGCGAGCCGTGTATTTCATGTATCGAAGGAAAGACATGCAAAAGTCCCTTTAAAAAACAAGGTACGAGAGCGAACGAGGTTTTACAGTTGGTTTTTAGCGACGTTTGTGGACCAATTGAGGACCCGTCGTTCGGTGGTTCGAGGTATGTTCTTCTGTTTATCGACGATTATACTCGAAAGACTCATGTTTATTTTTTGAAGAACAAAAGTGAAACTTTCGATAAGTTCCGTGAATATAAGGCGGAAGTTGAGAATGAGACAAGTCAATCTATTAAATGTCTAAGATCTGACAATGGCGCAGAGTACTGTAATGGTAAAGAATCATGCCCACTGTCCATACATTGATTGACCTGTAACTCGATTTTTTTTACAGGGCGCGTCTATCTACATATAGTGTAGCATTTAAACAATTATTGTTTATAATAACTCAATAACTTAACATCTTTTCATTTAAAGGCCAGGGAAAAAAGTTATTAAGTAAATTAGTTTTTGAGGTTATAACAGCTGTCAGATAGTATTGACAGCTGTTATAACCTCAAAAACTATACGATAATTAAAATCAAATTGCTTTTTAATCGCTGAGAGTAACAATCACTAAGAAATAAATCAGTCATCACCAAATCAGATCAAACAGCAGTTAAATTCTTCTAATATCCCGCCGATGCTGAGTTTTAAATACTATTTATTTAATGAGTTGGCGAGTTCTGACTTTCATTGATTATTATATAACCCCAGATATCTTCACGTTGTTTTCCTTCATTGATATCCAAGATCAACTTACAAAGTCAGTACCTACGCATTGAAAAAGACACATTGGCCAGGATTTGAATTCACAGCATCATGCTGCATGAGAGGTGAAGTTGAGTTTGAGCCATTACCATCATCATCTGGATCCTCATAGATAACGAAAAGAGCTGCCTTCCTACCTACATGTTTTTGGCAAAAACAGGGAAATTAAATAAAAAACAGGATTTAGTTTATTATTATTTATTCAATGTCTTCTCGTACAACTACATCATCTAAAAATGCAGCTGGAGCCACAATATTGGTTTCATGCCTGGCCCAACCCAAGTACCACACCAACGTCATAACATGTGCACAACAACCTACAGTGCGACGTCCAACAATGCAGTTACAGCAATACTCAATAATGCCTTCTCGTCCATTAATACCATTTGCAATCAAAATGTATATATAGTACTGACGTCTTGATATATGTCTTGATTTTATTTTACCTTTTATAAGTGAATTTTCCCCACTGACCAATTCGGGTATTCGATTAGTGTCTCGACAAACTTCTATTCTGTATCCGCCATGGAAACGTACATGCTCACCATAATATGAACGTGCTTGACGAATTTGGTACGTTCCCAAGGCGAATAATATTAATTCACTGAATTCTAGACGGGGAAACTCAATATTAGTATTATCAGCTGTAATGCTTTGAAAAAAGGTTGCCCGGCGGTTTAAATTATATTCTGTAACTATATTAGATAAGTTATTTTCCAAGGGCATCCTTTCATTTATTATTTGAAGTATTTGAGCAGCATCAGCTCTATTGCGAAGGCGAACACCAAACTTATTTATTATACTTGCAGCAATTTGGAAATAAGCCATCATATTTGGTACCGTTTTATTAAAATGGTCAAACCTTAATAATCTAAAATCTCTTTTAAAATATCCATTTACAACCTCCACCACCCATCTGCATATAGTTACACATCTACTTCTATTTGCTTGGGTGGTGGTTAACTGGTGTTCGCCTTCCAAAAGTGACTCTGGCATATATGCCTTATAATTACAATGCTCTAATAAGCTGATGCTGTCTCTGAATCCCCTGTCTAAAATAAATATGTCATTATCTTGAAAGTACTGTCTCAGTGGGGAATTTTCATTGCCAAACAAAGAAGACATTATTTCTGCATCAGATGTGGTAGCCTTGTACGGGCCAAAACAATCTACAATGTAACCATCACAGGCTACTATTAAAAATGGCTTTAACAGATTTCTGTATTTGTGTAATGAATATGTATCTTTTTGAAACATGTAATTGCTACTTTTATTTAAAAAAATGTATGTTCCATCACACATCACAATACATTGTTCATTATTTTCATTATAAATTCCATTTGGGATCATGAGATTGTGTCCTATTAATTGTTCTCTCGACAAGTGGTTTATTCCGAGATTACATGGAACAAAATCTTGTAACAGTATTTCTCGTGCTGTTTGCATTAACCTCTCTAATGTAGTGCGAGGAACTTCTAATAATGTGGATATTCTTAAGTCTGAATCACCTGTCCGCATCTTTATCAAGACAGCAGCTAGACCTAACATACCCTTGTGTTTTTCCAACAGTCGGGGAAGTTCTTCTAATAAACTAAGAAAATTCGCTTTTGTTAAGCCCATCCAAAACCCAAATAAATGGTCATCAATATCTTGTACTGATTCTATGCTCGAAAAATCAAGAAAATGATTGTGTTTTTGAACAAACGAGAAAACGTGCTCTACTTGTTCAACAGTAAAATCGCTCATGCTGTTTTCACTGGCATAAAGGGAATCCCAACTGTTACCATGTAAATGTTCCGTGCATACTCTAGCCAGTTTGGGAATATAAAAATTGTAATTTGATAAAATGGTAGCCCGCAGTGCATCTGACACAGTATGCAGATTTTGATTCTCACACCCATAAAATGCACAATGAGATGCTGTATTGGGAGCACGTTTATAATTATGTAATGTTATGTTACTTGATTGTTGATTTCTCCCTGGTTGGGTTTGAGGCGAATGAACCTCTGGAGTTGGGCCTGATTCTACAGATGATTCCCTTTCATCTGTACTTGCAAGGAGCAGCGGAGGTTGTATTTCTGGAACATGGACCGGATCAACAGACTGTTCCACTTCGTGTCCAGTTACTTCGCCTTGAAGAGTCTCATCACCGTCTAAGCCTCTTCTCTCATCCTGTTGCTGAATTGAAAGAGCTTGTCTTTTAAATCGCAACCAACAGGCATGACATACACGATCAGATTGTGATATCTGTCAACAAAAAACAATATATTTGTAATAAAATGCAGTGACATACCTAGTAATGGCATGGATTAGAAGATATTTAAAGAGAAAATTGCATGCAATTTAAAATGAGTTTGAATACTCATATACAAACCTGACGAGGTGCTACAGTAGTTCGAATTAAGTTGATCATCCTGAGTGTGAGGCTTGATGGGTTTTCTTTGAGTATGTGGTCACTTTGACGATTGAGCAATGATCGACCACAAACTGGGCATACTTGAGTATGACCACGGCGAGATGAACCAGCAGATGGATCACACTCATTGTTTCCATGAATCTGAGCATTTATAGTCTGCATGGATATATCAAAACACGCTTCACAAATGTAATCTTCTTCTGTTACCTGAAAAACAATCAATTATGAGATTTGAAAGCCTACAATGGAAATAATTGTATTTTTACAAATACTAAATCGTTATTTACTACGTTATATACTTACGATTACTGGAGATATCGAAGTGCTAATTAGCGAGATGACTCTACTATCAAGCTGAAGGGCCCGATAACGACGAAGCGTATTAACACATATGTTGCAGTTTATACAAAGCAATCTCGTAGAAGGCTCCATAGTGCTTTCCAACAAAATCGATAACGTGTAGATCCCAATCAAAAAGCACTAAATCGGTATCCGTGTAACAAAGCCAAAGTAATCGTGAGTAGTAGATATCGAAGTCCGTAGAAAAAGCAAAAGTTGTAAGGGTATCAGAAAATCCAAAATCGCACAGTACAATACGTAGCAAGAGCAAACGAACGACTGCAAAACGTCAAACAAAGGACAGCCTGTCATTCACTCGTTGCGCTTGCGGCTAAAGAAGTTCGTTTTACGCGACCGGCGTCATCTTTACACTTATTTTTCTTTTCAAACCTTAATATAAAATCATAAAAAATCGTAAGTAGCCATATATTAATAAGTGAAGTAAAAAATACCACTTATTTCAAACATTTATTAACCACATGACAAACGAATAAGTTTTTCGCATTATGTGAAACGGAACGTGTACAAAACACGTTCCGTTTCACTGGAACAATAGAAAACTTGTTCGTTTCGTTTCTTCTTAGTCTATTGAGAATGATACAATAATGAAAATGCTATTTTTCCTGGCCTCATTTGAAAATTCAATTAAACGATACGAAATAAGCAAAAAAAAACCTTTTTTTTAAGATATTTTACTATTAGAAATTTTTCAGGTCAAGACTAGACATGATTCTTTAAATCATTTTTGAAGTCTGCAGGTATAAAACACCAGACGACTGTACCGTACACGCCGGAACAAAATTCTGTCGCAGAAAGAGGGAATCGTACTATAATAGAAAAGGCAAGAACATTACTTTCAGAATCGAATCTAAGCAAGAAGTATTGGGCCGAAGCTGTAAATACTGTTGTTTACTTAAAGAACAGAAGTCCCACGAAAGCATTGAATAATGCGGTACCAGAGAAGCTTTGGACTGGAAAAGATGTGGATGTCAGTCATCTAAAAATCTTTGGCTGTTTGGCATATAGATTGTTACCAAAACAAAAGAGACGCAAACTGGACATGAAGACGGAACCAATGATTTTTATTGGATATCCAGATAATCAGAAGGGTTATCGTCTAATGAATCCCAAGACAGGTGAAGTGACGACTGCGAGAGATGTCAAATTTCTAGAAAACGACTTTCTACAAAAGGAAAACGTAAAAGAAACGGAAGTAATTATAAACCTGAATACAGATTCTGTTCCTTCCAGTTTACCCAACGGATCTACGAGCAGATCTGAACACTTGGAGGCTCACGATGATATGTATCGTGATACTATAGACGAGAATGTAGAAGTAGCGGAAGAGATAAGACCTGTCCCTGTAGTAGCAGAGCGAGTACCTGATGACGTATTAACTCAAGAAGAAGTCAGAATACCTGAATCAGTAAGAAGGTATCCTGTAAGAGAACGCAGACAAGTCGATCGGTACGGATGCAATGTTATGTATGCCAATCTTGATGGTAATCCATTGACTATTAATGAAGCGTTGGCGAGACCAGATGGTGATTTATGGCAAAAAGCGATAGATAATGAACTTATGTCACTAAAGGAGAACCAGACTTGGACGTTGGTGGATCTTCCAGCTGATAAGAAGCCTATCCAATGCAAATGGGTGTTCAAAATCAAGAAAGATAGCGATGGCAAGGTAACGAAGTACAAGGCTAGACTTGTAGCAAAAGGTTTCACACAGGTATGTGGTGTAGATTATACAGAGACTTATTCTCCGGTAGTTAGAAGCTCTACCCTAAGATTATTGTTCTCGCTAGCTGTTGAATACGGTTGGTTTATTGATCAGTGGGATATCACTACTGCCTTTTTGTACGGCAAAATTAAAGAGGACATTTTCATGCTTCAACCAAAAGGAGCAGTAGTCAAAGGTCAAGACACCAAGGTATGCAAACTGCAGCGTTCTTTGTATGGATTGAAACAAGCTTCGAATGCTTGGTTCAAGGAATTGGATAAAGAAATGTTGAATTTAGGCTTTGTACAATCAAAAATAGAACCGTGTTTGTATCAAAAGCAGCTTAAAAACAATAAGAAGTTGATTGTCGTTATTTACGTAGATGACCTTTTTATTTTTGGAAATTGTGCACAAGAAAAGCAAAAGTTAAAAAACTATTTGCTTGACAAGTTCAAAGTGAAGGTTTTAGGGCCGGCTAGGCATGTTTTAGGCATGAGGCTGAGAAGAGACAAAGATGTTATTTTTCTAGATCAGCAACAGTTCATTTCAGACATTTTGAATGACTTTAACATGACAGACGCTAAGCCATTTTTGTCCCCCATGGAAGTCGGTATGAAATTAGAAAGATCGACAAATTCACATAGCGATCTGCCATATCAAAGCTTGATAGGGTGTCTAAATTACTTGGCCTGTAATACACGACCAGACATAGCACATGCGGTAAGTGTACTTTCACAATTCAATTCGTGCTATGATGAATTACACTTTAAATGTGCGAAACGGGTCTTAAGGTACGTCTAACCTTTGTCTCACTTTTAGGAAGTCCGGGGATTTAGACTTACGAGGCTACATTGATGCAGATTGGGGAGGGGCACTTGATAGAAAGTCTTTCACGGGATTAATTTTCAAGATAGGTAAACATATAGTGTCATGGGAGAGCAGGAAGCAAGCGACAGTATCCTTGTCCACCACAGAGGCAGAGTACGTAGGACTGAGTCAAGCTTCGAAGGAAGCTCTTTATTTACGTAGTTTACTGAACAGTTTGACAGCTGTGGATAGTGAAGCAGTAGTAATTTACAATGACAATCAGTCGGCGCATAAAATTGCAGCTAACAAAATGATGCATAATAGGACAAAGCATATAGATATCAAGTATCATTTTATTCGTGAATGTGTACTGACAAACAAAGTTGAAATAAGGTACTTGTCAACTGATAAGATGATAGCGGACATCTTAACCAAAAGTGTTCACAGCCCGAAGCTGAGAGAATTTTTAAAGGATTTATCCCTGTCAAATTATTCTATTAAGGGGGCGATGAATAGTTAAATGTTTGATGTTGTAGGTTGCTTTGGTGATGGGATTTGTTGGTGTGCTTTGTGTAATAGATAATTTGTAGTTTTGTTATGCATGTTTTATTTTGTTAGATTTCTTCTGTTTTTGTACTATACTTTTGAACATAGAAGTGTTAGTGATTTATGTTGTTTTATGTACCGAGTACTGACAAGTACAGAAGTAATCATACGCATGTGTAATAGGTTAAAGGGGCGTATTGGAGGTTGCATATTTATGTATGCACTGGCCTGTGAGAATAATCATATTTAACACATGTCTGTCACTGATTTGAAATTAGTATAGTTACGGTTTCTGTTTATGTTCTGATACTTAGTAACCGGACTTTTGTAACTTGCGTGTAAAAAATATTGACCACGAAGTCCTGGAAGAAGACCGGGAATACCTGGAAGAAGACCGGGAAGACCTGAAAGAAGACCGGGAAGACCTGGAAGAAGACCGGGCAGACCTGAAAGAAGACCTGGAAGACCGGGAAGAAGACCGGGAAGCCCGGGAAGAAGACCGGGAAGACCGGGAAGACCTGAAGAAGACCGGTCTTCTTCCCGGTCTTCCCGGTATTCTTTCGGTCTTCCCGGTCTTCCCGGTCTTCTTCCCGGTCTTCCCGGTCTTCTTTCAGGTCTTCCCGGTCTTCCCGGTCTTCTTCCCGGTCTTCCAGGTCTTCTTTCAGGTCTGCCCGGTCTTCTTCCAGGTCTTCCAGGTCTTCTTCCTGATCTTCCCGGTCTTCTTCCAGGACTTTCCGGTATTCTTCCCGGTCTTCTTCCAGGTCTTCTTCCCGGTCTTCCAGGTCTTCTTCTCGGTCTTTTTCCTGGTCTTCCCGGTCTTCTTCCAGGTCTTCCCGGTCTTCTTCCAGGTCTTCCCGGTCTTCTTCCAGGTTTTCCAGGTCTTCTTCCTGATCTTCCCGGTCTTCCCGGTCATCTTTCAGAACTTCGCGGTCTTCTTCCAGGTCTTTTTCCCGGTCTTCCCGGTCCTCTTCCTGGTCTTCCCGGTCTTTTTCCTGGTCTTCCAGGTCTTCTTCCCGTTCTTCCCGGTCTTCTTCCAGGTCTTCTTCCAGGTCTTCCCGGTCTTCTTCCAGGTCTTCTTCCAGGTCTTCCCGGTCTTCTTCCAGGTCTTCCCGGTCTTCTTCCAGGTTTTCCAGGTCTTCTTTCTGATCTTCCCGGTCTTCCCGGTCTTCTTCCAGGTCTTTTTGCCGGTCTTCCCGGTTTTCTTTCAGGACTTCGCGGTCTTCTTCCAGGTCTTCCCGGTCTTCCCGGTCTTCCCGGTCTTCTTTCAGGACTTCGCGGTCTTCTTCCAGGTCTTCTTCCCGGTCTTCCCGGTTTTCTTTCAGGTCTTCCCGGTCTTCTTCCAGGTCTTCCCGGTCCTCTTCCTGGTCTTCCCGGTCCTCTTCCTGGTCTTCCCGGTCTTCTTCCAGGTCTTCTTCCAGGTCTTCCCGGTCTTCTTCCAGGTCTTCTTCCTGGTCTTCCCGGTCTTCTTTCAGGACTTCGCGGTCTTCTTCCAGGTCTTCTTCCCGGTCTTCCCGGTCTTCTTTCAGGACTTCGCGGTCTTCTTCCAGGTCTGCCCGGTCTTCTTCCAGATATTCGCGGTCTTCCAGGTCGTCTTCCCGGTCTTCTTCCAGGTCTTCTTCCTGGTCTTCCCGGTCTTCTTCCAGGACTTCGCGGTCTTCTTCCAGGTCTTCTTCTCGGTCTTTTTCCTGGTCTTCCCGGTCTTCTTCCAGGTTTTCCAGGTCTTCTTCCAGGTCTTCCCGGTCTTCTTCCAGGTCTTCCCGGTCTTCTTCCAGGTCTTCCCGGTCTTCTTCCAGGTCTTCTCGGTCTTCTTTCAGGTCTTTCTGGTCTACTTCCAAGTCTTCCCGGTCTTCTTCCAGGACTTCCCGGTCTTCTTCCAGGTCTGCCCGGTCTTCTTCCAGGTCTTCTCGGTCTTCTTTCCGGTCTTCCAGGTCTTCTTCCGGTCTTCCAGATCTTCTTCCCGGTCTTCCTGGTCTTCTTCCAGGACTCCCCGGTTTTCTTCCAGGTCTGCCCGGTCTTCTTCCAGGTTTTCCCGGTCTTCCCGGTCTTCTTCCAGGTCTTCCTGGTCTTCTTCCAGGTCTTACCGGTCTTCTTCCAGGTCTTCCCGGTCTTCTTCCAGGACTTCCCGGTCTTCTTCCAGGTCTTCTTCAAGGTCTTCCCGGTCTTCTTCCAGGTCTTCCCGGTCTTCTTCCAGGTCTTCTCGGTCTTCTTTCAGGTCTTTCTGGTCTACTTCCAAGTCTTCCCGGTCTTCTTCCAGGACTTCCCGGTCCTCTTCCAGGTCTGCCCGGTCTTCTTCCAGGTCTTCTCGGTCTTCTTTCCGGTCTTCCAGGTCTTCTTCCGGTCTTCCAGATCTTCTTCCCGGTCTTCCTGGTCTTCTTCCAGGACTCCCCGGTTTTCTTCCAGGTCTGCCCGGTCTTCTTCCAGGTTTTCCCGGTCTTCCCGGTCTTCTTCCAGGTCTTCCTGGTCTTCTTCCAGGTCTTACCGGTCTTCTTCCAGGTCTTCCCGGTCTTCTTCCAGGACTTCCCGGTCTTCTTCCAGGTCTTCTTCAAGGTCTTCCCGGTCTTCTTCCAGGTCTTCCCGGTCTTCTTCCAGGACTTCGCGGTCTTCTACCAGGTCTTCCCGGTCTTCTTCCAGAACATGCTGATTTCTTCACAATGTTTTCCTTAACCGCTTTGAGAGCAGTGGTGATGAAATAAATCACACAAAGTAATGCGCGTGTCTGGGTTCGAACCCACGACTTACTTTTCGTAAGTCGGGGCTGCACTACATACACTTTAGTATTAATTTTAAAATTCCATCCTTCCACGACATTGTTTGTTCGATGTAGCTCACCATAGTTACACCACATTTTTACCATTTTTTCTTTTAGCCAAAATTTTTCGAAATAATGTTGAAACTGTTCAAGTTCTATTCGATCATCTTCTAGTACAATTTCACTCTTTATGTAATTCCAAACTGATAATATTTCCTCTTCTGGTAAATATGCTAGACTACTGCAGAGTAAAACTATAGTTTTGTGACTTTTATCCTTAATGTTAGCACTAGGCTATTAATTAACTTTAGGCTATGTGGGGTAATGTACTGTTAGCACTAGACTATTTATTTACTTTAGGTTATGTAGGGTAGTGTACGGAATAAAAGAATTGAATAATCATACAGGCATTTATTGTAAACTAAGACACTAATAATTATTCAGCGGGTTATTTAATTAACACAAGCAATGACATTACATCTCAGGTTTAAATAAGTTTCATGGTTTAAATATGTTTGAAAATAATACACGGTACACAAAAATAGCACAGGAATAGCACTGGAATAGCACAAGAAAATAGCACAAGAAAATAGCACAGAAATATCACATAAATAGTATTCACATATTAAAATATATTAGCTTAAAATAAACTGACCTGGCCTTGCTTCGACGGATAGCAATATTTCTTTACAGGGTAACAAACACTTTAAGGTCTTTACACTTCGGCGTCGCAGGAGCAAATGAGCTGCGAACGGCCGTTCCGTCGTTTATAAAGCCATGCACAAACAGGCGTCGCCAGCCAACCGTTACTTGATTCAAACAAGAAAGCGGTTGGTTGACGAAATAAATGACAACTAGGTACCAAATTTACTTAAATCCTAACAGCTCGGCCATCCTGCTAGAGCAAGTCCCTTCGCTCTTTTATTTTGAGAGAACAATAAAATTTTACCATCAAAATTATATAATTAATTAATTTAATCATCTCGGTTCAAATAAAATGTTAACAATTTTTGTAATTCTCCATTACTGATAGTATGCTTAAATTAGTAAAACAACGAATATTACAATAAACATAATTTAGTTACATAAACACAGTTCAAAGTAAAAACAAAATAATAACAAAAAAAAAATAATAATCTATAAATGCAGAACTAAACCAAACAAAGATTGTATGCAAAATATATGTATTGTTCTCTGTACCAAAACCAAATTTACACAAGAGCAATACATAATAATCACAGTAAATGCAATATCTGAATTTTATCTTATAAATCAATTCTGTAAATGATTTTATTTAAACAATAATAAATTGCAGCAGGTAATTAAGCAGTATTTCCTATGCTGTATCGTGCTCAGATTCCGATGCAACGTTGGCGCATTCGGAATCCGAACTAACTAAGTGTTGATTAAAACTAAGCCATGGTTTCATTTTGTCCACCGCAATAATGTTTTCGTAATTACGACAACCCTTTTTTCGCGTTAGGGGGGTATCAGTTACTAAATAACGATCATTGGGCAAAACTTTAACGATCCTGTAGGGTCCTTGAAATTTCATTACTAATTTCTTGGACTTACCAGTATTCGGGATTTCCCTTCTCACGCTTACTAAATCTCCGACAACATATGATTTGCTTTTAATACGCTTTGAATCAAATCTCACCTTATCTTTTATCTGTTGGTTATCGATTCTTTCTCCCGCTTTGCTTCTTTCTTTTTCTAGATCTTCTGACGAAATACTTTCTATGACTTCGTCGATGACTTCACTGAGCCTGTTCTCAGTCTGACTTTTTAATCGTATGCCAAATAATAGCTCTGAAGGGCTCTTACCGGTGGTTTTGTGCACTGTAGTGTTTAGGCCTATTTGTACATCAGGGACAAATTCGTCCCATATCCTTTCATCCTTACCATGCGTTTTGGTAGAAAGGGCATCGACGATTGTCCTATTAAATCGTTCCACTTGCCCATTCGCTCTCGGCGTAGCAACTGCGTTTAAGATATGTTTTATACCTAACGATTTTGTAAATGATCGAAAATTATTGCTAGTAAAGGACGTACCTTGATCGGTGATTAACCTAACGGGTGTTCCAAAATAACTTATGTGTTCTCGAAGAACTCTTATTGTAGTCGATGTCTTTGTATTTTTGACCGGCGAAATGTTGATGAACTTTGTAAAACCGTCTATTATAACTAGAAGATAAACGTTACCTCTTTTGCTCCGAATGAACGGTCCCAGGTGATCAGCATGGATAGTGTGGAAAGGTATTTCTACCTTTGGAATTGGGTGTAACTCACCTTGCTGTTGCCCCGTCGTGCCCTTGTGGTGTGCACACTCTAAACATGATCGGACGTATTTTTTTATGAAGCGCCTCATCTTCGGGAACCAAAATGTTTGTTGTATTCTTGAAAGGGTTTTTTCGAAACCGAAATGACCGATATCGTCATGGTTCATTTTAAGGACTTGCCAACGCACTCCTTTCGGTACTACCCATCGAACACAATCAGCTCCGTTGTAATTTAATAGACGATACACCTTACCGTTTTTTAGCTTGTAATTTTTGACTATTTCCAAAACTTTTTCAGATTCCGGATCATTCAAAATTCGTTTTATCCGGGAAATCTCTTCGTCAGTAGATTGGACCGTTGCGATCCAATCTTCCGTTTCGGTTGAGAGAACGTCAAGTATATGATCTTCTATAACCGCCCTGTCCACCGGATTCCTACTTAGAGCGTCTGCGTGCATCATACCTGAGCCCGGTCTGTACTCTATCTCGCAATCAAACTCTTGAAGTTGGACCCACCAACGAGCGATTCGTGAAACTAGATCACGTTTTATTAGTGTCGTACGAAGCGCGTTGCAATCCGTTAATATTTTAAATGGAATTCCAAGAAGATAAACACGGAATCTGCTGAGAGAAGCTACGACCGCAAGCGTTTCTAGTTCAAAGGAATGCATTCGTTGCTCATCCGGAGTCGTTTTCCGGCTGAAGTAAGAGACCGGTTTGAGAAGACCTTCATCACATTTTTGCAATAGGATCCCTGCAATGCCATATTTGCACGCGTCAGTGTGTAACTGAGTCTCCCTTTTCGGATCGTAAAGAGCTAATATCGGACGAGAAACTAGAGCTTGCTTCAAAGAATCGAATGAATCATTTTGTTCCTTAGTCCATTTCCACTGACAGTCCTTTTTTAAAAGATCTGTCAATGGTTTACAAATGACGGCAAAACCTTTTACAAATCTACGAAAGAAACTAGCCAAACCGATAAACTGCCGTGTTTCGTGTTGGTTCTTCGGAACCGGGAATTTGGCCACTGCTTCGATTTTGCGAGTGCCTGGTTTAATACCTACAGGGCTGACTTCAAAACCTAGAAAATCTATTTTATCAAAGAAGAAATGGCATTTGGAAAGTTTCAACGTAAGTTTTCCTTTGCGTAAAAGAATTAGTACTTCCTGGAGCCTTACGAGACCTTCTTCAAACGTTTGTGCTGGAATGAGGATGTCATCCATATACACCAGAGCGTATTTGATCTTAGCTTCGGAAAGTATCTTATTTATTGTTCTTTGAAAAACTGAAGGGGCATTCACTAAGCCAAATGGCATCCGAGTATATTGATATTGTCCATCTGGGGTAACGAATGCAGTTTTATCTTGAGAAGATGTGGAAATAGGAATTTGATAGTAGCCGGAGGCCAAATCAAGGGAAACGAATAATTTACTGCCAGCAAGTTGATCTAACTGGTCTTCAACTCTAGGGAGAGGATAATGATCCTTTTTAGTTCGTTTATTTAGAGCGCGGTAATCGACGCATAGTCGTTTTTCTCCAGTCTTTTTCTTGACAAGTACTATCGGACTCGCGTACGGCGACGAGGATTCTCGAACTATGCCTGCGTCAAGCATTTCGCTAACCATATCGCGAACGAGGGACCTCTCCGCTAACGACATTCTATAGGGTCTGTAAACTACCGGCTCAGAATTATCCAACTCTATTACCATTTCTCCCGCAGAGGTAAGTCCTAACTCTTTCAAATTAGAAGAAAAACAATCTTTAAATCTATTGAGTAAGCATTGTAATTGAACTTTTTGTTCATTCGTAATTGTGGGACCTACGAGCAAGTGTTCTTCTAAATCCGATTTATCGAAAGACACTACGGAAACCTCTTGAATAGTGTAACTAGGGAATGCACGTGTTAACAATATATTTTTAGCAAAGTTTATTTGTAAATTGCTCATATTGAACACTATCACTTTACCTATACCTGATTTAAGATCGTATTCTCCCGGGAATAAGTAATATTCGCTACCGAGGGTACCTCTCACCGAACCATTGACATATATCTTCCCATTGTAATGATTGCACGAATTTACTGGAACAGTAACTATTTCGCCTGGTGCCAAAGAAATTACTTCCAAAACCCTCAAGAATAGTTTACGATCTACACCAACCTTTTCAAAAATTATTTCACTTGGCGTTTTGGTAATAACTATGTCAGGTAATTCTGTAAAAGTATGTCCCAATAACACAGGATATTTTAGAGCATGATTTTCGACGATTAGAATTTCAATATTTGCTTCTATACCTTGAACTTTGACATCAACTTTAGACCTACCCAATGGACTAACATAATTTCCACCTATTGCTCTCATCAAGGGCAAATCTGTGGTATCAACAGATAGCTTTAAACTATTAGCTTCGCTTTCCCTAATGAGGCTGCATTGGCTACCTAAATCAACGTGACATACCAATTCCATATTGTTAATTAGAATGTTAAAGATGTATTTAGAGTTAGACTCACCTGACGTTAGTTCTGACACCATTTTTTCTTCAACAGTCTCCTTTTGGCTGCTGTCTTGTGGTTTTTGTTTCCTGAACCTACAATAAGTATTTAAATGGCCCAACTTACTACAATTAGTGCACGTTGTTGCTGGCTTCTGGCATTGGATACTTTTGTGACCTTCTTCATTACAATTGTGACATACTAACCTTTTAGACTCGGAACCATTTCGTCTGTTGGGAGCGGTTGTCCCAGTTGCTCTCCTCTCATGTTTTCGACCTTTTTCCCCAGTGTCTCTAATAGAACCTATTTTAACCGTTTTTACGTATTTCAGTACCTCTTCAGGCTCCCGAAATTGAGCAGCTTGGGCACCGACTCTAATAGCGCGATCTTCAATCCCGTTGAGAATACAATCGACCGCTTTACGACCTTTTATACCACACCTGTTTAGCAGATTAGTTTTTTCGTAAAAGTAGTGCTCCAATGATTCGCCATAACGTGCTTTTTTAGCTAGCATCGTTATTAAAAGTTCCGCGTAATCGTCTCGACAAGGAAAATTTTCTATCAACTTTCTTTTCCATTCGGTCCATGAGTAAAGGACTGTGCTGAGACCCTGGTACCAAATTTTTGCAACACCAGTTAGTTTCGGTAGGGCAAAATGGATAGTTTCTCTTTCGTCCCAACCATAGATCTCTGCACACTCCTCTACCTTGGTGAGCCACATCAAGATAGTCTGGTCTTTTGTCATTGGATCAAATTCCGGAATGACGTTGTTTAAAGAAAGTTTAGAGCTAGATCGACCTTTTACATCTTTAAGAATTTCTAAAAACTTATCCAAGATACTGTTAGTATTATCTTTATCATCTAAATTAGTATTACAATGTTCGTGCGACTGAACATTCGGGGAATAATGACGTCGTTTTCTTTGTTTATCAATAGTTGAATGATCAGAATTGCTAGTTCGTCGTCGTTTACTCCCCGGACGTTGGTCGCATACCAGATCATCATTAGTTCGTTGCATTCGTTGATTGAGTCGTTTACGCGATGAAGACTGACCGTCTGAACTGCTACTAGAATAATCTACGCACCTTAAATTTCGTGATCTACGACGTCGGCGTACCCGTGACTCCCGAGGCTTACTACGTTGTTGGGAAGCATGTTCCGACAAGCGCGATTGGTGACATCGTTTGGACGACGACGTTTTTGATTTTTGAGGTTGGCCGTTGCTAGGGCGGATAATTACAGACTCGTCGCTTGAAATATATGGTGAATTCACCTCTTGCTGATCTGCGCTTGCAGCCGCTCCTCCGATGGACATGACTTCGTACCCACTTGACAGTGACACCGTGCCCAAGTTTCTTATACTTGATAACAGCACTTGTGCCCAAGCCTTAAACTTGATAACAGCACTGATGGTTAACGTGCCCAAGCCTTACACTTGACTTGATAACAGCACCGGCGATTAATGCGCCCAAGCCTTACATTTGACTTGAAAACAAGACTTCGTACCCACTTGACAGTGGCACCGTGCCCAAGTTTCTTATACTTGATAACAGCACTTGTGCCCAAGCGTTAAACTTGATAGCAGCACTGATGGTTAACGCGCCCAAGCCTTACACTTGACCTGATAACAGCACCGGCGATTAATGCGCCAAAGCCTTATACTTGATTGTTAACGTACCCAAGCCTTACATTTGACTTGATAACAGCACCGGTGATTAATGAGCCAGACTTTATACTTGATAGTAGTACCGATGATTAACGTACCCAAGCACTACGGTGACTAACTGAAACTTTTAGTTAAAATGATAAAATTTAGATAATTATCATTCTAATGCTTTGGAACCCTTGGCTGAAAGTGGTCAATATTGGTGAGTATGTATTCGGATAGAACAAGTTAAGTAAGTTTAAATGATAAAGCGTTACAATAGTGAACACAATATTTTCAGAGGAAAGTCATGGTAAAGCAAAGTAATGATGAAGTACTTCCAGAAAATGGCTCTGGGAAAACTGTTATGACGAATAGCTTCCAGAGGGTAGCCCTGGCAAAGCTGTGTTATGATTAAATGCTTCCACATTACAATTAAATGCTATTAAAACACTTTAATGAATGATGTTAAAAATTGAATAGAAAACTCACTGACCAATATTAATTACACAATATTTAATAATTTTGGAAAAAGAGAAAAGCACTGCACGGGTTCACTAGGTAAGGTATAATGTCATTGCTTGTTTTATTAAAATGTTTTCATAACCCATACACTTATTTTGTGATCAAACGTACTTTTAATCATTCAATCCCTATTCCCGTTATTCAATATTATTAGTAAGAACCAATTTCTTATTGATTAATTACTATTTAGCCTAAAATGTTACGTGATAGAATATGTTAAAACTAAGAATAGTGTTCATTTGCACTTTTACACAAGTCCGTAGCACTTTCTTAGAGTCTAGTATAATTTATGAAACACTATATTCATGAGCCATTTGTATAGCACAGCAGTGTTACTATTACTAATTGTTATAAATTGAAAGCATAATAAAAAAAAAAAAACAAAATTTTCAACCGAAAAACGATCCGTGGGCAGGACAAACGAGTAGGTAGTCTTTGTTTTAACTTTTACTCGTTTATCCCACTTCTGAATTGTTAGCACTAGGCTATTAATTAACTTTAGGCTATGTGGGGTAATGTACTGTTAGCACTAGACTATTTATTTACTTTAGGTTATGTAGGGTAGTGTACGGAATAAAAGAATTGAATAATCATACAGGCATTTATTGTAAACTAAGACACTAATAATTATTCAGCGGGTTATTTAATTAACACAAGCAATGACATTACATCTCAGGTTTAAATAAGTTTCATGGTTTAAATATGTTTGAAAATAATACACGGTACACAAAAATAGCACAGGAATAGCACTGGAATAGCACAAGAAAATAGCACAAGAAAATAGCACAGAAATATCACATAAATAGTATTCACATATTAAAATATATTAGCTTAAAATAAACTGACCTGGCCTTGCTTCGACGGATAGCAATATTTCTTTACAGGGTAACAAACACTTTAAGGTCTTTACACTTCGGCGTCGCAGGAGCAAATGAGCTGCGAACGGCCGTTCCGTCGTTTATAAAGCCATGCACAAACAGGCGTCGCCAGCCAACCGTTACTTGATTCAAACAAGAAAGCGGTTGGTTGACGAAATAAATGACAACTAGGTACCAAATTTACTTAAATCCTAACAAAATCTACGAAAGAAACTAGCCAAACCGATAAACTGCCGTGTTTCGTGTTGGTTCTTCGGAACCGGGAATTTGGCCACTGCTTCGATTTTGCGAGTGCCTGGTTTAATACCTACAGGGCTGACTTCAAAACCTAGAAAATCTATTTTATCAAAGAAGAAATGGCATTTGGAAAGTTTCAACGTAAGTTTTCCTTTGCGTAAAAGAATTAGTACTTCCTGGAGCCTTACGAGACCTTCTTCAAACGTTTGTGCTGGAATGAGGATGTCATCCATATACACCAGAGCGTATTTGATCTTAGCTTCGGAAAGTATCTTATTTATTGTTCTTTGAAAAACTGAAGGGGCATTCACTAAGCCAAATGGCATCCGAGTATATTGATATTGTCCATCTGGGGTAACGAATGCAGTTTTATCTTGAGAAGATGTGGAAATAGGAATTTGATAGTAGCCGGAGGCCAAATCAAGGGAAACGAATAATTTACTGCCAGCAAGTTGATCTAACTGGTCTTCAACTCTAGGGAGAGGATAATGATCCTTTTTAGTTCGTTTATTTAGAGCGCGGTAATCGACGCATAGTCGTTTTTCTCCAGTCTTTTTCTTGACAAGTACTATCGGACTCGCGTACGGCGACGAGGATTCTCGAACTATGCCTGCGTCAAGCATTTCGCTAACCATATCGCGAACGAGGGACCTCTCCGCTAACGACATTCTATAGGGTCTGTAAACTACCGGCTCAGAATTATCCAACTCTATTACCATTTCTCCCGCAGAGGTAAGTCCTAACTCTTTCAAATTAGAAGAAAAACAATCTTTAAATCTATTGAGTAAGCATTGTAATTGAACTTTTTGTTCATTCGTAATTGTGGGACCTACGAGCAAGTGTTCTTCTAAATCCGATTTATCGAAAGACACTACGGAAACCTCTTGAATAGTGTAACTAGGGAATGCACGTGTTAACAATATATTTTTAGCAAAGTTTATTTGTAAATTGCTCATATTGAACACTATCACTTTACCTATACCTGATTTAAGATCGTATTCTCCCGGGAATAAGTAATATTCGCTACCGAGGGTACCTCTCACCGAACCATTGACATATATCTTCCCATTGTAATGATTGCACGAATTTACTGGAACAGTAACTATTTCGCCTGGTGCCAAAGAAATTACTTCCAAAACCCTCAAGAATAGTTTACGATCTACACCAACCTTTTCAAAAATTATTTCACTTGGCGTTTTGGTAATAACTATGTCAGGTAATTCTGTAAAAGTATGTCCCAATAACACAGGATATTTTAGAGCATGATTTTCGACGATTAGAATTTCAATATTTGCTTCTATACCTTGAACTTTGACATCAACTTTAGACCTACCCAATGGACTAACATAATTTCCACCTATTGCTCTCATCAAGGGCAAATCTGTGGTATCAACAGATAGCTTTAAACTATTAGCTTCGCTTTCCCTAATGAGGCTGCATTGGCTACCTAAATCAACGTGACATACCAATTCCATATTGTTAATTAGAATGTTAAAGATGTATTTAGAGTTAGACTCACCTGACGTTAGTTCTGACACCATTTTTTCTTCAACAGTCTCCTTTTGGCTGCTGTCTTGTGGTTTTTGTTTCCTGAACCTACAATAAGTATTTAAATGGCCCAACTTACTACAATTAGTGCACGTTGTTGCTGGCTTCTGGCATTGGATACTTTTGTGACCTTCTTCATTACAATTGTGACATACTAACCTTTTAGACTCGGAACCATTTCGTCTGTTGGGAGCGGTTGTCCCAGTTGCTCTCCTCTCATGTTTTCGACCTTTTTCCCCAGTGTCTCTAATAGAACCTATTTTAACCGTTTTTACGTATTTCAGTACCTCTTCAGGCTCCCGAAATTGAGCAGCTTGGGCACCGACTCTAATAGCGCGATCTTCAATCCCGTTGAGAATACAATCGACCGCTTTACGACCTTTTATACCACACCTGTTTAGCAGATTAGTTTTTTCGTAAAAGTAGTGCTCCAATGATTCGCCATAACGTGCTTTTTTAGCTAGCATCGTTATTAAAAGTTCCGCGTAATCGTCTCGACAAGGAAAATTTTCTATCAACTTTCTTTTCCATTCGGTCCATGAGTAAAGGACTGTGCTGAGACCCTGGTACCAAATTTTTGCAACACCAGTTAGTTTCGGTAGGGCAAAATGGATAGTTTCTCTTTCGTCCCAACCATAGATCTCTGCACACTCCTCTACCTTGGTGAGCCACATCAAGATAGTCTGGTCTTTTGTCATTGGATCAAATTCCGGAATGACGTTGTTTAAAGAAAGTTTAGAGCTAGATCGACCTTTTACATCTTTAAGAATTTCTAAAAACTTATCCAAGATACTGTTAGTATTATCTTTATCATCTAAATTAGTATTACAATGTTCGTGCGACTGAACATTCGGGGAATAATGACGTCGTTTTCTTTGTTTATCAATAGTTGAATGATCAGAATTGCTAGTTCGTCGTCGTTTACTCCCCGGACGTTGGTCGCATACCAGATCATCATTAGTTCGTTGCATTCGTTGATTGAGTCGTTTACGCGATGAAGACTGACCGTCTGAACTGCTACTAGAATAATCTACGCACCTTAAATTTCGTGATCTACGACGTCGGCGTACCCGTGACTCCCGAGGCTTACTACGTTGTTGGGAAGCATGTTCCGACAAGCGCGATTGGTGACATCGTTTGGACGACGACGTTTTTGATTTTTGAGGTTGGCCGTTGCTAGGGCGGATAATTACAGACTCGTCGCTTGAAATATATGGTGAATTCACCTCTTGCTGATCTGCGCTTGCAGCCGCTCCTCCGATGGACATGACTTCGTACCCACTTGACAGTGACACCGTGCCCAAGTTTCTTATACTTGATAACAGCACTTGTGCCCAAGCCTTAAACTTGATAACAGCACTGATGGTTAACGTGCCCAAGCCTTACACTTGACTTGATAACAGCACCGGCGATTAATGCGCCCAAGCCTTACATTTGACTTGAAAACAAGACTTCGTACCCACTTGACAGTGGCACCGTGCCCAAGTTTCTTATACTTGATAACAGCACTTGTGCCCAAGCGTTAAACTTGATAGCAGCACTGATGGTTAACGCGCCCAAGCCTTACACTTGACCTGATAACAGCACCGGCGATTAATGCGCCAAAGCCTTATACTTGATTGTTAACGTACCCAAGCCTTACATTTGACTTGATAACAGCACCGGTGATTAATGAGCCAGACTTTATACTTGATAGTAGTACCGATGATTAACGTACCCAAGCACTACGGTGACTAACTGAAACTTTTAGTTAAAATGATAAAATTTAGATAATTATCATTCTAATGCTTTGGAACCCTTGGCTGAAAGTGGTCAATATTGGTGAGTATGTATTCGGATAGAACAAGTTAAGTAAGTTTAAATGATAAAGCGTTACAATAGTGAACACAATATTTTCAGAGGAAAGTCATGGTAAAGCAAAGTAATGATGAAGTACTTCCAGAAAATGGCTCTGGGAAAACTGTTATGACGAATAGCTTCCAGAGGGTAGCCCTGGCAAAGCTGTGTTATGATTAAATGCTTCCACATTACAATTAAATGCTATTAAAACACTTTAATGAATGATGTTAAAAATTGAATAGAAAACTCACTGACCAATATTAATTACACAATATTTAATAATTTTGGAAAAAGAGAAAAGCACTGCACGGGTTCACTAGGTAAGGTATAATGTCATTGCTTGTTTTATTAAAATGTTTTCATAACCCATACACTTATTTTGTGATCAAACGTACTTTTAATCATTCAATCCCTATTCCCGTTATTCAATATTATTAGTAAGAACCAATTTCTTATTGATTAATTACTATTTAGCCTAAAATGTTACGTGATAGAATATGTTAAAACTAAGAATAGTGTTCATTTGCACTTTTACACAAGTCCGTAGCACTTTCTTAGAGTCTAGTATAATTTATGAAACACTATATTCATGAGCCATTTGTATAGCACAGCAGTGTTACTATTACTAATTGTTATAAATTGAAAGCATAATAAAAAAAAAAAACAAAATTTTCAACCGAAAAACGATCCGTGGGCAGGACAAACGAGTAGGTAGTCTTTGTTTTAACTTTTACTCGTTTATCCCACTTCTGAATTGTTAGCACTAGGCTATTAATTAACTTTAGGCTATGTGGGGTAATGTACTGTTAGCACTAGACTATTTATTTACTTTAGGTTATGTAGGGTAGTGTACGGAATAAAAGAATTGAATAATCATACAGGCATTTATTGTAAACTAAGACACTAATAATTATTCAGCGGGTTATTTAATTAACACAAGCAATGACATTACATCTCAGGTTTAAATAAGTTTCATGGTTTAAATATGTTTGAAAATAATACACGGTACACAAAAATAGCACAGGAATAGCACTGGAATAGCACAAGAAAATAGCACAAGAAAATAGCACAGAAATATCACATAAATAGTATTCACATATTAAAATATATTAGCTTAAAATAAACTGACCTGGCCTTGCTTCGACGGATAGCAATATTTCTTTACAGGGTAACAAACACTTTAAGGTCTTTACACTTCGGCGTCGCAGGAGCAAATGAGCTGCGAACGGCCGTTCCGTCGTTTATAAAGCCATGCACAAACAGGCGTCGCCAGCCAACCGTTACTTGATTCAAACAAGAAAGCGGTTGGTTGACGAAATAAATGACAACTAGGTACCAAATTTACTTAAATCCTAACATTAAATATACCCATTTGCTTTGCGTATCAAACTATTGTAATAATGGAAGTGACAGCCTTTTATTTCGTGAACAGTGTTAATCTCTCTTAGCGCTGCAATTACTCCCTCTTCAAAATCTATAATTATTTTCTGTGGCTTCCAATCATTTAATTGTGCTTTAATTAAATGAAATAATATAATATACGCTTCCTGTTTTGATGTGTCATAAAGGCATAAATCATTGGTATAATATTTGTATTATTAATGTCACTTGCAACACCGCCAGGAATGGTAAATAGTTGACGGAACGGCGTTGGGCAAGTTTTAAACGTACCGTCCATAAAATATAACGGTCTTAATACGAGTATACTGTCTTACATGTTGCGAACAGAATATTATGTTACGCATGTTACCATTTTTGTAGTCCGCCAGTAAAAATGAATTGAATTCATGTGGCACTTCCACTTCCTCTATATTTCTAGTGGAAGATTTTTTCACACCGGCTTTTTCATTCCTTCTTTTGTAAATAGCAGATTTATATTTTTAAAAGATGGCACTGGCTTTTTAGCAGCCATATTATAACCCTTCTCATTAATATGTTGCAATGCTTTATTAAAAACTTTTGGTGCTGGTTCTCTACCATCCACGGCTTCTAAACAAGCCTCATTGATAATTATATCAATAGTATTTTGTACATCATCGGGCTGACAGTTATTGATATGAGGTTTTAATTTTAGCATTGTCTCATCCTTAAAATAAAACAAAATTAATGGAAAAAACATTCTCACGACAAGATTTTATTTAAACGCACAAAAAAAAAAGAAAATCACGAAACCGTTGGTGTGTGTCAAATTAGGCTTGCAAGATTTGTACGCCACATACATACTTAAACAAACATGTGAAGTTTAAAAATAGCTGGTATATCGCTTTTTGACAAATAAGAGCGAGGCCACAGGAGATTCGTTGTTGGTGCGGTGCGACGACGGAGCGGCGGCGGCGCCGGCGCCGCAAACGTCATCCTACACACAAATCACTACCCCACTAGTGCGTTGCGCCATACAATCACTGTTGTGCATTGCCATTTTGACAGTGATTGTACGACGCTGCGACGACGCAACGCAGCGCAACGCAATCGTGTGGCCTCGCTCTTATCGATAGCTATATGACTACGTTGCGTTCGAATGAAATCGCCATAAGATGTAACTTAGACATAAATTCCAAACTCGATAGTCATATTTTATCGGAAAAAAGCGATTAGGTGTGTAGGACAAATATTACTTAGAGAAGACAATGTAATTGAGCCAACACACTTTTCATTGACGTCGATGACTTCGTTATTATTTATAAGTGGCCAGTACATTTGCTCACCAAAGAGGTTTCATTAAGTAAGTTCATTAAGACGTTGGTTGCCATGAGCATGAAAGTACTAGGAGTACATGACTCACGAGAGCTAACTAATATATCTTTTGAACCGACGATGGTATCTATCTACGATGTAACTAGGTGGAACAAAAAAATCTCATTAGTTACGTTAAAGTTAAATTTTTAAATAACGTAACTACTTGGAATAAAAATGTCCAGCTAGTTACATCAATGTAACTACAATGTAACTAGGTGGAACGGACGGTTTGTTTTGTCGTTTTGTTGAGTCATTCGCAAAATCAAAACTCATAGGAAAAACGAACTTTCCTCACATGTTGGATAAATAACTATTATCCAAGTATGCAGGGAATAAATAACAATTTCATATATAAGCCGTTAGTACACTTGCTGAGTTGTAATGTCTCGAAACTTCATGTAACTACTTTAGTTTAACAACAAACATATTCATTTTCCACTCTATGACCACCAACTTTTTGTTACATTGGCAAAATTATTAATGTCGGAGAAATGCTGGAATAAATACTATTTGAGAATACCAATAGGAATTATGTGAATTTGAAGGGTTGGTTCCAGCTTCAAAGGCAGGACTCTTGGACCCGATAACTAACGCTTTTGTTAGCAAATTGCTCCCAGGACGTGTCACCTCTCGTCTCCGATCTCAATATGATTCAAATATTCACGATCTCAGCAAGAACTGGTGAAAGACCACAGTTTTTGGTCGGAAACAAACAAGTATGTACAAAAAGAACTAATACAGGTACTTGAATCATTATTTTTTTATATTCCTGTCTTCAGCCTAGTAAAGTAAGACTAAGAGACTTGTGACAAAAACCCATCCATTACATCGCTAATCTACGTAATTACATTCGTGAATTACGTTTTATCGCCGATTCAATCCGGCACACGTAATCCTGTATGTGAGCCCGTCCATACCAATTTATTACCTGACGCCGGTTCCCATTCCCTGAAAAAAGAGCATTTAGCTTCAATATGTGGACAGGAGTAGATAGAAAACCGAGACCCAACTTTAGGTTCGTTAACTGCGAAACTTTTTTCGCTGACGTACCTAGTTTTAAATATCATCGGAATTTAATGATAACATGTCTGTCATCATCTCAGCCGAAAGACGTCCACAGCTGGACATAGGCCTCCCCCATAGGGTCCCTTGCGACTCGCATCCACCGGATTCCCGCAACCTTCACCAGGTCATCGGTCCACCTAGTGGGAGGTCTTCCAACGCATCGTCTTCCAGTTCGCGGTCGCCACTCCAGATTTTTTCGGCCCCATCGGCCATCCGTTCTGCGAGCAATGTGCCCTCCCCACTGCCACCTAAGTTTAGCAATTCTTCGGGCTACGTCGGTGACCTTGGTTCACTTGCGGATGTCTTCATTTCTGATTCGATCACGCAAGGAAATTCCGAACATAGCACTCTCCATTGCCCCTTGGGTGACTTTAAGCCTTTTGATAAGGCCCATCAAATCAAATCAAATCGTTTATTTGTGATACATGGGTTAAATGCAGGTGTTCATTACATAATTATAAACTAATAATGTTCATACCATGATCAGCCACTTGGGCATACAAATTATTAAATAACAATAAAAATATGAGTCGAAATTCTAATTAATGTGAGCGACTACGTCTCGGTCCCGTATTACCGGTCACTGGCAACACACACTGGTCATAGACTTTCGTCTTGAGACACTGCGGTAAGTTGGACGAGAAGATATGTCTGTAAATGACATTTTTAAATTCAAAACAGATTGACCTTATGGGTTAGATTAGGCTTTATAGCTAAAGACTGCATCTACAATAAATAAGCTTCGACTGTCGTTTCCCATGACATGATTTTCTATAACATAAAGCGAAATCCAAAGCGTGACTTTGACGAATTCTTACACACATAAGATATTACGACATTCAGAACCAAGCTACGTCACGTCATCACGTAGGCTTGACCCTATGTTGTGTGCGAAATCGTTTTATTATGGCATCCCTTTTAGCAGAGCGGGGCGCTAAATCGGACCCATACCGAACTCGGATCCTTTCTAAGTTTCTACCATACTTATAAAGTACATACATACTTTCGCAAGATTTGTCGCGGTCGCCGAGGAGTCCTTGAAATTAAAGAGCCGTAAACCTGTTGCCATCGCGGAAATATCCTGGATAAGGCTGGCATAAAAACGTGAGCTTGGCAAAAGCAAATTGAGGCTTATACCCAGCGTGGGTGAATAGGAGTCGGGTTGTGGATGATTAAATTTAAAATGCGTGGATACTGCTCAGGTACCGATACACCTAGAGATTTATTCATAAACACTAATTAAATTCACTTTCTTTCTCCTAAAATGATGATGATGATGACTAATTTTAAACAACAAAATACTTAACTTTAATAAATCTCCCATTGCTACATATTATTATGGAAGTGGAAGCTAGGTCTCTGTTTAATCTACTCATTGGTCAACGAAAATTCGCCCACCGAAAAACCTATTATAATATAGACGCTTTAGCTTTCAACCGAAAACGATATCGGTTGCCAGGACCATTTGAAAAGACCCGATAAATATTTTATCCCTAATTGATCAAATTAACGAGTATAGCATAAAATGCCGCAGTTATCTCGTTAACAATGTCGATAATTATAATTACGTATTACGGGTAATTAATTGGTTTCATATTATAATAGGTGTTTGGATTGTTGTGGTTGATTATCAGATTTTCAATTTGTCCGAACGATTTCCTAACAGGACAAGGTAATTAATTAAAATTTAATGTAACTGTATTTGTAGATACTTATTACTTATTAAACGGCTTAACTTTGGTTTCCGAGGCACGGAGGAATCCGTGCCTCGGAAACCAAAGTTAAGCCGTTGGTCCCGGCTGTCATTTGTCCATCTTTGACAGTCGTTACAGGTAGTCTGCAGTGGCTCCAAAAGTCTGACACCAGTCTTACCAAGTGGTATCTTATTTCCCAGTATTAACTGGGTTGTGGAGGTCAGATAGGCAGTCACTCCATGTGTCCCACTACAAAAGTTGACGGCATGGTTTGCGCTGTTTCGTTGAGTGACAAATGTTCCATTCCCACACGTCACAAATATTTTTGTTTGTCCTACAGGTAATTGTTCCAGTTGTGTATGCGAGTTTAAATGTTTGTAAATGCACCCACGATATAGAGAGAGGCAACGTTTTAAAAATAATAATAATAACATCGCTAGACATTACACACAGTGGGATCTAGTGCCACACTAAGCAAGGCTTGTGTCGTGGACTCCGGATAGTTGATAATTATACTACACAGATACTTTTTGTTTGTAAATACATACTTATTATATATACAAACATCCAATAGAAGAGTATGGAAGAAGAAGACATGCTGCGCCGACCCCAAATAAATTGGGATAAGGGCAAGAGAATGATGATGATATATATACAAACATCCATAACTCGGAAACAAATATCCATGCTCGTCACACAAACAATGGCTCCTACCGGGATTCGAACCCAGGACTCTATGAACGTAAGGCAGCCTCACTACCGCTACGCCATTCGGGTCGTAAAAACGTATAACGTAGTTCAAACTCAAACTCAAACTCAAATCATTTATTTCAATTAGACCATTACGGCACTTTTGAATGTCAAAAATACAAAACTAAATCAAAGCTACAGTCACAGTCACAAGGCATAATAACTTGAGAAAGTACTGTAGTTGCCCATTCCCTAGCGTAGATCTCTATGGAGAAGAACGGGCAAGAAACTCCATGGACACTCTTTTCAATCAAAATATTGTTACAAAATCTTGGTTACATCATTCATGTTGTGATTATACATATATGTGAGAACGATGTAGAAAGACGTGCACATTAAGAGCGTCCAGAGAAAAGATTAAATCAACTTAAAAAAATAATAAATTAAAATTAACCGTGGCAGCTGAGAGTTGACCAGTCTCAATTGACAGCGCCCGTTCACGAACATGACGCATGTATCAGCATCATTCCACTCGACCATATTGAAGGGAATTAAATGACCCGACACACCCGCCACCATCACCGAGACATTTGAGTGAGCATGACATTCTCTCAGCCGCCAGGGCATATTCAAGTCAAAAAAAAGATAACTAAATGTAAAATGGTGGCTTTACAATACATAGAACTCACACATGTGGTATGCAATTATATAATATTAAGAGATGGAATCTATACAATGCAAGGATATTTTTACAATCTTCTGCAGCTTCCACAATAACTTCACTGGGAATCAATTAGTTTGCGCCTATGGTTGTGGAGCAGGACCGGCATTGAGCCAAGCATTTTTATCATCAATGTAATCCCCCAACTTATAATATGCTTGACTACATAGTGTGCGTTTTACACAAGATTTAAATTTCGTCTCATTCAGTTGTAGAATGTGGGGAGGTATTTTATTGTAACATTTTAAACAGTACCCCATGAAAGAGGAATCTACTTTAGCAAGCCTGAAACCTGGCTGAACTAGTTCGTCCCTATTTCTAGTATTATAGTGGTGTCTGTCACCTCTTTTACTGAATAAATGCAGATTTTTCCTAACGTACATGATGTTTTCATAGATGTATTGACAAGGTACTGTCATGATATTAATTTCCTTAAACAGCTCTCTCAGAGAATCGCGTCTACGTAAATCATATATGGCTCTGATGGCTCTTTTCTGCAGAATAAATATAGACTCGATGTCTGCAGCTCGTCCCCATAGTAAAATACCGTATGACATAATACTATGAAAATAACTAAAATAAAATAAGTTGAAACCGATACACCTGTCTACATTTAATGTTCACACAGCTGGGACCCCGGCTTCCTCTCTATGAGAGGGACAGGGCCGAAACCCACACGACCTACCACATGGAAGTCGGAGCCGTCACCACTTCTCAATTACTCAATCGAAGACTCATTTCATATTCGTCATCCCCCGACATCTCAAACCGAACACAAGTGGGTCGTCTTATGAATTTAAGAATCGATAACAATGTTTGCATACCCAATAAATAGATTATAAAGTTTGGAAAATAGGTTTTTAGAACGAACCCTTTTACTAGGCAAACGTATTTTTACCTAAATTATTTAGCCATAATGTTGCCTTCAAAAATTATTTCCATTTTTCCCTAAATACAATAAGTGTCTGCGAATAATAGGGGCGCAAAGAAATATGTGAGAAAATAAACAAGGAGTACCAATGTATTGGAAATTTGTGATAGCAACACAACGAAAAGGGCTTTTAACTTAGCTTTATCGCTTACACGTGGAAACTCAAAATGTTCTTCTAAATATTGTAACGTTCCTTGATATTGAATGTTTCCTTAAAATGGTTTTGAAACATCATAATTATCGTACTTCTAACTAATAATATTATAAATGCGAAAGTAGTTGAGGATAGATGGATGGAAGTTTTCTTTTACGCAAAAACTACTGACCGGATTTGGATGAAATTTGGCACACACATTGTTTATAACCTGAATAACGGTGGTACGATCCCGTGATACAGTTATCGGTCTTCACGCAGGCGAAGGCGCGGGCAACATGTAGTTAATTTATAATATCTTATTTCAAGAATATGAGACATTATCGTGATATGAGGTTTATTTCAACTTAGATTAGAATTAACCACAGCATGGTGTTTGGTACTACAATAATTATAGTAAATTTTAATAGGTTTCAGAGTTAGAGGAAAAAAGAAAAGAGGCGTTCTAGCTCTGTAGCAGATAAGCCAGGGCTAATAACATTAAGACTCTTAAAGGAAAAATAAGACATAAATTCCTGGAACAACATCTTTATTCAGATGATAAACCTGAGTCTCCAGTTCATGACATTAAACTTGATATATCTAGGAGAGCCGACTGCTAACATGAAGAATAGAGATCATTTGTAACGCAAATGGCCTACTTTGTGGTTAAAACGTGAAATAAAGTTGCTGTGAAAACCTTTGAAGACAGTGAAGAGTTTACCTACCTCAAACAGAAAAGGGGTAAGAGATTTTTCCGAAAACAATTTAATTCTAAGCATGAATTGTTGGTCTAAACATACCTTTTGTTTTAAAAGTTAATAAGCCTACTCGAAGGACGCCGAACGACGCCGTTGTATTCTATTTCTTTTTTTAAACAGATAAATTACGTATAATTTTATTACCCCATGACTAAAAATAAAACAGTCAACGATATAGATTACTAAATATTATTTTCGTCCAGAAAAACTGGAATGCAGTGAATAAGGAGCATAAAATCACGCCTTTTCCCATGACGGTAGGTAGAAACTAATGAAAGTCATCTGCTATCCTTTGAAGTGTATGAGCGAATAGTGAATAAAATACGGCTTTGGATCGTATATTCCTGTATTATTTTATAACACTTCTAGAATCTAGTTCTAAAAAATCTAGCTTTTATTTTTATCGTGTCCTGGTCAGAAGGCTCAAACGAATACAAAAATTTTAAATCAAGATGCTCTATTATTTTAGCAAATGGCGAAAAACCGAGCTTAGTCGAATGCGCTCGAAGACGCGTTCGGAAAGGTACATGACCAGTACATTACAATGTACGCTATATATTTTGTACAAAGTGAATATTTATTTTTCTTGTAAAATTTTGTAAATAGATATTAATTGTTGGTTTTCGAAATTGTAAAATAACGTATTTACAATTTCGATTTTAAGTTTTTAAATAAATTATAATATTTGTATAGCGATGACCTTCATGCGTCTGGTCAGTAAGTAGCGGTCATCATCTGCCTAGACTTTTCCAATCTATGTTGAGGTCGACTTCCATTCTAGCCGGATTCAGCTGAAGCGACTGCCTATTATGACCTCCACAATTCAGTTAGTACTGGGCAAAACGACTATCGAAGATCTACAAATGATAACCGGGACCAACGGCGTAACGAGCTGCCCGAGCCACGGAAGAAACTCGGTGGTCACCCATCCATAGACCAGCCTAATAAAGCGCGGCTAAACCTGAAAATTGATCAGAGCGACTGATATGATTAAGCGACGAGTCCCTAAAAATCCTAAAACTGTTTTATTAGGGCGCTTAGACGAGCTTAATTAGCAACTCTATTTGTGGTGGTTCAAACTTCGTTTGAAATGCTGATAGAATAAATTTCTAATCAGCTTGCACTACAAAGTGGTTGTTACGTCAGCCACTGCGGGCCAAATAGCGCGAAATGAGTGGTTTCGATCGATTTACAAAAAAACTATTGATTGGATTAAAAAACTAAAACAGTATCATGCTAATATATTGCTTGTAGAATTATTTGCCAAACAAATCAGAATGATCGCATGCATATTAGTATGTTTTTAACCGACTTCTAAAAAAGGAGGAGGTTCTCAATTCGGATGTTTCAATTTTTTTGTTTTTTTTTGTTTGAAAGATATTTTTAGAGATAAGTTCGTGATTTCTTTTTATCGAGCCAAATTAATTGAATTATGGTTTCAAAACAGCATCATGCTAGCTTATATCCTGAAGAATATCATATATTTTTCTGGTCTTGTTTATAGCAGTGAATCACATACTTTTAGTAATTATAAAACTCGCGTTTAGCGCATGTAATCGCCTTAAAATCGAAAGTCAACACAAGCGGCAGTAAATGCAACCAATACCAAATACATTCCCCCACAATATATCGCATGTTCCTATGTTTACACTACAAAGTTAAACAGTACATTCTCATTCTACACAGTCTATAAAGTGGCCCATACAAAACTAGTCAGCAAGCGGCACTAAAAGCTCCCCGACATCCATTGAGGGTATTGTAGCATCAAATTGAAGGAACGTAAGCCGCGTAGTAAGTCTTATCAATATATTAATCTGATTACACCTGCTGAAGGTCGACTAAATAGGATTGTTGGTTCAGGGGAAAAGGAACGACGTCGGGATGGTTGAAGATCTGAAATAAAATCAGATGGGCCTTCTGAATCTGATTACAAACAGAAAACAAATAAAAGTAAAACACTGTTTTAAGCTTTCCCGGTTTGAACTTATACAGTCACTTAAGCTCACTGTTGTCTACCTATTCATCGGGAGCTCAAAACAATATGTGCGAGTGAACTAAGGGACAATTTTGATATTTCGCAAATAAAAAGTAGGATTTAGTAGAAGTCTTAAAACAATTGTAGAACAAATCTAGGAATTTGCAGTCAAATATTTAAAAAATTACAGCCCTTGAAGTGTGGTCCCTCAGTCCTCACAGACCATCGGCCAGATCTCAATCACGGAAGTTATCCCGTAAGTGACATATACGTTTGAATAAGGTACATATAAGTTTCAATAGAAGTTATTTACATAACATAACATCACGCCTGCCATCCCCAAAAGGTTAGACAAAGGTATATCTACATGGGTACACCTACATTTTACCAGTCCCGTGTAATAGGCGCAAGGCAATTTTCATTAACTAGGTCCAAATTCACACTCCATTTCTGCTACTGAGAAATTCCTGATGGAAAAACCCAAAACCACTTTGCCCAACCCGGGAGTCGGACCCAGGACCTCATGCTCAGCAGTCGTGCTCGCGACCACTAGAGCAACGAGGTAATGACAATTTTTTTTTATTTTGCGTTACGGCACTGTGTATACTACCAAAGCACCCGGAAAAGATGACGAAAAGGTGAATATTAAAATACCTCGAGTAGTAGAAACAATCCATACTAGGATGTATAAACTTTACCTACCTACGATGTTATGTTCATCTCAGTAACAACGGACAACGTAATTTATCAGTTCGTATTCCTTGGACAAACTTTGAAACAACAGTTATACAAACATACAAACATCAGTTATCGTCACCACTCTCTGAAGAAAACATTCCAGAGTCTTTCCTTGTCGAGAATCATTTCCATGTAATATTAACTGATATCAACAAAGAAATATAAAGTAGTATTTCGTATTCTATTTCCTCACAGGAAGCCATTTGAAGGAAACATGAATTTATCAGATAAAACTTGTATGAAATCTTATACATATTCTTCGTGAAAACATTCATACAGAATTGAAATGTAATCTTCCATTTAAATTCTTTTTCGGAAATGAAAAAAAATATGTAAGTATGTTTGTTTGTGCCTTGGTTTCAAAAGTTTGTGAACGAAACCAATTACGGTTTAAACATGCATGCTAATTACTGACTTGCTAATCTACGTCTACAGAGTAGTGCTAATGCTTGTAGAAGGTCTTGCAAAGGTTTACAGAGAATACTTTTTGAACGAAAGCTGTTAAACTAAGTTCAACTCCAAAGATATCGTTATTTGAAGACCAAGATATCACAATAAGCCAATTCGCCGGCTACATTTTGTGGACAAGGCAGAACTTGAAAGGCCTTTATAATAAAAAATGAAAACGCTTCAGGCAACGTTATTGGCCTCACAATTGTACATACGTAGGTGGGCTTGCCAAACAAAATATTGAATGGTGACAATCGATGCCGGACTGAAAACACACACACAGTCGGAGGAATAAAAGCTTTTGTTTGTTTTTTTGTGAATAAAAAGCACGCGCGCAATATTGGTGTTTGTTGTTTTATTAATTTACAAAAGCCTATAAGCTACGCATTGCTAGCTAAGCTGATCACACTATTAAGTTATAAAACAGCCAAATACCAAAGGCCCTATTTCATAAACGTGACAAGTTGACAATTGCGTTTCATAAAGGTCAATAATTGTCAGTTTTAACATGTCAGCATTTAAGAAAATTGTCAAGACTTTTTTGTAATGGTAATCGACATAATTGTCGTAAATTGCGACAAATATGTACATTTTGGTTAAAATCATATAGCAGTATGAGGGTAGCAATAAAAATGTTTGTCTCACATTATAATTTTGACCAGCATTCTAGGATTTGTTCGGTATTCGTATTTGCAACAAGTAAAATGGACACGAAAATAATAAATTTGGGCCTTATACACGACAACCGAGAAATATTGTTTGGCCAATTTAGTAACGCCGACGTATTGGCTAAACTAAATATTCTTCATCGCTGTTGCTACTATTGTCTGTCGATGTTAGCACCATTTCACTGGTAATAAGTAATTAGTTAGCGAGAAGTAGCCGCTGACATTGGGTGAGGTCGCCTGTCAGAAATCTTCGTTAAGTCTACAAATTTGTCAACTTGTAATTACAATTTTGTGTTTCATATAACAAATATGTCGAATTTTTCGCGACAAATTGTCACCTGTCGCCTGTGGGGAATTTTTTTATGAAATAGAAATGTAAAAAGGTCGCGACAATTTGACATAATTGTTATTTTTCCACCACGACCTATTTCTCATAGAACCCAACCCTCCTATTTCTCGTTTATGAAACGAAAAATTGTCACCTGTCACCTGTCGCCTGTCGTTGTCGGTCTGTTAAATCAAATTCCTAAACTGCGGCTGCGATAAAAAAGATTAAAACCTTGGTCGATAATCCAAAGTTTGATATTTTTTTCAGCCCACAATGTCACATTCGAGTTTTGCGAGTTCAAACAAGCAACGCCCTGAATATGAATGTATGAAATTGCAAAAGCATTTATGAGAGCGGTACGAGGAATCGTTTGTATAGCCGCGAGAAATTGATAGATTTATCACAGGCTAGGGATTGGTTACGGCACATTATTGATATCAACCCAAATTCGGCATTGCCTTTTAGTATGAAGATATATTACCTACCCTAGATATTGAGTTATCTTGGAACAGATATTGGTATACATAATCACGGACTGGTATTTGCACATCACTCCAAAAAGGTATGACCCTTTTTTTGACATTGATCCAAACTTAAACCGTTCATTGTTATTGGTTTTCAAACCAAGTCTAATAGGGTACAAATTGTAAAAGCTGATCCTCGAAATCTCCACTGAATACAAAAAAGGGCCCGCCAGTAAAAAGGTCGATTTGCAAAATCTAAAACAAGAAATGCTATCGTTCACATCTCTCACTTCACATACTTTACCGGTACAAAATGTTACGACTTTATGATAATTTCAATTTTGGCGTCTGAGACAAAAACCCCTCGAGGGACGGACTGTATAAAACACGAACAATATTCAGACTTCGGCTGACAACATTTTTTATGTATTATGTACAAGACTTCTTCGGATTTGTGCGACACATTTTTTGAACTTTGATACATACATGATTAAGTAGGAGAAAGTCGAAGTGGCCGGGCCTTATATGCCATAGACTGGATGGAAGTTGGGGGAAGAACAACCAACTAGTTGGACAAACGATCTCATTAAAGTGGCCGGAAGAAACTGGATAGCCATGATACAACACCGACAAAAGTGGAGAAATTTGGAAGAGACCTACACTCAGCATTGGGTGGCCAAAAGTAGAGATAAAGAAGATGAAAATTAAAACACAAGCAAATAATTAAATGAAGGCCTCTAAACATAGTGGTATGAACATCGAAACTGTCTTATTAAGAAACAATAAATTTATGAAAACTTGGTAACAGTTTTCACAATGTGTCCTATACCCCGTATATATCAGAGTTCCATTTTGGTAGAAGTAAATTCAACGCTAAAGCTCTAGAAACTGACTGTACCAAAAGGTTGCAGCGCAGCACTTCACAGAGACTTCACAATTCACAATGCGTAAACTTACAGCGCTGCAACTAGCTTTGGCTTTTTCCTAAGATGCAGTTGCAGACCATTTCCACGTCACCAAAGCTATTTCAATATACTAGAAACCGAGCTAAGTCTCGAAATCCGACGACCAGAAGTTCAATTTAGGTTCAACAAAGAATGGAACTCCTAGAAAATGTTCTCCTATTACAAGTAGCACTTAAGTACTGCGAAAAACAAAGTCGATAAAGCACTAACGAAGTAAATGGAACGAATAACAAGAACAATTACGAAGTAAAGCGGTCCGTTACAGATTTATGACTGGACAAAGGTTAGATACTGCCTTCACTTACATGTGTGGATGCTGGACTAGGCATTTTAGACTCCGTTCATAACCGCGCTCGATGCGACCCGACGCTGCCTTGTTTTACTTACTTCGAAATGGCCGCTACGCTGTTAGCTATTACAATAATTGATTTATAATCTTTCATTTATTTCTGCAAAAAATGTATCTCGATCGTACAGGTTGTGGCCAAGGGGTTAGACCTACGGGTCGTAAATACGGATTAGGTTTTAAAAGTGGCTCCTATAAACAAAGATAAACACTAAGAGTACTAAATAAACTCGTTTCAGGTAACTCAACGTATCGAGCGAAGTAATTACAGCGAATTCAGTGAATTTGTGGTTTATGTATTTGGTCAACACGTGTTGTCGGGCCGCGAAAAAATATATTAAGGTATATTTATTTTATAATTTAGTGGTATACATTCAAATAACTCAGAAACCTTACATTTCGGACAACGTATATGAATTTTGTCACGTCGTATAACTAAGTATACTGAATTCTATAAATCTTCGGCCTCAGTGCAAACATTCTTTCTATTTTTTTTCATAAAAAATAAACCTGCTAATTAGCGGCAAAACATTGAGATAGCTAGTCCACACGGACGGTCGGTAAAACAGACAAATCTAGGCCCTTCCACATGCTGGATAAGTGATATTTAAAACATTTTGTTAGTGTCTCCTGAACAAAGAGTGTTGTGCATTAAAAGGTCCTGCACTAACGCAGACGATTTGTTAGTCAGGTACTTTGTTATATAATATGTCGGGTTGTCAGGATTTATTTAATTAGGCTGTGGGCAGAAGATGGGTTTCGTGCAATGACACAGAGGATGCGATACACTGTATATAATAAACTAACAAATTACTTATATTACACTTTAACACAATAACACGGGGCACAATTAATCGGGTACAGTGTACAGTAACGATACGACTCTGAATGTCGTCTTCGCCGCAAGCTGTTAACATCAGGACTCTGTAGAAGAAACACGCCATAGTGCGAGTAGGCTGGTTAGTTAGGACACATCATGATGTTACCACTCACTGCGCGCTTCCGATTCAATCCGTGTCCTCGCTAATAACCGGATGCGACATTAATATACATTTCATAACAGAAAATGCTTTATTTATTAAATCTTTGGGAAATATCAAAAGAACAAAGATATGTATTCACCGTTTTAAAAAGCAAACAAAGCCTATATTGGACATAAGTCCCCTACAATATTGTCCTACTATATCCAAATGAAGACCTCATTTAGATAAAGTAGGACAGTAAGAACGGAGTAGAAATTGCATTCGCCAGTTTAATGAGATAAGGTGCATGCTTGCGACTACAAATTGCTGTTAAACAACGCTAGATGGTACGAGTAGTTGCTGCTGTTTTCGTGTGCTTTTGTCTGTTTTTGCGTTGTGAAAGCAGCTGTATTAATTGCACATTTTGCACTAAGTTCTCCTCGTTAATTAAAACACTTTAGAAATAGCATCCTTCTTTGTATACTTGCACGTAGATGTTTTAGGAACTTTCTATCTAATCAAGAGCTGGAGGTAATTTCATGGAAGATCATGAATATCGGGGTTTTCGATAGCAAAAACATTGACTGGAACTTCTAGTGGATTTGTTCTGTGCGTTCTAACAGGTACCACAAAGCTGCCTTCTCCGCCTTCTGCATCTTGCCTGATCCGGCAACCTCTTTAAGATCGTTTGTACATCTAGTCAGTAGTCTACAAGTGATAAGCAATTCAGGACTCGTCTACCCTAACAGCTATCAAGTCAACCACAAATTGTCGACCCAGAGCCATCAATCTGGAGAATTTCACGTCCCAGACGCCCCGGGAGTCGGAGGTCAGGTGTAGCATCCGGCCACCACAGGCGACGTCGACATGGCTTGTCGCCACAAGACGGACGGACGGACGTCCACGCGCGGCTAAAAGAGATGCCAGCCAACAGAAGTGATCGGCAAGGTCCGATGATGCCTGCTAGGGCTGCGAAACTATTTGAAAGAGATACCGCAGCCTTAGATCACAAAAGGCTCAGAAGGAACATGGATGAATTTTAATCAGTACAAGTCTGTCATTCCCTTACGCTCCGCCCAGAGCGGAACCCCTTCATTTGATGGTTTCCCATCCGAAAAAAAAGAGCCATCAAATTATCAAACATTTAGATAAGCACAGCGAGTGAAGATTTTAAAGATTTTTATGAAATATTTCAGCTGAGAGAACACAAAATTAGATCACGCATTGATTTTTTCCTTTATTGTAGTTGACCTGTTAACATTGCCCCAACAATGGTCTTTGATGACGACATCAAAGGAACATTGTACTTCAAATAAGTATTTTGTAAATATCGCTTTGATAATTCTTTAGCGAGCTAAAGCACTTTTAGTACGAATGATATTTAAAATGGCCGAATGAAAAAAAAAACTCTCATCCTAGGTTATGGACCTCTGGGGCAACTGTTGTTGATAAATAATTGATTTTATTTTGCAATACGTTTCCTTTGTTTTGAAGGATGTCAATGAATCTAGATGGGCGCTTAAAATACAAAGGCATCTTGATTATACCCTGCTAAGTTACTACAGCTTTGCATCTTTCTTCGTGCTAAATAATTACATAATTACAAGTATAATTATGTATTTCTACCAATTGCCTGAAATTGTACTTCAGACATATTTTATAACGCTCAGAAGTAGTTGAATGGTTAAGCTTTTATATCCTATAGCTTAATTATTCAACTACCTCTGAGAACTGATCGTTTGCCAGTTGGTTAAGACATCCTCCAATTTTTTCCTGTCTCAGATTGTAATAACAAGGGATCTTAACTACAGCTAGTCGATTACTAGATAAATCGTTTTCCATCACATTAAGGCTTATGTCGTCAGAGCAGATCTGCTCTACTACGACCTTTTGTAGGGATTATGAAGATGAGGACTTCTAAGTAGAAGAGGGAGTAGAATGGAGCGCTAAAGGACATACTAGGAACTAGTGTCGGTAGTGAGTCTTTCCTTTCAACCTATAAATGCCATCGTGGGAAGTAATACAGCTGTCACATCATTTAGTTCATTAGTATCATCGTTGAGGTAACGGGTGTTAATAACCCCCATTGTAGCAAACCTTTGAAGAAATGTTATACTTATCTATCAAACTGCAATGGGCCCACATAGACGGTTATGGGTTACTCTTTCCCACAGAAAGGAGCCCTGTATCCCAGCAGTGAGAATATTAAAAGCCGATTGTGACTGTATGTTTGACCCTTGAGTTGAAAGAAGGTTTTGAAACAAGCTTTATGTACTTGCCAAAACGTAAGTACTAAAACTGCGATTTCCCTAATGGCTAATTTCGCATAACACATTATTCATGCAAAGTAAAAACCCAACTCCAAAGAAATAATTCTCGTACACCAAAAGTTTTACGAAAAAAGTAATGTATCCACTTACTGCGCACAGTGAAGGATCACCGCAGTTGAGCAGGCCAACATTACTCCGGCTCACACGTAGTCATTACCGTCGAGATTTGTCCGGAGACAGAACCTAACTTTGTCTTCAACAAGACGCCAACTTTGTAACGAGTGTTGTGTTACAAGCTTCGCGATACGAAAGGGTTTAGTTCGATAAAATACGATCCTTTTTGTTAACAGCGTAATCTTACATTTATTCACGAGTGATCAGAAAGTTGATTGATTTTAATACCTATCTCATGTAGCTTGATATCAATCTGCGATTCTTAAAATTATTCACTATACAAAAAATAAATTGGTCTCCGTTATTATGAACTTAGCCCTACCAACGTAAAACATTTTAATGACGTTCGTAAGCAAAGGTTATCTGGAATTTCCAATCGATAGACACCCGGATCGCTACATGCCCTATAGCTCTCTCAAACGAAGATTAAGGATAAAAAGATTAAGCTGATTCAACACCGAAGTGATTACGCTGGGAATTTTATTATGCGGAAATAAGCCTGAAAGGTCATGAACTCAGTAATGGGCAATTGGGCACGCAGCCTTCCGCCTTCCTGTAATCAAAGGAACTGGAGGAAAGGCCAAGAAAAAAACCGGCATGGCGTACAAGAAAACGGGAAATCCAAGCTCAAAAGCGAACAATTCAATAGAAAATCTGTGATCCTCTACAGTAAATTGTCTATAACGTTCCGCCCTCTTTTTTCTTTACCCACACAATGTAAGTGGAGCGAGGTTTCGCGAAACCTTTGTGAGGACTTCGTATACAGAATTGTATTATTATATTTTACGCGCGAATATAATATGGAGGCGCAATAATTCTCACCACAAGTCCCACTTAGCTGAACGTACATTTTTCGTCATGTTTCCTGCTATTGAGTCGCTGGCTGGTCGTGTGTTGAACAATACACCTTTCAGTTCAGGCTCGCTTATTTTACGAATTTCATTATTCCAAATGTTTTTCTTTTTCTTTTTCATAGAATTTAAATCATCCAGGTCGCAGTGAATTTCATTGGCCATTTTTTAAAGTATTTTTATGTGAATTTCATTTTAAATACAAATACGTTAGTTAATTTATTCTGTTTAATATGCATTCTGCATTTAAATACTATATAATATTGGTATTGTTGTAATTAGTATGCCTTACAGAAGCACCCACTTTCCTTCTGTTTCTCAGAAAACCCACGTCGCATAGACCATTTACCTAAATATATTTTTCATTATACACCAACCCCAACTAACTAAACAGCCATTCGGTTGTGTTAACTAGAATAATTTCGCCATTTTCGCGTGTTACAGCAATAAAATCTGTAGAATAGCCCTCTAGGGATAATAAAATGGCGGCCTTGTAACTGTCATAGATGTCAAATGGGCTGCGGAATGGACCACTAGCGCCCTCTATGTGCAACAGACAGAACGTGATATGTTTTATGTTTATAGCCGTTTTTATCTAGAGAGCACAGGTATACGACCTCAAAATAGATAAAGTGTGGGTGCCAGTTATCTTTTTTCAGTCTGGTAATGAAATGCAGCAGATATTGAAACTGGGATTGAAAGTATACGTGGGGTAGCTATTTTCATTTGATTTATGAAAGCGGATAGCGTTTTAATTTGAAGAGAAAAATGTTTTCATGAATATTTAAACAACATTTAAAATATGAAAAAAAGCGGCCAACTGCGAGTCGGACTTGCCCATGAAGGGTTCCGTAGCAGATTTAATGAAAGGTAAATTGCTGTTTACGATTTATGACGTATTAAAAAAAACTACTTACTGGATCTCGTTCAAACCAATTTTCACTGGTAGTTTACATGGTAATGTATATCATTTTTTTTTTAGTTTTATCATTCTCGTATTTTAGAAGTTACTGGGGATAAATGATATTAGAAAACTCAATATAATTTTTAAAGACCTATCCATAAATAAACACTGTTTTAGGCTTTGACGGTTTAAAACTAAACCCCGTAAGTGACAATATAAGTTAAAAATAAATAAAATTATATTGTCACTTCTGGGGTTTAGTTTTTAACCGTGAAAGCCTAAAACAGTGTTTGGGTTTGATGAAAAATTTATTTTTTAGTTTCAGTTCGGTACCCCCAAAATTTATGTTTTTTTCTGTTTTTGTGTGAAATCTTAATGCAGTTCACAGAATACATCTACTTACCAAGTTTCAAAGGCATAGTTCTTATAGTTTCAGAAAAAAGTGGCTGTGACATACGGACGGACAGACAGACATGCCGAATCTATAAGGGTTCCGTTTTCGTTCGTTAAATCCAGATCGCTAAAGTTGTTGACAAGGCCAAGAGAGTCCGGTCTATGTAAACAGCGACTCAATAAGACCTTTCTACGAACCTTCGGCTATACATATCTAGGAACCTACTTTCATATTTTAGGTACTGCTCCATAACGTGGACATTACCAACATAGTTTCCGACGTAAGTATGTAACTTTTGATTTCGTATTTTAATTCTTGGACTATTTATTATATTTATAACACAAAACAAAAAACAAACGCAGTGATTGAAACAAATATCAATATTCTTTTATCAATAATAGCGGACGTCACGCGGTTTCACACGCGTAATTCCCGTTCCCGTGGGAGTACGGGGATAAAATATATCCTATGTTACTCGTGGATAATGTAGCTTTCGAATGGTGGAAGAATTTTTAAAAACGGTCCAGTAGTTTTTAAGCCTATTCATTACAACCAAACAAACAAACAAACAAAGTTTTCCTCTTTATAATATTAGTGTAGATATCGAGGTCATCTTATTTAGTGACTAAAAATCTGTAAAAGTAATTTCATCGTTTGCATTCAAAGCGTCATGGCTGTTTCTCGCAAAAGATGTGACAAGCCTTTCCATATTCTATTTACTTTCTACTATATTGTAGGTATATCTTATTTTCATGTCACTTTATCAATATTTTCCTCTTTCGCCGTCACGTTACTTTGACGAATGTTTTACAAAGAAATGTTCTATTTACTTGTTCTATTTTCCTTTCAGTTACGTTTGCCTACTGTTATTTGCTTGGAATCGGTATTTTGATTACGCTTTTAGGTAAAATTCTCGCATCCGAGTAAACAAACCTGTATTTGTGTATCGGGGTATTCTTATCTACTCTGTACGACACAGATGGATCCATTTGCAAGTTTAAGCAATTTATAGCGGTCCGTTTGCCAATAAATTCGTCGTCTCTTTGTTGGTCATCCATTGCGCCCTAGGATAACACGCTGTTCGGACTGAAATATTATGCATGGATTCATGCTCCGATGTAATGTCACTGTGTGAGTTTTTTTAATTTATAAAGTAAAAAACGAGTGTGTTAATCACATTGTTGATCTAATTTATTTGTAGATAATAATTACATTGTATTGATTGCATTAATAATAAGTAAATAAATAAATATCGCTGGACATTAACACACAGCGCCACCTAGTGCCACACTAAGCAAAGCTTGTGTCGTGGACACTAGATAGTTGATATACTACATATATACTTTTTGGTTTGATTACATTAAGTTATATAAGAAGATAAAAAGGATACCCAACGTTTCTATTAGCATTCGTCACACGACTTGCTTCTGAGCAAGTCGTATTTATTTTACTTCAGTTTCTGACCTGAAGTAAAATAATGAAGCCTCGTATAAACAATTTCTGATAAAGGCAAATAAAATAAAGATATCTATCTTTCAAGCTTCGAAACAATGACATCTTTCATCCCACTTGAGATTCAAAACACGAACTGATACTAGGCTCTTACTCACTACAAAAACAGAAGCGCGATACCATCTTAATTTGCAGTGCGGAAAAATTTGAAGTACGGGTGAAAGAAACTTGCAAGACAGTCTTTGGGGACAGGCGATAGAAGTGAAAACTAAGTAATCTTTGTCTGCTACGGGTTGTGCCCTGCACACGCTTTATTGGTGCTACGCCGTAGCGGATCTGCTACGTGTGCTACGAAGCGTTCGGTTCGCGAGTTCTATGATCTTTTTCACCCAAGAAGTTTTACTCAGAAGTAAATATACGATTATTGAAGTGAAAACTTCAACAATCGTATATTTTTACGAAATATGCAAATTCTTAATTGTGTAAACAACCCAGCCCTGAAAAATAGGTGCTATCTGTTCACAGAAAGAAATCCCGATGGAAAATTAAAATTGGGAATATATCTACTATGTAGTGCACAGAAATACTATACGTTTTCTAAACTGATGTAAATGACACAGCAAAATTGTCAGAGATAAAAAATTTGGAAGACTGAATTCAAAGTCAGAAAAGAGAGAGAAATTAATAAACCTGTGATAATTCGTATCAACGTCACTGAAACAAATTACATTTTATAGGTACTTGTTTATGGTATGGAGAGCAAATTATATGGGCTGAAGAACGACTGGCATACCAACCAGATGTATGCAAATTTACCCTTTATTCGATGCAACGATACGTAGGCGGTACGGTTGAATTCGATTGAAAGACCTTTTCGAGCATAATTCGATTACTTACAAAGTTATATACCGTTCGCATGGAACTAATAAGGTCTTAGTAAGTGTAAATTGGTGACATTTATGTGTTAAAGGGCACACGGTATTAAATACTAAAGCTAGAGCCGTGTGGAAAGGTTACAATTTTCTTGAGGAAACCTGATTAGATTTCCACGCGGTTTTCATTTTTCAGAGGCAACTGGCAGTGATTCCAACAATGCTATTTCTGAGTTTTCAATTAGTAAATCAATAAACTTGTAAGTTCACTGTTGGACATTTATGCGAGGCCACTTTCTGAAAAAAATATCTATGTGTTGTATATTTTTAATTAATTATTTGCTTCAGATGGCAGACATAAGAATCTTAATAAGTAAGTAATAAACTCCATACGTTTGTCTTTTCCGAAAAAGATATATAAAATATAAAATAAGTATGTATTTACAAACAAAAAGGTATATATGTAGTATATCAACTATCTAGTGTCCACGACACAAGCTTTGCTTAGTGTGGCACTAGGTGGCGCTTTGTGCTAATGTCCAGCAAAAAATAAATATATACCTAAATAAATACTGAATAAACAAAAGCATACAGCTTACTTGACTGTTTGATCTTTCCCTTTTACCTCAAGTCAAGTCATTATATCCTTCACTGTATTTACTCTACCACTTCCTTCCCATACATTATTTACGCTGCAGTTAACCCATGTCAACGCTACAGCCTTATGTATGCCTGGTACTTACTTGCACGTCCTGTATCACACTCATACATTTACATACTATACGACATTCACTTATAACGTAACAAACGCACACATACGAACCAGCTACTAGATTCGACCAAACTTAGAAGTTGCATTGACAAAATTCATAACAAAATTGACAGGAACGAACTTTTAAGGCGCTCTCAAATAGACTGTTGATGTCGGACTGCTGCTGCACGGTTGTTTCGTATGAAAAATCACATCCCCACGTACGATAACCAAATGACTTCTCCCACTCTGGGCGGAGCGGGAGAGGGACTGTCAGACTCTTACTGACTAAAACCCATCCATGTTCCTTCCTCGCCCTTTATGTTCCGGGGCCGCGGTATCTCTTTCGAACAGGCCCGCAACCCCGGTCATTTCGTACCCCTTTTTTTTCTTTTTTTGGGATGGGAAATCATCAAATGACTGCCTTGTTAACTTTAGGTGGAGTGGCAGGAGCTCGTGGTTAAATAATATCAGCCGCTGGGGTCGATCTTTAGGTTAAGCCATGCTTGCCGAGGTTGGTCTGCGTATGAGTGACCACCGACATACCGAGTTTCCTCCGTGCCTCGGAAAGCACGTTAACTCGTTGGTCCCGGCTGTCATTTGTCCATCTTTGACAGTCGTTACAGGTAGTCAGTGGCCCCAAAAGTCTGACACCAGTCTTACCAAGTGGTATCGTATTTCTCAGTATTAACTGGGTTGTGGAGGTCAGATAGGCAGTCCCTCCATGTAAAATACTGGTATTCAGCTGCATCCGGTTAGACTGGAATCCGACCCCAACATACTCGTAGTTGGGAAAAGGCTAGGCAGATGATGATGCCTTGTTAACCTTTAGATAAGTGCAGAAAAATACGCGGTTACAAGTTTGAGTGTCACGTCACGAGAAGACGTCAAAAAGGAACCTTTTATTTATGTCGTACTGGAAAAGGATAGATCCACGTGACTGTGACACAGAGGATTTTAAGATTAATGCGGTACGTTTAATAGTGACGTGTTGTTATCCCTATCGCCTGTCTACTTCTAAGCCTACGAAGGTTTAGATAGTGGTATCATTTACGCACGTTTTCATTAACACAAAGCGAATTGTAGGGTCTGTAGAGATGTAACCTTTGCGGGCATTAAGAAGTACCTGGCATGTTATGTTCAGAAGAAGGTATAGTAGTATGGTCACTTTAAGTGTGCAGTTAAAGGTGGCGCTGCTTTTCAAACAAAACTACATTTAAACTTGGTACATTTATTGTTTTACAGCCTGCATATACAGGGTGTAAACCACCTCATCACAAAGCCGTTAACCAAGCATGCTTTTGCTGGGAAACAACTTTTTTTTTGAGGTTATAAATCACGTTTTGTGGTAGAACTCAATGTAACGCACTTAAAACATTGTGCTGGTGGATGAATTGAATACTAGATTTTGACTTGAAGTGTTAAAAGTCAAAATGTTACAAAAAAAAACTTGTATTTAAAAAAAAAGTTGTCAAAAAGATGTAACTTTGACCACCCATATTTCCGTAACTAGAAGGTTCCCAGGTAAGGTGTAGAACAAAAAAATGATCGCAATGATGGGGAGAACAAGTGCCTTTCGGCTTCGTGAAGAGGTGTTTTACACCCTTTATAAGTTGGTTGAAGTGTAAATAGTAATTTCAGATGTTGGAAGGCTAATACATTTTTTTGCATTTTAAACTTAAAATCTAGAGTATACCGATGGCTAGACCGACGGCTAGACCGTAATAGCGGTCTAGTTAGACCGCTATTACGATTTTAACTGGTAGTAACTATATCTGTTCCGTTCGAACATTCAGCATAAGGTTTAAGAATTAATTCATTGTCTTGAAGGGCAGTTAGTCTAGTGACGTGTCCCTTTGTGCATAAGATTATTCCCTATTAATCTCTAGGGACTTTTCTGTTAAGCCTTTTGAATTTTGAGTTATTAATCTTTTCTTGAACTGTTCTGACTTCAAGGTCGTTTTTAGAAAATACAGACAGAGGCTTTGCGCGTCAAGTTGTTAAAAGTGATTGAAATACCAAATATTATTTAATTTGATTTCAAGACGCTTTCAGTGATTCTCGTCGGTCTACTGTTGGAATTTCTACTCTCGCAATGGCGCACTTGTATTAAGGCACTCATATAAGTATCGCTAACGTAACGGGAATTAGACCTAGAGACCGCACCTACTCACCAAACATTTTGAAACTAGAAAAGTTCACATTTATTTGTTTACTGTCTATAGAAACATTAACGACTGACCTAAATACAGATTTATACTCGAATAGTTTCTCCGTGTCTGTTATTTTCTGTTCCGAGAATTTTACTGTAGTCTCGTCATCTACGACGCCATTCTTTTCACGTGCCTCTAAAAACAGAAACAATAAATAAACTACTCTTTGGTAATGTATTGAAAGTAATACCTATCGTAAGTAAGTATACATTATTTTAGAAGAATGAAAACAGATAGGATCAGATGGTATCTTTGTATAAATCAATAAGAAATACATTTTCCTAGACATTTCGAATATTTTTCAAGGAATATTTATGTAGTTCTAGGAGTACACAATTGTTATTTATTGTTATGTCAGATGCTTGATAGTATTAACAATAGATGTTTATTGTGTTATCCAGTCGGAATAGCGAAAATGGTGACAGATCTCCATGGTATATTTGTAACCTGATATTCGAAAAGAGTTCATTTACAGAATAATCACCAACTTAAGACCCGCAATGTATATAAAAAATAAAATGATATTTTTACTTAAATGCCAATAAAAGTGTTTTACAATCAAATGAACCAAATCAACAATAACATTAACAATATAAATCTATGCAATATAAGGCATCATCCAATTTGACCGATCCACATTACATTCATCGCATTATTTAGCTGCCGAGCAGAATCATTTTCAAAAAAGGAATGAATTTGCAATTTTATTCAAAATGCTTGTGTTTATGATAGAAAGTATGGCCTTTGGGGTTCCTACTCATGTGCTTCGGGTGCCTGTTCACAAAGACTAAACGTAGTGATTATATACTCTGTGACAAAGACAACAATTTCAAAAATCGAATCTTTGATCCAACCGATGACAATCTGATCTCCTTATCTGTTATAGATAATTGTTTGATCATCCAGACACGATTGATTGAGCCAAAAGTCAAACACAATAGGGAATAATGAACTTGAAAAGGAAATTGTACTCGACTGAAATCTTATAGCTGACTGGGGTTATGATCTATGAAGAATAGTCAAGAAATGAAATATGCTTTGAGTAATTATTATTGGATGTTTAGATATAGAAGATACTTTGAAAGATTAGTGGGTAACCAAACCGAAGTTGATCGATCAGTAAAAAATCGTCAAGTCCATGCACACTAATAATACTCATTATGCTTCAAATATGACCTTGATGAATGATGGTCAAAGAAACAAAACAATTACGTAAGGACCATAGCAGGTGACATAGATACTGAACTTTCTACCTGTCCACATGGAAAATGGTGGTTTTAAGTTATGGATAAAATGTTACCAAGTCGTCGCCGTGCATCGACCGACCGTGGTCTGATTGCAGCCTTAGTTTGAAACTAATTTCCTTAAATGTCAGTTATCAAACTAACTTTATGGCCAAACATGACAGTATTCGATTCTGATATACCAACAGTATTTCACTCGTAGCAATATTTATTTACAACGCACAATTCGACCTCCAATTAGGATTGGGAAATATCTATACTGTGTGGTAAAATACAGTTGGTTATCCGTTTTTCGGGCCTCTGAATCCGACTAACAAGCTGGGAGCAGCTTTTTTCTAAAAGGCTGTGCTAGCTTTGTGCCTAGCCTATATTGACATCCGATAGAACCGAACGGGTAGAACAGCCAATATCTACAAAATAAACTAGCGAGAAAATTCGTTAGAATTTAGCTTTCTGTTGGCTGAAAAAGTACTTTTACCAAACCGTAAATATTCAGTTGACAAAACGAGAAACCCCAATTTGTTTATCGATCTCCTTAATTAAATAAAAAAAGAGAAAACAACGACTGGCCGCTTTATGTCAAATTAATTGAAATGCCATTAAAGTTTTCTTCTTAACTCGTTTATTTTTCTTTTTTTAAGGGCATCCTTTTTTTTTCACCCGAATGGGCCTTTCTTAAATCGCCTAGAACTACTATTAGACTAAAAACTCCTTAATGATGATTTCCTCTTTAAATTTAATTTGATTGACTCTTTATTTCTCCCCATTTTCAAGAACGTTATGAACCATTTCACACGATCACAAAGCTCTGTACGAAAATTAGGTGTCAACTCCTTCGAAAAAGCCAGAATGGATACAACATAAATATTTACATGCATGATTTTTAAGCGGCAATCTTTTAAGGCTTATAAATTATTCCACATACTCTGGCTAAAGAGACTTTGCTTGGAAAATAAAATGAGAGAACCCACATTACGCTTTTCTTGGGAAACTTGTGAACAACTTAGTAGATAAGTTACTTGACAGGATGATAAATATCTACTGAAGAGAAAACTTAAAAGCTGGTCTATGGATCTCAGACAGTTTATCAGAACTTTGTCGTGTCAACTAAGACTTAGAAACTAAAACTAAGTAGACTAGAGATTTAATGTGAAAATACTTGCGAGTAAATGATGATTATAAAAAAAATAGTGAGTATTACTGTATGTAAGTAATGCTTTCTTCTAGAAAGTAATTTATAGGTAACGTACTTCATGTTTTAAACAACATAATGTAAGCTTATTCATAATAGGCTAGTTTCCACCATCAATACATTGCAAATCTATTTAGCCTGTCAGTTAGAGTATTGGAAAATAAAGGACACGTATTTTTTTGTTTTATAAATCAACGAATATTGACAAAGATAAAACGCATCAAAACTCGGGAGTAGGGGCTCGTGACGTCAGTACTCACTAAAATTGATACCAAACAGTGACGTATTGAGAATTTTAAAAGCATCGTATCTTCGTCAATTTTAGTTTATGTAACAAAAGAAAAAATATGGGTGAAATATTTTTTGATAATCTAAGTGACGGACTAATTAGATTTTTTCAGTTAACAAGCCTATTATGAGCCCATCAGTGTATTGTGTGATATTGATTGATTGGAGAGGGAGAGGAAGACCAACGAAACGATGGATGGATTTTGTGAGGAATGTTATGATAGAGGAAGGAGTAAATGACGCCGTGAAGTGTAAGAGAAGAGAATGAAAGAGGAAAAGTGTCGCGACCGACCCCAAGTAGAATGGAGCAAGGGCAGAAAGATGAATAGTATAAATACACTCTCTTTCTAAGATCCGGTAATTTCTCCAGACCACCAAGCCCAAGATTCATCTTTTCAAAAATATATTGGTAAGTAGAGGTTTATTCATAAACTTTTCATAAATTATACAACAATAAACGTATCACATACTTAACTGCTTAAAAAATAACCCCATCGCTTACAAAATTTGCAAACGAACCTCATGAAATACAAACCTAAGATATTAAGCTGATATTAAGTTAATCATTTCATCAAAATTTACTTATTTATTTATTAAATATAAGAAGATATTAAGTTATATAATCATTTCCTTATAATCTTCACAACATATAGTAGTTTGTAGTAGCAGCTTCACTAGCTCAAAGCCAAACTTAGGCTAAACAAGTCAGGGTCTTGTTATAATTCAGTTCCGTATAGATACAATAAATATTATTGAGCTCGGAAACTCGGCAACTCTGGAACTCGTCAATGAGAAACTTCGTCCACAACAATAGCTTAAGTTTCCTCGACGCTGACGAACTTCGGAGAAACGAGAAGGAAAACAAGTTAATAGGCAGTTAACACACGGTACCGTGAAAGTTCAGGGAGTGTTTAACTACTCTGAGAAGTTGCTGTTCTCTTTATAATTTATTTTGATTAATTTTTGAATTTTATTATTGAAGTTGACAGTTCACTTGATAGGAAAAGTGAAGTAAAGAAAAAGTAGATAAATAAATAAATATTGATAGACATTAACACACAGCGCCATCTAGTGCCACACTAAGCAAGGCTTGTGTCGTGGACACCAGATAGTTGATATACTACATTTATATACTTTCTGTTTGTAAATACATACTTATTATACATATAAACATCCATGACTCGGAAACAAATGAGATAGGTGTTACTTACGCTATAGTAGTAGAAAAATGAAAGAACCACATTAATTTATCATCACCGGCATCATAAAGGGTGTAAAAAGACTCTCAACGAGCCGAGAAGCGCTTGCTCTGCCCGTCACTCTGATATTCTTTTTTCGTCTTCTGTTTACATCCTCAGTCTTAAAGACGTCAACTGCTGTACGTTTATGGGCCTTCATGAGTCATTTACTAGTGTTTAAACTGACCTGTTCACTAACACTATCTTCAACATTGAAAACGAGATATGTACCGGCTTATTTCTCAAATGCCCCCTAAAAGTCCCCGTAAGGAGGAAAAGTGGAATCTAAAAAGAAATGTCTAGAATTCCCCCTGATAATCCCCCATAGGGGGGAAACTGGAATCGAAAAAGCACTTATTTGACGAATCGTCCCTGAAAATACCGTGTTTACTATTTGTTTTGAGTTCCCGATATTGCGGCTATGTTACAAACACCATGATCACGGAAAAATTCGTGCACCGTACACCAAATCGGGAATATCGGGAACTCAATAGGTACAAATAACAAATATTGTAAATATCCCGTTTTCAATGTTAGTGACAGTTGTTCCCCTCCCACATTTACTAACAAAATAGGTACCTAAAGACGGCTAGTAGAAGCCTATAACGGCCTTTGTCACTGAGAAATGAAAAGGTAGGAAACGATTGTTGATTTTTACACTAAACCCAAACCAAACAGTCTAGAAAATTTTAGTGCGAATTATTAAAAACTAGCACAACCAATCCAATTAATCACTCTTTATATTAACTTTCCAGACGATTATTTAATTTCTGAAGTTAATACTAACATAAACAGTCTGACGAAATAGTGGCGCCATCTGTCTCAACAAACGGCTTTTACACCAAGGTTATTAATTCAAGAAGGGATTTGTGGGAAAGTGATGGATGGATCCATGTCTTGCGGACTTCAGCCATTAGACATCGGGAGCGAAACGGAACAGACAAACCAACCTGCGACAGTTTGGTTTGACACACGAAATATCTCATCCAAAGATTACAAGATAACTCGCAAGTACAGACTCTAGTACATTAAGCTACCCGAAACTGTTAAATTTGCCCTATCAGCCTTGCTTTAGCGATAAAGTTGAAAATCAATTGAAGAAATTTGACAGTGATGTGACTAGCGAGTTGATCAGGTAGATATTATTTTAACACATAGCATTAAAATTTGGGACAAAAGTGAAGTTAGAATGTTAATATGCACACATCATCATGATCTGCCTAGCCTTTTCCCAAATATGTTGGGGTCGGCTTCCAGTCTATAACCAGATACAGCTGCATATCAGTATTTTACATGGACCGACTGCCTATCAGACCTCCACAATCCAGTTAGTACTGAGTAATACGACACCACTTGGTAAGACTGGTTGTCAGAATTTTTGGGCCACTGACTACCTGTAACGACTGTCAAAGATCTACAAATGACAGCCGGCACCAACAGCTTAACGTGCTTGCCGAGACACGGAGGAAACTCGATATGTAATGAGTGGTCACCCATCCTCAGACCAACCTAGGTAAACACGGCTTAACCTAAAGGTCGAACCCAGTTGCAAAAAAAATAATTAAATGAATTAATGGAAAATTGATTAAAATTCGAGACAAAAGTGAGGTTACAGCTTATCACGATCAGGTTTAACTTCAATATTCTGACCATATTCTACAGGGTGTAAACAACCTCATCACGAAGCCGTCAACCAAGTATTCTGTACATCAAACTAAGTAACTGTATGCAAAAGTTATTGCTGGGACTTTTTTTTTGGGTGAAAAAACATGTTTTGTGGTAGAACTCAATGTAACGCACTTAAAACATAGTACTGATGAATGGATTCAATAGTACAAGGGTTGTGGAGGTGCTTAAAGTATAAAACCTTCTTACCTTCCAATAAAAAAATTAAAAATTAAAAAAAAATCTTCACAAAAAGTTGTAACTTTGAACCTCAATATCTCCGTAACTAGAAGGTTCCCAGGTATGGTAAACAAAAAAATTATCGCAATGATGCACTGTGCCTTCCGGCTTCGTTAAGAGGTATTTTACACCCTTTATAACCTATACCAACTGACGGTACAAGGAAACAACCAACAAATGAGCTCATTAAATTGAACAAGGTGCTTGGGGAAATATCAATCTGTTACAAATTATTATGGTCGATATTCCATTAGGTAATTTATTTATTTATTTTATTTATTTATTTTTATTTAATAATGATCACATTCAGCCAAGCAGAACACCTGTGTTCTGCGAAGTAGGTGTTGAAGATTGGCAGGCAAATAGAATTTAAATTAGCCATGCCCGTATTAAAAAGAGGTAAAAGTTTGTCTTTTTGTAAGTTCCTATATAAGGAGAATAGGCTTGTCGACTGAAAAATTAAACTAGTCCGTCTGTTAGATTATCAAAAAATATTTGACCCGTATTTTTTCTTTTGTTACGTAAACCAAATTTGACGTAGATACGACGCTTTTGATATTCTCAATGCGTCACGCCTTGGAATAATTTTTAGTACGTTCTAACGTCACGAGCCCCGACTAGTCTCTCCTGACTCCTGACTCCTGAGTTTTGATGCGTTTTATATTTGTCAATATTTATTGATTTACAAAAACAATAAGTATCGGTACATTATTTTCCAATACTAGAACTGGCGGACTAAATAGATTTGTAATTTTATGAGACTGTCGCATGATCATCGAAAGTACTGATCCGATTCCGAAGTATTCTTCCCTAACGGTAATCTAGTATCCCCAAATGTTATAGGAAACACTTAAAACGTTTCCATGGGTAAACGCCGAACATATCGGGAGCGGAGCCGCAAGCAACAGTTATAGTAGAAAATACACGCAGACGAACAACTACAGTACTGAAAGTACTGTAGTTGTTGACGAACAACTACAGTACTGAAAGTACTGTAGTTGTTTGTCTCAGTTTTATGTCTTGACAATGCAGCTGCATTTCCATAGAGTTTCTTGCCACTACACTACAGTACTTTCACAGTTTTATGTCTTGTGACTGGGATATTTAATTTTCATCTTTGTTTCGACAATTCAAAAGTGCCTGTTACTAAGCTTACTTGAAATAAATGCTTTGATTTTGAACTCGTAGGCAGCAACATGGCTACTATAAAAACACGCGAGCTGTGAACGAAGAGAATATTCGTTTGTTAGCTCGTAAATCTTGGAGTTGTCACGTGATGTAACGGATATACGAGAATAGGGCAGTTGGGTATTGTACCGTCACCATAATCGTAAAACTTCAAGCGTCGTCTGTAGAAGGAATAAACGAAAATAATTTGATATCCGGCGCAGGCAGCTTTGCGTCCGAATAATAAAGGGTATAAAACACCTCTTCACGAAGCCAAAAGTCACTTGTTCTCCCCATCATTATGATCATTTTTTTGTTCTACACCATACCTGGGAACCTTCCAGTTACGGAGATATGGGGGGTCAAAGTTACAACTTTTTGACAAGTTTTTTTTTTTTTATTACTAGTTATTTTTTTATAAGATTTTAACTTTTAATACCTCCACGACCCCCGTACTATTCAATCCATCCATCAGCACAATGTTTTAAGTACGTTACATTGAGTTCTACCGCAAACATGATTTACAACCTCAAAAAAAAAAGTTGTTTGAAATGATCGCAATGATGGGGAGAACAAGTGCCTTTCGGCTTCGTAAAGAGATGTTTTACACCCTTTATGGGGTGGCTGGCAATTATTGTACGATACTTAAACACGTGATGATGCTCTGAATAATAACAAACAACTTTCACTATGGGACCAAGCCTGAAATCGCGAAAAATAATCTGCTGTTCAGTACATTTATGTTTGCCTTAATGTATTGAACAGCTGAATTTTTTTTCGTGATTTCGGCTATGGTCCCATAGTAAAAGATGTTTGTTATCATGAGCACAATCACGTGTTTAAGTATCGTACACTAATTGCCAGTCACCCTATATGTATAACACTCTGCTTACCACATATTATAAAAATCGACTTCCTAACTTGACAACATGTTCTGAGAGTCTTCTACAGATAACTCATGGTTGTTTTGTAAATAATACTTGGATAAAACAACAAACAAAAGTCACGGCACAAACTAGTATTTCAATCTAGCTGACCGACAATAGAAACTTCGCCTGTGTACCATATAAGAGTAATAAATAACCGGTATGGCTGAGCAAACAAAACATCACTCTGGGGCAGTAAACTTAAGACATATTTCTTTGCGAAGCTTCCTTGTGGTAACAATACTGACACAAAATAGAAACGCCCTAAAAGATCAAAAAACCACAAACTAAAACTACCCTTAAAATCTACCAAATAAATATACTTATAGCTTAAACGCAGTGCAGTAGTTCAAGGCTTTACGTAAATTGCAGTTATGTAGAAACACATCCATTTCTCAGTTCCTTATCAAGTAAAGCAGTGTATTTGCTACGAAGGCTACGCCGTAGCGTTGTAGCTGTCTACGAGGCCGACTTATTTGCTGCTACGGCTACGAGATTCGTATCGCCCACTGAGCTACGAAAGTACGAAGCGACTCGTAAACCGCAATGTTTGTTTGTAATTTTGTCTGAGATAAGAATATATGCCTACTTATTTAACTTCCTAGATATTCTAGCTAACGTGTCTTTAATATACATAGAACAAATTACTATTAAACCAAGGTTCTAGTGGTTACAAAATAAAAAAAAGCGGCCAAGTGCGAGTCAGACTCGGCTATGAAGAATTCCGTAGCAGCAAGTAGCATAATTTAAAAGTTCTTGTAGTTTGATTAAATTATCAGACTACTTACTAGATCACGTTCAAACCAATTTTCTGTGAAAGTTTACATGGTTTTAGTTTTATCAATGTCTTATTTTAGAAGTAACAGGGGGGGGACACACATTTTACCACTTTGGTAGAGTCTCTCGCTCAAACTATTCAGTTTAGAAAAAAAATATATTTAAAACCTCAATATCATTTTTGAAGACCTATCCACAGATACCCTGATACCCCGATACCATACACGTAAGGGTTTGATGAAAAAAAAATGTTGAGTTTCAGTTCTAAGTATGAGGAACCCCCAAAATGTATTGTATTTTTTCTATTTTTGTGTGAAAATCTTAAGAAACTTGGATTACAGAATATATAGGTTCCCCAACACATATACTTAAGAGGCCTGCGGAGCATGAGTAGTTCATACAAACGTAATACCAAAATACTCATATTTGTTCTTTATTGCACACAAAAAAACAACAAATATACATATAAATTTATTGAATTTTGAATGTACACTGATTTAAACAAGAGTTGTGAGAAAAAAAAACTTCTATAGAAATTTTAAATTCCTCATAATTATCTTGTCTTAATATCATTGTCCTTGCAAAATATTTATTTGGGAACATAGATATTCTATAATACAATCGAAATATATATGTCACCGTAAAATTATCAAACACGTTATATTACAACATAACGTGTTTCTCTCTAGCGATATTGTTAACTCTCGAATTATTGTCAACTGAACATACGGATGCATCTCTGCCCCCATAATCGGGCCTTGGGGCACCCTCCCGTTAGGTTAGTTAGGTTCCTTTAAACCCTGCACTCGGAAATAGGGCTCCGTCGACTACGCTTTTTAGGGGAATATAAAGTGTTTTAAGGTTAGGTTATAAACTTATAATAATCGGTATTCCTCAGGAATGATACAATATCTTTTTGAGAGTTGTACCATTGGGCAAGGGGGACCCCTCCTTCCCTCCACACCGCGTAAGTTAACTACCATCGCATGCATATCACGAAAAATAATGCGTTTTGTTGTAAGCAGTATGCTCATTTGACAATATTTCGAGATTTTAAAATATCGCTAGAGATATTACAATATAACGTATTTGACAATTTTACGGTGACATATACACAATACTTTAAGAATATGTTTGATTTTCATATTATTTTGTTATTACTACGTTTGTATCAAAAACGCATGCTCCACCGGCCCCTTAATGCGGTTCACAGAATACATCTACTTACCAAGTTTCAACAGTATAGTTCTTGTAGTTTCGGAAAAAAGTGGCTGAGTACTGAGTAGTGAGGAATCCATAAGGGTTCCGTTTTTGGCCATTTGGCCACGGAACCCTAAAAATGGTGGCATTTAATCAATGATTTTACGGAATCATATGCGTATTGTATAATTATCACTTGGTTCGTTGAAGGAAAACATCGTGAGGAAACCAGCATCCCTGTGAGATATTTCTTGAATGCAAAGCCAAGACAGAGGCCCACAGAAGATAAAGAAAAAAAATTCAAAGTAGGTCAGTTGATCAATTACCTAAGTACCTAGTATTAATTGAAAAGCTTCTCAAGTAACCGTGTTAAGCCGTGTTACAAAATCTTATGATCACTTTATGATAGTTAAAATGTTACTAATTCTCTAATTTTTTCAGGTAACGTTCGAAATTATGCCAATACCGGTTCATCAACTGCGGAGAATGGATAATATTATTCCATTAGCTAATATAGATATTATCGTTACCAGGCAATTAAGTACTGAAAGTATTAGGCACTTATTATTAAAGTTATCTTCGGAAGAATCTTCTTTCTCAAATATAGTTTTTTAGGGAGATATCTAACTTTTAAAATTTGTAGTCAGTGACAATAGTACATTATGGTACAAGTGTGTAATGTTGGTGATTACCGCTGAGGCGCTATTGAGACCCGAGCCGTCAGGCGAGGGTCTTAAGAGAGCCGAGGACGGTAATCATCAACACACACGTGTATCATACGACGTTTTTCAACACACTTGAGAATAAAATAATACTAACATAAATATTTTTGTCCTTGGAGTTTTCAGTTAGTAAACTTTCCATAACGTTAAGGGCTGCACATCTTATATCGGGCGGTGTACAAAATAAATCATTTTCTTTATTACTAGTATTTGTAGACGTTTGAATTAATAAATAACTATAATTTCAACAGTGAAAACGAGTTGTGAATTTTTTTTCTCAATGGCGGGAATAATTAATCAGTTTTCCTATGCGCGCGCATCTAACAATGGCGATCGGCCATAGACTAAAATAATGAGGTTTCTTTTTTTGGCTTTTCGCGGATAGCGTTTTATCCACGTACGAAATTGGGAATTCAAAATTTTATTTAATACAGAGAAAACAAGTTACATTTGAGTGAAAGTTTTATTTATTAGAAACTTATAAGTTGAAATTATCTATGTAGATCGAAGTTGCATGAAATGAGCAAGCAATAGGTACATTAATTTATTTGTACTATTGAACGCGATCTTTTTTGTATCGAAACTTTTTTAAGAACAAAGCAATTCAACCAATAAAATAAAAAAAAAACCCTATAACTCACTTGTGAATAATAGCAATGAAAAAGTCACAGTTTGATTACAGGTGTCATTATGTGCCTAATTGCGGTGAAATTAGAGCCACTTTATGAGCAAGTGTGTTGAAAAAGTTATAAACACCACTCCGAGTGGCATGACTTGCTTGACTTGTCTCAATAAGATTCTATTACCTACATTAAAACCATACAAATATCTGAAGTAACTCATTCTGTCTGTTACCTTTCACGCTTTAACAGACTTTAACTGATGAGTGCTACGGACCATGTGGCCTAGATTTGGCATAGGATAGGATACTTTTCATCCTATCAACAAATTCTATCCCTGTCTGTACCTACCCTAAAAATCTCCCAGTATTACTAATTACAGTAATTACTAAATTCTAAGGGGACGGTTTCCAAGGCAACATAGGACGGAGCACGTCTCATTTTAAAGGCCTAATGACATAGTCGAGGTTATCTTGAAACAACGTCTTATCTCAGGGCCGTCTACGTTGACATTTTGACTGCCTTCATATTTGTCAAGACCTTGCTCAAACTTGTGATTATACCCTACCTTCGCTGTAGGTATTCCTAGAATTTGAGAAATTGAGGGTATGGAAACATTTACGTAACTACTATTATAATTATTGGACAGGTTTTGGGCTGATCTATGGAAAGTAATTAATCAGAATGTCAGCTGCTTGAGGAGATGGGCAATAGTATCTTTTTACGTACAATAAAATAACATCACTCCTGTTTTCCTTGACGGAGTCGGCAGAGGTGGCCTAGTAGGTGGTATACAGCACACCCCCATTTTACCAGTTATGTTGTTGTCCAATGTAATGCGAGGAAAAAACGTGAGGCTAATGGGATGCTTCTTTCCTTTGGCAAAGAGCTTCAAACAACGGAGATATTGAGAAGAATTTAGCTCGGTTGTCGCTGAATGCAGCCCGCATTCAGCAAATTGGACGACATTCTGAAATCAGCCAAAATTCCACACTACCTGAAGACCCGTACAATCAGTGTGTTCTGCCCACCATGACGCTCACATCTGAGTCTGTACAGACTCAGAGTAGCACAAATAACCATGGAATGCTCGGCATAAAGCTAGTGAACCTAGTTCCAAACGTCGAAGTCCAGACACGCACAAAGGTCTTCGATATTAGAAATTTCATTATGGAATTCAAATGGAGTTGGGCAGGAAACCTAGCAAGACGCGGTGATGGCTAGGTGGAGTAAAGCTGGACCGATTGGCGTCCAAGGACTAGAATAACGATCTGTATGGACAACCCTCATTGATAAAAATGTGTCAATACTCATTTATTTCTCAATAGATTATATTATATTAATTATCTTTAATGAGCCATCTATCGATAGTTAAGCATAATTATATCTTAATTTGCATAACGTCTGCTCAGTTAAATTAGTTAAGTAGCTCTGCGTAATTAGTTAGGTACCTACATTATTTGGATCACTCCAACATCAAACGCATACCGCCGGTCAATGCTTGATAACAGCAGCTCCTCTTATACATTATCTCTTCAGTAATTTTTGGCTTCCATTTTTAAAAAAATTCTAATGGAAGTTAATGTTGATGGATGGTGTGGTGAGGGAGAGGAAGGCCAAAGAAAATATGGATGGATGGTATGAAGAATGATATGAAAGAGAAAGGAGTAAATGATGCCGTGACTTCCTGACAGGGGAATATGGAAGAAACGTGTTACGCCGACCGAAGTAGAATGGAACATGGGCAGAGTAAGATGATGATTTTCTAAAAAATCTATGACCAATCCAGTCCTCTAGATAGAAAAAAATAAACAAAATTAGAGTCATTGTAGTCGCCGTATAGTCAGCGACATTTGTGGGGTAACAATAAATCAGAGAGAATGGAGGGTAGAATTTATTGTTAGCCAACATTTCATTTAGTATAAAATATTTGTCACAATATCAAACATAACCGCTTGGAAAGTCATTAAAAAGCCCTAGAAACTTCTATACCCTAGGCAGAACTAAACCAATAAGCTCAACAATGCGAATACCGAAACGACCAAATAACTCATTAACGAAATTGTAACGTAGCCCTAAATCAAAAGATAATATCTTTTTGAAAAGAGTTGTTAAATATTTCCGATTGTTCCGCGCGCTTCGCAATAAAACGACCAAGTTTTACTATTTAGGGTTTTAAAATGAACGCGCCGTGTTGCCGGGGTCGGGTATCAAAGAGTATGGGTACCTACCTACCTATCAGTTGTTAACTTCAACACCACCTTCAACACCCTTTTATCAATAAAGGAACCTTTGTTCCCTCCGCTTAAATTGAGCTTTGTTCAAAAGTAACCCCCGAGCCAAGATTGTTTTCGTACAATGTGATTGCTACTATTTCTTTAAAACAATGGGATCCTCTTTTCAACCGACTTCCAAAAAGAGGAGGTTATCAATTAGTCTGTATGTTTTTTTTTTTTCTTTTTTTTTTTTTGTGTTTGTTACCTCAGACCTTCGACTGGGAGAACCGATTTTTAACCGACTTCCAAAAAGGAGGAGGTTCTCTATTCGACTGTATGTATTTTTTTTTTTTTTTGTATGTTCACCGATTACTCGAAGACGCCTGAACCGATTTGAAAAATTCTTTTTTTGTTTGAAAGGGTATACTTCCAAGTTCGTCCCATAGCCACCAAATTGGGATCTGATGATGGAATCTTGGCGAAATCGAGGGAACTCTGCAAATTTTATCTGAAAACGTGTTGCGATTTTGGTATTTTCTACAACAAGTGAAGCATTTGCGTTTGATAAGAACCATTCTACCATCAGATCTGATGATGAAGCCAAGAGTCACGGAACTCCATAATGAGACAATGTACCATAGTCGTGTTTGGGCTTGTTGTAATTGTAACGGTATGCACTTTCCATGTATCAAGCACCTGTGAACCACTAAAAAGTGAAAAATAAAAACTTTTTTGCAAAAAATAAAACCGACTTCAAAAAAAACAAAAAAGTGAAAAATAACTTTAGCTTCTGAAGTCGGTGACAAAATAACTAAAGCAATCAAACAAAGGTCACCGACTTCAGAAGCTAAAGTTATTTTTCACTTTTTTGTTTTTTTTGAAGTCGGTTTTATTTTTTGCAAAAAAGTTTTTTGATGATTATTTTTTTATTTGAAAGCTGGTGCTTGTCGTTTGGTCCCATTTTAATTTGCTGAAGATCTGATGCTGATCTTCCGAGATATACAATGGAACTCTTCAAAAATAGACGGAAAATCTGGAATAATTGCTGCAATCGCTTGTAGGGTCATTGTCCATACTACATCATGACGTAACATCACGCCTGTATGGTCTGCGGGGATACGCAGATGTGTACAATACTTCCAGATTTCGACAATGTTTGTTGCCCCTGAACTTTCGTCTGGGTAAACCGATTTTGATGATTCTTTTTTTATTTGAAAGCTGGTGCTTTCCGTGTGGTCCGATTTCAATTTGGTTAAGATCTGACGCTGATCTTCGGAGATATAAATGAAACTCTTAAAAAATACACGGCAAAGCTGCAGTAATTGCTGCAATCGCTTGGTTGTTTATTGTTTATGTAACATAGTGACGTAACATCACGCCTGTATGCTCTGAGAGAGCACGCAGAAGTGTACAATACACCCAGTTTCAAGTTCCATTTAATGGGATCCTGGAGAAATAGAGGGAATTACTTAAATTTTATAGGCACACCAGAAGCGATTTGGGTAGTTTTAGGAAGACTACGTTCTCGGAGTGACGACGACGAAGGCTACGTTCTTCAATTTAAAGTTCTGATGACGAACTTCAGAAGATAGGCGACGGGAACTCCTCAATAAATGATAGCAAATGTACTGGGATCGCTGAAATCTCATGTCTCTCTATTGTTTACACTAGTTCATAACAAAACATCACGCCGTTACGCTGTGAAAGGGTAAGCACGTGTGAACCACTAAAAAGTGAAAAATAAAAACTTTTTTGCAAAAAATTTAACCGACTTCACACAAAAAGTGAAAAATAACTTTAGCTTCTGAAGTCGGTGACAAAAAAACTAAATCAATCAAACAAAGGTCACCGACTTCTGAAGCTAAAGTTATTTTTCACTTTTTTGTGTGAAGTCGGTTATTTGAACATTTACTTTCCTCACACCTTACCAATCTACTGAAGGAGATACTTAGACATGAATTATACAATCATTAAGGTTTTTGAAGACATTATAAGTTTATTGGTAACTACAACACTTGGTTTAACTTTAAACTACCAGTAAGTAGGAAGCTCTTAGGCTTAAGGTAAAAATGAAATCGTACATTAAGAGTTAATATGAACCAAGTACCTATTGAACCTTGAGGAACGCCTGCTTGAACTTGCATCGTAGTCCGAAAACATTGGCCGAAATACCGCGGCATTGAAACGTCATAATTATGTCAATAGTGTTTTTTTTTACGCTAAGGGCTTCGTATTAATTCCCATAGCCATGAAGCAAAAGGTGAAGCAAGTGGTCCAAGATCCCAAGGCCGCTAGACGCTATTTATTTTCTGATAAACAAAATGTATGGCAACAAGTAAGTAGGTAGGCTCAGTAACGACCCTGGGATCTTTATGAAACCACAGAACCGTCTAATTTGAATAATAGAAAACGCATTTTTTTTCAATTTAGAACACAAATAATTGTATCGTAATCCTAACTAAAATTTTAAATGCGAATTATGGTTTATTTGTTTGTTAGCTTATTACCTTTTCACGCCTAGACCACTTGACCGATTATCCTGAAAGTTCGTTGTCAGGTGTACAGAATACACAGGCAGGCAGGTGGCAGACAGCAGACAGGTGTATATAATAATAAAGCTTTATTTATTTCGGTATAAAAGTATGTTTACAATTTAAAGTATTAGTAAATTTCTTAAACTAGGTTAGTTTGTAGTAATAATATGTTTGTTATAAGAATATTTTCCTTGCTGTTTCCTTTTACACGAACCCCTTTGGGTAAAAGCCTTCTCTAATTCCTTCCATTTATCCCTATTCCGGAAAGATTCCAACCAGTCTTTACCTGCTATTTCTTTAATATCGTCAGCCCAACGTTTAAGTGGTCTGCCTTTGTTTCTTTTTCCGCAGGTCCTGCCCATTTGGTAGCTTGTAAAGACCTCTTGTCTGTGTACCTTGACAAATGACCAGCCCTTTTCCACTTTAGTCGCAAAGCTTGTTCAAGAGCATTTGTGAGCCTAGTTTTCCTCCTTATGTCTTCACTTCGAATTTTTTGTATTTTTCTTATTTTGAGCATACTTCATTCCATTGATCGCTGGCATATTTTGATTTTACTTTTTATTTTATTTGTGAATGTCCATGTTTGGGTGCCATAAGTTAGGCTTGGAACTATACATGTATCCATGACGATTTTCTTTAATTTTAAATCATAGTCTCCCTTCAAAATGTTCAAAATGTTTGTGCATCCAAAATTTTTTCCACGTGCTGTTGATCCTTCCGTCCACTTCCTCTTCATTACTGTTTTTGTTGAATGAGATTTGTTTTCCGAGGTACACATATTCTTGTACATAATCGATCTGTTGTCCAGAGACCTGTATAGGTATTTCTGGGCTGTTTGTCATCTCCTTAGTCTTGTTTGCGTTCATATGTAGAACACACTTTTTACTTTCATTTTTTTAGGATGGGAAATCATCAAAATGACTTCTCCCACTCTGGGCGGAGCGGGAGGGAGTGTCAGACTCTTACTGACTAAAACCCATCCATGTTCCTTCCTCGCCCTTTATGTTCCGAGGCCGCGGTATCTCTTTCGAACAGGCCCGCAGCCCCGGCAGGCTTCGGCCCTTGCGGGCCCCTCCCCTTATGCTGACATCTCTTTGAGGCGCGCGTGGAACACGAACGCGCCGTCGACACGGCCTGTCGTCGTTAGACGGACGGACGGCTAGCTAGCCCATAGCTAACCGTCCACAGGCCCGCGTCTACGGTGGCCGGTAGCCACCACGTGGCCCCCGACGCCCGGTGCGTCTACCGCGACGGCTGGGGAGAGAGGCTCTCTCCCTCTCTCGTTCCACCACCTCGCACCACGCAGAGCAGACCTCCACCGTGTGCTCCACCGTGTCCTCCGGTCGATCCTCGCACAGAAAACACCCGGGCGTTTCCTCCCACCCGATTCGATGCAGGAAGTTTCCCCCCCTCGAGTAACGTCTTCCGAAATGTCAGATCTATTGTTCTAGTGTTCGCGCGTCGCGTGCTTTTTAGTTTAAGCCATTTCTGATTAATAATGACTTGAAGATTTTTAAGTAACAAGTTTGATTTTCAACATCCAATTGTAGGTTTTTTTTTTAATGTTTAATGCTTGCTCATTTAGGGGCAATATTGTGAATATGTACTTGAAAGTATACACAATACGCATTAAAATAAACTTTTTATGAAGTTATTGTTACTTTAAAGTATCAAATAAAATTAATGACATGACCTTACTCGCCAGTGGCGCCATCTGGTGAACTCAAAAACGATAGCCCTCTTTATATTACTACAAGCAGAATACAAGCCGAATTCAAAATTAACGCGAGCGAAGCCGCGGGCAAAACCTAGTGAATATTTTTTGACGTGACAACGTCTTATAATTCGATAGAGCCGGCTGCACGCACGAAAAACATGACTCATGCGGCGTTACCTTATGCGGCGTTACCTCATGCGGCGTTACCTCATGCGACGTTACTTCATGCGGCGTTACCTCAATGATCGCTATGAGGCGTTCCATGTAAGGCTTGAAGTGCAAGCGAGAGCGCGGAACGAGTGACAAAGAAGCACAATCGGCCTTTGCGTTCGGCAGCGTTCGACATCCGTCTCTCTCCTACTTGAGTGAGCGATGCGTCTGCGTGGACAGCTGCTATACTATAGTACATTTACATGTTTTGATCGAGTATCAAGTGCAGTGAAAAGTGAATGTGGTGTCAAAAAATGCTACCATTCCATCAGTATTTTCTTAAGACGTTGTCACGTTCCACTATCGTCAGTTAACCGACTTTACAGACAACCAGTTTTTGTTTATGATATTATCTATACTAATATTATAAAGCAGAAGAGTTTGTTTGTTTGGTTGTACGCGCTAATATCAGGAACTACCGGCTCGAATTTAAAAAAAAATATTTTTGCGTTGGATAGTCCATTTATCGAGGAAGGCTATATAGCATCACGCTATGACCAATAGGAGCGGAGCAGCAATAAGAAATGTTGCAAGCGAAAAAAAAAGCTTCCGTTGAGCAGGCGAAGGTTGCGATATCAAAACTTCACGCGAACGACGTCGCGGGCAGAAGCTAGTACTAATCTATCATGGGGTTTAGGTTTCCGCACTTAGTCCTTAAGGTGGACCATTGTGCGTGAGCCATGGTGGCCAGTTACTCCAACCAGCCCACCTCCCTCCAGAAGCAGATTAAACTTCCCGGTCTCCCTTCCAACGATACGAAAAACTACGCGCCAACAAAAAAAAAACAAATTGTAAATAAAATAGAGGTCTATTTAGGATCAGATACTTCGCCAATCCACCAGAAAACTAAACTATTTTCACTTTTATCAGAATATTTAATGTCTATATCTGATTGTTCGTTTTCGATGACACAGTCATCCGATTCATTTCCATCAGTAGTCCTATTAGCATTGATAATGTCTGAACTAAATTCTTCTGTCACCATTTGAGTTTCACCTTCATTATTAACACCATTGTAAGATTTCTTTGGAGGTGAGAGCATAGGGTCGCTATGGTGAAATTGTCCTGAACCCGTCGCTAAGATAGGACGCAATGGATGTATTGAGACGCTGTTGCAACAATCGCTGTGGAGTGGGAACTGTGAAAGAAAACATAAAAGTTATTCTTTATGACCCTACAGCAGTTCACTGCTCGACATAGGCCTCCTCAAGCGGACGCCACTAACTCGATTCTCAGAAACTCCACCACCACCTTGCGAAGATGGTCGCTCCACCGAGCATGAGGGCGTTCCGCCTTACGTTTGCCGATTCGCAGTCTCCATTCAACAACACGTCTACCCTAACGGTTCTACGGCTAATACGGCCGGCCAATTGCCACTTCAGCTTACTTATTCTGTGAGCTATTTCGACAACTCTGGTCCGTAGTCGGATCACCTCGTTCCAGATACGAACCCTCAGAGAGACTCCAAGCATAGCACGTTAAAGTAATCCTTAAGGGTGATGCTCCAGGGTACCCCGCGAAAAAATTATTTTCTTACGTTTTTTGCAATATGCAGGGCAGTGCCAGTGCTAGGTAGTATGTTGAGTAACATGTTGTTCGCGACTGTAAAGACGTATGAAGTTACACAAATATAATCATCAAAACCATCAATACAACCCTATAGGTGCGCTCTGATGAATACCTCTCAAGTTCACAAAGATTGAGGAATGATTTTGATAAAAAATCGTTTTTGCAATTTGAATTTCGAATTTAAAAAAGAAGAAAATTTGAATTTCGCGGGCTACCCTGACGCTCAATTTCTGATCATTACTGAGAACAATATTAAACCTAAAAACACAAACCTTATAGGTAGCATTATCGCCTTGATCATCAGAGGTGTCTAAACTTGTTTTCCAATGTTCCTCCCATACTCTAAGCACTCCGTCCGTACCACCACTGACCAAGTGCTTGCCGCATGGTGAGATGTCAAAGTAAACTCTTTGGTTAGTGTCCACTACCCGGGATAGTATATTGAGTGGTCTTCGGTAGTATCTTATGTCCCATACTAGTAGTCTGTGGTCCTTGCGCGCACCCGATACGAGATACAAACCGTTTGGCGAGAACTTTACTTGTGTGATTCCACCTGCAATTGAGTTAAGAGTAAACTTTAAGCTATTGTGCTGTGAAGATTTATGTATGTGGGGCTGTACTACTTAACAAAACTGTATCTAAAGTGAACTTCTAGATTTGTCCAAATCCCCTTTTTTTATCTTGTCCTGTTCCACTCCTATGTTAAGAGATTATCCCATAACATTTCAATGCTTCCAGTTTTTTTTATTTCCTTCGATGTCCCACTGCTGGGCTAAGGCCTCTTAAATTCCTTCCAGAAACATTTTTCCTGTACATCCTCCAACCAGCCCTCCTTTTCGTTTATAACAAATAAAAGATTACATTAATTTCTCACCTGAATGAGCATGCATCTTCCCAATACTCTTGTAACCACCCATTTCATTTATATTATATAAACTAATACTTGTGTTCCAGGAACCAACTGCTAGTAGATTGCTGCTAGTATCAAAACACGACGCAGGACTTTGAATCTTATGTTCATAAAATTGTCTACCAGGTCTGTGGATTAAAAAAGAAAAATCTTACAATTGTAACAAAAACCTTTGCCTAGATGTGTGGGATGCTGATGGTTAAATATTTTGTGTAATATTTAGTAACATTTGTTATTTTATCTTTAGAATTGGCTTTTAATATAATTATAACCAATCAATTTTGAATTTATATTACAGCTAAACTAAACATAACATCATGCCTGGGGGGCGAGCCTGCCATCAGCCAGCCCCAATTCTAGACTCTGAAGAAATTCCTGATGGAACAACCCAATAACACTTTGCCTGACCTGGGAATCAAACCCAACACCTCATGATCACCAATCGCTTTTGCAACCACTAGACCAACAAGGTAGTCTTAACTATTTATAAAATTCCTTATTCACCTTTCCACCATACGCAAAATACATGTGGTATAGTGGAGTTGCGGACGCCAGCCTGACATACAATAAGCATGAAGACTGTATCAAAAAATTTAAAATCTATTTAGTCCATCAGTTAGAGTACTTATTGGAAAATAATGGACACATATTTTTTGTTTTTGTTAATCAATGAATATTGACAAAGATAAAATGCATCAAAACTAGGGAGTGGGGGCTTACGACGTCAGAACTCACTTAAATTTATACCAAGGCGTGACATATTGAGAATTTTAAAAGTGTTGCATCTTCGTCAATTTTGATTTATGTAACAAAAGAAAAAAATATGGGTTTAAAATTTGTTGAAAATCTAACTGACAGACAAATTATTATTTATTATCATCTACCACATTATACAATTCACCTTTCCACATCAAAAGTTCTTATGAACTTCTTATATCCAGCTATAATCCTGCTGCCGTCGTTAGAGAAGGACAGAGAGATGGCTGCTTCCATCTCATCAACATGATCAAAACCTCGATAAGAACACCTCAGTGAGCCATCAAATGCATCCCACATCTGTATTGGTGCATTCTGTCTGGTTGTCAGCCAGCTGAAATCAGTAAGACAGTAGTTATTACAATTGAATTGTAAAAATGTTTTGTCTCATAAGCTTTTGAATGCCAGAGAGTAGACAAATCAGGGCAGTGCAAGTCCCTCCAAAAAAATTTTTGATTTTATCTTAACAATAAGCAATTAAATCCTTACTATTTGCCCTATATTTTTTAAAGCACTTGTAACAATAGCAGTTACAATTGTTACAAAGTTTAAAAAAAAAAAGAGTTTTCTTGTTGGCTTTAGCCTACAGGGTTGTATTGGGCACATTTTCATTTTTCGGCTATATCCAACTGTGTGTATGTGTTAATAAAGACAGTAGATAATAGATTATCTACTGTCTTTATTAACCTCAACCACAGTCAACATTTTCTCTCAATCAATTCTAATTGATTTGAGAAAATGTTTTGTTTCCTAATAACATTTTTTCTACCATGAAAAATGGGTGAGTAATGTAAGGAATTAACACTCTATTGGTAAGGTCAATGTTAGTGGAATAGGAAGTAGTAAGGAAATAAGTCACACTAACCAACAAGTCTCAGGTTTTGCGCTACTCATAAGAGGAAACCAGCAGAAATCATAAATCAGCCCAGCTTCTTTTACATGGATTACGGAGTCCATAACATCTATAATCCGGTCCACAGCAACATCACCTGTGTAGAGGTCCCTTGATAGTTCAGTCACATGTAGCCCATCGTTATTTACTACACTGAGGCAACAAGTGCCGTCCGGCGACCATTTACAACCGCGCAAGTAAGGCTGCATATATTGATTAGCCCTTTTATGACGCGACCACGAAGAATTGGATAGTTCTATCAGAGTTTTACTGGTAAATAAACTTGGATATTCATAATTGTATACTAACTCTTCTTGAACTTGAACGTTTTCTACATCTTCGGGGCCGTAAATAATAATTTCGTTTTGGTCTAAAGGCTCTACGGCATTGATCGAGTCCATTTCCATCGATATGTCTCCCATTTTAATAGATAATATTATTGTAAATACTTTAATTAACTAGCTAGAACTTATTATTTTCCCGTAAACATTTTGTTTGCCTAACAACTTTGACAGATGATATGACGTGACCAAACCATGCCGTGCCACAGACTGCATCAATTAAAGTACTCTGTGGACTGCATCATTATTTGAACTCCATCCCTTTGGATTTTTGCTACTCATGATTGATTCTGGAACACCGGTCGATGAATTAATTAAAGTAAGGTGGAAGCTTTGAACCCCTTTGTAGTTGTTAAAGTTAAATACTTACTAATAACTTACTACAAAATTAGTTCAATTATGATTGTACAATCAAAGCATGCCTCGGTAAGCCTCGGCCAAAGGAACTTGACCACCAGCCAAATGATTGCCAACAGCAATAAAACGGAAAAACGGAAAAACCCTTCAAAAACCAGTGACAAAAACACTAAACAGCTGTCAATCTGTCACTCGGAAAAATTGACACAACGTACCTATTCGCTATTCGCATGTCAAACGGTATTCAATACTCGATCGTAAGGGAACGTTAATATTTTACAACACAATCATAAAATCCAGCGCTGTTAAAATCGGCCGCTGAATGAAATAGTTATGATACAATGATAGCAAAATTTTCCCGCGAACTATTTTGTAATTATTTTTCGATTGGTATGATTTTTTCTCTATGCATAACAAATAAGTGCGTCAGATGTTTATAATAAAACCGTTGCAGATGAGGATTAAGTTCATACAAAGCGGGCTGCGTTTCGCGAAAGGGGCCAAACGGGGTTTTTCGAAAATGGCCTTTGCGGAGTCGCCGGCTAAAGCTTCGCTGTGCTGCGAGGGGTCGCAGGATGGTGCTCCCCCAACGTATGCGATGTACGAGGCATTGAAAGATTCGTGCCAAAACAATGCGACCTATTTTCAACCGGACGACACAGAAAATGGCCAGAGATTGTACCAGGGTTTCATGACTCTCATGGACCATGTAGACACTGTATGGCCTTTGGTGGATCATGTGAGAAAGGTATGTTGCACACATTTTTAATTCATAATATTGTAAGTGAAAATGGAAAGTGTGGTAGCTGCTTTGAAAATGAAATTGCTGTGTGGATCTAGAACTGTCTGTACTCCTAATACTTTTAATTGTTATTCAAAAGAAATGAGGTCAGTCAAATACAGTCACAAAATTAACATTTCTCATAGACTTTCTATTGTATTGTGGTGCCACTGTCCCACTATAAAAAGCCAACTGTATCAAGAATGAATAATTAAATTCAACCAGACCAAGTTTATCTCCAAAAACGATTATAATTTAGAATATTTAAAATAATCAAGCAGTTATCTGCATTATATCAACAATCAATCATTAAAAGTTAGCATAGACTTTTTTATTGTGATCATTTATTTATGTAACACCTCAAGCACATAATACAGAGGATTATTATGCCCTAAACAATGAATTATTGTAACTAAGCTGGTATTACAATGTTTATAAATTCTCTGCCTTCATAATACTTTTAACTCATTTTATAAATAGGGAAAACCAGAATGTAGGTTTTAATTGATGTATCACCAATAAAACATTGTAGTTAAAAAGGATACCTTGCTCATTATAGTCATAATCATCATAGAAAACATGTGTATTCTATTCGTACCAGATGATCTACACCGATGATAACAGAAACACATGCTCACCTACAGTGATATCTTCACTAAAAACTAATCATAAACACTGCTAGACAATGTGTGCTTGAACTTTGTACTTTATCTTACTCATAAATGAATCATGGAGGAAAGTACATGATTCATCTTGAGTATTAAGCCAATCAATTTTAATTTGCAACTGATACAAACCAATGAATTTGTTAAAATGTAATTTACTGTTTTGTTAAGTGTTGTATTTGTTATCAATGTTGTGTGGCATGTGCATGTCTACATTGTTTTTAACTACCTTTGTTTACTCATTATAGGTATTATTTAACGTCATCATGTGTATACCTTTATCAAGACCAGATTTTTAGAAGATATTGTTTAATTGTTGTAAAATATGAGGATTTTATGGGTTATTTCCACTATTTTGCTGGTTATCGATCTCTGGTAACTGTGGTTTTGGTTAATCATAGATCTATAACTATTATTTAAATGTGTCTATGTATATTAATAAAACAATGATGTCTTCTTAATGTTAGTCATACTCTTAATGTTACTAGGTATACATATAATCTTAATGCACTCTTTTACCTAGTTTGTTGGAGTAAACAGATATTTAAAAACAATGTGACTAATCTGACATCAAACTATTTGTGGGACCAAAATTAGATTCTTTGGCATACATATACACAGATTTTTCTCATGGTGATAAGGAGAAAATATAGATCACTCAAGTGCTGGATGCTTATCTTATTGATTCAGTCTTATCTCTTTGACAATATCTTATCAGACAATCTGTGATCTTAGAAAATGATGATGAACAACAGAGATGTTATATACATATATATTTAATGTATGTGCAGCATAGCCCTCTTTATACACACTCTGGTACATAACAAACATCTCCATTGAATGTTTTCTGAATTATGATCAAGAGGTATGGTGTGACCTTGAGTTACTTGGTAACACAATACCATTTGTTGGGGAGGTCAGATAGGCAGTAACCCCATGTAAAATCCTAGTATGCAGCAGCATTCAGTTTGAAAAGCTAACTCCACCAATGTTAGGCAATGTCTGCACTGGTGATGAAGACTTGCACCCGCCCTTATCATTGTAGGTAGTATGGGTATATGAGTATTATTTTTTCCTTTTTCCTTTGAGGAATATCTGGTACAAATGTTTCATACTAAGAAAATGCTTGCCTTTTAAAAGGCATTATTCTAATAATAATCTGGTTTACCAGTCATTCTTTTCTACATTATAGTTTAATTAAAATTATTTGAATTTTTGAAATGAAATTATTTGAATTGAGTGACTGTGTAATTGTGAATAATCCTGCTTGATTGAAAATTAAATAATATTTTTTATCGAAGCATAACTTGGCCGGGGCGTCGCATACGCCCCTTCAACTGTGAATTCTATAACTTTAGACCATTTATATTAATTCTTGGCTTGTCATTGTAATTCTTCTACCCGTCTTATCTCATTTATTTGGGCCCAGCATGTCTTCTTCCAAGTAAACTAAAAAAGTATATCGAAAAATACTTATTTTCACGACGCGGCAAAGATTTCATTTCTCTGATCTATGAGAAACTGTAAGAAGAAAGAATCCTGTAAACCAGGCGCGAAGGCTTCTAGGAAACCGATTCCTGCCGCCTTGCCTTCGAGAACAAGGCACGAGACGGTGGTCCTCATCAGCCCTAGATTGAAACTGAATGGCATGAGGAGAGGCCCTTTCTGGCCAGAATGATGCAAGCCTGTTTGCCTGAAGAATGTGCCTATCTCATTTTATCTATGTTTGTTCTAGGTGGCTCCTCAATACGACTTTGATGCGAAGTCGCCGGGCAATGGATACCGAAGTTTTGTTTCGGTGGTCGATTCCTGTGTACTACATGGTTTAAAGCTCAGCAGACAAGTCAATACCAGTAGAGATGCTCTGCTGTTTCGGAAAGGACATTTCGTTAAGTGAGTAGTCTGGATGACCACATTGATGATACAATATTATAAGATGTCCAGTTATATCGTATAATATTGTAGTGTCAGTACCAACATTTGAACTATTTGAATATTTATTAGTGAAATACAAAGCACTAGTTGCAAAGGCTAAATAGAAGAACCATTTCTTCTACTAGTAGAAAAATCATTTCTTCGATGTCGTTCCTTCAATGCTGGGATTCGTTGCACCTACCTTACATACGTCTCTATGTATGTAAGATATACGATGTATCTGGGATTGCACATCACATCTGCAGTGTGTACCGCGCGGTAGATGCCGCTTAGTGCTTCCAACTGCCTCTAAAAACCAATAACTAATTAAAAGTTGATGTCATTTTATTCAGGTTTCAGTACCTACATATTCAATTATTCATTGGCGTACAAAAAATGCTTAAACTAAGCTGGAGTTTTAATACGATACGTCTACCGCTAAATGTGATCTTAGTAGCCATTGTTTCTGACGATCCTAATCAATCACTTTCAAAAATACACCTTATTTCTACAGCTTTAAGTCTTTAATCCTGCATCAATTATTGTAAAAAAATAGTGAAATTAATATCAATTTTTAGTACAGTGCACAGAAAAAGTCAAAGTGGATATTTAAAAAGCAAATATTGTATGACCTTAGTCATCATCATCATCATCATTCTAATAACAATCATACAACTCTAAAAATAGATTTAAAAAAAAAATCAGTACTTACCAAGTTATTACAAAACAATTTTTTGGGTGAGTATTTTAAAATCAATTATTGCAGAAGCTTACTGAGACTGTTCTAAAAATATAATAATACTAGCTTCTGCCCGCGACTCCGCCCGCGTGAAGCTTGATTCCCCATGGGATCTTACAACCGGGATAAAAAAAAGTATCCTATGTGTTAATCCAGGTTATAAACTAACTGTGTGCAAAATTTCATCCAAATCCGTTCAGTAGTTTTTTCGTGAAAGAGTAATAAACAAACATCCATCCTCACAAACTTTCGCATTTATAATATTAGTAGGAATTAGTAGGATGAGTCTTAAAATAGACATAGGTACAAAAAACTAGCAAGTTTTACAAAACAACTTGGAAACATTGGTGTTTCCAAATCGTTTGCACCAGCATCGTTTAATTCTGTTGTTGACTGTCATTAGTATCTAGCTACTAGCTGTTAACCACAAACATACAGCACCTCAGTTATTTCTTGTTTACTTTTTGCCACTTGTGGCAACAAGGAGATCAAGGCTGATATCCTGTAGACACTAATTACTCGTTCTTAGTAGCAGTTATATGGTTACATATTTATTAATTATGTAAACATGATATCTGGAAAATCTGGAACTATTCATAATTGTAATTATGCATCTCCGAAGTTAAACGAATTTCATTTAAATGTAAAAGCTACCTATTTAGTTTTAAGAAGTTCTAGAATAATGAAAAACCCTTGAGAGCGATCTTCGAAATAAAGATAGAATTCGGTACATACTTCGTCCAATAAAGAACATCGATTTCATAAAATGCCCACCTATATAACGTATAGGTACATAGATTTACTTACTATAGGTATGATCAATACATGCTGTTTCCGTAAACTGTGTAATCGTGCCAGAAATAGCAAGAACACGGAATGCAATTACTTAGTTATCTATATGTTATTCTTATCAATATTAGCTAGATCAGACTGATAGCCTATAGATATATTAGTACACTAGTACCTATAAGTATAGTCTACTGGTGGATCGAATAATAAACTTTTCCTCTCGTACACAAAATACGCGCTATCGACTTGGTGTTGCGGTCACCGTCCCGCTAACCAATACAGTACGAGTATAGCCTAAATGCTAGGTATACTGACTTAGCTATTTTTAGTTTTTTTAACTCTTAGACTGGTGGTTTTCCTTAAAGCATCATATATACAAAACAAACAACAAAGGTAAACATAAGTCATTCATATGTTAGGGGTTAGGCAAATGTGCCTACCTAATGCAGATTACTGAAAATACGGCCCGACCTAGGAGGGAATCAAACCTAAGACCTCACGCACGCTCAACACTGCGCTTGCGATCAACGACGGAACGAGGAATTCAAATTCATTGCAAAAATATGTATTGGTATGAACCAATAATGTTGGTAACTACATAGTTTTATCAATAAAACAATACGATCGATTTGGCGAACACATTATAGTCGTACACCCAGACACCTCGTAAAACCCAGTATTAACTGGGTTGTGTAGGTCAGATAGACAGTCGCTCCATGTAAAATACTGGTATTCAGCTGCATCCGGTTAGACTGGAAGCCGACCCCAACATAGTTGGGAACAGGCTAGGTAAATGATGATGATGATTATACTCGCACAGATATTTCTTCTTCGTATTGTTATACATTTATTTTGTTTTGTTCATGAATACCGTTGCCAACTTTCAGTCGCTTAATTGCATCGTTTTTAGTATTGAGAACGGCATTGCTGCTCGATATTAATCTTGTTTAAAATTTGTTTATTTAATTTTGTAAAGTTAAAAAATATTCCGAAGTTAAGAACAATTTTATTAAACTAAACAAGCCCCCCCTACTTCTGCAATTGGCTTTTGTGTCCCCAATTTTAGCCTAGTTGCCTAGTTGGCTGAACTCTAATATTCTATCATGATTCCCTTTTCAATATTGACACATAGACATTCAAATATTATCGGTGTGTTATTTATAGATACTCGAGTGAATTAAAACTCGTGAGATGTTAGCGAAGAACAAAGCGCATTGCTTTTGTGAAAATTGTATAATATCGAAATATTCAAGAACGCATAGGAATGAGCATAGAAATCATAATAACTACAAATATTTTCCATGTCTCTGTTTATTATGATTCATGTACGCAAGAGCATAATGATAGCAATTCTGATTATTATAATTCGATAGACATTTTTGACGTAGCTGTTCAAACGATTTACAAGCAGATTAGTATTTGTGGTATGTTATTAACTTGCAAAATACGTTCCGCTACAGGCTACTCGATTCTTGTGTAGGTAATCCATCAGACTCTCTGACGTCACGACTATGTATTTTCGCAGCGAGGAGAAATAAACAAATGAGTGTGTAGGGAAACAAATGCACGTGTGAAGTTTCTAGAAGTCTTGTTGGGTTTTGTTGGAAACTGATTTTACTCAGGGTAGCGTAATGTCGGTACCGACAAGTAGATGTAAAACATCCAACCAAAACCCATGTTACGTTAGTACGTCGATCGTACTAAAGTCCTAAATGCGATAAGTCTGACGCATCTTCCGTCAGATGTGCTGCGTATACTCTAACATCCAGTATCATCTAGTTTATTATTATGTAAATGTATACTATACCTATGTCAAGAATGCCTACTGTTCTTATTTGTTATGTAAAGATTCAATTACCGCCATGCCATGTAATAACATGGCCTAAACAGAACTGGCGAAATATGGCAGTAGGTATTGTACGTCTGACTATAACCCTCCGAGGAAAAACCCAACCGGATGTTATATTTAAACATATCGTTCGTTATCTCACTATCCATTATTTACTAAAAAAAAAGTAATGACTTAGAATGAAGAATTAATTTTTTCATGTTTTAGGGAGATAGAATCCTGTGGGCAGCTGCTAGCATCCTTAGGAACATGCCTGCATCACCTACATACGCTGTTATCATGGGCACCCCCAGGCGAACTGTTCCCAACGGAGCCCCATACTCCCGAAGAGTTGTTCGCACAGGCAGACACCATCAATCAGTATTGTTTCTATGGAAGGTGTCTCGGATTTCAAGTAAGTACCAACAGGAAAACGTACTGTGAAAAGGATTGTTTACCAAATTGACTGTTAATGTAAATTGTCCTTTTGAATTTGAAACTGAGACTCGGCTTCCAAGTTACATATAACAGTATCAGTGGCGTATGCTCAGCTTCGCCACTTCATAGTGTTTTAGCTGAGCTGCAGTAAAAGTGGCGGAAACTCCCCAAAAAAAACGACAAATTTACCTAAGCAGTGCCAATCTGGTAAACAATACATTTCCCTAACTGCATCTTTCATATCTCTTCTCTATTCCCATTAATGTGACAAGCAAAAGCATGTTATACATTATATTTAAAGTAGACGAGTATCTATGTTCTTCGAAAGAAGTATTCAAAGAATGTAAAATGTGGCCTTTTTTGCCACTACTTTGGTCGAGAGCCAATCTCGAATCAGCTAAAGTCTGAAGTCCAATTAGCAACTCAATGAATTGCAAACAAGTTGGAATAGAATTGTTAGTTGGTAAGGTGATTACTTGAATATGGTGTAACATTTTGTTGGTAGTTTTTTGTTTTCATGTCTAGTTTGTTCACGGTCGGTTTGAGGCCCGTTGTCACAAGTTAATATAGAGTAATAAATAATCTAATGTATGCATTGCCTGTATAATGCAACTATCTTCATGCGTGCACTCAAACACTACGCCTGAAAAGTAAGATCAGTTTAAGAAACTGCACTTGTCAAAATCAGAATTTAATACATTTCAAATCAATCAACTGGCAATTGTTTCACCTGCACCTAGGGACATTAATAGGACGGGTAGATAGGAGGCCAATTTATAACCTAGAGCCTGCCCTTTAAGTGCATATTCCGGCGCCCTAGACCTATTCACACTACCTTCAAAGTCTTCAAGCCAACCTTTACTCTAATCTTAAAATTCTATTCCAGTTCTTACCTTCGATGCGTGGCATACTAAAAGGCATATCAATATGTATGGCGGGTTTCTCAGAAGCCTACTATTGCCACGGCAACCTGATCAGTTCTGTGTGGACCGGCGGACAATACCTCATCGACCCTGAGATGAGAGCAAGGAGGATTGTAAACATCTCGCAGTCTGCAAACATCGAGTTCTGCAAGGCGTTTTGGTTTTTAGCTGAAAGTGGTATGTTGATATTTTTAAACTTATTTTTTTTCAGACATGGTAAGCCAAAGATTTTTTACACACAAATCTAAGCTTAGCGCTTAGCGGTAGGGCTAAACTAAACGAGGATACACACAAATTGTGGGATGGACCGAAAGTTAGCCCATTCTATAATTCGAGTGTATGTATCATTCACTCATTTGGATATCTACCCAAGCATTAAAGCTATGGCCTTGACATTAACTCTGGGCCACAGTCACAACCATCATATGGTCCGTGACAGATATACTCTCCTAGTTCAGATAAAAAATAACTACTGACTAGGCTATACCAAACCAGTAAAATAACAAATTAAAGCCTTTAACAGTCAATGCGCAAGCGTCCTACTCACACTTAACAAACCGTTTTCCTCAATTCATTTTAATGACATTCTTAAATTGTTAACTTTGCTGTTCCTACCGGAACAAATTGAGTCAATATACACTTCATTTATACTATCTTTTCTAGGTATTATACAGTAGTTACGGGTAGACAAGCTCCAAAGTCCGACAACCAGTCTTACCAAGGGGTATCATAATCCCCAGTAACTGAGTGCAGTTGGTTAAATAGATAAACGCTCGGTCGCTTCATGTAAAATGCTGAGGATCTTGTTAGACAATAAACCGACCCCAACATAGGTGGAAAAGGAATTAACCAGATGATTATTACTCTTTGTTTTATGTCTGGAATATTATCTATATTCGGAATACGGTATTCGAGAATGTTTACAATTAAAACATAACCTTGGCATTGCGAGGAACTTGTAATGTTTTGCAAAACAATTGACGCAAATTCGATGCAGATGCAGTTTCATACCTCGTATTACGTGTTTTATGTCATCGGTTGTATAATTATCCATCAGTCATGTTCTCCAGACGATAGATCAGATACTATTTTATCATATCATAACGCATGTAATCCCTGGTGGATTTTGTAGAAGTGTACTCACATTAGTTAAAATCTCATATAAAAGGTGGTAAGCTTGGTTCCATCAACCGCGCACTAATATCGACACTGGATTGCTACTGAAAATTTCCTGGGAACTGAAGCCGCATGCGCTTGCGGCCACAATTTTGCCGCGTGATTGGTCTACTTACAAAAGAATTAGGCAACTTTTCAAATGATTAGTGATATTAGTAGGACAGAGTTCAAGGCTGTTGATAAAGAAATCATATCTTAGGTTCACTGGAAGTGAGCATTGCTTCACTGAATGTCATTATCGATATGGATTTATGTGATGCACGTGTATAAAATAATATTAGGTTAGAGAAGTTAGACGCATGTTTGCAGCATGCCGCGAACACATGTGTCTAACTTCGCGGCGGTACGACGCGTTAGGTACAGCCGGAAGGGAAAATCGAATTAACAGGATGATTTTTGAGATGAAGAAATAAAGGCGCTTAACCTTTATAGCTACAGGAAATCGGCCAGGAGAAGATTCATGTTTGAGAATAAGCCGCTCGGCATGACTCGAATTGTATCTACCAAGCCGACAAGAACATGATTTAGTGATTGTAAATGCCGAACGAAGTCTGCCGATCGGCAAGTGTTGAATATAGCCGACATATTCGGCTATGCTATTCGGTGTTTTTGCTACTGGTCGGCTATTTTATTATAACAAATACATATGAAAAGGGTTTATAAATATAAAACACCATTTCCACACGTTTATACTTTGACACAATGGTCTAAGTGAGTGGTAATTATTAAGACTGCTAATTAACTCATTATCATATCGACCTGACACGGATGTCTGTATAAAGTAGATAAATAATGGTCAATCAACCAACGCACATTGACTAATCTTTAGATAACATAGTAATCGGTCATTTCATAAGTATGATGTAGGTTTTTTTTTACACTTCATGAGATGTTGCTAAGGATTATTTTCGCAACCTGTCACCCATTATCCCAGACATTTTCTGAAGAGCTAGACCAAGGCCATAGACGTTTGCAGAATAGGTCAAGGTCACTGTAATTGTATTGCATATGAGTCCTAATCGCTTGGCAATTTTTTTATAAATGCTGGCCAGTATTTATTCTGGCAACCATTCTTTTCCACAAACGGCTTTCTTCCATATTCGTAAAGGGAATACCATGAAAATGCCGTACCTACCGTAATAGTCACTATTGTATACTATTAAATCGTAATAGTCCGAATGAAGTATTTTACCATGACGGCCGTGTCGTTTCACGCATATCAAATTCGTTTAAGGCGGTTAGACGAGCTAAATTAGCAACTCTATTTGTGGTGGTTCAAACTTCGTTTGAAATGCTGTTAGACTAAAGTTCGAATCAGCTTGCACTACAAAGTGGTTGTTACGTCAGTCACTGCGGCCCAAATGAATGGTTTCGACCGAATTACAAAAAAACTGTTTATTGGATTAAAAAACTAAAACACTATCATGCTAACATGTTGCTTGTAGAATTATTTGCCAAAAAATCAGAATGATCGCATGCATATTAGTATGTTTTTTTATTGTTTGAAAGATATTTTAGAGATAAGTTCGTGATTTTTTTTATCGAGTCAAATTAATTGTATTATGTTTTCAAAACACTATCATGCTAGCATATATCCTGAAGAATATCATATATTTTTCTGGTCTTGTTTATAGCAGTGAATCATATATTTTATAAAACTCGCGTTTAGCTCATGTAATCACCTTTATCGTAATTATTACCTATATTATTAAACGTTTGTTTCTACGTTTCAAGCGTATCGAAACGTGATATTCCGCGTAAAATCGCCTTGGTTTTAACGTACGTGTTCCACTGTTAATCTTAGCTCAATGCAGCGTAGGGAAAACATGCATGCCTGATACCTAGGCGTTATGTTTCAAAACAAAACATTTAATGTTTGCATTTCTAAGCATTCAGATAATATGGCAAATTTAACCGTGCTATTTTCGTTCTAAAATCCCGTCTCCTAAATTCGGAGTAGGAAATCATTTACAGAGAAATTAACACAAACACCATCTGCCAAATAATGTTGAAGTCTGCTTCCTGTCTGTTGGGTTCTTCTATGTTGTGTGGACTGTTTGTAGGTCGGTTTAAATAAGGAGTCCAAGCTTGGCACAATCAAAACTATTTATTTTATACACGGACACGTCTTAGCTATCGCAGCGTATTATTAGGAAGCAAGAGTGAACCATTCAAAGACAAAAGGAAGCTCATCAATACAGACTATTAATATTATAATAGACAACTTGTGTTGCTAGCAACATACTGCCGGCCAGAAAAAACTACAATAAACTATTCATTTAAAATTATCAAGAATATTATAATAACTACTAACCATTCATGACTATGTTTTATGTTCTGTGACATAATATAAACACTAAAGCAAAATGATTTCTTATTTACTATATTAAGTATTAGGAATTTGATACAACGTTAAGCACCTATTATGATAAGTAGTTACATACAATAGCCTACATAGAAATAATAAACATGTCCTTGACTACCACCTTTTTGAATATGAGATACATTTTATGAAGCCAACTTAATTATAATTATTTGCAAGAATCTGTGCGCTTTTATACAAATTAAACATTTTTAAACAATATCTTAGATATTTAACCTTTGACATGCCTTATCTTAAACTAGTTTAACATATTGTGACTGTTTGTGTCATCAAGAGCGGTTGCTTGACAGAAATAACCATATGTAGCTTAACACTTATAAAACAAAACTTTTTTATAACAAAAACTATAATGATAAGAACTTATTATCTAATAATCTATAAGTAATACACTTATACACAGCAAGAAAAAAAAACGTTTCAGTAACAAAAATGTAATGATAAAAACTTATTGTCTAGTTATCTATAGGTAGTACACTTATGCACTGCAATGACCTTGTGTACAACTTTCCATCAGCTGTTCTAAGCTGAAAGGCTCTAACTTTCCCATCCTTTCCGGGAAAAACTTTCACGACCCGTGCCATGGGCCACACCAATGGTGGAGCATTCGACTCCCTCATGAGTACTAAAGCACCTACAGTTAAATTAGGCGTAGCATGACACCACTTATTTCTATGTTGTAAAGTGTTTAAATAATATTTGTACCAAGCATTCCAAAACCTTTGCTTTAACTGAATACTTTGCTGCCAAAATGAAACCTTATTGGCTTTGGTTTCTGAAATGTTTGTTTCTGGATACATTGTTAAGGCTGATCCTATTAAAAAATGCCCCGGAGTAAGATAGCAGTAGTCATTTACATCCTGAGAGAGAGGCAACATTGGGCGCGAGTTAAGGACCGCCTCAATTTGACATAATACGGTATTTAATTGTTCATACGTTAATTGAGCATCTAATATGATTCGTTTTAAATGGAATTTCATGCCTTTCACCGACGCCTCCGCAAGTCCAGCGAATACTGGGCTGTAACTAGGTGTGAAGTGAAACTTTATACCCTGCTTAGCTGCATAAGTTTGCACAGGCATCTGATGATTGGCAGAATTTAATAAATTGTACAGCTCAGCTAGCTGGTTCCTTGCCCCACGGAAACATCCACCATTGTCACAATAGACGTCGCTGGGCAAGCCACGTCTGCTTATAAATCGTTTAAAGCTCGCTAAAAAAGCGTCAGTGGAAATGTCTGAAGTTAATTCTAAATGAATTGCTTTGGTGACAAAACAAACATATACACACACATAGCCCTTCGTGATTATGGCTTTCCGGATTCTTGAATTTTTAACTTTGACTGGCCCAGCGAAGTCGATACCTATCTTTTGGAATGGTCGGCATGCAGTTACTCTGTCTTGAGGCAAGGACCCCATTAGCTGCCTCGCTGCACCAGCTTTCATCCTGAAACATACCAAGCATTTGTGAGTAATTTTTTTAACCTGTCTTATCCCATTTATTAACCAATATTTTTGGTTCAGGTTAGCTAATAATAATTTCGGCCCAGCGTGTAATAGCCTAATATGCTCATTTAATATTATTAGACCAGTTATCCTAGATGTCTTGGGCAAAATGATAGGGTGTTTTTGAGATAGCGGTATATCAGAGTTATCTAATCGTCCACCTACTCTAAGCAATCCCTTCTCGTCTATGAAAGGATGTAGAGATTTCAGCGGGCCTTGCATACAGTCGCCTTTACGCAATAATTGCAAATCATCTTTAAAATGAATTGCTTGCTCGTGCTTTAATATAGTGTGCAAGACTTGCTCCAACTCATCAGAACTAAGCACCTTATCTGCATTTTTTGTACCACTTCTCACATTATGATAGAACCTAAAAACGTGTCCTAGAACCCGTATCATCTTGTCTATATCGGAATACCTTTCTAGGAAATTCTGAAGAAATTCGTGTGAGTCAACAGTGGTAAGTACTACTTTATTATCAGCATTATTTTTCATCTCAGGTAACTCAACAGGTAAGTCTAATTTATTATTTTTATTAAAATCATATTTATCTTGCAGAAACTTTGGCCCCTTCCACCAGAGCTCGCTAGTCGAAAGCTCCTGTGGTGTAATACCCCTACTAATAATGTCAGCAGGATTATCTACCGATGGTACATAAGACCATGCCCATTTTCCAGTTTTTTGCTGAATTACACTTACTCTGTTTGATACATAAGCTTGTAGTTTGGCAGCATGAGTATTTATCCAAGCTAAAGTTATTTTTGAATCCGTAAACAAATAGACTCTATCAATCATCATGGCCTTGGATAAGGTATCATGCACCCTTTCCATGAATGTGGATAAAAGCAATGCAGCATTGAGTTCTAATCGTGGTATGCTTTGAGGTTTTGAGCGTGGATTAACTCGCGACTTAGAACAGAGTAAGTATAACTCAGACTTACCTGTTTTGTCGACCACTCGTAGGTAGACACAGCAACCATAGCCTGTTGTACTTGACGCGTCAGCGAAACCTATCAGCTGCACTTCAGCTGCATCAGCTGTTGGAATGTGTCTATCTAAATAGATTGGTTGCATAGTAGCTAGACCTTTGGAAAACTCTAACCATTCATCGGCCAAATCGTCAGGCAAGGAAGCATCCCACCCTAAAGTAAGCGACCACAACCTCTGCATAAAACTCTTTGCTTTTATGATAACAGGCCCAGCAAATCCCATGGGATCATAGAATTTAGCTATATAACTTAGCACTTCCCTTTTTGTGATTTGATTTTTATTGAAAGCTGTAGGACTGCTGATTATGAAACAGTCTTTTTTAACATCAAATGTAAGTCCTAAAGCTTTCATGCTTAAGTTATCTTGCAGAAAATCAAGCTCAGTGAATTGCTGGTCTCTTTCAGGTATATCTGACAGAACCCCAGTTGTATTAGAAGCCCATTTGTGCAGACCAAAGCTTGCATAACTTAGCATTTCACGCAATTCATTTTTCGCATTAAATAATGTATTCAAATCGGCACATGCATATAATATGTCGTCGACATATGTGCAATTTTTTATTATGTACGAAGCTAAAGGAAAGTCATGCTCATATCTATTTGCCAGCTCCAATAAACAGCGTGTTGCCAAGTAAGTCGATGACTTGACGCCATACGTTACAGTATCAAGTCGCATGCATTTTACCGCCTGATGAGGGTTCTCACGCCATAAAATATTCTGGAGTGAAGTGTGCTCCGGGTTTACCAAGATATTGCGGAACATTTTTTTTATATCAGCATTTATTGTATATTTTCCAGTTCTGAATAGCAAGACAATATCGAATAATTCTTTCTGAACCATTGGTCCGTTTAGCAATATATCGTTCAATGAGACCTTATTAGTCGTTTTCATAGAGGCATCGTACACTACCCTTGTTTTTGTGCTTTTGCTGTGTTCATTTATTACAGCATGATGCGGCATGAAATAAATTGGGTCATCACTGAAATTGTATAAGGCAAGGTCTACATAGTGCCCATGACCAAGCTCTATATATTCGTCTATAAATTTTTGGTAGTCTGCTAACAAATTAACATTCTTGTGCAGTCTCTTTTCTAGACTATAAAATCTATGCAAAGCTAAGTCAAATGAATTTCCCAATGCTTCATTAATATTTTCTTTTTCTAATTTTAATGGTAGATCCACTTGGAATTTTCTATTCTCAAGCTTCACTGATTTAACAAAAACCTTTTCAGCTAAATTATGTTCTGAATCCCCCTCTATTAGTGTTTCCGGAACACGCTCCACTTCCCAAAATTTTTTGATATTTTCACTGACATCAGAGTTACATGTAGTGCATAAAAGTGATACAACCTGTTTTTTTATGATGTTTGATTCGAATGCTCCAGCAATGACATGACCAAGCTTGGTATTCAAGATGCACGGAGATGATGGATGCGACGAAGATAAAGAATAGTCACTGCAGTCATTTGAGTTCTCTGCTTCAGTTGGCAGGAGCAGCTGAAAAAACACATCACACCCAATGAGCATATTTATCTCAGATGGCTTGTTGAAGCTTGGATCTGCTAGAGTGATACCAGGGGGTAGCTTAAGGTCCTCAAAGTCTATTGGTGTCTGTGGTAACAAACAGGTTATTTTATCCACTACATGACAGTTAATTAATGTCTTAAAATCAGATGTAAGGGAATTAATATTTAATGGAATACAATAGCTGACTTTATTTTTGTTCTCTGTCACACCAATAAGGTTTATGTCTACTCGCTCAGGTGTGTATCCCAGAACCTTTATAGCCTTTGTAGTGATCAGAGACACCTGCGAGCCAGTGTCTAATATGCACTTGATGTGCACTTCCCTTCCATCTTTGGCAAATGTTTTTACGCGAGCTGTTGGGATCAAAACATTATTATTTTGAGAGGAGCGGCCTGATAAGAGCACTACTGGATCTGCGGTATTACCTTCTTCGGGGTGTAAGAGGGTATGATGGCTCTTTTTACACATTGAACACTTAAAATGAAATTTGCATTTTCCATTATGTGGATTCAAACAAATAGTGCATAATTTTTTATCATTGGCAAAGGAAATTCTTTCTTTAGAAGGATGCAATTTAAATTTGTTGCAAGAAAATAATTTATGGTCAGAACACTTACAGAATAGACATTCACTTGGGCCCTTCGCTGCAGCTGCCAATGCTACCTTGGATTTTCCTGTTGTGCCAGGCTTTTGCCTCGTGTCAGCTTGTGCAGGAACCTCTGATGAAGTTTCCAGTGATAGGGCTCGCCTTTCCATGTAGCCTAAAAAATCCTCAACTGTTGGATCCTTCTCCTGAGCTCGATCAAGCTGGTAAGCCCTGGCGCTGTATGTGTCTAACTTACGCATTAGGATGGCCAATAATATAGCATCCCATCCATTTACAGGAACGTCTAGATTTTTTAGAGCCACCAGGTTTTGTCGGACAACTGAAATAAAATCCCTAATATTTTTAGGAGAAGCAAATTTGGGCAACTTATCAATGTCTAAAAGACAGTTTACATGTTCTGTAGTGATCCTATATTTATTAAAATATCGTTTGTTTAGAAGGAGCAATGCCTCCTCATAGCTTTGTCCTATTAAAGGTAAGTTTTTAATTAAATCAAATGGTTCCCCAAGTAAATAAGATCTCAAGTAATACAACTTTTGAATATTATCAAGGGTTTTGTTGTTGTGAAACACAGATTTAAAAGTTTCAATAAATGTAACATACTGTGAGTATTGCCCCTCAAAGCTTGGTATGTTTATGTTTGGCAGTTTCGTCCTACAAATACCACTGCTACCCGGCTCCGGAGGTTTCTGTTCCTTACTAGAACTACTCAACAAGTTAATCTTCGCGTTGAACACGGTCAAACAGTGAAAATATTTATTTTCTACCTCAACAATATTTTCGTCATCATTACAATTTAACAGCAATATTTCTTTGTTGTAATTTTCGTACTCGTTAAAACTGTTAATTAATCTATCTCGCCTTGCGATAATCGCTTCTAATGAACTAACTTCCATATCCTTCTCGTTACAAGCAAGCGAGTAAAGTCGAGTAATCATACCTTTGGTGTAACCTCTGCTCACATTCAGTTTTTTGATGTTTTCTTCCATATTGCTATCGTTTGAGCACAGTTTGTAATAGTAATGCTTTGGCACAATACAACGCACTTACTTTTTAGCACAAACAGACAATTTACATATAAAATCTTATGGTAAAAAACCTTGCAATAATAATGAATTGAAATCAAAATGGCGATAGTCTTGATTTTGTTAGAACGGTCAAGAAGACGAAGCGTCGTTGCGTTGGTCACGTTGGTACTTCTGTCGTGACGCCGTCCGTCGTACGTTCACTCACTCGCAGACTCGTTCTCGCTCTTTCTTTCGCAGGTCGAAGTCACTTGCTATCTTGCTCACCCTCTTTGGAGATCGACTGAATGTCGACCACGTAGTAGATCGAAGAACGTTGCTCCCTCCCGCGCACCAGCAAAGAGCGCGCGCAGTTCCCGCCGAAACTATGATGATGACGCCGTCCTAATCTTTCGTCCTCTTCTTTCACGTGTGGCAGTTCGTATGACGAACAACCTTGTTTCACTCGCACGCAGAGGAATAATGTGTTTCGAGTTTTGTTGACCACGCAGCACGTTGACACGATGCAATGCTTGAGAATGATGTTGTTATAACATAATATGATCAGTTATAATCGTACCCATTGATGCTTGAACACCAAAATGGCTTGAACTGACAAATTCTTCTTTCACTCGCACGTGTAGGAATGCAATGCTTGAACTCAATCCTGCTCGAACTGACCAAATGTTGGGTTCTTCTATGTTGTGTGGACTGTTTGTAGGTCGGTTGAAATAAGGAGTCCAAGCTTGGCACAATCAAAACTATTTATTTTATACACGGACACGTCTTAGCTATCGCAGCGTATTATTAGGAAGCAAGAGTGAACCATTCAAAGACAAAAGGAAGCTCATCAATACAGACTATTAATATTATAATAGACAACTTGTGTTGCTAGCAACACTGTCTAGTGTCTAGGAAGTAGGAAGCCATCCATGAACCACTTCGACCAGATACGGCTGAATGGTATTATTTTACATACGGCCTGTTTGACCTCCACAACCCAATTGTGGCGGCCCCGACTTACGAACAGTAAGTCGTGGGTTCGAACAGACAGGCGCATTACTTTGTGTAATTTATTTCATCAACGCTGCTCTCGAAACGGTGAAGGAAAACATCGTGAGGAAACCGGCATGTCCTAGAACCAAAAATTTGAAGACATGTGACATCTACCAATCCGCACTGGGCCCGCGTGGTGGATTATAGCCCTTTCCCTCTCATTGAGAGAAGGTCGTTTCTCAGCAGTGGGGACGTTATAGGCTAATGATGATGATGATGACCCAATTACTTGGTATTTTGATAGCCAACACTGGTGGTCAGCATAGCAGTCACCTGACTATCCGTAACGACTGCAACATCTACAAATAATAGCCGGCAACAACTACTTAATGTGATTTCGAGGGGTCACCGAGAAATTAACATGGCTTTGCCTAGTTAATTCAATTATCAGCCTCAAGTTACTTTCAGAATCGTAATGGCCTTCATCAACTTTCTTGTATTACATGATGATTATAATTTATCAATTCACATCACGGTTCGATACTCAATTGTTCGCGTTGGGTGGTCTTGTAATACTTAGAAGGGTCGAACACAATAAACAATTAGCGACCGTCCACAGCACTGTCCTGCACGATATTTTTACAGTAAAAAAGTGTGCAAACTGGGCACTCTTGTGTACTGGGTTGGTAGAGAATAAAACCACTAGTTGCTTCTTTCTTCTATTTCTTCTTTATTAGGATAGTGTTCCTGAGACTGGCTGGCCGACGACTGTGTTGAACCACCACAATGGCACGTCTTTAATACAAAAATTGTTAAGCGATTGACCAATCAGAATCTAACTAGAATTTACAAAAAATGCGGGGAAAACTAAAATCCAATCAGAACAAGGCAAAAAGGCACAAAAACAATGTGCACATAACCTTAAGTGCTGCGAAATGCTGTATTTATGAGATCTATACAATTATATAAAAATATAAAATCAACAAAAACATAACATAATAAAACTTAATAACCTAACACTAAGTCTACTATGAACCTACGTGAGAACAAGTTGTCAAATAACTCTGTTAATATTCACTTTTTCACTGTATATAAGTGCCTATAAAAAATATATATATATATATATCATCATCATCATCAGCCTATAATGTTCCCACTGCTGGGACACGGCCTCCTCTCAATGAGGGGTATATATATATGTCACCGTAAAATTGTCAAACACGTTATATTACAATATAACGTGTTTTTTCTCGCGATATTGTAATGTCTCGAATTATTGTCAACTGAACATACGGAAGTATCTCTGCCCCCATAATCGGGACTTGGGGCACCCCCCCGTTAGGTTTGTTAGGTTCCTTTAAACCCTGCACTCGGAAATAGGGGCCCGTCGACTACGCTTTTTAGGGGGAATATAAAGTGTTTTAAGGTTATGTTATATTAATCGGTATTTCTCAGGAATGGTGCATTATCTTTTCATAAGAGTTGTGCCACTGGGCAAGGGGGACCCCTCCTTCCCTCCACACCGCGTAAGTTGACTACCATCGCATGCATTTCACGAAAAATAATGCGTTTTGTTGTAAGCAGTATGTTCATTTGACAATAATTCGAGACTTTACAATATCGCTAGAGATATTACAATATAACGTATTTGACAATTTTACCGTGACATATATATATCGCTGGACACACAGCGCCACCTAGTACCATGCTAAGCAAAGCTTGTGTCGTGGACACTAGATAGTTGATACACTACATATATACTTTTTTGTTAGTAAATACATACTTGTTATACATATAAACATCCATGATTCGGAAACAAATGTCCATGCTCAACACACAAACATTTGCTCCTACCGAGATTCGAACCCTGGACCCTAAGAACGTAAGGCAGCGTCACTACCACCACATCACACCATCACATTATGTACTGATCTATCAGTATCTATGTAACACTTTACACTATGTACTGTCCTATCAGAGACTATGTAGCACTTTGCATTATTTTTCGTTGTCCCGCACAAAAAGTTAAAATTACACATCAATAACCCAATGTTCTTATGGCTAAAAACAAGTACACAATGGAAGAGCAATGTGATCCTAAAATTATACCGGAATATCGTACAGATCAATGCCGTGTAAACAGAACCTATCTCGACTTACATGAGTTACAAGACATTCTGAATACTGAATGCTATGGCATTTACTGGTGTTTACGTTGAATTACCGTTCGCAGGAACAAAACCACTAAGGTGGTTTATAAAAGGCCTTTTTTCGGGCCTTTGACTTTCTAGCTGATTTCCAAATGACAGTCGGGACTAAAACGACGAGGTCTCATAAATATTTAGGTGGTCACCATCCACAGACCATCCTCCGCAAGCATTAATCAACCTTGGTGATCTATCCGTGCTAGTATTACTTAGCCACGAGTTTCTATAAGTTATAACATAATAAAGAAAAAATCTATCATAAACAATTTCTACATTTTTCCAGAGATAATGAAGAGGGTGCCCAGTCTAATGTCCACACCAGTAGCCGTGAACAAGCTCATAACCATCCCCCCGGAACCCATCGTGGTGACCAATATAGAGGGCAAGGAGATCACAGTACTTCCACCCACTGTACATATAGGATTGCAAGGCTTGAATGTTAGACTCATAAGTGCGAATAAAAGGATTGGCATGGTAAGTTACATTTTGTTATAAACTGTATCAAAAACAATTCAAATTTAGAATTTCTTACAGGCTGCAATAAAAAAATAAAAAAAAAACAAAAAAAAATGAGCAATATCTGTGGCCTTGGTAATATGAATATGAACTAGTTACCGTTGACTTTGTGTCAATCTGTTGTTGAACAACAGATTGATCGCAAATAAATAACGTCACTTACAGGATATCTTCCGTGATTATTATTTTTATTGAGGTCCCAATATTTCGACGCTGTTGCAAGCGCCATTTTATGTTTAGTTGTGAACCATGACACCTTAAAACGGTGTTTGATCGGAAATAGTTTTTCGATCTAAAGTAGTATATCTAGGTTATTAGTACCTATCTCTAGGTTATTTTAATTGTATGTAATCTAAAAGTCTTTCACAACCACTGCAGCTTCCCCCAGAGATCAAGGTAAATAATATGCTTGTTGTGATATAACTCTAAGGTACGTATTATCAGATAGAGCTTAGAGAAACTATTTAAAGACATTCTCCATATAGTTTTTTATTGTAGGTATGCAAAGTTTGGGCTCAAGATTTTTGTTAAACCCCCCTTTTCATATTAGTGTTTCCCTAGCGTGAAATGACTAGACCAGTTAGGGTGAACTTTATAATATGGTAGTCTGTTTCGACGTCCTTAATCCTTATAATTAGGTGACGTAGTTTTACCCTGACTTTATTGTCCTGCTATCCTTAAAAGTGCTTCGATTTGTCAGGCAGTTGGAACACAAAAATGATATGCATCGAAAATCTGCCGCTCGAATTGTAACCAATTTTATCCTTCCTTACGAAAATCCGTCAGTACCAATATTCATAACCTATTGATACAAAAGACCAACATTCAAAACATTACAGCACCCTAAATCTATGTCGTCCTATTCAGGCAGGTGAAGGATCGTCGTCCCTCCCACCATCAGACGGTGTTCTCTTCCACTGCCACGGCGGAGGTTTCGTGGCCCAAAGCTCTAAGTCCCATGAGACCTACCTACGAGAGTGGGCCGCTAAGCTGAACGTGCCTATACTGTCGGTAGACTACAGTTTAGCGCCCCAGGCTCCCTTCCCGAGGGCGTTGGAGGAGGTATACTACGCGTATTGCTGGATGCTGACGCATTTTAAAGATATTGGTACTACTGGTAAGTTTTTTTTTTAGGTATTCTTATATAGACGTCACACGCCTGCATATTATAAGTCACTTCAGGAAATGTAGCCGTGTCATTATAATCATGATATTTGACAATGTTTCATCAGTTAAACTTAAGAGAGCTATCACAATATTTCTTGTATTACGAGTAAAACACTCAAATATAAGAAAAAAACCGGCCAAAAGCGTGTCGGGCCACGCTCAGTGTAGGGTTCCGTAGTTTCCCGTGCGTCACAATAAGTGTTCAATCCAATCCGATTTTAATAATTCTTTTTTGTTTGAAGAAAGATACGTTCAGGATAATAAAGTATGTAAACGAAGTTAAAAAAAATGCTTGCATATACGATATACTACAAACTTAGTCCAGAAATTATTTTGTACAACGTTTTGTCTTTTTTGTACAAAAACTTGTTTCCATCCAAGTTCAAAATGATTTTTCTAGAAAGTCCTTATAAAGTTCTACTTGTCGGATTTTTTTCATTATTTTCTAAACTAATTGTTCAAAAGTTAGAGGAGGGGACACATTGTTTTTTACTTTTCGAGCGATTATTTCCGAAATTATTGACATTATCAAAAAATGATTTCAGTAAACCCCTATTCATTTTTAAATACCTTAACAGTATATCACACGTTAGGGTTGAATTAAAAAAAAAACACGTCCCACTTTACATACAGGGGGGCTACCCTAATAAAACATTTTTTTCCAATTTTTATTTTACCACTTTGTCGGCGTGATTGATACACATATTGGTACCAAATTTCAGCTTTCTAGTGCAAACGGTCGATAGTGGCCGAGATTAAGCGAGGACGGACGGACAGACAGACATGGCGAAACTATAAGGGTTCCTAGTTGACTACGGAACCCTAAAAATGTGATATATAACACTCCCGAGAGAAATAATCAAACTTCCCGGGAAATATTAAAACTCTTCTATTGGCATTAAAACATTACCCAAGGTGTTCTTAAACGCTTGAAAACTAAGAATTTCTTCAGGATTTTGTTAAGAAATTTTCCTTTGAAGTCGTTTGTTACCAAGCAACCCATATTACCAAAGTGTTGTTTTATGTTACAGGTAAACGAATAGTATTCGCGGGTGATTCTGCAGGCGCGAACCTTGTAGCCGCATGCACACTCAAGATACTAACCACAGGGTTACGAAGACCAGAAGGCATGTTCTTAGCATACGCACCGCTGATGATTAGCTTCGTGCCCAGTCCGGCGAGGCTGCTGTGTTTGATGGATCCTGTACTGCCTTTTGGGTTCATGATGAGGTGTCTCAAAGGTATGTCCGTGTTTACTCCGCCTTTACTCTGAATGCCCAAATAGCCAGCGTTTGTCATTGACAAGAGATTGACAGGAGACTTCATCTAACGTTTTCCTTCAAACGAGATCGCTGTCAAGACTGGATGAAATTACGGGAGGATACTTTCATTTATCTGCTATAGAGTTCCTTCCATAGCAGATATATTTACCACAAAATTCTGCTAACTCTCTTGTTTGAATCGGTCACTTGCCATTCAAAATTACTTACCATGTGGCCCTCAGCAATGTCTCACGGCATAGAATCATACAAAATTAGATCGATCACTTTGACAGTTCTTAATCTGCCAGCTGTCTTAAATTCTACTTAAAAAGTGATTAGATAATCATTTGCCATCTTTTTATATTTTTCAGCATACGCCAGTCCCAACAACTCGAATTGTGGAGGTGGTAAAGGGGTGAAAGACGACAAACAGAATGGAGGGAACAACCAGATCGTATCGAGCGCCACGACGCCAATAGACGGCAACGGGTTCCTTAAAGTTAGTCCTTCACAAGGTAAGATAGATGTAATACTACACTGTATTATGTACATTGTACGTGCACCGTACAATTTACAAGTAACAAAATGTTCCTGTATAAATTGTATACTTGTAATTTGTTTGATTGTAGAAATTTTCAAGTGAGTGTGAATGGTCAAACTTGAAACTTCACCCTGTATATTGCGGACACAGAAGGCGTTCGTATCACCAAAAGTTATCGATAATTTTATTTTAGGTAAATTCAACCTGTTTTGTTTGACAGAGTGATGAAATGAACAAAGGGTTGTCTAGAAAATAATTTAGGCCGTCATTAGAAGTAACTGATGCAAGCAGTTTCTGACAACTCTTGTCTCGCTTGGGAATTTTTGCGCGTTCGTACTTTCTCCCTTTCCATATTACGTTACATGCTACTTACATAAAGGTTATTTTTAAATTATTTCTCCAAACAAAACCGCGTATACTCAGTGAGCAAAATTATATATATTTTTTTAATTGCTATCCAAAAATATATCATTTTGCTTTTGATGTAGCTTAGCTGATTATGGGTTGAATTACCACAGGTTTATTTATTGTTTATCAGTTTAATTACCTATAAGCCTTGCCTAGTTATCGATACCCATCACATCTGTGAAGTTTCACCAATCAATTTCTATTGACCTATCAAAATTAATACACAGAAGGTATAAGCGAAGGCCCCTCATCATTCGAAGAGGTGTCTCCCTCAGACCTGGCTGAGTTACAAGCTCACAAGTCAGGCAGCGAGCGAAGGAAGTCTTCTGACACCACCATCAGTGCTGCCTCGCTGCAGAGCGAACATACGGCCACAGGTCAGTGACATCAATATTATCCAATAGTATAACCTAATAAGTCCCGTATAATGTAAGCCTAATTTGTCCCGGAATAAGCCCTCCTATTTTTCCACCAAAACCATTCCCAAACCACTTTGCGCTATCTTGTAGATTTGAAACTTTCGGTTGAGTGCCAAGAGATAAAAATCCAACAGCACGTTCAATGACCCCTCATCAGTCCGTAAATGTATATTGCTGCACATGGCCAGCCATTAACGACACTTGGCCAATATATTTGAAGGTCAGATAGGCAGTCGCTCCATGTATCCTCTGCAACCTCCAACAAAGTTGGGAAAAGGCTAGGCAGATGATGATGAGTATTAAAAAAACCTATCCTCTTATCAGATATCTTTAAATCCCCTCGTCCTCCATCGCCATATGCAAAGGAACTCGAGTATATTTCACGTTTATGCAAAGGACCATACAGCTGCAAGACTGGTGAGTTTTTTTATTTTATTTTAATCTCACCTGAGTAGGAAAAAGAAAGATTGAGTAAAATTGACATCATTTCGTCACGTTACAATAAAAATAAATGTTGGGTGGTAGGAAGATTTGGTAGTTTAATGAAACTTGATAGCAAAAGGCGATGTTAGTAATCGCCACTTGTTGTGACCCAGACGTCACAGAGCCGCTTCTAACTTAGAAGTTCTAACACAAACACAAATCTGAAATGCGTCAAGTGCCTAGGAGAATCTATGGCCACTTAAATGAGTTAGTTTCGGTTCCGATTTTGAACACCATCACCTAATCCTTCAAACAGGAACAAGTAAGCCAGCAACGCTGTTTAGCGGTAGAAATATATGTGATAGAATATTTAATTATGTTGTAGTAATAGATAGAGTATTGTATATGTGCATTAACTCTTAGCGTATTGCGCCTTATGAGAGCCTAGTGGCCTATGCCTAATAGCTTATGCATTCTAGTAATATTTAAAACAAAGGAATCGTACGATGACAGCTGGTGCCGGCTTTTGTTGAATCTCAGTCTGTAGCTAACAAAAAGGCCGGACAAAAAGTTACTATATGCAAAGGAAGTGGAAAAAACTGTTTACGTTTTCGTTGTAGGTTTTGATGTACGAATAACAGCGCATCGTATAATATGATAGGGTTCTATACAAACGTGTAAAGTTAAATGCGCAAAACGTCAAACACCCCAAAAGATTCAATTGACCTAATTCTGAGAGAAAAGAAATATATAAAGGTTTTATGTGCTGTTTTAGATTTACTGGCAAGAACTAATATTATCCCGCGTATGAGAAAATTTAAATTGTGTTTGTTTGTTCACCTATTTTGGCGGGTTTGCGCACGTGATGGCTTGACCGATTAATAAATAGACAGGGCAACTTATTAATGAAGTTTTTTTTTGATAAATAGTGGTTGAATTGATCCTGCTCGTGATTCTGATCAAACTATTTTCAGGTTTTGCGCATTTAACGTTGTATATGATAAAGGTTGCAAAAATTATGACAGCTCGACTAATATGCATGATATAAATATAATTTACAGCCCAATAGTACCCACGAATAATGTAGCTTTCTTTAACCAATAAAATAATTTTATAGGATAGGTTTGTCAACTGAAAAAATCTAACAAGTCCGTCAGTTAGATAATCAAAAAATGTTTGCCCCGAAAACCTAAGTTTTTGTTACGTAAACCAAAATTGACGAAGATTCGACGCTTTTAAAATTCTCAATACGTCACGCCTAGGTATAATTTTTAGTCCATTCTAACGTCAGGAGCCCCCACCGTTGATTTGATTTTTGATGCGTTTTATCTTTGTCAATATTCAATGATTTACAAAAACAAAAAATACGTATCTATTATTTTTCATTACTCAAACTGACGGGGTAAATAGATTTGTAATTGATTGATGGTGGAAACTAGCATGTTATTTATAAGTACCGGATTAATCCCAATATAATTCCCCTTTTTTTCGGATTCTAAATCATCAAATAACTTCTCCCACTCTGGGCGGAGCGGAAGTGTGTCAGACTTTTACTGACTAAAACCCATCCATGTTCCTTCCTCGCCCTTTATAATGTGCCGGGGCCACGGTATCTCTTTCGAACAGTCCCGCAGCCCCGGCAGGATGCGACCCTTGCGGGGACCTTCATTTTGCTGACATCTGTTTGAGGCGCGCGTGGAACACCCTGGCGTCGTCGACACGGCCTGTCTTCATAAGACGGACGGACGGCGAGCTGCTAGCCCATAGCTCACCGTCCACAGGCCGCGCCTACGGTGCTCGTCCGGTGCATCTCCTGCGGTGGCTGGGGCGAGAGTTTCTCTGGAGATTCCCCCCTCACATACAATTTGTCAAAAAAAATACCTCTTAATAATATTTGTTAATTTACCTTCAGGTACTACACCACCGGAGGATAGATCTCAGAAGTACGTATCAGACTTCCTCGAGAGGTACGTGTTGGACAGCGACACGGATTCCGAAGGTCGCAGAATACCCGTCATCAAACCCACGCTTAAGGCTTACGAAGAATCTCACAGGTACCATATTAATATAAGCGGTATAAATTAATGCCGAAATAAAAGATTGAACTCACGGTTCACCACCGAAAGTTCAAATTTCAATAGCCCAATTTCAGTTAGAATTTCGATATAGCTTAGTGTATGTAAAAAGTGATATTCTGCATGAAAATGTTTTGAAATAAAGTTCCAAATAATACGGTAACTTCATTCAATGGTTTTTTAAACTAATATCATTATGTCAATCAATTCAATAGTCCTACTAAACTCTCATACATTTTACAGATAAATCGACGAACTTACACAAGGTAAACATTTTTGAAAGCCCATTCCAATATTGAATTTCCTTTATGGATATCCATTATGTGTATAACCTCCATACAATGTTTTGATTGGTGTGCTAACTACCTCGTGCGTTGTTATAGGGAGCCTGAATCTGAAAACTCTAGTACATTAGTAGGTGAACCACCGTTAGTCGACGACAATGATATAAAAGAAAATAAGAAGAGGATAAAAACAAGGTTTGTGATACCAGTTAAGGATATAATCAGCACTTTTAGTAGCTCGAAAGCCAGCACCCATAACGCCCACTTCCAATGAAGAGTGGGTTTCTCCAATTGAACTTAAGGCTATATGCATATTCAAGCAGCATTCAACAGCTGTCAATATTCCATAGAAACTATAACAGTGAAAGCTCTTGAACGCGACTTAACCCCGAATACTGAAACGTCATTCAAAATTTGAGTGCTAGTATTTTCTCGTGTCCATCTAGTAAAGAGTAGAATATTACTTAACATTTGAGCAGCTCCTAAACTTTAAATTTCATATGGTCAAAACGTCACTTAAATATTAGTGCTACTTAAACTTTTGACCGCCACAGCATAAACGCTCACGCGTGCCCTCCACGCCAAGCCACAATTTCATCTACAATTTTGTTACATATTTGTGTCATTTGGCGTACAGGGCACGCGCTTCCTTGTCATGTATATGTGACAATGGCGTTCAAAAGGTTTTATGAGTGACATTTCAGTATTCGGGGGTTAGACGGACAGATCTACTGATTTAGTCTGATAATTACATCATAATGATGATGCTAATCAGCCGGAAAGGTCTACTGCTGGAATGGATATATTAAACCTCCCCTAACCCTCTCTCAGAACCTTTTAGTCTTATCGGCCATCCGCTCTGCAAGCAATTTGCCCTGGCCACTGCCACTTAAATGGGCAATTCTTCGGGCTAGGTCGGTAACCTAAATACGGGGAAGAAGTCACATAAAATCTCCCTCTCTCTCCTCACGTAAATTCATCACTCGTTGACTTGACGTTATTTAAGTGTGTATTTTGACCAACTATTTACTTAATTACAGCCATTCAAAACCATTTATGAATGTTTGGTGTCTTCATAATAGGATCAGCGAAGCAGCCACAGGGTTCATGGGTGCAATGTCGTCTCGACTAGCGTACATCACAGGTTCGAACGCGATCTCGGGGCCGTCGCAAGACGAGTAAGTACTTCCTAAATTTTCCATAAATACGCGGTGATATCTGCAGATTCAATACATCATTTTAAATTCCCTGGAGTTGAAAATTACTGTCGGTAGTTTTTTTAAATCTTTATACCACACATGATGAATAATTGTAGTGCTTCAGCATTTCCTGTTTATGCGCTACACCGGCGCCCTGGGCGAGATTCAGGGGCGACCTACCCTTCGCCGGCATTGGGCCTCAAACTTTTGTAAAGTCTTTGCAGTAGGTGTAACACCAGCAAAATATACTCAAACGACGACTGACGCTGAAAACCAGTGCTGTACCACCGTCCCACATGGTGTCATATTAAGCTGACCGATGGCCATTTTGCGTTGTTGTTACGAAAATACATCCCCTATTTATTCCTTTTTTTGCGTTCTTATGTGCTGCGGTTTTGGCGCTAATAAGTGTTTTATATTTCTTTTCTTTTTTAAACTCCAGCCTCGCAGCCCGCACGAATCTGGACGCGTTGATAGCCCGCAGTCCGTCCGACGAGTTCATATTCTCCGTGCCGAAGGACCCGCTCCTCTCGCCGTACTGGGCCGACGATCAGCTGCTCACCAAGTTCCCGCCTGTCAGAATACTGGTAAACACTACAATAATCATTTGTGATTCTTCTTCACCCAGCATAAGGGAATACACATTTACATGTTATTGTAAAAAAGAAATGGCGTGACGATTTGGTCAAAGTCTCGGGACACACCTAGATAAGATACAAGTGGAACCAGGAAGAGTGGTAGAAGAAAGTCTATAAATATCGCTAGACATTACACACAGCGCCATCTAGTGCCACACTAAGCAAGGCTAGAAGAACAAGTGGCTGAAATATTGAAGCCTTCAATTATAAACCTGTTCACCACCAACACCTTAACCAGTGTTACAAAGAAATTCATACCACATTACCAATTTTCCACCCTCCCATGATAAATGCACTATCTTATGTATGCACGCATATCTGTATTTCAGTTTCTTCTAAATATTTTCTTTGTATAATAAAATTGAACATATTGCAGACTGTGCACTTGGACCCGTGTTTAGATGACTGCGTGATGTTCGCTAAGAAGCTGAAGAAACTTGGCAACACAGTCGGCATCGAAGTGTTGGAGGGATTGCCACATGGATTCCTTAACTTCTCACTTGTAAGTCATTTCGTGAATCTTAACCTTATAAACCTTATAATTATCTTAATCCGACCGTCAGAAACCAAGATTTTTTTTCTTAGGGAAGCTACGCATTGTAAACTGCCTGACCATAGATAAGTCCTGATCTAACCAATGAGGTTGCCCTATTTTGAAAAATAAAAAGACATTCAACCAATGACGGTGCTTGGGACTAGCTGATCAGCCATTATTTTTACTGTTGGCTCGATTAGACGGCTCCTAACCAGTGAATTCCCGTTGTCCTCAGATGGCCAAAGAAGCGAACGAAGGTTCGAAGCTGTGCATCGAACGCATCAAACAGCTGTTCGACCTCGAGAACAGTGCAGGAGGGAGGGAGAACGAGCAGTTATGAATGTGCGGCCTCTGCTGTCGTTCGTAGAGTAGCCGATAGATCGTGCCTCACAGACGTAAGCACAGCGAGATAAGTTAGTAGGCCCACTGTATGCGGCAAAAACGGACTCTAAAACGATTAATATCGATTCTTACTGAACTATCTAGTCGAGGTGAAGTGAAAATATTGCGGTACCAAAAGGCAATTAATACTAGTTGATTAATATTTAATTGGCATTTGCTCTTCAAGCGGAATCGACTACTTAACTATTTAATCGTCAAACTCATTGAATAGGTGTAAAAATCGACTAAATAATCGATAGGCTTATTTAGATAAAATTGAAATTTCCTATCACATGTATGGTAGATGTATTAAAGTTTGTAAATGCTTATAGATAATCGTGAAACGCGTTTCCGATTTGTAATTACTATTCGCGTAAAGTTTCGCACTGACCAATTTGTTACGAATTTCTTTCAAATTTCGTTGAAGTTTGCAGTAGAAACTTGCACTTGGGAATAGAAAATTAACTATTTGTCCGTTATCGACGTTTTAGTAAGCGAATGTTCGCAAAAAATATAAGCAGAAATAACGTACCAATTTGAAATTTAATGTAAAGGGAAGTTAGTGTTAATAATGCAGTCTTATTAACTTAACTGTAAAAAATAAAAATTGAAATTCTTAATGTATTAACAATGCCAAATTCCAGAATGGTACTGTCAATTTGTCTAAGATAATTAATATTGTAAGAATATGGTAATGTTTTAAACACGCGTTAAAATAACACTTCGTCCTACTAACTGTGTATTGTTTCGCCGAGCTGTGAGTTTGGACTAACGGTGCAGTATTGTATGTGCAATCTATAGTAAAGTTCAGTATTTTAGGTAAAAAGCTACTCTAGATACGTATTAACTACGTAAATCACAATTAGATTGGGCATACTATTAATCCCATATTTAATACGTCTCTGTACCCTTGTAAAGGGAATCTGAATTGAAAACTTACATGGTAGTTACAATATGTGATTTAATTATATCTATGGTTGATTATTTATTTTCATCACAGTTCTGTATTATTGATGTGGCAACATTGTTTTAGTTGACAGTATACTACACAGTGTTGCCATAATTATGTGATAACACCAAACATTACGGGAAATGCATTTAGTTTAAATTAATGTTGATAATTATTTAAATATTTATACTGTATGTCTACATTTCCCATTTCCTTCGCTAGTGTTGTGAACTTTATTTAATTGGTAAAAATCATTGTGTTGTAAAAAGAAGCTTTATCTATTTATTGTATAGGAGTGTCAGTGATTGTGGTTAATAATCTATATGTTATAAAGCTGAAGAGTTTGTTTGTTGGTTAAACGCGCTAATCTCAGGAACTACTGGTTCGAATTGAAAAATCTTTGTGTTGTGTTGTGTAGTCCACTTATCGAGGAATATTATAAGCTATATAATATCACGCTACGACCAAAAGGAGCGGAGTACAAATGAAAAATATTTCTTTTGCGAGCTTATTCTCTCTTATGTGACGCGGAAGAAGTTGCGTGGGTCAGCTAGTATTTTAATAAGATGTTTATATTGTTGTTGAGGTAAAAATCTTTTTATTTAAGAATTGTATTGTTTCACTGCGGATTTGGAGCAACGCATGTGCGAAGGTCGCACTCAAAGATATCCCTCTTTCAGGTTACTTGAATTGTATACAGGGTGGAAATTTTTCAATGCCACCTGGAGGGAAAGTACTCTAAATACTGGAGATAGCAAAGTTTAGAAAATCTGTGAATGCATATTTGTTCCTTTTTAAAAATAAAGGAATGTTTCCCGTCAGTAAAATTTGCTATCTCCAGTATTTTGAGTACTTTCCCTCCAGGTGGCATTGAAAAATTCCACCCTGTATATGCAACGATATTACTATCCGTAGTTATTTATTAAGATGTTGATTTTTTTATTTATTAGTTAAAGGTTTTTTTTATTTGGCAATGTTAACAAAGTCTAGCTTTCTAATACAAACGTTAACTCATGCCCTTTTCCCAGAGGGGTGGCGGGGGAGGGGAGGGGGTAAGTAGAAACTGCAGTACACCACCTAATACTTAGTTATTTAAAAAGTTATTAAAAATATTGTTAATAAAGTTCAAATAGAATAGTCTAATACAACGTATACCTGATTCTTGGTCAAATATAATTTACCTACAGAATTCATTTTAGTTAAAATAATATGTTCTAGTGACACCAAAGTTATTTTGCGTTCGAAAATTGATCCTTATCTCAAGACCTTCAAGACTCGAGAGATAATTTTAGTTTCTTTGTTAAGATATTCAACCAACTTTTCTTCCTTCTAAAAGCTACTTTTCCTATTACTTTTTAATAAACGTTATGGACCATCTCCTAATATCAAGTCCTTATCACCAAATAAAAATTGTTGAAACATTGAATGCTCAATTCTTCGTTGTATATTTTTGATAAATTTTATTTGTGAAATGAATACGTATTTTATATGTAATATTTAAATTCCACTTGGTTGAAGGAATCAAGTACATTCTTCATCAGATTTTTCGATCATTAATTCTGTCAAAACTTCATTTTGATCTGTATTTTAAAGCATCAAAATGAGACAAACGAATTCGCAGACAGAATTCACTGTGAGCTCTTTTCAATATTAAAATGTAAAGCATTTTTTCCACAGCTGTGTTCAATTATATCATTTTCTTAGTTGAGCTAGTTTGATAGTATAGTATGTATTGCAATCTATCTTTAATCTCAAGAATCTATAGCAAGTAGTCTTAGCGAACGCATAGCTTTAGAATATGCCTAATATTTTGTTATGGTATAAGATACTAAATGTTTTCTTTTATCTTTTGGAATCTGATTAATCAGTAGAAGTGTACCGACTCTTTGCTTTGAATGTTTACGTACTTTAAAGTTAGATAATATCCATATAATTGTTCAAGTCTAGGATTTATTAGTGTTTTCTTTGCATTTCATGCACCTTTCCTTTGGGTACAACTTTCTTTTTAAAAACGTCTTCTATCATATCGATGTTCGTAATCAAAATTCGCTCCCCGGCTTCGGCTTAGTTTTCAATGTATCAAGAACCGAACTACAAAATAAGATGCAATAAGAATGCAAAGTTAAACTGTCTGTGATAGCGAATTGAGGCTTTTCGAAAGCATAACTAACAGTATTCTAAAACACGAATAAAAGTACATCATGTAATATAATGTTGTATGTTTGTGTATTTATGAAATGTAAAAAAAAATGTATTTAACAATATTTTTATAGAAATAAAAGTATCCATATATGAACTTATTAAAAACTTGCAACGTTTTATTGTTAATAATATCTCTATATAAATTTATTGGTGATTTTAATAGATGACACTTGAAATTAGGCCTTATGGAAATGGATATAGATGTTAAATTATAATCACAAACGAAATAGTTATGGTCTATTGTCCATAGTGAAAATATACCAACTAGTCAATAATGACAATATTGTACAATGTCTTATGTTATTTCAATAAATGAATGCAACCAAGAAATGTTTATTATTGCTTAATATTTATCAAAATTCATTTGTTGTTTATACAGGGTGTAAACAGACTCATCACGAAGCCGTAAACCAAGCATTCTGTACATCAAACTAAGTAACTTTACGCAAAAATTATTGCTGGGAAACGACTTTTTTAGGGGTGAAAAATCATGTTTTGTGGTGGAACTCAATGTAACGCACTCAAAACAATGGCATTGTGCTTATGGATGGATTGAATAGTGCGGGGGTCGTGGAAGTGTTTGAAGTGAAAATCTTTTATTAAGAATTTGTCAAAAAGTTGGAACTGACCCTTAGATCTTCGTAACTAGAAGGTATGGTGTCGAACAATAATATGATCGCAATGAGGGGGAGAACAAGTACCTTTGGGCTTCGTTAAATCTTTTTACACCCTTTATGCTTGATTCACGAAGGAGATTCAGAATCATCAAATGACTTCTCCCACTCTGGGCGGAGCGGGAGGGAGTGTCAGACTCTTACTGACTAAAACCTATCCATGTTCCTTCCTCGCCCTTTATGTTCCGGGGCCGCGGTATCTCTTTCGAACAGGCCCGAAACCCCGGCAGGAGGGAGGGCCAGCCTAGGAGCTTTTTGAAGTTCTGCACAGACGAGCGATAGATACCTACTTGTTATACCAATCTTGTTAACCTTAAAACACCCCCGTGTAGCTTAACTTTTTTTAGGTAGGTCACCCGTCTTTTTCTAGCTAGGTCATAGGGAGTGTTACCTTTTGAGCTTAAAACGTACGGTCGAACAAGCTATTTGGTTTACAGTTTAATCTACAAATTACATTGTAACGTGTAAACCAAATAGCTTGTTCGACCGTACTTAGCTATGGACTCTGTAGTCGGGTTCTTCTGGGGATTTATGCAAGTCATCATCTGCCTAGCATTTTCCCAACTATATTGAGGTCGGCTTCCAGTCCAACCGGATGAATACCAGTATTTTACATGGAGGGCCTGCCTATCTGACAACCACAACCCAGTTAGTACTGGGTAATACGATACCACTTGGTAAGACTGGTTGTTAGAATTTCAGACTTCTTGGGCCATCACTAAATTAACGACTGTCAAAGATGGGCAAATGACAGCCGGGACCAACAGCTTAACGTCCTTTCGCGAGCGAGTTTTCTTGACGGATTGTCGCCATGGGATCTGGAGGCGATTGTCCTCGCGTGCCTTCACGAATGGCGCGCGGACGCGCTACGTCGGCGTCGGGGGCAAACTCCGCTGCCGCGGCAAACTGCCGCTCAGCGGACAGATCTCCGGCGTGATCTCATGGCGACATGGAGAAAGCGACTGTCGCAACCCCGTGCAGGGCACGCCACAATAGTGGCGATAAGTCCCCTCTTTGAGGTGTGGCTTAAGAGGCGCCACGGCGTCTTCACCTTCTGCCTGACGCAGGTCCTCACCGGACGCGGAACTTCGGGAGGTTTCTGCATCGAATCGGGTGGGAGGTAACGCGTTTCCACGGCGAGGATCGACCGGAGGACACGGTAGAGCACACGGTGGTTTGTCCCGCGTGGGCGGAGCACCGCCGTTTTTTCTTACACGGTGGAAACGCGCATTATCGCAGATCAAATATGACATGGACTCCGTTGATTACCATTTAATAATATAGTGTAGAAATTGTGTAGCAACATGATTTGTAGTATGTTGCACGGGTTTGAAACAACCAAAGGCGAAATATGAAGCAGTGTGGTGTAATGAATGGACATCATTTAAAATTTTATGGTTTTCTAAACGCAAACTAAAATGAAATGAAACATCATGAAATGTTAATCATGTTTATTATACTAGTAATGCTAAGGATGCAGTGAACATGATGTTTAACAATCGTTATTGTTTACAGAGAATATTTGACAGGGGTCGACAATTGACTTTTTGGTAACAATATTATGATAAAATGACTACTTACAGATGACGTTAAGAAATAATAAACTTTATTTAGCTTTTAGACCATGTAAAAATCTTAACAAAACAAAAAATTCAGTACAACTCAACATTAATTAAATAAAATTCATTTTTGTCGTGCAAAGAATAAGCGTCGATAAAAAATGTTTAGTTCAATAGTAGTTTATCAAAACCCTCACTTTCCTCATTGCTTGAAAAACAAATGCATTGATATGAAATACCAATTAATTGCGAGGTGATTATTAACACTTCCGGAACATTTAATTTAAAAACAGGGACTTCATGACTACACTATTAAATACCACAATATACAAGTATAGTAAAAAACTGACAGAATTTTTTATGTCGATATAGTTAAAAGAATGTCTAGAGCTAAGCATTATCCATTACTTTACATATACTTATTCAAATCATGAAAAGAGTTAATTTACAAGTTGAATGCTATTTTATTTATAAGTCATAGAGTCACTTGTAAAAAGTATTAGACTGTAATGCATATTGTAATGTAGTCAATACATTTATTAAATATGCATGTATTATTATGAACATATTCTGTACAACATTATGATACTGAGTGGAATATCAGTCATTTCTAGTACTATATTTATGGCCTTGTGTGTCCACAACCACAACTTATTGATTAACCCATCCGTTACAATTATATCTTAATGTAAATCAATCCTGTATGCACACAGTGTTTTTATTATGATTCTTACACATTATGTTATCACTTGTTTCACATTAACAACCGAGTTGAGGCTTTTACAAGTACAAGTTTTGGGTAAGTTGTGTATTCAATCGTGTCCATTGGTTTTTGCATGTGGTACGGTGCCATTGAGTAAAGGTACGGAAGATTGTTGTGGTAGCCTGATCGTTTTCTGTAGCACGTGTGCATCGGCTGGTTCTATTCTCTTGTAGTAGTGCTCTTTAGTCTCCACGATCTCGAAACCAAACTTCTTATAAAAATCTATTGCTCCCTCGTTATTCACTTGAACATGCCTGAAAAAGGAAAGTTTATTTTTATTATACATTGCCTTTTAGCATCAAAGTCCATATAGTTGAGAACTATTCTCTAAGCAAAGCAACTCCTTACATCCTGATTAAATCAAGATTAACATCTCTTTATGTGAAATGTGTGTTTGTGTGGTGATGTTTGTGTGTGTAAAGAGCAGTAATAACACTATTATGATCATACTCCATTCCAATCTCACTACAGTATGTGACATACACATTAAGCTAACATGCAAATCTAAACTGTGATAGATTCAGTTGATAAATTGATTGATGGGCAAATACATATCAATTTAAGTCAAGTGTCTTAGGAGACAACTAGAGCATGGATACAATTTTATTGATATTAGAAGCAAACCGGTACTCGATTGAATGTTGCGTGTTCAAAAGATTTTTAGATTACAACAGAGTGGGCATTAAGTAATTTTATCTTTACAAGTTATGCTATAACTAGCTGACCCGACTTCGTCTGTGTCACATAAGAGAGAAAAAGCTCACAACGCAATACATTTCCCCGATTTCGCAACATTTTACATTTGCTCTATTGGTTGTAGCATGATGGTATACAGCATCAGCATAATATGTGATTGTATAGCTCGATAAATGGACTATCCAATACAAAAAGATTTTTTCAATTCCAAACAGTAGTACCTGAGATTAGCACGTTCTTCAAACATACTCTTCAGCTTTATAATATTAGTATAGATATTTACAGGGTGATTTGTATTAGGGTGCATTCCTTAACATGGATTACACTAGACCTAATTTGCAACAATTTTAACCCTGATAAATTGGGGTCCAAACTGAGTTGTTTTGGAAAAAACAGTTTTGTTGGAAATTTTCCATATTTCATCGTTCAGGATTTTAAACTAAGACTAAACTAATAGCTCTTGAACAGATGAAGCTGAATGTAAGAGGTACCATTGCAAATAAAAATCGGTGTGTTCAGGATAGGGAAGTTATGAAAGTGGTGTAAATAAATCAAAATTAAGTCATTGTATGCCGGCTGTTTCTTTTTCATAAATAGTTAACATCATTATGAGCTAAAAAAAATCGTCAGCTGCATGGTGGAAGGGGGATTATGCGACAGTCGCTCACATGAACTTGTAAATGATTAACGCCTGATGAAAAACTAAAGCAATCTATCACACACTCTTTAACTTGGACTCCTTATTTTCTGAATGTGCATTTAATATTACCAGTTGTTGGGAGCTATTTTAAGTAATATTAGTTAAGCAATCACCAACATGACCCTTATTTGGGTTGATGCACGCAAAATAATCAACTACATTATATAATGTATAATATAAAACAAACCAGTGAGTGCTATTATAGCATTTATGAATAAAATAAACATTGAACAATAAGAAGTAACATTCACTGGATATTATTTAATTTGTAAACACATTAGCTCTGCGGTATTTAGTCTAATTGCGTTTTAATGCACAGTTAACCTATGAGACGAGAATGCCTAAGATGATTTATTACCTGCTTTTTAGTTTACATTAGATTTGAAATACAAATATAATTTATTTGATTAACTAAAAGAATAAACTTACAATTCATAATATTATTTGTATTACATTCATATTATTATCTTATTATGATTCTGCTAAAGTGGCCATTTTAACCCCCTAGACAGAACATTGTATGCCTAAATCTGAGATGCCTAGAGAATAATCCGAAATCTCTTGGCAGATGCAGAAACATCAGGGATCATAAAGATTAGCTGTAATGGACTAACTTTCCTAAATAGTACACATTGCCATAAATGCAAAGACGGAAAAACTCTGCATTATTAAAATACAAAATCTATCTATCTATCATGGGGTTTAGGTTTCCACACTTAGTCCTTAAGGTGGACCATTGTGCATGTTATACAAAATCTATTCCAGAAACCGATCAGCAGGCCTAAAATGGAAGCTTTAGCAGAACATAATATGAATTGTGTGAACATTTTAAATTCTAAAAATGGACATTAGGGTTGTGACGATTAAGTCCATTTTTTTTTAGGACCCCCGGAACGTGCTGAGAAAAAAACCCATCATCATAACTTAGTAATCATTATGAAATTGAGTCCTTTTTTTCGAGATTCTCTTCCTACCATGATCCATTTTTCATTAAATGGGAAATGAGGATTTATTCAAAGGATTAAAATTAATATTATAGTTTACTTATGACTATGCTAGTTAGCAATCTAATAAGTCGATTGTTATTTAGGTACAGAATATTAAAGCCATTAGAGTGCTGAGCTGACTTATGTTTTTAGGCCCCAAATTGGTTAATCTTTGTTCATATTGGAACAGTTTTTATGCAACCCAACAGCAGATTTACCATAAAACTTTGAAACATATGGTGAAAAAGCAACTGAATCCCAAAAGACAGAGCTTGAATTATCTTACAGCACTTGATGTATGTTCAATTCAACTGATCATTTTTAGAATAGAATAGAATAGAATAGAATAGGTCTTAAAAGCACTGTACCTGGTTGGATTCTTTCTATTTATCCAGATAGATAAACAAGATACATTTTGCTTTTTAATTAATATACAATGTAATAATTGCCAAAGAGACTGGCAGTCAGAATAGGAATGGTGTATTTAGTACAGAATTTAATTAGAAAGCTTTGTTGGGGTCTAGTTTAATCTATTGGATGTGTACATGTCCTTGACATAATTTGGTTGGATGGATGGCCTAATGGCATATTGTTTAACATTAGAGGTCCACTCATTTCATGACATTGTTAGCTACTATGAGAATCAATTTACTGATAAATGAAATCTTATTTAATTGCACTGGCCGTGTTTATAGACTGATAAACATAATATAAAATGTGACAATGACTCGGTTAGCAGTACCTACTTGTAAAGATTCATAACCTTCAATCTATAAATATACGTAAAAAAATCATATAAAATGCATGAAGATTATAGCTTAGAGTATCGCAAAAGGTACTTAAAGGTGTACTTACAAGAAAATGCTGTCGAAATTGCCGTCCTGTTCAACATACTTGAGCACATGTTCCACCATAAGAGTCCCAATGCCCAGTCTTCTGTATGGGTACAAGCACCCCAAGGTCATAATATAAAGTCTCCGCGAGTTTTCCGACGTGTCTATTCTACAGCACACAGCTCCCACCACGATATCATTATAATATGCTAACTTGGCCAGTTCACCTGCTTCTAAAACATCTTTGTAGAATTTATCGTTGTAAGACACTGGAAATACGACTGTGTTTAACTTCTTCAGTTGCTTTATATTATGTGGAGTCACGTCACCGAGTTCTATTTTAGCTCTGAAAAGGCAAACGTATTATTTTATAGGCAAAATCGCATGATATTACCGACGGACATTGCGCTTCATTTTGGTATCAGAAATCACGGCACAGGTTATTTTTAGGAACGCGAGGGAGACTAAAATAGCCGATAAATAGCTTACCTAGTCATTTTTATAACTATTCTAAAAATTAAACACTACAATTTAAAAACTAATCTAACACAGTTATATCACACGAGATCACTCCCGCCATCTACCAGTTTAGCTCGCTCGCTCACTCGCTTCGCTATCGCTAATTTTCGCTCAAGCGACAAATCGAGTTTTTGACAGATTAGAGTTGCTTCTAATGGTTTAAAAAAAATACCAGAATCAACAAAAATGTTTTTTACTATGAAGTTACCTATTCTTGCAATATGATTCGTTAGAAAGTTGTTGGATTTTTATTATCTAGTAATGGTTGGTTCTTTTATCCAAAGTGTTTTTCATTTAAAGTTCCTTTCAACAGAAATAAATCTACCAAATAATAAAAATGTTTTACTACAGAAAACACTCAATTATTCGTTCAGAAACCATCCAACTCCCGTTTTGTACAATAAAGTCATTACGATCATTCATTGATAACTCTATTTTTAGCAACAGCAACTTTAAAAAAACCGTAATACTCCGAGATAAAAACAGAGTATATAATCACTACGCTTAGTTATATTTTGGATGCAAATCTAAGAAACAATAGTCTTTTTTTAGTATTTTAGTTGCATATCATAGACTCGACGATAGACAAAAATATATAGCAGGCGCCAAATTCAAATAAATTCAACTTTCCATTGTTTTTATTTGTCAAAAAACCGACAGCTCGTAAAGGTCAATAATTTCAAGATAGTCGTCGAAATAGCAAAAATGTATTTAAATCAATTCCGAAATATTCAACCATACATGAGATTAGGATTGATCCAAAGAAGATGTTACGAAAAAGCTGCAATGCATCGCCCGAAATTATCTGATGAAATGAACATTCATCAGACAAACTCAGATTGTGATGGTATTGCTCCTAAACAGCCTATAATGACTGAAATGTTCCCAACACCTCGGGTAATGCCACTAGTGCTTAATAAAGACGGACCCGTTGTGTTGTCATTCGACGAGGTACCTGGACCTAAGGTTTTCAAATATATTTCAAATTTTCGTCAGTACATTTCAGAAATGGGTACTCAACTTACTGTGGGTATGCTCACTTTGGCACTTAATTTGGGTACGTACTTTTGAATTACTATTATATTAATTTGGTTCTTCTAGAAGTGAGGATACATTCGAGCATTCCACGTAGTGTTAACTTAAACTTAGGAAACATTACAAGCAAAATCTCAATTTATAAAACCATTTCCATTTCGGCGAATGCTCGACACGGTGTTCGACAGTTCGAGTAATACTAACGGCGAATCGGCAATTTTTCCCCGGGCTCTTCGCTAGTTTCTTAGTAAAATCAAGTTGCAACAAAGCGTCGAGTGTCGTGCTCACTGTTCGTGACTCTGATATTATTATGAATTAATTGTACCAACTGTACAGAACAACCGAAATATTATTTCTTTTTAATACCAGATTAAAAAATACCAGGTTTTACAGGTACATATTTGAACACGAAAAAGCCACTGAAGAATCTTTCAACACTCTTCGATGAGTATGGACCTGTAGTTCGATGTGTTAGCCCTGTGGGTGGGGACATAGTCTTGATTAACCATCCAGAACATATCCAGAAAGTCTACACCATGGAGGGTGATTACCCTATGAGGTCAACCTTGGATTCTTTAGAGAAATATAGGTCCCAGCACAGAAACATCACTTACGGTGGATTATATTCAGTGTGAGTTAATTCAACTTTTCTACAGATGAGTAAATGTAATGTCCTCAGGCTCGACGGGGACATGACGATCTTCTCAGCGTGGCTAGAAGCATCTGTGTTAAAAATCTATTTGAATGACGCGTCACGTGGCGTACGATCGGAGAGACCTATGACGGTCTAGTAGGTTTTCCGCAAAGTGGGTGCCGCGGCACACTGATATACCGTGGTCATGTTGGAGTGCCTCGGAAAGTACCAATAATTAGAGTTAAATGGACAAACTGAAGAACAATATCTAAAACAGTCGCAAAACTTGAAAACCAAATGTTGATTAAAAATGTGTAAAAATGATTTTTCAATTATGGTGTACCCTTCTCCCACTCTGGGCGGAGCGGGAGGGAGTGTCAGACTTTTACTGACTAAAACCCATCCATGTTCCTTCCTCGCCCTATGTTCCGGGGCCACGGTATCTCTTTCGAACTGTCCCGCAACCCCGGCAGGCTTCGGCACTTGCGCGCCTCAAAGAGATGTCAGCAAAGTGAAGCGGCCCTCACTTTGCTGACATCTCTTTGAGGCGCGCGTGGAACACGAACTCGCCGTCGACACGGCCGGTCGTCATTAGACGGACGGACGGCTAGCTAGCCCATAGCTAACCGTCCACAGGCCCGCGTCTACGGTAGCCGGTAGCCACCACGTTACGCGGTCCCCGACACCCGGTGCGTCTCCCGCGGCGGTTGGGGCGAGAGGCTCTCTCCCTCTCGCGTTCCGCCACCTCCTTCGCTAGCATGACTGCTTCGCAAAAGGAGGTGACGGCTTCCCATTCCGTCTCGTTCCGGACCATGGATTGAACCAGGGCCGGACGCGAGAAGTTGCCTCCGCCGTAAACCTACCTCCCACCCACACCCACCCTACCTACCTCCAAAATTTTCGATTTCGTTGATGCACCTTGAACACAAAAAGTTTGCGGAACATTGTTCATGAGGAACACAAAAAGTTTGAGAAACACTGTGCTACGAGTCTTATTTTATTATAGGTATTAGCTCATTGTATATTATTAAAATTACAGTCATGGCGAGCAATGGAGCCGCCAACGAGCGGTCGTGCTTGGTCCACTACATGAGTCTGTAACAAGCCAGATGATCGGCATAAACGATGTGTGCGACAACTTTACCAAGAAGATATACAATTTGCGAAACCATCAAGATGAGGTTCCAAAGGACCTCTACAAAGAGCTCCACAAATGGGCCTTTGACTGTATGGGTAAGCAATGGCAATACCCCATTTGGCGACCCGATTGGCGTAGTGGTAGTGACGCTGCCTTACGTTCTTAGGGTCCTGGGTCCGAATCCCGGTAGGAGCAAATGTTTGTGTGATGAGCATTTGTTTTCGAGTCATGGATGTTTATATGTATAATAAGTAGGTATGTATTTACAAACAAAAAACTATATATGTAGTATATCAACTATCTAGTGTCCACGACACAAGCTTTGCTTAGTGTGGCACTAGGTGGCGCTGTGTGTTAATGTCCAGCGATATTTATTTAGCCCGTTACTTTCACCAATATCCCTACGTACCAATGGATGTTTTTTACTTACAATCGGTTACCGTAGGGGTAGGTAATCGTTTTAATTGATCTTGGTTTAATAAGCCTACCTAAATATCTTCACTGTAGAAAATACAACTCTCGCTGCTAAATCGAGAGTTGAAAATAAAAATACGCTTCATTTTAAATCAAATAAGTAGATATAGTAATTTTGGATGAAAGTAGCGTTACATCACGTTGCAGGACTGGTACTATTCTCGAAGAAATTCACCATGCTGGACACGGAGTTGGTCTACAGTCAATGCGACATGTCCTGGCTGTATCACAGCTTGTTAAACGCCACTGATGCTATCATCAAGTGCGAATCCGGACTGCACCTCTGGAAGCTGTTCTCGACGCCTGCTTGGAATTCTCTGGTCAAACACTGCGACAGTTTGGATAGGTAAGTACAAATCAAATAGCATTTTACCCTTTTTATTCCGCTGGCATATGTTGCGTTTTTGTCAATTCTTTCGCACGTCAAATATTTGGGATTTTTTGTTTTATTTTATTTTCCAAATATTTAATCAGACCACCTATTTAGGGGTTAACAGCTTGTTTTGGGCACTACACTATTCAGTAAAGCAAAGATATCAAAAGTAGGTATATTTTTGACGGTTCGGTTATAAAACGTACCTACGGAGACCGGCTACCTACTGACTGGAATCATGAAAGAAAGAAAGAAAGAAAGAAAAATATTTATTTGACGTCAGTTAATAAAGCACACACACAATAATAAATAAAAAAGATACAAAACAATAAGTTGGACTTAGTAGTAATGTGCTGTGTGCCTCACGGCTGTGCCAAAAAGGTCCAGATGCTCAGAGCCGTATCAGCTTTTCATCCTGGTTGGACCGAACCTCTTATGCACTAGGCAGTCAACGTAGATGACTGTTCAAGTACCTATTACTTTTATTTTGCAGTTTGATCGGGAAACATGTTATAGAGGCAGAACAAGAACTTACATGTAGATCCAAGAATCAAAACGAATTTAGTAAGTTTTTATTTGATTAAGTTTAACTTACAGCTGTAGAGCTGATTGCAGAAGAAGTTCGATGTACCATAGATGATTGCAGAAGAATGGTCTAACTGAGGTTAGTTATTATTTATTTAACACTTCAAACACAAAGTACAGACCTTAATGCTTAGTTAGACCATTCTTTTGCAATCATATCTATGGTACATCGAACTTTTATCATAACTGGATACAGTTCGTAGGTGGTCTTATTTCCTAAAGTCCGCAAACGATACATAGGTACCTATTCGAGTATCGAATAAACGGATTTCTGAACTCATACTTCTAGTTTATAATACTTGGATCCCAAAAGTAATAACCCTTTTTTATCGTGTTTACCTACGGATCACTGCTGAGTTTCATTAGTTAATTTAATTTGACCTCGTCAAATACTTGAAATCCGCCGCTACTGTCAGAGTAATAGCTCCATTCCAAATGCTAATATTTTTCAACAGATACTAACAGCTCTTTGATCACTGCCATGCTTACGGGAGGAGACAAACTAAGTGCTGAAGATGTTGTCACAGTAATTATGGACATGCTTCTTATTGGTGTTAACACTGTAAGATCACACTGCTTCTATATTATTAAAGTTAGATTGATAATGGCCAATTTATTAGCAATGCCAGGTTCATTGCTGTGTGTTGACTGCAATAGACATATATAACAAACCGCATGTTCTCTAAAAAACTCTCAAACACTATAGGTACCTACTGTGAAGTACTTGTGTGTGTTTTAGATAATACCCCAATCGATTAATTATCCTTGCTCTGAAAAATGAATACCGACCAGCCCCCGTATTCACAAACGCTCGGAATGAATTTCGATTCGACAAGTCGTATGTCTATCCTTTTTTGGCATAACGAATACGAGCGAGATAGACATACGACTTCCCAAATCGAAATCGAATCGAAGCGTTGTGAAAATGGGGTCAGGTGCGAGCCGGACTCGCGCTTTATCCCTGTGTACCTGTAAAGCCTCCACATTCTGTGAAAATTTGAACTGAAATTTGAACTACCTAAGGTAGCCCGCGAAATTCAAATATTCTTACGTTTTTTGCAATTTGCAGAGCAGTGCTAAGTTGTAAGTTGATAAACATATCAGTCGCGACTATGTTACGTATTAAGTTACAGAATTATAATCATCAAAACAAAATCATCAATACAACCCTCCATGTTCGTAAGACTCGATGAACGAATTTTTCACGCTCAAACTCCTTCTTCGAGTCTTATGAACTTGGAGGAATGTATTTTGTTTATTTTGAAAGGAGATCTAGGCAGTAGTTTCATGTAAAATCCTGGTATTCAGCTACATCTGGTTAGACTGGAAGCGGAACCCAAATTGGGGTTCGTAACCTTTCGATCAAATAGAAAAATGACAGCGTCTTGCGTCAGCGAGAGAACTTACTTCAAAATGACGCCCAAAATGTTTACGTTCCAAGATGTCAGGCTTTCCTGTACCACAAAACATTAGACGACAGCGCTATAAATCGCCAAAATATAACCCGACCAAGTGAAATTGCTAGTTCGTTTCGTATCACAGTCATGTATGATAATTCAACTTTATTGAATTTAGGATTATTAAAATTTGTTGTTGATTGTTGTCGTTACGTAACTTGGTAGTAATTCTTTGTTTACAATAATTATAGCTTCTGGTGGTGGCGCGGACTATAGTTGGGAAAGGGCTAGGTAATGACCTTAGCTGATTGGTCATTTGAATAACAAAAAAAATATTTTAATTTGCAGATTACTTCCTCCATGTCTTTCCTCTTGTATTACTTAGCCAAGTATCAAAGAGCACAAAAGATATTATACAAAGAAATAGAGAAAGTCAGTGCTGATATCAACGTTAACGACCTGACGAAGATTATCGAAATGACGCCTTATCTTCAAGCTTGCATAAAAGAGGCTTTGCGGTAAGTAGCACAAAAACGTAAAATTGTGTGAACCTAATACTACACGAAAAGATAAAATAGTTGAATACATATTAGTTTGCTGAATTCCAGAATAGCTCCCCCGATCCCAGTGCTGACAAGGATTCTGCCGAAAAATATAATTTTAGATAGATACAAGTGAGTACAATTTCACCCCTGAGTCATCAGTTTTATGAGAATGGCATATTGTCTCTTTTATCTGTTACTACTTAGGGCCTGCACAGACGACACTTTGTGCGGATGTGTCTGTGGCGCACAAAATGTTTGCAAAGCATACAAAAAGTCGGTCGCGGATTTAACGCAGACTCAATGCACACGACGCACCACATCTTCATCGTACGTCATTCCCCACTAATGAGTGCAGATTGCATACTAAACGTGTGCGCCAGCACGCTTTAGAGCAAACGTTCTATTTTCCGCGCACTCTTTGTGAGGCGTGGCGCAGTGCGATCTGCCAGAATGCCACGGATTTTTAGTGCGCCTGACTTTTTGCGCGTCATATGCGTTACTGCATAATTATATTTGCTTAGGTTCTATTTTCACAGAATAAAAAGTGCGTCACGGAGTCTGCCGTCTGGGCAGGCCCTTACTGTAAGAAAAACTAGAAATTGCTGATTTTTCATGTGAATATTTACAGTATCCCTCGCGGCACTCTAATTATTATGTCTACTCAAGACGCTTCACTAAAAGAAGGAAACTATGACGACGCAGCGGTATTCTACCCAGAGAGGTGGTTGAAGGGAGATGCAACGGAATACTATGCATTTGCTTCCATTCCATTTGGTTTTGGTGCCCGAAAATGCTTAGGCCAAAATATGTCAGAATTGTTGCTGTCCCTACTGACTATCAGGGTAAGTCGAGATGAAGCTTTTTAAAATTGTAATACTTAACATCACACATGTTTTCTATGAAGGCTTGGGCAGAGGTGTGCCTTTATGCTGCAACCCTGGATGGGTTTCTCCCAAATGAATTTCTTAATTTTTGCTATACAGATAATTAGTGTATCATATCGTGTAAATGTGTATGGTAAACTTAAATTTGTGTATCCAACCATTAGGGAGATATTCAACAAAAACTGTTTCCGCTGGGAGTACGTACTCCTACCGGAACTTTTTTTTTCCAATAGACGGACAAGAAAAAAAATACATACAATAATTAGTGTGTAACGAGGGGTAAATGTGTATGAATAAATGAAATTAGTGTGCCATAAAACTGCGAAGGTATTCAAGTTTCCGCTGCGGGAACGTTTGGATATTTGTTGAAAATCATATAAAGCGGCTTTGCACACAGTTGTTTGAATTTGTGTATGTTTGTCAAAACAGAATTCGGAAAAAACATACCGTTCAAAAGATATACCTACACGTAAAAGTAAAATAAGGTTAATTGGTCCTAGAACCTAAAATAGGAATACCTACTAGGGTTTAACTTGTAACGTTTACTTGTATCTTGTAAGGGTTTACAATGTCTTGCCAAGTTTCACTTATGTAATCTTAGTACCTAATTAATGAGTAATGGCATAATTTCTAGCACGGAAAATTGTAGGACTTTTTAATGGAAAATCAAAATAGAACATATTCCAATATTCTGTGTATCAATGCAACTCTTCATATATCAAATTTCAGCTCATTTCACTAAGTGAATATAGAGATATAATAAAAATACCAGAACAACCTCAAAACACTAATAAAGCGACCAAATTGAATGGCTACGAAAAAGCGGCCCTGCAGTATAAAAGCTAACTTTCTAAAATTTCCAGTATTATTTCGTACAGGTGCATACACAAGTTTAATTGGGAATTGAACTGAATTAAATCTTTGAAAATTACTAATAAAAAAATCAAGAAGTCCGAATAACAAATATGTACCTAACTACATACAATTGATCTATAAGTGCATAGCAGGCAACTTTAAGATTTTCAACGACGACGACGTCGAGAGTTAAGTTACATACCGAATTTCAGCTGTGCCTCGAAAAGCACGTTAAGCTGTTGGTCCTGACAGTCATTTGTCTGTCTTTGAAAGTCACAGATAGTCAGCGGCCCAAAGTCTGACAACCAGTAAGTACCTACTACCAAGTGGTATCGTATTTCCGAGTATTAACTGGGTTGTGGAGGTCAGATAGGCAGTCGCTCCATGTAAAAAGCCGACCTCAACAAAATAAGGATTTTGACAACTTTGCCATTAAACTTTTTTCCATAGGACTTTTACCTATGGAAAAAAGTTTAATGGCAAAGTTGTCTACACTAATATTATAAAGAGGAAAACTTTGTTTGTTTGTTTGGTTGTAATGAATAGGCTTAAAAACTACTGGACCGTTTTTAAAAATTCTTTCACCATTGGAAAGCTACATTATCCACGAGTAACATAGGATATATTTTATCCCCGTACTCCCACGGGAACGGGAATTACGCGGGTGAAACCGCGTGACGTCCGCTAGTAGGTAATAAAAAGATCTATAACTTTTGTAATGACAATTTTTTCACATAACCTCAAAATTTAGGTGAAAAATTCAAATAACCAAGTTTTTGGTTTTTTATTTTTATCTTTTTCAAACAATATTTTTTTTATGAAATTTGGTGAAAAATTACCATAAGTCCCAAATACACTGTAATTTATTTGATTTAAAATATTTATCATTTCGCTTTATTTTAACTTAGGTAATTCTCGTGACAAAATTTTAGCTTTTTCCAAAAAGTCGGGGGGATTTTTGTTCGTTAAAATCTCTACTTACTGATGGTGTAAAAAAATATATCAATACTACGGTAAATGTTCTCAGAAAATGCAAAAAATTGAAAAAGCTCAAATTTGAAAAAAATATTTAATCACTATGTACAATTTTGAGCTATTTATTAAAATTTACACTCTAATTACTCAAAAAACGTAAAATTTCGTGTTACATTGATACACGAAAAAATTGCAAATTGAAATATACTACTATAATTAACAAACAAATAAGTTCATAAAGTTAATATTTAATAAGACATACATTACATTTTGAAAAAGTTGTAGAATCTTCTTTAAATAATATTTGTAGATGTGTGATTTATTGCTTTTTAAGATAATTTATATACCTGAGTGACCTACGGTAAATGTTAGCCCATTGTAAGGTATATCATAGAGAAGCTATCGATTGCGTAAATCACGACACATTGCTTTTGAAACTGGAGCATTACGGACTGGGTAAACTTGCACTTAGCCTGCTAAAATCTTATTTGAGCGATAGAAAACAACATGTTCAAATAAACGGTGTTAATTCAAAGGGTTTGAATGTAAAAATGGGGGTTCCGCAAGGCTCAATATTGGGTCCTTTCCTTTTTCTAGTCTATATAAATGATCTACCCTATTTGTTGAAACACCAATCTCAAAATATGGTGTTGTTTGCTGATGACACTTCTCTAATTTTTAAGATAAATAGACGGGCCAACAATCTAGATGACGTGAATGATGCCCTACTTCAGGTCCAAAATTGGTTCACAGCAAACAATTTGGTATTAAATGAAAAAAAAACTAAATGCATAAGATTTTCATTACCGAATGTTAAAAGTAGTGATTGTGAGATAATATTGAATAAAGAGAAACTCGAATTCGTAGATAAAACGGTTTTCCTGGGGCTTACGCTTGATTCAAGGCTACAATGGGGTTCTCATTTAACATCTCTTGCGGGGCGCTTAAGTTCAGCAGCATATGCCATTAGAAAAATCCGTCAATTCACTGATGTGGATACCGCTAGACTGGTCTATTTTAGTTACTTCCATAGTATAATGTCTTACGGTATTTTGCTATGGGGACGGGCTGCTGATATTGAGTCTATATTTATTCTGCAGAAAAGAGCCATCAGAGCCATATACAATCTTCGTAGGCGCGATTCTCTAAGGGAACTATTTAAGGATATTGGCATCATGACGGTTCATTGCCAATACATCTACGAAAACATAATGTACGTCAGAAAAAATCTGCATCTTTTCGGTAAAAGAGGCGACAGACACAATTACAGTACTAGAAATAGGGACCAACTAGTTCAGCCAGGCTTTAGACTCGCTAAAGTAGACTCATCTTTCATGGGGTACTGTTTGAGATGCTATAATAAAATTCCACAAAGTATTCTTGAACTGAATGAGACGAAATTTAAAACATGTATTAAACGCACATTATGTAAGCAAGCATATTACAAGTTGAGCGATTATATCGCTGATAAAAATGCTTGGCTCAATGCTGGTCCTGCTCCACAAGGACAGGGGCGCAAAACTTGATAGCATTAAATGGTATTGTTGGAGCTGCTGAAGATTGTACAACTATCTTTGCATTGTATAGATTCAATGTTAGTATTATATAATAGCATAGCCCATATTGTGTGAGTACTATGTACTAGAAAGCTATCATTCACTGGAAACCTACTTTAGTTTTGACTTGAATGTGCCCTGGCGGTTGAGAGTATGTCATGCTCACTCAAATGTCTCGCTGATGGTGGCGCGTGTGTCGGATCATTTAGCTCCCTTCAAAGTGGTTGAGCTGAATGGTGCTGATCCATGCGTCATGTTCGTGAACGGGTGCTGTCAGTTGTGACTGGTCATCTCTTAGTTGCCATGGCTTATTTGAATGAATTATTTTGTTTTTACTATGGACACTTTTAACATGCACATCTTGCTACATTGTTCTCACATAATCTACCATCTCAAAATGAATGATGTAACCAAGATTTTGTAACAATATTTTGATTTAAAAGAGTGTCCATGGAGTTTCTTGCCCGTTCTTCTCCATAGAGATCTACGCTAGGGAATGGGCAACTACAGTACTTTCACAGTTTTTATGCCTTGTGACTGGGACTGTAGCTACTTTAAATGTTCATCTTTGTTTCGACAATTCAAAAGTGCCTGTTATTGGCCTACTTGAAATAAATGCTTTGATTTTGATTTTGATTTTAGAAGTGGAGACGGACCTAGGAGGGTCTGGGCCTTACCTACTACATACCTGCTATTTCGTAGCAGTTGTAAAAACCGTTACACAGTATTCGAGATACAGAACAGTGTACAAATATTATTTAAAGAAAATTCTACAACTTTTTCAAAATGTTGTATGTCTTATTAAATATTAGCTTTATGAATTTATTTGTTTGTTAATTATAGTAGTATATTTCAATTTGCAATTTTTTCGTGTATTAATGTAACATGAAATTTTACGTTTTTTGAGTAATTAGTGTACATTTAAATAAATAGCTCAAAATTCAACATGGTAATTAATTTTTTTTTTTCAAATTTGAGCTTTTTTAAATTTTTTGCTTTTTCTGAGAACATTTACCGTAGTACTATTTTTTACACCGTTTTGCCGGAAATCGAGATAAACCATTTTTTCCCCTTAAAAGCCCCCCCCCCCCCACTTCCAGAAATCGGATCGACCGTAATTTATTTTTCTTTCATTTTTATCATATTCCCCTCCTTTTCTAATGGGTTTCATTTTACTATTTTTTTTTTAGTTTTTTACCATTTTTGAAGGCAGGCCCTGGTGTAACACATTTACCCCTCGTTACACACTAATTATTGTATGTATTTTTTTTCTTGTCCGTCCATTGGAAAAAAAAGCTTTTGTTGAATATCTCCCCAATGGTTGGATACACAAATTTAGGTTTACCTAACACAATATCAATATCAATACAATATCAGACACTAATTATCTGCATAGCAAAAATTAAGAAATTCGTCATTTTTCCGCTGGGAGTACGCACACATATTATTTGTATAAATTCTCCCTCTGTTCTGTCTGCGATACAGCTCAATTGATGTGGGTCAATTGAACATCCTTTTTTCCCAGGGGGGGGGGGGTATGAAACTTGAATACACCCACTTGCTGTGATGCATCATTGTTTCAAAATAAATTACTTTTTTTTAGTAGTCAGCAGATACTTACAAACCCTGCGACTAACATTTACACAAAGTTTGATTTAAAAAAATGGGAATTTCAAACTGTTTCTACAACTTTCAGATTATGCAAAAATATAGACTTGAATATCACTATGGAGATATTGGATCAACCAGAAGTTTCATATCAAGACCTAACAAGGCATTGAAAGTAAGGTTTGTGGACAGAATGTAACAAATTCCAACTTCTAGCAAGTGGTGCTGTTTTAGTTATAAAATACTATGACGTGTACCTTATATACATTGTAGGTGTTCTCAAATAAAAGTTTTTAAGTTATCAAGTGTTTCAATTTAGTCATAATTTCCAACAATTATTCACAAATGTTATAATGCATGGCAATGACATATAGCTCTAAATAAATCTAAATATTACCTAATAGCTAATGTGACAGCGGTAGTGAAGACACTTCACTACCGCTGCCGCTTTGAAGAAAATATATTTAAATATTTTCCCCTTGTCATCTCCTTCGCCTCTTCTAGTCCAAGTTGGTATGCAAGGTCATGGAGCTTCTTGACTTCCATGATGAGGCCACTTGTAGACAGCGAACCCAATTCTGAAATAAGTTTTGAGAAATCAACTCCAGCTAAATAGACATGTCACTATATCACTGGAGACTGGGTACTCCCAGGAGTATCAGAGGCCAGGGCCACGAAAATGTTTTATAATCTGATGGAACAAACTACAAATAGGTACTTACGCTGCATGTAGTTATAATCCTCCTTGGTAGCCCCTCTGGTCCATGATGGAGGAGACTTATTGTTGCGTGGAAGGGGGGCGAATTCGGACACTCCAGGAACTGCAAACGAAGTTGAGCATTGGGATCCTTCGTCAGAATTCACTAAATTTAGATCGTGTATTATAACGTCGCCCATTGCCGATTCAGTTTAAAATCTGATCATTCAGATCGTTTATAACCGAAATCAAAATTCCAAAACTACATGAAATTGAAATTAAAATCATGACGGAATGACAACATTAGAAACTAAATAAGTTTCGCGCGATTTTTTAAACTTATTCATTTAATGAAATTAACCTATTTTGTTTGTTTCGTGGTGACAAATATTAAATCAACTGTCGTACTTTGTTCAGGCCACAATTCTGGGGAAGCACGATCCAGTTTCTCCGAGCTGAACAAGCTTTCTTCTAACGACGTCAATGGAGTATCATCAGATGGTGTCGGTTCTGTAACAACTAAAAACACACGCGTTTGTGAAGCAGCGGCACTGTAAGCATCAAATTACTCAGATGTAATTGTGGTGTTTATTACACACTTCAACATATGACATAAACAGGCACTAAGCTAAAACTATCAACTATTTACCTTCTTGAACAATAGGATTTTGTTTCGCGGCCATTTTCCAATTTTTGACAATTCTCAATTCATAGACTACAGATCAAGACGCCATCATAAACAATATCAAATATCAAAGTACAGAGGTTTGCAAAAAAGTCTATATGTTCTGTTCATGAAACGGAACTAATTTTTTTGTTTGCTCGCAACATTAAAAAACTTAAGACGTTTCATGTAAACAAAGTTCGCAAGTCTATAACATTTAGAATAATTGTGCCCTAAAAGCGTGATTAAACAAACGTTAAGTGATAAAAAAATGAATAAAACCATCCGAAGTACTGGCAGAGAGATTATTTATAAGGTCCACAGGCGATAATTGGCAGAAAAAGAGCCCAAAACTATTCTTACCGATCTCAACAATGTTTACCCAAGAACCGCTGATATGAGAAGTATGTAACTGGTTGTTTTGATGTTTTTCGATGAATTAAGTGTTAATTGATGAACCCCATTCTGTTATGAATTGCTTGCATAGGAAATAAGTGGAATATTGAACAATAATCATCGAGCACATAGGTTATGTTTACATTTTGTCTGACATTACTTTGGTATAGCGCGTGAGATTAATGTTGATACTTGAGTGGCGTACTTTGCAATATGTAAATTTAAATTTGATTTCTACGTAACTTATTGTTGAATGTGATAACTATGTTTGTTTTATCATTAGAATTAGTATTTTCCGTTGTCACGACATAGCATGAAAACGGCTTGACCGATTTGGCTGATTCTTTTTTTGTTGTGTTTGTTATTATCAGGAGAAGGTTCTTAAGAAAAAAAAATGTAGTAGTAGGTAGGTAGGTAGTAGTAGGTAGGTAGGTAGTAGTAGGTAGGTAGTAGTAGGTAGGTAGGTAGTAGTAGGTAGGTAGTAGTAACTGAAAATTTAAAAAACGGTATTACTAGCATATATTTATTTTTAGGCAGTTACAAGAGGGGAATAAATTCTTGTTCAATTAAATGATACTTTGTGATTTTAATAAATATGCGTAAAAAAAATAAAAGTATCAAAACGATAATTAGGTACGCTATACGGTCACAGCGGGTTGCCATATGAACAGCACAGTGGCGGCCCCCGGATTTTCGACTCTTTTTTTGTATGCTACCGGCTATAAAGTCTTTAATGCCAAGAACATACGCCATTACTGCATTTTTTCTCGCACATTTTTTCTTATACATTAGGCATGTCCGTCTATATCTTTGTCATTCATAGTCATTTTGCTCTGAGACTTTGTCTGAGACTCCTTTTGTTTTGTCTCTTGGGTCGCGACTGTCGCGAGGTTGACGACATGTGGGATGTGAACTCCGCGATCATTGTGCCGATAAAACGTTTTAGCCAATGGCTTAAATAAATTGCCAAGAGGCTTTTCCAATACCTGAGGTCAAGGAGGCTATCGGTGGTTAGGGCTCAAGAGAGAGGAACCTCCTGATTTACTTGCCTGCGTTTATACACTTTTTGCTTATAACATACAGCTATCATTGTGAAATAGCGTCTTTCCCAACTATATTGTAGTCAGATGATTATACCTACTGCTAAGTGCTAAATTACTGTTTCTGAGAGATATTGAGATTAAGCTCCAATTTATCCCGTGAAATTCATTTTTTTTCACATTTTCTGCAATTTGCAGGCCAGTGCTATGTTTTAATAAAACTGGGAGTGCAGGTTTTCCGAGTACATATTTCTTGTTGCAGATTTTTTTGTTACCGCTATGTGAAGTTAGCTTGTGAATCCTGATCGATAGGATTATATAAGATCTGTCTCTATCAAGTGTATAAAATTACTGCTTTACCGTAACATAATAATAAAGTGATTTTCTTCATCACTCAAGTAGGCAGGGCCGTTCCAACATAAGAACTAATATATTAAAAGTGGAACATTTTGAAAAATCTTTATCAGTTCGATTTCTCAAAAACCACCCAGTTTGGACCCAAAGGTATCGGGGTTGCGGCGGCGGCGACCTCTCGCGTCCGGCCCTGGTTCAATCCATGGTCCGGAGCGAGACGAAATGGGAAGCCGTCACCTCCTTCTGCGAAGCAGTCATGCTAGCGAAGGAGGTGGCGGAACGCGAGACGAAGAAGGCCTCTCTCCCCAGCCGCCGCGGGAGACGCACCGGGCGTCGGGGGCCACGTGGTGGCTACCGGCCACCGTAGACGTGGGCCTGTGGACGATTAGCTATGGGCTAGCCGTCCGTCTGTCTAATGCCGACAGGCCGTGTCGACGGCGCGTTCGTGTTCCACGCGCGCCTCAGAGATGTCAGCATAAGGGGAGGGGCCCGCAAAGGCTGAAGCCTGCCGGGGTTGCGGGCCTATTCGAAAGAGATACCGCGGCCCCGGAACATAAAGGGCGAGGAAGGAACATGGATGGGTTTTAGTCAGTAAAAGTCTGACACACCCTTCCGCTCCGCCCACATTGGGAGAAGTAATTTGATGATAATCCAAAAAAAAAAGATTATTATTTACTTATTTACAAAAGTAAGTTTTTGTAAATAAGGTCTAGCTAGCCCCCATTTCAAGGCCTGCACCCACCTAAACCTAATTTCTTTGAGAATTCGAAAATTCAGGTTTATTGCAAAGATATAACCCGTATCGTTGAAGTCCTTGAAAAATAAAACATATTTAGATTCAGACATAATATATATCTAGCGTTTATTTGATGACTACATAATTATCTGTATTGTAAACGGGCTGGTGTCCTCAACTCTACGTCAAACCGCGTATTTTGCGTATGGGCTCTAAATTCACCACGCGGGTCCAGTGCGGATTGGTAGATGTCACATGTCTTCCAATTTTGGTACATATCTGTAAATTACGATATTCCAGCATCAATTCAGTTGCGAACACAACACAGATAAAAATATCACAATAAATCACCGACGAAGCCGATTATGCTCTGTTTTTACTGTTCCGTAATGCTGGAAGTCATTAGATTATGTTCAGCATATACCTTTTTTTTTTTTGCAGCAGCAGCATATATCTCAATTTCATTTTGTATCGTAGTTTGTTAAATACGACTATTTGTACCGTCTAAAAGTGTTACTTACATATATGAATCGCGAACAATAATATTTTAATCAACATACAACCTAGCACTGGCCTGCAAATTGCAAAAAAATATAATAAAATTAGAATTATGCGGGCTACCCGTTGACCCGGTTTCCATGCTTTACATCTGAATCACAGATTAAAATTCTTTTAACTCTGGTAACACTTTTGTTGCCAGATTATACACTAACTACAATATGGAAGAATTATATACAGATTATATTCTAACTATGATATTGTACTAATATGGAAGGTAATTACTGTGAAACAAATAGCGGTGGCATGGCTGGTTTATAATTAATCATTTTACTGTGAAACAAAAGCTCATCAATCGGCCTAATAGATCAAATTAGGATCTAGCCATGGAAACGCCATCTACAGCAAAGTTTAACCAATTTTCGCATTACTATGAGAGGTTTTCTTTTTGAGAATTAAAAAAAAATGTATAGTTTCTATGAACTCGATAGATGGCGTTGATCCGACCACGTTACTAGGTGCCGAAGCCAAAACGCTTGAAAAAACACACGTCACACACGTTCGTTCACTCATTCGTTTGCATAAGCTTCCGGATATAACCATTAGGTCCAAAAATGAAATTATGAGACGTTCTGTTTCGTGCAGTAACGTAGTCAGACCAACGCCATCTATCCAGCGACTAGGAAAGAGTTGAAAAAGAATTTACCCCAAAAAAATTGATTTCGCTGTCTTTTGTTAATTTATCTATCTATTCCTCATGAGATTGTGTAGTTTGTTTTCAAATCCAATGAATAAAACACATTTTTCAAGTTGGTGGTAGATTTTGTAATTTTGTGATGTCAACACTTTTTTAACATTTAAATTTCTTTCTTCCGGTTGCCAACACAAGGCAAGGTGGGTTTTTAGGAAAAGCCACATGGTTTATTTGTGAATTAATTGAATGTGTTAAGAATAAAGTGATATTACAGTTTAAGTTTGTAGCCCAAGGTAAGATTCGTGTAATTTACATGCCAGTCTTATCCTTGGGGTGCGAAATAACCAAAAATTGAAAGTGCTCACAACGCGCACAAAGTGTCATGTTGTATTCGTAAAATTTTTGAGTAAGCCAAGATTTCAATGTGATAAAGAGGTTGCAAATGATATTTAGGTCGTGACAGAATAATTTAACTGCTAAGAAAATAGTCTTTTACGTCAATCGCACATCACTGATTCCTGCTCGTTAATTCATAACCTTACTTTTCAATGCCCGCTGTGTAGTAAACATCAGGATTACTACTAAATCAAACTGAACTCAGTGTCTATTTACTCGTAATAAGTCTTTAAGCTAGTTCGTTCTTTATTTTGACGTAAATTTTACTGTTTTAAACAGACCTCGACCTATAGCTGGAGTTTTTTTGGAAAACTTGACTTCAGGATTTCTATAATTTACGCCAGTTCTATCATGATGTCTTCAAATTATAATCTTTTAGTTTTACGTCATAAGAATCATCAAACTACATAGGATATTATCAAATCCCTGTCATGTTTTATTCCAGATGCGTTCCGTCACATTGAAGGATGTTGAACAGGACAAGGTCGTCAAGACCGTCGCTGCCCATCTGAAGAAGTAAGTAGTATTTTAGCATTTCACATTCAAAGTCTAATTTATCTTTTCCCATTCGATTTACTTAACTGTTGAATTGGATTCCTACTTTTAAGAAACAAAACATCTGTGCCCCGAAGGTTGAGGTGACAATAAAACAATATACAAGATTAATATCGTCATCAAAGGCAAGAAAGACAATTAATAAAATTGTGTTATTTATTGGATCGTTTTTAAATACCTACCAACTATCCAATCTCGATACTTCTTGATTCAGATGGCGTTTTCAGCCTATCCCATATGAAAGCGGTAGTTGAAACTTGTATCTTCTTCTTTTGCCTTTGATTCTTTAACTGAATTGTTGAAATATCCAAAGCCATTCCTTTATTCATGTTTTCATGCACTATTTTCCAGGACAGGCAAGGTTAAGTTACCAGAGCACATGGATCTGGTGAAAACTGGTCGTTTCAAGGAACTGGCTCCCTATGACGCTGACTGGTTCTACGTAAGGTGTGCGGCTATCCTTCGTCACATCTACATCCGTTCCCCTGTTGGAGTCAAGACTGTCACCAAGATCTTCGGTGGTCGCAAACGTAATGGAGTCACACCCTCACATTTCTGCAGGTAATTTTTATGCTTGATTTTTTGGTTTTTTTTTTTACACTTGTAGGAGTAGGCCAAAGCTTAATTGTTTCAAGCATGCCCAATTACCAAAACTTTGATTGTTGACTGAAAACCGGCACTGTGCTCCTGTGTTACATGGCGTCAGAACATAATGCTGAACAAATTTTGTTTTGTGGATGTGACAAATATTTTGTGTTTTATTTTGTTCATGTGTCATATCATCATCATTACAGTATTTCAGTTTTTATGTCTTGTGACTGGGACTGTAGCTACATTTAATTTTCGTCTTTGTTTCAACAATTCCAAAGTAAATGTAATTCTGGTTTCTGGTTTTTCTAATAAGCTGTGGTTTTATGACTACTTTGTTTGCATATTAATAAGTCCCTGTGAGTACACAGCTCAATGGCAAAATCAGTTGACATTTTCAGTTACTGTTTTGTTTGTGTTTTCTGTTTTTGCAGTGTAAAATTACTTTTTTCTGCATTTATAAATTTATTTTTTTATTGGAGATAGATGTAATATAGGAGATCCTTCTAGTTGTATTTTTGTTCATCTTTTTGGAGGATTTCAACAATAAAACTGGCATATTCAACTGCCCCATAACATTGTCTTTTAAAAAAGGAGATTGAAGTTTGATGCAAAAAAGGGTTGAAAATTCCACAATCTTTGCTACCAGAGAACCATAGTAAAATTTTTCGGAATTAAAGAACCTAAAATGACCTATAATTGTTCCATACGCATCTAACTAAGTATATATTTTTATTTTTCAGATCATCAGGCAGCATTGCTCGCAAAGCCCTCCAAGCCCTCGAGGCCCTGAAAATGGTTGAGAAGGTTCAAGATGGTGGTCGCATCCTCACTGTTCAGGGTAGGCGTGATCTTGACAGAATCGCCGCTCAGGTCCGCCTAAAGGCAAAGCAGGCCGCCAAGCAGCAAGTCATCGTTCTGTAATTTTATGACCAATAAAAAATATTAAAACTTACTGTTGTTTATTTTATTTCAGGTTTTTATCCTAGTTCTCAATCCAACATTACTTGAATTTCCATAATAAAAAAAAGGAATTCGTGCTCATGTAAAGAGGGTTTTTGAATTCATTCATTTAATTGTTTTTGCAGGTGAATGTTTATTTACAGAAAAAAATCGCGAACGTTTTTGATGAATCTACCAGCTATTGACAATTTCCTAATACTGTTCTAATTTGGCTTTGGCTTTGTAACCCTGGCTCATATACTTCATGCTAGAATAATGTGAAACTAATGTCCGTCTGCCCTTTTCACGTATTAAGGAAATAAAAGACATGCTCCGCCGACCCGAAATAAATTGGGATAAGGGTAAGAGAATAATTATTTATGGGCCTCGTATCAAATTTGAGGTTGTAGGTGATGTTTTATGGTTTTAGGTCGCCTCACATCGTGGCCCCGTAGTATGTATAAACAACAAATCTGGGAGACTAAACATAGTCGGAAAAAATGTCACACATGGCGTGAGGGGGCTACTGCTTGCAGAATGGTTGGTTGGCCGATGGGACTAAAAGGTTATGGAATAGTGACTGATGCAGCATAGATAGATTAGGTACTGAGCGCGGCATTACACGCATTAGCAGTGCATAACTCGACATTTGGCTCGGTGCATAAACAAGCCTCCGAGAGCGCCTAGTGATGATCATTGTCGTTTCTGGATGTCCTAGTCAGGGGGAGCAGACTACCGGGAGTTGGGCCTCGTCTGAAGACGCTATCAGGGAGAGCAGAATGCGCTCCCGACTAAGGAGCCGTAGTGGGTGTGTGAGCAGCAGTACTTGTTTAACACCGCTCATGATGACGATAGATTATAGCACCGGTCTTCACGTTAATTGAATCTGTTTTTTTCTTAGAATAACTTACCTTTATCCCATTTCTATAAGTGAAAACAATGAAAAATATTTGGAGGTCGGCCACACTCAAATGGAGGGAGATTCTGTCCATAGCGCGATAGAACGGAAGTTGAAAAACCGTTTGATCCATTTGACCAGTGACTATCTATCTGCTACTTTAGAGTAGACAAAAACCTTATCCTTACGAGACTACAATGATTGATTATGATTTTATTAAATACTACACAGACACGTCAACATGGCGTTATAATTCTATCAGACCAGGGAGAAAACCAGGGCACCCAGGTGATGACGGATATAAAAGCATTGATGTATGTTCCAGAGGGACAGATACAGTATAAAACCAGTCATTCCGATGATGTGGGCAATGTTTGCCTCAGCGAGTTACCAAAATTCCCATCATAACACAATATAAACAGCTTCATCGGAATAAGCTCCCCATCACTGATACAAAATTTGCACACCTGCAAGAATTACAGAGCGTAATTCCGGTGGACTGTCATGCATTTTATGATGCTTTACCGCATAATTAAAATAAGTTTTAAACTGAATGCTGATTGTTCAAATTACGAGAATGGTGTCGATTCTGTTGTGCACAAACTAAACTTAATTTAGGCTATCACTATCTTTTTCTCACTAATAAAACGAGAAAGAGACGGACGTAATTTAGAGCTGTCAAATTTAATTCGAACTAATATTTCCATACAAATGAAGGGTGCACGTAAAAACATGTCGACTAAAAACACGGTGAAGCGCAAGGCATAAACTAGTTTGACATCTCTAACTTAGTGCATAGCTATAGCCGTCCTTTTCTCGAACTGCCTCTGGGTAAAAGATAGCCATAGTTTAAATTAAGTTTAGTTTGTGCACAACAGAATCGACACCACTGACTAGGTATTTATTACTAAAAGAAGACTGTTTTTTTTATAAGTACCTTACTTTTTATTAGATTGAACCTAATGTGATTACAAATAATTACCATAATTATGAAGGATTATAAGATTATTTTCATTAAATGATTAATTAAATTACTTGTTTTTATTTAGAGCTTTAATACCAATAAATTCTATTTGCAATATTTGCATCAGATTTTCTATACCAATAACTTGTATCTACCATAAACTACCCTTAGACTCAAAATAAAACAAAAATAACTTTATTAATCAATACCATACTTAAAAAGAGAAAACTTGGATTTTCAGTATCTCATTATACCTTGGAATAAGTTTTTTATTAAGTTTTATTGTTCCACTTTAAAATTCACCCGGAATCAGATAGGTGGTATTGGGCGCTTGTGGTCGATATCTATTTATAGCTTTTATGTTTTAATAGAGCCCGTTCAGAAAAAAATGTTTATACAAATATAAACCTATAAATTATCATTTTTATTTTATTATGATTACCTGAACCTCAAAAATAAATCAACTAAGTATATGAAGGCGCCATTAAAGTGTCGATATCAATGAAAAAGTCGATATAATAGAACATCACTAGTTATCGATAACAAGATTCCTGCAATCACTATTACACTTTATACATAACTATAAGTATGTCTATGTGTGTAAAACCCCGATGGCTACAACAGCGCCAAAACGGACCATTGGGAAACTCTACCGAAAAGTCACTGTCGTACCTATCTGTTTAATCATTTGCGTGCATTTCAACTTCAACTAATAAATATCCAATCTGTGGTTTCATTGTAATATTGGTTTCGATTGGATGTGTTTGGATAATTATGCAGTGACTCAGATCAACAAAAAAAGGAAGATGGAGCGCTGCGAACATCAAAAGTGTGAAAAGTGAAGCCACTTTTTTTGTGTATCGAAGGGTTGCCATTTCTTAAAAAAATCCCTATTATTTGGGGAATAATATTGTATGGGTTAGATAATATTGTAACATAATGTTGAGTATAGTATTGTACCTCAATTGTTTAGGACTTCTATTCCGGAAAAAAAAAATGATTTTTTTACATCGCCAAATTGTCTTGAAATAAAACATGTAATTATATTTTCAATCAACTTTATTAAATTCAAATAAAATCAAAAGTCATTTATACAAACAGTAATGAGACCACAATTTTCAAATGTCAAACTTGCAACCAGACAAGATAGTCCCCCAAAATGCCCGCCCACGGTCTCGAACGTTTGGTTTGGTTACGGTGGTCTATGGTTTCTAGTGTGCGCAGTAGGTAGCTTAGCAATCTGAGCCTGAGCTGAGTATGGATGGAAGCATTATTAAGCAGAAGCAGCACACCATTCGCCAAAAAAACTATATTCTGAACAGACCACCGTATCAAAATCACTAACTTTAAACAAAAGGTTGCGTGTTCAAATCACGTTAGGGTCGCCAATGAAAGCGCGCGTGGCGGGCTTCTCAATATACAGAAGGTGCTACCGGTGAGATAGTTGTTCGGAAAGCAGACATAAAAAGTCTAAAACGTACTGTAAACTATTTACATGAAAATGTATGCACAATTTATGAATCTAACAAAAATATTTTCATCTTACGAAATTGACAAGAAATATTATAAAACAACATGAAAAAATTTTAGTCGAGAAGTGACAGACCATGTCAAGTCAAAATAAATAGAGTGTCGCAGCCTCAGAATAATGATTCTGAGGTCGCAGCACCGGCCTGTGACAAATGAACGTCGCTTCCTTGGTCGCGGCCTCACGGCGTGCATAGTGATGAGTAGTGTTAAGCACTAAAGTCACTGATAAATTCATAGCTAATAAAAAAAGTTATTTTTTAAAACATCACTTTAGTCATGCATATTCGATCTTAAAAACCTTGTTGTTGAGTATTTTTTTTAAATTGTTGCCGTTTAGATTTGATGGTTTGTGAAATTGTTTCTAGTTTGGAAATGTGGTGAAATGGTATGTTTAAATATTTTTCAATAACACATCTAATTAAATTAACTTTATGCTCAAGATCAAGGTTTTTAAAATATTTATAATTTCCTAAAAATGATTCTAAAATCTTTGTTACCATATATTTGTACTGATTTTCTATCATATTAATTTTCTCTTTTGTTATTTTTCTAATTACAACTTCGCACACCATACATTATATAAAATACGTCGTTGGAAGGAAAACACAGTCCACCTTTGTTTTTTAGTGAAATTAATTTATGAAAATCATATCTGTCTGTAGCTAACAAGCTAACATTTTTCACATTTAATTATTTTTGAAATATAATGTGCTTTCCCTCCTGCAATATATCCTATTATCAAATTTTTGTTATCATCGAACTCAGGGATATTTAATCTTTTAGCAAGATATTCTTTTATTTCTTTAAGAAATTCAAACATGGTCGTTTCTTTTTCATCTTCTTTTTCATGTATATAAGAAGCCGTGGTTCTATTGATGACAACAGTGGAAGCTGGACAGCTCAAAATTGCAATGCTTTCCAACGGGACACAGTTGCCTGTTGTTAAGCATTTTATATCCAAATGGGAAAGCAATTTTCTGTAGCTCCCTTTAAATTGGCGTACATTTGGGTTGTCGTTGAAACTACCTTGCATTCTTTTTGATGTGAACATTATTTCCAAATGGTCTTGAATAATTTTATAGACAGGAATAAATATAAGTGTCTTCTCGGTATGTATCAATCTGTGATAAAGACTCTTCAAACTCTCAATATTAATAGTAATTCCCAAAAATCCTATTTTGATTTTTTTGTTTCAATCACTGGTTTATATATGCGTGTAATTATAAAGGTAGGCCGCCCATTTTTTATAACTTTCCGTTTAGTGACTGATTTTAAGTTTGTCAAAAAAAAAATATAATTTTGATTTTGTTACTTTCACAAAGCGGTTTTTTCAAGTCAAACTTTCTCATAGACCTTGTATTAAATATATCAAACATGTCGTTAATTTTTTTAATGAAGATTTCTGTAGGTTCTGAATCTTTAAACTTTGACAGCTTTAGTTCTCCCCTACAAGTCTTCAGAGCAGTAGCAACACTTTCACTAAATAATTGAGTAGCGACTAGCGAGTTTGACCTTCATTATCTGGTTTCTAAAATTAATATGTCGCTTCGACAATTTGTTCCCCAAATGAAAACCTTCCTCATTGTGCATTGCGTTTAGACTTACCAGATAATGCCAAGCAACGGTTTTGTTGTCGATGTCTTGGAACTCTTTTTTGGCCTCAAACTGGTTTCTTAAGAAATTCACTACATGGCTTGGGTCAACGAAACAAGCAACATCTGAGTCATCAGCTGGATGTTTAAAAGTTTGTTTTTAAATTTGCCAGATCTTTAATTTTGCACCCAAGCTGCTCTATTGCCGTAAAATTTGTGGTATGCCCATCAAACGTGAGAGACACGACGTCAACTTCAGATTCAAAACACTTTGAGACAAAGTTTGATGAGATTGGCCTTTTGATTTAAAAATATCCTAAAGGTTTCTTAAATCTGTGGTTGATTCCTACCAACAAGAACACTAAAGCTTGTGTAGCTGGAGGTGCTGATTCGTCAACACCAGAACCCAGGTCCACCAATCCTATGTATTTTTTTCCATCCCAAATTTTTTGAGATCGAATGGCCACTTCGTCGAACACCAAAGAACAAATAGGGCGATGGTCGCTTACTTGGGATTTGGCCTTTAAGGCCTGAAAAGCCTCCTCTGTGAATCCTGGCTCTCCTTTTATGGATCCATACCACCTACATATATATACCGTGTTTTCGGATGAAGGAGGCAAGTATTGAAAGAGTTTCTTACGTATTCATAAGCTCTAGGGGAATAGTAATTTAAGGTCAGACAGATTTTTTTTACTGCGGGAGTGTAATTGATGCTTATTTTTAATTTTTTACTGTTTAAATGATTGAATATGTCTATTATTGCAATATTTCCATTTAATGAGTCATACAATTCCGGACTGATATTATTTTCTTTTTAAATTACGTATTATGTCTTTAAGAGACTTGTTTCTGGTTTTGAGGCGCCTAACTTTTTGTTGTAGTTGTTTAATTTTTTTCTTGTTATTACGTAGAATTTTATCCTTAAAAATCAATGTTTGTCTCAATTGATGCTTCCTAGGTGTATCGAAGTTTAATTCCTTTTCATCTGTTATCTTGAACATGGTAGGTGAGACACGTGAGACCTTAAACAAACATAAAAATAAAAACCACCACCACCACCACTATTACATAATTTTAAAGGGGAGTGCATACCGGAGAAACTGAAGAGGATGCACTTTGTAATACCGTGTAATTAAAATCCGGATTGGGTAAATCAGGTAGGTTCTATAACAAAGATATTGTATATGTGTGCGCTGCTCTATTGTGTTGTGCTGTCCACTAACGAATAATTGATTATTCTATTTTATTCTATATTACATGATTACATTGCATATTAAGAATGGGGTCGGCAAGTTAAAGCTGATTGTAGATGGCGCCACCACCGCACAGACCCAATCTGACCAATGAGGTCAAACTATTTTGAAATATAAAATGACATTGACAGATTTTCAACCAATGACGATGCTTAGGTTCATGCGGTGCTAGCGCCATTAGTTCCACAGTTGCCAACCCCATTGTGTATTAAGAACTAACAATAAGAGGCAGGAAAATATAAACGGAAAGCAATGCAGAGGATGCACTTGGTAATACCGTGGAATCAACAGCCGCATTGGGTAAAACAGGTAAGTCCTATTACAAGATATTACAAAATAAAATAATAAATACATTGCATATTTAAAATAAAAACTAGATAAGAGGAAGGCAAATACATACGGATACAAATGCAGAGGATGCACTTGGTGATCCCGTGCAATCAACAGTCGCATTGGGTAAATCAGGTAAGTCCTATAATAAAGATATTACAACATCATTACAATGCATATTTAAAATAAAAACTAGATAAGAGAAAGGCATATACATACGGATACACATACAGAGGATGCACTTGGTAATCCCGTGCAATCAACAGTCGTATTGGGTAAATCAGGTAAGTCCTATAACCAAAATGTTACAAAATAAGTTGCACACTTAAAAACGAGAACAGACAGAGAATGCACTTGGTAATGCCGTATCGTCAATGGTATCAGGCAAGTCTGGTAAGTTCTATAAAAAAATACACGAGTAAATCCAGCTTTAAAATAAAGCTCTAAATACAGATAAAAATTTTCTTCCCTAAAAATCCTTTTACGATTCCCATACAACCCTTTTCTGAAGATTAGAGTAAATAAATAGTACATACTTGATCAAACGTAGAGGATGAACATTGTGGCACTGAGTTTTCAGCAATCACGGACGATGGAAATAACATCTAAAATATTAAAATAAAATGTTGGTAGGTACAGTAGTATTTTAGTCTAAGCTGAGAAACTAACTCAAATCAGAAAAATAAAGCCTGTGTTTAATTATTAAATTTATTGAATTTTTTAAAATTGAACATTGTATACCTTTTTAGGATATCCGCTTTTGGTCACACGGCGAAGTCCATTTTCAGTTCTATAAAGATCGTTGTTATCAAAATGATCGGAACAAACCACGCTGGTTTTCGATGGTAGCCATTTTGGATCATTTCGACTATTTCTAATAGCAACTATCCATTTACTTTGTTTTTCAGGTTTAATCGGAAATCTAAAATATTAGAAACATAACAAGTAACATTAAAAACATGATACATTAAAACTAATATTTACTTTTATAAACAAAATAACATTTATTTATGTTCTAAATTAAAATTAAAAAACCCCCGACATATTATAATGCAGTAAATAATGTACTAAAAGTTAATTGAAAAATAGTCATCTTTCCTCATCTCATTTCGTTAGTTAGTATTCCTCATTCCCTCTCAATATACTTAGTGTACATTATTCTACTAGTCAAGTCCGTTAATTGATACCCATATTGAAGGAGTTGTGAAAAAAAAATGAATATAATGTAAGAAATCACATTTCGAATGAGGTAATTTTAAATAATATTATGGCAACCCTCGCACTCATGTCAGTAGTGATTATATACTCTGTGGTCACTATTTTTGTTCCAGTACCAGTAACCTAAAACTAGTTTATTTACTTAATAAAAACGATGTTTTTTCGAGTACTTACACGTGAAAAGTGACGCCGTGAGACTTTTTATGTGTATTGCTATTGTTTTTGCAACTTTTCACTACACACGAAGGCATAATTCATTTTTTTTAAACAATGTTATTTGGACGACGACTTCTCACTTACTAACAGTGTTGCCATATGATGAAGATTTGAATGAAGATTTCAAGCCTCCTCGGCTTGAAATCTGTATGTTCATTAAAAAAATCCGTACAATATCCGTATCAAAATGAAACTAATAAGATTATTTATACATATTTTTAATTCATCATTTCTAACATGTCCGAATTAATATTTCAATGAAAACCCTGAGGCTGACAGTGTTGGTGACGCCGAGTGAGAGACACAGAACACTTATACCTACCCCAGGCGGGGTGAGAGCCCTGCGGACTCTCCGTCCGCATTTCGGCCCATTGTGCTGCTCGACGAGGTGGGCAAGCTCTTTGAGAGAGTAATTGCAAACCGGCTCGCCGAGCATCTTGAAGGGATGGGGTCGAATCTTGCGGAGAACCAGTATGGTTTCCTCAAGGGGCGCTCTACTGTGGAAGCCATCATGCGCGTGAGAGCTCTCACGACGGGGGATGCAATATCCCGGGGCGGGGTTGTTTAGGCGCTGTCTCTCGACATCGCCAACGCCTTCAACTCCTCGCCCTGGAGCTGCATCAGGGAGGCACTCCGGTATCACCGGGTGCCGACCTACCTCCGTCGTGTGGTCGGGGACTATTTGTCGGACAGGGCCGTCATTTACCCCAATCGCTGCGGAGATTGGAACCGGCGAGAGATGTCGTGCGGTGTCCAACAGGGATCGGTTTTGGGACCGCCCCTGTGGAACATCGGTTACGACTGGGTGCTGCGCGCGGACCTCCCTAGTGGTATCAGCGTCGTCTGCTACGCAGACGACACCCTGATGCTGGCACCGGGGAGGTCGTACGAGGCGGCGGCCGAAAATATGACACGCTTGGTTGCGAAAGTCGTTGAGAGGATCCGGCAACTGGGTCTCGAGGTCGCATTGCACAAGTCCGAGGCCATGTGCTTTCATGGGTCTCGGAATGCGCCACCGTCGGGATCCACACTGACGGTAGGAGGGGTATCCAACAACGCCGAGTCGACGTTGAAGTACCTAGGACTCGTCCTCGACAGCCGGTGGAACTTCGTGGAGCACTTCCGACGGTTGGCCCCAGGCTGGAATGGACCGGGGCTGCCTTCAGGCGGCTCATGCCCAACCATGGGGGGCCAAACGCCTCCTGCCGCAGGCTCTACGCGGGGGTCGTGCGGTCCATGGCCCTTTACCTACGGGGCCTCAGTGTGGGCGCGTTCCTTGAAGCGGCGAGCCGCTCATTATCTGAACGCGCCCCAAAAAGTGGTGGCCGTAAAGATGGTCCGTGGGTACCGCACGATCTCTCGCGAGGCGGCGGGCCTGCTTGCCGGATTGCCGCCATGGGATCTGGAGGAGATAGTCCTCCCGCGCCTACACGAATGGCGCGCGGAGGTTCTACGGCGGGGGCACAGATATTATAATACTTCGCCGGGGGGAAAGTCCGCTGCCGCGGCCAATTGCCGCTCAGCGGACTGACCTCCGGCGCGATCTCATGGCGGCATGGAGAGAGCGACTGTCGCAACCCCGTGCAGGGCACGCCACGATAGTGGCGGTAAGTCCCCTCTTTGAGGAGTGGCTGGAGATGCGCCACGGCGTCCTCACCTTCCGCCTGACGCAGGTCCTCACCGGACACGGATGTTTCGGGAGGTACCTGCACCGAATCGGGCGGGAGGAAACGCCCGGGTGTCTCCACTGCGAGGATCGACCGGAGGACACGGTGGAGCACACGGTGGAACTCTGCCCTGCGTGGGCGGAGCACCGCCGTGTCCTCGTAGCGGCGATCGGGGGCGGCGACCTCTTGCGTCCGGCCCTGGTTCAATCCATAGTCCGGAGCGAGACGGAACGGGAAGCCGTCACCTCCTTCTGCGAAGCAGTCATGCTAGCGAAGGAGGTGGCGGAACGAGAGAGGGAGAGAGCCTCTCTTCCCGGCCGCCGCGGGAGACGACCCGGGCGTCGGGGGCCACGTGGTGGCTACCGGCCACCGTAGATGCGGGCCTGTGGACGGTTGGCTATGGGCTAGCTAGCCGTCCGTCCGTCTAACGACGACGACAGGCCGTGTCGACGGCGCGTTCGTGTTCCACGCGTGCCTCAAAGAGATGTCAGCATATGAGGAGGGGCCCGCATGGGCCGAAGCCTGCCGGGGTTGCGGGCCTGTTCGAAAGAGATACCGCGGCCCCGGAATATAAAGGGCGAGGAAGGAACATGGATGGGTTTTAGTCAGTAAGAGTCTGACACTCCCTCCCGCTCCGCTCAGAGTGGGAGAAGTCATTTGATGATTTCAAAACCTAAAAAAAAAAATTCAAAAAAAGGCGGGGTGAGAGATACAAAAGAACAGGATAGCTCTGCTAACAGCTGTCTTGTTCTTTTGAATCAAAGACAATAACTCTAAAGGTATTGTCTACATAGCTACAACGTTTTTATCACTGTGAAACATTACCTTCGATCCACCACCATCGATCACAGCAAGTTAGCGTTTTTGACGATCCGTTAAAGAAATAGAGAAGCAAACCGCCTTGATAAAGGCGAACGTTTTCGACGATTTCCAATAAGGAATAGCTCTGACAAGAGTTATTGTTTACGGTACGTTTGACGATTTCTGAATAAAGAAATAAGAGTGTCAGAGCTGTGAAGCCATTCTTCAGTCTTCACTTCACACGTTGATATCTTCATCCACGAGTCTTCAGTCGTCCGTCAACTCGATACACCACACAACATCGCTACGTCTGCACCCGACGGCGGCCGCTCTGACACATATATATTGTAGTCTTTGTCTGACACTACGCGTGGGCGCGGGCGTCACATCTATTTATCCCTTCGCGATCTAGCGCTCCGTTGCAGTCTCGCGAGACGCCCAGGGGCACAGGGCGTCGCGCCGAGAGCGCTGGCGCCCCCCCCGCGGAATTGCTACCTCAACAATGCTGTGACGCGATTGGTTAATATTCTCATATTCTTATTGGTTTTTTTATTTTGTTAATGTGATTTTTTTATAATGTACGTGTTTTTATTGGTTAGCATAAGTTAGTAAGTAAGTTTTGAAATTGTATATAAGACGCTCCTTTTTCCAAACACTACCTAAACATCTTCCCTAAAGTGGTGACCCTGCCTGAACACAAGAAGAATCCTTGCCTGAAACTCTGCCAGTACCTATTGGATCAAGAAAAGTGATCGCCGAAGCTCTGCCCGTCTCACGACTGAATCACTCTCCATACCGACCAAGATGAGTACCGGAACAGAAGATCAACAATCAAGCTCAACATCACACCCAGTCTCGAAGGCCGAAGCAGCTGGCATTTTACTCACCATGCGCATTCCACCATTCTGGCGTGATCGACCACGGCTCTGATTCATCAGTTTCGAAGCAGCAACCAACGACCTCAAGAAAGGCCAAGCCCAACTCGCCCAGATGGTCATCGCACAGCTCGACCGACAAGACATCGAGCAGATAATGGACCTGCTGTACAACCCACCAGAGACGGACCAGTACAAAGCCATCAAGGAAAGGCTCATATCTTCCTACGAAGAATCCGACAGCCGCCAGTTCCAAAAACTACTGTCCGATATGGAACTCGGAGACCAGAAGCCGACGCAGCTACTCCGCCGCATGCGAAACCTCGCCAGAGAAAAGGTTCCCGACTCCACCCTGCGACTTATGTGGACAAATCACCTTCCATCACACGTTCGCTCAGTCCTCGCTGTCAGCGAAACATTCAGCACCAAGACAGCCCTCGACGAAGTCGCACTACTCGCTGACAAGATTATGGAGCAGACAGCAGCAACGGAAGTCGCAGCCGTGAACACCCCTGCATCACCTGCACTATCCGCACCGCAAGCAGATACGCAGTACCTTATCAGCGAGATAAGAAAACTATCGCTAGAAATAGCGGAATTGAAATCGCATTATCAAGACAACAACAACTATCGCCGCAGTCGTCGTTCATTGCATCACCGCAGTTCATCACGTCAACGTAGCCGCGATGTATCTCCATCTCCATTTTGCTACTATCACCGCCGTTTCAAAGAGCAAGCAAGACGCTGTACATCGCCCTGCTCATTCAAGAAACACGCTATACCACAGATTACCAGATAACTCACTCCATACAAAATTTTCAATACCTACCGCTATAATAGCCTACACTTTCAAGTCGATAGACGCTGCGAACGAAAATGTACCTAACCTTACAAACGTAAAGTGGGGTTTGCTTTGTAGATCGCGCAGCCGTCTGGATATTGTGAATTGCTAGGGCTGCCTCTGTCGACGAAGATGACGGGATTTTTAGTATAGACGTACAATATAAAATAATACATGTTCTATAATGTATCAGAATTTACAATTGTTTTAAAAATAAGTATAACAACGAAATATGTATAAAAAAGAATAGTTAAAAAATCAGCGTAAAGGTGTTTTATTTTGATGTAATGATTAATATTTTTTTCCCTTCCTTAAATTCCTAATTGTTAAACTTTAACATAGAGAATATTCGAAATCGGTCAAATAGTTTTGTTCAAGTTATCTTTGGGGAACGTGCGTACGTGCGCGCCGCGCGGCTGTTGACAACCCAGTGCGCTATGGGCTACCGGTTGCCCGGCGCTCGGTAGGTGATTAGCGCGTGTAAGTACAGTGCCGACCAAAAGTCGATAGGCAATCTCACAAAGCAATAGCTTGACGTTTAGTTTGACTTACGACCTTCTACTTTCAACAAAATAGATATTGTCAGCAACTAGTTGTAGTTCATAATTTCAATGCCAATATCTAAGACATGATGGCCTAGCGGTTGGGCCCGTCCAGAATTAAGAGTGAATCAGTAAGCCGTGAGTTCAAATCCCGCACAGTTACTTTTAGACTTTTTGTAAGTTTTTACTCTACAGAAATATTATATTCTTTAACTTGTTTGCTTTGTTCACACATTTCGTAAAGTTAGGGAGGTAGATAGAAAAATAAGTCAAGAATTTTGTTAGATTTCTGTGAGGTAGACATGAATTTTATGAATATTTTAACTTGATCGGAATGAACTTTGTCGTTTGGTTGTAGTCATACATAATACACAATATAATGTGGTAGTTGATGGTCAGTGACGTGTGGTTTAATAGATAGCGATATTGTTGTTGATGTGATTCTTAAAATGCGGGCAAATATAAATATTATGGCGAGGGCGACTATTATCGCGAATTATCCGCGCTTCATAAAAGTGGCCTTAATAGAACTGAATGTGAGTATTATAATTATTTATGAATTGTAACTTAAACATTAAAAATTAAAAACGAATGGGTATTATAAATTGTTCATTTATTTGGTGACCTGTGGTTTACTTAATTCGTTGTTTTTTTTTCAAACTATCATGCAAGATAAATAATTAGTGTTTATTATTGGATTTATAAATGCAGAGTGAATGAAGTCACTTTAGTATTTATTACAGCTGCCTAACATAATTTTTTTTGTTTAGAGAAATGCAGTAAGTCTCTGGATCAAAAGGTATGAGGAAGAAGGGAGCCTTGCAAGTAGACAGCGAAGTGGAAGGTCGTCGCTTATTAGCGAAGCGCAGCGACAACATATCGTGGGCGAGTATGAAACCAATGGTTTCACACCTACGACACACTCGGAGTCACCGCAAACTGTTCGCCGTGCCGTCCACGCTGAAGGCTTGCATCACAGAAGATCAGCTAAAATGCCCTTCTTGACAGACAGACATAAAGAAGAACGATTACGTTTCGCACGGGAATATTTAGACTTTGACTGGATTACTTCCATTTTGTTCCGGTTCGCGGTCGCCACTCCAGAACATTTCGACCCCATCGGCCATCCGTTCTGCGAGCAATGTGCCCTGCCCACTGCCACTTAAGTTTAGCAATTCTTCGGGCTACGTCGGTGACCTTGGTTCTCTTGCGGATGTCTTCATTTCTGATGTGATCACGCAAGTAAACTCCGTGCATAGCCCTCTCCATTGCCCTTTGGGTGACTTTAAGCCGCATACGTCTACTTGACTGCATTGAAAATAATGGGGGTTATACAAAATATTAATCCCTAATGTTCTAGTTTTAATTAGACGTGTTACAAAATGTTTATAGCGATATTAATCATTCCTAAATTGAGGTTTAGTTTCAATCTTCTTTTCTTCAGGAAAATGAACACTTAAACTATAACCTCAATATGAGTTACATTTATTGTGACGTCACATAAAAAACATATTCACGAAGTATAAATTATGTATTAGTTTTCAGTAAGCAAGCTCTGTTGAATACCGATAGATAGAAGTGGGTATCAACAATTATATTTGTGTGATTAGAATATCCTTGTTATGTTAATAAAAAATGACTTCAAAGTGGGTATACAGATACACAAAAAAATCCTATGAACGGTTACAAGAGAACTTCTTATATCTAGGTAGGAATGTGACGTTACAAATCTTATTAAAGTTGTTAATTATATGAATAAATGAAACGAATAAAACAATTTTTGTTATCTGTCAGCACGACCTTTTTTTCCACCTTCCAACACCGAAAAATATTACACAATCACATAAATAGTTATGATGGGTTATTAACTTATATTTAAATCTTTATAAAAATAAATAATGAGCATGAACCCATTTCAAAATAAATACCTAAGTAAATAGTTTTTGCATAAAATACAAATATTAATAAAAGTGGTTACAAAAAAAAAAATCCATATAATGTAAACGGGATTTGAACTCGAGACACGTTGATCGTGAACCCACTGCTTAACCTAAACAGCTATCAACACCTGGTAGATATGGTCGAATTTTAGGTATCCAATGCAAATACGATCATGCGTTTGCTGCGTGTATAACAAAAGAGACGGTAATATATATCTTTTTGTTTCGTGGAGAGCGATGCGACAGCTTGCGACAGTAGGCGACTCTGTAGCTGTGGTGTGCGTAGGTACTGTATTGAGACAGCTTACACATACAGCCGCACGGACGCTCGCCCGTGCGTTCACAGCAATATGATCCTTCGCGTGCCTGTGAACTTATGAACGCTTACTGTACATGGAGTGTAGTATCTGTCATCTGTGGCTATACTCCGAGCCGACTTTCTCAAGCATCACCAACTCATCGTCGACCTGAAAAACCGAAGATTAATCGACGGTGTTACGAGTCTACAGGTCAATGCCCCGGTACGAGTATCCAACGTGCCTACAGTACGCAGCATCGATATGTCGCAATCATATCACGACATTTTGGCCCAGTATCCCGGCATAACAAGGTTAACATCGATGAAACTAAACTCCGATATCCACGTGCAACATTTCATCGAAACAACAGGACCACCCATACACAGCCGAGCTCGACCGATTCCACCACTTTGAAACAGTCAAGAAGGAATATGAGAACATGATTGAACAAGGACTGTGCCGACCGAGTAAAAGTCCATGGTCATCACCTCTACACATCGTGCCGAAGAAAAATGGCGATATTAGAGTTTGTGGTGACTATCGCCGACTAAACTCCATCACCATACCCGATCTCGATACCCCGTTCCACGCATCAAAGACTTCACAGTTTCACACATCACCTATCCGGAAAAACTGTCTTCTCAACAATCGATCTCAACCGCGCTTATCAGCAACTGAGCGTAAGAGAAGAAGACATCGAAAAAACAGCCATCATCACTCCAATGGGATTGTTTGAATTTCCACGTATGTGCCCCGGTTTGAAAAACGCGGGACAAACGTTTCAACGATACATTCACGAAGTTCTACGAGGATTGGATTTCGTCTTCCCATTCATAGACGATTTTTTATTGGCTTCAGAAAACGAAGACCAATACAGAGAACACCTCCAAATCGTACTCAAGAGATTGGAAGATAATGGCATCACCATCAACCCCGCCAAATGTAACCTCGGCAAGTCAGAAGCCCAGTTCTTAGGTTACACTGTCTCAAAAGAAGGCATCAAACCCCCACAGTACAAAATTCAAGCATTAATCGATTACCCACAACCACCTACAATAGAAGAATTACGAAAATTTCTTGGAATGATCAACTTTTATCGTGATCATATACCTAACGCCGCAGCCCTACAAGCCCCACTAAATGATTACCTACATACTACATAATGTGAAGAAACGCTACAAAACTCCGATCACGTGGTCCGACGAAGCGACTCAAGCGTTCCAGCAATGTAAAGCCAGCATCATAAATGCAGCTTTACTTGCCCATCCATCACATCATGCAACACTTGCCTTATTTTGCGATGCATCCGACAACTCAGCTGGTGCCGTTCTACAACAATACATCGACGAAACATGGCAACCACTCGGATATTATTCCAAGAAATTCAAAGACGCACAAAAGAAGTATTCTACCTACGATCGAGAACTACTTTCTATCTACATGGCAGTCAAACATTTCCGCAAAACATTAGAAGGACGTCATCTCATCATATTCACCGACCACAAGCCGCTAACATACGTCATGTCAAAAACTCCATCGAATACCGAAACACCCAGAAGAACAAGACAACTTTTGTTTATCAGCGCATTTACCACCGACATACGTCACGTAAGCGGTAAACAAAACATAGTCGCCGATACACTCAGTCGCATCGAAACTATTTCGTGCCCATCCACAATAAACTTCGAAGAAATAGCCAACGCGCAAGAAAGAGACAGCAACATTGCACAACTATTCCGAGAAACAAACATCCATAAAATAAATTACACCTCGTGGTACTTTTTGTGGTAACATGGTGTTTTGTTGACGATACTTTATCAATTTACCTACCTACCATTCACTTGTTAAGCAGGTAGGTACCTTATTACCTATTATTAATTTATTGATGTTGTCTGAATGGATCCTACAATGAAAACATTTTATTTTTTCAGAAATAAGTATATATTCTCTATCAAATCAGGTCACCACTATCGAGAACAAAACGTCACTTAGTTATGAGTCCCCTAGCTAAGTGATGGAATGGTGAAACAAAAATTTATTTAGGGGCTAATTTAGGGGAGCCTTTAAGCTAAGGGTCCCGTACGTAGGTGGTAGTATAGGGGATGTCGGTAAAAACGGGCATTAGAGGTGTGAAATGGCCGGTTTTCTAGGAGAGCGGTTTGAAACACGCCGCGCTCGTCATACACGTATTACCCGTAGACTGCCCAACCCCCGGTACGTCTTTAGTTAGGCGCCTGCTCAGCGGGTTGCGCGGTAACAGTGTTGCCGCTGGTCATTTCAACATTGACTTACTAAATGACTCGCCGAATGCCACCCATGTGGCATATCAATGTTTAATGGCTGAACACGGGTTGCTACCTGCCATCACTCACCCGACACGGGGCAAGGCATGTCTGGATCATGGCTACATTAAACTCAAAGGCAATGCTGTACAGGGGATCGTCTGTGAGGCCTCGGTAACGGATCACCACATAGTGTTGCTTGGAATCAATAGCTGTAATCCCAATACCAAAAACAAAAATAAATTCAGACTTAAAACTGACTACAACATGGTGACTGAGGAACTGAGCCAGTTAGACTGGACTGACGTTAACTCCACAAGTAATATTGACAAAGCAGTGCTTCTGTTTAATAAGACCTTAACAGATATTATCAACAAACACACCACCAGAGTAAAAATTAGTCGTTCAAAATTTAATTTAAAGCCTTGGATAACGCCAGGCCTTCTTAGATGCATTCGTCATCGAGATACTCTTCACGCTCAAACAAAGCAGGAACCGAAGAACGAAGCGCTTAAAATTGTCTACTCAAGGTACAGAAACCATTGCAACGACATCCTACGGCAGCGCAGAGCGGCCCACGACAGAAATGAATTGGAAAAACATAGCAAAGAACCAAAAAAGCTCTGGCGGACTATAAAAGAAATATGCCAAGTTCCGAAACGAACATGCGACAATCAAGAACTGCTAAGTCATAAAGATAACAAAAAATTATCCATAGATAAGTGCAATGAATTTTTTGTCTCAGTTGGCCAGAACCTTGCAACCGACATCTTAAATAGGCAGCAGTCCGCGGGAGACGAGCAAAGTATCGATGCTAGAGGTAAAATATCACCGGGGGACTCACTTTTCCTACGTCCTACTGATAATCAAGAAATAAGTGACATTATAGATAATCTCAAAGAAGATAGTGCTCCAGGTCTCGATGAATTTCGGCCACAACTCCTCAAACGCATAAAGAAATATGTAGGGGTTCCAGACCCCTAAAACATATTTGCAACTTAAGCATGTACACTGGAGTCGTCCCTACCTGCTGGAAAACCGCTGTTATTACGCCCATACACAAAAGTGGTTCCAAAAGTGCGCCAGATAACTATAGGCCTATATCATTGCTATGTGTGACATCGAAAATCCTGGAAAAACTTGTAAACAGCCGCCTTGTAAGCTTTCTGGAGAAAAAATCTCTACTTTCGGACAGGCAGTTTGGGTTTCGTCGGGGAAAGTCTACTGAGCAGGCTGTGAGTCTCCTAACTAGCACTATCTCCACAAACATCTCAAAAGGCCATCGCTCAGCTGGAGTCTTCCTGGACCTCGCCAAGGCTTTTGACACAGTATCAATTCCTATACTACTTAAAAAACTCGAATCCTTTGGTGTCAGAGGCCTTCCCTTGGATTGGTTTAAAAGCTACTTGTCAGATCGTCGTCAGCGTGTGAAAATTGGAGAAACCCTCAGCGACAGCCTCCCGGTTGCCTTTGGGGTGCCTCAGGGAAGTATTTTGGGGCCTACCCTTTTCATTATGTACATGGACGACATTCTGAGGCTCAACATTGCACAGTCGGAAGTAATCTGCTACGCTGACGACACTGCTATTATTTTTCATGGAGCTACTTGGGAAGAGACTGTGTCTGAGGCTGAAAGGGGGACGAGCATTATAACGATATGGCTGGGAAAAAACCTCCTAACACTAAATTTAACGAAAACGAATTTCTTGACCTTTCATGTCAATCGACGTACTAGGCCGAGTATTGATTCAATAAAAGTGCATAATGACAAGTGCAGTGTCTCAACAGCAGCATCTGTCTCTACCTCCGTGTGTAAATGCAACGCCATTGTCAGAGTAGAAAACACAAAATACCTGGGCGTCATAATTGACCAGAACCTGAATTTCAAAGCACACATTCGAACACTCGCTAAAAAAACTCGTAAATTCATTTACATAGCTAAACTCTTGCGAGCCAGTGTTCCAAAGAACATTTGTATTCAGGTCTACATCTCTCTGTGCCAGTCTGTCCTCCAATACTGTGTTCAGGTCTGGGGTAGCGCTGAAAAATCGTGCATGCTGGAGCTGGAACGCGCTCAACGAGCCGTTCTCAAGGTGCTCTTGGGAAAGCCACGTCGTTTCTCTACGGACCAACTGTACAGGGAGTCCGGGGTTCTTCGCGTACGCCAATTATATTTCCTTGGGTCAGTTCTAAAAATCGCAAAAAACAACAAAATCCGCTCTAGTTGCAGTAGAGGTGGCAGGAAAATAGCGGAAAGAATCCCCCTTCCAAAAGTAAAGACCCTCTTCGCGGCCCGGCATTCGTCATACTTGCCCATAAGAGTGTTTAACGCTGTAAGTAAAAGTCTCAGTTTACCCAACAATTACATAGAAGCCAAATCCAAACTTATGGAATGGTTGTTGAGCCAAACTTACGAGGAAACAGAGGGCCTACTCTGTGGCTCATGTTAACATAATTCTTTTGTTGCAATACCATCACTCACTAACACACACCCCCACATAACTCACACTACACTCCCACAAGAACTCACCTTAACTGTTGTTTTTGCAACCATGTGTATTCCTATTTTTAATTTTTCTTTTCTTTTATCAGTTTTTTGTCATTTTGTTTGTAATTTGTAACTAATATTTATCATTTTGTTGTTTTTTATTCTAATTATTCCTAAACCAATTAATTTGTTTGTTAACTTAAAGTTCATTTGTAGCGCTAGCAGAACACTGTATAATAATAACCTCGGGTAATGCATTGTATTTGGGTCACCAAGATACAGGCTGTGCCTAGTTTGGGACCCGCTGTTAAACCTATCTCAAATATGTACGACATGTAAATAAATAAATAAAAAAAATAAAAAATCATATGCAGGGTTGCCGTACGCAAGAGATGAAATTGCCGTATTGAAACAAAAATTGCCGTACATTTTTTTATTTAACTATTTACATGAAAAATTAAAATATATAAATGAAATCACTCGTCTCCTCCCATCATATCCACAACATCACCTAATAAGATATTGTTACATCGGACCTACTAGAACATTCGAGAAAGCCAGTGATTACAATGTGTGTACGTTAGAAGTTCGAGAGCATTCTATTATTATTAGTTTTAAAGTTAGGTAGGTACAAACTCGCGACCTATTTATACAAAGACATTAGAATTTCGACCGTATGCCTAGGGCATACGGTTCATATTTGTTTGTTTTGTACAAGTAGCTTATACCTACTACTTTTATAGGTAATACCTACCTGGTAGGTAAGTACCTACGAATCTTTTGTTAGTGTTTTTTATGACCCTCTCGAATGTTCGTGGTTATTCTGGTGTGTCTGTTCAATCTGTTGGCGAGTATAAATAGAGCGCTCAGGGCCACGACCGGCAGTCTTGTTTTGGCTACAGTATGAAGCGAATCGAAGTGACTTTAAGTGCGATATCTAAGCGAATAGTGATCAGTAGTGTATTTGTGATTAAGTTTAAGTTGCTTTGTGATTAATAAAGTTATTGTGTTGTTTAATCGGTAGTAATTAATTTATCTCATACCCAGCTCGTAACAAATTGGTGTCAGAAGTGAGAGATAAATTATGCCAATCCTACCAAAGGACGACACGGAGGGTATCCGTACCAGAAGCCAGCGACAGCAGGATATGGACCAAAGGCGGTTTGGAGATTCTCCGACACAGACACCGGTTGGTGTCCAGCCTACGTCAGAGCCAGTAGCTGGCCCATCTGGAGTTTCTTCAGCATCAGTAGCGCCAGACTTGTCTACTTTAATGGCGTTGCTGCAGGAACAGGTACGCCAGTTACGGGAGCAACTGCAGCGTGACAAGGAGGAGCAGGCTCGCCGTCAAGAGGAGCAGGCTCGCCGATTGGAAGAGCAGTTGCAGCGAGACAAAGAGGAGCAGGTCCGCCGCCAGGACGAGCAGATGCTCCTCATAAAGGATCTGCATGCAAGTTTTGGCAAGGACATCAAGTTGATGAAAGAACAGGTCCACCAGCATGAGAATCGCATCTCGGAGGCCGAAGTTCAGATTGCTAGGGGTAAAGAAGGCTTTGGGCGAACTGAAGACTGAAGGCGGGACTGTAGCTTCGGTGATTGCTGCACCATCTTCGCGTGGTTTTAAAGTGCCTCCATTCGACGGCACATCTTCGTGGTCGGCTTACAAAATACAGTTTGAGGCCGTCATGAAGGCGAATGGATGGACAAAACCACAAGCCATGACCGCGCTCACTTTGGGCCTCCGAGACCAGGCTTTAACTATTCTCGAGGCACTCGGCAACGATGTAACCTACGAGCAGCTGCTGGAGGCGTTGGAGTCCAGATACGGCGACGCGCACCTGGAGCAGGTATTCCGTGCTAAGTTGAAGGACCGTGTACAATGTAGTACCGAGAACCACCAGCAGTGGCTTCTGGAAGTTGAGAAGCTGGTTCGAAAAGCATACCGGTCTGCCCCTGCACTGATCGATGGAAATCTGGTACAGGCGTTCGTTGATGGAATACGTGACTTAGAAGTTAGAGCCGACGTGAGACTTGGGCATCATGAGACCTTGAAGGACGCCTTAGCCCATGCCTTGGAAGTAGAGGCAGTGAGGCAAGACCACCGAACACACTACGTCAGGGAGGTAGTGGCATCACCTGTACATGACCGTGCGCAAGGTTACAGATCTAACTGCTACACAGCTAGAGAAAGGGATCATCTTCGGCCAAGTTGTCCAAAGCAAGTTGTGGCATCACCTGAACACCAGCGTCCGCGACGATACAGCCCTAGGTGTTACACTTGTGGAGAAAGGGGTCACCTTCGGTCGAATTGTAAAAAGCGAAGCGCACCTAGAGAAGATCAATCTCAGCAGGGAAAAGCGGCTAAGAAGACTGGTCAGCAACAGTGGAGAAACCACAACAACACAGACGAACTGTCAAGAAGACCATTGCCTGAAGATTGTAAGCGTAGTTCCAGACAGGAGTCTAAGGAAGTGGTGCCTGTAAGGATGCTAAGAACGGATCTTAGCGATGAATGGAAGGTAACCATACAGGAGGCTCAGCACAATGACTCGGACATCAAACCGATCTTCGAGTGGATCAAAGCTGGTGTTCCTAAACCCAAGTGGAGTGATGTGGCTGCGATGAGTTCCATCACGAAGAGTTATTGGGCGCAATGGAACAGCTTGGTGATCCAGGATGGAGTCTTGTGCCGTAAATGGGAAAACGCTAGAGGGGACAGCTGTCATCTACAAATGGTTGTCCCTAAAGCTACCGGATGTTCCGGTGGTACCGGATGTTCTACGGCTCTACCATGATGGATGTTCTGGAGGACATATGGGGGTTAAAAGGACTCTCCTAAAAATTCGAGAACGCTTCTACTGGATCCACTGTCGAGATGATGTGGAGGACTGGTGTCGTAAATGTACCAGTTGTGCGGCCGTGAAAGGACCCCAGACACGCAGCAGAGGTGCATTAAAAGTGTACAACGTTGGAGCCCCTTGGGAACGGATAGCACTAGACGTTGCGGGACCATTTCCAGTAAGCGAGAGCGGAAACAGGTACTTCCTGATGGTCATGGATTACTTTAAAGAGTGGCCGGAAGTCTTCGCCATTCCTAACCAAGAAGCAACAACTGTCGCAGATAAATTAGTTCAAGAAGTCTTCTGTCGTTTTGGAGTACCCTTAGAAATACACAGCGATCAAGGAAGAAATTTTGAATCGCAAGTATTTCAAGAGACTTGTCGATTGATGGGTACCCATAAAACCAGAACCACCTCTTACCACCCACAATCCGATGGAATGGTAGAACGATTCAACCAAACGTTGGAGAGATATCTGGTGAAAGTTGTGGAAAGCCGGCAAAGGGATTGGGACAAGCACATACAGCCGTTTCTTCTGTCTTACCGAAGTGCAGTCCACGAAAGTACGACTGTGACGCCAGCCTTCGCGAACTTTGGAAGGGAATTACGGTTACCTGCTGATTTAATTACTGGAACTCCCCCTGATGCTCCATGTAGCGTAACAGATTACGCGAATGACTTGCGTAATAAGTTGAACGATGTTTATGAGCATATCCGACAGTCCGGCCAACAGATGTCTGAGAAGATGAAGACCCGTTATGACCGGAAAGCAAACGGTAGGGGTTTCGACGAGGGTTCACTGGTGTGGTTGCATAACCCAGTGCGGAGCAAGGGGAAGTCTCCGAAGTTACAAGCAAAATGGGATGGGCCATACCGAGTCGTGACTAGGATCAACGATGTCACCTACCGAATACAGAAGGGTCCACGAGGTGCGCCTAAGATTATGCATGTAGACCGGTTGGCGCGATACTACGGGACTAATGATGCTCGGGACGAGCATGTCTAAGGAGGGGGCAGTGTTACATCGGACCTACTAGAACATTCGAGAAAGCCAGTGATTACAATGTGTGTACGTTAGAAGTTCGAGAGCATTCTATTATTATTAGTTTTAAAGTTAGGTAGGTACAAACTCGCGACCTATTTATACAAAGACATTAGAATTTCGACCGTATGCCTAGGGCATACGGTTCATGTTTGTTTGTTTTGTACAAGTAGCTTATACCTACTACTTTTATAGGTAATACCTACCTGGTAGGTAGGTACCTACGAATCTTTTGTTAGTGTTTTTTATGACCCTCTCGAATGTTCGTGGTTATTCTGGTGTGTCTGTTGGCGAGTATAAATAGAGCGCTCAGGGCCACGACCGGCAGTTTTGTTTTGGCTACAGTACGAAGCGAATCGAAGTGACTTTAAGTGCGATATCTAAGCGAATAGTGATCAGTAGTGTATTTGTGATTAAGTTTAAGTTGCTTTGTGATTAATAAAGTTATTGTGTTGTTTAATCGGTAGTAATTAATTTATCTCATACCCAGCTGGGTATGAGATAAATTAATTATCTTATACCCAGCTGTATACCCAGCGTAACAATATCTTCTTCAGTGGCATTTTTTTCAAATTCCGACGGTTTTTTAATTTTTGTTATCATTTCGGGAGTTGGCTTGAACCTCGTACAATTAGTGTGTCTTCTGGAAATGCACTGTTTCGCCAATAATGTTGCATTTATAGTAGACGTTAAAAGGCGGTTTCTTTGTTTCGTTTTGATTAAATTCACAGCGCTGAAGATTCTTTCTGAATCGGCATTTGCATGCGGCAAGGAGAGAACTTCGAGAACAAATTTCGCCAAATTCTGAAATTGCGGTTCCGATAAACGTAATATTTTGCTCCAAAACTCATCTGGCGACATTTTGTCCATATGAAGGAAGGAGTCTTCGGGAAGAACTGTTTCCGGTAGAAGTCTCCATTCATCGTCTATGGCCTGTTTTTGTTCATTTGTTTTACCTTTCATGATGCAAGGAACCTTTAGCATCATGGGCAACAGAGTTGGCTCCGTGGTTCTTTGGGCATTCGAAACAGCATTTTTTGGCGATAGTATCGATAACTTCTGCAGTAATACATCGGAAAAGTCATATCTATTCCTTATTTGACAACATCCGGTTATAAGGAAATCTCTCGCTCTTTTTTGGAAATCAGAAATCAAGCCTTGCCTTGATTGAATATTCTGGTTTGTTATTTCAGTCATCAGTTGTACTCCAAAATACATACTTTCAGGTCGTAAAAAAATGCTCTTCTTTAGTCGGGTCAATAGCGCTCATATCATTTCTAACAACATAGTCTCGTTTCATATAACACAACAGAAGCTCTTGATAAGTTGCTCTCATTTTTCTATCTAGTTCTGTTATTGCGACACCGCTTTTTTTGAAATATGTTCCGGCCTCCGCCGCCTGGCAACACTGCCGGGTGACGTGGAGCACCGCGTCACCGAGCGCGCAGCCAATGGGTGCGCCGATCGCGCGCCGTCTTGCGCGCGGGCCAATGGCTGCGCGCCGCGATCACGCCACCTCAGCCGAGCCAATGGACAGCGGGGCGGCAGCGGCGTCGCGCGAGCGGGAGCACAGGGCTCCGCTGAAGAATCGTTCACTTGGCCACGAGGGCCGCTAACAATCCAACGCATATTTCTGTAACGGGTCCAGCGACATTATTGTGAGAATCTAATTCCAATCAATACATCAGTTTATTTATTATTCAGTCTTGTTTCATTGAAGAAGACCTAAAACCCACGCAAGCGCGTGAACAAGTGGCGACCGTGACAGGACCCGTTACATCGTCGTAAACTACAAATTCGTCGAGATTTCGAGAATCGTCGAGCAGCGCCCCGTGGACAAGTGCCGCAGCCCGCCATCCATCCAGCAGGGCTGCGTAAGGGTCGAGCGAGCGGAAGAAGACTGACGAGCTGCTCCGGGAGCCCGGTGAGGACGGCGAAACGTCAACCGAAGGTCTAGCCCAGGAGAGTATGCCCTGATCCTTTCTTTATTCCTCGCCTAATTTCGATTCCTGTGTGTCCTCGCGCTGTGAAGGCAGTGGCAGCTTGCTTGCCAATTGTCAGGAGGCTATAATTTGCCAAATTTCCAGGTTAAATTGCACGTGGGTGCAAGCCGGGTGATGCCAAGCTAAACGCTAGAGGGCAGGGTCCTTGCTCATTCCCTTCATTAGCATGTTCGCTGCACGAACCCTCTTAAGATAAATTTCTTACGAGCAGCATCCACGCTACGCATAACCTAATAGTTTTCCTTTGTTCAACGCGAGTTGTCATTCGAGTCGTGCGACTCATTTCATTTTCTAGGCTAAATAATTGCCTATGCTTAGCTAGTCACGCATGCGCGTGAGCTAGCCCCACACTCCCACGCTCGCATCCTTGCTAGGTGAACCAGCAATCCGGCTGACTGTTTCAGAGTTCCGGCCATACGGCAACTGTTCCGGTCCAGGCGGCACAGCGGATTCCCTCGGCGCGCCTGTTACATCGCAGCGGCGGCCGACGCGACGCTGCGAGCGGCGCGGGTAATCGTGCCCGTGACCACGTGTTGGAGCGGCGCCTAAGATTGTCAGGTTCCCTGCACATTTTATTCGGCTCATTGCATTGCGTTAGGTAGGGCTTACGTATAGTTATTATACAACAATAGCATCATGGCCAACGCAGATGCCGACCTGAAGGTCAAAATTAAAGAGTTGATTAAAAAACGTGGCACTATTAAAGGTAGGCTAACTAAATTCTTAGACTATCTAGGTACTATACAAACCTTGAAGTCTAGTGATATTAAAAGTGTACAAGCTAGAGAGCTTTCATTAAGATTGGCCACTTTTCAAGGCTTATTCAAAACTTTTGATGAGTTACAATCTGAAATAGAATCATTATGTTCCGATGTAGATGAACAATTAGACGAAAGAGAGGCCACAGAGCGTCAATTTTACTCGGCTATCTCTGTAGCTCAAGAATTGATTGAGGCTACCCCGTCACCGGTCAATAAGGCCAATAGTATCGAAGAACAAAGCACTTGTTCTCACCCGCAAAGTAATTGTTCTCATGCATTTAATGGAGTGAAATTGCCTACCATACACCTTCCAAAGTTTGATGGAAACCTATTAGCCTGGTTGGAATTTAAGGATACGTTTGATTCTGTTATTAACTGTAATAATTCAATTCCCGAGATCAATAAATTCCATTATTTAAGATCAGCTTTGGACGGGAGTGCTAAGGGGGTAATCAAATCCATAGAGTTTACCTCGACTAACTACAAACTAGCATGGGAACTACTGTGTGAACGGTATGATAATAAAAATATACTGATAAATAACCATCTTAAGGCATTAGTAACTGTTGAAAAATGTAGTAAGGAATCCTACAAGGCATTAAGGTACTTAGTAGACCATATGTTGAAAAATTTGAGAGCGCTGAATACACTAGGTCAGCCGACTGACCAATGGGACTCACTAGTCCTCTTCATTGTAGCTTCCAAGTTAGACTCTGTCACTTATGCTAAGTGGGAAGAGTATAGGTCTCCATTACCCGATTATCATAAACTAGATAACTTTACAAGGTTCCTAAGAAGTCGTGCCGACATATTAGAAACTATGCATTTTGCAAGCATGGTTAATACTGATCGAAGTGACCAAAGGTTCAGCAGCCATAAGGAGCCTAGAACTAATAAGGCATTCGCTGCTTCTAGTGAACCAGGTGTACCTACAAAGTGCCATGTGTGTAGTGATACCCACCAGTTACATGACTGTTCCAAATTAAAAAATATGGACATTGAAGATAGGTTATCTGAAATCAATAGGTTAAAATTATGTAAAAATTGCCTTAAGGGTGGTCATAATTCATTCCAGTGCAAACTTAGGCCTATGTGCCGTGTCTGTAAGAAGAAACACCATTCGTTAGCACATAGGAATTAGCCAAAGGTCACTGGTGCTGTCTTAGACTCGACAGAGCCATCTAACTCACCGGTCTCATTATCAGTTGCAGCGGCAGGTCAAGTGCTGTTAGGCACGGCTCTAGTAGACCTAGTTAATAAGCGAACCGGTGAAGGGTACCAGGCACGAGCATTGCTAGATACAGGCAGCCAGATGTCCTTCATATCCACCGTGATGAAAAAAAAACTTGACTTAGTCAGTGACACATCACGTCCAACTTATGTCTCTGGAATAAATAATTCAACCTCCAATATTTCCGAAAGGGTAAACATTAAGATAAAATCGCGTGTAAGCAATTTCTGTATTCCAATTGAATGTCTTGTTGTACCAAACATTATAGGTACGTTGCCAAACATGCAGGTCAACGCTCAGCAACTCAGTATACCAAAGGAAGTTAGGCTAGCAGACCCCACTTTCTATAAACCTTCTCAGATAGACATTCTGTTAGGTGCTGACGTATATTGGTCTATTGTGAATTCAAATCACATACGCTTAGGTAAAAATAAACCTGCCTTACAAGACACCAAGCTAGGTTGGTTAGTGTCCGGCCCTACCGGGCAAGATAGCCTAAAATCCCTCAAGATAACTTGCAGTTTTAGTCAAGAATTACAGGATTGCCTAAAAAGGTTTTGGGAAATTGAAGAAGGTTATTCTGAACAATTTTCTCGTTCACCAGATGAACATTTTTGTGAAAGGTACTTTGTTGAAAATACAAAACGCCTAGCTAACGGTAGATTTTCAGTGTCAATACCTCTAAAAGAAGCACCTAAACGTGCGCTAGGAGATTCCTATGCTATGGCTAGGAAAAGATTTCTAAGTTTAGAGACTAGGCTGAATAAGAATCCTCAGTTAAAGGAAGCTTATTTCAACTTTATTAACGAATATAAAGAGTTAGGTCATCTAACTGAAGTTGTAAAGCCTCAATTCGGGTACTATTTACCCCACCATTGCGTCATTAGAGAACACAGCGAGACCACTAAAGTTAGAGTCGTTTTCGATGCATCTGCAAAAACTACATCAGGCAAATCGCTGAACGACATTCAAGCAGTAGGTCCAGTCATCCAGAGTGACTTGATGTCTATCTTACTGCGTTTTCGAGAGCATAGGTTTGTCCTTACTGGAGATATTGCTAAAATGTACAGGCAGATTGTTATAGATGAGTCCCAACGCCATTTGCAGTTAATACTGTGGCGCTGTGAGAAAACTCAACAACATTGTAATCTATCAGCTGAATACGGTAACTTATGGTACAGCATCTGCGCCGTTCCTTAGTACTAGGTGTCTACAACAACTAGCACTAGAGTGTGACGATGAACTTATAGAAAAGACTATGCTAACCGACTTCTACATAGACGATTTAAGTACAGGTTGCGCATCAGAAGATCAGCTGACACACATTCATAAAGGCATAACTCAAGTTTTAGAGTCAGCTGGGTTCATACTTAGGAAGTTTCGCACCAATTGTCCACAGATATTCAAGAAGGAACAAGTTAACAGCGACAATTTAGATCTGTGCAAAGAATCAGCTGTGTTAGGATTAAACTGGTCTCCGGTGAGTGACACAATTCAATTCTCTACCAATGTACCTCTTGCCTCTCAGTTAACGAAACGAACGGTTATCTCTATGACTTGTAAAATATTTGACCCACTAGGACTCTTGAGTGCTGCAATTATCAAACCAAAAATATTACTGCAGAAGTTATGGTGTGCCAAGTTGGATTGGGATGAGTCAATACCAAATAACTTAGCTAAGGATTGGTTTAGCTTTGGTGATAATTTATCTTGTTTGTACAATCTACATCTACCTAGGTACGTCTTGTGTGAAATGCCAGAACACATCGAATTGCATTGTTTTGTAGATGCCTCGCAAGTAGCCTATGGCGCATGCGTTTATCTAAGGTCTAAGTGTAGTAATCATGCGTATACATCACGCCTGTTATGTGCAAAGGCTAGGGTAGCACCTATTAAACCAATGACTATTCCTAGACTAGAACTATGTGGAGCGCTCCTCGGAGCTAGACTTTGCCAGAAGGTCAGTCAGTCCTTAAAATGTAAAATTAATAAGAAAATAATATGGACAGACTCCACGGTAGTATTAGGATGGCTGAGAATGCAGCCAAACTCACTGAAAACTTTCGTACGCAATAGAATAAACGAAATTCAGGAGTTAACAGCCGATTATAAGTGGTATCATGTTCCCACAACCTTGAACCCTGCAGATATGGCTTCAAGGGGGGTAGACCCACCCGTGTTGAAGAGTTCAACACTTTGGTGGGAAGGCCCTCCCTTCTTAAAACAAGAGAAATATGAGTGGTCCACGAAGCCACCACTTTCAGAGGATGAGCCCTTACCTGAGGTGAAATCGCTCACCACATATTCATCTACGGCAAACAATAAGGAAGGTTTAGATGTTAAGGTGATAGATTTCAGTAGGTTTTCTAATTTTTCACGGCTGAAAAGAACAGTCGCCTATGTTCTAAGGTTCATTGACAATTGTAAGGGTCAAAGAAATTTAAGTCAGGCACTGTCAGCTGAAGAGCTGCAAAAAGCATGCACTCTGCTGGCTAGACTTAGTCAGTTTGATACATTCTATGAAGAAATTGAAACATTAAGTAAAGGGCATTCCTTACATAACAAATCTAAATTATTGCCACTTAACCCCTTCGTAGACTCTAAACGGGTGCTACGAGTGGGAGGCCGTCTAGGAAATTCTAACTTTGATTATAATAAGAAGCACCCTATTCTCCTAGATGCGAAACATAGTTTCACGAAACTGTTATTTAAACATGAACACTTACGATTATTTCATGCTGGTCCTCAGGCACTGCTCGCTGCCATTCGTGAAGAATACTGGCCAATAGGAGGGAGAAACCTAGCTCGTACTGTTACCAAGCAGTGTGTGGTATGTACACGACTGCGCGGCAAGCCTTTTGAACCAATCATGGGTGACTTGCCAACAGTAAGAACTGACCGTAGCTTCGCCTTCAGTTCCTGTGGGGTAGACTTTGCGGGTCCCTTTCGAATTTCAAGCCGCAAGGGCCGAGGGAACCGCATAACTAAAAGCTATCTATGTTTGTTTGTGTGTCTTACTACTAAGGCGGTTCACCTAGAAGTAGTCAGCGACCTCACTTCTGAAGCCTTCATTCTGTGCCTGCGTAGATTTGTGGCTAGGAGAGGTAAACCCTATGCTATCTATTGCGATAATGGTCGGAATTTCATAGGGGCATGCAATGAGCTGAGTAGGATGTTGCAGAAGAGCCAAGAGTCGGTCTTCAATTACTCGGCGAACGAGGGAATCCGCTTTGTGTTTGGGCCTGCATATTCGCCTCATTTCGGAGGAATATGGGAGGCGGGGATCAAATCCTCTAAATACCATCTAAAACGAGTAGCTGGGGAGGCCTGTTTGACATTTGAAGAGCTGGCTACACTGTTTTCACAGATTGAGGCCATACTGAACTCCCGCCCCCTCTCTCCCCTCTCGTCTGATCCAAATGACCCCTCTCCGCTAACCCCAGGGCACTTCTTAGTGGGCAGGCCATTGACCGCCGTCCCATCGCCACCCATCACAGTACTGCGACCCAACCGCTACGAGCTCATAGAGAAAATCCGCCAACAGTTCTGGTCCAGGTGGCAGAAGGAGTTCCTGGCCGAAATGCAGCAGCGGTCCCAGTGGAGGACCCAGCAGCGAGGCATCTGCCTTGGCGACCTCGTGCTGCTGCGCGAGGCAAACCTGCCGCCACTCCAGTGGCGCTTAGGGCGCGTCACGCGCCTACACCCTGGCCCAGACGGGGTCAGTCGGGTGGCTGACATCGCCACCACCAAGGGGACGGTCACTCGTGCGGTCCGCACGATGTGCCCCCTCCTCGGAGAGCAGCATGGTTGAATGCTTCAACCCCCGGGAGTATGTTCCGGCCTCCGCCGCCTGGCAACACTGCCGGGTGACGTGGAGCACCGCGTCACCGAGCGCGCAGCCAATGGGTGCGCCGATCGCGCGTCGTCTTGCGCGCGGGCCAATGGCTGCGCGCCGCGATCACGCCACCTCAGCCGAGCCAATGGACAGCGGGGCGGCAGCGGCGTCGCGCGAGCGGGAGCACAGGGCTCCGCTGAAGAATCGTTCACTTGGCCACGAGGGCCGCTAACAATCCAACGCATATTTCTGTAACGGGTCCAGCGACATTATTGTGAGAATCTAATTCCAATCAATACATCAGTTTATTTATTATTCAGTCTTGTTTCATTGAAGAAGACCTAAAACCCACGCAAGCGCGTGAACAAAATATTCGTTTAAATTCACGAACTTAGGCAGCACCCATTGCAAGAATATAAAATATAGCTTCATGAATGGATCATTCAAGTCATTGAATGTATGCTCTGCAGACACAATACGCTCATCTAGCCACTTTCTCGTAAAAAACAGTTTTAAAGGTTTCTACTGTTCCAGTAATCGATTGACAACTGCTAATAAGGAGGGCCATCGTGTCTGGGAGGGGTGCAGTAGCTTGTGCACTTTAGTATTAGTGAACACCTGGAATTCGACAAATTCAGATTGACGTTTTGAGCTGTGTTTAAAGTATCCATACACGTTTCGGGCTAGATCCTCACAACGCCTTGGCAATTTCTTACACGCTTCGCTTGCACACAGGTGTAATTAGTGGCAGATGCATTTAAGAATGATTATGCCGGGATTGTTTGACATAAATCGACTAGCTACTGAGTTGTGCTGGCCCATCATAACGCTAGCACCGTCTGATGCATATCCAATTATATTATCTGTAGGAACATTTCGGTCCTGAAAGCTTCTGATAATCGAATTATAAATGGCTTCTCCAGTTGCACCTTGATTTGCAGCGTCAAAATCGTTCCTCTCAAACAAAGGTCGCAATTCCCATAGAAGGCTCGAAATTTTTTGTGTGTCAGGGTCATAAAGACGCACTACGATACACATTGTTTTAACTGATGAAATGTCAGTCGACTCGTCCACTAGCACACTGAATTTTGTTGATTTTAACAAAGTTTGTAAATCGCTTTTGTGACATTCCCCAATAACGTTTTTTATTACTCCTGTACATTTTGTTCTTTTCAGTTTAATATCGGATGCAATTTTCGAATCGGGTATGCTCTTTATTATTTCACTTAAATGATCCATGGTTTGAAACGAAACGCTATGCTCAGCCATAAATGAACAAAGTTTTAATTCAAGTTCAGCAACAGAATTTTCATGGGGGCAATTAACATCTGCTTTTTTGAAAAATGATGGAATCGGCTTGGCAAGTTTTTTATTTTTTATTTTTCGCGAATGTTCAGCGTTGGACATGTGTCTCTTTAAAGTAGAAATTTCACAAGAGATTTTCACATCACATAGTTTACAATATGCCTTATAAGTATTATTTTCAAGAGGGCGAATCCAATCTTTAAACTCGCCTTCAGTTTCTCATTGGTTTCAATACTTTTGGGCTCTGTGTTTGGTTTTCTTACATTTCTTAGGTGTTGACGGACCTGCGGCATCTTCTTCTGAATCTGAAGTCATTTTCTAAATATCACCGACCACTGCACTGTGAAAACTCTGTTTCAAAAGTAAAAACTAAGTTCTATTTTGATTCGAATTGTTTTGATACGAAGAACTAACAAGTAGTGACGAGCCGAGCGACGAGCAAGGCAAAATTAATAGAATAGGGTAGGGAACTAGGGACACAGAGTATATAATCCTTCGGAATTCCCCGAATACCAAAGACAATAAATACAATAAGTAGAGTTGCGTTCATTTTTACTGAAACGCTGATTACGTTTCATCTTATTTACTTTCGTACAATTTATTTAATTTCGTTTTCATGCTAGATTGCCCGATTGCCGTATTTTAGCGTACGGCAATGACCACTCTGCCGTATACCGTAAAATTCGTCTTAAAAGAGCCTGATTGCCGTACAAACGGCAACACTGCGCGGTAAGAATTCCGGCGTCTGATTCGCTGCGCATAGCAGTGTCGCCAACCTCTCCACTGTTCCCGCAATCATCCGATTGGATGATGCTGACAGTGTGGCCAACATTATTATCCACCCTATGGTCGTGGGGTTGCCGCGTTACAACGGTTATTTAGAGCAAAAAATTGGTTGTCTGTAAAGTCGGTTTACGGACGATAGATTTACGTGATAACGTCATAATCATTATTTTATGTAATACAAAAAAGGGGGTGGAACGTTACTATGGAACGTTACTATTTTTCATGAGTGTTGCTGGTATTATCAATTTATAAGACGTTATCACGTCAAAAATTCAACATCCTGTATTCACGCGGGCCGTCGCACGTAACGAACTACGCATAGTTCCTGCAAATAACACGTACGGCGAGCGGACATCTTCTTACCTTGTTCCTCGGTTAATTATCAACCTACCTTCCGATTTGCGCAGTAACATTACGCCAAGAAATATTAAATTAAAACTTAAGTCCCACTACCTACAACACATTGAATGCTCAATGTGAACTGTATGCCTACAGAGATGAAGTTACCAAATTTCGAACACTAATTATGTAATTTTAATTATGATGTTTTTATTGTTTACCTTGGTTTTGTTTTGTACTACGATGTAGAATTACAAGTAGCATTAAGTACAAACCTTAGTGGTTTATAAATGCTATTCTGCCTAGACAAATGTAATATTTTTTTTAAAGGGTAAATAAATGAAAAAAAAAAACCGTACTGGACTTCCAAAATCCGTACAAATACGGACAAATCCGTGTATATGGCAACACTGCTAACTAAGAGCGGTTTAGCAGTTTTATTTGAAATTGTATGTGTGTGCGTAAGCGTGTATTTACTTGCAGTGCAGCAGCATAGTTCTGTCATTCTGTGGCTTGGCTTCACTTTTGATGCCGCAGCCGCAGCGCGCCATCTTGTTTTTTTTGTTGATCTGAGTGCAGCGATTACAAAATGTTGTTGTCGTTTGCACGTGGTATCGGCTTTATTTTTTTAGTGTGTTTGATATCGTGCGTTGTGTCTTTGCGTCAGTATGGGACGCCGGGCGACACTTTGTACGTGGCTGAGGATTCGCAACAGAGTCGTGGAAAATTGCAAGTTATCAACAGATACGCCGAGAATGAAGTCTCTCGTTATGAAAGGAGAAAACGTGAAGCGACTACGCTAACAAGTCCCGCTATACAGAAAAACATAAGTACATGGGTAATGGTCCTTATCCTTAGTTTAAACTATTGCTCCCCTTTGTTACTTTGATTTAGGATACTACAACCCGTATTCCCATAATTATTATTCTTTCCATTATTTATATTTTCTTGCATTGTTTACCAATATTGTAGTGTTCACTTTCTACTATTTTTATCTTTGAATGACGACGTCTTTTGTCTGAACACTGAAGTTACAGGCTAGAAGGCCGTGTACATTCAATATTTATATTTAGAAGTAAACATGCCTATTTTTAATTAAACGCTATTGTCATAGTGACTATATTTTTTCTCTGAGTCCTGAGATGAATTATAATTAGTAGTAGTGTAGGTTTGGAAAAACGGTTTAATTTATTGCCAAATAATTAATCTTTACCATGTGTGGCAAAAGCACTTATTTACAGTTAAGTGAGAGTTATTTTAAAGGGCTACAAAACTTTCTTTTTTACTGCAATTTAACAATCTGTAATCATTTTACAAGCATTGAATTTACAACCACTTTCACTTTTTATAAAAATGTGAACCTACCTACTTTCAGAAATTAAAAAGTTATTCCTTCCACAGACAACACATCTCAATGACAGTCATCAGCAGCTGATGGTCCATTGGGTGGGTGAGGGGTCTAATGTCATCATCTGCCTAGCCAGGGACTCAAGTCCCAGGAACAAAGGAGGAGTGTCTCCATCAGCACTCTTCATTTCCTATGACTATGGCAAGAACTTCACAAATAAGACAGAGGACTTTAGGTTGGGAGATGCCCCTGACAGTGGATATGCACAGCTGGATAAGTTCTACAATCATCCGAAATATCCCGAGTTTGTGAGTATTACATTTTTTTTTACTAGCCTGTATTGTCCCACTACTGGGCAAAGGCCTCCGCTCTACGTGCAGCTCTCTCAGGCCAATCTATCGCAAACGCTTCTAAGTCGTCACGCCAGCGTTTTCTAGGCCTCCCTTGGCAACGCTGCCTGTCTTCTGGCACTCACTGAGTGGTGACTTTGGCCCATCGGTCCTGATGCATTCTCCAGGCCCGCCCAATCCCACTTCAACACAGCAGTCTTATTGCCCACATCAGCAATTCCTGTTTTTGAGCATATTGTGGTATTGTGAATTTGGTCACTGAGCTTGATACCCAATACACTACGCTCCATCGCTCTTTGGCACACCTTGAGTTTGGACTTGTGACTCAGTCAGGGACCAAGTTTGAGCACCATAGGTTAGGATGGGCAGAATGCACATGTCGATGAGTTTGAAAAAATATTACCAACTTTTTGCATTGCAACTCATTGCATTACAAATGTGTCTTCCTCTTGCATCATCCTTTTGCAACCATACATACCTAGTACACTTTCATGTTTTCTTCAAATACTTAAGTATTATTTTTGATGACATGTAATTGTCTTTTAAAACAAAGGTCTTAAATAATCATTATGAAATTATTTGGCTTACTATTAGTTAATGTACATGAACATTGTCTATTCATAAAACAAAAACAACAAATATTGTTATCATTGTTTATCAGAAGATAACACTTTATTTACATGTATTTTAAATCTGATATTTGGTGATGGTGGATAGTTGAGTAGGAACAGTTGGTTACTTTTGTCAATGGGTGTAATTACATACATTCACGCAATATAATTGTGTCACGGATTTCCGAATACACACATCAACATGGTCTAGGGATATTTAAAAAAAAGCGAATTACTATCAATGTGTAAATTATTTATATGACATGCATATATTTTAAAGATACGTTATTTAATATTCTACCATTTTTTAATAGTGGTTAAGGTACTTAGATTAAAATTTCAGGATTTTATGGAAAAAAAAATGAAGCATAGACGGAAACCGTATATGAATTAACTTTTAATTTGTGACATGTGAAAAAAAATAGAAAAATCATTTAATTTGTGTTTATAATTTATATTTGTGTTTGTGTATATTTATAACTTGAAGTTAGTAGTCTGAGAAAGCGCCCATGATGTTCGTAACACATTGGCAACGATTGGGCATGCTCAGAACAAGGTTGTCAATGTCTTGCTGCGGAATATTGTCCCATGTCCATCTGAGGTGCGCAAAAAGTTGATCTTCTGTAGCCAGATTTTCAGGAACTTCCTTCAGAGCTCTTCTTTGCAGCATATCCCACCCATGCTCAATGGGATTTAGATCTGGCGATTGAGCAGGCCAGTCTAAGGACCTAACATTATGTGTATGTAACCAAGCTGCTACCGTTCTCGCCGTGTGTGCCCTAGCATTGTCGTGCATGAGAAGGAAATCTTGCCCCATTTGTGTTCTGTGGGGCAAGATTACGGGCCCCAGCACCTGTTGGACGTATCGTTCTGCCGTCATATTGCCGCACCCAAACGAGATCCTTCCGTCCTCCAAGACGAATTCCTGCCCAAACCATAATTGTTCCTCCTTGGTATGGGTGAACTTCCTGAGGGTTCTGGAGACGGCTCCATCGTCCAGGAACTCGCCAAATACGCGTCCTTCGTGAATCTGGATGGAAGCCGAACCTGGATTCATCCGTGAACAGCACATTGGACCATTGGTCACGGCCCCAGCCCACGTGGTTCCGATCCCATTCTAATCGTCGTCCACGATTGCCTCTCCGTAAAGGTGGGACCCGGAGTGGTCTACGAGAGCGTAGATTGCTTTCATGCAGTCGCCTTCTTACAGTTTGGTCACTCACAAGCACTTGGTGTTCCACTCGCAGCCTTTGGACCAATTGAGTCGCCGTTGCATTTGGTTGAGCTCGCGCAGTAATTTGCAAAAATCGGTCTTGTCTGGGGGTAGTGATGCGATTTGGCCCCCGGTGCCTCTCCGCTACTTCACCTGTGGCACGATAGCGTGTCCACAATCTTGAAATTACATTTTGATGGGTCCCTATGGCCTCAGCGACATTACGCTGAACAGATCCAGCTTCCAGCATTCCCACAGCTCGTAACATCTCCGCCCTCGTCAAATGTCGGCGTTGCATGGCTACAATACCTACCTCAATTTTAACTTTATCTTTCGTTTAAAAATGAAAAAAAAACTGCCTCAGATCAACAAAAAAAGGAAGATGGAGCGCTGCGAACATCAAAAGTGAAGCCACCTTTTTATCTATGTGTGTATCGAAGGGTTGCCATTTCTTTAAAAAAAAATCCCTATTATTTGGGGAATAATACTGTATGGGTAAGATAATCTTGTAACATAATGTTGAGTATAGTATTGTACCTCAATTGTTTAGGACTTCTAATCCGGAAAAATAAAACCATAGTCATAATAGCAACTATCCATTTACTTTTTTTTCAGGTTTAATCGGAAATCTAAAATATTCGATACATAACAAGTAACATTAAATTTAAAATTTAAAACCCCCGACATATAACAATGTACCTACCTACTAAAAGTAAAATGAAAAATAGTTATCACTCCACTTTCCTCATCTCACTCATTCCCTCTCAATATACTTAGTGTACATTATTCTACTAGTCAAGCCATTTAATTGAGACCCATTTTAAAGGAGTTGTGAAAAAAATATGAAATAATATAAGAAATCATCATTTCGAATGAGGTAATTTTAAATCATATTATGGCAACCCTCGCACTTATGTCAGTAGTGATTATGTAGTGATTATATACTCTGTGGTCACTATTTTTGTTCCAGTACCGGTAACCTAAAGTTTATTATCTTAATAAAAACGATGTTATTTCTAGTACATAAACGTGAAAAGTGCTTCCGTGAGACTTTTTATGTGTATTGCTATGGTTTTTGCAAATTTTCACTACACACGAAGGCATAATTCAATTTTTTTAAACAATGTTATTTGGACGAAGACTTGTCACTTACTAAGAGCGATTCAGCATAGTTTTAGTTATGTGTGTGCGTGAGCGGGTATTTACTTGCAGCAGCATAGTTTTGTGGCGTCACTTTTGATGTTTGCAGTGCGCCATCTTCCTTTTTTTGTTGAGAGCTAAACGTAATTCGTATTGTTTTCTAAATTTCGCACAAATGAAAATTCCCTCTCCTATACATCATGACATTTTTATGCCACCGAAACAAATGAATTTAAAAAAATTGAATTTGGAAGTAGTCTGTGATAAATTACAAACAAATCGGTGTATAAAAGATTCCAATGCGGCCAGTACTTTTCGAGTTATTTAATTGAGTATGAAATATCCCTAGACCGTATGTCACCGTAAAATTGTCAAACACGTTATATTACAATATAACGTGTTTTTTCTCGCGATATTGTAATGTCTCGAATTATTGTCAACTGAACATACGGAAGTATCTGTGCCCCCATAATCGGGACTTGGGGCACCCCCCCGTTAGGTTAGTTAGGTTCCTTTAAAGTTTTAAACCCTGCACTCGGAAATAATCACCGCGAAGCGGGGCTCCGTCGACTACGCTTTTTAGGGGGAATATAAAGTGTTTTAAGGTTATGTTATATTAATCGGTATTTCTCTGGAACGGTGCATTATCTTTTCATGAGAGTTGTGCCACTGGGCAAGGGGGACCCCTCCTTCCTTCCACACCGCGTAAGTTGCCTACCATCGCATGCATTTCACGAAAAATAATGCGTTTTGTTGTAAGCAGTATGTTCATTTGACAATAATTCGAGACTTTACAATATCGCTAGAGATATTACAATATAACGTATTTGACAATTTTACGGTGACATTTATTATAATTAACGAAAACAATGATTTATTATTGCCAATAAAACCAATTAATGCAAACGAATTTTAATCACGAACTTTGGCGATTTAAGAGTGGAATCTGTTGATAATGTCGATATGGACGTCCCCTGTTTTTCATTCATTTTCTTAAAAATACGGGTATCTTGTGACTAGTAAACAGTAGCAAAATCTCGCAATCGTCAGTAAGGTTTATCGTTTATTAGACAGATAGTCGCATTCATATCACGTCATGCATAAGTTCATTGAACTAATGTAGATGTCAAGAATTAATATCAAGAGAGACATATGTGTAGGTTTACTTTGTAGAATGTTTGGTGTGGCCAAAAACTTTTTACCCGACTACGGCAAAGCCAAGTGGAAGGGTTATGAATGACTTTAGCAGTCTAGTATGTATGTTCCACCGTAGCGCCTAAACTCTTCATCCGATTTTGACGAATAAGGTGTCAATCGATTCGTTATACCTAATGACCCTGGTAACATAGGCTACGTTTTAACATCTTCAACAACAATACGAGGAGTCGATGTACCTTATAAAATACGATTTTAATTCGAGCTTGAATTTTCAGTAGTCGGGTAGTCTAGTATAGAACAAACTTCTTGTTTACAATAGTCCAGAGCTAGATGATAGTTCACAGACGTCTTTTTTAATGTGTGCAAGTTTTTATAACTTGCCATTTATATGTCGGTTACCGAACATAACGGATCTGCCGCAGAGGTACCTACAGACGTACATTTCGTCGTGAAGATAATAATAATAATACTGGCCTAATAAACCAGATGATAGAATTTGAGGTCATTCACACCCAGGTATAGAAACATGTGGTTAATTCGCTAAAAAGTATTTCGATTTAAAATGTTGATAACTTGATACTATTACAAGTAGGTACCTACCTACCTAGCACTATAAATAATATTGATGAACAATTATGTATTTGCACCTCAAACCTATTTGCAAAAAATCACTAAGTGCGCGTCTTTATTCAGTAGTGAGTGAACGTACTGCGAGTTCGAAAATAAATAACACAGCGCGCGGCGCTCAAAGGTAGGTAAGTTTTATTACTTATTTCATGTTTTACACACAAGTTAAATATTACATTGTACAGTCGATAAGTTTTGGTTATTATTTAGTTGTATTTTGCCATTTTTAAACTTATTAAGATAAAATCAAGTGGTCGGTAATCGAAACGCTTATTTATCAAACACATTAGATAGCGCGACCACATGGTCGCAAACCGACGAGAACCGCATAATTTTGTTTTAATTAATATGATCCTTAAGCTTCATACAGGACTGTTACAATTGGGAATGTAGCATGGTCAAAGCTTTTCTTTGTAGTTCTTTAGTAAGCGACCACCAGTTTCTTTGAAAGAACTTTGTTTAATTTACATACGAAATAGTGGTCGTAAACTAAAATAATCGAAATAAAGTCATTGGTTTCCGGCCACCCAAAATTTTGTATGAGAGAAATAACGACCGCTAAAAGAAAATAAAAACATTTATGAATTATTTTATTTTAATTTTTCTTTTAGATGGAGCTCCCAAATAATTCAGAGTCAACAGAAAAAAGAAAAAGACTATCCAGTACACTGAAGAAACCCAAAAATTAAAGAGCGGCTTTTGGACATTTTAATTAGAAGAAGACATTACACCAATTGTTTATATTAAAAGGCAAAATGTAAAATATTTTTAAACCATTTATAAATTGTTTTAATGGCATATTTTTAATTTTAAAGTAGTGGTCGCCAACCAGCTCACTGGTGGTCGTAAACTAATAAAAATGGTCGTAAACCGACGTTTTCGCTATATTGTCAGCTTTTCAGCATTTTATAAATATTTTTGTATGTATGTATTTTATTTTATGTTTTGTACCCAAACTAGATTATATTTGGGACAAATACACAAATATACTATTTTGCGGGTAGATAAAATTCCTTTTTCCTCATCTTATCTGGGCAACCCAGCTAACTGGTCGCTAACCGGCGCAATGACCCTACCTACCTAGATAGATTTTACGTATAAAACTTAATTCGAAATCATTATTCATTGAATCCAGTGAATCGTTAATCTAACAATAATTTCGGGTGTTTTCCTAACAATCTAAAAACACCGGAATTCGGGAAACAAATCGTAGGTAATTTTGATAAAATATACTTCTGTGTTTTTGCGAATTAGGATCCGGTTACTCATCATGACGTCATACCAGTTTCTGCCTTGTTTCTAATGAATTGCATGAAGTAACCAGCTTCCGATGTCCGGCAACGATGATTAATAAAATCTGTTAATTTGAAACTACAATATTGTATGCAACTTGTTTTTTTATCTTATAAAGTCTTCAATACTTTTTTGTATTATCATTGTTATCCTCTAGCATTTCTCTTGATTTGACCGGAGTCAGCCCAAAAGGTCTTATTTTCTACATAACCCAGTAACTAACCTACTTCCTTTTCTAGCTTTATCACTCTACCTTCTTTTACCTAATAAACATACATTTTGGTAGGTACTTACTTCGAGTAATTTAACATTTTCTCTCGCAGTGCGTGTTCGTCGATTCGACAAACAAGAAGCTTTTCTACACGAGCGACAATGGACGCAATATTCACCGATCAGACCTCGTCTTCAACCCCAGCGAGTTATCTTTCGACGAGGAGTTTCGTGACAAATACGTCATTCTGGACAAAGTTGACAGTAACAGAAAAGTAAGTGCACAACTAAGATCTTTTATAACAACAGCCGAAATTGGGGTTCATTTTCTAATGGGTCTTATTCAGACCCCCAAACTCTTTAAAATATATGAACTGTACAATTGCCGGTAATATTGTATCGAATCGAAACTCGACAACAAATCATTGCCGTTGTGTTAAATTTCAAACCAACGACCTATTTGATTGATATGATTCGTGATTCATAAGTGTTGGATCGACTGCCAGCTGTATGTGGCTGTGTGTGGCACAATAACGGAGGACATGGCCAAAGGGATATCACCAATCATACGGTTATTCACCCCCCGTTTTACCGTAAAGCGGCTAGGACAAGTCTTTAATGGTTGAATGCATGTATGGATGTAGTTATTTTTTTATTACTGGCTATCAATCTTGTTTTTGAAGTGGTCTATTTCCGGGTAACACTCTTCTGCCGTTGTGTTAAATTTCAAACCAACGACCTATTTGATTGATATGATTCGTGATTCATAAGTTTTGGATCGACTGCCAGCTGTATGTGGCTGTGTGTGGCACAATAACGGAGGACATGGCCAAAGGGATATCACCAATCATACGGTTATTCACCCCCGGTTTGACCGTCAAGCGGCTAGGACAAGTCTTTAATGGTTGAATGCATGTATGGATGTAGTTATTTTTTTATTACTGGCTATCAATCTTGTTTTTGAAGTGATCTATTTCCGGGTAACACTCTTCTTCCTTTAAATGCATTTTTGTTTCTTTAGCTATATTTGACACTGGACGGCGGCAAGACTTTCAAAATGATCCAAAGCTTCGTGAAGACGTCCTTCTGGTCATCTGGTCCTAGTTTCTCGAAGGTCTTCTACATGGAGCGATGGAAACCTGACGGCACAAGCACAGTTTTCAGTGCCAGCGACCCTACAGACCTTGCCAATGCTGAGATACTCTTCGAAGAAGCCAAAGACTTCCAGATTAAAGGAGACTTCATGTTCGCTACCAAACAATCCAAAGAGGTGAGTCAATATCATATCATTACACTGAAAACGTGATATTTACCATGTTTGCTATTTGTTTTCAGTGTTAAGTAATGATATTATTAGTGAGCATGCCAGTTTAAAAACTTATAACTTGTGTTGATTTGTTGAGTTAAATTAGGGACTAACTAAATACGCTAGCGGAACCAAGTATACAGACAGGTTTTCGATTTCTAAGATTGATTAAACCAAACAATCTAATACCAATTCAACTGCCAAAATGAAGTTTTTTTCTGAATTCGACTGTGTTGTATGAGGACGATTTGTACGAAAATAAAATAGATTAAAAACAAAACGCATAAAGGTTGTACATATTAGAGAGGTGTTCGCTATTCGCTAGAGTAGGTCACTGCTGTTATGTATGTGTAATTACAATAATGTGAATATGCAAATATAGTAGAAGAACTTTATTCTCAAACTCAAACTCACACTCAAAGCATTTATTTCAACGAGACCATTACGGCACTTTTGAATTTCAATAAATACAAATAAAATCAAAGCTACAGTCACAGTCACAAGGCATAATAACTTGAGAAAGTACTGCAGTTGCCCATTCCCTAGCGTAGATCTCTATGGAGAAGAACGGGCAAGAAACTCCATGGACACTCTTTTAAATCAATATATTGTTACAAAATCTTGGTTACATCGTTCATGTGTGATTATACATATATGTGAGAACGATGTAGAAAGACGTGCACATTAAGAGCGCGAGCAGCGTCCAGAGAAAACATAAAATCAACAAAAAAAAAGAAATTAAAATTGACCGTGGCAGCTAAGAGATGACCAGTCCTAACTGACAGCGCCCGTTCACGAACATGACGCATGTATCGGCGCCATTCAACTCGCCAAATTGAAGGGAGCTAAATGACCCGACACACACGCCACCATCAGCGAGACATTTGAGTGAGCATGATATTCTCTCAGCCGCCAAGGCATATTCAAGTCAAAAACAAAAGAAAACTACATTAAAATGGTGGCTTTACAGTACATAGAACTCACACAAATGTGCTATGCAATTATATAATACTACGAGATGGAATCTATATGTCACCGTAAAATTGTCAAACACGTTATATTACAATATAACGTTTTTTTTCTCGCGATATTGTAATGTCTCGAATTATTGTCAACTGAACATACGGAAGTATCTCTGCCCCCATAATCGGGACTTGGGGCACCCCCACGTTAGGTTAGTTAGGTTCCTTTAAACCCTGCACTCGGAAATAGGGGCCCCGCGAAGCGGGGCTCCGTCGACTACGCTTTTTAATATAAAGTGTTTTAAGGTTATGTTATATTAATCGGTATTTCTCAGGAATGCTGCATTATCTTTTCATGAGAGTTGTGCCACTGGGTAAGGGGGACCCCTCCTTCCCTCCACACCGCGTAAGTTGACTACCATCGCATGCATTTCACGAAAAATAATGCGTTTTGTTGTAAGCAGTATGTTCATTTGACAATAATTCGAGACTTTACAATATCCCTAGAGATATTACAATATAACGTATTTGACAATTTTACGGTGACATATACAATGCAAGAATATTTTACAATCTTCTGCAGCTTCCACAATAACGTAACATGAGAATCAATTTGTTTGCCTATGGTTGTGGAGCAGAACCAGCATTAAGCCAAGCACTTTTATCATTAATGTAATCCCCCAAATTACAATATGCTTGCCTACATAGTGTGCGTTTTATACAAGATTGTGTGAGGAGGTGTTATTATAACATTTTAAACAGTACCCCATGAAAGATGAATCTACTTTAGCAAGCCTGAAACCTGGCTGAACGAGTTGGTCTCTATTTCTAGAATTATAGTGGTGTCTGTCACCTCTTTTACTGAATAAATGCTGTTTTTTCCTAACGTACATGATGTTTTCATAGATGTATTGGCAAGGTACTGTCAAGATATTAATTTCCTTAAACAGTTCTCTCAGAGAATCGCGTCTACGTAATTCGTATATGGCTCTGATGGCTCTTTTCTGCAGAATGAATATAGACTCGATGTCTGCCGCACGTCCCCATAGTAAAATACCGTATGACATAATACTATGAAAATAACTAATATAGACTAGCCTCGCGGTATCAATATCAGTAAATTGACGGATCTTTCTAATTGCATATGCTGCCGTCCTGCAAGAGATGTTAAATGAGGACCCCATTGTAGCTTTGAATCGAGCGCAATTCCCAAGAAGAAAACTGTTTTATCGACAAATTCTAGTTTCTCTTCATTCAACATTATGCCACAATCACTACTTTTGACATTTGGTAGTGCAAATTAAATGCACTTCGTTTTTTTCCCATTGAGTACTAAATTGTTAGCGGTAAACCAGTTATGGATCTGCAGTAGGGCATTATTTACATCGTCAAAATTAGTGGCACGTCTGTTTATCTTAAATATTAACGAAGTATCGTCAGCAAGGCGGGTGGTCGTTAAATAAATGGTGTAGGTCATTAATATAAACTAAAAAGAGGAAGGGACCCAGAATCAAACACCCATTTTTACTTTTAAACCCATTGAATTGACACCTCTTATTTGTACTTGCTGCTGTCTATCGTTCAAACACGACTTTACTAAACTAAGCGCAAGTTTACCTAAACCGTAATGGTCAAGTTTCAAGATCAGGGTTTCGTGATTTACGCAATCAAATGCCTTCGAAAGGTCACAAAAGATTCCTATGGCATTTTGTGCCTCTTCCCACGCAGTAAATATGTGTTTTAATAAAGTGACACCAGCGTCAGTTGTACAACGTCCTTTAGTGAAACCATACTGTTGTTCGTGTAATATTTTATTGGTGTTAAAATGGCAAAGCATTTGATTGAGCATTATCTTTTCAAGCACCTTGCTGAAAACCGGCAACACGGATACTGGCCTATAGTTATTGGTGTCTTTACTGTCCCCGGATTTAAAAACCGGTATTACCTTACTGAATTTCATTAGATCCAGGAAGACCCCTTGATCTACGCACAAATTAAATGTTGAGGCTAAATACGGCGCTACAGTTTCAATAATTGAGGTACAAGCTTTAATAGGCATACCCCATAGGTCTTCGGTTAATTTGATCTTAATTTGTTTAAAAGCTTTTATGACTGTTGTGGGGTTTATATGATGAAATTTAAATTCATTTTGACAAGCTGAAACGTTTGCTTTTAATAAATCAAAAGAGAAATTTAAGGTTTCAGTAGTTTTAAGTGGGATACTGGTAAAGAAATTTACAAATTCTTGAGCAACTTCATTGTTGGAGCTCACAAGGCCACCTGAAGTCTCTAGTGTGAAGTCATTACTATGTTTTATATTTCTGTTTGTTTCACTGTTGATAATTTCCAAACCGTTTTTTTCTTGTTATCGGCTGATTTAATTTTATTGCTAATGAATAAGGATTTGGTTACCTTGCAGGTTTTTTTTTTAATTTTCGAGTAATTAGCAACATATTTATTAAAAGATTCTGTGTTGATGTAAGGCTTAAGGCCGTACAGCTCAAACAATCGTTCCCTACTTTTCCTAATACCCTGTGTTTCCCAGGCACTGAAACTACACTTTGGGCCAATAGTTTTGGTCTTCTTTTTTAAAGTGTTATTGAACTCAGTGTGCACTACCGAAAAGAATTCTTCATACAATTCATTTATATTGTTTCTAATATGGCCTGGTATATTTAGCTTGCTAATTAAATTATTATTAAACTTTTCTAACATGCTGAGTGTTATTGTATTGTTATTCTACGTTATTATCCGCTCCATCGCCATAATTGATCGTTTTTGTGTAACGTAATAAATACAAGGAATATATTCGTACTTCTATTTTTCATGCAGAAAACCCATCTGGACTCTCAAAAAAAAAACATTTATTTTAAATGATGGTTTATGTGTCGCGACATACCTTAAGTAATTTATTTATCTATGGTTTTCTAGAGTGATGAGTAACATTTTCAGTTTCGACAAAAAATGCAGATTGGCTCCTTACTTAACCTCTCATTTTCGCTCATGCTAGAAACTCCACATACAAATAAAGATGCGCCTCGCGTTACTATTGTTACGAGCTGGGTATGAGATAAATTAATTACTACCGATTAAACAACACAATAACTTTATTAATCACAAAACAATTTAAACTTAATCACAAGTACACTACAATACACTACTGTTCACTATTCGCTTAGATATCGCCCTACAAGTTCACTTCGATTCGCTTCGCTGTGTAGCCAAAACAAGACTGACGGTCGTGGGCCTGAGCAGTGTATTTATACTCACCAACAGACAGACCAGAATAACCACGAATATTCTAGAGGGTCATAAAAAACACTAACAAAAGAATAGTAGGTAGGTAATAAAAGTAGTAGGTATAAGCTACTGGTACAAAACAAACAAATATGAACCGTATGCCCTAGGCGTACGGTCGAAATTCTAATGTCTTTTCATAAATAGGTCGCGAATTTGTACCTGCCTAACTTTAAAAGTAATAATAACGGAATTTCGCATAACGGAATGCATGCGAAATTCCAACGTACACACACTGTAATCACTTGCTTTCTCGAATGTTCTAGTAGGTCCGATGTAACATTATCAATCAACATGCCCTTTTCAGGTTAGACTTCTCGAATTGCGCAGTGACTTATGAGTTTTTGACACAGTATCTGGAAGCTTCCAATTTTGTGACTGTGTTATGGTGTTAGAAAACCCTTTCTTACCCGTTCTCCTCCTTAGAAATCTATGTCGTAGGAAAACCCAAGTTTAGCTTTTTGAGTAGTCTGTGTGGTATGTTTACAAGAAAAACAGATTTAGAAACCTGTTTATAAATATCATATTTCCTTGTGTTGAAGAAATTCTCTTGTACTGAACTTCTTCCTTATGTAGTGTTAATATTTAAGATAGTTCTTAAATAAGTCTTGTTGTTACCCGCCGTAAAAATACACTCGTAAAGTGGTACAAGTAACTATTCCAGAGTTGGCCTTGGTAAAGTTAATTAAATCCTTATTTTACAAGCTTGCGAGTACGTCACTAGATTAACCTCAAGTATGTACTTACTAGACGTTTTATTGTTTCGTATTAAAAATAACATTAATCTTGTTATCGATTGGGTATTATCATAGAGTACTAGTCTTTGGGAATTATGTACGCATCAGTGATGAAAACGAACTTTTTTTAATCACTTGATATAATAATAAATATTACTTTGAGTTGACAGGGAGCACTACTTGAAACTCCCTTATAATAAAACACCCTGAAGATACCAAAGCCTTGCAATATCCAAATGATCCAAGAATGACGACAATTTCTTCATTTTTTTTTTCAGAAAAACTCCCTGGAACTACACATTTCACACCAAAGAAGCCCGTTCTACAAGGCAGTGTTCCAAACAGAGTTAGATCTAAGAAGGTTCCACATCGCAGACGTGACTGACAAACGAATATTTGTCTCTGTCATGCACACTGAAACTCTAGCAGACCTGTATGTATCAGAGATAAGCAACAATTTCACACAGTACAACTTTGTGCTGAGTTTGGATCAGATATTGTGCTACTTCCCTGACGCTAACTTTAAGAACAGCTGGCTTGTGTAAGTTGAATTTTATACAGACTAGTAATTAAGTTACTCATAGTAGTAGTTAACCACTCGGTAGGAAATTGTAGATCTGAGCTAGAATTTATGTGGCATGAAAAAATGATTTTTTTTCCTTTAAAATATAATTTTAAAACGAAATACTGTCCACGACATTCGGTTTGCCCTCTTTCCCGTGCCTTATGATGACGCACAGAACATTTAAAAAAGTTTTCTGAAATCAAATACATAAAAGTCATTATTGAAGGGAATGTCATTGTGTCTTCAACATTTAAAAAACCTTGGATGCAAGGACAACAAGTATTTTGGCCGCAGAATTAATTTATTTTTGTCTCAGGAATGTCAGTTTGAGGTGACTGATCGGTGTCATCAGCATTTCTCTGCAATTTTGAATAAACTAAGAATGGGTGATTTTCAGGAATGTGACAGACCCGTTCACTGACTTGTACCGTGTGGAAGGTCTGAAGGGCATCTACATAGCTTCGCGGGTAGACACAAAGACGGAGAGACAGAACATCGGACCGGAACATCTGATCTCGCTGATAACCTTTGACCATGGTTTCACTTGGTCTCCAATTAATCCACCCACTGATGATGAGGATGGTAAGCTTTCGTTTTTATATCTGTAAGGCTGTGAATTCCAGTTTTATCACCAGGTTTAACTTTGGAGGGATAGCTTGCCCAGTGCTTTAGGTAGACCTTTGCTAGGATTAGCAGTATTTACCTTGTAACTGATAGGCTTCATAAACATGTAGTATATGAAGAGGTGTATGAAGTTAATTAATTTTAAACACAAAACCCTCTTTTTCACGTCTCTGGATGATTTTGTTTTAAATGCTGATTCAGGTATTTCTTTATTTTTAATAATAAGTATTTACTCTTAGTTTCATGATTCTAGAACAATCTAAAAATGTTTTTTCATACAAACTTTACCCCCCCTTTACACCCCCTTTATACAAAATTTTCCATAATTTTTATAGCCTAAATGTTATTCTGAGTTTATTTAAATAGATTAGTGAAGTTTTCATCAAAATCCGTCCAGCAGTTTTTACGTGATGCACGGTCAGACAAACAAACAAGAAATTTTAAAATGGTTTTAATATGTTCAGTTACTTAAGTCACCCTGGCCATAATTTTTTTTTTAATCTTCAATGTACAGATTTTTTGGTCTCAAGCTCAACGAAACTATTTATTATGTATATGTATATGTCACCGTAAAATTGTCAAATACGTTATATTGTAATATCTCTAGCGATATTGTAAAATCTCGAATTATTGTCAAACGAACATACCTACTGCATACAATAAAACGCATTATTTTTCGTGAAATGCATGCGATGGTAGTCAACTCACGCGGTGTGGAGGGAAGGAGGGGTCCCCCTTGCCCAGTGGTACCACTCTCATAAAAGGATACTGTACCATTTCGGAGAAATACCGATTCATATAACCTAACCTTAAAACACTTTTTCACTTCTCATGCTCTAAAAGTACGCCGTTATAGCCCTACGAAGCGGGATTAAAGTGACCGTTTATTCCCTAGGGAGTAAAAAGTAATTTAAAAGTGGAACGATCTTTTACTCTGAAACATGGTCACAAAAGAGTAACTTGTCAAAGGTTTTATTTAATTTTCGAAAAGAAATTTTTTTAGAAAGCGGTTTATTGAAAAAAAAAAACAAATGAACTCTTCAACGCGAGAAAAATTTATGGTTGTTTGTGTGCATTGTTGATTTTGAAAAGCAATGCCACCGTTGCTAGCCGCTGCAGTAATGTAGGTACTAATTATCTGTGGAGTGTAGACCACTTTCAATACGAAAATGTTGAGAGTTTGTGTTGTGTTTTCAATGGTTAATCTGTGAGTGACCTGATAGAAGAAAAAACTGACCGCTCAGTTCAGAATTTTTGTCGAGTGTAAATTTTTTCAGTTTTAAGTGACTATTTTTCTCGCACTCGAAGTGAAAAGTACAGTTTGCACCTCGAGACTAAACGCCAATACAATATACCCTCGCTTTCATTGCCTCTCTCGCAAGCTCGGGAGTCAAACCACCTCGGGTATATAATGGCTTCGTTTAGTCCCTCGTTATAAAATATACTATATATTCCCCTAAAAAGCGTAGTCGACGGAGCCCCGCTTCGCGGGGCCCCTATTTCCGAGTGCAGGGTATGTTCAGTTGACAATAATTCGAGAGAAACACGTTATATTGTAATATAACGTGTTTGACAATTTTACGGTGACATATAGATACACATCCATGACTCAGAAACAAATGTCCATGCTCATCGCACTAACATTTTCTCCTACCGGGATTCGAACCCAGAACACCAAGAACGTAATTCGTAAACGCCATTCGGGTCGTCAAAACTAAGGTTTTTACAGATCTAACAGCTTCTAAAGAAAATTTCCTGACCTCCATCTTACTGTTTGTTCCCAGGGAAACCACTGAACTGTCACATAGAAAACTCTTGCAGCCTACACTTATGTCAGAAGTTCAGTCAACTATACCCAGTCACAAGGTAAGAATATTATACAAACTCCTTTGATCCACACCCCCTTATTTTGCCAGAACATCAGTTATGCCAGATTTAGACGAAGCTAGTAACGCTGGCGCCCGTCTTCTGACAAGCCAGCGCTGGCCTGGCCCGTGGATTTGTTTCATTATGTATATTACAGCGGTTACGTTATCGTTATTGGTTATATTAGCAGTAACCTCACCAGCCCCCCTAATTCACAAACGCTCGGAATGAATTTCGATTCGACATGTATTCAACAGTCGTATGTCTATCCATTATTATCACGCCTTGGCAGAGGTGTACTTAGAACCCACATTTCGCCAGTTATGTTTTAGTCCCATGCAATAGGAGCAAGCTTATTGCCATCAACCAGGCACAAATCAAGACCCAGTGAAAATACCGAATTACACTTTTCTTTTCGTTTCTGTGCCGTATACCTACTGATCTTTGATTTTATAACACCATCTTTGTAATAGATATAGGACGCAATAAATAATTGACGACTCGAATGGCGTAGTGGTAATGAGGCTGCCTTACGCTCTTAGGTCCTGGATTCGAATCCCGGTAGGAGCAAAACTTTGTGTGAAGAGCATGGATATTTGTTTCCGAGTCATGGATGTTTATATGTATAATAAGTATGTATTTACAAACAAAAAAGTATATAATATGTAGTATATCAACTATCTGGTGTCCACGACACAAGCCTTGCTTAGTGTGGCACTAGGTGGCGATGTGTGTTAATGTCCAGCGATATTTATTTATTTATTTTAATTGAGTATTGAGTTTAGGGATACAACCTTGGCCCTCATGCCCAACTGTTTCTCTTGCAACCACTAGTCCATGGCAGAGGCGGTCCATCCCCATGTTTTTTAAGTCAATCAAGATAGTCAAGTTACTTATACGTAGTTGTCTAAACAATATGTTGACGGAAATCATTAACATGATTTATCAGTGGTCAAAATATTGAAGGAAAAGATAAACTCGTGCACGTTTAGACGTTTACCTTTATCATCTTGAAGTAACAAGGCCATCTTGAACTCTCAGATTAAGTAATTTAAACCCAATTAATAATATTTAATAATTAATAAAAAAACGGGTAGTAATAAAATCTCCGACAAAAAAAAGATGAATTGTCCTTACTCAAAATATTGAATCTATTGCCTAAAATACTAACTTTCCGACTACTTTTCTCCGAATAAAAATGACGAAACGACCGAATGAGATACTGAAATCTTCGAAAAAATAAACATGGGTATGAGATAAATTAATTACTACCGATTAAACAACAAAATAACTTTATTAATCACAAAACAATTTAAACTTAATCACAAAGACACTACAGTTCACTATTCGCTTAGATATCGCACTTGTAGTTCACTTCGATTCGCTTCGCTGTGTAGCCAAAACAAGACTGACAGTCGCGGGCCTGAGCGGTGTATTTATACTCGCCAACAGGCACACCAGAATAACCACGAATATTCTAGAGGGTCATAAAAAACACTAACAAAAGAATAGGTAAGTAGGTAGGTAAGTTAATAAAAGTAGTAGGTATAAGCAACTTGTACACAACAAACAAATATGAACCGTATGCCCTAGGCGTACGGTCGAAATTCTAATGTCTTTTTAGAAATAGGTCGCGAATTTGTACCTACCTAACTTTGAATGTAATAATAACGGAATGCACTCGAATTTTCAACGTACACACACTGTAATCACGTGCTTTCTCGAATGTTCTAGTAGGTCCGATGTAACAATACTTTTCTACCAGCATAAATTACGTTCTACTGAAAACTATGCTTCGTAGTTTTATTGTTTCCTAGCCTACTATTAATTCATAAATTACCTTTCATATTATTTCATAGACTGTGGTGCTATTTTAACTGTAACATTATACTGAAAATATTATTCTGAGTGGTTATACAGAAACTTATAAAAAATACAAAAATGTACTTACTCGTATAACAATAACTTTTACTTGCATCTTAGATCATAATTTTACTTACCACGGGTATGCTTCGATATCGGTACCTATTTCAGGCGTTAAAAAGTCAGAACAGTCGTATTCATGCTTTAATCTTAAACCAAGTAGAGTATTCGACATATTCCTTGTTCTTATAATGTCAGCGAGAACAAAGGTGAAATTAAAACAAAACTCGGTTTATTATGAAAACTAGCTGGTACCCGCGACTTCGTTCGTGTGAAAATTTTGATACGTGTAAGAGACTGCCTCATTGATCGAGTGGTCGCAAGCGCGACAACTAAACGTGAAGTCCTGGGATCGATTCCTGGTTTAAACAGTGTTGGAAAAGTGTATATTTCAATTGCATAAAATTATGACGGTGGTAATTTGGAGGTCACCTTTTAAGTAAGGATATGCTTGTGTTAGGTGACCCCGCTCTAGCCGTGTCGACGGCGCGTGTCGTGTTTCACGCGCGCGCAAAGGCCGAAGCCTGCCGGGGCTGCGGGACTGTTCGAAAGAGATACCGTGGCCCCGGAACATAAAGGGCGAGGAAGGAACATGGATGGGTTATAGTCAGTGAAACTCTGACATTCCCTCCCGCTCCGCCAAGAGTGAGAGAAGTCATTTTATAATTCCCCATCCGAAAAAAAAATAGGTGGCTCTGCTCTTCCGGCTTAATATTAAAGGCATGATGTCATGTTATGTGTGAGAACTGACTGTCTGATCAAACTGAGATAATGTGGGATGTGGGCGTCATTGTAAAAGCAAATTGAAATGATACGTTATTTGAAATAACGGAAATGCGGGGAATTGAAACACTCATTTCGCAGCTCCGTTTTTGTATTGTTAAATTTTGCATGGCCAATAACGTCACTTTTGAGTATCTGTTGAATATGTGAGTAAATAGTAAGTGCTATTTAAATTTTGAGTGATATTTCAGTATTCGGGGGTAAGTGCGTCCAGGTTTTGCATCAGCAGAACCGACAACTTTAAGCTCCAGATTATGGAACGGCACGTCCGCTAACTCTGGGGAGTTGAGAAATTCATCGGGGTTGGTAGTACCATCGTTCTCTGTGAAGGGCGGAACACCGCCGTGTCCTCGTAGCGGCGATCGGTTGCGGCGACCCCTCGCGTCAGGCCCTGGTTCAATCCATGGTCTGGAGCGAAAAGGAATGGGAAGCCGTCACCTCCTTCTGCGAAGCAGTCGTGCTGGCGAAGGCTCCGCGCGAGACTCAGCGGTCACGTTGTGGCCCCCAGCCACCGTAGGCGCGGGCTTGTGGACGGTGAGCACGGGGCTAGCTTGCCCTCCGTCCGTCTTATGACGACATGCCGTGTCGACGGCGCGTTCGCGTTCCACGCGCGCCTCAAAGAGAAAGGGGTCCGGTAAAGGCCGATACCTGCCGGGGCTGCGGGACTGTTCGAAAGAGATACCGTGGCCTCGGAATAAAAAGGACTAAAAAGGAACATGGATGGGTTTTAGTCAGTGAAAGTCTCACACTCCCTTCCACTCCGCCCAGAGCGGGAAGGGTCATTTGATAATTACCCATCCAAAAAAAAGGCACTACCATCGACATAAGCCATTACAGTGTCTATGGATGTGTATACTTTTAAATAGCCGACGATCTCGAACTTTATTTTTTGTTTTGTTTGCTGACCCAACCCATCATTCTTTGACGACAGCACTTCCCTCTCACACAACCACTGTTTACTTTTTATATTTACCTGAAAATTGAGAAAAAGTTCATCCTGTAGTCACAGGGAAAATTCTTCGGAATATAGAATTTTCCCAACTGCGTCCGATTCCAGACGGCCCTCTCCCATTTCCAGTAGCTTATTCCCAAAGGCACCTGCTTCGTGATCGTTGTATAGTTGAACGCACGTTTTGCACGTAATTTGAAGTTTTTCAATACCGGTCGTTTTCACAGTGGCGACACCGAGAAACAGGCGTTTATTTTCATCCATCGCTGTGCCCCTCTCAATAACTTGGAGTGTCTGTCTAAAGTCGTTTGCGAGCAAAACGACGACGCCACCCATCAGCGCCTGGTAGCCGTGGCATGCATGCGACTGCTGTCAATGCTACAAAAGGACTCGCTCGTTTTTTGGGGTATCTTTGCTAGCTAGATTCAGGGGAAATTTGAAAACGCTGTCATGGAAGCCACAGTTACATAAAAAAAGCTAAAAAGGGAAAATCATCGACACGAAGAAGAAGAAGAAACTACATGACGGCACGGTTGGCGCAGTGGCTGCTGCCCTGCGGGTATCGGGTTTGAAGCCCTCACCAAATACATTTTTGTATGGCTTATTGGTAGTGGTTCCGGGTCTAGCTGTTTGTGTTTGTGGACACACCCACGATACAGGAGAAATTTCTAGAGTGAGGTAAAACTTTTGCGGAGTAGGGCCAGCTGATGGTTCAGCAATCAGCACAAATGCAAATATGGGATGGCACAGTTGGCGCAGTGGATGAGCAATTTACTGCGGCGCTGCGTATCGCGGGTTGATTCCCACACGGATAAATTTAAAACGTCGTAGATTTTATCAAATTTTAATTTTGTTTTCATTTAAAACGTTTTTGAGTGTTATTTCGTACTGTGTAAATTGTTCAAGTTTGATTCATTAGTTTACTGATAACCTGTATTTTCAATTGTTAAAAAAGATTGGAATGATTCGAAATTAAAATAAACAAATTACCTAGAACTTACAAAAAGTGAAAACCGGGTGGGGATCGAGCCATGTTAATTACTTTTGGAAATTTAATAGTACCAAAAAAACAACACAAAAAGTGGATACCTATATACTTACAGCGATTCGAACTCGCACCTCCTAATTCGCAGGAAGGCCGCTGAACCGATACGCTACGTATTCCTGTGATCAACGGTTCAAAATAGCCGTTCAATTCTAAGGCATGTTATGACAGTTGTCAGTTGTCAATCAGTTGAAGAATGTTGTTGAATTAATGAACATAATGCAATTTTGCTCACCCCCCCCTAAGTTGTTAGCGTGATAATATATAGCCTATGTGTTATTCCAGACCATAATCTATCTCTGTGCCAAATTTCATCCAGATCCGTTCAGCTGTTGTGGCGTGATTGAGTAACAAACATCCATCCATACATCTAAACTTTTGCATTTATAATAGTAGTAAGATGTAGTTTTAATAGGTAGTAGAAATGTTAGATACTGCTTATAATATGACGCATTTTTTTCGTTAGATTATAATCTAACGATCCGAATCCGTAATATTGTGAAATGTACCTATGCGACGTAAGACAACTCGCGCGGTGTGGAGGAGGGGGAGGGAAGGGGTGTCCTCCTTGCCCCGTGCTACTACTCCCATGAAAAGTAACACTATTATTCCTGAGGAATAACTATTACTACTATTCCTGAGAAATACAGATTAATATGACCTAACCTCAAAACCCTTTATATTCCCCTAAAAAGCGTGGTAGACGCTCCTATTTCTGTAAGCAGGGTTTAAAGGAACCTAACTAACCTAACGTGGGGGTGCCCCAAGTCCCGTTTATGGGGGCAGAGATACTTCCGTCGCATGCATTTCACAATATTACGGTTTCAATTCGATAAATTATAATCTACTTATCGAAAAATAATGCATTATATTGTAAGCAGTATGTTCGATTGACAATTTTTCGTGAGTTTACAATCTAGCTAGATAGATTACAATCTAACGGAATTCACAATTTTATGGTGACTTATAACTAGCTGACCCGCGCAACTTCGTCTGCGTCACGGGTTACAGAGAGTGGGTCGTAAGCACCTATAATACAATTTCAAAGAGCACATCACACACATCCTTCCGCATAATGAAAATGCGCGACCGGTACATGATCTTTATTTTGCTGCGGAGTTATTTAAAACGGTGTATCTTAGGAGATATGCATTGAAATCAATTTACGTGCAATACGAAACGCGTCCATCAATTCTGTTAATTTTGTTGATTGCAAAATTTGAAGTAGATTGAACCAAGGAATCACGTTTTCCCATACAAACTTTTCCCCCTCTTTTCACCCCCTTAGGGGTATAATTTCAAAATCCTTTCTTATCGTATGCCTACGTCATATAAAAAATTCACCCTGCAAGTTTCAGGTTTCTGCAATCTGCGGTTTAGGCTGTGCGTTGATCCATCAGACAGTCCTTCAGGACAAAGCATTTTTTATTTGTAGATAGTAGGATTTGTACTTGTAACTTTTCCGGCTTTATGTCTGATTTACATTCGTATAGTCTACATTTTCTTCATAGTATTATTTTATTTTTAAATACAGGATGGAAACGATTAACGGGGCAGAAAAGGGAGCTTCCTTAACCGTTGAGTATTAGAAACAGGATCGATTGGCATCATAAAATGTTTTGTGTAAAATAGCAATTTTCTTGCTAACTGTACTTTTTTTTAAATCTGTGAATGGGGATCAAAATTTCACGAAAAATTACGGGTGGTTTCCTGAGACCATTTTCATGTAACTGCAGTGGTTAAGGTTTATCATTATTTGCATCAAAAAATTGTTTTATGTACTCGTAAAAATGGCAATATTCTTGATAACTGCACTTTATTTTTTAATTAAATCTGTGAATGGGGATCAAAATTTAGCGAAAAAAGTATGGATTGTTTCTAAGACCATTTTCGTGTAGCTGTAGCTCCCCTTACTGCCCTCTTTTACAGTTTCCACCCTGTATTACCAACTACTTATACCGAGGAAATTGAGTTCCGCTATTTTGGGCGTATTCATTTCAAAAATCAAATTTCAAGAAAATTGAGAAATTATATTTACCTGTATTAGATTTGAAGTATTTGCAGCAACTTTTAAAGTTTTACACTTCATTGGATTTTGTTTTATAGGTGTATGAAGTTAATTATTTTTAAAAACAAAACCCTCTTTTTTACGTCTCTGGATAAAATTTTATAAAAACGCTGAAACAGGTATTTCTTTATTTTTAATAATAAGTATTTACTCTTAGTTTCATGATTCTAGAACAATCTAAAAATGTTTTTTCATACAAACTTTACACCCCCTTTTCACCCCCTTTTTCCAACATTTTCCATAATTTCTATAGCCTAAATGTTATTCTGAGTATATTTAAATAGATAAGTGAAGTTTTCATCAAAATCCGTACAGCAGTTTACGTGATGCGCGGTTGAACAAACAAACAAACACGAATTTTAAAAATGGTTTTAATATGTTCAGTTACTTATTTTAAGTCACCCTGGTCGGTTTTTTTTAAATCTTCAATGTACTGATTTTTAACTTACCAACACACTAACTAGCTGCCACCCTATTTAGTTCATAAGTACAATTATAACTTACAATTATTACTTATGAACTAACAAGTACAATTATATAATTGTACTTATGAACTAAATAGGGTGGCAGCTAGTTAGTGTGTTGGTAAGTTAGTAGTTTCCTTAGTAGATTTATTAGTACGTTGACATGATATTATCAAACCAATAGCAACAAAAACTATTTAATTATAACAGTTCATGCAAGTTGTAAAAATTTGACTAAACCTCTGTTGTCGGTAAGTTCGGTAACTTACTAATTTTGTCGGAGGTTCAGAATTCTATTCGGAAGTTTAGTTTTGTTATTCGAAGATCCATTTTTTTTTAGGAGAAAATGTAATTTCAACGTGCTCTTATTTGTTTGTCTTTGATAATAAATACTTAATTATAACGCTGGTTAATTAGAATTATAATCGGCCACATATCGCTGGAGATCAATTTGTTTTTCGGAACCATTATTATTTCCCTTTAAAAACTATTTATGCCGCGAATGTAAGAAATGAATGAATGTATAAGTTTAAAAATTTTTCAACCCGTAGCAAAAATCACTAAAGAAACATTTATTTTTGTAATTTTTGCCATTCCTTCATAAAAGATGTTGTATAGTAAAAAAAATAATACTGCGCCAGATGTACAAAATACTAGAAAAATATCCTTGTCTTTTCAGCTCTCTAAAATGGTATAAATCATATAGAAAAGTCATGGACTAAATTAGGTAGGCGGAAAATCAAAGTAAACAATTTCGGGAATTATTGTTATTTTGAATCAATTTTAATTTTAAATCTTTAATAACATTCTTTTTACACGTCTTTATCGACTAAGACGTTCTACCAGTGTGCCACATGTTTCTTTCGGTGGTCGTGAACTCGTTGTAGTGATCATGAACAAAACATGCGCGTGTTCACCGAGATGTTCGCGCACATTTGTGAGAGCACACGTAGTAGCCATGGACTTAAGTCAGCGAACACGAATTCTCTGTTCGCGCACTCAATTAAATAGTCTAGGAGACCGACCTTCATTCATCTGTTTACCCATTAATAAATTTTACTATGTTATGTTGTTTTGCTATGTTTTTTTTTTCTTTTTTATTTTTTATTTCCTTTATTTAATTATACACAAATCTTTTACATTTTTAAATATTATTATAAAACTATATATAAAAAACATTTAAAAATATAAAAAATTGTAGCCCACCGGTATCGGGAACAGGGTCCAAGCTACCGGCGGTCAGGGCTCCAGAGAGAGGAACCTCCTAACAATACGAGCCGTGTCAAGAAGTACCGCTTTCTGAATCAAGCCCTTGATCCAGCTGCCTAACGAGAGCCTCCTCAGGTATTGGTCGAGGCTCTTGGCAATTAAGCCATGCGCTGACACGACTATCGGCACAATGATCGCTGAGTCTACTTCCCACATGTCGACAACCTCGCGAGCCAAGTCAAGATTTTTTTTTGGAACGCGTTACCCCTAGGCATTAAAAAAACCGAAAGCAAATTGGCTTTCAAAAGAGCAATTCGGAAGTTTTATTTAAAGTCTGTCTAAATTGTTTACCAACTAGCCTATATTAGAGTTGTAATAATTATCATAAGGTTTCTCGTATTTCGGACTATTTGTATGTATTTTAATATATATTAGTTTATTTTATATGCTTATTTATGTATTAGTATGTAGGTACCCATTTATGTGTTTGATTTTATTCTTGCAAAATGGCATGTTTATTTTTATTTTTATTGTACTTTATCACAATGCTGTCTTATTTGACCCAATGGTTGACTGGTAGAGAATGCCTTGTGGCATTAAGTCCGCCTATGTACCACTATTGTACATGAAGTTTAAATAAATAAATAAATATTTATTGAATGTCTGGTGAAACATATTTCATAGCATGACAGAAAATATCATACCATATTTTCTATTATAGGTCAGCAAGTATAATGAGCTCCAAATCAGCTCCAGGCATTATAATGGCGACTGGCGTTATGGGGAAATCTCTGAAAGGTATACCCGGAGTGTACATCAGTCGAGACGCCGGTCTGACGTGGAAGAGGATCCTCAAAGATTATTACTTCTTCAACTACGGAGACCACGGCGGCGTCCTAGTAGCTGTCAAGTACTTCAAATCTCACGGCGAAACGAGAAAGATATTATATTCCACCAACGAAGGCATCGAATGGAACTCTTATCAGTGAGTCATTATTGCATTTCACTTTATCATTGTTAAATTAATTATTTGTCATTATTAACAACATTAATTTATAGGTTCAATGCCGATTACCTACGCATCTACGGACTGATGACCGAGTCGGGAGAAAATACGACAACGTTTACTATGCTCGGTTCGGCGAACGAGCACCATCAGTGGATCATAATCACGATAGATCTAAGGAACACTTTCACCCGTAACTGTACTGATGATGACTACAAGTACTGGTCCCCATCGCCTCCCAACTCCTCAGTCTCTTGTGTGCTTGGTACCAGGAACACTTTCCAGCGACGTCTCGCACACACTAACTGCTACAATGGAGTAGATTACGACAGACCATTCAAAAAGGAAACCTGCGAGTGCAGTCGCCGAGATTTCGAATGTGACTTCGGATTCATGCTCTCTGGTAAAGAATGTGTTCACAACAAATCATCCAAATATGATCCCTATGCGGTTCCCACAGAATGTCAACCGGGACACTTCTACAAGAGAACAAAAGGTTACAGGAAAATTGATGGAGATGTGTGCATTGTGTCTGGTTACATGGCGTATGTCCCTGATATGATCCCATGCCCCATCGAGAAGCCAACTGAGTTTATGTTGGTAGCCCTGGGTAGTAAAATCGCCCGCATAGATCTATTCGACAATTCTACTATTTACCCCGTTATAAACGAAAGGAACATTGTAGCTATCGAATTTGACATCAAGAACGACTGTATTTACTGGGCTGATATCGAACTGCACAAGATCAGCCGTCAGTGCTTCAATAACGGCACAGCTCAAGAGGTGATTGTCGATAGAGACTTGGCTAGCATTGAAGGAATGGCGTTCGATTGGATTTCTAACATTCTGTTCTTCGTTGACGGTGTGAGGAAGAAAATTGAAGCTGTCCGAACAGATACGATAGGAGAAGCCAGAATGAGAGTTACGATATTAGACTCGAAGATTCTATCTAGGCCGCGTGGCATCGCAGTTCATCCTAAAGCAGGCTACCTATTCTGGACCGATTGGGACAGGAACAACCCATCAGTATCGAGGTCAAACCTCGACGGTAAAGACCACAAGACATTGTTCGGGAAGCCAATTGTCCAGTGGCCTAATGGGATAACGATCGATCAAATGTCGGAGAGAATATACTGGGTGGACGCTAAGGAAGATTACATCGCTAGCTCCGACTTGAACGGGAAGTACTTTAAGAGGATTCTATGGAACGATGAGAGAGTAACACATCCTTTCGCTGTCGCAGTAATGAAGGATAAAATGTATTGGGATGACTGGAAGGTGAAATCTATATTTGTCGCTGACAAAGATGTTGGATCGAACGTGGTGATGATTAATGACTCTTTAGTCGGTTTGATGGACCTCAAAGTATTCGCTCATTTCGTTCAACATGGCAGTAACGCTTGTTCATACAAGAATACGAGTTGTGATGCGATATGTCTGGGTGTACCGGACAATACTTTCAGTTGTCTCTGCCCCGATGGGTTGACAATGATCGGAGGGAAATGTATGTGCGCTAACAACACTGAGCCGTACGCGAACTTGACTTGCCCTGAAACTGCTGTGTCTACTAGCGGATTTGTAAGTATATCTTATACTACTTTTTTTTTTTTTCTCGGTTTTCGTTGAATTTCTTTGTGTAGATTTTAAGATTATCGATGTTACGTAGGGTGCGTACGTCAGATATAAGCCGATTACGTGGTTTAGATATAATGATATCTATGAAGGTATTTGAGTGATTCATGTTTAGAAATGTAAATAACAACATGTTACAGTCCCTACGGGTCTTTATTCTACGTGTATATATGCACCATGAACCTGAATTGAAAAGCTATTTTCCATGCGGTTTAAAGGGCAAAGAAAACGCAATTCATGCCTAGAATAGACAAAAACATAACCTTATTGTTGATAGTATTCATAAGGTCATGTGTTCAAATGCGTGTAATATGTCACCTTATCACGACTCTCAAAGCGAGTAGGTTTTGCAATGTAAGTAGGAAAAACTTGCAAAACTCTTTCACCAATATTCAATGAATTAGGCAGCAGTGTTCTGCACTTTCCGCAAAAAATATTGTTGAGAAACGTCAGTTTTTTGGGTGAAAAATCACGTTTTACGGTAAAACTCAATCCATCATCATCATGATGGATGGTTTAAATTGTACGGGGTTTGTGGAGGGACTTTTTTCTCAATTTGTATCATAAGCTCTTACTAATTTTTAAATCAGAATCTTTGAGTAAAAGAGTCTTGATTTTCAACAAAAATAAAATACGAGTTTGTTGAAATTCAAACAATTAAAGCAAAAAAATGTTTCACAGTACCACTATATCTGTTGTTTACACTAACCACACCATTAAAAAAAAAGTACTTACTTTTATGATAGACGTTGGTAATTTCAACACCTACTGCACATGTCAGGAAAACGAACAGATAAACGACTTTGCTCCCACCCAACAAATAGAATATAATTAAAATACGAGCTTTATGAATTGCTATTTAGATATACTCGTACTTTACATTGGCAACATAAATTAGGAGACAGCTCGCTGTCAACGGGCTTATTACCGCCCGTCAATGCCAATGTGAAGTATATTTAAAGAGGAATACATACAGCCCATAATTGAATTGTATAATTTTTGTTGGGTGGGGGCGGAGTCGTTTATGTGGGCTAAGAGCTTAAGGCGCCAGACTCAAGGTTCCCTTGCTCACTGACAGTGAGTTCGAGATGTTCTGGTCCTCTCTGAGGGCGTGGGTTCGAATCCCACTTCTGACAAACTTTTTGTGAATGTTTCTTCTATTTTCGTAAAATTATTTAGTTTATTCCATGAATTGGCACGTTTTGTATTTTGTGTCGTTAATTGGTCAAAGTTAAAGCTTCGTACATATTTTATGATGATAAAAGTTTTGTTTACTCGCTGCTGTCTAAATATGTGACTCAGGTTGGCTGGACAAATCTTCAAAATAGCTCGCATTTTACTAGGTCGATAAGGCACTTTATGTGACGGCTAAACACCCTTATGTCAGAATTAGTGACGCTACAGAATCTTAGATAATCGATCGAAAACGGGTCCAGTCATCTTGAAAAACCACTTTTCGCTGGTCTCTCAACCTCGGTAACGGAAGTGATTTTGACGACGTTTTTTCATATCAACGGGCGTCACGTAAGTTTGTGACAGGCATCGAGCTAAAAGTTTTGTGAAGTTTTGTGTTTAGTAGAAAAATGCAAAAATCTGTGCCAGCCATCTTGAATTTACGTATAAAACTTTTGGCTGGCACTTCCGAATCTCAATAACGGTAGCGTTTTCGAATACGGTTACTTTACTAAAACTTGGTGACGCAATGTGTGACAGTAATAACGGTTGATTTATGGCGTCACATGCAACGCTTTACGAGAAATCAATAAAAACCTAATGTCCAGCCAACCTGAGTTCAAGCTGGCTGGACACCTGTATCTCTGCTGCCTGATGATCTACGACCTTCAAAATGTGTTCAAAATGTTGTGACGGGGACGATAATGATAACCTGAATTTGTGACGGAGAAACTGCGTAGTTTCAAAGATATTGATCATTTAAATTTTCCCATACAAAATATCCATTAATATTGTGAGGTGACCACATTTTTACATAAATAAAGGATTTCTTTTTATTATACTAATCGGCCGGTAGCAGCCACGCCTGCTTTGTATTTGATTTCTCCGTGGGAATAAAAGGTTTTCCTGCAATAAAAAGCGTAAGTATATGTTAATTCAAAATAATAATTGACTACCAGCGCTGCAAAAGAGAGCCCACTTGTATTTCGCGTTTAGTTCATAATCTTAGGTAACTGAAAATGAGAACTAAACTCGACAGTCTGCAGTGTATGTACTTTTCGAAGTGTTATCACTAATCAGAGTAAGACAACAAATTAATAAGAGAAATTCGACCAGTTGTCCTAGTAGTACCAACTTTAAGCAGTAGATGGCGACACTAACATCAGCTATCATGGAAGTATTACATTCTGTCAATTGAAACGCTGTATAAGTACAAATAAATAAATGTGATTTTATTTACAGCAAACATTATTTTTTCATTTAAATGCCTTAGAGCATTAGTTATCCTGACACATTAACTACCTATTTACTTATTTATTTAGGTACTAAAAAGAGTAGATATCTGCTCGTAAATAATCAATAACATTAAAAAATTACCCCCATTCCAGCTCATGTCTACACTTTTGTCTTCTATTGATTTAAATATCTACAGTTGTTCTTATAAGTATCACCAGTACACGGATTTTCGTCCATTAAAGAAAACACCATAAAATATACTTAGTCCTACATAAAACCTACAATATTGGTAACCCTAGTGCAGTGTTTGTATGGGAAAATTTAAATGATCAATATCTTTGTAACTACGCAAAGTTTCTCCGTCACAAATTCAGGTTATCATTATCGTCCCCGTCACAACATTTTGAACACATTTTGAAGGTCGTAGATCATCAGGCAGCGGAGATACAGGTGTCCAGCCAGCTTGAACTCAGGTTGGCTGGACATTAGGTTTTAATTGATTTCTCGTAAACCCTTGCATGTGACGCCATAAATCAAACTTTACTACTGTCACACATTGCGTCACCAAGTTTTAGTAAAGTAACCGTATTCGAAAACGCTACCGTTATTGAGATTGGGAAGTGCCAGCCAAAAGTTTTACACGTAAATTCAAGATGCCTGGCACAGATTTTTGCATTTTTCTACTAAACCACTGTACTTATCACAAAACTTTTAGCTCGATGCCTGTCACAAAGTTATGTGACGCCCGTAGATATGAAAAAAGTCGTCAAAATCACTTCCGTTACCGAGATTGAGAGACCAGCGAAAAGTGGTTTTTCAAGATGGCTGGACCCGTTTTCGATCGATTATCTAAGATTCTGTAGCGTCACAGATTGTGACATAAGGGTGTTTAGCCGTAGGGCACGCCACGATAGTGGCGGTAAGTCCCCTCTTTCAGGAGTGGCTGGAGAGGCGCCACGGCGTCCTCACCTTCCGCCTGACGCAGGTCCTCACCTGACACGGATGTTTCGGGAGGTACCTGCACCGAATCGGGCGGGAGGAATCGCCCCGGTGTCTCCACTGCGAGGATCGACCGGAGGACACGGTGGAGCACACAGTGGAAGTCTGCCCTGCGTGGGCGGAGCTCCGCCGTGTCCTCGTGGCGGCGATCGGCGGCGGCGACCTCTCGCGTCCGGCCCTGGTTCAATCCATGGTCCGGAGCGATACGGAATGGGAAGCCGTCGCCTCTTTCTGCGAAGCAGTCATGCTAGCGAAGGAGGTGGCATCCCTACATTTATGTTCGCATAACTCGTCAAAATGTAGGGAACAGCTGATTTTTTTTTCGCGATTTCAAGGTTCGTGCCATAGAAAAAGTTGTTCAAAATGATGAGTACAATGACCCCTTTTCGGGTTTAGTGTAAACAAAAAATAACCCTGTATAAACAAGTTAATTCAAATTAGTTTTGTCGTTCAAAACCTTTGCGAACATGTATAACGGGATTATCACCAATTTCAAGAGATAATATTTTTGACAAATAAATTACTGTTACCCTCAAAAGCAATACTACCAATGATTCACCTCCCACAGCAAAAAACCAATCGTCACATCGCCGAGAGCTGCTCGGGCAACGGCTTCGCCTGCAGTAACGACAGCAGCATGTGCATCCCCAACTCCTGGGTGTGTGATGGTGAGAAAGACTGTGATAACGGAGAGGACGAACAAAAGGACAGGTGCAAGGACTCCTTGACTTGTGCACCTTTCATGTTTAGGTGTCCCAGCGGGAAGTGTATATTTAAGTTTTGGGTGAGTAAACTTCAGTCCATCCAGTAAGTAAGGTTTTTTTTTTTTCTTAACTAAAAGCGCCTTCATCTCCCGACGGGGTCCATAATTGATTCGATATTTATGGAATGCAATAAAGTATTGAGAGTATTGAAAATCAGTCTTATAATTATTGTATTGTATTGTACACCGGGCTGGTGTCCGCAACTCCACATCAAAGCCACGCGGGCTCAGTGCGGATTGGTAGATGTCACATGTCTTTGAATTTTTGGTTCTAGGACATGGCGGTTTCCTCACGATGTTTTCCTTCACCGTTTTGAGAGCAGTGGTGATAAAATAAATTACGCAAAGTAATGCACCTGTCTGGGTTCAAACCCACGACTTATTGCTCGTAAGTTGGGGGCGCCACCACCGGGCACCGCTGTTCACTTAATTATTATTAGTTTTTAAACTCTCTTTTTTGAATTGTAAGAGAAAGAGCGTGGAAACTCGATTTTTTTTGGCAGACATTTTGTACACTTGGTGTTATTGAATAAGTTTGTGTAAACACAATTTTCAACGTTTTGTTAGTAATATATCGGGAATTTCCGATTGGACATTTAATTTTTGTCTACTTCAAGGTTTGCGACGGCGAAAACGACTGCGGCGACGATAACAAATCCGACGAGAGCAACTGCACCATCACTAGTCAGACGGAATCCCTGATTGGTGGAGGTGTGATGGACTCAACGACAGCGGGGAAGGTTTGAATTTTTGTTGGGTGCGGGCGGAGTCGTTTATGTGGGCTAAGAGCTTAAGGAGCCAGACTCAAGGTTCCCTTGCTCACTGACAGTGAGTTCGAGATGTTCTGGTCCTCTCTGAGGGCGTGGGTTCGAATCCCACTTCTGACAAACTTTTTGTGAATGTTTCTTCTATTTTCGTAAAATTATTTAGTTTATTCCATGAATTGGCACGTTTTGTATTTTGTGTCGTTAATTGGTCAAAGTTAAAGCTTCGTACATATTTTATGATGATAAAAGTTTTGTTTACTCGCTGCTGTCTAAATATGTGACTCAGGTTGGCTGGACAAATCTTCAAAAAAGCTCGCATTTTACCAGGTCAATAAGGCACTTTATGTGACGGCTAAACACCCTTATGTCAGAATTAGTGACGCTACAGAATCTTAGATAATCGATCGAAAACGGGTCCAGCCATCTTGAAAAACCACTTTTCGCTGGTCTCTCAATCGCGGTAACGGAAGTGATTTTGACGACTTTTTTCATATCAACGGGCGTCACATAAGTTTGTGACGGCTAAACACCCTTTTTTTTTTTTTTTTTTTTAAGGATGGGAAATCATCAAATGACCCCCCCCACTCTGGGCGGAGCGGGAGGGAGTGTCAGACTCTTACTGACTAAAAACCATCCATGTTCCTTCCTCGCCTTTTACGTTCCGGGGCCGCGGTATCTCTTTCGAACAGGCCCGCTACCCCGGCAGGCTTCGGCCCTTGCGGGCCCCTCTCTTTTTGCTGACACTCTTTGAGGCGCGCGTGGAACACGAACGCGCTGTCGACACGGCCTGTCGTCGTCGTTAGACGGCCGGACGGCCAGCTATTGCCCATAGCCAGCCGTCCACAGGCCCGCATCTACGGTGGCCGGTAGCCACCACGTGGCCCCCGACGCCCGTTGCGTCTCCCTCGGCGGCCGGGAAGAGAGGATCTCTCCCTCTCTCGTTCCGCCACCTCCTTCGCTAGCATGACTGCTTCGCAGAAGGAGGCGACGGCTTCCCATTCCGTCTCGCTCCGGACCATGGATTGAACCAGGGCCGGACGCGAGAGGTCGCCGCCGCCGATCGCCGCCACGAGGACACGGCGGAGCTCCGCCCACGCAGGGCAGACTTCCACCGTGTGCTCCACCGTGTCCTCCGGTCGATCCTCGCAGTGGAGACACCCGGGCGATTCCTCCCGCCCGATTCGGTGCAGGTACCTCCTGAAACATCCGTGTCCGGTGAGGACCTGCGTCAGGCGGAAGGTGAGGACGCCGTGGCGCCTCTCCAGCCACTCCTCAAAGAGGGGACTTACCGCCACTATCGTGGCGTGCCCTGCACGGGGTTGCGACAGTCGCTCTCTCCATGTCGCCATGAGATCGCGCCGGAGGTCAGTCCGCTGAGCGGCAATTTGCCGCGGCAGCGGAGTTTCCCCCCGGTGTAGTACCTCCGCGCGCCACTCATGCAGGCGCGCGAGGACTATCGCCTCCAGATCCCACGGCGACGGCTAAACACCCTTATGTCACAATTTGTGACGCTACAGAATCTTAGATAATCGATCGAAAACGGGTCCAGCCATCTTGAAAAACCACTTTTCGCTGGTCTCTCAATCTCGGTAACGGAAGTGATTTTGACGACTTTTTTCATATCTACGGGCGTCACATAACTTTGTGCCAGGCATCTTGAATTTACGTATAAAACTTTTGGCTGGCACTTCCGAATCTCAATAACGGTAGCGTTTTCGAATATGGTTCCTTTACTAAAACTTGGTGACGCACTGTGTGACAGTAATAACGGTTGATTTATGGCGTCACATGCAAGGGTTTACGAGAAATCAATAAAAACCTAATGCCCAGCCAACCTGAGTTCAAGCTGGCTGGACACCTGTATCTCCGCTGCCTGATGATCTACGACCTTCAAAATGTGTTCAAAATGTTGTGACGGGGACGATAATGATAACAATAAATAACGAATAAATAACGATAACTAATAAAGTGCCCTATTGACCTAGTAAAATGGGAGCTATTTTGAAGATTTGTCGAGCCAACCTGAGTCACATGTCTAAATAGTAACAGTTAATTTAAAATGATGAGATAATATACGGAAATATATGTAAACAAGTTAATTCAAATTAGTTTTGTCGTTCAAAACCTTTGCGAACATGTATAACGGGATTATCACCAATTTCAAGAGATAATATTTTTGACAAATAAATTACTGTTACCCTCAAAAGCAATACTACCAATGATTCACCTCCCACAGCAAAAAACCAAGCGTCACATCGCCGAGAGCTGCTCGGGCAACGGTTTCGCCTGCAGTAACGACAGCAGCAAGTGCATCCCCAACTCCTGGGTGTGTGATGGTGACAAAGACTGTGATAACGGAGAGGACGAACAAAAGGACAGGTGCAAGGACTCCTTGACTTGTGCACCTTCCATGTTTAGGTGTCCCAGCGGGAAGTGTATATTTAAGTTTTGGGTGAGTAAACTTCAGTCCATCCAGTAAGTAAGGTTTTTTTTTCATAACAAAAAGCGCCTTCATCTTCCGACAGGGTCCATAATTGATTCGATATTTATGGAATGCATTAAAGTATTGAAAGTATTGAAAATCAGTCTTATAATTATTGTATTGTATTGTACAACGGGCTGGTGTCCGCAACTCCACATCAAAGTCACGCGGGCTCAGTGCGGATTGGTAGATGTCACATGTCTTTGAATTTTTGGTTCTAGGACATGGCGGTTTCCTCACGATGTTTTCCTTCACCGTTTTGAGAGCAGTGGTGATAAAATAAATTACGCAAAGTAATGCACCTGTCTGGGTTCAAACCCACGACTTATTGCTCGTAAGTTAGGGGCGCCACCACTGGGCACCGCTGTTCACTTAATTATTATTAGTTTTTAAACTCTCTTTTTTGAATTGTAAGAGAAAGAGCGTGGAAACTCGATTTTTTTTGGCAGACATTTTGTACACTTGGTGTTATTGAATAAGTTTGTGTAAACACAATTTTCAACGTTTTGTTAGTAATATATCGGGAATTTCCGATTGGACATTTAATTTTTGTCTACTTCAAGGTTTGCGACGGCGAAAACGACTGCGGCGACGATAACAAATCCGACGAGAGCAACTGCACCATCACTAGTCAGACGGAATCCCTGATTGGTGGAGGTGTGATGGACTCAACGACAGCGGGGAAGGTTTGAATTTTTGTTGGGTGCGGGCGGAGTCGTTTATGTGGGCTAAGAGCTTAAGGAGCCAGACTCAAGGTTCCCTTGCTCACTGACAGTGAGTTCGAGATGTTCTCGTCCTCTCTGAGGGCGTGGGTTCGAATCCCACTTCTGACAAACTTTTTGTGAATGTTTCTTCTATTTTCGTAAAATTATTTAGTTTATTCCATGAATTGGCACGTTTTGTATTTTGTGTCGTTAATTGGTCAAAGTTAAAGCTTCGTACATATTTTATGATGATAAAAGTTTTGTTTACTCGCTGCTGTCTAAATATGTGACTCAGGTTGGCTGGACAAATCTTCAAAATAGCTCGCATTTTACTAGGTCGATAAGGCACTTTATGTGACGGCTAAACACCCTTATGTCAGAATTAGTGACGCTACAGAATCTTAGATAATCGATCGAAAACGGGTCCAGTCATCTTGAAAAACCACTTTTCGCTGGTCTCTCAACCTCGGTAACGGAAGTGATTTTGACGACGTTTTTTCATATCAACGGGCGTCACGTAAGTTTGTGACAGGCATCGAGCTAAAAGTTTTGTGAAGTTTTGTGTTTAGTAGAAAAATGCAAAAATCTGTGCCAGCCATCTTGAATTTACGTATAAAACTTTTGGCTGGCACTTCCGAATCTCAATAACGGTAGCGTTTTCGAATATGGTTCCTTTACTAAAACTTGGTGACGCAATGTGTGACAGTAATAACGGTTGATTTATGGCGTCACATGCAACGCTTTACGAGAAATCAATAAAAACCTAATGTCCAGCCAACCTGAGTTCAAGCTGGCTGGACACCTGTATCTCTGCTGCCTGATGATCTACGACCTTCAAAATGTGTTCAAAATGTTGTGACGGGGACGATAATGATAACCTGAATTTGTGACGGAGAAACTGCGTAGTTTCAAAGATATTGATCATTTAAATTTTCCCATACAAAATATCCATTAATATTGTGAGGTGACCACATTTTTACATAAATACAGGATTTCTTTTTATTATACTAATCGGCCGGTAGCAGCCACGCCTGCTTTGTATTTGATTTCTCCGTGGGAATAAAAGGTTTTCCTGCAATTAAAAGCGTAAGTATATGTTAATTCAAAATAATAATTGACTACCAGCGCTGCAAAAGAGAGCCCACTTGTATTTCGCGTTTAGTTCATAATCTTAGGTAACTGAAAATGAGAACTAAACTCGACAGTCTGCAGTGTATGTACTTTTCGAAGTGTTATCACTAATCAGAGTAAGACAACAAATTAATAAGAGAAATTCGACCAGTTGTCCTAGTAGTACCAACTTTAAGCAGTAGATGGCGACACTAACATCAGCTATCATGGAAGTATTACATTCTGTCAATTGAAACGCTGTATAAGTACAAATAAATAAATGTGATTTTATTTACAGCAAACATTATTTTTTCATTTAAATGCCTTAGAGCATTAGTTATCCTGACACATTAACTACCTATTTACTTATTTATTTAGGTACTAAAAAGAGTAGATATCTGCTCGTAAATAATCAATAACATTAAAAAATTACCCCCATTCCAGCTCATGTCTACACTTTTGTCTTCTATTGATTTAAATATCTACAGTTGTTCTTATAAGTATCACCAGTACACGGATTTTCGTCCATTAAAGAAAACACCATAAAATATACTTAGTCCTACATAAAACCTACAATATTGGTAACCCTAGTGCAGTGTTTGTATGGGAAAATTTAAATGATCAATATCTTTGTAACTACGCAAAGTTTCTCCGTCACAAATTCAGGTTATCATTATCGTCCCCGTCACAACATTTTGAACACATTTTGAAGGTCGTAGATCATCAGGCAGCGGAGATACAGGTGTCCAGCCAGCTTGAACTCAGGTTGGCTGGACATTAGGTTTTAATTGATTTCTCGTAAACCCTTGCATGTGACGCCATAAATCAAACTTTACTACTGTCACACATTGCGTCACCAAGTTTTAGTAAAGTAACCGTATTCGAAAACGCTACCGTTATTGAGATTGGGAAGTGCCAGCCAAAAGTTTTACACGTAAATTCAAGATGCCTGGCACAGATTTTTGCATTTTTCTACTAAACCACTGTACTTATCACAAAACTTTTAGCTCGATGCCTGTCACAAAGTTATGTGACGCCCGTAGATATGAAAAAAGTCGTCAAAATCACTTCCGTTACCGAGATTGAGAGACCAGCGAAAAGTGGTTTTTCAAGATGGCTGGACCCGTTTTCGATCGATTATCTAAGATTCTGTAGCGTCACAGATTGTGACATAAGGGTGTTTAGCCGTAGGGCACGCCACGATAGTGGCGGTAAGTCCCCTCTTTCAGGAGTGGCTGGAGAGGCGCCACGGCGTCCTCACCTTCCGCCTGACGCAGGTCCTCACCTGACACGGATGTTTCGGGAGGTACCTGCACCGAATCGGGCGGGAGGAATCGCCCCGGTGTCTCCACTGCGAGGATCGACCGGAGGACACGGTGGAGCACACAGTGGAAGTCTGCCCTGCGTGGGCGGAGCTCCGCCGTGTCCTCGTGGCGGCGATCGGCGGCGGCGACCTCTCGCGTCCGGCCCTGGTTCAATCCATGGTCCGGAGCGATACGGAATGGGAAGCCGTCGCCTCTTTCTGCGAAGCAGTCATGCTAGCGAAGGAGGTGGCATCCCTACATTTATGTTCGCATAACTCGTCAAAATGTAGGGAACAGCTGATTTTTTTTTCGCGATTTCAAGGTTCGTGCCATAGAAAAAGTTGTTCAAAATGATGAGTACAATGACCCCTTTTCGGGTTTAGTGTAAACAAAAAATAACCCTGTATAAACAAGTTAATTCAAATTAGTTTTGTCGTTCAAAACCTTTGCGAACATGTATAACGGGATTATCACCAATTTCAAGAGATAATATTTTTGACAAATAAATTACTGTTACCCTCAAAAGCAATACTACCAATGATTCACCTCCCACAGCAAAAAACCAATCGTCACATCGCCGAGAGCTGCTCGGGCAACGGCTTCGCCTGCAGTAACGACAGCAGCATGTGCATCCCCAACTCCTGGGTGTGTGATGGTGAGAAAGACTGTGATAACGGAGAGGACGAACAAAAGGACAGGTGCAAGGACTCCTTGACTTGTGCACCTTTCATGTTTAGGTGTCCCAGCGGGAAGTGTATATTTAAGTTTTGGGTGAGTAAACTTCAGTCCATCCAGTAAGTAAGGTTTTTTTTTTTTCTTAACTAAAAGCGCCTTCATCTCCCGACAGGGTCCATAATTGATTCGATATTTATGGAATGCAATAAAGTATTGAGAGTATTGAAAATCAGTCTTATAATTATTGTATTGTATTGTACACCGGGCTGGTGTCCGCAACTCCACATCAAAGCCACGCGGGCTCAGTGCGGATTGGTAGATGTCACATGTCTTTGAATTTTTGGTTCTAGGACATGGCGGTTTCCTCACGATGTTTTCCTTCACCGTTTTGAGAGCAGTGGTGATAAAATAAATTACGCAAAGTAATGCACCTGTCTGGGTTCAAACCCACGACTTATTGCTCGTAAGTTGGGGGCGCCACCACCGGGCACCGCTGTTCACTTAATTATTATTAGTTTTTAAACTCTCTTTTTTGAATTGTAAGAGAAAGAGCGTGGAAACTCGATTTTTTTTGGCAGACATTTTGTACACTTGGTGTTATTGAATAAGTTTGTGTAAACACAATTTTCAACGTTTTGTTAGTAATATATCGGGAATTTCCGATTGGACATTTAATTTTTGTCTACTTCAAGGTTTGCGACGGCGAAAACGACTGCGGCGACGATAACAAATCCGACGAGAGCAACTGCACCATCACTAGTCAGACGGAATCCCTGATTGGTGGAGGTGTGATGGACTCAACGACAGCGGGGAAGGTTTGAATTTTTGTTGGGTGCGGGCGGAGTCGTTTATGTGGGCTAAGAGCTTAAGGAGCCAGACTCAAGGTTCCCTTGCTCACTGACAGTGAGTTCGAGATGTTCTGGTCCTCTCTGAGGGCGTGGGTTCGAATCCCACTTCTGACAAACTTTTTGTGAATGTTTCTTCTATTTTCGTAAAATTATTTAGTTTATTCCATGAATTGGCACGTTTTGTATTTTGTGTCGTTAATTGGTCAAAGTTAAAGCTTCGTACATATTTTATGATGATAAAAGTTTTGTTTACTCGCTGCTGTCTAAATATGTGACTCAGGTTGGCTGGACAAATCTTCAAAAAAGCTCGCATTTTACCAGGTCAATAAGGCACTTTATGTGACGGCTAAACACCCTTATGTCAGAATTAGTGACGCTACAGAATCTTAGATAATCGATCGAAAACGGGTCCAGCCATCTTGAAAAACCACTTTTCGCTGGTCTCTCAATCGCGGTAACGGAAGTGATTTTGACGACTTTTTTCATATCAACGGGCGTCACATAAGTTTGTGACGGCTAAACACCCTTTTTTTTTTTTTTTTTTTAAGGATGGGAAATCATCAAATGACCCCCCCCACTCTGGGCGGAGCGGGAGGGAGTGTCAGACTCTTACTGACTAAAAACCATCCATGTTCCTTCCTCGCCTTTTACGTTCCGGGGCCGCGGTATCTCTTTCGAACAGGCCCGCTACCCCGGCAGGCTTCGGCCCTTGCGGGCCCCTCTCTTTTTGCTGACACTCTTTGAGGCGCGCGTGGAACACGAACGCGCCGTCGACACGGCCTGTCGTCGTCGTTAGACGGCCGGACGGCCAGCTATTGCCCATAGCCAGCCGTCCACAGGCCCGCATCTACGGTGGCCGGTAGCCACCACGTGGCCCCCGACGCCCGTTGCGTCTCCCTCGGCGGCCGGGAAGAGAGGATCTCTCCCTCTCTCGTTCCGCCACCTCCTTCGCTAGCATGACTGCTTCGCAGAAGGAGGCGACGGCTTCCCATTCCGTCTCGCTCCGGACCATGGATTGAACCAGGGCCGGACGCGAGAGGTCGCCGCCGCCGATCGCCGCCACGAGGACACGGCGGAGCTCCGCCCACGCAGGGCAGACTTCCACCGTGTGCTCCACCGTGTCCTCCGGTCGATCCTCGCAGTGGAGACACCCGGGCGATTCCTCCCGCCCGATTCGGTGCAGGTACCTCCTGAAACATCCGTGTCCGGTGAGTACCTGCGTCAGGCGGAAGGTGAGGACGCCGTGGCGCCTCTCCAGCCACTCCTCAAAGAGGGGACTTACCGCCACTATCGTGGCGTGCCCTGCACGGGGTTGCGACAGTCGCTCTCTCCATGTCGCCATGAGATCGCGCCGGAGGTCAGTCCGCTGAGCGGCAATTTGCCGCGGCAGCGGAGTTTCCCCCCGGTGTAGTACCTCCGCGCGCCACTCATGCAGGCGCGCGAGGACTATCGCCTCCAGATCCCACGGCGACGGCTAAACACCCTTATGTCACAATTTGTGACGCTACAGAATCTTAGATAATCGATCGAAAACGGGTCCAGCCATCTTGAAAAACCACTTTTCGCTGGTCTCTCAATCTCGGTAACGGAAGTGATTTTGACGACTTTTTTCATATCTACGGGCGTCACATAACTTTGTGCCAGGCATCTTGAATTTACGTATAAAACTTTTGGCTGGCACTTCCGAATCTCAATAACGGTAGCGTTTTCGAATATGGTTCCTTTACTAAAACTTGGTGACGCACTGTGTGACAGTAATAACGGTTGATTTATGGCGTCACATGCAAGGGTTTACGAGAAATCAATAAAAACCTAATGCCCAGCCAACCTGAGTTCAAGCTGGCTGGACACCTGTATCTCCGCTGCCTGATGATCTACGACCTTCAAAATGTGTTCAAAATGTTGTGACGGGGACGATAATGATAACAATAAATAACGAATAAATAACGATAACTAATAAAGTGCCCTAGTGACCTAGTAAAATGGGAGCTATTTTGAAGATTTGTCGAGCCAACCTGAGTCACATGTCTAAATAGTAACAGTTAATTTAAAATGATGAGATAATATACGGAAATATATGTAAACAAGTTAATTCAAATTAGTTTTGTCGTTCAAAACCTTTGCGAACATGTATAACGGGATTATCACCAATTTCAAGAGATAATATTTTTGACAAATAAATTACTGTTACCCTCAAAAGCAATACTACCAATGATTCACCTCCCACAGCAAAAAACCAAGCGTCACATCGCCGAGAGCTGCTCGGGCAACGGTTTCGCCTGCAGTAACGACAGCAGCAAGTGCATCCCCAACTCCTGGGTGTGTGATGGTGACAAAGACTGTGATAACGGAGAGGACGAACAAAAGGACAGGTGCAAGGACTCCTTGACTTGTGCACCTTCCATGTTTAGGTGTCCCAGCGGGAAGTGTATATTTAAGTTTTGGGTGAGTAAACTTCAGTCCATCCAGTAAGTAAGGTTTTTTTTTCATAACAAAAAGCGCCTTCATCTTCCGACAGGGTCCATAATTGATTCGATATTTATGGAATGCATTAAAGTATTGAAAGTATTGAAAATCAGTCTTATAATTATTGTATTGTATTGTACAACGGGCTGGTGTCCGCAACTCCACATCAAAGTCACGCGGGCTCAGTGCGGATTGGTAGATGTCACATGTCTTTGAATTTTTGGTTCTAGGACATGGCGGTTTCCTCACGATGTTTTCCTTCACCGTTTTGAGAGCAGTGGTGATAAAATAAATTACGCAAAGTAATGCACCTGTCTGGGTTCAAACCCACGACTTATTGCTCGTAAGTTAGGGGCGCCACCACTGGGCACCGCTGTTCACTTAATTATTATTAGTTTTTAAACTCTCTTTTTTGAATTGTAAGAGAAAGAGCGTGGAAACTCGATTTTTTTTGGCAGACATTTTGTACACTTGGTGTTATTGAATAAGTTTGTGTAAACACAATTTTCAACGTTTTGTTAGTAATATATCGGGAATTTCCGATTGGACATTTAATTTTTGTCTACTTCAAGGTTTGCGACGGCGAAAACGACTGCGGCGACGATAACAAATCCGACGAGAGCAACTGCACCATCACTAGTCAGACGGAATCCCTGATTGGTGGAGGTGTGATGGACTCAACGACAGCGGGGAAGGTTTGAATTTTTGTTGGGTGCGGGCGGAGTCGTTTATGTGGGCTAAGAGCTTAAGGAGCCAGACTCAAGGTTCCCTTGCTCACTGACAGTGAGTTCGAGATGTTCTCGTCCTCTCTGAGGGCGTGGGTTCGAATCCCACTTCTGACAAACTTTTTGTGAATGTTTCTTCTATTTTCGTAAAATTATTTAGTTTATTCCATGAATTGGCACGTTTTGTATTTTGTGTCGTTAATTGGTCAAAGTTAAAGCTTCGTACATATTTTATGATGATAAAAGTTTTGTTTACTCGCTGCTGTCTAAATATGTGACTCAGGTTGGCTGGACAAATCTTCAAAATAGCTCGCATTTTACTAGGTCGATAAGGCACTTTATGTGACGGCTAAACACCCTTATGTCAGAATTAGTGACGCTACAGAATCTTAGATAATCGATCGAAAACGGGTCCAGTCATCTTGAAAAACCACTTTTCGCTGGTCTCTCAACCTCGGTAACGGAAGTGATTTTGACGACGTTTTTTCATATCAACGGGCGTCACGTAAGTTTGTGACAGGCATCGAGCTAAAAGTTTTGTGAAGTTTTGTGTTTAGTAGAAAAATGCAAAAATCTGTGCCAGCCATCTTGAATTTACGTATAAAACTTTTGGCTGGCACTTCCGAATCTCAATAACGGTAGCGTTTTCGAATATGGTTCCTTTACTAAATTTTGGTGACGCAATGTGTGACAGTAATAACGGTTTATTTATGGCGTCACATGCAACGCTTTACGAGAAATCAATAAAAACCTAATGTCCAGCCAACCTGAGTTCAAGCTGGCTGGACACCTGTATCTCTGCTGCCTGATGATCTACGACCTTCAAAATGTGTTCAAAATGTTGCGACGGGGACGATAATGATAACCTGAATTTGTGACGGAGAAACTGCGTAGTTTCAAAGATATTGATCATTTAAATTTTCCCATACAAAATATCCATTAATATTGTGAGGTGACCACATTTTTACATAAATAAAGGATTTCTTTTTATTATACTAATCGGCCGGTAGCAGCCACGCCTGCTTTGTATTTGATTTCTCCGTGGAAATAAAAGGTTTTCCTGCAATAAAAAGCGTAAGTATGTGTTAATTCAAAATAATAATTGACTACCAGCCCTGCAAAAGAGAGCCCACTTGTATTTCGCGTTTAGTTCATAATCTTAGGTAACTGAAAATGAGAACTAAACTCGACAGTCTGCAGTGTATGTACTTTTCGAAGTGTTATCACTAATCAGAGTAAGACAACACTTTAATAAGAGAAATTCGACCAGTTGTCCTAGTAGTACCAACTTTAAGCAGTAGATGGCGACACTAACATCAGCTATCATGGAAGTATTACATTCTGTCAATTGAAACGCTGTATAAGTACAAATAAATAAATGTGATTTTATTTACAGCAAACATTATTTTTTCATTTAAATACCTTAGAGCATTAGTTATCCTGACACATTAAGTACCTATTTTTTTATTTATTTAGGTACTAAAAAGAGTAGATATCTGCACGTAAATAATCAATAACATTAAAAAATTACCCCCATTCCAGCTCATGTCTACACTTTTATCTTCTATTGATTTAAATATCTGCAGTTGTTCTTATTAGTATCACCAGTACACGGATTTTCGTCCATTAAAGAAAACACCATAAAATATACTTAGTCCTACATAAAACCTACAATATTGGTAACCCTAGTGCAGTGTTTGTTCGTAAAAATTTAAATGATCAATATCTTTGTAACTACGCAAAGTTTCTCCGTCACAAATTCAGGTTATCATTATCGTCCCTGTCACAACATTTTGAACACATTTTGAATGTCGTAAATCATCAGGCAGCGGAGATACAGGTGTCCAGCCAGCTTGAACTCAGGTTGGCTGGACATTAGGTTTTTATTGATGTCTCGTAAACCCTTGCATGTGACGCCATAAATCAAACTGAACTACTGTCACACATTGCGTCACCAAGTTTTAGTAAAGGAACCATATTCGAAAACGCTACCGTTATTGAGATTCGGAAGTGCCAGCCAAAAGTTTTATACGTAAATTCAAGATGGCTGGCACAGATTTTTGCATTTTTCTACTAAACACAAAACTTCACAAAACTTTTAGCTCGATGCCTGTCACAAACTTACGTGACGCCCGTTGATATGAAAAAACGTCGTCAAAATCACTTCCGTTACCGAGATTGAGCAGCGAAAAGTGGTTTTTCAAGATGGCTGGACCCGTTTTCGATCGATTATCTAAGATTCTGTAGCGTCACAAATTGTGACATAAGGGTGTTTAGCCGTCACATAAAGTGCCCTTTTTTTTTTTTTTTTTTTTTTTAGGATGGGAAATCATCAAATGACTTCTCCCACTCTGGGCGGAGCGGGAGGGAGTGTCAGACTCTTACTGACTAAAACCCATCCATGTCCCTTCCTCGCCCTTTATGTTCCGGGGCCGCGGTATCTCTTTCGAACAGGCCCGCAACCCCGGCAGGCTTCGGCCCTTGCGGGCCCCTCCCCTTATGCTGACATATAATAATAATAATATAATAATAATTTTATTAAGGTTCATAAAGTTTTGTAGTACATGAGGGATTTACAGAGTATGCATTTATAATTACATGTAGTAGGTACAACCATTGCTGGGTGAATCACTGCTCTCCTAGCTAGATTGCTGAGCAATCTGTATTTAGGGGAGACAGTTTCGACTCCCTGTTTGAGTATCACAATAACCATGTATTATACTTTCGGCGCATTATAATTTAACAAAACAAAACAAAAGTAATTAAAATTAAAATAAAAACTAAATCTTTAAATTTAATTAAACAAAACAAATTACATTGATGATTGCTGGTGTGGTAAGCCGAGTGAGTATGTGATTGTGTATGTGTATGAGTGAGGTGTGTGTGTGTGAATTTGAATATTGTGGAATAGGGTTACTTTCATGTAAGTGTCACTAAGTACTGTTCAGTCTCGTCGTAGGTTTTGTTTAGAAGGAATGTGCGGAGGGCAAGTTTGCATTTGCTGTGTGGTAAATTGTAGATGTATAAGGACGCGTTAATTTTATTGTACAAGCAAGGGCCAAGATAGTAGAAAAATCTCTTTGTGAATTTAAACTGTGTTTGTGGAACAGTACAAATCATATCTTTACGTCGCTTGGTAATATTAATAAGAGGGGTTTTTAAATGTTGCATAAGAATAGTTTGCAGAATGAAATGCTGCCTTATGTTGAGGACCCCACATTTTTTGTAAAGTTCTGAGGTTGGAAAAAGTATAGGTCGAAATGTTGCAACCTTCAATATAGCCCTGTGAGACACTTCCAAAGGTTTAAGGGCAGTTTTTGTGGCGCCACCCCAGCAGCTAATACAATAAGTGATTATTGACTGGCATAAGGCGTAATAAACATTGCGAATAACAGACTGCTTGGCGACTTGTCGAAGGGTTTTGAAAATATATATTAGTTTTCTGACCCTGCCTGTTACCAAATCAATATGACTTTTATAATTCAGGTATCTATCTAAAGTTATACCTAGGTACTTAATATTATCAACAGTGGAAATAGATGAACATTGACATAAGTGTAAATGTGTACTGTTACAGGAGTGAGCCTTTATAGTGATAGGATTATCCGGTTGTGAAGTCGGTGAAATAGAGAACGTCATCAATTTTGTTTTGGATGTGTTAAGCGTTAGAGCGTGGGATCGAAGCCAGTTAAAGGCAGAATTAAAACCAGCTTGTGCAATAATCTGAAGTTCCAACCACGATTCAGCGAAAAAGGTAAGAGCTGTATCATCAGCAAAAGACACAATTTTTGCATTTGTTAGTTTGAGATTGCAGAGGTCATTTAAAAAGATGAGAAACAGCGTTGGACCAAGTATACTACCCTGCGGCACGCCGTAGCAAATCGGGACCTCCTCGCTAAAATGGTCACCAATTTTCACCATTTGCAACCTATTCGTCAGGTAGCTTTTAAATAATTCAAGCTGTAGTCCCCTGACGCCTGCTCTCTCAAGTTTTAGTAAAAGGGAAGGGATTGGAACGGTGTCGAAGGCTTTAGCGAGATCAAGAAATACGGTAAGCACCTTCTTGCGACTGTTGATTTTTTCTACTATGAAGTTCGTTACTTCATGAACTGCATCACAGGTCGACTTGTTCTTCCGGAACCCAAATTGCTGAGAAGAAAACAAATTATTTTTTTCGAAAAAATCTACCAATCTTTTATTAATAAGGCGCTCAAGAACCTTTGAGAGGGCAGGTAGTACCGCTATAGGGCGATAGTTATTGAACGAGTTTCCATCGCCACCCTTAAAAAGAGGGTGTATAATAGCCTTTTTTAAAGCTGATGGAAAGATAGCAGTCTCAAAACAGAGGTTAAATATGTGGTTTAAAACTGGCGCCAGAACATTGCAGTATCTCTTAAGGACCAGAGGAGAAATACCATCCCATCCAGTGGCAGCAGAGGATCTAAGGGACTCAATTACAGATTTAATCTCATCGATATCCGTGCGATCTAATACAAATGACGATGAAGAAAAGTTAGAATGGGAGCAAGGTAAAATCGGTGAAGTGTGGTCGTTGATAATATTATCAGCAAGTTTTCTACCAATGTCAGCAAAAAACTTGTTAAGGTCATTGCAAGACTGAATAGGAGTGTCCGAGTGTGAGAGTAGTTGTGTAGATGCATATTGTTGTTTTTGTGTGCTTGTGATTCGTTTTATAGTTTCCCAAAGAACTTTTGTGTTATTTCCAGCTTTATCAAGCTCCTGGGTGTCGAATTGCCTTTTAACTTTTTTTAATATTTTGTTGCAGAAGTTTCTGTATCGTTTATAGGAAATTTCAAGCGTGACATTATTAGGGGAATGTTTTAATCTTTTGTGTAGCAAGTCTCTATGTCTCATACACCGCAGCAAACCCGGAGTGATCCATGGTTTGAGGATCTTCTTGTTAGATGGTATCTTTTTGGTGGAAGAGGTTTCCGAAATTGCGTTAGTCATGAGACCAACCAAAGCATCAGTAGCAACATTGCAGTCCGACATGGAGTAGATGGGTGTAAAGTCTAGTGCCGCCATAGTCTTATCCATGGCGTCAAAATCAATTTTAGTGACGGATCTAACAATATTACCATGTGATTTTTTACTGGAAATGCACAGTAAAGAAGAACAATGATCAGTAAGAGTCGTATCGAAGACTAGTGAGACAGATGACCTCGTGGTTTTTAAAAATAAATGGTCCAAGCAGTTGTTACCTCTGGTTGGAAGAGTATGTGTAGGAAGAAATCCGTGGAATGCAAGAGTGTTGAGGTAATCATGGGAGCGAGCGTCAAGTGACATCGGTTTTATGTCGATATTAATGTCACCAGTTATAGCTACAGTAGTGACATTAGATAAGGCGGAAATTAAGTCATTGAGAGAGGATAGAAAATTATCAATGTTGCTTATCGACGGCGATCGGTAAATGCACAGAATAGCAATTTGAGACCCCATCCTGATCGATAATCCGGTGGCGGAACTACCAAAGCAAAGTTCCTCACAGGTGACAGTAAGGTTGGACCTGACATAGACCACAACACCATCACTTTGATTTAAGTTCTTGGCAGTGCTGTACGTAATGAAGTTTTCGATGTCAGGGATGTGGTGATTACTCGAACATAATAACCAGCACTCGGTCAAGACTAAAATGTCACAATCCACCGAGAGGCGTTGTAGTAGTGTTTGTAGACTAAGAAAATTACAATTGATCGATCTAATGTTCTGTGTTAGGATTTTTAGATATTGTTTTGGATGTTTAATAAATATTTTAGCCTGCTCCGGGGCGCATGTGTGTAAATCTGATACAGAAAAATTGTCAACAGTGTCCATAAGGGCATTTGCGTTGTCAAGCATTTTTTAAGGTAAGATCATGGGTCATATGTTGCCTATAAAAACTGGAAAACAGATTTGAATAAATCACGGAATGAGGATGATGTATGAAATGTGAGCGTGTAGTGAAGTGTATAGACTGAAGTGTAAATTGAGTATTGTGTGGGAATGTTTGTGTGCACCACGAGTAAACATTTTCAAAAAATAAGAGAAACAAACTATAGCTACTAATTTTAAAAGGCATTGACAAATGTAAAAATATTTCAAAAAATAAATAACAATTTGATCTTACTAAACAAATTAGTCATATATTAGCTGATTGTGACATTTGCAATAGCTGTTGCTCATTTTTAATTATTATGTACTGACCATCGACGGTTTTCTTTAACATGACACGTCCATTTGATGTCCAACAAAATGCAAATCTATTTAATTTGGCGAAGTTTCTAGCTTCGTAGAATAGTTTTTTAGTAAGCGGTGTAAGCTGCTCAGCAATATAGATAGGGGTCTTAGGTCCATTCAAGCCTAGATGAGTAGAATTAATTTTATCCGTAGAGTGGTTGATATTGAACTGTTTGGCAGCTAGCAAAAAGTTACTTTTCTGTAGTGTGTTTGTAAATTCTATGGTTATATTAGATGTTTTGCTTTCTTTTCTAGACGGTAGTCTTGAAACGTCCCGGATGTCTGCGGGTTGTATGTTGGCTTCCAATTGCTTTGACAGACTTTGAACTAAGGTGTAAAGAGTGCTTTTAGTTTCTTTCTGACACTTTGGAACATTACGAACCTCGATGCAGGTCTTAATACAGTTACGATCTATGTTGTCAAGTCTTTCTTCAAGTGTAACCAGCTTCCTGGCCATAGAGTTACGTTCAATTTCTAAGCTAGCAATTTTAGTCTCCAAAGAGATTAATTGATCTGAAACGGCTGTCATTGATTTCTCGATTTCTTGATTGGTAGCCTCAATGCTTGAATATTGAGATTTAATTTCCAAGATATGCTCCTCAAATTTGTCCATACGGGTATTCTGTGAACTAATTAATTCATTTATCAAATCCTTGAGATCAGATTTGATGTCGTTCTTCAAGCCCAGAAATTTGTCCTCAAAGCGATCCATATAGCTACCATCTTTCATCGGCCGACGGCGTTTATTGCCTCTCTGAGTGATGTGTTCGGGGCTTAAGCCTTCTTCCTGGCATAGCTTTTGGACATCAGACTCGGAGCGAGAAGGTGTAGTTTGAAGAGAAGATTGAGGCGGCGATTTATACATTTTTGTTCGTAATATAAAAACAATTTCTTGAAGAAAAACTCAAAATATCTGGTGATTTACTTGCGGTTTGATTACACCTCGGTTAAAAAAAGTGTTTTTAAAACATAAAACCACACAAAAAGATTAACATGTGGCCGAGTTCGAACCTACAACCTCGCGGTTCGGTCGCCTTGTAACCGGTCGCTACGCCGCGACACCAATTGAACGCTACTTCATGTGGTCAAAAATGGTATATCCTTGCTAAGAAGCTCAGTAAATTTATGTGCGATGACCGTTAATGACTCAGTTCTTTGTTCGCGAAGGTCACTCACTTTGCACAAGTACACTGTTTACGGAAAGTTTTAAAATGATTTTTGTTTATAACTCGAGTAGTAGTTTGAGTATGGGAATAGTTTTTACACTGTTAGAAAGGTATTGTATTTGATCACTGAACTATATTACTTTTATAATGATATCTGAACTTTTCACTATTAGTTTAGAATAAAATATCCGGAGGACTCAATAACATGACCGCTCGCGCCAACGTTAGGGGGAGGAGCAGACGACGCTGACACCACTAGGGAGGTCCGCGCGCAGCACCCAGTCGTAACCGATGTTCCACAGGGGCGGTCCCAGAACCGATCCCTGTGGGACACCGCACGACATCTCTCGCCGGTTCCAATTTCCGCAGCGACTGGGGTAGATGACGGCCCTGTCCGTCAAATAGTCCCCGACCACACGACGGAGGTAGGTCGGCACCCGGTGATACCGGAGTGCCTCCCTGATGCAGCTCCAGGGCAGGGAGTTGAAGGCGTTGGCGATGTCGAGAGACACCGCCAAGACGACTCCGCCCCGGGATATCGCATCCCCCGTCGTGAGGGCTCTCACGCGCATGATGGCGTCCACTGTAGAGCGCCCCTTGCGGAAACCAAACTGGTTCTCCGCAAGATTCGGCCCCATCCCCTCTAGGTGCTCGGCGAGGCGGTTTGCAATTACTCTCTCAAAGAGCTTGCCCGCCTCGTCGAGCAGCACGATGGGCCGAAATGCGGATGGAGAGTCCGCAGGGCGCCCCGGCTTTTGGATGAGGACCAGTTTCCCCGTCTTCCAACGAAGCGGGAACTGGCCTCTCTCCAAGCATGCGCTTAAGAGCCCTTTCAGTCGGGGCCCGAGAGCCTCCGCATCCGAGGCCAGGACCCAGGCTTTGCCAGGCAAGCCATCGGGTCCCGGGGCGGTGTTTTTGGCCTTGAGCCTTCCTACCGCCACTCTCAGGTCTACCCCAGTCACTTCCGGAGTGTCGTCGTCGTCGCTTGGGTCCTCTTCCGGCACCGCAGGTGGCGGAGCCATAGGCGGGGGCGGATGTTCCCCCCGCGAGGGGAACAGAGCGCTCACCACGTCCTCCACGAGCTCTGGCCGGAGACTCTGCGTCAGCGGGGGAGCCCAGGTGCGGAGTTTATTCCGCACCGTCTTGTAAGGGCGCCCCCACGGATCTCTGTCGAGAGTCTCCAGCATCTCCGAGCGGGCCAGTTCCCTGGCCCGCAGGACAGCGTCCCGGAGGGCGGTCTTCGCCGCTCTGTATCCCTCGTACAGCTCCGCCTCAATGGCTGCCGCATCCGGCGGGCGGATGCGGAGCCTGCGATGCCTGGCGTACAGGCGCCGCGCTTGAACGCACGCCTCGCGTAGAGACGTTATTTCGCGCGACCACCAGTACACCTGACGTCGGGCGCTTCCTGGCCGGACTCGGGGCATTGCCACGTCACTAATGTCGGACATGGCCTCCTGGAACCACTCTGCCTCGCTATTAACGTCGGCAGGCCTGTCCGGTGATGTCACCCAGGCCTGCACGATCGAGGCTTCCAGGAGAAGCTCCCGGTCCAGCTGCTTCAGCGCCCAACGCGGACCACTCGGGGCCTGTTGGACCGGCGCGCTCGAGGACTGGGTGGAGACGTCAAACCGGATGTACCGGTGGTCGGAATATGTCTCCACCCCCTCCATGACACGCCAGTCAACGACACGCGGCGACAGAGCGGGGCTAGCGAACGAGATGTCCACCACCGACTCGCCCCGCATCCGCACACACGTGGGAACAGAACCCCGATTAAGGACGTCCAGGCCCTTCTCCAGGGCCCAGTCCTCCACCATCCTTCCCCGCACATCTGTACAGCGAGAACCCCAAGCCAAGTTCTTGGCATTGAAGTCCCCGAGGACAAGCACGGGGAGGGACTGGTTTCCGACGACGACACTCAACTCTGCGAGAGAGTTGTGGAACTCGGCGAGAGTTCGGCTCGAGGAGAAGTATACTCCCACCACTTCGATCTCCCCGAACCGTGCTGCTACGCACCCCCGACCCCTCCTGACATTTTCAAGGGTCGGGGTACCGGCGGCGGCCGATGATACTATGGTCACTGAGCCGTCAAGGTCCGCCACCCAGTCTTCTCTGGGCAGGACAAAGTACGGCTCAGCGACCACAGCGATGTGAATCGACCACTGCGCCATGCTCTGAAGCAACAGATTCTGAGCACAGGCGCAGTGGTTGATGTTCGCCTGGAGGAAGCGTAATGGTGCCGTTATTGGCATTCCATTATCGCCTCCTCCCCACGGGCCCCCTGTGAGGGCCCCTCCGCAGGCGAACTTGCCGTGCTCGGGGCGACGGCGGTGGCGACAGCGGCAGCGGCTGTGTCAGTCGCAGAAGCGGCAGCGGCAGCGGCGGTCGCGACGGTGACGTTGGCGGAGGCGGCGGAGGGCCTTCCTCTCCCTCTGGCTCTGGTCCTGGCGGGCGCTGTGCAGGCCTTGCCCCCGGCGCTGTGATCGGCCGGTTTGCGAGCCGCCGCACATGCAGGACAGTGCGGCGCAGCGCTGCAGGTCGCCGACACGTGGCCGGGCTGACCGCAGCGGAAGCAGAGACCGCTGCGGTCAACCTCCGAAGCGCACCGCACTGACACGTGGTGCCCCACGTGGCAGCGGTAGCACCTCAGAGGCCTGGGTTCCAGCAGCTTAACCTGCACCGAAACCCAGCCCACCAGAAGCCTTCGGCCCTCCACGATAGATTTTGCCGCCGTCACAGGGCAGCTCACCGTTACGGTTCGCATGCCCGTAGGATCCGGACGTAGGGTGCCCGCCCTGACCTGCTCGGCAGAGCACCCCCCGGACCTAGCGACGGCGGCCACAACGTCCTCCACGGTGATCGTGTCGTCCAGACCCATGATGCGCAGGTCCGCGCATCTGACGGGCCTGGACACTCGAGCCTCGTCCGCGTTTAGGGACGCTCTCAGCTTTTCAGCCAGAGCGTCAGCGGACGAGCCGCTAGTTTCACCGGGGATCTCCAGCATCCGCGCACCCGTCGCGGTGACTTTCATACGGAGGCCACCGAGATTCACCGTCTCTTTTGCCTTCAGCAGCAGGTCGCGGTAGGAAACGCCCCTCTTTTCCGCCTCCGGCTGTAGTGTTATCACTACAGCTGCGGTCTTTGGGGCGCGAAGCCTAGCCGCGGCCTTTTTTGCCCTATTCTGGCGCTGCCGCTCCTGCTTACGGGCCTTTTTGGCCGCCTTCCGCCTCCTTTTCTTGTCCCCGGACACCTGCCATCCGGCTTCAGCCGTGGGAGGTGCAGGGGGCTGGGGAGGCGATGGTGTTGGCTGCGGCTGACGTGCCGCAAGCGCTGGCGCTGGCCCACTCGCCGTTGGCGGAGGCAGTGGCACTGTTGCAACCTGTGCCGCTGCCTTGCCCTTGCGTTTCTTCCGGCCTCCTGTTTTCTTAGCCGGCGCCGCCGTCTGCTCGGCCGGCGCCGCCACCTGTTTGTCCGGAGGCAACGCAGCCCCGCCAGAGGGCCGGCTGGACGGTCCCGGTCCGGATGCAGCAGTAGCAGCCGCCGCATAAGAGACCGTCGGTCCCGTATTTGCACCAAGGGGGGGGGCGCAGGACAATCCCCTCCAGGACGGAGAACCGCGCCTGGAAGGCAGCCAGTTCTTTTCGCACCAGGTTCAGGACCTGGTTCTCCACTGGTATGGGCTGGCTTGGCGTCTGGGCCCCCCCACTTTGAGGTGCCACCCGATGGCTGGGCTGGCGTAGGCTGGCTAGGTCCGCCTGGAGCTTCGCATTCTCCTTTTGGAGAAGCTCCATGGCGGCCGTCAGGCGGGCCATATCGGCCCGCAGTTTGGCCAACTCGTCTCCCTCTGCCGAGGGAGGGGGAGGCCCCGAAAAATTGGCCTCCGCTGCCGCCATGATGGAGGCGGAAGCCGCGGGTATGGCCCTGAGTTTCGACGATGTCTTTACTTTCAGGGCCACCGTCTTTATGGCGGCTTCCACCTCCTTGATGAACCTGGCCTTACGCTCCGCCTCGGAGCCGCCAGGTGCACCCGCCTCGCTGCCAGACCCTTGGGCTGCTGTCATGCCCGGCTGGCGCCCCTCCTCGGCCGGTCTTGCCGACCTCTGGGAGGCAGAGGGCCCCCCCCTCTTGCCTCGGATCCCCCCGCGCTTGCTGGTGGGGATCTTGCGAGCAGAGGCCATCTGCCCCTCCTCAGAGGACGACGACCGGTCGCCGTCCTGCCTGGGCCGCTTGCGGAAGAACTTATTGTTCTCCGCAGCAGCCCCGGCCCTCTCGCGGCGGGATCTCCCTGAGCCTCCCGCAGCGCTTGCCTCACTCGATGCGGCGTCGGACTCCGACCCCGCATCCCTCCTCACCTCGCCTTCTCCTTCTCCTCCCTTGCCGTTACCGGCGGTTTGTGTTTGGTTTTGTTTTTTATTTTTATCTTTATCCATTTTGTTCCCACGAGTTATAAAGGAAATAAACGTCCACCCAGGCAGAGCCTTGTACCTGGGTAAGCCCAATACTGTAGGGTGTGGCCGGTGCCCTACAGGGGAGGCGCTAACGACTGGACACCCTCCAGCCATTCATCCTCTCGCCGCGCCTCAGAACTTAGGATTGGGTGGTTTTTTATCTTAGAGGTAGCCTTCCTCTGGGCCAGGCGGTTAAGCCAAGCCCTCGACGGTGGCATTAGGCATGCCTCCGTTCGCTGTCCGGCCAACCCGGCTTAGCGAACCCGCCGAAAGTTGTCACTTCTGGGAATGCTCCCAGAGGAGAGACAACGAATGCCGCGTTGGTGCGCCTGCACCTCGGCGGCATGGTCACGTCCTCCGCTGTGCCCTCTGCTTAACAGAGGGTCACGCGGAGGATTGGTCCAAATTGGACCCCGCTCGTGATGCCAGACTCATTAGCCGCGGCAGTGCCAATCCCAAGGAATGAGAATTTCTTCTCATTCCAAGAGGAGGGACACTGCCGCGCCCGGGGTGCACCGGCCCAGCGGCTGCTGTTTCCTCCAGACGTATCGAGAGGAACCAGCAGCCGCCAGGCACACGTGGAGGACTTCTGGCATCGCACCCCACATAAAGTGCCCTAGACCTTGTAAAATGGGAGCTATTTTGAAGATTTGTCCAGCCAACCTGAGTCACATGTCTAAATAGTAACAGATAATTCAAAATTATGAGGTGATATACGGAAATATATATAAACAAGTTAATTCAAATTAGTTTTGTCGTTCAAAACCTTTGCGAACATGTATAACGGGATTATCACCAATTTCAAGAGATAATATTTTTGACAAATAAATTACTGTTACCCTCAAAAGCAATACTACCAATGATTCACCTCCCACAGCAAAAAACCAAGCGTCACATCGCCGAGAGCTGCTCGGGCAACGGTTTCGCCTGCAGTAACGACAGCAGCAAGTGCATCCCCAACTCATGGGTGTGTGATGGTGACAAAGACTGCGATAACGGAGAGGACGAACAAAAGGACAGGTGCAAGGACTCCTTGACTTGTGCACCTTCCATGTTTAGGTGTCCCAGCGGGAAGTGTATATTTAAGTTTTGGGTGAGTAAACTTCAGTCCATCCAGTAAGTAAGGTTTTTTTTTTCTTAACAAAAAGCGCCTTCATCTTCCGACAGGGTCCATAATTGATTCGATATTTATGGAATGCATTAAAGTATTGAAAGTATTGAAAATCAGTCTTATAATTATTGTATTGTATTGTACAACGGGCTGGTGTCCGCAACTCCACATCAAAGTCACGCGGGCTCAGTGCGGATTGGTAGATGTCACATGTCTTTGAATTTTTGGTTCTAGGACATGGCGGTTTCCTCACGATGTTTTCCTTCACCGTTTTGAGAGCAGTGGTGATAAAATAAATTACGCAAAGTAATGCACCTGTCCGGGTTCAAACCCACGACTTATTGCTCGTAAGTTGGGGGCGCCACCACTGGGCACCGCTGTTCACTTAATTATTATTAGTTTTTAAACTCTCTTTTTTGAATTGTAAAAGAAAGAGCGTGGAAACTCGATTTTTTTTGGCAGACATTTTGTACACTTGGTGTTATTGAATAAGTTTGTGTAAACACAATTTTCAACGTTTTGTTAGTAATATATCGGGAATTTCCGATTGGACATTTAATTTTTCTCTACTTCAAGGTTTGCGACGGCGAAAACGACTGCGGCGACGATAACAAATCCGACGAGAGCAACTGCACCATCACTAGTCAGACGGAATCCCTGATTGGTGGAGGTGTGATGGACTCAACGACAGCGGGGAAGGTTTGACTTTTTGTTGGGTGGGGGCGGAGTCGTTTATGTGGGCTAAGAGCTTAAGGCGCCAGACTCAAGGTTTCCTTGCTCACTGACAGTGAGTTCGAGATGTTCTGGTCCTCTCTGAGGGCGTGGGTTCGAATCCCACTTCTGACAAACTTTTTGTGAATGTTTCTTCTATTTTCGTAAAATTATTTAGTTTATTCCATGAATTGGCACGTTTTTTATTTTGTGTCGTTAATTGGTCAAAGTTAAAGCTTCGTACATATTAATTTATGATGATAAAAGTTTTGTTTACTCGCTGCTGTCTAAATATTTGACTCAGGTTGGCTGGACAAATCTTCAAAATAGCTCGCATTTTACTAGAAAGAAAGAAAGAAAGAAAAAGCATTTATTAGCCCACACAGGACAAACACATCAAAATTAAAAGTACTTATAAAAATTACACAGAAAAAAAAAACAAATATTTATTTAAAAATTAAAAGAATGAAACTCGTCCTGTACGAGGCCAAAAGGCTCTTATCTCAGCATGGTGCTGTAACATTAAAAAAACGTCACAGCGCTGGTATTCTGATAGGGCCCAAAGTGAAGGTGATGCCACGGTCAGAATCTCTCTTCGAATATGGTTCCTTTACTAAAACTTGGTGACGCAATGTGTGACAGTAGTTCAGTTTGATTTATGGCGTCACATGCAAGGGTTTACGAGAAATCAATAAAAACCTAATGTCCAGCCAACCTGAGTTCAAGCTGGCTGGACACCTGTATCTCCGCTGCCTGATGATCTACGACCTTCAAAATGTGTTCAAAATGTTGTGACGGGGACGATAATGATAACCTGAATTTGTGATGGAGAAACTGCGTAGTTTCAAAGATATTGATCATTTAAATTTTCCCATACAAACATCCATTAATATTGTGAGGTGACCATATTTTTACATAAATAAAGGATTTATTTTTATTGTACTAATCGACCGGTAGCAGCCACGCCTGCTTTGTATTTGATTTCTCCGTGGGAATAAAAGGTTTTCCTGCAATTAAAAGCGTAAGTATGTGTTAATTCAAAATAATAATTGACTACCAGCGCTGCAAAAGAGAGCCCACTTGTATTTCGCGTTTAGTTCATAATCTTAGGTAACTGAAAATGAGAACTAAACTCGACAGTCTGCAGTGTATGTACTTTTCGAAGTGTTATCACTAATCAGAGTAAGACAACAAATTAATAAGAGAAATTCGACCAGTTGTCCTAGTAGTACCAACTTTAAGCAGTAGATGGCGACACTAACATCAGCTATCATGGAAGTATTACATTCTGTCAATTGAAACGCTGTATAAGTACAAATAAATAAATGTGATTTTATTTACAGCAAACATTATTTTTTCATTTAAATACCTTAGAGCATTAGTTATCCTGACACATTAAGTACCTATTTTTTTATTTATTTAGGTACTAAAAAGAGTAGATATCTGCACGTAAATAATCAATAACATTAAAAAATTACCCCCATTCCAGCTCATGTCTACACTTTTATCTTCTATTGATTTAAATATCTACAGTTGTTCTTATTAGTATCACCAGTACACGGACTTTCGTCCATTAAAGAAAACACCATAAAATATACGTAGTCCTACATAAAACCTACAATATTGGTAACCCTAGTGCAGTGTTTGTACGGAAAAATTTAAATGATCAATATCTTTGTAACTACGCAAAGTTTCTCCGTCACAAATTCAGGTTATCATTATCGTCCCTGTCACAACATTTTGAACACATTTTGAATGTCGTAGATCATCAGGCAGCGGAGATACAGGTGTCCAGCCAGCTTGAACTCAGGTTGGCTGGACATTAGGTTTTTATTGATTTCTCGTAAACCCTTGCATGTGACGCCATAAATCAAACTTAACTACTGTCACACATTGCGTCACCAAGTTTTAGTAAAGGAACCCGAACCGAATCGGATAATGCAAATGAAAGCTTTGACTCATTTTATGATCTATTTAAACTTTTCTACGATCTCTGTTTCCCAATCATCAAATGCAAAATATCAACAGTTGTGAGGCCCAAATGGATCACGCGGGGTATAAAACGCTGTAGTAAGAAGAGACGAACTTTATTGTGACAATATAGGCTAACACGAAACAATGATTCAAAACTAGTCTTTAAAACATTCTCAAAACGCTATCAAAACGTAATCAAGTTAACACAACGAGCTCAAAATAGCTATTTTATAGGAACAAGTACCAACAAATCCAAGGCTACTTGGAAAGTCATAAACAGTATGAAACCTAATATTCCTAAAACTAATATAAATGTAATTAATGTAAACAATAAATATATAAAAGACCCTAAAATCATAGCAGAGCAATTTAATGATTATTTTGTGGACTCAGTACAAACTAGTACCAATAATTGTCAGAATAATAATAATTTTAATACATTAGGATCTCATCAATCTATGTTTATGGAACCAACCATACCTCAGGACATTATGACTATTATTAATAACCTCAAAAACACCAATAGTACAGGATACGATGATATAGACACTAGAGTAGTTAAAGCTGTGGCTCCTCTTATAGCACCAATATTAAGTGACGTAATACACTCGAGAGCAATGAATCCGGGTCTTGGTCAATGTTAAAAATCTCGGAAACTAAAAATGATAGGTTAATGCAATCAATTGTATTTAATAGACTATGTAATACTCCTTAAATGAAAGTAAAAAAAATATGAGTCACCATACATTTTATTAACACAAAATTACATAAAGAAAAAAACTGCTGATCTCTCCTTAAAACAAAAATAGGAAACATGAAATTTTTGAACTTTATTACGATTTTCTTGAATTTTAATACTTCGTATTGCCTCCTCGTGCTTCCATTACTGCGTTTACGCGGTTTGGCATGCTGTACACCAAGTTCCTTATACGATTTTGGGGAATATTCTCCCATTCCTCTGTGAGAGCAATTTTGAGCTCACGAAGCGTGATTGGGGGAGGGTTTCGTTGTTTTACGCATCTGCCTAGCTCGTCCCAAGCATGCTCGATCGGGTTGATATCCGGGCTGCGCGCTGGCCACTCCATACGAGTAATGTTCATCTCTTGAAGGTAGTCATTCACAATCCTACCTGTATGAGGTCGGGCATTGTCATGCATAAATATAGCATCCTCACCTAAATTGACCATAAATGGACCAACGTGATCATTGAGGATTTCTTCCTCATATCTTACGCTAGTTAAAGAGCCGTTTTCTATGATCACCAGCTCTGTGCGACTTTCAGAAGAAATTCCGGCCCACAAAAGTACAGACCCACCACCGTAGGCTACTTTTTCTTCGATGCATGCTTGCTTGAATCTTTCCCCTGGTCTTCGATACACTCTGTGTCTTCCATCGTGCTTGTAGAGCATAAATTTTGATTCGTCGGAGAACATAACTTTTGACCAATCTTCAATACTCCAATTTACGTGGCTCTGGGCATATCTTAGTCTTGAAATACGATGCCCACGCTCCAGTTTAGGGCCGTTTGCAGTCTAAGGGGTTTTAAGTTAGATTTAGCAAGCCGACGTCTTACTGTCCATGCACTTGGGTTACTTCCTCCGAGGCGTCGAAACTGATTTGTGAGTTCAGTTCCTGTGAGAAAGCGATTTCGAAGCATGGTGTTCACCAAGTATCGGTCTTCTCGTGCTGTGGTACACCTGGTTCTGCCCGTTCCTGGTCTGCGTAGGTTAGAACCAGTTTCTTCGTAACGTCGGAGAACTCTTTGTACTGTTGACAGCGACACACCGACAGTCCTGGCTGTATCGCGCTGACTCCGGCCGGTTTCCAGCATTGTAAGTATTCTGGTGCATTCTTCAGGCGTAAGCGACATAATTTCAGCTTGAATAATGAATATAGAGCACTATCAACATGGTTTATGTACCCACATATATGACAGATTACAAACAAAAGCAAAACCAAATGCTGTAATTTCGTAGTTCCATCTTCGAAAGTGGCCCTTTTTCAAATTTGATTTTTTATGATATAACTTTACAATAACTAAGAAGTTTTAATACCTTCATTTAAGGAGTATTACATTGTCTATTAAATACAATTTATTGCATTAACCTAGCATTTTTAGTTTCCGAGATTTTTAGGATTCTTTAAGTGACCCGGATTCATTGCTCTCGAGTGTAAATAGCTGTATTCAAAATGGTATTTTTCCGCAAAAGTTAAAAGTGTCCATTGTCAAGCCACTACATAAAAAGATGACAAAACCATTTTGAGTAATTACAGACCAGTAGCTCCAATACCGATTTTCTCGAAGATTTTTGACAAAGTTCTTTATAATGGTATTTACAATTACTTTGAAAAACATAATATTTTTTGTAAGGAACAAATGGGTTTTAGGAAAAGAAAAACTATTAATATGGCCATATACAACTTCCTTGAAAAAGTACATCACAATATGGACAATAGGAAACCAGTAATGGCAATGTATATGGATATGACCAGAGCATTTGATTGCGTGGACCATAAGGTACTACTGAGTAAGCTAAATAGATACGGCATTAGAGGTACCGTACTTAAACTTATACAATCTTATTTGGAGGATAGAAAACAAATTACACAGATAAGTCAAGTTGATGTTAAGTCCAAAACTGAAGTAGTACACTCGTCTCGCTCTAGAGTTCTCCGTTACGGTGTTCCACAGGGTTCTGTGATGGGACCCTTGCTGTTCATTTGCTACATTAACGACCTACCCCAAGTGATTATTCATCAAATGTCCTTATTTGCCGACGACAGCACGGTAATATATAATACGGGTAATACCAAAGAAATTGAAGCAGACATTAACAATAGTCTTGTTGCGATTGTTGACTGGTTGAACGCTAATTGTCTCAAAATAAACCTATCTTAAACTAAATTTATGACTTTTAAAATTAGACAGAACAAACTCTCAGATCTTCGGGTAAACTACAAAGGTGACCAAATACATGAAACTGCTGTAACAAAATTTCTTGGACTATATATTGATAGCGATATGTCATGGAGGACACAAATTGAAAATGTATGTGGGAAGCTCAGTAAGTTTTCGTATGCTCTATATATGCTAGGCAAAATTGCGAATAACACAGCGCTCCTAGCAGCCTATCATGGTTATGTCGCCTCTGCTGTGCGATATGGCCTTATTTTCTGGGGTAATGCGACAAAGGTAGAGGAGGTTTTGATAGCACAGAAAAAGTGTATTAGAGCGATATGTAGAATAAAACGAACAGATTCATGCAAGCCACATTTCCGAAACTTGAAAATATTGACTGTACCATCTCTCTACATCTATGAAGCTTGTATCTTTGTAAAAAACAACATGTATTTATTTAAATCTGTCGAAAGTCAACGGCGCTCAAGAAAGCTGCACCCGTTATTCACAAAAACTAAATTCCTCTACAATAGTATTTATGCAATGGCTCCAAAGCTATATAACAAATTACCTGATCAAATTGTATCAAGCAACAACATGAAGGAGTTTAAACGCAAGCTTTTCAATTTTTTGAATGACAGGGTGTATTATTCTGTTAATGAATATCTTAATGACAAACTGAAATAATATTATAAATTGGAATCTGTCTGTAAAATGTTGTTCCCTTAAGATTGACTATAGCTTCTATTGACATAATGTATTGTATCTTGCATCTAATAATATGTTTGACTGATTGTGATTGTGACTAATTAAGGAATACTTGTTATACGTGCCGTCTATTTTTATTTTTTTATTTTTGTTGTTTTTTTGACATTTTACTAGCGTTTGGTGTTTGGGCATGAAGTTTTGACATTTACTACTTGGTTTTTAACTTTATTTTTTTATTTTAATTTGATCATTGACATTTGATTAACTGCAATATTTTGTATGCCTTCTGGCGGGACATAGTATGGACCAACATTTATTTACATAACATCTGTATTATTTACCCTATGTTCACAAAATGAATAAATGAATATGAATATGAATATGAACCATATTCGAAAACGCTACCGTTATTGAGATTCGGAAGTGCCAGCCAAAAGTTTTATACGTAAATTCAAGATGCCTGGCACAGATTTTTGCATTTTTCTACTAAACCACTGTACGTATCACAAAACTTTTAGCTCGATGCCTGTCACAAACTTATGTGACGCCCGTAGATATGAAAAAAGTCGTCAAAATCACTTCCGTTACCGAGATTGAGAGACCAGCGAAAAGTGGTTTTTCAAGATGGCTGGACCCGTTTTCGATCGATTATCTAAGATTCTGTAGCGTCACAAATTGTGACATAAGGGTGTTTAGCCGTCACATAAAGTGCCCTAGACCTAGTAAAATGGGAGCTATTTTGAAGATTTGTCCAGCCAACCTGAGTCACATGTCTAAATAGTAACAGATAATTCAAAATTATGAGGTGATATACGGAAATATATATAAACAAGTTAATTCAATTTAGTTTTGTCGTTCAAAACCTTTGCGAACATGTATAACGGGATTATCACCAATTTCAAGAGATAATATTTTTTACAAATAAATTACTGTTACCCTCAAAAGCAATACTACCAATGATTCACCTCCCACAGCAAAAAACCAAGCGTCACATCGCCGAGAGCTGCTCGGGCAACGGCTTCGCCTGCAGTAACGACAGCAGCAAGTGCATCCCCAACTCCTGGGTGTGTGATGGTGACAAAGACTGTGATAACGGAGAGGACGAACAAAAGGACAGGTGCAAGGACTCCTTGACTTGTGCACCTTCCATGTTTAGGTGTCCCAGCGGGAAGTGTATATTTAAGTTTTGGGTGAGTAAACTTCAGTCCATCCAGTAAGTAAGGTTTTTTTTTCTTAACAAAAGCGCCTTCATCTTCCGACAGGGTCGATAATTGATTCGATATTTATGGAATGCAATAAAGTATTGAAAATCAGTCTTATAATTATTGTATTGTATTGTACAACGGGCTGGTGTCCGCAACTCTACATCAAAGTCACGCGGGCTCAGTGCGGATTGGTAGATGTCACATGTCTTTGAATTTTTGGTTCTAGGACATGGCGGTTTCCTCACGTGTTTTCCTTCACCGTTTTGAGAGCAGTGGTGATAAAATAAATTACGCAAAGTAATGCACCTGTCTGGGTTCAAACCCACGACTTATTGCTCGTAAGTTGGGGGCGCCACCACTGGGCACCGCTGTTCACTTAATTATTATTAGTTTTTAAACTCTCTTTTTTGAATTGTAAGAGAAAGAGCTTGGAAACTCGATTTTTTTTGGCAGACATTTTGTACACTTGGTGTTATTGAATAAGTTTGTGTAAACACAATTTTCAACGTTTTGTTAGTAATATATCGGGAATTTCCGATTGGACATTCAATTTTTGTCTACTTCAAGGTTTGCGACGGCGAAAACGACTGCGGCGACGATAACAAATCCGACGAGAGCAACTGCACCATCACTAGTCAGACGGAATCCCTGATTGGTGGAGGTGTGATGGACTCAACGACAGCGGGGAAGGTTTGACTTTTTGTTGGGTGGGGGCGGAGTCGTTTATGTGGGCTAAGAGCTTAAGGCGCCAGACTCAAGGTTCCCTTGCTCACTGACAGTGAGTTCGAGATGTTCTGGTCCTGTTTGAGGGCGTGGGTTCGAATCCCACTTCTGACAAACTTTTTGTGAATGTTTCTTCTATTTTCGTAAAATTATTTAGTTTATTCCATGAATTGGCACGTTTTGTATTTTGTGTCGTTAATTGGTCAAAGTTAAAGCTTCGAGCGAGTAAACAAAACTTTTATCATCATAAAATATGTATATTTTATGATGATAAAAGTTTTGTTTACTCGCTGCTGTCTAAATATGTGACTCAGGTTGGCTGGAAAAATCTTCAAAATAGCTCGCATTTTACTAGGTCGATAAGGCACTTTATGTGACGGCTAAACACCCTTATGTCACAATTTGTGACGCTACAGAATCTTAGATAATCGATCGAAGACGGGTCCAGCCATCTTGAAAAACCACTTTTCGCTGGTCTCTCAATCTCGGTAACGGAAGTGATTTTGACGACTTTTTTCATATCTACGGGCGTCACATAACTTTGTGCCAGGCATCTTGAATTTACGTATAAAACTTTTGGCTGGCACTTCCGAATCTCAATAACGGTAGCGTTTTCGAATATGGTTCCTTTACTAAAACTTGGTGACGCACTGTGTGACAGTAATAACGGTTGATTTATGGCGTCACATGCAAGGGTTTACGAGAAATCAATAAAAACCTAATGCCCAGCCAACCTGAGTTCAAGCTGGCTGGACACCTGTATCTGCGCTGCCTGATGATCTACGACCTTCAAAATGTGTTCAAAATGTTGTGACGGGGACGATAATGATAACAATAAATAACGAATAAATAACGATAACTAATAAAGTGCCCTATTGACCTAGTAAAATGGGAGCTATTTTGAAGATTTGTCGAGCCAACCTGAGTCACATGTCTAAATAGTAACAGTTAATTTAAAATGATGAGATAATATACGGAAATATATGTAAACAAGTTAATTCAAATTATTTTTGTCGTTCAAAACCTTTGCGAACATGTATAACGGGATTATCACCAATTTCAAGGGATAATATTTTTGACAAATAAATTACTGTTACCCTCAAAAGCAATACTACCAATGATTCACCTCCCACAGCAAAAAACCAAGCGTCACATCGCCGAGAGCTGCTCGGGCAACGGTTTCGCCTGCAGTAACGACAGCAGCAAGTGCATCCCCAACTCCTGGGTGTGTGATGGTGACAAAGACTGTGATAACGGAGAGGACGAACAAAAGGACAGGTGCAAGGACTCCTTGACTTGTGCACCTTCCATGTTTAGGTGTCCCAGCGGGAAGTGTATATTTAAGTTTTGGGTGAGTAAACTTCAGTCCATCAAGTAAGTAAGTTTTTTTTTTTCTTAACAAAAAGCGCCTTCATCTTCCGACAGGGTCCATAATTGATTCGATATTTATGGAATGCAATAAAGTATTGAAAGTATTGGAAATCAGTCTTATAATTCTTGTATTGTATTGTACACCGGGCTGGTGTCCGCAACTCCACATCAAAGCCACGCGGGCTCAGTGCGGATTGGTAGATGTCACATGTCTTTGAATTTTTGGTTCTAGGACATGGCGGTTTCCTCACGATGTTTTCCTTCACCGTTTTGAGAGCAGTGGTGATAAAATAAATTACGCAAAGTAATGCACCTGTCTGGGTTCAAACCCACGACTTATTGCTCGTAAGTTGGGGGCGCCACCACTGGGCACCGCTGTTCACTTAATTATTATTAGTTTTTAAACTCTCTTTTTTTAATTGTAAGAGAAAGAGCGTGGAAACTCGATTTTTTTTGGCAGACATTTTGTACACTTGGTGTTATTGAATAAGTTTGTGTAAACACAATTTTCAACGTTTTGTTAGTAATGTATCGGGAATTTCCGATTGGACATTTAATTTTTGTCTACTTCAAGGTTTGCGACGGCGAAAACGACTGCGGCGACGATAACAAATCCGACGAGAGCAACTGCACCATCACTAGTCACACGGAATCCCTGATTGGTGGAGGTGTGATGGACTCAACGACAGCGGGGAAGGTTTGAATTTTTGTTGGGTGGGGGCGGAGTCGTTTATGTGGGCTAAGAGCTTAAGGCGCCAGACTCAAGGTTCCCTTGCTCACTGACAGTGAGTTCGAGATGTTCTGGTCCTCTCTGAGGGCGTGGGTTCGAATCCCACTTCTGACAAACTTTTTGTGAATGTTTCTTCTATTTTCGTAAAATTATTTAGTTTATTCCATGAATTGGCACGTTTTGTATTTTGTGTCGTTAATTGGTCAAAGTTAAAGCTTCGTACATATTTTATGATGATAAAAGTTTTGTTTACTCGCTGCTGTCTAAATATGTGACTCAGGTTGGCTGCAAAAATCTTCAAAATAGCTCGCATTTTACTAGGTCGATAAGGCAGTTTATGTGACGGCTAAACACCCTTATGTCAGAATTAGTGACGCTACAGAATCTTAGATAATCGATCGAAAACGGGTCCAGTCATCTTGAAAAACCACTTTTCGCTGGTCTCTCAATCTCGGTAACGGAAGTGATTTTGACGACTTTTTTCATATCAACGGGCGTCACGTAAGTTTGTGACGGCTAAACACCCTTATATCACAATTTGTGACGCTACAGAATCTTAGATAATCGATCGAAAACGGGTGCGGCCATCTTGAAAAACCACTTTTCGCTGGTCTCTCAATCTCGGTAATGGAAGTGATTTTGACGACTTTTTTCATATCAATGGGCGTCACATAAGTTTGTGACGGCTAAACACCCTTATGTCACAATTTGTGACGCTACAGAATCTTAGATAATCGATCGAAAACGGGTCCAGCCATCTTGAAAACCCACTTTTCGCTGGTCTCTCAATCTCGGTAACGGAAGTGATTTTGACGACTTTTTTCATATCTACGGGCGTCACATAAGTTTGTGACAGGCATCGAGCTAAAAGTTTTGTGATACGTACAGTGGTTTAGTAGAAAAATGCAAAAATCTGTGCCAGGCATCTTGAATTTACGTATAAAACTTTTGGCTGGCACTTCCGAATCTCAATTACGGTAGCGTTTTCGAATATGGTTCCTTTACTAAAACTTGATGACGCAATGTGTGACAGTAATAACGGTTGATTTATGGCGTCACATGCAAGGGTTTACGAGAAATCAGTAAAAACCTAATGTCCAGCCAACCTGAGTTCAAGCTGGCTGGACACCTGTATCTCCGCTGCCTGATGATCTACGACCTTCAAAATGTGTTCAAAATGTTGTGACGGGGACGATAATGATAACCTGAATTTGTGACGGAGAAACTGCGTAGTTTCAAAGATATTGATCATTTAAATTTTCCCATACAAACATCCATTAATATTGTGAGGTGACCACATTTTTACATAAATAAAGGATTTCTTTTTATTATACTAATCGGCCGGTAGCAGCCACGCCTGCTTTGTATTTGGTTTCTCCGTGGGAATAAAAGGTTTTCCTGCAATAAAAAGCGTAAGTATGTGTTAATTCAAAATAATAAGTGACTACCTGCGCTGCAAAAGAGAGCCCACTTGTATTTCGCGTTTAGTTCATTATCTTAGGTAACTGAAAATGAGAATTAAACTCGACAGTCTGCGGTGTATGTACTTTTCGAAGTGTTATCACTAATCAGAGTAAGACAACAAATTAATAAGAGAATTTCGACCAGTTGTCCTAGTAGTACCAACTTTAAGCAGTAGATGGCGACACTAACATCAGCTATCATGGAAGTATTACATTCTGTCAATTGAAACGCTGTATAAGTACAAATAAATAAATGTGATTTTATTTACAGCAAACATTATTTTTTCATTTTTGTACCTTAGAGCATTAGTTATCCTGACACATTAACTACCTATTTACTTACCATGAAAAACGCCAATACTATTGGTATTGGCGTTTTTAGTAGGTACTAAAAAGAGTACGTAAATAATCAATAACATTAAAAAAATTACCCCCTTTCCAGCTCATGTCTACACTTTTGTCTTCTATTGATTTAAATATCTACAGTTGTTCTTATTGGTATCACCAGTACACGGATTTTCGTCCATTAAAGAAAACACCATAAAATATACTTAGTCCTACATAAAACCTACAATATTGGTAACCCTTTTTTTTTTAAGGATGGGAAATCATCAAATGACCCCCCCCCCACTCTGGGCGGAGCGGGAGGGAGCGTCAGACTCTTACTGACTAAAAACCATCCATGTTCCTTCCTCGCCTTTTACGTTCCGGGGCCACGGTATCGAACAGGCCCGCAACCCCGGCAGGCTTCGGCCCTTGCGGGCCCCTCTCTTTTGCTGATATCTCTTTGAGGCGCGCGTGGAACACGAACGTGTGCGTACGCGCAGCGGAATGTTGTTGAATTTAAAGATTTTAATTATGCAGATATTTAGTGTATGACGTCGTATAATTGTGTATGGTAAAAAAAAATTTGTGCACGCAACCATTGTGGAGAAATTCACCAAAAACTGATTCCGCTGGGCGAACGTTGTCCTGGCGGAACTTTTTTTAATCCATAGACTTTAGAAGAAAAGAGATGTGTCCAAAAATTAGTGTGCATTTGTGTGTAATTGTGTATGTATGAATAAAACTAGTGCATGCATAAACTTCGGAGAAATTCAAGTTTCCGCTACGCGAACGTTTGGCCATTAGCTAGTTTTCATATAAAGCGCTTACATAGAGAACTGTAGATTTTTACATACGTTGTTTTGAATTTGTTTATATTTGTTTAAAAAACAGATTCAGAAAAAATCGGAGGGCTTAAAAGATAAAAATATAAACGTAAAATACGCTTATTAGGTCTTAGTTCTTAAAGTATGCACTTTGGGGTCTAGATTTTCACGTTTATACAAACCTTGTAAGTGTCTGCAACATGTTGCCAAGTATCAATGATGTTCCGTTAGTAATTAAAGAGTTATAGGACAAATTTACCATGAATAGATCACTGTTTACAAAGCAGTCAAATATCACGTTCTAAATGAAGTGCATGGTAAAATGTATGCCAATAATTAGTGTATTCATTCAACTATTTACATGCAAAATTTCATGTCATTAAATTCAGTAATTAAAGAAAAACAATTATAATACTGACGAAGCATCGAAAACCTACATAACCCGACCAAATTCGGATGGCTACAAAAAAGCGGCCGTGCCATATATCTAAGAAACGTTCTTAACCTTCCAATATAGTATTTATTAATATGGTACAGTTGCGTACACAAGCGTTAGGAAAAAATAAAGCAATTGCATTTCTTGAATGAAAAATATTTTTTTAATAATAACGCCACTATCTACGATAAAAACAAATCTTCAATTAACAAGTACTTCTCTATTTAAATATCCGCGTACAAAAATATTTTTAATTACATATAATACTTAATTATGTAATTATAATAACGTTAACAAACGCTTGCAATGACAGCAATAGACTTAAATGTGTTTTAACTAAAATAGATTATGAACTAGCTTTTGCCCGCGACTTCGTTCGCGTGGATGACGAAACTTAGGGTAAGTATAATATTTCGAGCTTCAATAAAAAAATTCCTACCTACCTACCTACTTTCTGTCATAGTCAAATACATTTAAAAAAGTAGGAGTACAAAAATAAATGACCTATAAATTATATCGAAACAACAATTGTGTTTTCACCTATACCAATTCAATACCGGTATTATACTGTAAATTTTGGGATGTTACCTAAATATATTGCACGGCCGCTTTTTTGTAGCCATCCGAACTTGGTCGGGTTATGTAGGTTTTCGATGCTTAGTCAGTATTATAATTGTTTTTCTTTAATTACTGAATTTAATGACATGAAATTTTGCATAAGAATAGTTGAATGAATACACTAATTATTGACATACATATTACCATGCAATTCCTTCAGAACGTCGTGATATTTGACTGCTTTGTAAACAGTGATCTGTTCATGGTAAATTTGTCCTATAACTCTTTAGTTACTAACGGAGCATCATTGATACTTGGCAACATGTTGCAAACACTTACAAGGTTTATATAAACGTGAAAATCAAGACCCCAAAGTGCATACTTTAAGAACTAAGACCTAATAAGCGTATTTTACGTTTATATTTTTATCTTTTAAGCCCTACGATTTTTTCTAAATCTGTTTTTTTTTTAAATATAAACAAATTCAAAGCAACGTATGTAAAAATCTACAGCTCTCTATGTAAGCGCTTTATATGAAAACTAGCTAATGGCCAAACGTTCGCGTAGCGGAAACTTGAATTTCTCCGAAGTTTATGCATGCACTAGTTTTATTCATACATACACAAATACACACTAATTTTTGGACACATCTCTTTTCTTCTAAAGTCTATGGATTAAAAAAGTTCCGCCAGGACAACGTTCGCCCAGCGGAATCAGTTTTTGGTGAATTTCTCCACAATGGTTGCGTGCACAATTTTTTTTTTACCATACACAATTATACGACGTCATACACTAAATATCTGCATAATTAAAATCTTTAAATTCAACAACATTCCGCTGCGCGTACGCACACAACACGAACGCGCCGTCGACACGGCCTGTCGTCGTCGTTAGACGGCCGGACGGCTAGCTAGCCCATAGCCAGCCGTCCACAGGCCCGCGTTAATATTGGTAACCCTAGGGCAGTGTTTGTATGGGAAAATTTAAATGATCAATATCTTTGTAACTACGCAAAGTTTCTCCGTCACAAATTCAGGTTATCATTATCGTCCCTGTCACAACATTTTGAACACATTTTGAATGTCGTAGATCTTCAGGCAGCGGAGATACAGGTGTCCAGCCAGCTTGAACTCAGGTTGGCTGGACATTAGGTTTTTATTGATTTCTCGTAAACCCTTGCATGTGACGCCATAAATCAAACTTTACTACTGTCACACATTGCGTCACCAAGTTTTAGTAAAGGAACCATATTCGAAAACGCTACCGTTATTGAGATTCGGAAGTGCCAGCCAAAAGTTTTATACGTAAATTCAAGATGGCTGCCACAGATTTTTGCATTTTTCTACTAAACCACTGTACGTATCACAAAACTTTTAGCTCGATGCCTGTCACAAAGTTATGTGACGCCCGTAGATATGAAAAAAGTCGTCAAAATCACTTCCGTTACCGAGATTGAGAGACCAGCGAAAAGTGGTTTTTCAAGATGACTGGACCCGTTTTCGATCGATTATCTAAGATTCTGTAGCGTCACAAATTCTGACATAAGGGTGTTTAGCCGTCACATAAAGTGCCCTATTGACCTAGTAAAATGGGAGCTATTTTGAAGATTTGTCCAGCCAACCTGAGTCACATGTCTAAATAGTAACAGATAATTTAAAATTATGAGGTAATATACGGAAATATATATAAACAAGTTAATACAAATTAGTTTTGTCGTTCAAAACCTTTGCGAACATGTATAACGGGATTATCACCAATTTCAAGAGATAATATTTTTGACAAATAAATTACTGTTACCCTCAAAAGCAATACTACCAATGATTCACCTCCCACAGCAAAAAACCAAGCGTCACATCGCCGAGAGCTGCTCGGGCAACGGTTTCGCCTGCAGTAACGACAGCAGCAAGTGCATCCCCAACTCCTGGGTGTGTGATGGTGACAAAGACTGTGATAACGGAGAGGACGAACAAAAGGACAGGTGCAAGGACTCCTTGACTTGTGCACCTTCCATGTTTAGGTGTCCCAGCGGGAAGTGTATATTTAAGTTTTGGGTGAGTAAACTTCAGTCCATCCAGTAAGTAAGGTTTTTTTTTCTTAACAAAAAGCGCCTTCATCTTCCGACAGGGTCGATAATTGATTTGATATTTATGGAATGCAATAAAGAAATGATATTGAGAGTATTGAAAATCAGTCTTATAATTATTGTATTGTATTGTACACCGGGCTGGTGTCCGCAACTCCACATCAAAGCCCGTATTTTGCGTATGTATAGCCCATACGCAAAATACGGGTTTTGACGTAGAGTTGCGGACACCAGCCCGTTGTCATCCACCACGCGGGCTCAGTGCGGATTGGTTGATGTCACATGTCTTTGAATTTTTGGTTCTAGGACATGGTGGTTTCCTCACGATGTTTTCCTTCACCGTTTTGAGAGCAGTGGTGATAAAATAAATTACGCAAAGTAATGCACCTGTCTGGGTTCAAACCCACGACTTATTGCTCGTAAGTTGGAGGCGCCACCACTGGGCACCGCTGTTCACTTAATTATTATTAGTTTTTAAACTCTCTTTTTTGAATTGTAAGAGAAAGAGCGTGGAAACTCGATTTTTTTTGGCAGACATTTTGTACACTTGGTGTTATTGAATAAGTTTGTGTAAACACAATTTTCAACGTTTTGTTAGAAATATATCGGGAATGTCCGATAGGACACTTAATTTTTGTCTACTTCAAGGTTTGCGACGGCGAAAACGACTGCGGCGACGATAACAAATCCGACGAGAGCAACTGTACCATCACTAGTCACACGGAATCCCTGATTGGTGGAGGTGTGACGGACTCAACGACTGCGGGGAAGGTGATGGTGGGATGAGATCGGGTGCGGGATCGTGATGCCCGTCCCGAGGCCTGTGACACCTGAATAGAATAGAATAGAATAGAATAAAATTTTATCTTTGCAAATATGGGTATACAGTCGTTGTTATACATATCAAAGCTCAGCCATATTTTACCATTCGGCATGCAAACATTTAGCTACATTAATTTATGCAACATGAACTTACATTATTTTCAAATACCAGATCGATTTTAATGTTATTATTACAATTATCACTCAATAAATCAGTTAGTAACTTATTATCATTATCATTACAGTTAACATTAAATAAATAAATAATCATTTTCATTACATCAATTAATTATCATTTTCATTACAATTATAATTGAACACCGGGTCATGACATGAGACATCTATTATCAGGAAGTGTGGGAAGAATGATTTCATTTGTTCACCACTTAGGTCAACAGTTATTGTAATGTTTGTGCCTTATGGTACAGACGCCAACAAGTTACCCGAAACTGTCAGTTTTTCCCTATCAACCTTGAACCTAATGCTCTAGCAATAAAGTTGGAGATCAATTAAAGAAATTTGACAGATTGTCGTTGCTTGAGTATGTATTTTTGGTCTTCCAATTAATGGTATTAGCCATATCGTTATCATGATTGATTTTTCACTATAAATATTACATAGGTATTATAGGGTTTTATACATACAGACATACTGATTAAATCAAAGAAACGTTTAATAGTAAAAAATATATGGGTATGAGGGCTACTTTTTTTTGTATTTAAATGTTTTAAGAGTAACATGGCCACTACATTAAAAAAAAAATACCCGAGAAAGCTTGATTATTTCTTTCGGGAGTGTTCGTAATAAGTATCTAAATTTTTTCTTGTATTAGAGAAACTCTTACAGTGGCGTAACTATACCATCTGAGGCCCTTGGCAAATACATTGCATGGGGCCCCAAGAAAACTCGTCACATTTTAACTTAGTTTCTTTAGTTTTAATAAATCACTGAGATAGTTACCCAATATTAACATTGTGTCCCATTTTAGTTATATATATAATTTTAAAAAGCATAGGTGTTACAATTGTTTTAATAAAAAGCTTTATAAGTACAGAGTGACTGGATCTGAACCCGCCATAGCAAATTTGCATATAGGTAGAGGACGGGACGGAGGGGGTCATTTACTAATTAATGAACCTTACTTTCCTGAACTAAAGTTTATGTGTAGTTTAGGAGTTATGTCCATTTTAATAAATAAATAAAAATAAAATATAATAAAAATAAAAAGCCTTTTTATTTCCTATAAGCCTTATACAAACATTTACACAATATTTATTCTTAGTATAATGTTAGTAAGTACCTAATTCTAATGTTAGTTTATAAAATTATAACTTATAATTTATTGTTATAGGATCCCCTTGATAGGGTATAGGCCTCCTCCAATTTCTTCCATTTCTCCCTGTTCTGCGCTGTTCTGGTCCAGTCTTTCCCCGCTACCGGTAGTATATCATCCACCCATCGTTTTTGTGGTCTGCCCACTTTTCTCTTTCCTTGCGGACCGGTTCATTTGAGAGTTCACCTCTGGTCGGTGTATCTTGCATGGCCGGCCCAGTTCCATTTTAGTTTTAGTGCCTGGTGTAGCGCAACTGTGAGTTTTGTCTTTTTCCTTATTTCTTGACTTCTTATTATTTATTATTTTGGGAGCCATAGGTCAGACAAGGCAGAATGCAAGTATCCATTACAGTCTTTTTCATATCTAGGTCATAGAACAGTTACCTTTCAGTATTTCGTTGTGCGCCCAGTATTTATTCCAGCTGCATGTGATTCGTCTGTTGACCTCGTCCTCATTATTTGTTTTACTAAATGATACTTGCTTTCCTAAGTATATGTACTTCTCAACATACTCTAGTTCTACACCGTCTAACATGTTTTTTCCTTTTATGCTGTTTGACATTATTTTTGTTTTGCTTAGATTCATATGTAATCCTACGTGTTTGCTTTCTTCATTTAGTTGGGATATCATGTTTTCTAGCTTCTTATGGGTTTCTGCAAAGACTACGATATCGTCAGCAAATCTTAGGTGGGTGAGGCGTGTGTTGTTGATTTGGATTCCTTCAGAGGCCCAGTTTAGTTTGGAGAATATGCACTGTAGGACCGCTATGAACAGTTTTGGGGATATCGGATCTCCTTGCCTGACGCCTCGGGCTATTCTGATCTCATCTCCTCGAGATTCTAGTTTGACTCTGCTCACACTATTTTGGTATATTATTTTTAGGGTTCTAATGATAATTGGATCTATGTTGCAGTTGTGTAAAGCTTGCCAAATAGAGCTGTGATGGAGACTATCAAATGCTTTTGTGTAGTCGATGAAGCCCATATACAGGTTTTTGTTATACTCTGTATATTTTTGTTATACTTGTTCTAGCGTATGAATGTGGTCCATAGTCGAAAATCTGGAACGAAAGCCTGCTTGTTCCACTGGTTGCATCCTGCCTATTTGTGGGCTGATTTTGTTGTGTATAATTGAAGTGAATAACTTGTACACACTTGAGAGCAGGCTTATCGGGCGGTAGTTTGCGATGTCGAGTGGATCTCCCTTTTTATATAGCAGTATTATGTCTGATTTTTGCCATTGCTCTGGTATTATTCCTGTACTTAGAACGATATTAAATATGCGTGTAAGTGGTCCGGTGAGTAGTTTTGCGCCTACTCTTAACGCCTCATTCTTTATACCATCGGGCCCAGGGCTCTTCTCACGCTTCAACTTTTTAATACTTTCTAGGACGTCTGTTACATTTATAATAGTTACTTCGTTTGTGTTTGTCTCTAAATTGTTTGTTTCTATGACCGGTGTAGTGTCATGTATCTTTTTAGCATAAAGATCTGTTTAATACAAAACATAAAATAGTTAATTAAGAAATAAGTAGTATTTTAAGCTATTGTAATAGCAACCCTAGAATTGGTAATTTTTCATGCTGACCACTCCGGTGGCCATATTTTTTTCTCTCTTTCAACTGTGCTATGAGCAGTCACATTGTTTTCAATAAAACTTAAAATAAAATTACTTAAAATTCTTTAGCCTTTTACTTAACAGGCTAAAAGTGGTCCTTCGAGTGAGTTTTACAAGTAAAAGTACTTTCTCCGGTGTGCGCGTATCTTAAATTGTGTTTCGACGACTTGCTGTACTGAGTCGTTGGAGTGCCGATCGCCGCGGGCGGAGGGAAAAGGAAGAATTTCTCGCAGATTCGCATTGTGGCGAGTCGCGGGGACCTATATTTCGATGCTATATCGTCGATTCATCATTTCATCATTATTCATCAATACGGATAAAACGCGGTGAAAAGCAATCGGACAGAAAAAGGCGGTAATGGCGGTCAATTGTTGATCGAAGGCGGTATTACGAAAATTTTCATGACCAAAGACAAGAAATCGGAAGATATAGAAAATAGTGACGTCAAAAGAACGAACAAGTCAAGATCCGCGATTATCCATTCATTCAGCGTTGAGTTTGTTCGGTTGGTTTTGTTTTTGGTCGGATGCGCTGGAGCAACTTCACACTCATCGAGTTCGGAACGTCAAACGTCAAGTCACTGTCAGCTGTCATCCAATTTGCAATTTGTAAACATTACATTGCAATCAAAACTTAGTTTTCACAACGTTTTTCGGAGAAGTTACCGGCTAAGTACAAGAAGTCTGGTGCTTAATAAGTGCGGCATTCGTTTAGTGCGGTCTAAAGCTACAAATCTACAATAATCAGTGCGGTAGTGCGTAATAATAGTGCGGCCAAGAAGTGAATCGTAAGTCAGTTGTGTTACGTTCGTTTACCATGGCGGAGGTTGAACTTAAACGGCTACGCGCTCAGCGAGGACAATGTAAATCAACAATAACACGTATTGAGAACTTTATAAGTGATCCTATCAATGTCGCGTCATCCACAATAGACACTTTAGAAGCGCGCAAGGAGAAACTAATTAGTACGCTTAAGAACTATGAGAGTGTCCACTTAGACATATTAAACCTAGATGATAAGGATACAGAATGTGTAGGTGACATTGAAGACAAATACTTCTCTGTCTTAGGAAAAATCAATGTAGCATTAAGACAATTGAAAACCAGAGTAGACTCTGAAAAGCATTCCATTTCTACTTGTAAATTACCAAATATAGAAATTTCAACATTTGACGGCAAAGATTTTGCTCAGTTTAAGCCTTTCATGGACTTGTTTAATGCTGTCATTGACAGAAACAATTCATTGTCAAACGTACAGAAGTTGTTTTACCTACGAAAATATTTAACTGCTGATGCATTGGCTGTTATTATTAACTTGCCACTTGTCAACGAATCTTACCCTGAAGCAATAAAATTATTAGAGAAACGATTTAACAATGAAACACGAATTATTTCAAATCATATAAATATTCTCTTGGACATTCCTCAAATGCAAAAGGGTACTGCGGCAAGTATAAGATCATTTATATCTGAAGTGCGTCAACAACTTTATGCTTTGATAAATCTGAAGCAACCTGTTGAGAACTGGAATATGCTGTTGATATCTATATTATCACGGAAGCTCGATAGCTATACTAACCGGGCATACCATCTTGACAGGTTGTCTCCGGACAATTTACCTACTATGGAAGAATTTATGTCTTTTTTAGAAAAAAGAGCTGTAGCATTGGAGGACAGCTCTCCTCAAAAAAGTACCTGCTATGAAGGTAAGTCAAAATCAAATCAAAACAATAACAAGGTTTCCAATATTGTAACCAACACCAATTCAAAGCGATCTTGCACATTCTGCAGCAATGATCACCCCATCTATACATGCCCTAAATTTAAATTGGCTCCAGCCTCACAACGTATAAAGTTTGCTACAGATAATAAGTTGTGCACTACGTGTCTGAGAAATCACTCTGACAAATGTAGATATTCATTCAAATGTAAGGTCTGTAAAAATAGTCACAATACTCTATTGCATGAGGACAAGCCTAGGGAAGATGAGGTCATTGCATTACATTCCAATCTATCAACAAATGAAACAAACATATTATTGCCTACTATGAAGGTAAAGCTCATTGACAAAGCTGGTCATGAAATTGAAGTTAAGGCTCTACTTGATTGTGGTAGCCAAGTATGTATTATAAAGCGTACACTTGTAAACCAATTGGACTTGACCCCTATGGCTCAAGATTCAAACATTATTGGCTTGGGCAATACTCCAAACAAGGTAAATGAATGCGCTTACATATTGTTACAATCCACTCTATACAATGTAAAATGTTCAATCAAATGTCATATTGTAGATACTATCACTACAAACTTACCTCAAAATTATTTTGATATTAAAAAATGCAATATTCCAGCTAATGTGCAGCTTGCTGATAATGATTTCAACAAACCATCTGAAATTGCCCTATTATTAGGGGTAGATTTTTATTCTAAAGTCATAATTGATGGTGTAATAAAATTAAACAATGGTATTGTACTACAAAATACATTATTTGGTCATGTAGTTACCGGTACAATTAAAAATGAATGTAAAATTAACTTGTCAAGTGTAAATTTGGTTTCAAACTTTGTAGTGCAGGAAAAGGCTGATGATAGCTTGGAAAACATCATGAAAAATTTTTGGCTATCTGAAAAAATTACTGAAGAGGTAGTTGATCATATTGTAGAGAATGAAAAGGCTGAAAATGTTTTCAAAAATTCAGTCAAATTAGAAAATAACAAGTTTTCAGTCGACATACCATTACAATGTCCATTAGAACAATTAAATATTGGTGATTCCTTTTCACATGCCTTGCAAAGATTTCACACACTTGAGAGAAAGTTTGAGACCAATCAAGACTATTTTCAAAAATATAAAAAATTTATTGATGATTATGTAGAGTTGGGTCATGCCAGGGAAGTTGACATAAGTCAGTATGATGTCCTGAATGATCCAGTTTATTTTCTTGCACACCATGCAGTACAAAACGAATGTAGCAAAACAACCAAATTGCGTGTCGTTTTTGGAGGGAACGTGAAGTCTAAAAATGGTCTATCTGTAAATGACGTTATGTTAAATGGACCTATAGTTCAAAATGAATTATTTAACATTCTGATACTCTTTCGAACCTACCGCTACACTATAATGTGTGATGTAGAAAAGATGTTCAGAATGATCTCCATAAATGAAAAATTTAGACCATTACAAAACATTCTTTGGCGAGATCATCCATCCAAACCCATTACTTGCTTACAATTGCAAACAATAACTTATGGTTTAAAATCCTCTACTTTTTTGAGCACAAGATGTCTCATTGAGTTAGCTCATCTCTATCATGATAGGTACCCAATAGCAGCAGAAGCTCTTCGGTTAAGCACATATATCGATGACATCATAACCGGAGCTGATAATTTAGAGCAACTATTGGAGCTCAAGACTCAACTTATAGAGCTAATGAAATTAGGCAATTTTAAGCTACATAAATGGTGTTCCAACTCTCCAGAATCAATTAAAGACATTCCTGAAAATTTAAAATATTTTGAACAAATTGACCTAAATAAGGATAATATAATAAAAACATTAGGTTTGAAATACAATATAAATACAGACACTCTGATGTTTTCCTGCCCAATGGCAGAAGATTATAATTTGCTTAAAACAAAAAGAGAAATTCTAAGTTTCATTGGAAAAATATTTGACCCTCTTGGTCTTATAGGACCCATAGTAGTACAAGCAAAATTGTTAATGCAAGAGATCTGGAAGTCCAAAGTAGACTGGGACTCTACATTACCTGGTAAGATATTAAAATCTTGGAAAGAGTTCTTAACAAATTTGAATGACATGGGTACTCTTCAGATACCTAGAGCAATTAATAAAACTGCTGTAGAAGATATTGAGTCAGTGGAACTTGTTGGGTACTCAGATGCTTCATTAAATTCAACTGGTTGTTGCCTTTACCTTAGAGTTTTGTCCAACGATGGTCAAGTCAATGTGAGCTTATTGTGCTCTAAGTCCCGTGTCGCACCTCTCAATAGAAAACTTACCATTCCAAATCTAGAGCTTAATGGCGCCCTCCTGCTTGCAGAACTTGCTTCTAGGGTTTATAAAGTTCTAAAAATTAGATATTCAAACTTAAAGGTGTTTTTACACACCGACTCCCAGGTGGTTCTAGCCTGGATAAATTCCAACATTTCAAAAGGTGTCTATGTCTCCAATAGAGTCAACAAAATTAAGACCCTTACTAATGATTTTATGTGGTCTCATGTCAAAGGGGTCAATAACCCTGCTGATGTACTATCAAGAGGCACTGCTCCACATAAATTACAGGACAACCAGCTATGGTGGTTTGGTCCATGCTCATTGTTAGATAAACACTTTCAGCATAATGTTGCTACCTCCATTCAAAATAATGAACAGCATGTTGCTGTCTCAATTTCAGAAATTGAAGATTCCCCCACACTTAACAATGTTATTGTGAGTAATCTGCAACAAAAAGCTGCTCAAGTTTCAGATGATATTTTTGAAAAATACTCTGATTTCAATAAACTTCAAAGAATCATCAGTCTAATCTTACGGTTTAAACATAATATTTTAAATCCGAATGATAAATTAGTTGGTTCACTAATGCCAAAAGAGCTACAGGCTTCTAATTTAGTCATTATAAGACATGTTCAGCATAAAGCATTTTCAAGTGAAATTCAATTGTTAGAGAAAGGTAGTCAAATAAAAAATCACATGGCTAGTTTGCACCCCTTCTTAGACTGCAATAACATTTTAAGAGTAGGTGGTCGCCTCCAAAATGCAATCAACTTGTCATATGATAAAAAGCACCCGATCATTCTTCCAAAGTCTAACCACATTACCAATTTGATAATTATAAAGGAACATTTAAGACTACTGCATGCTGGTGCAAAGTTAGTATTAAGTTCTCTTTCTCAAAGGTTTTGGCTATTGAATGGCATCAGAGAGGTTAAAAAAGTTGTCCATAAGTGTGTCAAATGCTTCCGTCTCAAAGCAGTAGCTGCAAAGCAATTAATGGGTTCGCTACCTAAACATAGAATATCAACAGGTAGAGCCTTTGAAATAACAGGCGTAGATTTTTGCGGTCCATTTGACATTAAAGTAGCCCGGATTAGGAAACCAATAACCAAAAAGAGTTATGTCGCATTATTTGTTTGTTTTGCTACAAAAGCAATCCACATTGAACTGGTGAGTGACATGACTACTGCAGCTTTCCTGGCATGCCTTCAGCGCTTTATAGCTAGGAGAGGATTGCCATCCTTAATTTACTGTGACAATGCAAAAACCTTCAAAGGAGCTGAAAATAAATTAAAAGAATTGTATGAATTACACTCATCCAAATGTCATGTAGACAATGTAGAGAATTTTTGCTCCACAAAACTTATTAGGTTCAAGTATATACCTAGTTACTCCCCCGAATTTGGTGGGCTATGGGAAGCCGGAGTGAAAAGTGCCAAACATCACATCCGGAGAGTAATAGGTAATGTATCCTTGACATTCGAAGAGTTTAATACTGTACTCACACAAATAGAGTCAATTTTAAATTCAAGGCCACTTCTTCCCCTGAGTAGCGATGTTTCTGATTTAAATTACCTGACCCCAGGCCATTTCCTGGTAGGAACTGCACTCACAAGCTACCCAGAGTTGGATGTGACCAAGAAAAATATTAATAGAATGAAATTTTGGGAACTATGTACAAAGTTAAAACAAGATTTTTGGAATCTCTGGTCCAGAGATTATTTAACTTCTCTACAAAATAGACCCAAATGGAAGTATAGTAGTGATAATTTAAAAGAGGGAGATTTGGTTATCGTCAAACAAAAGGACATCTCTCCTCTAAATTGGCCCATGGGGCGCATTGTTAAAACTATTCCTGGACCAGATGGTCGAGTCAGGGTAGCAGAAGTGAGAATGGGGCCTAAAAAGAATGTGTATGTAAGGTCCTATACCAAATTATGTCCTGTGCCCATGAAAGATAATTTAGATTAAGTTAATTTTAAGATATAAAAATAAGTTAGTTATTAATTAGGAATAAATTGTGTCACACCCTCTGTGTTGATAATAACTTAAATATTTATGTTTAAAACAGTTTTATTATACTTTCTCAAGCTACTATTTATGTAAAATAATTTATAACTTAAACCTATCAAACCCAGTTTACCTATGGTCGGTGCAGTTTGCCCGCCCCAACTTATGTTTAATACAAAACATAAAATAGTTAATTAAGAAATAAGTAGTATTTTAAGCTATTGTAATAGCAACCCTAGAATTGGTAATTTTTCATGCTGACCACTCCGGTGGCCATATTTTTTTCTCTCTTTCAACTGTGCTATGAGCAGTCACATTGTTTTCAATAAAACTTAAAATAAAATTACTTAAAATTCTTTAGCCTTTTACTTAACAAGATCTTTGTAGAATTCCGTTGCGCAGGATATTATATTTTTACTTGATTTTGTTTCTTTTTGCCCATCTTTTAAGCCCTTGATCCATTCAGTATGAGTGATTAGTTGTTTGTAAGCTCTTTTGGCGCTAGTGCATTAAACTGGATTCTAGTATTTTTTGCCTGTGCAGCTTGTAATCATTTCTTATTGACTTGCTAGTTTGTTTGAATAGGAATGATAACTCTTTTTTCATGTCTTGTGATTTATTCTTGGTTTTTATAAGTTCCGTGCGTCTTTGGATCAAGAGTCTACCATGATCTTTGCTCTTGTTTGTGGTCTCTAGTTTTGAGCTATTTTTAATGTAGCCTTCAAGTTTATTATAGGTTTCTTGTATGTTATCTTCATCAAAGTAGGTTAGATTCATAATATTAGTTTGTAAGTTAGAAAGGTATGTTTTTACTTCTTTATCCATTTTCAGCGATGTCGCCGAGTTTTGGAAGTTTCTCCTACTCTTTCCGGCGTTTTTTATGATTGCTGTTGCTCTTACTATTTGATGGTCTGACGGGAACTCTACGTTGTTTAAAACCTCTATGTTTGTTATATTTTTGGGATTGTTAATTTGTTACACATAATAAAGTCGACTTCGTTTTTTGTTTTTCCATCGGGGGACATCCAGGTCCATCTTCGATTATTCTTCTTTTTAAAGTACGTATTCATGACGGAAAGTTTATATTCAAGGGCGTATTGTACTAGCTTTTCTCCTCTTTCATTACGTTTCCCGTATCCATATTTTCCCATGATGAGGTTTTCATTGTTCTTTCGTTGTCCTATTTGTATTTTGGCATTGCAGTCTCTTATTACCATTACGTTTTTATAGCTTTCCGATAGATCGTGAGCTTTTTGTAGCGTTTGATAGAGTTTTTCTATGCTTTCTTCATCTGAGTCGTTCGTCGGTGCGTACACTTGAATAATTGACAGGTCAGTATCATCGAATGCCAGCTGAAGTACCGCAACTCTTTCCGATAGTCCGCAGAAGTTTATAATATTTTTCTTATACTCCTTCTTGATGAGAAATCCCACACCATATAGACCGGGTGTTTCGCCCACATAGCAGAGTATGTGGTCACTATATTCTTCTATTTTGTATCCCATTCTTCTTATTTCTGCTAGCCCAAGTATGTCTATGTTTATGTTCCGGATAGCGTGCATTAATTCAAAGTATTTTTCAGTGCTCGAAAGTGATCTGACGTTATATGTCATACTCTTTCACGGTGACCAGCCGGGTTGGAAGATAGAGAGGGGCCGTTGGTTGTTAATCTGTGTTTGTATTTGTATGATTAAAGTTCTGCCTGTGGGACGGCCCTTGTTCAGAGAGTTGAAGAGTAGCTTTTTTTCTAATGAAATTATTCATATTGTTTGTCTTATTTATTTTTGTGGGTAGCTTTTTGTTTTGTTTTTCGTTTTCTTTGTAGTTAACCGGTGTTTCAGGGGATTCTGATTAGTTTCTTTTTTTGTTGGATGTTTGATGTTGGCCCGCTTGGGTATTTTTGTCGATAATCACAAGTTTATCATATTTCAGGAAAGCTTTTTCCCCTATGCTTTTTCCTTCTCTAGTTCGATTTGGAGCTCTTTTCGCTTGTTCAGTACCTCTACCGGGAAGTCTTCTTTTATATAATAAGTAGTTCCGTTTAAGCTTTTTTTGTTTTTTGTGTTTGTATTATTAAGCCCATGGTGAGTAGTGTTACTACGATGGGTCTGACCTTCTCGCTTGTTTTCCCAAGCCTTGCGAATGCAATGCCAGTTTTGTCGAAATTGATGTTTAATTTATTATTTATGATGTCCAGTAGCTTATTCTCCAAATCGTGATAGCTCTTTTCGGTTTCTTCAATCCCAAAAAACAGTAGATTTTTTCTTCTATTTGATCTCTCGAAATTGTATTTTACCTATATTTGTTTCAAATTTTTGTTCTAATAGCAAGTTTTTATTTTCTAGACTTTTGAACTTCTCATTAATGTTGTTGTTAATGGTGTTTTTGATGTCCTCTTTCATATTTAACATTTCCACTTTTTGCTGCTTCATTTCTTCTTGCATATTTATCAGTATAGTTTCGATTTCATCCATAACTAGCTGACCCACGCAACTTTGTCTGCGTCACTTATGTGAGAAAACGAAACGAAAAAAAAAAACCCGTTTTTGCAACATTTTTCATTCCTGCTCCGCTCCTCATGGTCGTAGCGTGATGCTATATAGCCTAAAGCCTTCCTCGATAAATGGACTATCCAACACAAAAATAATTTCCTGATATTAGTGCGTTCAAACAAACAAACAAACTCTTCTGCTTTATAATATTAGTATAGATGAAGTGTAGCGTGGCGCCCTCTGTTGGTAAACGGTAATAAAGGAATGTACGGGTCTACGGAATGTATAGGGTCGCGATACGCGGTCGTTTTTGGGCGAGGTGTTCTGTATTAGCTAACTTGTTGACCAGCTAGTTCCCAAGGAGGCCTCTAGATGGCAGGGTGGTTGCCGTGCGTAACGAAGCTAGTTCCGAGTTCGGTGTTGTCGCTGAGCAGTGCAGTCAATTTTAATACTTATACTTTATTGAGATTTTTCCAAAATGTGACCTTCAAGCATTGATAACTTTTTTTTTGCAGTATTTGTTTTTTTTTTTTTTTATTTGCTGGTAGTCATAAACATTGGTGATTAAATTACCTCTCGGAACTTCCCTCAAACTAGGGTAAGTAAAAAAATATGATAGTACGTTTAAAAAAATAAATCTTTACGATCAAATTCAACCTGAAGTAAAAACAAGTTACGGTGTTTCAATAATTGATTTTAATCCAAATTAGTTCTCTAGTTTGTCACCTTTCCAACACTACCAAAATGTATTAAAAAAATAGCTGGTTTAAAAAAAACGGTTCAATTAAGGTTTGTTGAAGCATATTTTTGCATAATGTCATAATAAAAAACTACCTACTTAAAAGAGAGGGGTAAGTAGGTAATTGATTTAAAGTAGGTACTTTTATAAAGAGCTTGGAACATATTTGTATGAAGCGTGGCCGGATTTTTTCCGCTATGTTTTTTTTTCGAAGTAGCGGCCACGACTAAGACCTATATAAATCGATAGCTGGTATCAACACCGAGAAGTTTTGTAAGAGACAAGATTAGGTATCTAAAGTGTCACGTTTCCGAGATATCAGCTTTTAAAGTCCATTCACTGATGGAATCTTCAGCACAACTTTAATTTGATCAGACACGCATAAAACATGTATCAATCGATAGCTGGCAACAACACAAACAAGTTTTGTACGAAACAAAACGTTCTAAAGGATCACGTTTCCGAGATATGAGGTATCAAAGTTTAGATAAATTCATTGAGCATCTTAGCACAACTTTTATTTGATGATGATGGCAGCTATCGATTGATACACGTTGTATGCATGTCCGATCAATTTAAATATGTGCTAAAGTTGCTATCAGTGATTTGATTTTAACTTTAACAGCTCATATCTCGGAAACTTGACAGTTTAGAACGTTTTGTTTCGAACAAAACTTGTTTGTATTGATTCCAGCTATCGGTTGATACATGTTTTATGCGTGGCCGATCAAATCAAAGTTGTGCTGATGATTCCATCAGTGAATGGACTTAAACTTTGATAGCTCATATCTCGGAAACGTGACACTTTAGAACATTTTGCCCAATACAAAACATGTTTGTATTTATACCAGCTATCGATTAATATGCGTGCCCCTATTTAAAAAAAAAAACAAAATTGCGGAAAAAAATCCGGCCAAAAAGTTCAAACCCCTTTATATTTTCTAATACATTTTGTTAAAAATGTTAAGACACTTTTGAGCTCGGGCCGGGGGCCCGTGGCATTTTGTCAGCCTTGCCTCCCCTATAGTTACGCCACTGAACTCTAATACAAGAAAAAATGAGATATTTATTAAGAACACTCCCGAAAGAAAAAATTAAGCTTTTTCGGGTATATTTTTTTTTAATTTAGTGGCTATATGTAAACCATAATCACACATCAAAGCTTAGAATTTAGATGTGTGATTATGGTTTAGATATGGGCACAAAGAAAAATTGTGAACTATGGACGTCAAATAAAAACGTTCTCACGACGCCATGGACGGCATGGCACGTCGAAAATAACATATTTTTACAGTTCAAAATAAACATACAAAAATATGTTTGAAGTGTTTTATTTTTCCTAAAATTATTCCATAAACATAATTATTATATTATTACACAAAGATAGATAACAATTAGGTCAATTCCCACTGAAAGAGCAGCGGCCGGCAGCGTCTTTTATAAGGGCCCGTAGTGTGTGTGTATGAGCCGCAGTGTACTTGTTTAACAGCGCACATAAATTGTGTTTATGCAGTCCGTAACTCCGTAGTGTTCGAGTAAGTAGAAGAGTGAGACTTACGGGGGTGCGTCAGGATGGTCATGGTTTAAATGAAACAAAGCTTTTATAACAAAGATTCCAATTTTCCCGTCATCGATCGATTATCTACAAATCCATTTATTAGCACTGGTCTAAACGTTTTAATCTGTATTTTTCTTAGGATATAAGTTATCCTTTTCCCATTTTCAGTGAGAGATAACAATGGCAATATTAAATCACTGGCAAATATTTTTGTATAGCAACACGCTGATGTACCGCTCAAAACAAGACGTCAATAATGTCAAGATTCTTCGTGGTGTTGCTGCTAACTTCAGGTTTAATCATTTGTGTCCGTTTGGCGCAGGAACGCAATTTCCAACAGTTTCATTGATATATTGGATTCGACTGGATGTGTTTGGATATGCAGTGATTACAAAATGTTGTTGGCATTTGGACGTGGTATCGGCGTCATTGTTTTAGTGTGTTTGATATCGTGCGTTGTGTCTTTGCGTCAGTATGGGACGCCGGGCGACACTTTGTACGTGGCTGAGGATTCGCAACAGAGTCGTGGAAAATTGCAAGTTATCAACAGATACGCCGAGAATGTAGACTCTCGTTATGAAAGGAGAAAACGTGAAGCGACTACGCTAACAAGTCCCGCTATACAGAAAAACATAAGTACATGGGTAATGCTCCTTATCCTTAGTATTTAGTATTGCTCCCCTTTGTTACTTTGATTTAGGATACTACAACCCGTATTCCCGTATTATTCTTTCCAGTATTTATATTTTCTTGCATTGTTTACCTTGCAATATTGTATTTAGTGTTCACATTCTACTATTTTTATCTTTGAATGACGACGTCTTTTGTCTGAACACTGAAGTTTCAGGCTAGAAGGCCGTGTACCTACATTCAATATTTATATTTAGGTAGTAGTAAACATGCCTATTTTTAATTAGACGCTATTGTCATAATGACTAAGCAATTTTGAGGATATTTTTTCTCTGAGATAAATTATAATTACTAGTAGTGTAGGTTTGGCAAAAACGGTTTATTTAATTTATTGCCAAATTTAATCTTTACCTATGTGTGGCAAAAGCACTTAGCTACAGTTGATTGAGAGTTATTTTATAGGGAGGTCCTTTTATATTTAATTAATTTGGGCTGCAAAACTTTCTTTTTTACTGCAATCTAACAATCTGTAATCATTTTACAAGCATTGAGTTTACAACCACTTTCACTTTTTATAAAAATGTGAAACCTACTTTCAGAAATTAAAAAGTTATTCTTTCCACAGACAACACATCTCAATGACAGTCATCAGCAGCTGATGGTCCATTGGGTGGGTGAGGGGTCTAATGTCATCATCTGCCTAGCCAGGGACTCAAGTCCCAGGAACAAAGGAGGAGTGTCACCATCAGCACTCTTCATTTCCTATGACTATGGCAAGAACTTCACAAATAAGACAGAGGACTTTAGGTTGGGAGATGCCCCTGACAGTGGATATGCACAGCTGGATAAGTTCTACAATCATCCGAAATATCCCGAGTTTGTGAGTATTCAAAAAATCTATTACCAACTTTTTGCATTGCAACTCATTGGATTACAAATGTGTCATCCTCTTGTATCATCCTTTTGCTACCATACATACCTAGTACACTTTAATGTTTTTTTTTCAAATACTTAAGTAATGACATAATGCCAGATGTTACTACTATAATCTCCTTTTGTGGGTTATACCATAAAATACATAACCATTCAATGAATGTAGCATTGCTCATATAACGGGAAAATTAAATAGTGTTTATTTTTTATTGTTTTCCTTCATTTATTTTGAAACATATTTTATATTTTTTTAATTATTCCATAAACTAAAAAAACATGTGTATTTCTCACAACACAACATTTAAAATATTACAAATCTTTCAAACTGTGTGTCTGTTTATATGAAGAGCTAATGTGTTGGGGAATTCCCCCAAAATGAAAGTTGTTGTTAATGCAATAGCATCCTAACGACTCTTGAAGCACTTACATATTAGTATAAGGAAGTTATACAAATTCAATAACTGCCATACTTATCCTCCTGAAAAAGTGTTTATTTATCAAAGTTTTGTTAATGGATAATGATGATAATCTCAATTCTAATAAAAACATTTTTAATTAAGATTATGAAAGTTACCTATTTTAAAGTATAGGATAGATTCTCATTATTATGCATCATTTTTCATCAGGGTAACCCAACTGTTATGTTGGGTAAAGGCATGTCTTATTACCTACACACAATATGATTTTTCATTGCGACTACTGTACAGACTTAAAAAAAAGGTTAGGTAGAGTAGATATTAAATTATAATAATAATAATAAAATTTATTTCAGACCATTGAGTCCATATTTAAAACATTTCAATTTTTATTGTACATAAAAGAATGCCTACATTTTTTTATTTGACAAATTACTTATCACATTCTATTCTCGAAAGATAATGTGACCGTTTACAACTTATAGTAGATTGAAATAAAACTGTTAAATCACCCCATAAATTATGAAGAAACATACATGTATATCTATCTTGTGTGAACTTGTTGATAGTATTGAGGATTTTTTATTTATACATCTACCCTCACTTTTTCTAATGAATTCTTCATTACCCCTAATCTGTTTTCATGTATATTGATTAAAGATAAGATTAAGGATAATGTACAACATAACCATGTAACATTCCTTCCTTTCCAATATCATTCACAAGTCAGTCAATTATTTATTTTGATAAACACAAGGGTTCCAAAACCTTTATTTTTGATGAAATGTTACAGTCTTTTAAAACAAAAGTCATAATCATTATGAAATTATTTGGCTTACTATTAGTTAATGTACATGAACATTGTCTATTCATAAAACAAAAACAACAAATATTGTTATCATTGTTTATCAGAAGATAACGCTTTATTTACATGTATTTTAAATCTGATATTTGGTGATGGTGAATAGTTGAGTAGGAACAGTTTGTTACTTTTATCAATGGGTGTAATTACATACATTCACAGAATTTAATTGTGTCAGGGTTTAATTGACGAAAACAATGACTTATTATTGCCAATCAAATCAATGAATGCAAACGAATTTGTAAGCACGAAATTTGGCGATTTAAGAGGGGAATCTGTTGATAATGCCGATATGGACGTCCCCTGTTTTTCATTCATTTTCTTAAAAATACGGGTATCTTGTGACTAGTATAAAACAGTAGCAAAATCTCGCAATCGTCAGTAAGATTTATCGTTTATTAGACAGATAGTCGCATTCATATCACGTCATGCATAAGTTCATTGAACTAACGTAGATGTCAAGAATTAATATCAAGAGAGACATATGTGTAGGTTTACTTTGCAGAATGTTTGGTGTGGCCAAATAAAAGCGTATTAAGTCTTTTTAACCCGACTACGGCAAAGCCAAGTGGAAGGGTTATGACTTTAGCAGTGTGTATATTGTATGTATGTTCCACCGTAGCGCCTAAACTCTTCATCCGATTTTGACGAATAAGGTGTCAATCGATTCGTTATACCTAATGACCCTGGTAACATAGGCTACATTTTAACCGACTTCAACAATACAAGGAATCGATTTACCTTGTAAAATACGATTATAATTCGAGCTTGATTTTTAATAGTCGCCTATACAACACAACTTCTTGTTTATAATAGTCAGCGCAGAGCCAGAGCTAGATGATAGCTCAGAGACGTCTTTTCTTAATGTGTGCTAGTTTTTATAACATGCAAGTTAAATGTCGGTTACCGAACATAACGGATCTGCCGCAGATGTTGTAGGTACCTTCAGACGTACAGTACGTCGTGTAGATAATAATAATAATACGAGTACTGGCCTAATAAGCCAGGTGATAGAACTTGTGCTTGAGGTCATTCACACCCAGGTATGGGTGAGGACCAAATTTTTGACGGATACATACACGTTGTGGTGTCCGACTCATAAGTGACAAAATATTGCGTACAAAACATGCCTTAAAATAATTTTGGATATTTGCTAATAATATCTTAATATGTTATGAACAGTCTCATACATCAAATAATTTAACTTCAAGCTTAATTTCTTCAAAATAAAATATATACCAAGCTCGGTGTCTTTTTACGCTGTGCAAAATACGCATGTCCTAGCTTGACTACCTAAGAATATTTTGCCGTGGTTTTTTTTTAACGTAAGCTAGCATTTATAGTTTAACATTATTAGAGCCCTATAAACACCAGTAATCGTTTTTATAAATAATATTACAATAACCATAGTTTTTTTTAATTTTTACAAGTAATTTTACATACATCCCAAATTTCTTTCCGTTGTAATACTCCTGTTGTGCGCCATAATTTCGAAACCAATAAACATGTTTGGAAGTTTCTTGAATATTTAGTATGGCAATATGGGCTTCAAGCTGGCAACAAAATTTCGGATACAAACAGCCATGATTTTTTACTGCCATTTGAGATTGTGTTTGTATCGTCAGCGCGTGTCGTTAAGATTTCCGGACTTTAGGTGAGTAAATTTGTAATATTTTTACGATTTTCTAAAAAATGACATATATTAATTAAATCCCCTTTAGCTTTATTGTTAAAAGGGATGCAGAAGTGTTCGATTAATGGGTAAATTTATGAGTTGTTGCATCTTTAAGGTAAGATCGTAAGTAATTTTCATTCCGTTGTGCGATTTGTGACACGAAATTGTGCGACGTGTTACAAGGGAAATTTGTAAAGCTGTGTTTACAATCATTCTAATCTCGTTAGCTACCTATGTAATTAAAAGATTCTTAAATACTTAGATTATTGTTTAAATATTTAAAAATATTTGAAACTTGGATTCTATTTGAAACTTTTGGTTTTGTAATTTAATTTATTTGGATTGTACCTACTACTTATTAAATATTTCTCGAAATATAATGTTTTTTTTTATTTATTCCACTTACCTACCTAAAATCTTACGACAATTTACACACACCCTAATAATTCTATTGTGCTACATTTATTTTCCAGTGTGACACATTCCGTTGTGATTTCCGTTGTGCGATTACGTCAAAAATTTGGTCCTGACCCGTATAGAAACATGTGGTTAATTCGCTAAAAGTAGGTATTTCGATTTAAAATGTTGATACCATTACCGTTGATAAGTACCTACCACTATAAATAATATTGATGAACAAGTATGTATTTGCACCATAATTACGTTTGCGTTAAATGTTTATTTATTTATTTATTTATTTCAAATCTTCCTTAAAACTATCATTACAGGTAAACCTAATGCGATAGCGCGGTCTCAAAATTAACTTATATTAAAAAACCAATACCTACTACTAACATACCAACATTAATAAAATCATAGCTTAGAAACTAAGTTTCCTAACTATATACCTAAACATAAAATAAGATCTAACTTATATAAAAAAATAAAAACAAATAAAAAGAACATTTTTAACCTACTCTAATCTACATTATAACATAAAATAAACAACAGTACTTTTGCGAATTCACTCAAATGGCTTGTAAATATATCGATTTTGACGTGAAGATCGTTAATAACTTGAATTGCGCGGGTCACAGGTGTTTTAGCGAGAAGGTTGGTCCTGGCAACCGGCACGGCCAGCAGCGGCGAGCGGCGCCGCCTATGTTGTTGTATTATTATTGAATGTTTACCTAGGTATGTGAAGGTTTACACAGTTATTCGTCTACGTTATGTGAGTGAGGCGGTGCGAAACAAGCTAGTTTTTTAAGTGTGCTCTAGCCCCATTAAGGCGACTACATGAGCTAAACGCGAGTTTAATAATTAGGTACCTAAATAGATTTTACGTATAAAACTTAATTCGAAATAATTATTCATTGAGTCCCGTGAATCGTTAATCTAACATTAATTTTCCAAATGTTTTAATTGACGAAAACAATGACTTATTATTGCCAATCAAATCGATGAATGCAAACGAATTTCGGGTCTTTTCCTAACAATCTAAAAACACCGGAATTCGGGAAACAAATCGTAGATAATTTTGATAAAATATACTTCTGTATTTTTGCGAATTAGAATCCGGTTACTCATCATGACGTCATACAGTTTCCGCCTTGTTTTTAATGAATTGCATGAAGTAACCAGCTTCCGATGTCCGGCAACGATGATTAATAAAATATGTTAATTTGAATACTTACTTACAGAAACTACAATATTGTATGCAACTTGTTTTTTTTTAGCTTATAATGTCTTCAATACTTTTTTGCATTATCATTGTTATCCTCTAGCATTTCTCTTGATTTGACCGGAGTCGGCCCAAAACGTCTCTCTGTTTCTACATAACCCAGTAGCTTACTTCCTTTTCTAGCTATATCACTCTACCTTCTTTACCTAATAAACATAAATATTAGTAGGTACTTACTTCGAGTAATTTAGCATTTTCTCTCGCAGTGCGTGTTCGTCGATTCGACAAACAAGAAGCTGTTCTACACGAGCGACAATGGACGCAATATCCACCGATCAGACCTCGTCTTCAACCCCAGCGAGTTATCTTTCGACGAGGAGTTTCCTGACAAATACGTCATTCTGGACAAAGTTGACAGTAACAGAAAAGTAAGTGCACAACTAGGATCTTTTATAACAGCCGAAATTGGGGTTCATTTTCTAATGGGTCTTATTCAGACCCTCCAAACTCTTTTGAATATATCAGCTGTACAATTGCCGGTAATTTATTGTATCGAATCGAAACTCGATAACAAATCATTGTCGTCGCGATAAATTTCAAACCAACGACCTATTTGATTGATATGATTCGTGATTCATAAGTTTTGGATCGACTGCCAGCTGTATGTGGCTGTGTGTGGCACAATAACGGAGGACATGGCCAAAGGGATATATCACCAATCATACGGTTATACACCGCCGGTTTGACCGTCAAGCGGCTAGGACAATCTTTAATGGTTGAATGCATGTATGGATGTAGTTATATTTTTATTACTGGCTATCAATCTTGTTTTTGAAGTGGTATATTTCCGGGTAACACTCTTCTTCCTTTAAATGCATTTTTGTTTCTTTAGCTATATTTGACACTGGACGGCGGCAAGACTTTCAAAATGATCCAAAGCTTCGTGAAGACGTTCTTCTGGTCATCTGGTCCTAGTTTCTCGAAGGTCTTCTACATGGAGCGATGGAAACCTGACGGCACAAGCACAGTTTTCAGTGCCAACGACCCTACAGACCTTGCCAATGCTGAGATACTCTTCGAAGAAGCCAAAGACTTCCAGATTAAAGGAGACTTCATGTTCGCTACCAAACAATCCAAAGAGGTGAGTCTTAATAATCTCTCATTATTTAGGCATAACTTAAGCAAGTAATTCTTTTGTGTTATCGTAAACACACGTTTAGGCCTTTTATCGCTGCTGCTTACGATTTAATCAAAAAACAAAAATGATATTTTAACCTTGGGAGAGAAAGTCAGCAAAGCAAATTCTCCTATCTATGTTTGCGTGTCACTACATATTATAAAACAATGTCCTCCGCCGCGTCTGTCTGTGCGCGATAAACTCAAAAACTACTGCACCGATTTTCGTGCTGTTTTCACCAATGGATAGAGTCGTTCTCGAGGAAGGTTTTACGCGGGCAAAGCCACGGGCATCAGCTAGTTTAATATAAAAAGACTGTAAATCGTGGTGATGACAGTAGAATAGGTACCTATAAACCTATGACGTTTTTAGCATACAGATAAACAATGCGATGCGGTACCAGATAAACAAAATTTGACAATACGTAAAAAGGAACAAAGGAATGTCTATAGAAAATGTTGTGCATCAATCAATTATAGAAGCCTTTTGCTAGGTCAAAACAATATTGTGTGGGGCAATGAAAGGCTCATTATATTTGCATTATGGCATTTGCGTCAATTATCAGCTGATAATAATACGAGCATTATGTTGGAAACTGCAGCACTGTTTAGTCTAAATCCAGGTTCATTGCTTTCATTTAATATAGAACTACTGACCTGTCTCTGGCTTATCATTTATCAACATTTTCCTGCCCTTACCCTGTTCGGGTTCAGTTCAGCATGTCTTTCTCTATAACTTTTCATCTCATCAGAAACCTTGCCATATATATCACAGTACTTCCATCGTCTCTTGCTGTTCACACTTTTTAAGACTTGACTAAACATCGAGATTGTTTCATAAACGTTAGTTCCGAAATAAATTTTCTCAACGATGAAAATGAATGATAGTGAAAATCGCTTCAAAATCCGTTACATAGTTTAGAGGAACAACTCGGTCACACAGACTGACATTGACATTACAAGCGACATTAATTTAATAACAGACAAAAATAACTACTTTCGTACTAAATGTTGTCGACTGAGCTTGATCTCGTGCATACTTAATGAAATAATCTAGACTGATGTCTTTCACCATTAATATTTATATTTAAGTAGGACATAAAATATAAAAGAAATGAGAAAATTGTTATGGGGAAACTTTTTCATAATTATGAATTTAGATATAGGTATACCAAAGAAACTGGGTAGTCTGGGCTGTAAGAAAGGGGTACGATTCCTTTGGTATTTTAATTTCATGTAGGTACTTACTTATTTAAATTCAATGATTTGATGATTAGTATAGAAAGATACCTAGTATGTATATTAGGAATCGTACTGAATGCGCCGAGCCCAAATAAATTGAGATACAAATACCAGTCCACTATTGTATAAAGGGTGTAAAACACCTCTTAACGAATACGAAAGGCACTTGTTCTACTCGTCATTCTGATCATTTTTACACTATACCTGGGAACCTTCTAGTTACGGAGATATTGGGGGTCAAAGTTGCAAGATTTTGACAAGCTTTTTTTTAAATACCACTTTTTATCGCATGATTTTTACTTTAAATATCTCCACGACCCCCGTACTATTCAATCCATCCATCTGCACAATGTTTTGAGTGTGTTACATTGAGTTGTACCACAAAACATGATTTATAACCTCAAAAAAAGAAGTTGTTCCCCAGTAATATTTTTTGCGTAAAGTTACTTAGTTTGATATACAGAATGCTTGGTTAACGGCTTTGTGATGAGGTGAAATACACCCTGTATGAAGTTTGTATTAGAAACTAAAACAAAAGATTCCAACGCATCATACGATATTTGATGCCCCGAACAAAAGGTCACTCTCACCAAACAGGCGACACAGGAAACATTTAATAAATATTCCTACGCCCGAACCAACATGAACCGCATTGAGTCGTCGAAACAGACAATTTCTCAGTTCTCTTCTCTGTCACTCAACTATGAACTCTTTGTTTGAAAACATTCCTTATTTTCTCAAAGTTCTAGCAACACTATGTCATTGTATCCGATTATTCCGTTATCAGTCGTTAACTCGTGCGAAAGTAATACGAGTATGTGACGATATAATTTATGCAGAACAACATCGCTCTATCGATTGTTTGCACACATTCGCACAAAGTTCCTATGTTTATCAAAACATTTTACACACAATTTTATAAGTTGTCAACTTGTTCCGAAGACAATTAAACAGAAACAGTTGTTTTCAATGCAAAGTTTAATTTGTAGGTATAACGTTATTAATAAACTACTATATCACGCAAAATGTCTGATTCATCAACATGACGCATACTTTGAACAGCATGTTTAGTTCAATGAGATTGATCAAATGCTTACACATTAATTTGGTATCTTAATAGGCTAGCAGAGAAGATATGTCGCGAGTTGATAGCACTAATGTAAGGCTATTTGAGAGTGCAGTATCAAGTGTGTGGTTTCCATATAAGCTTTGGCAATTATGTCATTGAAGATCGGTTTCGCGATTGTCAGAAAACTTTGCTGAGGAATAAATTGACATTCTATGAAGGAGTCAGATGCAATTTTTACTTCTCATATAAAAGTAATTTGAAGATTGCAAAAACTTTGAACTGTCCGTCTTCTAAGGTTCAGCAACGGTTTAGGTTTAAAAGGGACAAGTTTTTCTGACAACAAAATCAAATTGTGTCACAAGCCAATGAGTAAACCAGGTTTAGTTCTAACTTGGTTTAGGTAGTCACGTCATGGACGGCTTTGAGTCATCAATTAAGTGTCATCTAGCGGTATTGTGGTCTATCGTCTTGTTAGTCCACCCTCCGTATACTGGTATAAATAATGTTGTATACGTAGCAAGGAAGAGTCTTGTCAAGCGAATAATACGGCAAATTGACCAGCTCCTTGACAGTCTGGTGCCTTAGTACTTAGTATACAAATTACCCGAATCACCTCGGTTGATACGATAATGTATGCACCACTTTACGCTTTGATAATGTGTTCTATACTAACTTCTTGCGCGTTTATAATGCGTTAGGTTATTGACTTGATATTATTGTTTGTATCGAAACGCGTCGAGTTCAACGTCTGTCGACGCGGCCTAGGCGATCTATATTTATTGACCTAAGTCGTCGTGTCTATATAGTAATAAGTATTGTTAATATTGGAGTTGGTATTTGTTATGTATTTGGTGGATTGAACGTCCTCTTTTTCTTCTCAGATCCATATGTTACCGATAATATATCCAAAAATGTCTTTGATTTGATTAAAACTTCTTTGGCCCAATTTCTGGAAACTCGAACATAAAATTATGACACTTGGTTAATTGGTTTTATTTCCAGATTGATCAATCATCCTAACATGAGATCCCTTCTAACAAAAGTTAGCTGTATAGAAGTCCATAGAACGTTTTGTAAAAACTAATCAGTGGTCAAATAAAAGGCCTAAGAAGGTGCGCCTACGAAGAAAGTGGCGCAATTATATCTCTATTCAATTGTATAGTACAACTGTAGCGGTGTCAGGTGTGACCATTTTGGCCTGTTACAGTTGATGTAACAGTAACGCTAACTCTATTTGTTGACATATAAAGCCACCACAATGCAAGTATAGTACCTTTTAGTACTGTAAAAAAGTTCATGATTCCATTAATTCACTAATATTCATCATTCATTCCATTTACATTCGTTCACACTGCACTGTCTTCAGTGTTTCTGAAGAGCTCTTCAATTACTATAAAGATATAGAATACGAAGAAATCAGAAATTGGAATCGGAGTTAGATATTATTTTATTATAGGGGGAAAATTATGTGCGACTGTTATTTTACTGATAAACTTTGTATGGGTTTACGGCAATATTTGAACGCCCCCCTCGAATTATTGAGCTTTTACTTAAATAATTACGAATTTTAAGTCATAAACATACTTCCAGCTTCCTGAACTCTACTATAGCACTCGTTACGACAGATATCAACCACCATTACATGAAATTAGGGTTCCTTTTGCTCGTCCGTGTGCCATAAATGTGATGTTTTATTTTTATCGATTGTTGGGTATGAGTGCGTGTGCCTACGCACCGATAAGTACAACGAATAAACGCCACCAGTGCGTTACTAGCAAGCAGTGGTTTCACTCGTCTGTCCTCGTACTTAACATTGGCGACGAACCTACCTACGTAAAATAAAAGTAAAAATGTCCGGCACAGTTTTTGGTCTATTAACAGCGTTTGATCACAATGTACAGTCATGGGAGACCTACAAATGCCGCATTAAACAGTGGTATGTGGCGAACGATATCACCGGAACGAGCGATCCTACAGGAATAAAGCGACGAGCTACCTTGCTGAGCGCACTCGCGGATGGCACACATAAGTTGGCGGCAGACCTCGCGTTGCCAAAGCAGCTGCAGGACGTACCATATGATGACGTACTTAAGCTGTTGGACGATCATTTCACCCCTAAGCGATGCGGTTTTGGTGAACGTTATAAGTTTTACACGGCTTCGCAACAAGAGGGGGAGACGTATGCACAATGGGCTGCGAGGTTACGGGGACTGACGGCGCACTGCGGGTTCTCTAATGTAGAAGAAGCTCTTCGGGACAAATTTGTCATGGGAATGTTGCCCGGATCCGACAGAGAAAAGCTTTTCTCGAAAGATCTTGCGGGCCTGACATAAGCAAAGACACATCAATGGCTGAAGATAGCTCTAACCTGGCTAGAGCAGCCACTCCCCCAGGTACACCTTCAGTTGTTGTTACACAGCCGACAACACCAGACAATTCCGGGGAGGAGGAAGAGTACCAGGAGGCTTTAGCCGGTTCACCTAACACTGGACAAGCTGGCGAAGCGCAACCGCAACAGCAGACAAGTGAGCCTGTGCCAACACCACGGTCTAAACGCAATCGGCCTAAAGTCAACTACAAATATTAGCATGTATGTTTAACTATAGCATTTATATGTAGCTTACTGTTTGTATTATATTTCTAAGCTAAGGGGAGGAATGTTGGGTATGAGTGCGTGTGCCTACGCACCGATAAGTACAACGAATAAACGCCAGTGCGTTACTAGCAAGCAGTGGTTTCACTCGTCTGTCCTCGTACTTAACATCGATCTTTGTCGTTTTTTATTAAACACGTCAGAAAACATGAGTTTCTAAATCAGCACTACTACGAAGTCAGAGTCATACTTATTAGTTAACTAGTTGTACCCGGCATGCGTTGCAATGCATTTTTTCCTACCTTCCTACCTACCTGTCTACTTCTCACCGTTTAAACCTTCCCTGGACTACGACAAACATTTTAAAACCAAAATCAGCTCAATCGGCCCAGCCGTTCTCGAGTTTTAATCAGACTAACGAACAACAATTCATTTTTATTTATATAGAAATTTATTCATACTCTGATTTTTTGTGATAAAGTTTCTGATTTTCCTTAATAGAATAATTGAGCTTCGGGAACCAAACCACTACTGGAATCATTGTCAATATTTAAATAATTCTCAATTTCTTTGGCTACGTAAGTTCAATGTATTTTATACGGAACCATTTTCTATAATCCTTGTGATAAGTTTATCACTACGACTATAACGAGTTTTAGAAAACCTTTTTAAGACAAGTTGGGCAAAATAAATGTAATTTGAAACTCAGCTATATCACCAAATCACTCTGTCATAGATTTGTTGTGCCCACTATAGTACTATGTACTATAACGACGATCTAATAATCCACAATATCACAATGTCGCCCTATTCTTGAGTTTTCATCTCTACTATAACGAAAGACCCATAATAGTACGTTCAGAACCTTTATTGCGTTAATCAGGCGCATTAAGGCGACAGTTAACACTGTTATAAAGTTCTATCGTTGTATACTAGTCACATTGGTGGTTGCAATAACTCCTGACTATAACAGCTATACAAAGTCACGAAGTAAACCTTTACATCAATTCCTAATAGGTCATTTTTGCTGTATAAACTTATAGAGCCAATTTGTATTGGCAAACGCTTTTACACAACAATCAATCACCGCCAAAACCTTTATTCAACTTTTACCCAGCTTTTTGGAGATAAAAGGTTTGGCTAAAGGGCAAAATTGTTGGTTGGGATGTTCTCTGTGGCATTCAATGCGAGGTGTCTTACAAATTGCTAGGTTTGGTACTTCTTATAATCATATGAAACTCAATCACGTACCTCACCTCTACCATTCTGAGGAATATAATGTGTTGTGAGAATAAGATGGGCTTGCATCTAGGACTCTAGATGATCTGGGTAGGCACATTAATAGTATTGTGTCTGCAACACTTTATAGCTGAAGTCAGGTTATTAGGTCAACGGTTTTGTAATTTTAGCACTAAAAATCGATAAAGCATTTGGCATGGTTTGAAAAATTGGGGATGATGAAAGTTACCGACCAAAAATATTATTTCGATCGAAAGAATCGACCACTCATTATTTAAAATCTTCTTTTTCCTTAAATAACCGAGGAAGCTGTTGCCAATATTATTCGAGTGATAATTGACAAGCAATCAATTAATGTTTTATCGAATTTTCCATAAAATGTCATCAGTTTTAGCTATACAAATTATGATCCGCCTATTGCTATATGTCAACAACAGAAGAAAAGACTTAATTTGCATTCTAATAAGCCATGTGGAAGTTTTTGGACGGCGTCTCCGAAAATGTGCGCGTGCAATGTCGCATTCGTGACGTCAGAGTGAGATGCACTTCTGTAGAATAGGAATGAGGGCGGGGTGATTTGTGTATAGCTTGTGCAATATCATCATTACACTAAAAACGTGAAATTTACCATGTTTGCTGTTTGTTTTCAGTGTTAAGTAATGATATTATTAGTGACCATGCCAGTTTAAAAACTTTAAAGTTGTGTTGATTTGTTGAGGTAGTAAATTAGATACCTACTTAGGTTATCGATTTCTAAGATTGATTAAACCAAACAATCTAATACCAATTCAATTACCAAAAGGGAGCTTTTTTCAGAATTCGACTGTGTTGTATGAGGACGATTTGTACGAAAATAAAATAGATTAAAAACAAAACTCATAAATTTTGTACATATTAGAGAGGTGTTCGCTATTCGCTAGAGTAGGTCACTGCTGTTGTTATGTATGTGTAATTACAATAATGTGAATATGCAAATATAGTTCTTGAACTTTATTCTACGTTATTATCCGCTCCATCGCCATAATTTATCGTTTTTGTGTAACGTAATCATATATTTACGTGAAGTTTTTTCTTATTCAATTACGATAGGTTTTTCTGTACGTAAATACAAGGAATATATTCGTACTTCTATTTTTCATGCAGAATACCCATCTGGACTCGAAAAACATTTATTTCAAATTATGGTTTATGTGTCGCGAAGTAAATAATTTATTAATCTATGGTTTTCTAGACAGTTTACACGAGAAACATTTTTAGTTTCGACAAAATCGGCAGATGGCTTCTCACTGAACCTCTCATTTTCGCTCATGCTACAAACTCCACACACCTACAAATAAGCATGCGCCTCGCATTACTATCAATCAACATGCCCTTTTCAGGTTAGACTTCTCGAATTGCGCAGTGACTGACACAGTATCCGGAAGCTTCCAATTTTGTGTCTGTGTTGTGGTGTGAGAAAGCTCTTTCTCACCCGTTCTCCTCCTTAGACATCTATGTCTTGGAAAGGGAAACCAGCTTCAGCTTGCTAACTGACCGACTCCTTGTCAATTCATCTCGTACTGGTGCCTCTCCAATTATTGAAGGTGAACCATCAACAAGAACGTGGAGCTTGGCACAAGTGAAGAGAAGCCTATACCCAGCAGTGAGTGGGTGAAGTCGGGCTGTGGATGAAAATAATGATGAACCATAAACTCAAAATATTTCTCTTTGTCTTTTGCGAGGTGGTAATAGCACTAATAGCTCAGCAGCACACGTGATTTCCGACCATTCTCGAATGTTTCGAAAACAGATTTTTTTCTCCGGCCAACATCGTGTTTCTCCTCTACAATTCACAAGTGACTGTTTCATTAAAATACTTTGGATTTGAGTTCTGGATGCAATAGAGTTCATAATATGCCTAGTCTTTCTAGACCAACTAGAATCTGGTATCTGAATCTAATAGACTGATAGTTCAAATCTCCTCATGTCTTGTCCTTGTGAATATTATCCGCCTAGCAAGACCGTTTTTATTAGTACTTAGGAAAATCCAAGTTTAGCTTTTTGTGTAGTCTGTGTGGTATGTTTACAATTAATTCGCCGACACGCTAGTTACTAATTTCGATTAGGCATTCGCAAAACATACAAGGCTTCTTAGAAACCTGTTCATAAATAGAATATGATATTTCCTTGTGTTGAAGAAATTATCTTGTACTGAGCTTCTTCCTTATGTAGTGTTAATATTTAAGATAGGTAGTTACTTAAATAAGTCTTGTTGTTACCCGCCGTAAAAAATACGCTCGTTAAGTGGTACAAGTACCATTCCAGAGCTGGCCTTGGTAAAGTTCATTAAAATCTTTATTTTACAAGCTTGCTAGTACGTCACTAGTCTAACCTCAAGTAGGTAGGTACTTTCTAGACGTTTTATTGTTTCGTATTAAAAATAACATTAATCTTATTATCGATTGGGAATAGGGATTGCAATTCGGCGTCATTTTCAGTCCGGCCGGATACGACCGGATTCCCATCAATCCGGCCGGATCCGGTCGGATCCGGCCGGATTGGTTAAATCAAGATGATTTTCGCTTTTAGTACAAAATAAGTGAGTTAATCAAGTGTCACTGCACTTATAGGTAGGTAGTTTATAAAAAATAAATCACAAATATATAAAATCGACTTTATTTCCAAACCAGTGTTTTGTCAAATAGACATTGTTGTCTATTTGTCTAAACAACAATTAAAATTTAGTAGTGTAGGTAACTAGTAATAATTTTATGACGTAACGAGTAGCTCAGTCTTTCTAGATTTCACTTTCTCAGATAGATCAATTTATAAGTAACAATATTAATTATCAAGTAACTATAATATCTAATAGATACAATTAACCTTACGTAATTAACTGAAATGAGATCAAAATTATTATAGTATTTGAGAATGCTAACAAACAAGTCTTATAGGTATTTATGATTATGACAGATACCATCATGATTTGATGAATTTGTCGAACGAATGAATGGCAACAATTACCACAATAATGGGTTTAGAACTCTTTAGTTTAATCAACTTACGATAAATAATTATTTTGAGTAATAAATGCAAAAAAAATATAAGTATTAAAAGAAAATCAATATTGATTTTGAAAATAAGATCGTAGAAAACAAATATTGTTAATTGTGTCATCAGCTAAACGATTTCTAATAGAGCTGCAAATATAGCTTGCGGCCGAAAAGGCCCTTTCAGCTTCTACACTGGTCGGCTTTATTGTCAGCAAATAATCATGAATAGCAGACAAGTATTCTCCTCGGACTCCGTCGCGTTCAAATGTCATTTCTTTTTTTAGTACTTTATCAAAATCTTTCTCTTTTTTAGTATGTACGCTATAGCACGTGGCTTCTTGCTGGATTTGTAATTGTAATTCTTCCTGTAATGTCAAATCTTTCTTTAATGATGGTGAATCTAAGTTCTCTTCTACTATTTCTTCTATGTTTTCTTCAGATGTATCTTCTTGAATAACTCTTTCAAAGATTTTTGTCATTTCTGATCGTATGACTTTTTTCTTTGGCATAAAGAAAAAAGTCATACGATCATAAACTCATGCAACAGATATATTATTTTCCCACAAACTGCTAAAACCGGATCCGGTCTTCGGATCCGGTATATTGGTACCGGATCCGGTGACCATTAAATGATGCCGGATCCGCCGGATTACCGGATCCGCTTTCCGGATTGCAATCCCTAATTGGGAATTATGTACGCATGAGTGATGAAAACAACGTTTTTTTTTAATCACTTGAAACTCGTATACTTAATAATAAATATTACTTTGAGTTGACAGAGAGCACCACTTGAAACTCTTGATACACATATATTATGTACCGTAATATCCATCTGTTTTAAACTCTATGCTAAACCACCTACGGTTAAAATTCACTTGTTAAGATTTCATTCAAGAGTGTTAACATTATTATATCGTTGATTGAAACACTGGAGAGCAACTTGAATCTCTTCAAGCGGGTTTGCCTTTCGAAGAAAAAATGTACCCACTGCCCATACAACACAAAAGTGGGACAAATATCTCTATACATTTCTAGGAAGACTTGTTTACTAGTCCCGACTCCCGATCGATAGCCGAGCTTTAAAGATGATGTCATTGTTTTCGTAATTTGAAGAGAGGGTATATTCTAGTTGAAAATGTACTTTCTGTGACCTCATAATTATAAACAAGAGTTTCGAGTTGTAGCGAAGTGTTGGGTTGCAACATTAGTGACAAATGGCATTGCTGTTAGTAAATAGTCCTTTTTTTAGGGTTCCGTAGCCGAAGGGTATTCCACGTGACCCTACTAAGGTCCATGTTCACCGAAAAGATAACCGTCTGATTATCTAAAACCAGCTGTTACTGTGACACGTTTCCCATACAAAAATGTGTTTTAAACAGCTGTTTTAGAAAATCAGATTGTCATCTTTTTGGTGAACATGGACCTAAAAGTATTACTAATTTTAAGCCTCCGTTGTCCGTCCGTCTGTCAGCGGGCTGTATCTCATGATCCGTAATAGTGGACAGTTGTAATTTTTACAGGATGTACCTACATGCATTTCTGTTGCCATTTAGTAGAACTAAAAAAATAAATAAAGGGGACTCCCTGTCTAGCGCGAGTCCAACTCGCACTTGACCGATTTTTTAATGTTGTTAAGTGGCCACTTAACAACTTACAACTTACTAAGTAAGTTTTTGACACGCGATAAGGGAGTTTTATTAGTAGCTGTTTAAAAAAGGTTGGGGTACCTACTTATTTTGTTTTCTTGTGTTCAAAATTAAAAAAAAGAAACAAAAAAAAAACTTAAATTAAAAATAAAACTATGAATGGTCCCACTTCGGGAACACATGCCTCCTCGCTATGAGAGAAATTTCTATAAATTCATAGAAAATCAATAAAGTTTTAAAAACGTTCAGACTTAGACTATACTACTTACTTAAAAAAAATCCACTAACATTTTTAGATCCGACCTCGCCTACTTTAGAATTAGTTTCTGACTAAAATTAGTTTGTAAACCATAGACAAGGTTTTTTTTTTTAATGCCAGTAACGCTCCTTGAGCTCCATATAAATCGATACAACTCACCATTATTCAGTTCACTATATTTGTAGAACGAAAATGTAATTACCTATTTCAAAATTTTCCATGACAGAGAAGTTCGAACGTCATGGAAATGTTCTTATTTTAACCCTAGATCACTAACCATTCGTATAATAGACGACGCGCACCTAGCGCTTTCGCAATTTCGCCAACTTCCCGTGGCCCCCCGCCCCGCACTCTTTTAGTACCTTCCTGGATAATGAAATTAGTGACCCGCAAGGACTCATTGCGGATGCATGATAATTAGGTGGACATATATCGCGTGATCGTCGTCTCACAGACGAAAGGTTAGTAATGCTGTAAGTTTTTTTTGTAAAGTTGTACATACTTTTATGCTTCTGTTTATGTTTTTATTTGTTAGAAAAGTTAATAACTTTCATTATTTACGAATGAATAATTACTGTTATGGTTTTATGACGTGAACTCTATTAACCTATGTTGTTTTTTTATATTTTATACTAAGTTTTACCATATTTTTGTGTATTTTTTTGTCTTCATTTTATTTATTTTCTATTTTAGATGAATTTGAGAAGTGTAGAAGGCAAAATTGTGCAATGGTTAGCTGAATCGGACACCGAATCATTACCTGACAATGAACCTCATTCATCCGATTCTGAGGAAGGTTCGGCTTTGACAGAGATATGACTCTAGTCTCATACAAATCATATAGATATAAGGTAGATATAAGGTATAAAAGTCGTATACCTTATATCTACGACTCCATGACCAACCTGCTATTAGTTAACAGCTCAATAAAACCGGAAATTATTAAATTTTACAATTCAACAAAAGGAGCAGTTGATACAGTGGACCCAGATGTGCTCAATTATGAGCACAAGCCATAAAACCAATCGATGGCCGCTGTGCTTGTTTTACGGTATAAGAAACATATATATAATTAATGCCTATGTCCTGAACGTATTAAACCACATCCGTAATAATAAAAACCGGCAAAAAGAAGGGATTTTGCCTTAGCAATGACAGATGAACTTATATGACACCTTGGCTTCGTGAGCGATATAACACTGTGACTTTGCAGCGTAATTTGAAGCAAATTATCGGCGAAATTATAAAAATTGATGTTTTTGACGAACAGTCCAGTCAAAAGCAACCAAGAAACCGAAAAATTTGCAGCGAAAAACCGTCGCATGACCAAATACTTTTGCAAGGGCTGCAAGAGGGCCATTTGTAACGAACATACAGTTTCTATGTGTAATTCCTGAACTGATTAGGATAATTATATATTTTATATTATTATATGATACTTTAAAAGCTTAATTACTGTGAACATTAATTTGATTTAAGAAAATTAAACAGATTTTTAAAATAAATGTTTTTTTTTCGTAGTCTCAGAGACGAAAGGTTAGTTACAGCGTTACTCGAAATTAAGGTTAGTGAGCTAGGGTTAATCAAATATTAATGTGTTTGGCTAAAAATAAATAATATTTACCTACTTACTAATACAAGTAAACACCTACTTTGGTATTAAGGGAGGTTTGTTGACCTACGTACTGTATGTGTGATTCATGTATTGTTTGTTATACAAAGCATATTGAATTGCTTGTTTAGGAATATTGCGTGCATGCCCATAACTAATAATAAATTAATCATAACTTAAATTTAACGGTAAGTAACAACATTTCATTCAATTAAAATAATGTTTTCCTGTACCTATTGGTTTTGTTAGCGTGGTGATTAAGTTTCAGAATACAATGCAATAGCTGTTTACACTTAAAGGCTAGTTTCCACCATTAATCAATTGCAAATCTATTAAGTCCGTCAGAGTGTTGGAAAATAATGGATATGTCACCGTAAAATTGTCAAATACGTTATATTGTAATATCTCTAGCGATATTGTAAAGTCTCGAATTATTGTCAAATGAACATACTGCTTACAACAAAACGCATTATTTTTCGTGAAATGCATGCGATGGTAGTCAACTCACGCGATGTGGAGGGAAGGAGGGGTCCCCCTTGCCCAGTGGCACAACTCTCATGAAAAGATAATGCACCATTCCTGAGAAATACCGATTAATATAACATAACCTTAAAACACGTTATATTCTCCCTAAAAACCGTAGTCGACGGAGCCCCGCTTCGCGGGGCCCCTATTTCCGAGTGCAGGGTTTAAAGGAACCTAACTAACCTAACGGGGGGGTGCCCCAAGTCCCGATTATGGGGGCAGAGATACTTCCGTATGTTCAGTTGACAATAATTCGAGACATTACAATATCGCGAGAAAAAACACGTTATATTGTAATATAACGTGTTTGACAATTTTACGGTGACAGATACATACAACGCGGTGTGAATTCGGGACTAGTCGGGAGTGTGGACTTGTGACGTCAGAACTAGCTAAAAATTATACTACGGTGGCGCGGGCGTGACAAATTGAGATTTTTAAAAGCTTTGCGCGTTATGCAGGAGGGGAGGGAAGGAGGAGTCCCCCTTGCCCCATGGTACCAATCTCATAAAAAGATATTGTACTATTCCTGAGAAGTACTGATTAATATAACCTATCCTCAAAACACTTTACATTCCCGCGTAGAAAGCGTAGTCGACGGAGGCCCGGTATAGTCGTCAATTTTGGTTTACGTAACAAAAAAAAAAATACGTATCAATTATTTTTTGATAATCATCTGACGGACTAGTTCAAGGACGGGGGTGGAAAGGACGTTCAAACGATTTCAATGTATTCAGTACATCATTCCGAAATCCTCCAATTTTATATTTCTTTTTGTTAGGCTTTTAAGTGTCTTACTGCTAGTCAAATGACTCCCCTTTCTCCTTCAAAACCGCACTATCCTGTGCCATTTCCATAGACTGCAATAATTGGTGGATTGGTTTTAAGTTATTGTCCATGCTCGCCCCAAAAAGAAGAGTAATTGTATTGTATTAACTTAAAAATGCTGTTTCGAAATGCATCAATCAAAAATTTTTTTTTAAAAGCAAAAGTCCATCCTCAAAATATAAAACATATTGTTTTTGTTCATACTTAGCGTGCACATCGCATCGCTTGCTAAAAACGTTCTTTAACTCCGTCTCAAAAATTAACTGAATCGACATTGTTTTGAATAATGTTGCAACATGGTTTGGGAAATATGTATTGTATGTAAAGTAATAAAAAAGTCAACATGTCTATGTTGATATTTAAAAAAAATAGTATTTGCGTCAATACGAGTGCATTGACGACCCGACTGGCGTAGTGGTAGTGAGGCTGCCTTACGTTCTTAGCAGTAGCGAGGGGTCCATACAACTCGAAACCAACCGGCTTCCCTTCGGAACAATCACTGTACTGGCCCCTTATTCACAACCATTCGACTCGCTTCCGATTCGGAAAGACGTATGTCTATCTCGGTCGTTTTCGTATTGCCAGAAGAAGAGAGATATACGAGTTGTCGAATCGGAAACGAGTCGAACGTTTGTGAATACGGGGTCTGGAGTCTACTATTGCCAAAAGTAAAACATTTTCAACTGAATTGCTGTTAGATTTGGCTTGTGAAATATTAAAAACTGCCCATGATATTTCCGATTAAAGTTAGTTAAGTAATAGAAAAGGAATGATTAATTTATGTCGAATATCTAGTATTATATTCATTTGCATTTTGTTTTTGATGTTACAAAAAATAATGCATTTAAAAAGCGTTACGAGGTCAAGTCTAACTGACAAACTGCTTTGCATATCCTACTAATATTATAAATGCGAAAGTTTGTGAGGATTTATGTTTGTTACTCTTTCACGCAAAAACTACTGAACGGATTTGGATCAAATTTAGCACACAGATAGTTTATTACCTGGATTAACACATAGGATACTTTTTATCCCGGTAATAAGATCCCGTGGGATAATTTCAAACTTCACGCGGGCGAAGCCGCTGGCAGAAGCTAGTAAAAAATAAATTAAAACTATGAGCTCTTAGTAGTTTAGCATACATAAAGTTATTATCTAGTATTCTAGACCGTTTTATTTTGAAAACAAAACATTCGTTCTGCTAAGTTGTTATTGCTTAGTTTAAGTGCCACATGTAACTTTAAAGTTATTATGATTCATTGTAATGCTGATGAGGTATCTCAGCGGCCATTTTATTACTAAACCCCGTTGTTATTACCATTTTGTTCTTAAACAGCAATAACATATAGAATCATGTTGTTAATTTAATGGTGTACTTAATTTAGAGTTACGAGGTAAAATGGCAACAACCAATCAATTTAGTGAAGTATTGTGACTTTAGAAGAAAAAAAAAACAAGGAAATAGTAGGTTATTGAACCGTATGAATTCGATAAAGTCCGAAATGTTGATTTTCAAAAACCGGTTTATAACTCTAAACCCGAGTTTATAGTAAGTAAAGGTTTTTTAGGAAACTCGCTACAATAATGATTTAGTATGAACTAGCTGATGCCCACATTGCCCACGGCTTCGCCCGCGTACACATTATATAAGTACTAAAATCTTCCCCTAGAACCATTATATCTATTGGTGAAAACAGCATGAAAATCGGTGCAGTAGTTTTTGAGTTTATCGCGAACAGACATATAGACCAAACGCGCGGAGGAGTTTGTTTTATAATAATATGTAGTGATAGTGGTGAATACACAATCTCACGAGACTAGAATATGTTTGGTGTGTTGGTCCGAAATGTTGTTTGGACATAACGATACTACAGGTACAGGCCAGCACATCAGGTTACCCGAAACTGTAAAAGTTCCCCAATCAACCTAGAACCTAATACTTTAGCGATAAAGTTGAAAATCTATTAAAGGAATTCGACGGATTGTACTAGCTTGATGTGCTTGTGGTGACTGTACACAGATAGGTAAAATGTGCTTTTTGTTAACCAAAAGTGCACCTCAAGAAAGTCAAAGCTCACAAAACCAGTAATAGACGCCCGTTACCAACAATACCAACTGTTCTAACAATGGACTACAATAACTATAAAAGCGAGTTTCTTGAAACAGATAAAAAAGCAACCTGAAGATACCAAAGCCTTGCAATATTCAAATGATCCAAGAATGACGACAATTTCTTAATTTTTTTCCAGAAAAACTCCCTGGAACTACACATTTCACACCAAAGAAGCCCGTTCTACAAGGCAGTGTTCCAAACAGAGTTAGATCTAAGAAGGTTCCACATCGCAGACGTGACTGACAAACGTATATTTGTCTCTGTCATGCACACTGAAACTCTAGCAGACCTGTATGTGTCAGAGATAAGCAACAATTTCACACAGTACAACTTTGTGCTGAGTTTGGATCAGATATTGTGCTACTTCCCTGACGCTAACTTTAAAGACAGCTGGCTTGAGTAAGTTGAATTTTATACCAGACACTAGTACTTAAGTCACTCATAGTGGTAGTTAATCACTCGATAGGAAATTGTACATTTTGAGCTACTTGAAAAAATGATGTGGCATGAAAAAATGTTTTTTTTTCCTGTACAATATAATTACAAAACGAAATACTGTCAAACAACATTCGGTTTGCCCTCTTTCCTGTGCCTTATGACGCACAGAACATTTAAAAAGTTTCCTGAAACCAAAAATATAAAAGTAATTATTAAAGGGACATTGTGTCTTCAACATTTAAAAAACCTTGGATGCAAGGACAACAAGTATTTTGGCCGCAGAATTTATTTATTTTTGTCTCAGGAATGTCAGTTTGAGGTGACACTGATCAATCATCAGCATTTCTCTGCAATTTGTAACTTTTATTACTGGCCAAATATTTTGAATAAACAAAGAATGGGTGACTTTCAGGGACGTGACAGAAGACCCGTTCACTGACTTGTACCGTGTGGAAGGTCTGAAGGGCATCTACATAGCTTCGCGGGTAGACACAAAGACAGAGAGACAGAACATCGGACCGGAACATCTGATCTCGCTGATAACCTTCGACCATGGTGTCACTTGGTCTCCAATCAATCCCCCCACTGAAGATGAGAATGGTAAGCTTTCGTTTTTATGTTTGTATGGCTATGAACTTCTAATCTAGTTTTATCACCAGGTTTAACTTTGGTGAGGTGGCTTCGCCAGTACTTTAGTCTACATACCTTTGCTAGGATTAGCAGCATTTACCTTTTAACTGATAAGCTTCATAAACATGTAGTATATGAAGTTGTAATTAACATCTGGTAGATGGGAACATGTACAAAGAAAATGCGTTGTAAAAAATCGGCTTATAAACCGCGAAACGCAATAGCTGAAGTAAACAAAGGAAAGAGTGTGTACTTCACACTTTCAATAAAAAAGTAATCAATGGTAGAATGTATATTACTTGTAGACTTGTTTCAGTGGCCATCATAATAGGAATGCGCTGCCATGTTAAGCCGATTTCATTATCGAGTTACATTGCTTGCGTTTTTAGCGAATTTTAATTCTATTTCCCCTTCGTTTTTAAAGGTCGCTGTTTTGTGATTAACTGTCGGTATAAATATTGAGGTTTCCTGTTTTCCGTGATGTTTGATACATAAAATAATCCGTTAAATAACATTTTAGGTAAACAGTGTTAACTGACTGAACATCTGTTTAGTATCTGTTGGGATGGATGTGTAAAAGTATGCATGCATCGTAATTACGTTCTAGAAAAAACCCAGTATGTAGGTATAGTACAATTACCGCGAATCGTGCACCAATCAAAGTACCTACTCAAAACAACTTTAACAACGCGTAGTTTTAGGTTTCAGCGCAATTTTTTAACAAAATAATGCATGAAGCGCTTATCATTTTGTGCGGAAGGTTAAAATAGCGTTTATTTTGTCACTTCTAGCATTGCTTGTTTATCGAGGAGGCTCTTGCCCAGCTATCCCTTGACTGAAGAATTAGGATTGGAACTAGACAACTTTTTTTATTGTTATCGCTGGACATTACACACAGCGCCACCTAGTGCCACACTTATCAAGGCTTGTGTCGTGGACACCAGATAGTTGATATAGTTACTACATTTATATACTTTTTTGTTTGTAAATACAACATCCATGACTCAGAAACAAATTTTCATGCTCATCACACAAACATTTTCTCCTACCGGGATTCGAACCCAGAACACTAAGAACGTAAGCAGCCTCACAACCGCTACGCCATTCGGGTCTTCAAAACTAAGCTTTTCACAGACCTAACAGCTTCTAATGAAAATTTCCTGACCTCCATCTTACTGTTTGTTCCCAGGGAAACCACTGAACTGTCACATAGAAAACTCTTGCAGCCTACACTTATGTCAGAAGTTCAGTCAACTATACCCAGTCACAAGGTAAGAATATTATACAAACTCCTTTGATCCACACCCCCTTATTTTGCTAGAACATCAGTTATGCCAGATTTAGACGAAGCCAGTAACGCTGGCCCGTGCTGTTTATATGAGGCTAATGGATCTAATTCATTCCTAGATTATGTGGTGTGTGACTTGTGGTGTTGCACACGTGTTGCTATACGGATAAGCGCCAGCGACTGGCGCGATGCGTCTACATGTGTCATCACGCTGGCGCGGGTGTTGCGGGGCACGCGCGTGGAGGTCACTGCGCTTGTCTTAAAAGACTGTTTATACCAGACCAATAACAAACTAGCACTGGTCTGGCAGCCAACACTGCCTTCGTCTAAACCTTGCTTTACGTTAAAAATGAACTTAGTTGCTAAGGTATAAGCTATATTTTTATGTAACTAAGCAAATGCTTGATAGTGTATTTGCTAGGACGTTAGGTTGCCTTATCAATAACGTAGTTCTTGTAATTAGTTACAATTTGTCGTAATGTGGTGTAATCTGATATTTGAACAATTTGGTTAGGTCCAAATCAATAGATTACTTATCGGAACAATTAAGGTCCATGTTCACCAAAAACATGACGGACGATTATCTAAAAACAGCTGTTTAAAACACATTTTTGTATGGGAACATGTCACATTGACAGCTGTTTTTAGATAATCAGACTGTTATCTTCTCGGTGAACATGGACCTAACTATGTTATGATTTGTTTGCAACGGAAAAAAACCCACAATTTTAATTTAGTTTAAACATAATAATTCAGAAAAATCCTATCTAAATACAGTAACAAAAATAAAACCCAGGATATGACGTTTCAGAGTCAGACATAGGTCAGTTTATATCTGCTACTAGCTGTCCCACACAGCTTCGTCTGCGTCTTACTAGAGAGAAACAAATAAATTAATACATTTTCCCCGTTTAAGCAACATTTTTCATTTATGCTCCGCTCCAATTAGTCGCAGCGAAGTTATTTAACCTGTAAATTTCCTCGATAAATGTACTAAACTATTTTTTCAATTCCAACCAGTGGTTCCTAAGATTAGCGTGTTCAACCAAACAAAGAAACAAACTCTTTAGCTTATAATTTTAGTAGGTATAGACTGCACATGGGTTTTTCAAAGAATGCCCCTGATAAATACCCTTATCACAAAAGTTTTCGTAGTGTCATTATATGAGACTCCTCGAATGTCCAGTTTTTTTTGGATACAAGTGCGCTTGATACATTTTCGCATCATAAGTTTTATCTTACCTTTCGTTAAAGACGGGAAGTCATAATGGTCATAAACGAGTTAACCTGTATATTACAGTGGTAACGTGATCGTTATTGGTTATATTAGCAGTAACCTCACCAGCCCCCTTATTCGCAAACGCTCGTAATGAATTTCGATTAGACATGTATTCAACAGTCGTATGACTATCCTATTTTGGCATAACGAAAACGAGCGAGATAGATATACGACTTCGAAAATCGAAGCGTTGGGATTATGGGGTCTGATCTTAAACTTCGGGCAATAATTTGACCGTAATTCATATAACATAACATACATATTATCACGTATGAGGTGTACTTAGACCCCAAATTTCGCCAGTTATGTTTCAGTCCCATGCAATAGGAGCAAGCTTATTGCCATCAGCCAGGCACAAATCAACCAGTGAAAATACCTACTTACATGTTGCTGTGCCCCACTAGTTCTATACTGCTCTTTGATTTTATAACACCATCTTTGTAATAGAATATGGAACGCAATAATGTTGCTGTGCCATATACCTACTGATCTTTGATTTTATAACACCATCTTTTTTGGAATAGACGTGGAACTCAAAAAATAATTGAGTATTGACTTTAGGAATACAACTAGGCCCTCAAACCCAACTGTATCTTTTGCGACCACTAGTCCATGGCAGGGGCTGTCTATCTTCATGTTTTAACCTTCGGCATGCCTGGTGGTAAAAAGTTACACGGTATGCCTGGTGGGTTTATCAGACCCGGATTTTTAACTTGTGTTTTCTCAAATATTTATTGATAAATAAGTTATTATATTGCACTCATATTTTTACTAGGGGTTTATATTAGAAATTAAAATAAAAAAATATTGCAAAACAATAATTTTTAATAATTATCTTTCCAATTAAACTTAGGTCGTGTTTTTAACGACAAAAAAAACTAAAGAGACCCAAGAGACGTAAGAGACTTTTTTTAAATAAAGAGATCTCAATCAGACTACATAAAATACAAGTCACTTTTATGTTCTGATAAATAACTAAAGAATATTCAGTCTTCATCACTACTAACAAAATTTTCCAGGACTCTGATACGGAAGCAAATTGCACATTGGAAAAATTGCATGAACCAGATATAAATGACTTTTACAGGTCTCACATATGTACTGCGTGTTGCGATTTAGCACGCTACGCTTACGTAGCATCTACATTTTAGACCAGGAGTTGATTTTTTCAATGGGGAGTCATCTTGTTTACCCAAATGACCACCTATTCGTTTACAAAGATCTATAGGGAGGCGATTGTTGTTTTTTCTTGACTGCAAATGCAGATTCTCGAAAGGCGTGTAATGCAGCTGATACTTGGTGACAAAATAATCAACGAGCTTCCTGAATGGTGCTAGCCTGTCTTGCGCTAGTGTTTCTTCTTTTTTCGTCGAACAAAATAGAGTCGTTGATGTAGAGTTCGAAACATTCTAAAGGAGGCCTTGCATCTCTAGCATGAGGCATTGAGGCTTTACTCCTGGTGTACCAGATATTATGTTTTCTATTCATGTACGTACATTAGATTGACCAGGGTTTTTATGCCATAAAGTGCCATCCTTTTTTTTGGGATGGGAAATCATCAAATGACTTCTCCCACTCTGGGCGGAGCGAGAGGGAGTGTCAACTCAAGTGGAGTACCACTTGAGTTGAAAACTACCTCATCTTCTTCAGTCGCGTCATGTAATAAATTACTAATATCATCATCGCAAAGATGGCTCCCCATTTTAAAACTAAAGTAAAGCAAAAAAAATTGGTTGCCTGTAAAGTCGGTATACGGGCGAAAGTTTTACGTGACAACGACTTTGAGTGGTAAAATAATTTTAATGTGAATATTCATTCGTATAGTAGGAAGAAGGATGAAATATGTCTGTCTCTCTCGCTCTTAGGCGGGCTAACCATGCCCGAGTGGAAGGGACGCGTGCCTCTCACTCGCTCTCATTGTGAGCGCATAACGTGAGCGGAGCGTAACGCAGTTTCTTGAAGTGTCACCCGGCAAACCAATTTATAAGACGTTGTCACGTCAAAATATTTTATTTAGGCACAAAAATAACATCAATTTTCAAAAAAACAGACACAAAATACCTACATAGTAACGTCACTTCGTATGCCTGGTCGGGTCTGTGAGACCCGCGCAAACGTTATGCACGTCCTACTGCTACGGGAGCGTGCTCCGGAGCGAGGTAGCAGGCGGCGGGTGTCTAGCAAATCATAACGGCCAGCTACTAAGTGCGGTTAGGCGCGAAATTCTAATTTGAAGGAAATACAACGGTTTATGTGCACAGGTGGGTCTGACAGACCCTACCAGGCATACCGAAGGTTAAAAGTCAAGCAAGATAGTCAAGTTACTTACACAAGTAGTTGTCTATTATAACAATATATTGACGGAAATTATTAACATGATTTATCAGCGGTCAAAATATTGAAGGAAAAGATAAACTTGTGCACCTTTATCATCTTGAAGTAACAATGTCACCTTGAACTCTGTTGATAATTTAGTTTGTAAGCCGTTTTCTGACGATACTAGCTATGTGTTTACTGCATAGTTTTTTGGCCTGATTGACATAGGAATAAAGAAATTGATTAGATGAAGTCAAGGAAATTTAGTTATTGTGATTGATAGGCAGCCATTAGCCATAGAAAACGAAATTATGTATTGTGTGATTTTTAGAGCGAAATCTTATATTTACTATGGGTAATAGATCAAACCATGACCTCGATTATTTAGGAAAATCAAACTACATTTTTAGATTAAAGAAAAAAACTGGCAAGCCCGGACAGAGCCCACAAACCTTTTGTTCATTTGTCATTTTGTCGATTCAATGACAGATGAACAAAAGATTTATCAAGTCTCCCTCGTTTTTCCGGTGGTCATACTAAGCGGGCAGGGAGCGAATCGTCGTATGAAAATTCAAGTTGAACGATTTGAATTGGTCTTTTAAAACAATCATGTTTTTAATTTTCTTATTAGAATCAAGTATTGTGGTTCGCTAAAGAATGATGATTGTGCTATTTGCAGACATTTCTATTACCATAAATATCAACCATAGGATTATATGAGAATTATATTTCCTGTCTTATTCATACATACTTCGATCACGTTTGGATACAAAGGGCTTGTTTGATAGTTGACTAACAAATGCTACCTACTGTAGACTCCACATTTCTCGGAAACAATAGATCGTCTCAATAGTACTCTGCCCTTTCAGCATATCAGACTTACGATGACTCATTTTAAGCCATATGGTTGTTTTTCAAATGATGGAATAAAATGTTGTATGTATTTGTATAAATACATACACTATCAACTTGGGTAGTAGGTGTTGGTTAGAATACATACACTATCAACTTGGGTAGTAGGTGTTGGTTAGTATTGAAATAATACATTAATCATGCCAACCAAAGTCCGTACTTTGGATTGTTTTTCCTTTATCGTGTGGTCAGTACCTAACCTGGAGTCAGTGTTTAAGTCATCTGTGGGCTCTGGCTTGGCTTAACATACCGTCGAAAAATATCTCTCAGGCATGCTGGTTATCTCACGATGTTTTCCTTCACCGAAACAAGTGATAATTATACAATACGCACATGACTCCGAAAAATCTGAGGTCCGTTGGTTCCTATAAAAACAATGTTCTTTGATACTATAGTAACACAGTGACACACATTTCATACAAAATCAACTTGTTAAGATTCCGGCTAGAAACTTGAAAAATAATACATTTGCATATTCAAGATATCAAGGTATACTGTTACTTCTACCGGTGAATTTATTTGTAATTTATTAATACTGGTTCAAGGCCATCAATAAAATGTACTTATTTACCTGAAAAATGTTTCGGTATAATCTATGCCGTTAATTAATTATAGTTAGCATAACAAACTAATCAACTTTATTAGTGTATTTAATTAATAAATTGTGCTTTAATATAATAAATGCTGATATTATATTAAATTGCTTGCAGCCCACCAGGAAATGTGGTTGCGAACGGTTTGAGGTAACCTCATACAAATAGAGTGCATCACAATACTTACATTTTGCTTTTACTTTAATTTGCACTGCACGGACATTATTTTTTATTCATTATAATTAAAAACCTCATTAATATGATTTAAACCGTTTATATATATTAATTCCATTAAGGTTTAATTCACTCATTTGTTTAATACTTTTTCTCATTTGTTTACAGTAGAATAATGTAGAAATTGATAAAAAAAGCATTTTTTAAACATTTATTTGAATTGAGCATGGTGTAATATATGTTAGTCATTGGTGTTAGATAGAAGTATTTTATCACCTTAGAAAGTGTACAAAGGGGGTTTTTAATGAATGTCTGGTGAAACATAGTTCATAGCATGACAGAATATATCATACCATATTTTCTATTATAGGTCAGCAAGTATAATGAGCTCCAAATCAGCTCCAGGCATTATAATGGCGACTGGCGTTATGGGGAAATCTCTGAAAGGTATACCCGGAGTGTACATCAGTCGAGACGCCGGTCTGACGTGGAAGAGGATCCTCAAAGACTATTACTTCTTCAACTACGGAGACCACGGCGGCGTCCTAGTAGCTGTCAAGTACTTCAAATCTCGCGGCGAAACGAGAAAGATATTATATTCCACCAACGAAGGCATCGAATGGAACTCTTATCAGTGAGTCATTATTGCATTTCATTTTATCATTGTTAAATTAATTATTTGTCATTATTAACAACATTAATTTATAGGTTCAATGCCGATGACCTGCGCATCTACGGACTGATGACCGAGCCGGGAGAAAATACGACAACGTTTACTATGTTCGGTTCGGCGAACGAGCACCATCAGTGGATCATAATCACGATAGATCTAAGGAACACTTTCACCCGTAACTGTACCGATGATGACTACAAGTACTGGTCCCCATCGCCTCCCAACTCCTCAGTCTCTTGTGTGCTTGGTACCAGGAACACTTTCCAGCGACGTCTCGCACACACTAACTGCTATAATGGAGTAGATTACGACAGACCATTCAAAAAGGAAACCTGCGAGTGCAGTCGCCGAGATTTCGAATGTGACTTCGGATTCATGCTCTCTGGTAACGAATGTGTTCACAACAAATCATCCAAATATGATCCCTATGCGGTTCCCGCAGAATGTCAACCGGGACACTTCTACAAGAGAACAAAAGGTTACAGGAAAATTGATGGAGATGTGTGCATTGTGTCTGGTTACATGGCGTATGTCCCGGATATGATCCCATGCCCCATCGAGCAGCCAACTGAGTTTATGTTGGTAGCCCTGGGTAGTAAAATCGCCCGCATAGATCTATTCGACAATTCTACTATTTACCCCGTAATAAACGAAAGGAACATTGTAGCTATCGAATTTGACATCAAGAACGACTGTATTTACTGGGCTGATATCGAACTGGACAAGATCAGCCGTCAGTGCTTCAATAACGGCACAGCTCAAGAGGTGATTGTCGATAGAGACTTGGCTAGCATTGAAGGAATGGCGTTCGATTGGATTTCTAACGTTCTGTTCTTCGTTGACGGTTTGAGGAAGAAAATTGAAGCTGTCCGAACAGATATGATAGGAGAAGCCAGAATGAGAGTTACGATATTAGACTCGAAGATTCTATCTAGGCCGCGTGGCATCGCAGTTCATCCTAAAGCAGGCTACCTATTCTGGACCGATTGGGACAGGAACAACCCATCAGTATCGAGGTCAAACCTCGACGGTAAAGACCACAAGACATTGTTCGGGAAGCCAATTGTCCAGTGGCCTAATGGGATAACGATCGATCAAATGTCGGAGAGAATATACTGGGTGGACGCTATGGAAGATTACATCGCTAGCTCCGACTTGAACGGGAAGTACTTTAAGAGGATTTTATGGAACGATGAGAGAGTAACACATCCTTTCGCTGTCGCAGTAATGAAGGATAAAATGTATTGGGATGACTGGAAGGTGAAATCTATATTTGTCGCTGACAAAGATGTTGGATCGAACGTGGTGACTATTAATGACTCTTTCGTCGGTTTGATGGACCTCAAAGTATTCGCTCATTTCGTTCAACATGGCAGTAACGCTTGTTCATACAAGAATACGAGTTGTGATGCGATATGTCTGGGTGTACCGGACAATACTTTCAGTTGTCTCTGCCCCGATGGGTTGACGATGATCGGAGGGAAATGTATGTGCGCTAACAACACTGAACCGTTCGCGAACTTGACTTGCCCTGAAACTGCTGTGTCTACTTGTGGATTCGTAAGTATATCTTATACTACTCTTACTGTTAGCATGTATCATCCCACTGCTGGGAAAAGGTGTCTCAAGACATCCAGTTCTTCAATTCAGTTCTTTATACTACTTAATTAATTTTTTTCTCGAATTTCTTTGTGTAAATATTTTGATTATCGATGTTATCATAATATATCGATATGTTGGGGATACGTCAGATATAAGCCGATTACGTGGTCTAGAAATAATGATATCTATGAAGGTATTAACGTGATTTATGTTTTGAAACGTAAACAACAACATATTACAGTCCCAACGGGTCTTTGTTCTACGTGTATAAATGCACCATGAACCTGAATTGAAAAGTTATTTTCCATGCGGTTTAAAGTGCAAAGAAAACGCAATTCATGCCTAGAATAGACAAAACATAACCTTATTGTTGCTATTATTCAAAAAGGTCACACTATATTTGAACAAATGCATGTATGTCACCTTAACACGACTCTCAACCCGAATACGTTTTGCAATGTAAGTAGGAAAAATTGCAAGCATCTTTTCATCACTATTCTTAGCATCACGCCGTTTTTCCAATGAGTTAGGCAGCAGTGTCCTTCTGCTGTCATGTTTCTTGAGTCTTAACCATGCACCAAGGCAAGTCAGAGGCCCATGGGCGACATAAAAAATCTGACACCAGGGTCACCAGGTTAGCACAAACCACACGACAGAAAAGAAAGATCTTATGCCACTCATATACAACGTGTGACGTTAAATGCGCAAAACCTCAGACACCCCAAATGATTTTTAATTCAATTGACCTAAAACTGTGAGCAAAAAACAAAAATTAGGTAACAAAAAAAATTAAGGTTTTGTGCTGTTTTAGTTTTACTGGCAAGATCTATTAGTATCCAGCGTATGAGACAATTTAAATTGGACGACAACCATTTGTGTTCGTTTGTTTACCTATGTTGGCGGGTTTGCGCACCTGATGGTTTGACCTTTTAATAAATAGACAGGGCAACATTTGTGATGTTTTTTTTTAAAATGTAACCTTTAGATAAAAAGTGGTTCAATTGATTCTGCCCGTGATTGTGATCAAACTATTTTCAGGTTTTGCGCATTTAACGTCACGTTGTATTTGTCTTTCTCCTTCCCAGGATCAATTCATGTGCAAGAATGGCAAATGCATCTCCTCTCTCTCCCGCTGCGACGGCATCAACGACTGCGGAGACCTCTCGGACGAGATCGGCTGCCTGTGCGTCCCGCCAATGATCATGTGCGACAACACTAGGTGCTACCTGCCCAATTGGAAGTGCGACGATGATATCGATTGCGCTGATATGAGCGATGAGAAAGGTTTGTTTTATGTATACTATGAAGAAGCTGAAGCTAAAGAGTTTGTTTGGTAGAACGCGCCAATCTCAGAAACTACTGGTTGGAATTGAAACATTATTTTTGTGTTGGATAGTCAATTTACCGAGGAAGGCTGTATTCAATTACACTATGAGCAATAGGAGCGGAGCATAAATGTTGTAAACACGGGGAAGATATATTGCTTTTGTGAGCCTTTTCTCTCTTATGTGACGCAGACGAAGATGCGTGGGTTAGCTAGTCGTATATACAACTAATGCATATTTATACTAATTACTTGATACCGAGCTTCTTCCCTACTTCGGAAAGCACGTTAAGCCCCTCCTCTCGGGGTTGCGGGCCTGTTCGAAAGAGATACCGCGGCCCCGGAACATAAAGGGCGAGGAAGGAACACGGATGGGTTTTAGTCAGTAAGAGTCTGACACTCCCTCCCGCTCCGCCCAGAGCGGGAGAAGTTATTTGATGATTTGCCATCCAATCCGTTTTGGCAGTCGTTACAAAGTAGTCAGTGAACTGATAGGTAAGATGTTAGACTTTCCGTTCACTGACCGAAACTGCGTTTTAATTGCCGGTACTGATCACATTTTTGTCAGTACTGAAAACAAGCCCCGTTTAAATCTATATTTATGGTGTTTGATGAATAATTACTGAGACAAGTAAAATTTATTCTGTTGAAACTCTGTTTCAGAAGTTAAAATGTATTTTCCTTTACCTACTAACTTGTAGGTAAGGTGGTTACTGCTAGTATAGGTATGCCATAGTTGACGTACGCTTGATTATACTGTTACCATTAATTGCCAATAAATTGTGGTAACATTTCCGTATAGAAATATACCATATTACTAGAATATTAATCCTGTAATCCACAGAAACAACCACATAAACGGCCATCAGGCAGTGTTTTACCTCATAACACTTACTTTGCGCCAGTTCTATTAAGTCCCTTGTAATAAGGAGCGAGCGTATTAGTATGAACCGGACACTAGTACAAAGATCAAGCTGCTACCAAGAAATACCTGGCGGAAAAAACCCAGTAGCACTTAACGAACAATATTTGTAACTAGCGGACCCGACAGACGTTGTCCTGTCAGATACTACTACCTACCTACTACTACCTACCTACTACTACCTACCTACTACTACCTACCTACTACTACCTACCTACTACTACCTACCTACTACTACCTACCTACTACTACCTACCTACTACTACCTACCTACTACTACCTACCTACTACTACCTACCTACTACTACCTACCTACTACTACCTACCTACTACTACCTACCTACTACTACCCACTACTACCTACCTACTACTACCTACCTACTACTACCTACCTACTACTACCTACCCACTACTACCTACCTACTACTTTTTACCGTTTAAACCTTCCCAGGACATCCACAAATCATTCAAAACCAAAATGAGCCAAATCGGTCCAGCCGTTCTCGAGTTTTAGTGAGACTAACGAACAGCAATTGATTTTTATATATATAGTTAAAAACACCAATAAAGTAATCAACACAGAAACCTTTTTCCATACCATACATATATGAAATAAAATATTTTCCGCAATCATTTGCGTATTACTAATAACAAAAGTATTTTATTGTAGGCGTTCATTTTCTCCAACAATAGTTTTATTATTTAACAACGGTAGGTGCCAGAAATCGAGACATTTATAATATTTTATACAGCTTTACATAATCGTATCTTGAAAACTGTCCTTTGTCTGCTCAGTACCTGACAAATAAACACATTTTAATAAGTCGTCTGTATTAATTTCAGATTGTGGTCCTCGCAACTGCTCTGAAAACAAGTTCCAATGTGACAATGGTCATTGTATTGAGAAGCGATGGGTTTGCGACGGCGATAACGACTGTAAGGATGGATCTGATGAACGTAACTGCACGGTAAGTGGCTATGAATTGTGTCTCATCTACGGTCATGCTTGACTATGAATACAACAACCGTCGAGCTAGCGATCTTTGCAATAGGTTCCGAAGATCAAATACCTAAACTAGACGTGTCGAGTGATAATGGTCGAAGAAACGATCATAGTTCGAAACAAGAATTTGTATCATAAGCACACACTACTTTTAATAATGTTACGAGCTGGGTATGAGATAAATTAATTACTACCGATTTAACAACACAATAACTTTATTAAGCACAAAACAACTTAAACTTAATCACAAACACACTACTGATCACTATTCGCTTAGATATCGCACTTCAAGTTCACTTCGATTTGCTTCGCTGTGTAGCTAAAACAAGACTGCCGGTCGCGGCCCTGAGCGCTCTATTATACTCGCCAACAGACACACCAGAATAACCACGAACATTCGAGATGGTCATAAAAAACACTAACAAAAGAAATAGTAAGCACCTACCTACAAGGTAGGTATTACCTATAAAAGTTGTAGGTATAAGCTACTTGTACTAAACAAACAAATATGAACCGTATGCCCTAGGCGTACGGTCGAAATTTTAATGTCTTTGTTTAAATAGGTCGCGAGTTTGTACCTACCTAACTTTAAAACTAATAATAATGGAATGTTCTCGAACTTCTAACGTACACACACTGTAATCACTGGCTTTCTCGAATGTTCTAGTAGGTCCGATGTAACAATAAGAATCTTTGAGAAAAAAAATCTTGATTTTCAACAAAAATAAAATACGTAAAGATGAAATTCAAGCAAATAGAGCAAAAAATTATTTCACGGCACCAATCTATCTGTTGTTTACATTAATCGCAGCAAAAAAAGAAACACTTTTATGATAGACGTAGGTAATTTCAACACGTATTGCACATGTCAGGATGGCCGAGCGGTCTAAGGCGCCAGACTCAAGGTTCCCTTGCTCACTGAACGTGAGTTCGAGTTGTTCTGGTCCTCTCTGAGGGCGTGGGTTCGAATCCCACTTCTGACAAACTTTTTGTGAATGTTTCTGCTATTTTCGTAAAATTATTTTGTTTATTTCATGAGTTGGCACGTTTTGTATTTTTTGTCATTTGTTTGTCAAGGTTAAAGCTTCGTACAACTTTTATGATGATAAAAGTTTTGTTTACACGCTGCTGTCTAAATAATGACAGATTATTTATAATTATGAGATAATACGGAAATATCAATAAAAGCAACACTTAAATAAGATCATTCCCCTTTGCGTTAATGCAAATAAGTTTTTTGTCTGTGATATTTTCATCTGTCGTTCAAAACCTTTGCGAACATGTATGACGGGATTATCACCAGTTTTTAAAAGATAATTTTTGTGACAAATAAATTACCTTTACCCTCTAAACTACCATATATTAGCAAAGATTCCCCTCCCACAGCTGAACACCAAGCGTCCTGACATCGCCGAGAGCTGCTCGGGCAACGGCTTCGCCTGCAGTAACGACAGCAGCATGTGCATCCCCAACTCCTGGGTGTGTGATGGCGAGAAAGATTGTGATAACGGAGAGGACGAACAAGAGGACAGGTGCAAGGACTCCACTTGTGCACCCTACATGTTTAGGTGTCCCAGCGGGAAGTGTATATTCAAGTCTTGGGTGAGTTTCTTTTGTAGTTTTTCCTATAATAAAACTTGGATTTAATCCTGACGTAATAAGCTAACCTGCTATCTCTCAATAATTCCGGCTATACGTCAAACTTATCCAAATTCAAAAGACATTTATCCAGTAAGTAATGTTTTTCTTCCGACAGGGTCCATAATTGATTCGATATTTATGGAATGCAACAAAAGTATTGAGAGTATTGAAAATCAGTCTCATAATTATTGTATTGTACAACGGACTGGTGTCTGCAACTCAACATCAAAGCCCGTATTTTGCGTATGGGCTATAACCCACCACGCGGGCCCAGTGCGGTTTGGTTGATATCACATGTCTTTGAATTTTTGGTTCTATCACATGCCGGTTTCTTCACGATGTTTTCCTTCACCGTTTTGAGAGCAGTGGTGATAAAATAAATTACTGGGCCAGCCTGTTTTCATAATAATTATTAGTTATAAAACTCTTTTTTTAATTGTAAGAGAAAGAGTGTGGAAACTATTTTTTTTTGCAGACATTTTGAATACTTGGTTATTGAATAAGTTTGCGTAAAAACAATTTTCAACGTTTTGTTTGTAATAATATCTGGAATTTCCGATTGGACATTTAATTTTTGTCTACTTCCAGGTTTGCGACGGCGAAAACGACTGCGGCGATGATAACAAATCCGACGAGAGCAACTGCACCACCACCAATCACTCGAAACTGCTCCCTATTCCCGGTACAGAGAAGCCTAATTTCCCTAACAACGGGACCTGTCTCGAATGGATGTTCAAGTGTGACAATGGGAACTGCTTACCTGATTGGTGGAGGTGTGACGGACTCAACGACTGCGGGGATGGTGATAGGTCGGATGAGATCGGGTGCGGGATCGTGATGCCCGTCCCGAGGCCTGTGACGCCTGAGCCCGGTCATGAGACATCTTTTACCAGGAAGTGTGGGAAGAATGATTTCACTTGTTCACCAGGTAGGTCAACAGTTATTGTAATGTCTGTGCCTTATGGTACAGACGCCAACAAGTTACCCGAAACTGACAGTTTTTCCCTATCAACCTTGAACCGAATGCTGTAGCGGTAAAGTTGGAGATCAATTAAAGAAATTTGACGGATTGTTGTAGCTTAAGTCTGTATTTCACAATTGCATAACCAGCATATGATGTTCCCACTGCTGAAACAAAAGCCTTTTCTGAATGATATAACCCAGTGTGGTGGATGGTGGATGCCACATTGCTGCATTATTGACAGATATGTTTCGCTTCAAACTACACTGTGGAACTTTTGGAAGGTATAAAAATTGGACCAACTTATACCTGAAATCTTAATCAGACAAATGCGTTTTACACAAAAAAAAAAACAGTTACAGTTCCTAGATTTTGTTTTGGTCTTTCAATTTATTGCATTGGCCATATCGTTATGATTGATTTTTCACTGTAAATATAAGGCTTTTATACATACTAATCAAATCCACGCAACTTTCAAAAGTCAAAAAGTAATGATTAAACAGATCCTAATATTTAACTGTGCTTCCTACTCCTAAATAAAGGGTGTAAAACACCTCTTCACGAAGCCTAAAGGCACTTGTTCTCCCCATCACTGCGATCATTTTTTTGTTCTACAACCATACTTTTTTTAAATACAGTTTTTGTTGTAAGATTTTAACACCTCCACATCCCCCGTACTATTCAACCCATCCATCAGCACAATGGTCTATGTGCGTTACATAGAGTTCTACTACAAAACATGATTTACCATTCCCAGCAATCATTTTTGCGTAAAGTAACTTAGTTTGATGTACAGAATGCTTGGTTAACAGTTTTGTGATGAGGTGGTTTACACCCTGGATTTGCTATCTCCCTCAACAGGTCGCTGCATCCCCCTCCAATGGGCTTGTGATGGCGCAGTGGACTGCCTGGACGGGTCGGACGAGCGGGACTGTCCGCCCCGCGGCGACACCACCCCGCGCTGCGGACTCATGGAGACCCCCTGCAGGGACGCCAGCGCCTGCGTCAGGACCGACCAGATCTGTGACGGCGTGTTCAACTGTGAGGACAAGAGCGATGAGGTCAACTGTCCTGGTACTTCGGTAAGTTATCCATTATTGTAATGGCAATTATTGCATTTCTGAGCTATTGAGTGGTCTTGTCTAGCTCTTTACCGACTACTGCGGGCACGTCTTACACAAATATTAAAATACTAGCTTATGCTCGTGGCCCGCGTGGAGTTCGATAATTGTGCCACGGGTTCAGGAATAAAAAGTACCCTGTCTTAATCTGGGCTATAAACAATCCGTGTGCTTTTTTCATTTAGTATTTACCAAATCCATTTGGTCGTTTTTGCGTGAAAGAATAACAAACATCCATCCATCCATCCATCCATCCATCCATCCATCCATCCATCCACCCATCCACCCATCCATCAATCCATCCATCCATCCATCCATCCATCCATCCATCCATCCATCCGTCCATCCATCCATCCATCTATCCATCCTCACAAAAAAAAACATTTATATTATTAGTAAGATGAATTTTTATCATCAAGCCACAATACGTTTTATTTACAAATGGGTCACAGTAGGTCCCAGATATTTTTGAACCACATAATAACCCTATTTAGACGACAAAAATAGTAGATTGTACATCAAGTGCATAATGATAAAACGCACCATTTTGTAAAATGGGTTTTATGGACGAGTTACACTCAACTTTTCACTTCGATTACGAGGAAATGAAACAGCAACACTTAAGGCGATTAGACGAGCTAAATTAGCAACTCTATTTGTGGTGGTTCAAACTTCGTTTGAAATGCTGTTAGAATAAAGTACTAATCTACTTGCACTACTAAGTGGTTGTTACGTCAGTCACTGCAAATAGCGCGAAATGAGTGGTTTCAATTGATTTACAAAAATACTATAGATTGAATTAAAAAACTAAAACACGATCATGCTAACATATTGCTTGTAGAATTATTTGCCATAAAATCAGAATTATTGCATGCTTGTTTTTTTTGGTCTGTAAGAAATTTTCTATCGAGTCAAATTAATTGTATTATGTTTTCAAAACACTATCATGCTAGCAATCCTGAAGAATATCATAATATATTATATTTTTCTGGTCTTGATTATAGCAGTGAATCATATACTTACTTTTAATAATTATAAAACTCGCGCTTAGCTCATGTAATCGCCTTTAAGTACTTACGGCACAGATTACTTACGGGATTCAATCCGTGATTATCTTTTGATTTTAAATATCGGGTACTCGTAAAACCAAAAAAATAATTACGGAAATAATCCCGTAAGTAATTTTAGTGTGGTGAAAAACCGTGAAAGTCTAAAATAGTGCATGAAACAGCAACATGTAGAAATAATTATGGTTGCCGACAATTTACTTTTTCTTTTATTTTTTTCTTTTCAGTAGGAACGTGACATAACACCTGACTTTTAGGTCGTTACATACTGATCAGTTATAAATAGTTATTGTTTGAATATATTGATCAAGTAACTAATATAAAAACTGAAAAACAATAAATAGACGAAATAAAAATATATAATTATTTCATGAAGTTTTATTGTGTACTGTGGCTGTTGGTATCCTTGCCATGTTCTTAGAATAGAGGTTATTCCATGAGGTTGAAGTTGTTCGATTGTTGTTCTGTTGGACCGATTGCCTTGGTCTTCGACGAAGATTAAGGTCTCGAGCATAAAAAGCGACTTTATGTCGCCTACGTACGACATAAAGACGAACTTTTAGAGCATGAGAAGTGAATAAATATAATTAGTCCGTCAATTAGATAACAAATATTTGACCCGTTTTTTTTCTTTTCTTACGTAAATCGAAATTGACGAAGATACTACGCTTTTAAAATTCTGAATACGTACAGAATATACGTCTGGGTATAAATTTTACAGCGTACTGTCGTACTCGTCATTGACGTTGATGCCTAGCCCTCTCCAGTTCAGAATCTTTGAGACATCCTACAGTGCAGCGGTGAACAGTTTCGTAGATATGAAGTCTCCCTGTCTCACATCTCGCTGATGTAGGATAGGTTCCGAGGTCTGGTCCTGCCCCCGTATTCACAACGCTTCGATTCGCTTCCGAGTCGGGAAGTCGTATGTCTATCTCGGTCGTTTTCGTAATGCCAGAAGAAGACATAGAGAAGTTGTCGAATCGGAAACGAGTCGAACGTTTGTGAATACGGGGTCTGAAGTCGGAATGACATGTGGCGTTTTTGTGCAAACACTTTTAAACCTATATGTACCGGTAGACAATTTGGCACCGTTGGGGAGACTGTAGTACAGCCCAAGTCTCGATCAAATCGAACGCTTTTTCGTAATCCACAAACGCTAAGCAAAGAGGCAGGTTATAATACTCTTCGGTCTTCCGTATACCGCAGTGAATGTATGTGGTCTACGGTGTTTAAGCCTATCTGAAATCCGGCTTGTTCTTTTGACGTTTACACAACCGGTCATAGAGATGTAGAATGTTATAAAATCCATTTTGATAAATCGACTAACCTGTTATTCCAACCGTTTTCTTTTAAATTATAAGTACCTGTAACGTTTGCTTTAAAAACATTTAACGAATTATTCGTATTACATTTGGCTTGTTTTTGTTGAATAACATTAATTAAGTAAAAGCGGTACACCAAATCGATTTGATATTACTAATTGCCACAAAATCGATGTTCTTTCAAAAATGTTGATTACCAAACTCATCACTAAATGACATTGTCATTTAATGTGACCTTTACGTCCGTATAGTTGCGATAAATTAATAAGCATGATAATAACTGCATTTTGAAGTTTTTTTTTCTGAACTCATTTCTGTTTATTCTGCAAATATGTCAAGTTATAGGGTCAACCGAATAGCAACGTCAGTCACCCGACAAAACCAATCTATCAAAGGCTAATTTTCTACTTGTATGGTTTCGAGGTAATCTTCGATATTATAAAATTACTTCGAAACTCCGGTTTTGTTTACAAAAATAACTTTTCTTGAAGTTAATATGACAAGTGTAGACCCTTAAAAACAAAGTTACATTTTGACGCAGCATGGTACGGGATTCCATATATCCATGAGCATTGTCCTTTGGATGTACACTGTCAAACAGTGGAGTTATTCCCACCCATAATGTCTATGGAAATAATGTCGACTAATGTTACCTTAAGGAGAGGTTTTCTCCATGTAACTCCTCTTTGATGAGTGAATAGAAATGTGCAAATAAATTATATGTTGCTAATTAGACTTTAAACTTGAATTGGTACAATTGAAATAATTCTAACTTTATTATTACTATACGAAAAAAATGTTCAAAACAAAGCATTTTTCTTTGAAATTTCGTAACTACTTACTCCTAAACGGCATTAAGTTTGAGTTTTTTTTACACACAGATATTTGTCACTATTTTCTTCACAAATGGCACAATTGGAATTTTGATCTAATGATTTATAAGGCTACAGTTAAATAAAAACCACTCATTTCGCACTATTCGGCCCGCTGTGACTGACGTAACAACCACTTTGTAGTGCAAGCAGATTAGAACTTTATTCTAACAGTATTTCAAACGAAGTTTGAACCACCACAAATAGAGTTGCTAATTTAGCAGATACCACAGCCTTAAGGCTGGGTCTACACTATACGGTCGATCGCGGTTCGTTCATGCATTTATTTTGATATTTATAACTTAGTTACAAAATATTCATGGGCCACAAGTAAGGCGTCCGCGGGCCGCGCGTTGCCAACCGTCGCTCTAACTGACAGACTAAATAGATTTGTATTTTTTTTATTTTGTGGTCATGCCTATTATTGCATATGATCTAATCAATCGAATCGTCTTGCCTAGCCTTTTCCCGGGGTAGGCTTTTAGGATAAACAGGTGTTGGTGAATAATCGCTTTTAAGGTGGATGCTCCACGGTATTAATGACTATTTCATGAAAAAGTCATTCAATCGAGTTACATGAACTTGGAGGGTTGTATTGTTGATTATGTCTGTAACTATAAACGTCTTACAGTCGCGAACAATATTTTAATCAACATACAACCTAGCACTGGCCTGCAAATTTCCAAAAACGTAAAAAAAATTTGAATGAAATCGCGGGCTACCTTGATTAATTTTTAATTTTCGTGGTTCATTTTATTGAACAAAATTTAAAATTCTTAAAATGGACTTTATGCTAATGGTTACAAAGACCATTTTAAGATTTTTTTTTAACGTGTTTCATTTACGATTCAGCTGAAGCGGCCATTTTAGACCCCCTGCAGTGGAAACATTAATAGGTTGATGATGATGATGACTATGGCCCGTGTGATATTTTTGTCAAAAATCTGTATTATCCTGCACCAAACAATTCCGACTTAGTTACTGAATTTACGGTTTCTTTACAGAGCCACAAACCAACGGTAGACTGCCCGCGAAGCTACTTCATGTGCGACGACGGAACCAACTGCATATCTCTCCTCGGCGTCTGCAATGGACGACAAGACTGTTACGACGGCACCGACGAACTGAACTGCACTAGCGCTGATAACGATGACACTCATATGTATCAAGTGAGTCGTGTGAGTTAAAAGTTTATATAAGTTGCATGCTATTGAACAGAATATCTTTCCTGAGAAATAATGCTTGTCCTTTTCTTTCATCATCTGCCTAGCCTTTCTCTATGTTGGGGTCGGCTTCCATTCTTACTGGATGTAGCGAATACCAGTATTTTACATGAAGTGACTGCCAATCTTGGGCTAGTTCTTCTTGTCGTCACACTCTTGACAGAGTGGTCGTGGTCGTCACATCAGGGGTGGAGGCAAGCTATGAAGCTTGCCTCCGTACTGTGGCTTTTCTTGTGCATTCGTGGAGTGGACCATTGAGTGCAGTTTTGACTTGGTCGGTCCAACGCATTGGTGATCTGCCGCGCGCTCTTGTATCTTCAACCATTCCCTGCACTATAAGTGTCTCCACAGATTTGTCTTCTTGACGTGTGATATGTCTAAAGAAAGTAAAGATATGACATTTGAGTTTTTAGATTTAACCTAGTTAGTACCAGGTAATACGATACCCCTTTGATTTCCTTTTCTTTCATAAGGTTTATTTTCTTCTAATTCGAACATCGCATCTTTATCATTATACCAATGTTTCTAAAGCCTACCTTAAATATTTTATTATCATCAGCCACTGCTAGATCAAAATCTATAAAGTTTCTTAGGACATACTTTGTATAAGCGTTATTTTTATTACTGTCACACACATAAAGCTGTTAAACTACCTCAAACTAACTCTCCTAGAAATTTATATTTATTTCGTTAAAATGCTTGCCAATCAGTTCCTGAGCATCGGCGTGGACCAGTCGTCAATAAACTCGACCAGCTTCCTCATCTCGTGCTGGATGGCACAACAGAAGATGGTACTGTACAACTTCCTGCCCTCCATAGCCAAGGTCAGCGACGGAGTATGGACCAACAAGACTTGGACCAATGACAGTATTTATAGGTAAGCATCATATATTACATACAGTGGGATGCTAGGACCCGCTCTGGCTTAGTACGGGTGCAATTTTCTAATTAAGAAAATAGGAAGTGCTGTGAACAAAAAAAAGCCATATTTCTTATCATACAAGCCTTGTCTTGACAATTACTTCATTATTTTATACGCAAAAATACGCGCTTGGATAATTGTACAAAATAGGTCTTATGTCAAAGTGGTACTATTTATTTGCGAGAATAATTTACCTATTTGAGGTCAATGCTTTTGTACTAGCAGATTTTGTCCGGCATTACATTTTGTATGTTTGTATTTTGCAATAAAATTATTCTCAACAAAACTGTGCTTACTGCCGCCCCGTTAATTTTACTTTAGCGTAAGCCGCAAGTTGACAAAGTTTTATCGCAATCGGATGAATGGTATGGCAGCATATAAATTAATATGAACATACATCGATATTTTAATAAATTTTCAAGTATTTAGTGATGTCATCCTTTTGAAAAATATTTAAGTTATCATGATTATAAATAATATGTATTTATTTTGCCTATAGGTTTACAGATTTGGAACCATACACCAATTACAATGTGACCTTCTACATTCGAGACAGCAAGTCGAACAAAACTTATGCTTCTATGAAATATGTTAACACCACCACTGGAGAAGGAGGTAGGACTTTCAAATATATTTTTTTGTTATAAAATGTAACCTTGGAATGAAGTAAGTCTTGTTGTTACGCATTTAGCATTTTTTCGTAGTGTTTTCTTGATGAACAAAAAACCTCTGCTATGTTGGTGGAATTTTATGTAGCATCTTTTAATTCTACAACAGGAAAGCTTTGAATGTTTTTAACGAATAAACTAAAAAAAAAAACTACTGGACCGATTTGAAAAATTCACCATTGAAAAGCTACATTCACCCTGAGTAACATAGGCTACTTTTTACCTCTGTGTTCCCACGGGACCGGGAACTACGTGGGTGAAACCGCGTGACGTCCACTAGTTTTACTATTAGGGTGCATTCCGAGATATGGAATAATCACTCACAGCGCTCCCATCAATATTTTGCGTTCTGATTTAGTTTTCATGATTATGACAGCTAAGATCTGTCATTAGGTCTTTTGAAAGCGCTCACGGTGATATTTCTTTGGGGCATGGTCGGTGTAATCACAAGATGGCGCGTGTCATGACGTCATCTATGTCGACTCAAGGAACATCGATATCGCACTTGTGATCGCGGGTTTATGGACGCTCATATCGTTTACAGCCCATCTCGGAACGCGACCTTAATAAAACGTTTCTTTCCCCAGTACCATCCCCACCAATTCGCCTGAGCGTCCGTCAGCTGATCGGTCGCCGCATCAACATAGTGTGGGACCGTCCGGAGGAACCTCGCGGCGTCATTCAACACTACACTCTGTACTACGCGCCGCCGCTACCTCCCGTCGACAAGATCATACAAGCTACGGAGAGCAAGTCCATGTCCTTGGATGTCACTGGATTCTTCGAACCTTATAGCAACTATTCCTTCTGGGTAAGTTGTTGTTTTATGTTACGTGCCAGATTGTCATGTTTTTTTATGTTTCGATATCTACTCCACGCACGAACTACGCAGGAAACTGTCGTTGCGGAAATCCTACATCGCGGAAAGAGCGTATCATTTAGGATAGCTAAAAAATCCCGAAAACAAACGTCGGACTGTCTAGACATAACATCCGTCTGGTTGGAGTTGAAAAAGAAAACCTTATCATCATCTGCCTAGCCTTTTCCCAAACGTATTGGGGTCAGCTTCCAGTCTAAACGGATGCAGTTGAATACCAGTATTTTACATAGAGCGACTGCCTAGCTGACCTCCACAGCCCAGTTAGTACTGGGTAGTATGATACTCTTTGATAAGACTGGTTGTCAGACTTTTGGGCCACTGACTACCTATAACGACTGCTGAAGATGTACAAATTACAGCCGAGACCAATGATACTTATTCGTAAACAAAACAGAACCCTTGTTCATTTTCCGTTCGTACGTCTTTAATTGTAACTTGCTGATATTGTCACACCATAGACTAAAACAAGTTTTTTCCGTTCGACATTTAAAAATATCGAATCCCTTTAGGTAACAGCAACAAACAACGCTTTCACATCAAAATCCTCCCAAGTGATGAACATAACGTTCGACCCGGCTAACGATGTCGATGACCTTGTGAACGCGAGCTTGAAGAAACTGAACGCGAGCGCCGTACAACTGGACTGGCATCAGATCAGGAATATCGATGGGTACATTGTCAGGACGAGGCTGCCTCCGGAATATGCTGTACGAGAACCAGTTACTACTAAAGCGAATAATATTACACGTAAGTGTTTATTTTTTGTTACTGTTCAATCATTTCTTGTTGTTCTTAGCATATTGATAGCAAAAAAGTGCAAAATTGTTTGACCCAACATTCAGCCATGCGAGCTCCGCTCATTGATGCAGTCATAATGGTCTGAACCAGGGACATAAAATATCGAAGTGGAATCTGCTCGAGCCCATCACGTTTGCATGTTACATTTAGTTATGAGGACGTGCAATATTTAGCAATATCTAGATTGCCCAAATATGAGTCAGCAACACACGCACACTGGTGTGTGTGTTCCTGACTCATGTTTTCGAGAGATCTAACTGATTTTTTGTTGATATTGATAAAAAAATCTTAGGAGATGGCTTAAATAAATTTAGAAATTATCCGCTTTTCATCGTTTTTTTCCCTTTCAGTAACGAACCTACCTCCAGGAGCGTTAATATTTATCGACATACGCGCCTTCAAAAACAAAGTAGTCGGCTACCCGTTCACAATCCCAATTCGAACGGAAGGTGTTAAGGGCGAGATCTTGAACTTCACCGCTATACTCTTGAAGGAGAAGAAGACTACGGTCCAGGTGGTCTGGTGGCCACCTAAAGACGAACAGTACAAGGGCAAAGAAGTGGAGTACGAAGTGCATTATACAAATATGATACATAGGAGGACTCGTCCCGGGGAGATGTCTAATGGTGAGTTCATTGTTAACAATAGTGGCATAATGAAGAAAATTGTGTAAGATAGGTTTGGTTATATTATGTCCCGAATGTGTGGAATAGATTTGACTTACACGTCATTTCTGCTGAACCTGACGAGAATGACTCGTGGTTTTGAATTTTACCACAAACAAGTTCAAAACTATCTATTTCGTCATTCCGATGACGGACGATACTTGCCACAGGGCGGTCTTATTGAGGTAATATAAAATGTATATGGATCTTCCAGAGCGTAACCAGAATCTTAACTAACTCCGTCATCTAATTCCTCTTACCAGACTGCTGCGACGCTTAAAAGCACTACTCTATCAATAGGCATGATGACAATCTATGTTCACCGAAAAGGTAACGGTCTGATTATCTAAAAACAGCTGTCACTGTGACATAGTACCAAACAAAAATGTGTTTTAAACAACTGTTTAGATAATCAGACTATCATCTTTTTGGTGAACATGGACCTTAGTCCATCAGCCAGAATATTGGAAAATAAAGGACACTTGTCTTTTGTTTTTTTTTTTTTTTTTTTTGTAAATCAATGACTATTGGCATTGATTAAACGTACCAAATCTCAGGAGAAGGGGCGCGACGTATTGAGAATTTTAAGAGCGTCGTATCTTCGTCAATTTTGGTTTACGTAACGAAAGAAAAAATACAGGTCAAATCTTTTTTCATAATCTAAATGACGGACTAATTAGATTTATTTGTCGTCTACTTTATTGTATGCAGTGCTAAAGATTCGTGTAAGGACTGTATCATGTAAATGGTGTTTGAAAATGTAAAACTAAAACTGTTGATATTCTCCAACAGACACCAAGATTATAACGAAGAACACGAGCGTGTTAATAGAAGGTTTGCACGCGTGCGAGAGCTACGTGTTCACTGTGGGCATACACGGCGGACCGCTCGCACACTTCCAGGAGATCATCACTAGGGAGAATGACAAGTGAGTATGAGATCAAACGTGATCATACAGGGTGTAAACAGACTCATCACGAAGCCGTCAACCAAGCAGTCTGTACATCAAACTAAGTAACTTGTTGTTGGGAAACGCCTCCTTTTTTGGGGTAAAAAAAACATATTTTGTGATAGAATTCAACTGAACGCATATAAAACAATGTGCTGATGGATGGATTGACTAGTACGGGGGTCGTGAAGGTGTATATAGTAAAATCAAAAAATCTTACATCCAAACTGGTATTTAAAATAAATCTTGTAAAAAGTTGGAACTTTGAACCCAATATCTCCGTACGGAGATACCACCATAGTGTAGAACAACCACCGTAGACACCATAGTGTAGAACAAAGAAGAAATTATTGTAATGACGGGAAGAACAAGTGCCTTTCGGCTTCGTTAAAAGGTTTTTTACACCCTATATTAGCCAAAAGACGTTACTTTTGGAATGGGAACCTCCTAAAATTTCAGGACAACGATAGCGACGAGTTCACTGACGGCCTGACTTTTCATCCTTATGGCTATAGTAATAAGGTTGAAAAGGGGGTCGACCGTCAGTGAACTCTCTAGTGCAAACATCGCGGCAAACAAATAACAACATGCTTGTGTTCCCTTTGATAGGCAGATATGTTCAGGACTTTGAAATCAAATCAATGTTTAAAAAAAAACCAGATACGTTCGAACGGATCATAATTTTGGTCATTGAACCAAAACTAAGATTTATTCGTATTGTTAGTCATGCAAATTAATTGATTTCTTTGCAATATACTACTAAAAGTGCTGAACGACTATGATGTGACACTGACAACAGTTTCTCCCTCTCCACGTTAAGCTTCTATTAAACCGTTACGGACAGATTGCAGCTCCGGTCCGCCCGACAGGTGTCAGCAGACACCGGACACTGGAAGACATTTCCGTACATTATTCAGAGTCCAGTGTCCGGAGCTGCGTTCGTAATTTGAATTTTTCAAATGCATGTACTCTCATAAGCTGTAGTAAAAGAACATGCTTTTTATGATTACTCTTAAATTATGTTTCCCAGAGCGCCAGTGAAGAACTTACGCGTTGAATATGACGAGGCTAAAGCAGAGATGAAGATCGTATGGGATGCCAGCTGCGACGCACTGCGTAAACCGGCCACGTACTTGGTGAGATTATTAATGTTTTTTTCACCAATCGTTTGGGATACTACTGATATTATAAATTCAAGAACTGCTGGCTGGAAAAATATTATTTTTGTCTTGGATAGTCCATTTACGCAGGAAGGCTATACAACGTGTAACGTTAAATGCGCAAAACATGAAAATAGTTTGATCAGAATCACGAGCAGAATCAATTGAACCTCTTTTTAATATAGGTCACATTTTTCAAAAAATCTTCGTCAAAAATGTTGCCTTGTCTATTTATTGATAGGTCAACCCATCACGCTCGCAAACTCGCCAAGTAGGTAAACAAACAAACACAAGTGGTTGTCGTCCAATTTAAATTTTCTCATACGCGGGTTAATACTAGTTCTTGCCAGTAAATCTAATTGCCAATAAATTAAAACAGCACATACGACCTTTAAATTTTTGAAATTTTATGTTTTCTCTCAATATTAGGTCAATTAAATTAAAAATCATTTTGAGTGTCTGAGGTTTTGCGCATTTAACGTTACACGTTGTATAAAATCACGCTACGTCCAATAAATAGGATCAGAACATAAATAAAACATGTTGCAAAAACGTGGAAAACTTATTCCTTTTGCGCATTTATCGTTACACGTTGTATAAAATCTCGCTACGTCCAATAAATAGGATCAGAACATAAATAAAACATGTTGCAAAAACGTGGAAAACTTATTCCTTTTGCGCATTTATCGTTACACGTTGTATAAAATCTCGCTACGTCCAATAAATAGGATCAGAACATAAAAAAAACATGTTGCAAAAACGTGGAAAACTTATTCCTTTTGCGCATTTATCGTTACACGTTGTATAAAATCTCGCTACGTCCAATAAATAGGATCAGAACATAAATAAAACATGTTGCAAAAACGTGGAAAACTTATTCCTTTTGTGAGCTTTTTCTCTCTTTGGTTACTCAAACGAAGTTGCGTGAGTTAGCTAGTTTGGAATAAAGATGACAGAATTAAAACCATAATAATTATTAGTTCTTCTATATTCAAATGTTTATTTTCTTTTAGCTGGACATAACAGAGCTGACACAACACAAGGAGAGTCACTACGAACTAGTGCCGTCGAAGGCGTCTAGTTACTCGCACGTGATCGTGAACGTACCGCTCGGCGGCAGGTACAATATCTGCGTTAGTGTGAGTATTATCTAGTTTTTGTAAACATAGCTATGCTTGGTTTCTTAAGCAGGTGTTTAAGTCCCGTGTAATAGAGAGCCGGGTGGCTAGTCTGCTACTGAGATATTCTTGATTTAAAAACCTAATTACACTTTCTCCCGATCTGGGAATCGAATCGGGCCTCATGTTCAGCAGTTGTTCTAGACCTTTCTTGGACCAAGGACCACTTGGTGTCTTTATTGTAGGTAGGGACTATAAGGTCCTAGATAAACATGGACACCGATAAGATTATTGCAAGATTATTGGCGGGTGGTGCAGAGATGCAAACGTCCTACCAGTATTTCGTGTAGGTCTCTTTTTTAGTATACTCGTATTTATATATTTTTTTTTTAGTATTTATATCTGTTTTTATTGTATTTTAGATATTGTATCCATGATAACATCTGATAACGAATCTTTTTTCTCTGCCAATGAATCTACTGCCTCTTCTCGCGATGACAGCTTTTGTTCTGTTACGGAAAACCTAAATGAGCTTCTATGTCAAAGATTTAGCCAAAATCTTGGCCAGTTGTTTAACGTCTGTCATATAAATGCTCAAAGCGTTCCGAGCCACTACAATGAGTTATATGAAACTTTCTCGAACAACAACGTCCATGCCGTCCTGATTTCTGAAACTTGGCTTAAACCTGAACTCCTATCCACCACTTACTCTCTTCCAGGATTCGTTCTTTTGCGGAATGACCGAGTCGGTAAGAGAGGGGGTGGTGTAGCTATTTATCTTCGTGCTGATCTTCCTTATAAAGTTCTCTCTACTTCTTCCTCTAATTCTTCAGCTGAGTTTATTTTTCTAGAGGTTTCTGTCAAAGGGGCGAAAACCGTTCTTGGTGTGGTATACTGTCCCCCGTCGCTTGATTACTTCATCGAATTCGAATCGGTTCTAGAATCTTTAGGTTCGGAGTATGCACATCACATAGTCATGGGGGATTTCAACACCAATCTCCTTGCCCACAAGTCCCATCGATCCCGTAAACTTCTCCATCTGGTCGAGTCAGCTAGTCTGCATGTGTTGCCTCTCCAACCAACTCATCACAACACTTCCGGTGATGATACTTGGCTCGACTTGATCCTCACCTCAAATCCTTCCCTAGTCTCCTCTCATGGTCAACTTGACGCTCCTGGTTTTTCCCATCACGACCTTGTTTTCCTGTCTTATGCCCTCAACCCTCCTAAACCTAAACCCACGTTCCAGTACAGGCGTGCCTTTGCACGGATGAATATTGAGAAACTTTCACAAGACGCTTCTAATATTGACTGGACACCCCTGCAGGAAGCCACTACAGTTGACGATAAGGTAACGTTTTTTAACACGGTTGTAACTAAGCTGTATGACACTCACGCTCCTATCAGGAGAGTCAAGCTAAAGCGCCCACCTGCGCCTTGGATGAATAGGGGATTCGGATGGCGATGCGACGTAGGGATCGCGCGTTCCGTAAGTTTAAAAAGGATCGGTCGGATGATAATTGGACTCTCTTCAAAACTGCTCGCAATCGTTGTAATCAGATGATACGCAACGCTAAACGCCACCATATTTTTAATAACATCACTTCTGCATCTCCTGCTGATATCTGGAAATTCCTTGGAACTCTAGGTATCGGCAAATCGCGGCATTCAGACCTTCCTAACACATTTGGCTTGGACGATCTGAATCGTCATTTCTCCATTGTTCCCACCCTTGATAGTCCAACCAAATGTCAAACCCTTGACTACCTTGCCGGTCTGACGCGACCTAATATTACTCCCTTTGCCTTCACCCCAGTTGAACCGGGAGAGATCAAAAAGATTATCCTATCCATTAAATCCAAAGCCGTTGGTTGTGTCAACATCAGTCGACACATGATCGTGACAGTTGTTGATCAGCTCCTTCCTGCAATTTCCCATATAGTTAACTTCTCCCTTTTCTCCGGTGTTTTCCCAGCCCTGTGGCGGAAAGCCCACGTTCGGCCACTCCCTAAGGTCTCTAATCCTACTCTACTCAGTCACTTCCGTCCTATTTCCATCCTTCCCTTTTTATCAAAAGTACTCGAGGCCTGTGTTCATAAACAATTCTTCAACTTCGTTCACAAAAACTCCCTCATCAGTCCATTCCAATCCGGATTCAGGCCCGGGCATAGTACCGTTTCTGCCCTCCTTAAAGTGACTGACGATATAAGGCGAGGAATGGAAGACACTAAGGTTACGGTCTTAGTGTTGATCGACTTTTCAAATGCTTTCAATACCGTCAGTCACGACGTCCTTTTATCCATCCTTTCCTATCTCATGGTCTCTCCAGAGGTTCTGGAATGGTTTTCTTCTTATCTTCGGGGGCGTCAGCAATCAGTTCTTGCTGGTGACTCTAAGTCTAGCTGGTGTGATCTTGAGACTGGCGTCCCTCAAGGCGGCATTTTATCTCCACTTCTGTTCTCTATCTTTATAGATCTCATAACTACCGAACTTCAGTGTGCGTATCATCTTTACGCTGATGACTTGCAGCTTTACTGTCAGGCAGGTGTTGACAGCTTATCCGGTGCGGTCGAGGAGCTGAATCGGGATTTACGAGTTATCAAAAATTGGTCTGATCGTTTCGGGGTGGCCGTTAACCCAGCTAAGTGTCAGGCTATCATTATAGGGAGCCCCCATAGCCTGAGGAAGCTGAATGGTCTAACGGTGCCACCGGTTACCTTTGATGGCACAGTGATTCCCTTTAGCTCTGAGGTCAAGGATCTGGGTTTGCATGTTGACACTTGCCTTGACTGGCGTAAGCAGGTCGCGATTGTGAGCAGGAAAGTCATTGGGACGTTGCGGTCGCTTTACCGGCTGAAAAATATTCTTCCATCACACATCAAGGCAATGCTTGTAGAGTCCCTAATCTTCCCCATAATTGACTATGGTGATGTGTGCTACTATGACCTAAATGCAGATCTCCTCAACAAACTTGACCGACTTCTTAATAGCTGCATTCGATTCGTTTTCAATCTCCGGAAGTATGATCACATATCCGCACACCGAACACTTTTAAAGTGGTTACCTATCCGGCAGCGCAGAGCGTTGAGGGCTTTGACAACCCTGTTTTCTCTTCTTCATAAACCTACTTCTCCTTCTTATCTAACTTCTCTTTGTCAATATTTATGCTCTGCACACAGCAAGAATCTTCGGTCCGAGAATAATCGTCTTCTTCGATGTCCTTCTCATCGCTCTGGTTTTATAAAATCTTCTTTCTTTGTCCAGGCGGTTTTCCTTTGGAATGCGCTCCCTCAGAATATCAGGACGGTATCCAATCGGTTCACATTTAAAGTGAAAGCTCGAGAACACATACACAAGACGTTGGCAGATTCGTCTCAGAACTAAGTTGTTGTAGTTTTTTTTTTTAGTTTACCTCTCATTACTTATACGTATATATATATATATGTATATATATTATATATTTATGTTTTATGTATGTATATTATAAGTATTTATTCTTATATTTTATTTTAGTTTTAAATATTTTCGTACCTATTTGTTTTCTGTTCTTGCACCTACTGTGTATTGTCTCTGCATCACCCTAAGGTAGACTGGTAGAAAATGCCCAAGGCATTAAGTCCGCCTTTGTACAGTTTTTACTTGTGCATAAAGTTTTAATTAATAAATAAATAAATAAAATAAATTATTTCTAGAGGAGTGAATCTTTAACTAATACAATGTAAAATTGGAAAATGGCATGAAAACCTTTAGAATTAAGATAGTGATCGATACAAAAGCGATCGAAGTGAGCTCGAAAAATTTAGTAATCAGTCATACGGAAATGGGAATAAGTTTCGAGGCTCCTGCGGACCATCAGTGGTCCGTGGACTACAGGTTGGCAAACACCAACAAACCTGTCGTGATGTAGCAAAAGCTTACCACAATTAGCTTACAATGTTCTCACAGCTGGGACACGGGCGTCCTCTCTATGAGATGGAATAGAATCCATTACGCGGGCTCAGTGTGGTAGATGTCACATGTTCTAAGACGTGCCGGTTTCTTTCCGATGTTTTCCTTCAACTTCATGTCAGCACTGGGTGACGAAATTACACAAAGTAATTCTGATCCACCACTGCTCCCAAAGATTTTTGTAGAGCACACAATAATGAAGTCCTTATATTCCGTGTCCAGGTAGAAGTAGAGGACGCCGCAGTATCGTGCACCGTGGTGCGAGGCGGAGGACTGTCTCCGCCGGGCGGCGTGTTGGCGTGGTTGTCACCTAACGGTCACGTGATGGTGAGCTGGGACCCGGCGCCGCACGACAAGTGAGTCGCACTACATTCTTATACAGCCGTAGGAACACTGCATCACAGATTTTATTTGGGCGTTGACCAAATTTACCGACTACCCTAGTTATTGACGATTGGTTTAATTATCATCAGCCTACATCAGTCCATTGCTAGACATAGATATCCTCAATCGCACGCCACTCGTCGATTCAGACTCGGCAACTCTCATCCAGCCCAGCCTGCGAAGATCGGAATTAGTTTAAGTGGATAAAAAAACCGTTATGGCCATGTAATAAGATACCACGTGTCACCTCATTTGTAGACCTAGTTCTAACAAAACTTCTTTTGGCCGGCGGCACAAGCGGATACGTCCATATATTTTGGTCACTCCCTATTACGAGTATTACGACACATTGAGTCTGGTTGTGGGTCCTATACATATTCCATCAACATTAAGACAGGCCTTGTCGACGCGTACATGACCGAGTACATTTGAGTGACAGAGACGATCCTCTGCAAAGCACTTTTTTTAGTTCTTATGAACCTCTACACATTCACAGACTAATATTGTTTTTGAAAGACCTAGTTCAATTCTTTCAGCAAGATCAATACATTCCTAACACAACTTTCTTCCCTCAGGAACGAATTTGAAATAATACTCTCCCAGAAAGAGATCCCAGAAGACCTGCTCCACATTACCGAAGACATGAAGACGATGAGAGCGGAAATGTCACCGTGTCTCATGCAGGCGCCTGATGACGTCACCGGGCCGCTGTACGTGGGCGTGAGGACCGTGACGCCTGACGGGTACTATAGTGACCTCAGTGAGGTGCATACCCTGAAGATGGAGGGTAAGTGGACGAATGTTCTTCTTTTTCTTTCTTAATCGAATGGTTAGTGTATCACCTAGTGTCAGAGTATTATGCTGCCGATAGGTCTCTGACTTGACTTTACAGAGATGCTGTTGAGAAATATTTTTTAGGCATGTTGGTTTCCTCACGATCGCGATGTTTTCCTTCACCGAAGCAAGAGATAATTATACAATACGTGCATGAATCCGATTTTTACTTCTAGACACAGATCTGGTGTATCATAATGTTGGGTGTGCAAATCTACCTGCCCCTATGGACTTGGTATGTTATGGTTGTTAACTATGACTAAAAATGTGTGTGGACCGTACGACCTAGTCCGTAGTATAGTCTTGTCCTTATAACTAATTTAAAAATATGTTATCAGGTTCAGAAATAGAAGAGCCATCAGCCCTCCGCGCGATGTGGTGGGGCTGGGGCGGAGCCCTGCTGGTGTGCATCGTGCTGGGCGGAGCCCTACTGCACGTGGCGCTGCGACACAGGAGACTGGCGCGCTCCTTCCTGCGCTTCACGGCGCACACGCCGCGGTACGACAGCAGGAGGGGACAGGCCATCATCGGAGACCATGGTCAGTGTTTGTTTAAACTTATTGTGTAAACTGATCCTACAGCTACAACGTGGGTATAAAGAACGCCCTAAGATGATGTACGGTACTGCTAAACTGTCGACACGGGTCGCGCATTAAGAGCGGTAGTAGCGGTAGAAAAGCGACTGGTACCTTGAAAGTAACAGTCGCCTTCAAAGCAACTGTTGCATGGGCAAAACTCAAAGTGATGCTCTTGAGTAATATTGTGTAATATCGGTTGCAATTTTGAGATTAGACCCACACAGAACACACAGATTTCAAAAACTATGTTCGTTACCACATCAAATTTAAATCAGTAGGAGAAAAAGTCAATTTTATAAGTTGCTACATGTATATTCCGCTCCCTACACTCGTGCGACTGCATCAGAACAAATATCGGATATGTTCCATCTGAGTGAAATAACAGGCTCATAATAAAAATCGAAAATAAGTGATTAAAATAATCTTTATTCAAAACAATGTCAAAAATAGTGCTAAAATAACGTTTATATTGTTGCAGATGACGACGACGTGCCTCCCATCCACGGCTTCTCAGACGACGAGCCGCTCGTGATCGCGTGAGCTGCGCACGCGCCGACCAATGTGATGTAACCGTGATCTTGTCAAAAAACAAAGTATTTATTTTTTCATAGAAAAAAAAACTCACACATTTTAAGACAAATTGTAGTCTACTTGTGGTTGTAAATTCTCGTTAGTCACAATAGGCAAATATATTTTTAGTTATTGTTATTAGAGCTGCAGTGACCACGTATTGAAGCGTTGATTTGATTATTATTTTTTTATTTCAAATGCCCCGAGTATTATTATGTTATTCAGAAACAATTTATATTATTTTTAGTTTTATGATCGTTGCGTACATTTCTCAGACACTTGTACTTTAGCCGAATTAGTTGTCAATGATAAAAAGTGTAACAGAAATGTGCCAACGCGACGTCGGGCTGTAACTGGTAAGACTTGTTAAATTATGTTTATAATCTACGTAAAGACATAAGTTTTAAGTTTCCGGACATAACGGAATTGTTGTAGGTAACATGAACAATTCTCATTTAAAATAAATAATTCGGCACCAAAGAATATAAGTACAACGTAAAGAGATATGAACATCTAGCTGAACTGTTGTTACATTATCATGGATCTCGACATTCCCAATGTGTTTGTGTAGTGTTTTTTACTTTAGTTCCTATAGAACATTTTAGTGCCGCGTCATCTTATTTGACCAGCCTCGTGAAATTGTTAAGTTATCGTTATATGGCTGGGTTCATATATTATGTAAACTGTAAACATAAAAATAAATAAATGTTTAAAAGTCACATTACGTGGTTTTATTATTTATCATCCTACGTTGTTTTTGAATCTAGAACTATTCTTATTCTTTATTGCACACAAAAAACAACAACGTGGATGGCATCCATTTGTCTGAAATGGACAATCGAACATCCATGATTTACGGTACTGACTCGTTGGTCTAGTGGTCGCAAGCCCGACTACTTAGCCTGAGGTCAGCAGGTCATGGGTTCGATTCCCACGTCGGGCAAAGGGATATTGGGTTTTGCCGTCAGGAATTTCTCAGTAGCAGCCACGGAGTCCGGATTTGCGCCTGGTGGGAATAGGCTCCCCCTATTTCAATGGGACTTAAACATAACTGGCGAAATGTGGATATACTATTAGATTACAGGCGTGATGTATAAGAACATACATCTATTCTCTACTAAACTCATATTGCTCACCGCGCCTGCCGCCTGTACATGCTGCAACACTTGAAACCAACAAGCACCCGTGCTCGTTTGGATTCAAGTCAAAACTACGTCGATGGCCATCGCCAATCAATACAGCACTCTATCACTGTAGTGAACACACCTGTAGAACTAATCGTTCAACACGCCGGTAGCTCGCACGGCCCACTCGTGCACGGGCAGTAGTACCAGCGTGCTGTCTCGAGACACGGCGACGGCCACCGCAGCCTGACGCCCGTGCATGTTGCAGATCAACGAACCGCCTATACCTGTCTGAAAAGATATTAGAAGAAATTGTTGAATAATTCGTACACACAGCTTTTGCAAAGTAGGAAAAAAAATGAAAATTTTAAACAAGCTCTCAAGTTACTTATAGTTACTGCTGATAATGGACTGAAATCAAATCGGAAGAAAGACGATTTTGTACCTGTCAAATTTCTTTAATAGATTTTCAACTTTATCGCTAAAGCATTAGGATCAAGGTTGAGTGGGGTTTGACAGTTTTAGGTAGCTTGATGTTCTGGCGTGGAATGGGGATTTATGCTGATTAGAAACTGCTGTTACTGTCGAGCCATTGACCGTATGCTGGGCCCGAAATGCTATTTTATTCCTTTGAGTTACAGATACATGCATAGGTGCGTGAAGTCATTCCTTTTTTCCTATGAGTAGGCTGAAACTACAGAACGACTTTTCCTGAGGTACACAAATAGGTACTTGACAAATTCGTTCTACGTTTTTTTCCCTATTATGCTGTCCCACTCCTGGGTAAAGGGGAGGCCCTACTCTCAGTTCTGACAGAACCAGTTCATCCCGCCATGTTCTCCTTCGTGGCCTGCCGCGACCCCGCCTCACTGCATCAGGGCACAAGTTCCCTGCTATTTTAGCCCACAGTTCTACTAACTATTGTTGTTTAAAATCAAAATGGCCACAGCCTGTTTTGCTAACAAACACAATAAAACAGTTAGTTATCCACTTACTACAGTGCTACGCGCTTGGACAGAGGCGCACAATGCATCTTTCGGTACGTTGACTCCGTTGAGTGACAGCCGTCCGTTGCACGAGTGGAGTGACGCTCGCTGCCATCGGGACTTCGGACGCATGGCTACAATAAAATTGATTTTGAAATACACGTTACACATTTAGGTACGGTCGAACAAGCTATTTGGTTTACACTATACAATGTAATTTGTGGGTTTAACTGTATACCAAATAGCTTGTTCGACCGTACATTGTGAATGTTATTCAATGTACCACTAATAATTGTAATAAATGCCGCCGAGGCCGACCCAGAAAATTGGTGGCGAGACCATTTGGACGCGTACCGCGAGGGTTGGTCCGAGGCGGAGAAAGAGCACATGGAAGGAATTGGGGGAGGCCTTTGCCCAGCAGTGGGACAGTACAGGATTATAAAAAAAATGTAAAATAGTTGTCTCATCACTAGCCTTTTCCTAACTATTGGGTCGGGTTACAGTCTATCCGGTTGCACCTGAATACCAGTATTTTACATGAAGTGATTGCCTATCTGACCTCCCCAACCCAGTTAGTACTGGCCAATACGATACCCCTTGGTAATACTGCAGACTTTCGGGCCACTGACTACCTGTTCCGACCGTCACAGGTTATCAACTGACAGCCGGGATCAATGGCACTGTATTTACTGACACGCACAAAGTATTCTACTCAGCACATGTTTTGTTCTATCAGCCGACGACATACGAGCATTACCTACTTGAGACGTTGACGTATCCGGGGTTGCGGGCCTGTTCGAAAGAGATACCGCGGCCCCGGAACATAAAGGGCGAGGAAGGAACATGGATGGGTTTAGTCAGTAAGTGTCTGACACTCCCTCCCGCTCCGCCCAGAGTGGGAGAAGTCATTTGATGACTTCCCATCCCAAAAAAAAAAGATGTTGACGTATTAGGTGCACCGTGTAGGTAGTAAAACTGAGAAGTCTTGAATTATATACCTTGATCAAATCCGCCCCATCCAATAAACATGCATTCGTCTCCCAACTGAGGGTCTGCGAGGCAGGCTGGCAGCAAGTTTGGGCCAAGTCTGAAGGGTCGCTTCCAGTGCTAAAGAAGAGATAAATATAGTTCGCATGAGTTATGGCCGCGAGAACTGCATTCTCTATAGGAGGTAAATAGCTAAGTGTCTAAGATTAAAGTGTGCACTGATCAGCACTGTACGGATCGCTCGAATCTGTTCAATAATACTACGATCACCTTATCTTTAGTAGTCTGCCCGTTTTTACTAAAGCTAGGCGTCAAAATGAATGCCTAAATAAAAGCGTTCTATTGAATGCCAGGATTTCTGTCTGAGTTTTAACATATGTATGTAGGTGTTTGTTTAGGTGTTCCTTAAGGTTAATGAAAATTTGTATTGGTAACCTAAGCCTAAGTGACTCACCAATATAGCGAGGTTGTTGTTAAGCCCACCGTGCTTGTACTGAGGATGTAAGCGGTAGGAAATGACGCGGGTTCTTGACCGCGACCTCTCGTTGAGGTTCCATAGTCCAGCGATCAGTGTGATGTCTCCTGGGGAACTCCTAGTGGTGAGACAACAAGGGTTACGAAGGATAAATATTAGGAAATCATGACCGCGAGGAGCGTGATAGTTTACTGATTACCTATGAACACAGTCAGCAGCTGTTATGGCTGCTCTGGGATGAATGAGAGTTGCATAGCACTGTACGGTGTTTATCTTGTGAGTTGGTACCACCAGTGCTAACCAAGGATGTGACCCGTTTTCCGTGTCGCCTATCTGTTTACCTGTAACAATAAAATAAATTTAACTGAAATTGAAACTATATATACTTACGGAAGGTCAGAATCTATACTTATTGGCAGAGGCAACAATAGGAGAACTTCAGAAGTAAGACATGTTTACCTAGAAAATTCAATTGAGCCCCGAGTATGTTCTTAGCGTTAGAATTTGTTAAATGATTAAATACGAATCCATATTATGTAATCTTAAAATGTTGTGTTTTTTTTTTAGCTCTCGAATGCTGGGATGATGCCTCTTTACTTACAATATCATTACAAAAAACAATCACCTTTGTTTTTTAGACCAAAAGTCTTTAATGTCTTTCCGCAGTCTTTAAATATTTGGCGATCTTCAAAATCGCCATCATCTGAACTCGCATCAAAAGATCCGTCCACTAATGATTCCTTGCTATCGTCGTCGGTAAAGCCCTCTGTGGTTGTGGTTCTTGCTATTAAAGATGGCAGCTTACTTTTATTTTTCATCAAATTAAGGAGTTTAAAGTCTTGTAAAACATTAAAGTCTGGATGGGAATGGTAGCTGATTGTTTGACTCTCTGCATCGTAGTTCGATTCGTCTGAGGCTGTGGTTAGTTTTATTGGTTTACCTCGTGGTTTTGACTTTTTATTACTTCCTGAAATGAAATAAATGTCAGTAAGATACTAATGTCTAGCTAACTTAATTAAAATTAAACATGCGTGTTGGGATAGTTTAGAAAAATACCTATTCTAGGATCGATAGTAGAATACCCAAAAGTGCCACTGTCATTATCGTCATAATCATCATCGCCTCCGTAGCCTGAGCCTTTATTTTTGTTGAAAAAGGGACTTTGTCCATGGTCAGAGTACAGTCCAGTAAGGCCTGGTTTTGGAATTTCCACTTCATAGTCTTGAACATAATCATCCGAGGTATAATCGTATCTTGTGTTTGATTCTTGTTTGTGTTTGTTTGTGTGCTTTACATTTTTGACGTTCCAATAAGGATCGTCATAATCGTAGTCAGGTGTAGCAATCTTTGTTTGCGTTGCTGGCTTGGATTTTTGGCTTTGATGTACATTTTTACGTTGTATTAAAACTTCTCTTTGCTTTTGGGCAAAATTTTCCTTGTTCGATCTTTTAAGACGTTTAATCTTCCTTATTGTATCAGGGAAATATATTTTTGTTTCCTCTTCGTTCTTATTTTGTAAAGGTAGCACGCAGCATATTTTGTAGCGATCTGTGTTTATTTTCCGTACATCTCTGTTACCAAATAAATATCATTAATACTTAATTAACCAACAAATTATTAGCAATTGTTTGGCCTTCAAATATAGAGAAGTATGTAAATATCAATAAAATTAATGAACTTACTTGACGTCCAAAACGAGTCCGTTGTTCCGATTGCATTCAGTTTTTTTCATAAAAGTGCAAATATTTTCCGACTGCTTTTCTTTGTAATTTATATTAAACGAAACTTTGTCATTGTACAAAATTGTACTGTTACTTATGTCTTCAGTATTAGTTGCACTGTCAATTGTGGGTGAGGCAGTAGTAGTAGTATTAACAATATGTTTCCATGCAAAAATTTCATTTTCAGGAAACTTGAATATGAATTTATCCCCTATTTCGGGAGAATCAGTTCGTTCTTCAACAGATTGTAGCTCTAAAATACTGTTATTGATTAAGTGACCATTATAAACTATCTTGTCTTCTTCAGGCCATATAAAATTGCGATCACCTGTTTCTTCACGACTTTTATCCTCATGAACTTTACTTATACCAATAATTTCTGTAGGTTTCACAACGCTTTCGTTATCATTATGAATTTTCTCTTCTTCAGGCCAGTTAAAATCACGATCACCTCTTTCGTCACTCGGTTTATCCACGGTAACTTTACTTACATTTGTATTTTCTGGAGATTTCACAACACTGGTAATGTTAGGATTTTCATCTCTAAACAAAATTATTGCACTTTCATCTGTATCAAATTCAGTCAAATTTTCAAATTTTGGAGGTGGCGCTGTAACACCCTGGATGCTGGCTAATTTATCGTTTAGCCACCAGAATGAACCATCAACTTGAGCAAAAGAGAATTTTATTAGAACGAGATAAATGATAGATTGCGAGAGCATAGTTTATTGTCATGTGTATGCTCGTTAGTTTGAATTTAGCTCAAATGCAGGATGTTGCACCAGTTGCAATATTGTCGCGTGATTTCAATATAATGCAGTGATCTATTATGCGGAGTCAATTATGTTATTCGCGATCAATGCGCTATGTACCCGCGCACGTCCTGTGGCTGTAGATCTATGTCGAGCACTGAACTGGCCGGCTTTTGTTTCGATAGATATAGTTAAAATTAATAGAGGGCTTACGCAACGGTTTGGCACGATGATTGCACTCCGAAGCTTCCTTTTCTTCAATTGGAAAATGGATTGCCTATTTATTTCGAAAAACTCATGGCTCTTAACAACTGTTCTTGAATAATGAACGCAATATGAAGTAAAATACGGCCGTTATGAAAGAATGGGAGACTGATTTTGTGTGCGCGAGTACATAGTCATGTCCCGTCAGGAAGAACGAAGAGCGCAGCAGAGTAAGTAGGTAGTTTATGATATTGCAGTGAGTGAAATATATGTATCCTACTAATATTATAAATGCGAAAGTTTGTGAGGATGGATGTATGTTTGTTACTCTTTCACGCAAAAACTACTGAACGGATTTGGATGAAATTTTGCACACAGATGGTTTACAAGCTGGATTAACACATAGGATACTTTTTATCTCGGTAGTAAGATCCCATGGGACAATTTTGAAACTTCACGCGGGCGAAGCCGCTGGCAGAAGCTAGTAGGTAATAAAAAATAGAGTACAATAGTTTAGCGATTCAAAATACACAAATACGAGTTTTACATAAAAATCCAGGACCAGCGGCTAATTGACTCAATATCATACAATTTAAAACAACTATGAACTGGCGGAGGTATGCTGCACGGTACACTAAATAACGTATTTAGAAGCTACAAGGACAAGGAAAATTAGGCCTACTTTGATATAATTATATTGGATGAAGCTGTAATGAATTAAAGTGAAACTTTCTAGTTGAGATATTTTTGGCATAAAATTAATTTTCCGCAAATTGATCCAAGATTAATTACAATTAAGAACCAATTAGAGTTAGATTAAATAATGTAGTAGTAATTAGAGTTTAGAATAACGTAGAGCTAAGTCTTTGATTAAATTTTCACAGTAGTAAATCATGTTCAAATTGGAAAAAAATATGTCAGGAAACTTCATTGTGAATGTTAAGGTTGGGTCTGACGAAAAACATAATAGGATAAAATTTTCTCGATACAAAATCATCACAAAGTTACCTCTAATTTTCAAAATTTTTGGTTTGTATTTTGGTGCATATTACTGGACCATAAACTTGATAAATATTATCACTCACGTATAACCTAGAGCTAGCTGACCCTATACAAAAGGTGAAAGTAAAGATGATTTTGAACTCTCGGTCTTCAATAACTTTTAAAAGGATAAGTAACGATATCTTATTGTTTTTATTTTAATAAGTGTTGGTCGCAAGCGTGACGACAGAGCGCGAAGTTCTGAGTTCGATTCCCAGATTGCGAAATGCAATTGGGTTTTTACATCAGGAATTTCAAACACAGAGTCTGTATTTGTGCCCAGTTGATGGCAATAGGCTCGCACTTCTTAAACATAGCTGGCGGAAAGTTGGTGTTGGTATTATTAGGTACAGTCACGTCTTATAATATGTATACACTTTCCTTAATATTATAGCAATTTTTGTGAGAAATAACGATTGTAACTAGAAGATTGGATCTTTTTCATAAAATTATGAGTTCCAGAATACTATGTACGTAATAACATTAAATTTTAACCAGTACATTAAGAGAAACACCATTAAAAAAATCTTTAGTGTTTACATATTATTAGACGTGACTGTACGTACCGTGACCTCTGGGCATCCTTTGGGGATTATATGCGTGATGTTATTTTTTGTGATAGTAAATTAAGCATAGTGTTTCATATTAAGCATAGTTAATCATTAACTAAAATAATTAATTCAAAAATCCTTTCCGAGTTGAATCTGCGTTAGTTAATAAATGAGAACAAGATAATAGTGGCCCTGACATGGATTTAAGTGGTAAACAATCTGTGAGTCAGTCTTAGGTCTGGAGTTATCAGGATGTTATTACATACTAAGTTGAAATTCTAACATTACATTAAATATAGTACCTAAGTACGTCATGTTGACTTTATACAATAAAGTAGTAGTAGAACAATGAAGTAAATAATACTTTAATTTTTAACCCCCGAAGCAAAAACGATGGGGTGTTATAAGTTTGAGGTGCCTGGTATCTGTGTGTATGTATCTGACTGTGGCACCGTAGCTTCCCAACGGATGAATCAATTTTGATTTTGTTTCTTTTTGTTTGAAAGGTGAATTAGCCAATAGTGTTCTTTGTCTGTTCGATAAAAATCGGTCCAAGATGGCCGCCACAAAATGGCGGATTACATATTTATTAAATAACTCCCTCAATATGGATATCAAATGAAAGGGCTTGACTAGTATAACACTATATGCTATAATGAATTACAAAACCAAGATGGCTGCCACCACGAAATGGCCAGTTACTTTTTTTTCAACACACTTGCTCATAAATAGGCTCTAATTTCACCGCAATTAGGCACATAATGACACCTGTAATCAAACTGTGACTTTTTCATTGCTATTATTCACAAGTGAGTTATAGGGTTTTTTTTATTTTATTGGTAGAATTGCTTTGTTCTTATAAAAGTTTCGATACAAAAAATATCGTGTTCAATAGTACAAATAAATTAATGTACCTATTGCTTGCTCATTTCAGGCTACTTCGTATCTACATAGATAATTTCAACTTATAAGTTTTAATAAATAAAACTTTCACTCAAATGTAACTTTTGTTTCCTCTGTATTAAGTAAAACTTTGAATTCCCCATTTCGTACGTGGCTAAAACGCTATCCGCGAAAAGCCAAACAAAAGAAACGTCATTCTTTTAGTCTATGGCCGATCGCCATTGTTAGATGCGCGCGCATAGGAAAACTGATTAATTATTCCCGCCATTGCGAAAAAAAATTCATAACTCGTTTTCACTGTTGAAATTATAATTATTTTTAGTATTATTTTATTTATTTTTATTTATTTATTTATGTAGACACAAAATACTTCATAGGACATTACATTAACGATAGAAGAGCACAAAGGTACTGCTTATTTCATAAGAAATCTCTTCCAGCAGACCTGCGAGAGGAAAGTTTGATAAGAAATGTAGACACAGTGCGTAGAAAAGGCAAAACATAAAAAAATAAATTTAAAACCCTTAAAGATAAATATAGCTATATAAAATAAACGTAAATACACCTACCTATAATATATTATAGAATATTACAGCATAGAGGACAGGTAGTGCTCCTTGACTTGCTTTTTGAAAATAAATAGAGTTTTAGAGTCACGAATGTTAGGCGGAAGCGAGTTCCACAAACGTACTGCGTGAACGGAGAAGGAGTAAGAATATAATTCAGTTAATGAGATTTTTTTTTTTTTTTTTTTTTTTTTTTCTTCTTCTGCTCCGCGGCAATCTGTTGGACACAACAATAAGCCACTGCTATGTCTGATACAGTGTATCTGTTTGGGGTTTTTAGCTTGGTGAGACACTTCTTGGGTAAGTGTCTCATTCCATCCTGACGAACCTATCTTGTAGGTTTGGGACACTATGTCTCTTCAGTCTCGTATGTTTAAGGGCTTGATCTCCACTGAGTTTGAGGGCAAGCTCATTTTTGTGGTTTGTTAGTCTTTTTTGGTATTTGATGCTATATTTTGCTATCTCCTCTTTGACAGTTGGTACATTTAAGTCAAGATATATGTTCTTATTACTGATGTATTGAGGGATGTTAAATATGGTCCTCAGTGTTTTGGTCTGAAATCTTTCCAGTATCTCAATGTTACTGTTGCTAGCAGTACCCCAAAGCTGTATGCCATAGGCCCAAATTGGTTTCAGAATGGCTTTATATACTGTCAGCTTGCTATGTGTGCTCATTTGTGAGTGACGTCCTATTAACCAATACATATTGCGTAGTTTTAAATCTAGTTGCTTTCGTTTTGTCCATATGTGTTTTCTCCATGTCAGTCTCCGGTTCAAATGCATGCCCAAGTATTTTGCATTGTCATCTTGCGGGATTTCTTCATTTTTTAGTGTAACTGGTGGACACGTGTCCCTTCGGAGAGTAAAGGTCACATGTGTTGATTTACTTTGATTTGCGTGCATTCGCCAGATTTTGAGCCATTCTTCAATTTTGTCAATGTGGTGTTGTAGATGTTCTGATGCGGTATTTGGATTTGTGTGGGTTGACAGTAAGGCTGTATCGTCTGCATATGTTGCGACCGTAGTATTGTCCGATGTTGGTATGTCGGCAGTATATATGGTGTATAGAACCGGCCCCAGAATACTTCCCTGTGGTACCCCTGATTTGATCTCACACAAGTCGGAAAGTTCGTCGTTGAACTTTACTTCAAAACATCGCTTGCTGAGATAAGATTTTATAATTTGGTAAAACGAGTGTGGTAGCATCTTTTTGACTTTGTATAATAGGCCCTCGTGCCAAACTTTGTCAAATGCCTGGCTGATATCCAAGAAGACTGCCGAGCAATATTTCTTTTCTTCCAGCGATCTGCTTATAACGTCTACGATGCGGTGAACTTGCTCGATTGTTCCGTGGTCCTCCCGGAAGCCAAATTGGTGGTTTGGGGTGATGTCACTTAGGTGTGCTTTCATTCTTTTCAGGAGCATTTTCTCGAAAAGTTTCCCTATTATAGGCAAAAGGCTTATAGGTCGGTACGACGCTACTTCATTAGGTGGTTTACCGGGTTTAGGTAACATTTTTACCTGGGCTATCTTCCATTGTCCTGGGAAGTGGCTGAGTCTTAGGCAGGCATTGAATATATTTACAATTGTTTGCATACCCTTTTTTGGCAGATTTTTTAGAAGAACGCTGTCGATTTTGTCGTACCCCGGTGCTTTGCCATCCTTGAGGTGTTTTATTTCCCCAACCACTTCTTTAGGGCTTATGTGTTTTAATGGGAGACACATTTGTTGTGGACTTTCCAGATAACTTTTTATTTCGGCGTCATGCTCTGGTCTCAATTCAGGAAATGGTTGAAACACATTGCTAAGGTGTTCAGCAAAGAGTGTAGCCTTCTCTGTGTCTGACCTGGCCCAGTTTTCGCTACCTTGTCTGATGGGAGGAATGTGATAATTGGGACGTTTTAATTTCTGTGTTGTCTTCCACAGTGAGTAATTTGTGTCTAGACTAGGAGTCAAATTTGAAAGGTACGTTTGTAGGTTATTATTGGTAAACGTTTTGATGAGGTCTTTTAGTTCATTCGAAGCTCTGTTGAACGCTGTTTTGTCTGCAGGATATCGAGATTCGTGCCATATCTTTCTTAGGATACGACGTTTCGATATTTTGTCTTTGATCATTTTGGGATATGTATTAAGCGTTAAGGGTAGGTTTTTTCGCACTTTTGTTGAGATAGTTGCTGCTTCATGTATTATTTTATTGAGGTTCTCAATAGTCTCTTCTATGTCTTCCACCGTTTTTAGTGGATTTCTGAGCTCAGTTCCCATCGTGATTTTTTTTTATACATCTCCCAGTTAGTATTTTTGTTATAGAGTCTTTCTGCGGGTTTCACTAACACCACTGACGAGCTCAAATATAATATGACAGGCGTATGGTCAGATGATAGATCCGTGCACACTTCAGTAGTCATGTAGTTTCGACCTATGTTTTTAGTTATAAAGAAGTCGAGCAAGTCAGGAATTTTACTTCTATCCGTTGGCCAGTATGTTGGTTCACGTGTACTCATGCATTCGAGACTCAAATTCTGTACTGTACCATGGAGTTGCCTTCCACGATGTGTGATTAAGCGTGAGCCCCAGTATGTGTGTTTTGCATTCCAATCCCCACCACATATAAATCTGGAGCCAAGTGAAGAGAAATATGTGTTGGAGTCTTTTTTTGCTATCGTGTGCCTGGGTGGACAATACACTGCAGAAAAAGTTGTCTCAACTTTATCATTAAATACTACTTTTATCGACGTAGCTTGAATTTTATCCGTTTGGTATTTTTCCAGTTCATAATGTCTAATATTATTCTTAATAATTACTGCGGTTCCGCCATGACTATTTCCTGATGGGTGGTCTGTTGTGTACACTGTGTAATTTTGTATAGCGAAGTGAGATCTTGCATTAAACCTTGTTTCAGAGACTAGGGCTATGTCAATTTTTTCAAGTTGAAGAAATGTTTGCAACTCTTGACGACGGTCCTTCAAGCCGTTGGCGTTCCAAGTGACTACTCGGAGTGTGGTAATCATTTTATTATTAGGCTTGAGATAAGTTGGATCATTCTGTCCATCATTTTGTCCATCATGGTGATCATGACTTGTTGAAATTTGGCGAACATTAGTTCTAATCTGTCTGACCCATCCTCAGGGTTCGGTATGCCTCCAGTTAGTGGTTGGTATTTTGTTGCGTCTGAATAGCTTCTTTTTTCTGTATAACTATTTTGTCTTAGGTTTTGTTTTACTGTTTGATCCAATATTTTGATCTCTTTTGTATTCAAGGTTGGTTGGTTTTCTTTATTGGTTGGTTTAGTTTTTAAAATTCTTTCCTTATATTGTTTATATTTTGAGCAACCCTTGTAGCTTGCAGGATGTTTTTCTTGACAATTTGCACATGTGGCATCTGTCTCTGGTGTTTTGGTGCACGAAGAAGTAGGATGATCGCTACCACATTTCACACATCTGAATGGTCTAAAGCACTGATTTTTAGTATGTCCAAACCTCTGACATCTTTTGCATTGCATTATTTCTTTTTTCTTGTAAGGAGCTTCAAATTTAACTCTCATTTGACTTAGGTATCTTAGGTTGAATATTTCTTTGTTGTTCTGGTTTGGCTCCAAGTCCACAAAGAAAATTGGCAATGCCTCTTTAGTAGATCTATGTAAAACATTTACTATTTGCCTCACCTCATGTCCTTGTTCTTTTAACTCTTGTTTTATTTGTGCAGTATCTTCTGTGGAGTGTAGTCCTCGTAGTACAACTCGGTATGCTCTTTCACATTTTAATTTATAAGTATAATGTGATATATTGTTAGTTATAAACTGCTCTCTGATTGCTTTATAAGTTTGTATATCATTTGGCATTAACTTAATGATATGCCCGGATCTTAATGTTGTCATTTGGTATGATTTGTTGTCCACAATTTCATTTAGAGTGGATTTCAGTGCTGTGACATCCATGACTCCGGTCACAAAAATGGGTTCCGGTTTAGGTGTATACTCTTTGACCGAGACCGGGTCTTCTGTTTCTTCACTGTTGAGGATGTCGAATTTGTTGTGCGTAGACACAGCGAATATAGGTGTGTTCTTTAATTTCTTAGTATTCTCACTGCAGATTGGGCTAGTTTCCTTTCTCTTTTGCCTTTTAAGAGGTACTTTATCATTTTGCCATGTGTTTGAAGGGTTCTTCTCATTATTTTTAAGCTCTAGTTCATTGTTTTGATTTTGTTTATCGCTGGTTTTAGTTGCTGCGACTGATGGTAGACTGTTACTACGGTTTCTGATGAACATACTTTTGTGAAATTGTTGTTGGATCATATTATTAGGGTTATTTGGAGTTTTATTGGTTTCATTCATATTGTTCCCACGAGTAAGGTCGAAATAAATAGTCACTTGAAGGGTAACGCCTATTCCTTCAAGAAGGCCATACAACAACGTTTGCCAGGTCCGTTGAGGTTTGAGTTGTATGAGATGGGAAATTAAGATGATGTCTGAGGTGGGATCTGCACAGAGCATCAGGAGGACGGGTAAAGGAAAAGCGATCGCGTAGGTAACTTGGATATGTAGGGTTATGAAGGATGTTGTAGAGGAGACATAAAATCCGAGTGTTTCTGCGAAGACGGATAGGAAGCCACTTCAGTTCCTTGCGGAAGTGAGAGACATGGTTATATTTTCTCAGACCAAACACAAAACGAATGCCAAGATTTTATAGACGCTCTAGTTTATTCAACAACTCTTCAGTGGCATCCAAATAGCAGGCATCAGCATAATCAATGATCAGCTGAATCAGAGTTTGAGCTAAGTAAATTTTGGTTTTAAGGGGCAAGAAGCTCTGTAAAGATTTAAGCGAGTGGAAAGAAAAATGTACCTTACGACTAACCTCATTTACTTGAGCTCGCCAAGAGAGATTGCTGTCAATTAAGATACCAAGATTCTTAGCTGTTTCAGCATAGCCAATAGTCGAGCAGCCTAGAGATAATGGAGTCAAGGATGACAAGTCAAGAGCATTGCGATAGTATCTGCTGCCTAAAATCATGGCCTGCGACTTGCTAGGGTTGATCTGTAAGCCGTATGACTTAGCCCATTGAAATATGCTTTCCAAGTCATGATTCATGGCGTTGATTGCAGATTCCGCATCAGGCAGCAAGAAATGTCGATACAGCTGCAAATCGTCTGCGTAGAGGTGGAAGCTGGAAGTGATAATTTTGGTAACAGTATTAATGAAGATAGAGAAGAGAAGCGGAGAGAGAACGCCACCCTGGGGGACACCAGCAGTAAGAGCACACCAATCAGAGTAGACTTCTTCTTGACGGACACACTGAGAGCGACCCCGAAGATACGAGTCAAACCAGGCTATTGTAGAGGCAGAGAAGTTAAACGATTTAAGGATTCCAAGAAGGATGTCGAAATCCACTGAGTTGAACGCGCAACTAAAGTCTAGTAAAACTAAAACAGTCAGAGATTTGTTGTCCATAGCCCAGCGGATATCGTCAGTGACCTTCATGAGTGCAGTGACAGTACTGTGGCCCGTACGGAAGCCAGATTGGAAAGGGGAAATAAGAGCATTCGACGATAGAAATCTGGAGATTTGACCATGAACAATGTGTTTGAGAACTTTGGAAAGGAAAGGAAGAATGGAAATGGGTGTGAAGCGAGATAAGGAAGAATAAAATAAATAAATAATAAATATCGCTGGACATTAACACACAGCGCCACCTAGTGCCACACTAAGCAAAGCTTGTGTCGTGGACACTAGATAGTTGATATACTACATATATACTTTTTTGTTTGTAAATACATACTTATTATACATATAAACATCCATGACTCGGAAACAAATGTCCGTGCTCATCACACAAACATTTGCTCCTACCGGGATTCGAACCCAGGACCCTAAGAACGTAAGGCAGCATCACTACCATTACGCCAATCGGGTCGTCAGAGAAGGATTGCTAACTTTAGGAAGTGGTATTATGTGAGCCTGTTTCCAGGTTGACGGGAAATAAACCACAGAATAAGGAAAAATTAACAATATGAGTAAGGATGGGGAGTAGCTCTGAAAAAATGGGTATTATCATTCTCGAACACAAATTATCATGGCCCACAGCAGAAGAGGAAATAGAAAGAAGGGACTTTTCACAACGTCTTCAGAGACAGGGCTGAAATTAAAAAGTGGACATTGCGGTAACGGATTGTTGGATAGCTCTAATAAGGTAGAAGCTTTAACGCTTGGGTCCAAAGAAACAGGAGGAAAAGAAAAATGCCTGTTAAGAGCGCACAACTCGACATCTTTACAGGTATTCGTGGGAGATTTGCCAACACCGACAGACTTTAAAAATTTCCAGACATCGGAGGAGTTACGATCAACGAGAGATTCGTGGAAATAGCGTCTCTTTGCATCTCGACACAGACGATTGCAACGGTTACGTAGAGCTTTAAAGTGAGTGAGGTTACGTTCTGTGGGTCTGCGCCTATACCTACTCCTCGCCTGATCCTTACGAGCGATCGCATTTTTAATTTCAGTAGACATCCACGGAGCAGGATTATGTTTTATTTTAACACGCCGACGAGGGGCATGTCTATCATAGATATCTAATATAATAGCATTGAAGCTGTTTATTCACAAGTGTGTTGAAAAACGTCGTATGATACACGTGTGTGTTGATGATTACGGTCTTCGGCTCTCTTAAGACCCTCGCCTGACGGCTCGGGTCTCAATGGCGCCTCAGCGGTAATAAATCACCAACATTACACACTTGTACCATAATGTACTATTTCACAACTCCCTCAATAAGGGCATCAAATAAAAAAAACCCTTTAAATTATGACGTGTCGACTGTCGGCGGATTTATTCATTTTTAATTGAATGAAATTTGTTACCAAAGACATTTACGTAGTAACCAGCGATAGACAGGACGAGACGAAGAGAACTGTAATCCAACACTTGTAACGACTTAGTAATTACAGTATTTAATTTAGTATTAGTATACTTGTAATATATTCGTGTGTCAAAATCGAAAATTTTCGGTATCAAAATGTTTGTACGAAAATATTCCCAATGTTCGTTCTATATATCTTTGATTTTCACTAACAAGTAGGTCAACTGATCGTTTTGTTGGCGGTTTTCGTAAAACCTGCATGTTAAAATTTAAAACATTTTTAAATTCATCCAGCCTTTTGACGTTCAACAAAATCTTTCGCTCTGAACACGACAAGGGACAGATACTCCCAAAACCGTATATATCGATACATTTTTCCGTGTGTACCGTATTCGATGACAAATTAGTTTACGTCGAAGCGTCTCCCCTAGCAACTTCCTCAAACTCTTGATAAGAGTTACTCTAAAAACTTCGTGCAGTTTCCAAATTGATTTCGATCGAAACTAGAAACTTAGTGCTGGCAACCGATAACTTAGTTTGTAGGGAACTAACGGGAATTTGTTTTCTAGTATTCATAAAACTTTTGCAGCTGTTATCCGTTCTGAAGCTATTGCGATGTGGAGTGGAAAGGATGCAGCCGTAATGAAAATTTCTCTCTCCATTATTGTATTGTCTTCCATTGTTTTAGAGTTGGAAATCTATTGAGACTTGTTAAGTCTATTGACTCGACGAAGTTATGAACTGATAAATATTGTTTTCTCATAAGTTTCAAAACAAAAGATTGTTAGAATACGATCGGACATTTTTGTGGAGTGTTTTTTTATCGAATAGATTTATAATTTAACAAATAAGATTACCTATTAAGAATGTTGAGTCTAGAGGGATGGATGAGGTGTACACAGGGAACAGATCTATAGTTTTGCAGAAGAATTATCTCATTGCGAGTTCCTTTATTTGAAATTGAAATAATTATTCACACTGTCGAACACCCCCAGTTAGAAATCCTTTGGCCGTTGTACACGGTCACACGAAGCCGCAATCAAAACACAATTTGTTTTGATTACGGCTTCGTCTGAAAATATTTCATGCGTGTATATAAAGGCGCTACTGGTGGTCATAGGCCTCTGCAGTTAAATCCTTGCTTAATTCTATGATCAGTCTTAAAACTCAGCTGACCGATCACCCTTTATATTGAGGTATACTTCTTTTTGCAATTAAAAAGGTACATCTTGAAAGCTATGCTATGGTGATACAGTTCTATCTTAGTATGCAGATAGGTACGATATCAGTAGAAGTGCACTTTGCGCAGCAAAAATAAACTTCCTGACGCCAATTTCACGAGATTTACAAAGGGAATGGAACAAGAAACTGCTCTTGTTTATGTACGAGTATATTAAGATCGTCGCTCACGTATGCCTTTTGGCATTACCTCGCGTCATAGGCTTATCGTCAACTACGCATTAACTCAACGTAATCATGCGTACCTAAACGTGTGCGTTACAGTGTGGTGTTTCGTAGAAATAATCCTGTGGGGATTTGAGTAATACAGTCAAATTCCCATTACTACTCATTGTAATAATGCAACAATATAAATTGCGTGATTTATTTAGAAAACGGGCGAATTTTTAAACATTTATAATGCAGTGGACTGCCGCGTTGATATTGGTTGAAGTTCCACGTACCCGAAAAAAACACTATGATTCAATATTTATTGTGTGTATCGCCAGTCTGTGGAATTCACTGCTGGTTTCCTGTTCCCAGCTCATTATAATTTGGATCTATTTAAAGTTCGAGTGAATCGGGTTCTTCTAGGCAAGCGTGCCCTCTAAGCCGCATCATTGCTTAGTTGCGGCCAAACACAAACCTATTTTAATTTAACCTTTTGAACGCTATTGTCACATATACGTGACAAGCAATCGCGAGCATAGGTTTCACCTTTTCAGTCATTTGTATCGTTTGGCATGAAAGTGTGGCTGGGCGTGGTGGCCACGCGCGTGCATTTATGCTCTGGCGTTCAAGTTTAAAAAAAGTTGAGGCAACGCGACGGTGATCCCGTGCTGCAGTGAGAGTTACGAGATTATCTGTGGTACGGGTATCTACGTGTGCGTTGACCTTTATTGTGCACTGAAGTAGAGTCGTAAGGAGAAAGCGTCAAGAGTTCATTGTGTGTACAATTAGAATGCATAGCTAGCTCTCTCGATTTACTTTGGAAATTGCAATAGCAGGTTTTTTCAAGCGTTTCCTGAACCGACGAGTTCTTTTATTGAATAACAAGCGCTGGTTTCTCGCCTTGTTGTTGTGAAACTAGTTTTTATTTTACTGAAACGTGGACGTGAAAATGCAGGATGTGTTTCATTTTACAGAGTAAAATGAAATGAGGAGAGACAAGTACTCCTATAAAAATTAAGTATACAGGGTGTAAACAACCTCGTCACGAAGACGTCAACCAAGCATTCTGTACATCAAACTAAGTAAGTTTACGCAAAATTTAATGCTGGGAAACGACTTTTTTTTTGGAGTTTAAAATCATGTTTTGTGGAAGAGCTCAATGTACTCGTATCGCACTCAAAACATTATGCTTATGGATAGATTGAATAGTACGGTGGTCGCGAAGGTGTTTTTAAGTATATAAAAAGTTTTTGGAGTTTAAAATCATGTTTTGTAGAAGAGCTCAATGTAACGCACTCAAAACATTATGCTTATGGATAGATTGAATAGTACGGGGGTCGCGAAGGTGTTTTTAAGTATATAAAAAGTTTTTGGAGTTTTAAAACATGTTTTGTGGAAGAGCTCAATGTAACGCACTCAAAACATTATGCTTATGGATAGATTGAATAGTACGGGGATCGCGGAGGTGTTTTTAAGTATATAAAAATCTTAGAATATAATCTTGTATTTAAAAACGACAGAGAGAACAAGTGCCTTTTGGCTTAGTTAATATATTACAGGACCTAGTTCTGTAACTCCATCTTCATTCCGATACGCAGGTAGTCAGTAAGTTCCATACGCACGATTCCATGTACTTTATACCGAAAGTAAGTATTTATTTTATAAAAACTGAATTATAAAAAAAAAACAGATAATACGTCTGTACCCGGTTAATGGGCAATTGGCTCGCTCCCATTATACTGGTTAAATGTATGTACTAAGGTACTTACACCTCTGCTAACCATTAGGGGATTAGAGGCGTGCTGCTATCTTAAAGTTTGAATTCATTGCTAAATTCTGCACCTACAAATACCAACATGTACCTAAAATACATTTTCTTAATTTCTCCATTTGTCCACCATTCGTAATCTGAGCCAACACAAAAATGTGAATGAAATCTACAAAACGGAAGCAATGTCTCGAATGCTTCTCGAATCCGTTCCGTTCGACCGGGGAGATTTGTGCGGGTGCCGTGAGAGCATTCCGAGGAAATAGTCGCCTTCTACGGTGCAGGCAGGGTTCAATGCTTTACGGAATATGGACATAGAACAGGAACTCTGTGAGAAAAGAAATCCATTCGGAAAACTGAAATTGTCGAATGTCTATGTGCTCTGGAAGACCGCGTTCCCTACTTTGTCATGACGATAGATAAATAAACGTGTAGTTTTAAGTGTCTTGGCTTGAGTATTTAAATGGAGGTGTTCACATATAGGACGACGGGATCACTGTCGTCCACGAGTTTTGCCAACTAAAAACCAACGATAAATTAATCTTCTCGACATAGTGGGAACGCAGCCGAAGTCTGTTTAGATTTTGTGTCTACACGCACAGTATCGAGTCTCAATTCTTCAAATCTAGAGATGGCAGGCCCAGCAACGGCCACATGTGACAAGAATGGCTTCGTGAAGGTGGAGAGGAAGAAGAGGAATAAGCCTCCTAGTTGGAACCAGTGCGGGGCCGCGCTGGAATGACCCAATATACTGCGTCCGACGATACCAACGACGCAGTTCTATGTGTCCCAGCTACATCACACCACAAAGGTTGAGGAGATCTTGGATTATGTCCGAGCAAAGACCATCTGGACCGTGAGGGTCGCGAAGTTGGAGTCGCTACACAACACGAATTTTAAATCGTTCGTGGTGCGAGTTCCGACTCATCATATTGAGACCTTCCTCAAGGAAGTGTTTTGGCCGAAAGGTGTCGTGTATCGGCGATTCCGTGGAAAGCTACGCGACACCGCGCAGCGCAGATATATGATATGGGTCTTTTGTTACCTGAATTATATTATATATTATTAACATTTTATTGAACACTCGAATTACCTAATTTCATGAGGGCAACTTACATGTTTTGAACATAAATAAATAATGATACTACCTGAAAGTTTCACTAAAATAAAGGCAAAGACAAAGATTTTTCTATTATTACAATGAAAATAAATTTAAAGAGGAAACTACGTGTACTTAGCTTCTAGTTTTACGAATTTCTTTGACATTCTAGTCGTAGTCGTTTTACAGCGTTTGAGCTCCAACAGATAAATATCGGTTCTTGGAAAAACTGAGGAAAAGTAAATTGTGTCGTTCGAAGTAAAAATCGTATCAGTTAGCCTTGGAACATCTTTTGAAAAGGAAAGAACTTATTGACACCAATTGGTACTGTCTTCAAGGAGTACGTATGATATCTTTGTATTGACGTGAACATTCTGTTACCTTCCCGTGCAAAAGATTGTTTATTACTAGCTGACCCACGCAACTTCGTCTGCGACACATTAGAGAGAAAAACGAAAGGAAAAATAATCCCCGTTTTTGCAACTTTTTTCATTCCTGCTCCGCTCCTAATAGTCGTAACGTGATGTTATATAGCCTATAGCCTTCCTCGATAAATGGACTATCCAACACATAAAGATTTTTTTCAATTAGAACCAGTAGTTCCTGAGATTAGCGCGTTCAACCAAACAAACAAACAAACATAAAAACTATTCTGCTTTATAATATTACAAACTATTCTGCTTTATAATATTAGTATAGATAGTATAGATTACAAGCTTTTATTTAGTTTCATCTGTTCCGATTTTTGTCTGTAATGGAATCTTGCAAGTTTTTGATCCACTTCGCGGTTACCGATTGAGCTGAAATTCGAACGCTTATGCATATCGCGGTACAATGTAGGTAATATTATGATAACATGGAGCTGATCTCGTGATGGAGCTGGAAGGTGGCCATAAGAACTCCATTATAGAATGACGTAACCCCATCCAAGTTGGATCGTTTGATTCGTCTTGACGAGTACTTTGTCTTTAGATGGTATCTAGGGTCTGATGATGAAGCTGCAAGGTGGTCATAGGAACTCCGATAAAAACACATAATCCCATCGAGTTTGGCTCGTTTGAGTCTTAAAGAGTGCTTTGGTCCCAAATGGTAACCACAGTTTGATGATGAAGCTGGAAGGTGGACATATTATCTCCGTAATAAAACAACGTTACTAAATCGAGATTGGACTCGTTTGATCCGTTTTGACGAATACTTTGGTGTTAGATGAGTTTAATAAATTATTCTTCTAACTGTAACATATTATTTATTATTTAAGTAGAGTAATAATTATTTACAATATATACACACTAACATTATAATAGAAAGAAAAAATATGTACAAATATCAAAAAGGGGTTACAGGGCATCGAAAAATTCGTCCACATCGCTGCCAACAGGAAAAGTGCCCAGAAGGCTGGCAGTATTGCCACGTTGAATGGCAATGCTGATTCTTTGGCCAAAAAATAGTCCCGCCCTCTGGTCACGTGAAGAGTCGACCAACCGTTTGGCGTTTTCCCGAAATACTAGGGGGCACTCGGACCCCATGGCCCTAGTGTTTCGACCCCAAATGGCTCAAACACATAATTACTAACTAAATTATTGTATTTGCGCTGTTTGAGGTTTTCAGCACCTGCAGCAGCCGCCCCAGCGCAGCACACCGTGCTAGGAAGATGAGATGGCGCAAGGGTGTCGACGCAAGTTGCGTCCTACACCAAAAGCCTACCCATCATACCATCTGGTCTCTTGCCATCGACGCGTGCCAAGCCAGTAGGTTCTAACACAGCTGACACCCCGGCGGTGGCAAGAGCACGGTGGCGAGAGATCATTAATGCTGGCGTGACGCGCTATCCGACCTGCACTCTTAATGCAAGAAAGGCCATGGTGTCCGAGGCAGTCGACTGCTTCACCACATTGACAGCGATGTGGAGCCCCACAAGGAGCGCCCAAACGCAAACAAGTAGCGAGCCGGAAGGTCGTGTCACCTAACAAAGTGCCTATATTAGGTGACGGTAGTGCCTGAAGCCAGAGACCCGACTCCCACTCACCCACAGCCAGCAGGCGGGCACGCTCAGCAGTATTGGTAGACGTATTAATAAGTTTATTCCGTACCAACCTGCAGAGCAGCTCATCCCACTGTCTCTGGGAAAACGGGTTCTCGGGCCGATCCGTGTCCGGGCAAGTCACTTTCCAGGCGTCCTCTGCGTCGGTCAAGCACGGCACTTCCGAGTCAACCAAGGAAAGACTTAAAATTTTCCTGGTTAGCTTTTCAGTGCTGTGGACAGAAGACAGGAACGCCGGTAAGCTTATACTAGAAATTTTGCGGACGCCGAAACCACCAAAACGAATTGGTAGTGTGGCTGGCAGCCACGCTCGGTCGTCCAGGGCCACATTAAGAATGGATGTTAAAGTGTTGCGAATAATTTGATCAATTTTGTCCAAAAGTTGTGGTTGCTTCCAAAGAGGAGAACAACGGAGAAAATATGGACCAAAACAGCAATATCTGATAATGGTAAATGCCGCATGTAAATTAATTTTGGAATGTCTGTCCGAAATATCATTGAAATGTATAATTTTGTCATCGATAAAAGATGAAAAAAATTTCTTCTAAAATAGGGGAACCTAGGAGGTGCAGGGAACTTTTTTCTAAAAAAAATGTTTGAGGAGCTATGGCATTAAATTTATCTAAAATCGATTGTCTGTCGGTAACGTCAGAGAGGTAAATTTCACACTTTGATGGGTTAAGGTCTAGGCCAATGGATTTAAACCGATGTTTGAGGAGTTGCAAGTCAGCCAAAACGGTGTCAACATCACCTCCTAGCGTTCCATCGTCTAAATACCACACATTAAATTTTGAATTTAGTTATTGAATTATGGGATGAATAGCCAAACTGAAAATGACAGGCCCGAGAGGGTCACCTTGTTGGCAACCAACTGCAGATTCCAAAACGTTGTCCTTGTAAAGTAATTTTGAAGGGTGTCTATAACATTGCCACAAAAAACCATAAATTTCGGGTAATTATTCTTCTAGATAATGTGTGGTCAAAACATTACATTGTGCGTACTACGAATTACTACGGGCTACGGAAAACGCAGCTACGTGCTACGCCGTAGTAAATCTCGAATCATAAATTTAATACCAAAAAGATAACATTGAACCACAAAATTAAATTGAAAGTAAAAAAGACTTTAAAAAACACTTTTCCTTTAAAACGTTTACTATTAATTTAAAACATCATTACACAATTTATATGACACAAAAGCTTGTCGCGAGATTTATCTGTGTAGAATCTGTAGATATAGTCAAGTAAAAATAACTTGAACTAATTGATTTGAATTAAAAAATATATATCAAACTAAGTAAATAGGAGTAAGTACGTAAATCTCGCAACAAGCTTTTGTTGTTACTTGTTTAAAAAAAAAAGCTTTTTTACACTCAGTTTTTTTTGTTTTATTAGTATTATTGTAGCACATTTATTCATGCTCGTGGTTACGTTTACTGAATCCTTAATCTGAATCCTGGACCGTCTCACTGCAGGGCAAAGGTATGTACGTCATTATACGTGGTAGCCGTGGTAGGTAACAAACGACTGTATTTTCTTTAATCGTTTGTTTTTCCGGAAGCTTAAAAAATGGTTCGAACCAAAAAGGTTCCTGAAAAACGCAATGCTGATAGTGCTGATCTGATACATAATACGCAGGTAGGCACATAAAGTCTCCTAGGTTGTCACCGTCCCCGACATCTACTCGACCTTGAAGTTCGTAAAAACTCTCACAAAATATTTGTCGTGACAACCTCGTCGAAGCGCGTCTGGGGACCCATATCTTTCGCCAGAAGGTCACATTTCTTATTGCTTTGCCAACCATTTTTTTACGTATTTCCCAGGCAATGTGGGTAGCATGAATAAATTTAAAAACGAATTTTCATAAAAATCGTGGTATAAGGTTGGAAAACATGAGAAGAAATATTATAGGCAATATTACTCTAGGAAGAAGTGTTTTTTTTTTGAAAATCAAATAAGTAACCTTAGTACGCGTTCGCGGTTTTCTGTTAGAGAACCATAAAAAAGAGCTACCTTTTATTTATGCTAGTTCTCGAGCTATGTTGGGACGGTGAACAATATTATTACTGAAAAACACATGGGAAATATAATAATGGTAATACCTTGACCGCGTAACCGAGATCTTGTGCCAAAGTAGGTAGATTATAATCTACCGAAGTATGATGCGCTTAATTGTAAGCTAGGTACTTAGGTTTATAATCTTTCGACAATTTACAATCTCGCGAGATAGTTTCTAATTTAGAAATTTACTGCGACACATACAACTTAAAATCCTTTGTCCTGACTGACTGTCACGTACAAGCCCACAGAAAAAAAAAACAATTTTAATATTTTCTTTGAAAACAAAACCAAAACATAATTATTATATTTTCTTTGATAACGTTACTGTCAATACTATCAAATGAAATCCTTCGTTCACATTACGATTATAATCAATCAAATAGCAATCGAATTTCGAACTAGAAATTCTGTTTTCAAAATGTTGAATTCATAAGTTTATCCGACCTATAAAATGTCATAGTGACAATATTTACGTCATTTCATTTTAACATCATTATGATATAACTGGGTGGACCGTGAACGGATATTTTATGAAGCCTTATATTTTGATGATTAATTATTACATGTACGTCATCAGCGAACATGTGTATAATAGCTCCTTTGTTCCAATTATAATATTCACTGACGGGTTTCCAACATTACGTAGAATATTGGCAACGAGCTTTAAGCATAAATTTATAGAATTGTAATGATTACGAAACACAATAGAACTATGTATAACAATATATTTTTAGTTACGGTGTTGAACACAAACTGAGTAAACATTAAGCAATATTCAGTACGAAAACCGAAAGTTTAAAAAAATCTAATAACATCACGCCTATTATCCCTGAAGAGTTAGGCAGAGGTGAACCAATTTATAGACCCATATTTCGTCAGTTATGTTTAAGTCACTATGTAATAGTGGGCGAGCCCTTTGCCATCAACCGTTCACAAATCCTGATGGAAAACCCAAAAACACTTGACCTGGAACTCTAACCCAGGACCTCATCCTCAGCAGTCGCTCTTGCTACCAGCAGACCAATAAGGCAGTGAAAGTGGGAAAAGTGAAAAATGCCATGCAATTTGGTAGCAATAAGAATGGCACTTCATTTTCATGTGCTGCAATTTTTATTTACACCGTGAAAACCGGATATTCATATTCAACGGGCGGATGTAAATAAAACTATACGACTACTTACATGTGATATCACTTGCATATTTCACAAACTGTGCTATTCAAATTCACTGCAGGCACAATCCAGCCCTGAAATATACATAAAAATATGCTTATGCACTGTTTGACTCTAGTTCAACATAGTCAAGCTATTTCTACACAAGCAATGTTGAGTTCTAAAGTATCAACAGCAAAGTTTGGTTTTGTTTGCAAAAATTCTGTGTTCAAGCTTTCGCCAAATCCCTTTCGGATGTGTAGTAAAATCACGGCCCCGAAAATAGCGGTTGAATAAAAAACATGAGAGATGGCGCACTAAATAAATGGTATCTCTTCATTCTGCTTTTTATTTTAGTTTAAACAAGCAGGTCATGAATGAATAAGTTGACTTATTTCTGCTGGCTATTTCAGTAGTGGTTTTACTACTTTTACAAGCAGATGTAGTTTATATTCCGCGGATTTGACTTCCTCGCTCGGACTTCTTATACGTAAATATAGATGGTGTTTACAAAGTATCGTTGATCGTGCTTTCTCTAAATTTAAGAGACATAAAAATATAAAAAAAAAACAGGAGAAGTGGCAAAGGAAGGGTGTCCGTGTCCGCGCGACAGGCACAAGCACCTGACCTCTTGTGCCAATCATAAGCAAATGGCTATACTATATTGCAATAAATACATTGCTCCTCAACCACTACCTAAATTTGTCGCAAAGTGACTGGACAAGCAATGTAAAAATCACCAAACCATAGTTTAATGAGCACATACGTCGCGTGGTGCGGCCGCTGCTTCTAACGACGAGGTAGTGATGTGCTTGTGTACCGGATGTTTTTGTGTGGGTAAGTTGTACGGTGCTTGGTAAATACACGATGTGTTTGAAGGCATAAGGTTTATAATTGATTGTGTACTACGTTCTGATTTACGACGAATAAATGCTTTTTCTTTCTTTCTTTCTTTTACTGAACTGCATGTGTAGTAGTTGCCGTTTGGTAGGGATAAAGTGGAGACACAGTGTTCCGATACATTTTTGTCTAAAACTACTGCACCGATTTTCATGCTGTTTTCACCAATGGATAGAGTGGTTCTCGAGGAAGATTTATAAAAATTTTGTCAAGCAAGCGTGCGAAGCTGCATTAGCTAGTTAATATTATAACACAATGTGTGTACAACTGGAACTTATTACTCTATTATTACTAAATAGGCACCATTTAAAGAATTATGGTTTCATTACATTAAAAGTTATACAGAGCTGTGACTGTGAATGATGTAAAAAGTAACTGTTAATGAATATAAAAAAAATTAAGAATAGAAAAGAGTATTTATTGTTTATATTTCGAACTTGAAAATAGAGGGCTAGCTGACATTTAGTAAAGGATATGGAAACTGGTGGGCCAAAATTTAATAAGTTCAGATATGGTCTAAAAAATTAGCCATATTTTTCTATTTCAAAACATGAAAAATCAGCTCAATCTGGAAGAGGAGAAAAATGAGAGGTAATTCATTCAAAGTATTTAAATGCACTTTTGTTACTTGTTTACGATAGAGTGCCTTTAATTAATATTGAAAATGCCAATTTTTAACTAAAAAACCTAAATGATAATCGAAGTCTTATCGATTAAAAGCCGGTAATTATATCCGTGCCAGCATTGACAGCGGACCGACATTGACACTTGCCATATTTTTTTTTAAATGTTAATTTGCCGAAGAAAGTTCCTTGGCCGAAGACTACGGCAATTACTGCCAGTGTCACGTAGTAACTATACATGGGTATACACTTGCCAATTCTTTCTGCTCCACTCGTTTCGTGGTTTCCGTTATATTTTGTACCGTGTATGGCACTTCTATACTGGACACACCGAAGATCGCTCACATGTTTGATTGTTGTTTTTTTTTTGGATATTGTTGAAAATATGTATCGCTGAGTGAATAATTGTGGGATTGCAACTAATCACTGCAATAACCTAGGCCGACGGCCCCCCGGCGTGAAACAATTCTGTTAATGATTCGGCAGTGGCTGGTACCTAACTCTGAAAGTAAATATAACCTAGCTGAGCTAGGTAATTGTTCCACCTGCACAATTTCTAAACGACATTTTAATGATAATATAAGATGAATAAACCATGTAAGTACTACATTGAAATGTGTTTTTTTTTATTTATTATATTCTGGACGCCTTTTCGATAAATACATTTCTGTTATTTTCGTAAGGCTTTAAGTCATTGATATTCAATCATAGTATGACTTTTTAAACATTATCCACTAAATATAACATACATGAGTAACGTTTTTTTTAAAATAGAGACTAACATAACCTCACTTTTACTGAACCTGAAATAACTCAGCTCCCAGATTGTCAAAACTTACAGAATTTTCAGCGAGGGACTGATAAGTCTGAATCTATTAATTCATCCCATTTTCATCTCGTTACATCCAGGTCCAAGAATGTATGTAATCGTTTCCGTCTCCTTTAATAAAAAAACATGCGGGGCAGTCTTTAGTGCGTAACGGCGTATTCGTGACGGTCACGCGAGTTCCATAATTTTTGTTCACTTAAAAAGTGTTAAAGAAGTTTTCACATCAAAATTAAAATCATTTATTTTTATTGAAATCTGTCTTGTTCGACTGGCACAAGGACAGCCAAACAAGAAACCATTTTTTTTTTTTGTCGCTGTTTTCACAGCCCCCCCAGTAGTTTGTGGAGCGGCAAAGGGACTGTTACATCGAGTGCGGTTTGCCGCCAGTGCCACCACCCTATTTAGAATTCAGCGGCGATGAGAAGGTCCAAAGAAAAATCTACATTTTTAATACCATCCGCATCTTAAACGCGAAATGTTACACTCATAATCTCAATTCAAGTGGCTACAGATGCTGTTAAAGTCTAATTTTTGTCCAAGTTTGGGGAAAATGTTATTTATCTTTGCTTTGGAGTTTATAATGGGGCGTTTGTCATTTGGGGAAGGGAGAGTGTGCTTTCTTATAGCCTTGCTTTTGTGGGGTCTATACTGTAAATTATAAAGGTTGTTTATTTCGTCACCTGCATCCATTAAGGGAGCGATTCTTTTAATTATACTACACAACTTTGCGTAGAATCAGATCCGTAGGTTGATTTCAGAATAAATTTACAAAAGTCTAGCATGAGAAGTGGCCCGTGTTATTTCTGATTAAAACTTCATAAACATTACTCAAAATCTAAATCAAAGCATTTATTTCAAGTGGGTCTGTTTTATAAGCATACTTTAGTAAAGGGTCTAAATTAGCCCATTAATTTCAGCCAATGTTCTATTCATATTCTTATTCGTTATTGCACACAAACAACAACAAATATACATATTAATTGCAATAATATAGCTTATGTACAAAGGCAAAGCGAGCTATCTTACAGCAAGCCTTATTTTGCTGTTTTATTATTTACTAGCTTTTGCCCGCGGCTTCGCTCGCGTTAAGAAGTATTATTATTAATTAGGTCCAGTTTTTTCGGGTTTTCTTTTTTCAATCAGTCGAAAATCTCAAAAGATTTCTACAAACTTTCATCTCTTATTTTATACCCTTAGGGGTGGAATTTATCAAATTTCTTTCTTAGGGGATGCCTACGTCATAGTAGCTTTATGCATGCAAAGTCACAGCCCGATCGGTTTAAAATTGACAAAGTGTCATCCCCTATTTTATCCCCTTAGAGGTAGCATTTATCAGAATCCTTTATTAAGGGATGCCTACGTCATAGTAGCTTTATGCATGCAAAGTCTCAGCCCACTCGTTTTAAAATTGACAAAGTTTCATACAATGTTTCATCCCCTATTTTATCCCTTTAGGGGGAGATGACTACGTCATAGTAGCTTTATGCATGCAAAGTCTCAGTCCGATCGGCTTAAAATTGACAAAGTATCATACAAACTTTCATCCCCTATTTTATCCCTTTAGGGGTGGAATTTAGCAAAATACATTTTCAAAAGATGTCTACGTCATAGTAGCTTTATACATGCAAAGTCTCAGTCTGATCGGTTTAAAATTGACAAAGTTTCATACAAACGTTCATCCCCTATTTTATCCCTTTGGGGGTAAAATTTATCAAAATTCTTTCTTTGCGGATGCCTACGTCATAACATCTACCTGTATGCCAAATTTCAGCCCGATCCATACAGTGGTTTGGGCTGTGCGTTGATAGATCACTATGACAGTCAGTCAGTCAGTCAGTCAGTCAGTCACCTTTGAGTTATATATATTTAGATTTTTATGCAATTTACTATTTACTAATCATATTTTGGTCAAAGTACAACCTCCAGATAGTTGAGGAGCTCGAAACTAAATAATAATGGCCGCAAAGGTTAATTAATCTTCAATGGTAAACAGCGATAACCAAAGTCGTTCCGTGGATGGTTGATTATCTATTACATATCAAGTGTCATTCGAGCCTCGATGTCGTTAGTACCGAAATGGTCATTATCATTTGTAGGTATTTAACAGACGTTACAGGTAATAACTAGTCCGAAACAACCAGTTCGAGAGATGTCGTAATTAGTACCCAAAAGAGACGGGCCATAAAAGATGAGACTTGACGAGCGTCAGTAGTGGGGAGCTTGCACAGGTACGAAATACTTCTATTGAAACTACTTTGTCTTCTTCTCGAGGCATAATTAAGATTTCACAAAGTTATATAAGTGGTATGTCAAGGTCATCTTTCTTGGCATGGTTTGCACTACGTGGTGTATGGAGGAATGAGGCAGTCATTCCATGTAAAATTCTGGTGTTCAGTTGAATCCGGGTTGACTGGATGTCGACCCAAACATAGTCAGGAAAAGGCTAGGCAGATGATGGAAACATGGAATTGTTAAAAATGTACGAACATTTTCAAACACTCCCGTGTTTAGACTGCATTATCTAGCTCTAGATCTAGGTAATGTAGTCTTCATTCACACGTGGCAACACAAAATAAGCTCTCCTCTTTATACACTGCAGTAATTAATTAATTCTAAGAGCGCGCTGTTCTGGATGGCGACTGATAAGCACAAATAAACTAGTGGCCTCATCTGCAGGGTAACTTAACTTACTATTATGTTTTAAAACTTAATTAGGTATCTATTTTGTGCTGCACGGTCTTTGTATTTTCGTTTTGTTTGAGTTGTGTAAGAATAAAACATCATATTAATAATAAAAACACAGTTGGAAAAGAGCGAAGCCAGGTGCCGACTTAGGGCGACAGTAAGGCCTGAATTACTGTCACGCTGACGGTCGGTCGCGTAGGGTCGACCGACCGTTAGCGCTACAAGAGTTCAGGACTAACGTTTTACCTCCTAAGGTTTTTCCATAATTCCAGTAAATAACTTGACATAGCATTTCAGCTCACAGGAAATTATATGTTTCTATTTTCTAGGAAAGTAAAATTAAACAATTACCTGTTTTCTGCGCAAGGTCAGGTCAGGTCAGGATATGTTGCGAATAAAGGAGGTAGAGGTGTATCTAACTACAATATAGGTTGTCATTGCTTACGTAAACAATTCCCGACAAAATGTTTAAAGCTATTGAGGATTAAGGATATTTGGGTGACCCCCGACACAAAATGTGACCGAGTCATTCTCGGACTCTTTTTAAAACCCGTTCCGACACCTTCCAAACTAAGAAAACTGATGACAATACTATGCAATATACCACGCTTTCATACCGAGTTTCCTCCGTACCTCGGAAAGCTCGTTAAGCTGTTGGTCCTAGCGGTCATTTGTCCATCTTTGGCAGTCGTTACAGGTAGTCAGTGACCCAAAAAGTCTAACAACCAGTCTTACCAAGTGGTATCGTATTACCCAGTACTAACTGGGTTGTGGAGGTCAGATAGGCAGTCACTCCATGTAAAATTCTGGTATTCAGTTGCATCCGATTAGACTGGAAGCCGACTGCAACATAGTTGGGAAAAGGCTAGGTTTATTATGATGATGAATTAAAGATAACCCAAACATGAACTCATGAACACAAGCTAGTTTAGAACACAAACAATATGTCGTACAGTGCCCAGTCCCAGCATAAATCCCCCAGGTGTTAAATCCGGACATATGACGTCACTTCCTCCATATTTAACGTGCCGTTTCGATAGCGAAATTGAAACTAAATATTTGCGATGGAAATTGAATATGGTAACGATGACCATTCATCATTGTCGCGAAAATTCATTTCATATTAAACGGACGGAACATTTTATTTAATCTGTGTTTGTGGCTATGTCTGTGTCCTGGAGTACCTAGTATGCATTTTGAGCACGGTTAAGGGTTTTCCTGCTAATTTCTGAGTCCATACTCAGAAATTAGCAGGAAGATCCTGGGTTCCAATCCGGTTATCCATTTTTTTTTCATATGGGAAATCATCATATAACTTCTCTCACTATGAGTGTCAGACTTTTCCCCATCCATGTTCCTTCCTCGCCCTTTATGTTCCGGGGCCGCGGTGTCTCTTTCAAACAGTCCCGCAGCCTATTCCGGGGATCCTCGGTTCCATTCCGGGCTCGGGCAAAGTGTTATTGGATTTTTGTATCAAGAACTTCTCAGTAGCAGCTACAGAATCCATAGCAAGCAGTGACTTGAAAGTGACACTCATGTAAGATGTCACAGGGCAGAGAACTGTCATTAAAAGAAAAAAAACACGCGGGGCAGTTTTGGGGGACTGCGGATTGAAGTAAAATCTCGTAGCCCATCTGCTACGGCGTAGCCGCTACGGAAAGCGTACGTGACGGTCACGTGAGTTTTGTTCACTCAAAAAGTGCTCGCCTAAAGAAGTTTTCACTTCCAAAAACATTTGATTAAGAAAGAGCTGTCTTCCACAGGCTCCAAGTTCAAATTATAAAAAAAAAACAAATGTTTTTAAGTTTGAATTCTCTTCCATGTTTCGATTTATAACATCTAAACTAGAACGAGGAAACCGTCCACCTGACCTACCTGTCTATTGTCTAACTAACCCCTAGAGCTAGTATGTTCGGGCAATGATCGAACATTGAACTCCATGCACTGCTCCCGACTAGGGCCCACTGGGGACCAATGAAGGTGAAATACGGACCACGTTGGGGCCCACCCCTACGTTCCGAACATTCGGGAAACTTCTACCACTAATTAAACTATATAATTTTAAATTAAATCCATTATAATTTTCTACATTACACAGACTAGAAGATTGAACGAGCAAAATCTTGATATTATTTCTATTGTAGAAAACAATCCAACTGTAGACAAAATAATAAAAATATTTGCCTCTCAAAGCCACAAGAATCCTGTTATTTACCATTTACATTGACATTTTCCTTCCCCCACAACGACCACAACCAATTACTTATCTTAATATATATAAATCTCGTGTCACAATGTTTGTCCTCAATGGACTCCTAAACCACTTAACCGATTATAATAAAATTCGCACACCATGTGCAGTTCGATCCAACTTGAGAGATAGGATAGTTTAAATCTCAAATTATGAGACGCAGACGAAGTTGCGCGGGTCAGCTAGTGTCATATAAGTATTTACACTTTTCTCATATACTCTATAATAAACAACAACATTTGTTTATATGACAGCAATTTACCAGACATTATCATGTAAACATGGCCGAGTCATTAAAAAGAAGTGGCGAATCGGAGCAAAGTGGCGTAGCGTCGTAGTGGCGTACCGCGTACCGCGTAGTGGTGGGTAAATGAACATTACAGAACGCCATTGTCTCCCCAGAACACTAATGAACAACTAACGAACTGAGACAAGCACTTTGCGACGCCTTTCTGCTGCCGGTCTTAACAACCATGAACAATAAAAGAACGGGACAAAAATTATCAAGCGCTTTTTGGAATGCCCAGTTTGTGTTCTCTCGTATTGTAGGTTTTGGCTTTTGAAAAGCATGAGCTGATTAAAACTACCGACTGTTAGTCTGTCTGTAGTACCTATGTATGAAGTTCTGGCGTGTTTCTGTCAGATAGTGAAATACTTAAGTGTATTTATTCCTTATTTGCTATGTGACTAGGCGTGTCGAGTGTAAAAGGCGTCCAGAGAAGAAATAAATTTAATATTTTAATAATTTATTTATTTTATAGCATCATACCTACCTAAAGTAACACTAGAATCGAATAAAACTACGCAATAATATGAACTAAATATACAACAATTTTATTAAGGAGTAACAGTGTTATCTTTTTAATAGTAATTCAGTCTATACATTATTTACAAACTACAAATAGATCTATATTAGTCACAATGGAAAAGAATAACAGTGTCTCCTAAAAATCCTCCACATCGTTGTCAAAAGGACAAGTGCCCAGATGACTGGCAGCATTGCCACGTTGGATGGCAATGTTGGTTATACAACAAATAAAGTACCAGTAGTAGTAGTATATGTTAGGAAATATAATGTTTTCATTCATTCCTTGCCAAAGGAATTATCCTGTTTTTAGGGTTCCGTTGCCAAATGGCAAAAAACGGAACCCTTATAGATTCGTCATGTCTGTCTGTCTGTCCGTCCGTATGTCACAGCTACTTTTTTCCGAAACCATGAGAACTAGGCTGTAGAAACTTGGTAAGTAGATGTATTCTGTGAACCGCATAAAGATTTTCACACAAGAATATAAAAAAAAACAATAAATTTTGGGGGTCCCCATACTTAGAACTGAAACTCAAATTTTTTTTTTCATCAAACCCATCCGTGTGGGGTATCTATGTATAGGTCTTTGAAAATGATATTGAGGTTTCTATTTTATTTTTCTAAACTGAATAGTTACAGCAATAGACCCTTCCAAAGTGGAAAAATGTATGATGGACTATATAAGCTCCCACCGAAAATTGGTTTGATCGAGATCTAGTGAGTAGTTTTTTTTAATACGTCATCTTTTACATTATGTTACTCGCTGCTGCGGAACCCTTCATGTGCGAGTCCGACTCGCACTTGGTCGCTATTTTTTTGTACTGTTGCCATTGAAAAAGGCACTTTAGAAAATATCCGATTGGATTTGGATGAATGATACATACGGACGTACCCAAATATTGTCTTCGAATATGCGATCAATCAATCAAAGCTCACACAGCACAGCACATATTATTTTTCCTGATGATCCAAATTGTATTTACACTACACACACACACACACACACTACGCTACACTAGTAATACTGTTTGGTATTTCCTGATGGCATTATGAACACATCATTTCATAACATGATTGGCCTACTTACAATTAAATAACTTTTCCTCTCTTCTTCGTTGTATCAAAATACAACCCTTTCGTTAAAGCAAAAGCTACTAGAAAATAACACTCTGATGAATCAGTCAAGATTGGTAATGAGACTCTAGCTAATATTTTCAATGCTGTAACATCACTTTTCAAAGAGCGCTGTATGCTATGAATACTGAAATTCTGAGACTCTGATTCAGTTCAAGTCGAGCTCGACACACCCTTAATCCACTCCATGAGACACATCGACTAAGTTTAAAAAAAAAAAAAACACATAAACGCCCAAGAATGGAAAGTTTTCCTTGAAGATCCGCCAAATGCGGCTATGAATACGATTGTGGGCGTTTTGAACCGTTTACATGACCACTGAGTCTAATTGAGCTGAGCAATTGACCTAAGATGGGTCTTGGGATGCAAGTGATAACTATCTGAGCAGGTTTACACCTAACGAAATCAAATAGACTGTTGAGAACTTCTTAATATCAGTGTCTGAAATTTGCATTTGGCTGCCTCAAAGAGACTCTTGTAAGCCTGACGATATTCCTTTGACATCAATACGTAGATGATGGGGTTCATGCAAGTGCTTGAATACTCCAGCAGATGGGAGAACACATTAAGTACAGGTTTAGACTTGTACTCCTTGTATGCGAGTCTCGTAGCCAATACTGGTAAATGGGCTATGCAGAAAGATATCATGATGGCAGCAATCATAGCACACAGCTTCTTGTCTCTCCTTGTTGGCATTTTTTGCCTGATTAGTTTCCTTGTCAGTCTAAACGGTGCCTTGAAGTATTTTCCGATATCCTTATCATCTCTAGGAGACTGAGGAGCAGACGTGTCGCTGCTACTCGATGTTTTGTCAGTTTCAGGTATCCTTGATTCAGCAGTACAGCTTACCGGACTGGAAGGATCGCAGCCAGCCAGACTTTTCCCGTCAGTTGAAAGATCGGATTGAGTTTGTGATACTGGCAAGTGTGTGGGTCGTGTGGGTCGAAGATTTTTACTCTGGATTTTCTTTGCAGTCTGCACCGCCCACCATATGCGGGCGTAACATAAGGCTATAGTGACGACCGGTCCCGCAAAGGCAACAATTAACAAAAATTTTTTTGGAGAATAGCCGCTTTCGTCTTGCATCATGGTGCAAAATCCTCCGTTGGCTTCCAAGTCGAATCGACCCCATTTTCCAAAGATAGGTACCAGAAAAATTGTCAACGCCGATGCCCAGACAATCAGTATATTTATGTATATGTATCGTCTTTTGTATAACCTGGAAGAATAAATAAAATAGTTGAAATACTTTTCTTCAGAATTTGATGATTTTAATGTTTTAATTTTCCATTTAATTTTGACATGATAACTTACGTGGGGTAGAGCAGTGGATGACAAACAATTATATATCTGTTGATACTGATGGCAACCACGGTGAAGATTGAAGTGCTGTTCAGCACGAACTTGAAGTAAGCGTACATTTGGCACATCACCCAGCCATGGGTCCAGTGACCCTTTGTGAAAGTTATTGTCGTCATCGGCAATATGAAGCAATTGAAGATCAGGTCACTGGTGTGAAGGTTGATTATGAATATTGCTGTCGCATTCCGAACCTGGGAAAAAGACAAGCGTCACATTTATTGCAGGAATTGTATAAATAGTATTGTGTTAAAGCCTGCGGCAACAATACAATATTCCCAAGTTTAATATTAATCATATTTTATGCATATTTGTTCAGACAAAAGGACGTGCGCGTCATCATCGACGATAACTTCAAGTTTCTGCAAACAGACTTCCAGATCATTTTTAGCTGGACTCCTAAGAAATGTGTAACGTCATAGATTACTTGAAAATAACAATGGGAATTATAAATTAGCTGTTCCTGACTTGAAGTGAAGTCTGTGTGAAAGTCGACAAAAAACACCATGAGAGTGTACTACTGCGCACTGTATACGATCCGATCGATGTTATTTCTACATTCTAATGAAAACGAAGATAGAAATCTTTCAACAGTCTGTTGTTTTGTCGAATCTTCCGTCAACAAAACCCGTTTCCACGATGGTCATGCTACGCGCGCAGGTTGCGAAAAGGATCGAGTTAGGTCCATGTCCCCGAAAAGATAACAGTCTGATTATCTAAAATCAGCTGTCACTGTGACATGTTCCCATATAAAACTGTGTTTTAAACAGCTGTTTTTAGAGAATCAGAGCGTCATCTTTTTGGTGAACATGGACCTTAGACGTCCAGCCTAGTTCTCGACGAAGAATTGACAAAATGAACAAAAGAAATATGTCATTTTGTCGATTCTTTCTTCGAAGAAACCCGTTTCTACGGTGGGCATGCTACGCGGGCTGTATATTTTCTTCTCTTTTCCTGTTGCTTCAAGACGTCATGGTGGTAAACATGATGTCTCTGGTTCAAAGGTAGGAAAACGTGCTAAGTTAGACACTGACCTTTTTGCACCTAGCAAGTGCGACAATAGTAATAAGATTCCCAGGTATACCGATGAGCATGAAGATCACGCAGCACGCTGAAGCGAACTGAAGCAGGGCTTCTGGGTAGCACCAGAACAGACCAACTCGTGCTAGATCTTCGCTTGACTCGAACTCTTTCCCGAATTCGGAACCTGCAGCACCACCAGCTTCACTCGTATAATTACATGCACACATTTTCACTTTTGTCCAATATTTGTGAAAACAACTGACAGTCTAGTAAGATCACTGTTAAGGTTACAAGCGTTTAATTGATTCTCTATGCTAGGGAGACTCCCGGGTCACTTTGTAAGTTCCATTCTAATTTTGAATTGCTTGCATCTTGTGTCTCGCGTTACTCTTGGGTTCATTCATTTTGATAGATTTTGAAACGGTCCGTTCTCACTCATTAAAGAACTGTTACTGTCTGGTTGAGCGAATACATTACTGTATAATATGTAACAGTCATGAGCTGATAATTCCTTTAAGCGCACATAAACGTTTTCCCTATACGTCAAGTTGTCCTGTGGTTTGACGATCATTTTGTTAATTGCTACGTAATGAAATCAAAAATAAATGACGAATATTTTATCCATTGCTTTATTTATAAACGTTAGCTCATTTATAGTTCTACAAATTAGGTGCACCATATGTACCTTGTTATTTGTTTCTAGTTATAAATAATTAACGATTTATCGTTAGTTATTTATAACCACAAACCGGGAAGACAAACCAGCCGGTTTAAACCAGCAGTGTCTTAATTAAACCAGCTCTAATTTTGGGCCGACTCAATTAGCTTGTCACTGAGAGGAAGAAACCAATTAAACCAACATACAACATATTTCTATGCGATAATATAGCCGCGATCATCTCGCTCGTGGAGACGGCCCAGAAGAGAGTGTATAGAATAACGTGGCAAGGACGATAATATCGCCGCGATTATCTCGCTCGTGGAGACAGCCCAGAAGAGAGTATATAGAATAACGTGGCAAGGAGGATAATATCGCCGCGATCATCTAGCTCGTGGAGACAGCCCAGAAGAGTCGAGTGTATAGAATAACGTGGCAAGGACGATAATATCGCCGCTATTCTCTGTAACAAGTTTTCACTTCGAGAATGATGAATTTCATTTGAACGATAAATCTATGTGACCGACTGGCTGGTAACCCTTTTTCAGTCGATGTTCTTTCCATTCTGTATACTTTATTAAACAATGCACTTCGCCCGCGACTTCATCCGCGAAAATTAATATATGTAGTTTATAGTCTATTTAGGCTTGTTTGTTTTTTTCCTATGTTTCTCGGTAAAGTTGTAGCTTTCTAATGGTGTAAGAATTTTTAAAATCAGTCAAGCAGTTTTGAGTTAAATCGTAACAAACAAACAAAAAATCTAATCTTTCCTTTTTGTAATAGGTGGTGCATAGTACTTGCAACCAGCGTGTTGTATGACCAGAAGTATGAAAATGGACGAGGTGAAAAGAGTATAATATGTGTAGGGTGACTGGTAATTAGTGTACGACACTTAAACACGTGATTGAGAAGTCTGCGCTCGCGTCTCTGTTCGTCTGTGTTGCCAGTAAAAGTTATGGCACAGATTGGCGAACATTACGGTTACGTGGGGTGTCGATGTAATTATTATTTTTGTTTTGCTTTTCTATTTATTTTTTATTTATATTTGCTCGTTTATACTTTGTTTATACTTTATTTATTTTTTATTCTTAACCGTATCTGACCGTGGCATCACTTTGGGCCCTATCAGAATATCAGCGCTGTGACGTTTTTCTTTTAAATGTTACAGCGCCATGCTGAGATAGGAGCCTTTTGGTCTTGTACAGGACAAATTCTTTTTTGTATTTTGTTTGTTTTTTCTTATGATTTCGTTTTTTTTTTAGTTTTTTTTTCTCTCATTATGTTTACTTTAAACTAGTGTTATAATCAGAATTTTACCATTTTTTTTGCGACTGGGTGCTTGCGCGCGGACCTCCCTAGTGGTGTCAGCGTCATTTGCTACGACACCCTGGTGCTGGCACAGAGGAGGTGGCACGAGGCGGCGGCCGAAATTATGACGCGGGGTTGCTAAAAATTTGAGGGCGTTTCCATGCTAAACTAAACACATGCAATGCAATTAGTACATAAGATTATAAATAAAAATATACATTCTAAAATAACATTTACAAAAAAAGGCCGTAGTACCTACTAGACGAAGAAACAACATTTGCTTAAGACCACCTCGAACTAATTACGGAAGGAAAAATATACTATACGAAGGAGCAGAGTTGTGTAATAAATTGCCTAATGACATTAAAGAGATACAGTCCTTTACTTTATACAAAAAAACCATAAAGCATCACATCTTAAAAGATTTCTCTAGGTTTTAAATTTAAATTTAATCTACTATACCAATTTAATATATATTTACTAATTTGCTAAATATAAAATTAACTTCCTTTTTCTTTTTACCCACAACAATGTAAAATTGTGTGACCAGTGTCTACTACTCAACTTATTTATTTACGAGTACCTACCTACGTTCTTTTTTATAAGTAATTCTTTTATTTAGTTTTGAGATTACCTTGTATTTTTCTCATATAAAGTGAATTGTATTCTTTTTGAGAAATAAATGTCTTAAACCGTAAACTCTTATGAGAGGATTTAAAAAGGGTAAACTTTCCATTATAGGACAACGATTTTCGTAGTGTTTTTCCGCAAGTAAAACTATTTTTAGTTTACCCATACCGGGTTAGTTTATAACGTGTACTTCATTATAATTTAATATTGAAATGCTTATATGTATAATTTCGTTGCCTGTTGGCTAAACTGTGAAAAATAGGTCATTACAAATTAACACATTTCATGAGCCATATATGAAAAAACTATTAGTAGTGACGGTTTGTTATTCATGGCGAATGAATCAGTTTTGTTAGTCGTCCTTCATCATACGCATGTAATCTCAGAACGGTTAGGCAGAGATACAACGCCTGATAAAAAACTAACAGCAATTTATTCTTATTTATTACTTGCCCTACTGCCCGCGGCTTCCCCCGACCGAACCAATCTATCCGTTGGTGATAACAGCATGAAAATCTGTGCAGTAGTTTCTATGTTTATCGCGAACAGACAGACAGACAGACGCGGATTTGCGGCGCTGTGTTGTTTTATAATATGTAGGGATTTCACTTAAAATTACACGTTGTATGCGTGTCTGGTCAAATCAAAGTTGTGCTGATTATTCCATCAGTGAATGGACTTTTACTTTGATACCTCATATCTCGGAAACGTGACATTTTAGAATGTTTTGTTTTATTTTGTTTGCATGGAACCCTAATTCTTTTTTGACCCCTAAAAGGTTGAGGCCTAGTTTGGGGGTTAGGATCAGATTTGTGGACAAACACTCGTGTGCTTACTTATTATGATTGGCTTGTAACATGTGTTTTTAATTTTAAGTATCAATTTAATTTTTATTTTTTTTATTCTTGTTCTTAAATAATACTAATCTTAGTCGGTCCCAGCAGCGTACGCCAAATTATTCGCTTCCTGATTAGTGATCGCCCAGTACTTTTAGAGCTTTTCTCTTTATCATATCTATTAGTATTGAAAGTTATTAATATAGTTAGGTATTTAATTTGCGGTTATTCGTTTCTACAAAAACAGCAGTGACCTAATTCAATCACAGCGACAAACCAGAATCATCATCTGCCTATGTTAGGGTCGGCATCAAGTCTAACCGAATGCAGCTGAATACCAGTATTTTACATGGAGCAACTGCCTAGCTGGCTTTCAACTAGTTAATAGTGGGTAATACGATACCACTTGGGAAGACTGCATGGTTGTCAGTCTTTTTGAGCCACTGACTACCTGTAACGACTGCCAAAAATGGATAAATGACAGCCGGGACCAACAGCTTAACGTGCTTTCCGAGGCATGGAGGAAACTCGGTACGTAAGGGTGGTCACCCATCCACAGACTAACCTAGGTAAGCACGGCTCAACATAAAGATCGTCCCGAGCGGCTGTTATTATTTAGCCACGAGCATAAGCGAGCACAAACCAGAATAATAAACGAAATTCAATGATTCATTGGTATCACTGTGTCTATTTAAACAGTGGTCAGTGGTCAACTAAAACTGCGACCACAAATGAAAATCGATCGCTCTTTACATAATGGCTACACCACTGTAAATAGCGTTCTTGTTTATCGAGAATAAATACTTCAGTAGCTAGGTTTTGTGGGAATTCTCTTTGTTTCAGCATGGTTTGAAAGGAAAGGCTTTTGTTTAGGTACAGTTAAGATATTCAGCTTGAATATCTGAGTTATGCAAACCTGTTCTATCTTAAACATTCTCTTCATGCGTCACTTAAGCAACAGCCTTTTAGTTTTAAGTGTGTGAAAATCACTAAAAAATCCTTATCGGTATAATTGAACCGTCGAGGGTCATGTAGCTTCCCTTCGTTCCCGAAAGAATTCTATCAGTAGTTCCGTTCCCTCCGTAACTAACACTATTAATAAGTACAGATAGAGCTGGCACAAAAGGATAAGACGGGGTTTCTTAAGATCAGCAGATCCAAAATCAGCAACTTTCTATCACCATACAACACTACGAGTGCTTATTAGCCAGCAAGAACGTTCTCCAAAAAATACTTAAATCTCATAACGGATCACAATCCATACAAAAATACCCCATGCCCTATAACAAGGTGACGTATCTCAAAAAAAAGATAAAAATGTACAAAAAAATATGGCATACTCCCTAACTCGATTTTTTTACACCTTCTTATGGAAAAATTGCTTTAAAAATAGTGCAGGCACTATTATGAAAAATCATTTCGTATGAGTATTAATGGACCGATTTAAAAAAAATCTTTTTTTGTTTCAAAGGGTACCCCCAAGGTAGTTCCACGATCATAAAGTCAGGCCTCTGGTCTTTAGGATCCCGGAGAATAATTGAATTCTGTATAATAATATAAATAAATAAACATCACTGGACACCACACCAACACACAGCGCTACCTAGTGCCACACTAAGCAAAGCTTGTGTCGTGGACACTAGATAGTTGATATACTACATAATATACTTTTTTTGTTTGTAAATACATACTTACTATACATATAAACATCCATGACTTGGAAACAAATGCTCATCACACAAACATTTGCTCCTACCGTGATTTGAACCCAGGACCCTAAGAACGTAAGGCAGCGTCACTACCACTACGCCATTCGGGTCATCAAAAAGTATAGTATAATATTCAAACATTCAAGCTCAAGCTTTTGTTCTCACGTTTTCATAATCAGATGAATAAGGAGATAATCGTCAGTTGATGTTTGATTGAACAAAATAAATGTAATGTATTAAAAACTACCTTAATTGAAAAAAAAATAGATTATTTTTGAGATTTTACTTTCATTTCTCCAAGATCCTGGAGACTGGAGACCGGACTTTATAGCTGTGGGATTACCTAAGGGGTTCCCTTTAAAAAAAAAGTTTTTTTTTAGATCGGTCCATAAATACTCATACAAACGAACTTTTCATAACACTGCCTGACCTATTTTCATAGCATTTTTTTCATATGAAGGTGTAAAAAATTAACTTAGGAAGTATGCCATATTTTTTTTACATTTTTATCTTTTTTTTGAGATATGTCACATTGTTATAGGACGTGGGGCAATTTTGATCCATCTTCAAAAAACATACCCTAACATTTGATCTAGGTAAAACATTTTAGCAAGTTCCGACGCATTTCACAAAACTCCATTTGGTTATATGCGATCCTAATGGGTTTGTAGTTGGTAGCCGTTGATAGATTTATCCGGGAACAAAAAGAAAGCAGATTGCGAAGCTCGGAAGTCCATTCGGATGTATTCGACCGGCACTCGGATTACTGCAGCAGCGGTGTAACACGGGTGTTTCGAGTTAATGACGGTGCATTTGATCTACTTCATCGTCGCCTAGTTTTTTCTCAATTGTTGTGTCGGGTTACAGTTTAAACTAATGCAGCTGAAGGTATTTGTCATGGAGGGACCGCGTATCTGACCTTCACTGGTTGAATTTGTTGGTACACATAAAACAAGCACACTTGTTTTAAAAGTCTTTCTGATGAACCAGTTACTGTCAGACAACTTTATAAAGGATAGCAATGTGTTTCTTATTGTATTGTTCAACATATTCCACAGGTTTTTGAGGAAACACTAGTTGAGGATAGTTAGAGTTATGGTTAAGGATAATATTTAGTGTGTATTATTTTTGTGATTGAAATTGTCCGTATCACATGTCCAGGAAATATTTATTTCGTTATAATGTTTAGTTAGATCACTTACGCGGATAAACATACCTAAAAATGGTAAATGGATTGCTATGAATTAATAATGACTCAAGGAAAAATAAATTGAATAATGCGTTTTGCAAACTACGAAAAACATAATAGTGAAAAAAACGGCTAGACCGAGTCTTTGTTTGTTAATAGGTCTATTAAAAAAAACTATGCAGAGCAGTCTTTGGGCTTTGTCGATAGAAGTGAACACTCGAGTGAATCAGCAACAAGTGTTACGAAAAGCATACGTGATACGTGGTCACGCGAGTTCCATGATTTTTATTCACTCAAAAAGTGTTCACTCTAAGTTTTCAGTTCAAAAATACTAGATCAGAAAGTACTGTTGCTTCTATATCCATAATTTATCGACATTTTAATTGTAGTCTTGGTGGTCTTGATTTGTTTCAATTCCCAGGTCAGGCAAAGTATATTTAGCTTTGCCATCAGGCAGCTGCATGGAGTCTAGATTCGTGCACAGTTCATGGCTATAAGCTCGCCCTCTATAGTGTGAGACTTAAAACATAAATGGCGAAATGTCGTCGTACGGTCGACCAAGCTACTACTATAGATACAATGGTTACTATAGTGAAAGTGGTTCATAATGATGCTTCACTAATGTTTCACCAAAACTTCATTGACAAATTTTCATTTTACAACCAACGTTTCGTATACTTATTTATTTATTTATTTATTTATTTATTTAAGGACAACCAACAAAGCGTAAACCAAAAATACATATATAAGAACACATGTTGAATTTAACAGTTTATAGTGTAGCCTTAATTAAAGGCTGCCACGGCATGCATTGAACATAAATGAGAAAGGAAATACAGTAAGAGTCTTACTTTGTTTGTGACTATATTAACTGTATTTATATACCAATCTATTGGTACATAAATACAGCCAATTGTGACTTACATCTGGCACACAAATTAATATGAAAACCTACATAGTTCATTTTGTTTGACGTTGTGCTAACCAGAAAAAAAAAAAATTATATTAAAATAAAAAATTAAAATTACAACACATTCTCAATCGTAAAGCACATACAATAAAGTACAAATAAAAAACAAAACAATCAATACACTCTTTTACGACAATGCCATACGCAAGACAGATTTGACTTTGTTTAAGGAGTAAGACATATCAATATCAACATTAGGTGATCGTGACAGGCGACTAAATTGAACCTGCATTCTGTTAATGGTGGAGAAATGACCCACATTGGTTTTAAAGCCTTTAGCGCGAAGCAACTCATATCTAGACTTACGAGCAAGTTTGTAAGGCACATTTAGGTTTATTTGGTTCAATAAACGCGGGCAATCGAAGTGATTGTTTATTATTTTATATAAGAACAGATGATCTAGGATCATACGGCGATTTTCCAGACTCATGAGTTTGAAATGTTTCAAGCGTGAGCTGTAGCTAGGTAAATGTCTGACCATGTTGCATTGATATGACAAGTGCCACAGAAATCTTTTCTGCACTGATTCCAGACGACGTTTGTGAATTTCGTAAAATGGAGTCCAAACTACGCTGCAATATTCTAAGCCTGATCTGACAATTGAGTTAAAGATTGCTATTTTAGTGGAGGCGCGCTTAAAATCTTTACAGTTACGTAGAATAAAACCCAACATTTTAAACCCTCTAGTAGCAATTTTATCAACATGAATATTGAACCGAAGCTTATTGTCGATATAAACACCCAAATCGCGAATCACCTCTTTCTCGCAAATTATTTGGTCATTAATTTTATAATTACGAAAATACGGTCCTTTTTTCCTAGAAAAATGTACGTGATTGCATTTATCAGCATTAAGTAACATGTTATTGTCCAAGCACCACTGGGAAAAGCGGTCCAAATCCTCTTGGAGTTTAAATGGGTCCTGATTGCACTCCATTCGTTTTATAATTTTTAGGTCATCCGCGTATAAATATATCTTTGAGTGTACAAAACAAGACGCTACGTCGTTTATGAATATATTGAAAAACAAAGGGCCTAGATGGGAGCCTTGGGGTACGCCTGAGGGTGTCAGAAAAGGATCCGATGAATAACCGTTAACGACAACTTTTGACGTGCGTTTAACAAGGTAAGACTCACACCACTGCAATAAGCTTCCTGCAATTCCGAATGAGTGTAGTTTGTTAATCAGTATTTTGTGATCCACTTTGTCAAACGCCTTGCTAAAGTCGGTGTAAATTACATCTACAGGTGATCCTCGGTCTATGGCGACGACTAAATCCGATATAAAACACGCAAGATTGGTTCCCGTCGATCTGCCTTTCATAAAGCCATGTTGTTCAGGCATTAATGTTTGTTTCACATGCCACAAAAGTATAGGGTATACTAAAGCTTCGAATAGTTTGCCAAAAATGGACAGAATAGATACTGGTCTATAGTTACTCGCGGCGGATTTGTCCCCAGACTTAAAAATCGGTACTACTCGTGCTTCCTTCCACGCCTTTGGAAAACAACCTGTGCTCAATGATTTATTATAAATCATAGAGAGAGGCTCCCCCAACAAGTCACAACATTTTATTGCAAAAATAGAAGGCAGTCCGTCAGGCCCTGGCCCTTTATTAGGGTCAAGTCTCTTTAAAGCTTTAGTTACAGTATCCGTGGTTAGGGTTAATTGGGTCAGAAAATCAGTATGCTGACATTGGGAAGTCCTGTATCTAGCCGTATCGGCATCAGTATTGCCATTACTTGGGTTATAAACAGATGAAAAACATGAGGCAAAAATGTTGCAATTATCTGCTCCATTACTACCTTTGACATCGCCGTAATGAATTGATGAAGGGTACGTACTGTTACCGTTACGTTTGTGTTTTAAAAATGACCAAAAGAGCTTAGGGTTAGAAGTGATAGAAGATTCAATTGACTTTATATATTGTCTATAATTAATATGTGTTAATTTAGAAACTCTGTCTTTGAGCAAACGATATGAAATTCTATCCAGGGGGTTTTTAAATTTTGAATAAAGCGTACGGTACTTATTTTTTTCTTTTAGAAGGCGAACAAGATCCCTGTTGAACCAAACCGGATATTTGCAAGTTTTAGGCTTAATCTTAGGTACGTACATCTCAATAACATTATAAATAACTTTGTAAAATGAATCCAGCATTTCGTCGACATTACAACATTGTGAAAACTGGTCTTGCCATGATATTTTCCCTAATTCCTGAATGATATTGCTATAATCCGCTTTATAGAACTTAAATGTAGGCTCCTGGTTCGGGCGTAAAGTTTCCTCATGCAAGTTGCATAGCAGTTCAAATTCAAGGGGGGGATGGTATGAATCTATATTACTGAGAGGGCTTTTAGACACACTCAAACTTTTCACCGTTGTATCGGTCAATACAAGATCGAGTATCTTATTTTTACTGTTATAAACACAATTGTATTGAGCTAGATTATTTAACGAAATAAAGTCTAATAGTTTCTGCTCAAAAATGCCATTTTTATGTAGGGAAGGTGCAAGCGGTGCGCCAGGTGAGCCCACCCATTCAATGCTACTTAGGTATTTATTTCGCAAACAATTTATTCCGCAAGTGTTTGATTTTTAAAAACATTCATTTTAAAAAAAATATTTGTCATGTACTTCTTTTATCAAATGCATCAGGTGACATTTAATCATTTATGCATTTTTAATTTCTTATTTAGATACATTTGGATAAATCACGATTCTCCAAAATTATTTACAGGCTAGTATTTTTTTTAAGTAAAAGTTTAGGAAATGCATAGGTTTTTCACAACATGCAAACAAGTATACTCCATGCATGCATCAAGCAAGCAGCAAGTATGCAGCAAGCATGCAAGCAAGCATGCAGCAAGAAAGAAGGAAGCAAGCCGCAAGCATGTAGCAAGCCAGCAGAAAGCATACAGCGAGCAAGCTGCATTTCTGTCACATAAATTTGTGCTGATAGAAAACCAAATTAATTTATTATCTTTTTTTTAATGGCACATTCAATATGTGTAATGTCTTTATTCCATACGTTGTTGTAAAACGTGTTTGTCAAATACTACGATATTAAATAAAAGTTTATCGGATAATTATTTTACCAAGTGAATTATTTGTTAAAATTGTTGTTGAATAATGATGAAATGATATATAATGTGTTTGCTAACATAGATACTCACTGTTTGCTAATCGTTGCTTGTGAAGTAAAAGTTTTTAAATTAATGTTTGGTGAACTGACTGGTCAACTGAATTGCTACCTATAAAGATAAGCTCAGTGAGGAAACAACAACGCATCAAACGCAACAACCTTACCCCGAACCGCAACAAAAGCTACAATGTATACTTAGATATTACTTGACAGCAGTACGAGGATTATGTAAACTGCAGGCTGGCAGCAGGAGCAGGCAGGAGCCAGTTAGTAGCTCTTCAGCGAGTGTATGTCTGTTTGTCGAAGCCACCGGACCCGGTAACGTAAGGAGATTAGACCACGGTCACCGCACAGCTTTCAACCAAATGAGATGATTAGCTTAAAACTGTTAGCCTAAAATTTTCGGTGTTTCTCACGGGTTTTGTGGGTTTGCTTATTTGTTTTCTTGGCGTTAAAGTTTGTGGATATTTTTTTTTGGAATAGTCACGAAGGTGTTTTGATTTACGGATTTTTTTTTCTGTACTTGGAAGTGGCTTATTTGTAGCATGTACTTATGTAGTAAATACCCACAGACCAAATTCTGGCATGTTCTTTTGAAGAACCACACAGATTTGGGTGAACCTGTCCAGGCAGAACAAACATTTATCGTGTAGCTCGACTCTGCTCGACTAATAATGCCCAATTCCCACTATATCTTGACGACTGATAATCGTGTAGTTTAAGTGCCGTGGCAAGAGTATTTAAATGGAGGTGTTTACATATAGAACGACACGATAACTATCGTCCATGACTTTTGCCAACAAAACCACCACCACCGCACCATAGCCTACCATACCACTACCATAGCGTATACCTATTATACGTCTATACGTGAAGACTTGTAATTGGCTTTCTAGTAACTATGGTTACCCTTTTTTTTTTTTTTTTTTTTTTTTTTTTCTATATTTATTAGCTGTAAGTCTTCCATGTATTCAATAAATAAATAGATAAATCTCAAGGAGCTCAACGACACGATAAAAAATTTGTGGACGTCTTTTGCCTGAGTGATGACAAAGTCAAAAATCAAGTTTCTGTCACACTGTATTAATTAGACCATCGCAGTATAACTAGTGCTTTCTATGCAAATCACCCCTTACAAGAGAGTCCTGATTGCGCTTTTGTTTTATTTCTCATAAAATAATCGACTTTCTTCAACACTTCTGGTTGATTAAAATTCTAAACGGCGAAGAATAGCCAAGTTTCTTGATAAGCTAAGGGACTAACAGCCATTCGCTAACCAAAAATGATTTCAAGGGGGAATTGAGTAGGGCACGCCACGATAGTGGCGGTAAGTCCCCTCTTTGAGGAGTGGCTGGAGAGGCGCCACGGCGTCCTCACCTTCCGCCTGACGCAGGTCCTCACCGGACACGGATGTTTCGGGAGGTACCTGCACCGAATCGGGCGGGAGGAATCGCCCGGGTGTCTCCACTGCGAGGATCGACCGGAGGACACGGTGGAGCACACGGTGGAAGTCTGCCCTGCGTGGGCGGAGCTCCGCCGTGTCCTCGTGGCGGCGATCGGCGGTGGCGACCTCTCGCGTCCGGCCCTGGTTCAATCCATGGTCCGGAGCGAGACGGAATGGGAAGCCGTCGCCTCCTTCTGCGAAGCAGTCATGCTAGCGAAGGAGGTGGCGGAACGAGAGAGGGAGAGATCCTCTCTTCCCGGCCGCCGCGGGAGACGCAACGGGCGTCGGGGGCCACGTGGTGGCTACCGGCCACCGTAGATGCGGGCCTGTGGACGGCTGGCTATGGGCAATAGCTGGCCGTCCGGCCGTCTAACGACGACGACAGGCCGTGTCGACGGCGCGTTCGTGTTCCACGCGCGCCTCAAAGAGATGTCAGCAAAAGGAGAGGGGCCCGCAAGGGCCGAAGCCTGCCGGGGTTGCGGGCCTGTTCGAAAGAGATACCGCGGCCCCGGAACATGAAGGGCGAGGAAGGAACATGGATGGGTTTTAGTCAGTAAGAGTCTGACACTCCCTCCCGCTCCGCCCAGAGTGGGAGAAGTCATTTGATGATTTCCCATCCTAAAAAAAAAAAAAAAAAAAAAAAAAAAGGGGGAATTGAGTAACATTTTCAATTCAGATATTATTAATTAAAGCGTTAATGAAGTTTTATGTTCACAAAACGTTTCGTCTGCTAGGAAGCTTGTTAATTACGTTAATTATATTTGGTCATTCTATGAGAGTGAAGTCCAAATAAAAGAAAAAAAAATACAAAAGAAGTATCCAAATAAAAGTATCATAAAAGCTTGTTAGAGAAAAAATAAACACGGCTCTGAATAGATTTTATGATTTATGAATTTTCGGCTGTAAATATATAATATGTTATAAATTAAATGATAATTGTAATTAGTTTGCCCAGATGTCCGCCATTTTTATTACTAAACGGTAGTGGGTAAGCTTTGCTACTCACAGCGTTCAAATGATTTTTTATTGTACGGGAAGCTCATACAAGGCGAGGTTAGGTTATACTGGATATGTATAGTTTATTGTGTCCCAAAGTGTATTTTCCGAATATTGCCTAGAACGATTTACAATGCCGCTGTTCAGCTTTTCGATAACACTGTCAAAGCTTGTACAGCTACAAGCAAATTTATACGTTACTGAATAGAAAACGACACATATTTTAGGTGTATTTTCGTATCATTCTACATGTCCTGAAGAAAGAGGAAATATACTCATCATCATCATCTGCCCAGCCTTTTCCCAACTATGTTGGGGTCGACTGTCAGGCTAACAGGTTGCAGCTGAATACCAGTATTTTACATGGAGCGACTGTCTATCTGACCTCCGCAACCCAGTTAGTACTTACTGGGTAGGTAATACGGTACCACTTGGCAAGACTGGTTGTCAGACTTTTTGGGACAATGACTACCTGTAACGACTGTCAAAGATATACAACGTGTAACAGAAAGGGTATCGTCATATGAAAGGGTCTGCTACAGACCGTCAAACTGAACAACTTTTTCTTTGGGACCACCATCGAAATCGCGAAAAATTATCAACGGCCCCATACTAAATTTCAATACCTACTCGGCCAAATGTATGAGACAGCTGATTATTTTTTCGCGATTACGATGGTGGTCCCAAAGAAAAAGTATTTCAGTTTGATGGCACCCTTTCATATGACTATACCCTTTCTGTTACACGTTATATAAACAAATGAAAATATAATATTATTCATATTGGTCGTATTTTTCTTGACATGTCCTTCAAATGTCCCGTTTTCATGTGGTTGTTAATAAATAATATATCAAAAAGGGCATATATTTACCGGAGTCAACTAATACATCTCAAACAGAATCCCGGTTTGGGATTGAGAGTAAACCCCACGGATTTCCTTATCGCGTATTGGCGAAAATTTATAGAGTGTGAAAATTCTGTGTCTCGGCGGATCGGTGTGAAATGACAAACGTGACTCGAATGTAGACGTAAAGCCTGTTCAGACGTCGAGGGAGGACGCGCGGTTTTAAATGGGTGCTATGTATGAGTGCTGTTTTGGTGCGTGAGGCGTAGGAAGGCTCACCATAATTTATGTCTTTGCAAAACCCGAAATATGCGAATCATAAGTTTCAGTGTAAGCCCTGCTTACACTTTCATTAATTTTTTTACACAGTTTTGGAATGTCAGGATTAACTGTGGGCATTATATCATAATGAAGTCATTTTTATAGACGTTTTTTTTGGTAAATATGATTCACATGCTTCCAGACCTCGGCACAAATTTTAATTACTAGATTTTAGGAAAGATTTTAGCATTGTATACATGTAGTATATCAACTATCTAGTGTCCACGACACAAGCTTTGCTTAGTGTGGCGCTAGGTGGCGCTGTGTGTTAATGTCCAGCGATATTTATTTATTTATTTATTGTGTTTTTTCCTAACTATGACCAATGGATATTGTCGTTAATTTAGGCACTGCAAGCATCTTTATCGCATTATTTACTAATGATCTGGTTATATCTTTGTCGCAATATGTCATTGTCATCTGGTATGGAACTAACCCACCAAGTGCCTATCTATCCAGTCAAACACTTGTCCCCAAGCAAATATATAAACTTCCTGACAAATTCTACGTGCTCGATGGTCCACCTACACGTGCAGAAATAAATTCCTGCTACTTTTAAATTTCCAAAAATTGACCTGTGAAATTGTGAATGAATTTAGTGTGACTTATCTGGTTTCATACTGGTGTTTGTGTTAAGGTTCACTATTGCTTGTTCGGGTTTTGAGAAATGAAATAACGTGGTGTCTGTATGCAAGTATATTTGCGACTAGCTTAAACTACTATAAGTAATGTTTTTAAAGGCGGCATGTGGTATACATATAGCTAAGTATGTGGATATGTGACTTGCGTAGCTACGAAGACAATTCTCAATCTAACATACCGCCCACCAAAAGGACTTAAGTACTTTTACAATCAAAATTAAGTTCTAACAAATTAACATCTAAAAATCAAGTACCCAACTACAAATTGACAGGCTAGAGCCTAAATATTACAATCGTAAATTAATTATTAATGAAAATCTAACTATGCTTACTAAAATAATTTACAATATCTCAATAAAAATAAACTAAGTAGAATCAACTGGCAATGCACATAATTTAGTAATGGTTCTCTTTGTTATATAACCTCCACTTTTCACACTATACACCCTTGTGATACCATCCGTGCCTGGATGTTTATCTGTTATTCGTCCTAAGGACCATTTGCTGGGTGGTTGATTTTCAGTCTTGATCAACACAATATCCCCTATTGCAAATTCCTGTTGTTTCTTAATCCATTTAGGACGCTGCTGAAGTCTGGTCAAATATTCCTCTTGCCAGCGTCGCCAAAAGTCTTGAAGAACCTTTTGTGTATGTTGCCAACGTGACAAATTATGAACCTTCACAGCTTGCAGATCAGGCGAGGGTACAACAATTGGTGGTTCTCCAATTAAGAAATGGCCAGGAGTCAATGCATCTAAGCTGTCTATGTCAGTGTTATCTACTGGGCACAACGGGCGTGAATTCAGACAGGCTTCTATCTGGCATAATATTGTGTTCATTTCTTCGAACGTCAGGTGAGTTGTAATGACACGTTTCAGGTGGTACTTTATCGACTTCACGCCTGCTTCCCACAATCCTCCAAAGTTTGGACTATATGCTGGGATAAAGTGAAATTGTGTTCCATCTGTTGCTAGCGTGGATGAAATTTCGCCAGTCATCTTTGCTTCACTCCACAATTTATGAAGTTCTCTGTTTGCACCCACGAAGTTTTTACCATTATCACACCATAGGTGTCCACATTTACCCCTTCTGGCAACAAAACGTCGAAAGGCTGCTATAAATGCCTCTGAAGTGAGGTCTCCAACAAGCTCTATGTGGATTGCTTTAGTGGACATACATATGAAAATAGCCACATATGTCTTTTTAGTTTTGTTGCCTCTTCCTTTGGACATCAATGTTTGAAACGGTCCTGCGAAATCTACACCGCTATGCAGAAACGGTCTCGTCGGTGTTACTCTTTCCACCGGTAAGTCGCCCATTATTTGTTCTTTCGTTGTTGCATTAACTCGAGCACACTTCATGCATTTGTGAATATGTTTCTTCACCAGTGATTTAGCTCTTATAACCCAGTATTTAAAACGTAAGTGACATAACATTAACTGTACTCCTCCATGAAGTGTTTTCTCATGTGCTTCAGCAATGATTAACTGTATCATTGCATTTCTATTTCCCAAGATCACAGGATTCTTCTTATCACCAGGTAAGTTAGCATGTCTCAAGCGACCGCCCACCCTGAGTATATTTTTCTCGTCTAAGTATGGATTAAGGCATCGTAGCTGACTTCTTTTCTTAACTTGTTTCCCTATTTTTATTCTATCTATCTCTTCTTTAAATTCTTCCTCTTGAGTCTTTTTAATGCAGATCCTTAGAGTATCTTCTAATTCTTGCGTAGTTAAACTCTGATTTTCATTGGTTATATTCTTTTTATAGTTCAGAAATCTTCTACAGTAAGTAATCGCCTTTATTAAATCCGTTAATCTTTCAAAATTTTCAAATTGTGATATTAATGTTGTTTCAGGTTCTATACTCCGTTCTGTGTTCAGGTAAGTATTGATTTTAGTTTTCCTCATTTCCAAGTCTGTTTCTGTTATTTCATGTTTAATATTTATTTTTGTTTCAGATAGCCAGCCCGGTCCGTGCCACCATAAGTTACATTTTTTCAAGTCGGATAACAACATTCCTCTAGATGCCACATCAGCGGGATTTTCGTGTGACTGAACATGGAACCAATGCTTGTTATTTATGTTTTCAACAATTTCGACCACACGGTTTGCAACGAAGGGTTTCCACCTGTTAGGTTCACCACTAAGCCATGCGATAACAATTGAAGAGTCAGTCCATGCGTACATTCGTGTTGTCGGTATCCTCATTGATTGTCCAACTTGTTTCATTAATTTTGAAAGAAGTAGGGCACCACAAAGTTCTAGACGAGGTAACGAAATGGTCTTCAGTGGTGCTACTCTGGTTCTGGCAGCTATCAGTTTTGTTTTAATCTTGCTGTCTGGAGTTTCAATTCTAATATAGACTGCCGCTGCATAAGCACGCATTGAAGCATCGCTGAATCCGTGAATTTGTATTTTGTCGTTGTTAACAGTCATCGTACCAAGCCATCTCTCTATTTGTATTTCAGTTATGTTAACGAAGTCTGATCTTATTTCTCTCCATTCTTGTTCTAGTGTGTTACTAACTTGTTCATCCCAGTTAACCTTTTCAAGCCAGAGCTTTTGTATTAATATTTTAGCCATAACAGTACTCGGTGCTATCCAACCAAGGGGATCAAACACTCTTTGTATATCAGACAATATGTTTCGCTTTGTTATGGACTCGGTTATGGGTGTAAATCTAAGATTGTATTGAAACTGGTCTGTTTTTAAATTCCATTCAATTCCTAATGCTTTGAGAGTACCATCGAGGTTTAAATCAATATGTGCCTTTGCAGATTTTTTATCCTCCTCTATATACTTCATTAAATCGATACTATTGGATGCCCATTTCGTGAGTTCAAAACCGCCTCTTTTTAGTGTGTCTGATAATTCTTTAGAAAGTGTCATAGCTTCAGCTACTGAATCTGTGCCAGATAAAAGATCATCCATGTAAAAATCCTCGTTTATAATTTGTGCAACAAGAATATTATTCTTTGCTTCGTCTTTGGCTACCTGTTGGAGCGTTCTAACGGCCAAATATGGTGCAGACGCTGTACCGAAGGTGACTCTGAGCAATCGGTATTCTTCCAAGGTATCAGATTCCTGCTGCCTCCACAGGATTCGCTGAAATTCTGCATCTTCTTTGGCCACTAAAACTTGGAGGAACATTTGTTTTATATCTGCCATAAAACAGACTTGTTTCATGCGCCATCTCATCAAAATGTTTCTCAAGTCTTCTTGCAGCTGAGGGCCCACACGTAACTCATCGTTCAACGAAACGTTATTTGTTCCTCGACACGACGCATCAAATACAACGCGTGTTCGCGTGGACTCTTTGTCAGATCGGACAACAGCGTGGTGAGGTAAGTAGACAGCTCTTTTATCCTTTTCCTTATCAGATACTTTCTCGAGGTATCCTTGTTCTTTATACTCATTAATAACTTTACTATATTCTTTTTGCAGGTCTGGCGATTTCCTGAACTTCCTTTCTAATTGTGTAAATCTATGCGTTGCTATCGATTTTGTGTTACCGTCTGGTGATTGTGGACTGTATGTATTAAATGGCAATTTAACAATGTATCTTCCTTCTTTATTTCTAGTAGTTGTCTTTTCGTATACTTCTTCACACAGTTGTTCTTCCTTTGTTAAGTGTCTTTTAGTGTCTACGTCAATTTCCCATATTGATTTCAACATGTCTTCAATGTCAACTGAATGATGCATGACAACATACTGGTTTTGTTGTGTTGTATTAACTTCTCCGAAAAGAATCCAACCCAGGCTGGTTTCCTGAGCGCTTGGTGTGCCTGGCGGACCTTTGATTAGGTTGTTTTGCAGAATTTCGGCATATTCTTTCACACCCAAGAGCAGATCTATAGACCCTGGCTTGAAGTAAGTTGGATCAGCCAGGTTGAGGTCTTGAATGTGTGCCCATTCTTGTTTAGTGATTGTTTTGGTGGGTATCTTTGTGGTCAGTTGCTTGGACATCACGTATGCCTTGATCGGTAAACAATAGTTTCGGTCCAATCGTGATCGTATTTGTAGCTGTACCACGTGTTTTATATCAGTCTTCTGAGATCCCACCCCAATAATGCTTGCATTTACAGGTTGTCGTTCGAGCTTCAACAATTGAGTCGCCTTTTCGCTAATAAAAGCTGCTTCGGAACCTTGATCTATCAGCGCCCGCAGTAAAATGGTGTTACCTTGCTCGCTTGTTGCTGTACTACTGCCGTTGCTAAAAGTGCTGCTACTCTCTTCTTAGTACTGATACACCGTTCATAAGTTTCAGTGTAAGCCCTGCTTACACTTTCATTAATTTTTTTACACAGTTTTGGAATGTCAGGATTAACTGTGGGCATTATATCATAATGAAGTCATTTTTATAGACGTTTTTTTTGGTAAATATGATTCACATGCTTCCAGACCTCGGCACAAATTTTAATTACTAGATTTTAGGAAAGATTTTAGCATTGTATACATGTAGTATATCAACTATCTAGTGTCCACGACACAAGCTTTGCTTAGTGTGGCGCTAGGTGGCGCTGTGTGTTAATGTCCAGCGATATTTATTTATTTATTTATTGTGTTTTTTCCTAACTATGACCAATGGATATTGTCGTTAATTTAGGCACTGCAAGCATCTTTATCGCATTATTTACTAATGATCTGGTTATATCTTTGTCGCAATATGTCATTGTCATCTGGTATGGAACTAACCCACCAAGTGCCTATCTATCCAGTCAAACACTTGTCCCCAAGCAAATATATAAACTTCCTGACAAATTCTACGTGCTCGATGGTCCACCTACACGTGCAGAAATAAATTCCTGCTACTTTTAAATTTCCAAAAATTGACCTGTGAAATTGTGAATGAATTTAGTGTGACTTATCTGGTTTCATACTGGTGTTTGTGTTAAGGTTCACTATTGCTTGTTCGGGTTTTGAGAAATGAAATAACGTGGTGTCTGTATGCAAGTATATTTGCGACTAGCTTAAACTACTATAAGTAATGTTTTTAAAGGCGGCATGTGGTATACATATAGCTAAGTATGTGGATATGTGACTTGCGTAGCTACGAAGACAATTCTCAATCTAACATACCGCCCACCAAAAGGACTTAAGTACTTTTACAATCAAAATTAAGTTCTAACAAATTAACATCTAAAAATCAAGTACCCAACTACAAATTGACAGGCTAGAGCCTAAATATTACAATCGTAAATTAATTATTAATGAAAATCTAACTATGCTTACTAAAATAATTTACAATATCTCAATAAAAATAAACTAAGTAGAATCAACTGGCAATGCACATAATTTAGTAATGGTTCTCTTTGTTATATAACCTCCACTTTTCACACTATACACCCTTGTGATACCATCCGTGCCTGGATGTTTATCTGTTATTCGTCCTAAGGACCATTTGCTGGGTGGTTGATTTTCAGTCTTGATCAACACAATATCCCCTATTGCAAATTCCTGTTGTTTCTTAATCCATTTAGGACGCTGCTGAAGTCTGGTCAAATATTCCTCTTGCCAGCGTCGCCAAAAGTCTTGAAGAACCTTTTGTGTATGTTGCCAACGTGACAAATTATGAACCTTCACAGCTTGCAGATCAGGCGAGGGTACAACAATTGGTGGTTCTCCAATTAAGAAATGGCCAGGAGTCAATGCATCTAAGCTGTCTATGTCAGTGTTATCTACTGGGCACAACGGGCGTGAATTCAGACAGGCTTCTATCTGGCATAATATTGTGTTCATTTCTTCGAACGTCAGGTGAGTTGTAATGACACGTTTCAGGTGGTACTTTATCGACTTCACGCCTGCTTCCCACAATCCTCCAAAGTTTGGACTATATGCTGGGATAAAGTGAAATTGTGTTCCATCTGTTGCTAGCGTGGATGAAATTTCGCCAGTCATCTTTGCTTCACTCCACAATTTATGAAGTTCTCTGTTTGCACCCACGAAGTTTTTACCATTATCACACCATAGGTGTCCACATTTACCCCTTCTGGCAACAAAACGTCGAAAGGCTGCTATAAATGCCTCTGAAGTGAGGTCTCCAACAAGCTCTATGTGGATTGCTTTAGTGGACATACATATGAAAATAGCCACATATGTCTTTTTAGTTTTGTTGCCTCTTCCTTTGGACATCAATGTTTGAAACGGTCCTGCGAAATCTACACCGCTATGCAGAAACGGTCTCGTCGGTGTTACTCTTTCCACCGGTAAGTCGCCCATTATTTGTTCTTTCGTTGTTGCATTAACTCGAGCACACTTCATGCATTTGTGAATATGTTTCTTCACCAGTGATTTAGCTCTTATAACCCAGTATTTAAAACGTAAGTGACATAACATTAACTGTACTCCTCCATGAAGTGTTTTCTCATGTGCTTCAGCAATGATTAACTGTATCATTGCATTTCTATTTCCCAAGATCACAGGATTCTTCTTATCACCAGGTAAGTTAGCATGTCTCAAGCGACCGCCCACCCTGAGTATATTTTTCTCGTCTAAGTATGGATTAAGGCATCGTAGCTGACTTCTTTTCTTAACTTGTTTCCCTATTTTTATTCTATCTATCTCTTCTTTAAATTCTTCCTCTTGAGTCTTTTTAATGCAGATCCTTAGAGTATCTTCTAATTCTTGCGTAGTTAAACTCTGATTTTCATTGGTTATATTCTTTTTATAGTTCAGAAATCTTCTACAGTAAGTAATCGCCTTTATTAAATCCGTTAATCTTTCAAAATTTTCAAATTGTGATATTAATGTTGTTTCAGGTTCTATACTCCGTTCTGTGTTCAGGTAAGTATTGATTTTAGTTTTCCTCATTTCCAAGTCTGTTTCTGTTATTTCATGTTTAATATTTATTTTTGTTTCAGATAGCCAGCCCGGTCCGTGCCACCATAAGTTACATTTTTTCAAGTCGGATAACAACATTCCTCTAGATGCCACATCAGCGGGATTTTCGTGTGACTGAACATGGAACCAATGCTTGTTATTTATGTTTTCAACAATTTCGACCACACGGTTTGCAACGAAGGGTTTCCACCTGTTAGGTTCACCACTAAGCCATGCGATAACAATTGAAGAGTCAGTCCATGCGTACATTCGTGTTGTCGGTATCCTCATTGATTGTCCAACTTGTTTCATTAATTTTGAAAGAAGTAGGGCACCACAAAGTTCTAGACGAGGTAACGAAATGGTCTTCAGTGGTGCTACTCTGGTTCTGGCAGCTATCAGTTTTGTTTTAATCTTGCTGTCTGGAGTTTCAATTCTAATATAGACTGCCGCTGCATAAGCACGCATTGAAGCATCGCTGAATCCGTGAATTTGTATTTTGTCGTTGTTAACAGTCATCGTACCAAGCCATCTCTCTATTTGTATTTCAGTTATGTTAACGAAGTCTGATCTTATTTCTCTCCATTCTTGTTCTAGTGTGTTACTAACTTGTTCATCCCAGTTAACCTTTTCAAGCCAGAGCTTTTGTATTAATATTTTAGCCATAACAGTACTCGGTGCTATCCAACCAAGGGGATCAAACACTCTTTGTATATCAGACAATATGTTTCGCTTTGTTATGGACTCGGTTATGGGTGTAAATCTAAGATTGTATTGAAACTGGTCTGTTTTTAAATTCCATTCAATTCCTAATGCTTTGAGAGTACCATCGAGGTTTAAATCAATATGTGCCTTTGCAGATTTTTTATCCTCCTCTATATACTTCATTAAATCGATACTATTGGATGCCCATTTCGTGAGTTCAAAACCGCCTCTTTTTAGTGTGTCTGATAATTCTTTAGAAAGTGTCATAGCTTCAGCTACTGAATCTGTGCCAGATAAAAGATCATCCATGTAAAAATCCTCGTTTATAATTTGTGCAACAAGAATATTATTCTTTGCTTCGTCTTTGGCTACCTGTTGGAGCGTTCTAACGGCCAAATATGGTGCAGACGCTGTACCGAAGGTGACTCTGAGCAATCGGTATTCTTCCAAGGTATCAGATTCCTGCTGCCTCCACAGGATTCGCTGAAATTCTGCATCTTCTTTGGCCACTAAAACTTGGAGGAACATTTGTTTTATATCTGCCATAAAACAGACTTGTTTCATGCGCCATCTCATCAAAATGTTTCTCAAGTCTTCTTGCAGCTGAGGGCCCACACGTAACTCATCGTTCAACGAAACGTTATTTGTTCCTCGACACGACGCATCAAATACAACGCGTGTTCGCGTGGACTCTTTGTCAGATCGGACAACAGCGTGGTGAGGTAAGTAGACAGCTCTTTTATCCTTTTCCTTATCAGATACTTTCTCGAGGTATCCTTGTTCTTTATACTCATTAATAACTTTACTATATTCTTTTTGCAGGTCTGGCGATTTCCTGAACTTCCTTTCTAATTGTGTAAATCTATGCGTTGCTATCGATTTTGTGTTACCGTCTGGTGATTGTGGACTGTATGTATTAAATGGCAATTTAACAATGTATCTTCCTTCTTTATTTCTAGTAGTTGTCTTTTCGTATACTTCTTCACACAGTTGTTCTTCCTTTGTTAAGTGTCTTTTAGTGTCTACGTCAATTTCCCATATTGATTTCAACATGTCTTCAATGTCAACTGAATGATGCATGACAACATACTGGTTTTGTTGTGTTGTATTAACTTCTCCGAAAAGAATCCAACCCAGGCTGGTTTCCTGAGCGCTTGGTGTGCCTGGCGGACCTTTGATTAGGTTGTTTTGCAGAATTTCGGCATATTCTTTCACACCCAAGAGCAGATCTATAGACCCTGGCTTGAAGTAAGTTGGATCAGCCAGGTTGAGGTCTTGAATGTGTGCCCATTCTTGTTTAGTGATTGTTTTGGTGGGTATCTTTGTGGTCAGTTGCTTGGACATCACGTATGCCTTGATCGGTAAACAATAGTTTCGGTCCAATCGTGATCGTATTTGTAGCTGTACCACGTGTTTTATATCAGTCTTCTGAGATCCCACCCCAATAATGCTTGCATTTACAGGTTGTCGTTCGAGCTTCAACAATTGAGTCGCCTTTTCGCTAATAAAAGCTGCTTCGGAACCTTGATCTATCAGCGCCCGCAGTAAAATGGTGTTACCTTGCTCGCTTGTTGCTGTACTACTGCCGTTGCTAAAAGTGCTGCTACTCTCTTCTTAGTACTGAAATGCGACGCTATCATTGTATTGACTTGTAATGCTTGCTCTTCTTCTACATGTGCTACAGCTGGAGGTGTGGTGACCGATGATTCTCCATGCTGCTTGGTCTTGTTTTCATGCAAAAGGGAATGATGGCGCCTCTTACAAATACGACAAGATACTGGCACTTTACACTTAAATGCCGAGTGTCCTGGTACTAAGCAGTTAAAACATAATTGTTTGTTTTTCACAAATTCTCTTCTTTCAGTAGGTTCCTTCTTGCCAAATTCCTTGCAATGACTTAAACTGTGACTTTCTTTACACATCACACAAACTTTCTCCGTAACTGGTGCGGCAACATGACATGAACGCTCCTTTATTGTTTTATTGTCCTTTGATGTACTATTCTGATTTGTTAATTCCAGAGTGCGGAACTTCGATTCTAAGAACTTCTTCAAATCACTCCAGGTAGGTAAGTTTTCAGATTCTTCTTTATATGCATGTTCTTCCCAGTTCTTGTGCGTCTCCGGGTCCATCTTCTGCACTAGAAGATATATAAGGAATGGATCCCAAGAGCCGACATCAATCTTTAAATTAATAAAGTTGTTAAGGCACTCTGTGGTTGTATCTAACAACCCCTTTAACTGAGAAGCTGATTGAGAGGTCATCTTCTTTTGGTTGCATAACCTTTTCATGGAATGATTCAAAAGTAAGCGTTTGTTGCCGTATCTCTTTTTCAAAATATCCCATGCATTTACGTAATTGTTATCGGTTACCTGTATATGCTTCAATAGTGATTCGGCTTCTTGAGTAACACTAGTCTTCAAATAATGAAGCTTCTGGACGTCGCGAAGCGAAGTGTTATTGTGCACCAACGAGATAAACAAATCTTGAAAAGTTTGCCATGATTCATAATTACCGGAAAACTTCGGTATCTCGATCCTCGGCAGGTGCACGAGGTTATTTTGTGGATTCGCGCCGTCGAAACTACTATTTGGTGATCTTGATTCCACCGCTGATTGTTCAGATAACGAAATAACCATGTCCTTTAAGTCACCTTGAAGCACGTTAAACAAATCTTCATAAATAAAAAATTCCTCTTGTAAAAAATATGGCAATGTTCCTTTTTGTTCCTTTGGCGTTATTTTTACCAAGTCTTTATGCGCACATTTGAACGTATTCCAATAATCTTCGATGATTTTCATACGTGCTTCAATATATCCTCTTGTTAGGCGTGCTTTAGGACATTTCTTTAGGTTTGATTGTGTTTTACGTAATAGGTTTGCAGTATCTTCTAACACGGAGAGAATTTTCTGTTGTTCTTCAGTCGTATTCATTTTCACATAAACAAGCTTGAATGCTGCTGATACCCGATGTATAAAGTCGTCACTTAATTATTACTACAAGTCTTCGTAGTAAACAACTTGCTAATTCTCGGAATCCGATGAGCACAAAAAAAAGGTCGGCTTATCGCTGCTGTGGAATGTGGGCCTTTTGTTCTCTCGACAAGCGTCCGTACTGGATGGATCCGGCTCGATTGCGACCATATGGTGTTTGTGTTAAGGTTCACTATTGCTTGTTCGGGTTTTGAGAAATGAAATAACGTGGTGTCTGTATGCAAGTATATTTGCGACTAGCTTAAACTACTATAAGTAATGTTTTTAAAGGCGGCATGTGGTATACATATAGCTAAGTATGTGGATATGTGACTTGCGTAGCTACGAAGACAATTCTCAATCTAACACATACTTTGCGTATTATTGTTTTCGCAATGAACTGTTTTAACTTTAAAAGAGGAATACCTACGTATTTTATGTACCACTCCTTAGTCTTCGCAACCTATTACTTTGAAAGGTATCTTAAAAAATAGACCAATTAATAATAATATAAATAGCTGGACATTACACACAGCGCTATCTAGTGCCACACTAAGTAAGGCTTATGTCGATATCACCATTCTTTTTTGTTTGTAAATCCATACTTATCTATATCTAAATATATATGCATCTATTAAAATCGTAGGAAAGTCAAAACTGTTCATTGATTTTTTTTTTAAAAGAATATTTGGGGCGTGATCTACAATCGATATCAAAGCCAAAAATAAAGTTTTTTGAATTTTTGTTTGTTTGTCTGTATGTATGTCCGGGCTAAACTCAAAAAGTACAGCATGGATTTACTGCCATTTTTGCATGAATATTACAAAGAGGTCGGGTCAACATATAGGCTACATATTATCACGCTATCACCTCCGGGGGAGGAGCTGTGAATCTTTATGACTGACTGAGTGATATATCAACGCACAGCCCAAACCGCTCGGTCTACATATTCCAAATTTGGCAAAAAAGTTTCTTATGTAGTTTAGACTTTGGGGCGCAGAAAGGATTTTTCAAAATTCACCCTCTAAGGGGGTGAAACGGGGATCCAAAGTTTGTATGGGGAAACTAGATTAGTTAGACTATTTCATTTGAAACTTCACAGGAGTACTCCTATTGATAAATGAGGAGAAACGGGTTTCAGGTTTTTTCTAAATTCAAACCTTAAAAGGGGGAAAGGGGGTAACCATGTCTAAAAATCAATGCACAGCCAAAACCGCTGGGTCAACAAATTCCAAAATTGGCAAATAGGTTTTCTATGTACTCTTGGGGTGCAGATAGAAATAATTTACTAAATTCGTCCTCCAAAGGGGTGAAACGAAGCTCCAAACCTTGAATGGGGAAACAAGATTAGTTAGTCTATTTTATTTGAAACTTAACAGAAGTACTCCTATCGATAAATGAACATTGTTTCACTTTTGTTCAGAATTCAACCCCTAATATGGAGAAATGGCGTGACAAAGTCTGAAAATCAACATGTTTGTATTGTGTATCGGGTGTATTACAAAAATAATGATTTTAAGATGTAATGTGGCGGACCTGAAATTCCATCATCCCCATTTGGGTTGCAATGGGGTTGAAATGAAAAATTAAAAATCATTATGGGTGTCGCTTCCGAGATTATCAGGGGTGCTGATTACGAATATGGTATTTATTATGACACCCAGAAGATAGCGGATTCGAATTCTGTACCTACAGGTTTATTGGGGTATCAGGACAAATGCGCGACTTAATGGTAACTAAGGTTTATCCTGTAGAATCAACATACTCGTAACATCATCATGGTTGAATAAATAAATAAATCACCATCATCATCACCTTTAAAAAAAAATAAAAAAAATTGTGTCTATTCGGTAGGTTAGAAAACAAGTCGTAGGCTATTTTTATACCCCTAGGTGGCAAAGGTGGTTCACGCGGACGAAGTCGCGGGCAACAGCTAGTTATACATATAAACATCCATGACTCGGAAACAAAAGTCCATGCTCAACACACAAACATCTGCTCCTACCGGGATTCGAACCCAAGGCAGCTTCACTACCGCTGCGCCATTCGGTTCGTCAGATTACTTGGCGAAGGCTGAGGTTATCCGCTGGATGGAAAAACTTTCATGACCCTTAGGCGAGGCCTATGTTCAGTACTATGTGTGTTTCACTGATATGTTTATGACTTTGATAAATGGTTTAAAAAGAAGCCATTCAAGCCAAGTATGTAACTGTACGCATATTCGTAACTATACCTAAATAGATATTTGAAATTGCCACCCGTCATTTAGCTATGGCCCGCAGCCCCATACTGAGCCATAAATCCTCAAGTAACATAAAAATAAGTAAGTACATTCACGAGCATTCCAAGGTCGTTCAATATAAATAAATCACTAAAACATACCCTGCGTCGGACGCGAGTGAAGCTCTCGCTGGCATTCGATTTAACGCAACATTTACCACTCTTTGAACAGCCAAGACAAACGGCAAACATCACACTGACGCAAAGTAGCGAAGAAGTGAATATATCCTCCATTCACATTACGTGTGGCCATTATGTGCGGTTATAAAAGGGTCTAAGGGTGTGGTGAACCTAACATGTCCCGCGGGGGCATTATTTATGCCCGCGGAACGGGACAGTCCGACGGTGTCCCAAGATGTTCGGCATAAAATATGGGCAACGCCGCCCAACTTCCGAAGAATAATGAGTGACCCAAATTGTGTGCTTTTGACAACTAATGGTAACAATGTTTGCTACTTTTTCTCGGACCTTAGCGAGCGGTTTAGGCGTATTCGCACAATGTTACATCTTAAATCCTAAGCGGTCTATTACGTAATTCCGCACGCTTAAATTTTCTTTATTCGTCTGACATAGCCTATAGCCCAGTTTAGGCGTAATTTACGACGAAGAAGTAGATTTTCTCAGCCCTTTTTTTCAGTGAAACCCTGAATAAGTTTTTTTTTCGGTAAAGTATTTTGTGAATTCAATAATGCCTGCCTCCTTGGCTTCGTATGCTCGAACTTGGTGTATGATATTCGTATATCAAATACATTTACAAGAATTTATGTTACCTCAGGGGATTACACAAAATGTAACCATAACAAGTCGTCGAGATCGCATAAAGTAGTCGAGGCTTGAGACGTTAAGTTGAACGTAGGTACAGCATAAGTGAGTTTAGATAAATATCGCTGGACATTAACACACAGCGCTATCTAGTGCCACACTATGCAAAGCTTGTGTCGTGGATACCAGATACTTTTTTGTTTGTAAATACATACTTATTATACATACAAACCTCCATGACTCGGAAACAAATGTCCATGGTCATCACATAAACATTTGCTCCTACCGGGATTTGAACCCAGGACCCTATGAACGCAAGGCACCTTCACTACAACTACGCCATTCGAGTCGTCAAAACATATATGAAAGAAAATGCGCTAACGCTTTGGGAAGTTTGGTATGAAAATACTAAGAAATATCCCTAGTATTGTTTTCTTAGTTTTGTTTTGGCACGGAGGAAACTCGGTATGTAAGGGTGGTCGCCCATCCACATACCAACCTAGGCAAGCATGGCTTAACCTAAAGATCGACCCGAGCGGCTGACATTATTTAGCCACGAGCTCCTCAAACTTCTTCTATAACGATTAAAACTATCATGGATTTCTCTTTGCCTTTACTATAAACTAGCTGACCCACGCAACTTCGTCTGCGTCACATATATGAGAGAAAAAGCTCACAAAGGCATAAATTTTCCCCGTTTTTGCAACATTTTTCATTTATGTTCCGCTTCTATTGGTCATAGCGTGATGATATATAGCCTATAACCTTCCTCGATAAATGGACTATCCAACACAAAAAGATTTTTTCAATTCCTACCAGTAGTTCCTGAGATTAGCGCGTTCAAACAAACAAACAAACTCTTCAGCTTTATAATATTAGTATAGACTAGCTTCTGCCAGCGGCTTCGCCCGCGTGAAGTTTCAAAATTGGGATTGAGTGAGAATATTATAAACGTAAGAGTAAACAAATATAATAATAACAAATCTCCGAACTGCTAAGCTATCGGGAGTTACACGTGTTATTGTGAGTCAACTATGAAAGATAGACATATGCTGTCTTGGGATATTTTTTATATAATTTTATGTGGAATATTTCCGTCACACATGATTTCTATGTAGCTTTAACCATTAAGGCTGCACACGCGACGGAAGCTAAAAAAACCAAGTAACTTCTCCCGTTTTCCCAACATTTCCTTTCACTGCTCTGCTCCTATTAATGGTAGCGTGATGAAAAGTATACTATTACCTGCTCAGGAGTATGTAGAATAATTGTACCAAGTTTCGTTAAAATCCGTCGAGTAGTTTTTTTTTCTATAAATAACATACAGACAGACAGACAGACAGACAGACAGACAGAAAGACAGACAGACAGACAAAAATTTTACTGATTGCATTTTTGGCATCAGTATCGATCACTAATCACCCCCCGATAGTTATTTTGTAAATATATTTCATGTACAGAATTGACCTCTCTACAGATTTATTATAAGTATATATATAGATTTTGCTGTTCAATCACATACTTTTAATTAAATCGCTTGAATTGGCTTTAAATTAAATGCTACGTTTACGATCCAAAATAACTTTTTACTAACCAAATCACACAAAGCATTTATGGCCATCAATATTAACCAGGCAACACTAAACCGTTATAATCTACAAAGCGGTTTACATCACGCATGGCAACCCTCAGCAAAACAGATCAAAAGCGACGGTGGTGCCGCCGGTGAGTAATTGGCGAACCAAATCGGCCGGTTGATTTGGACATGCGACGAAAGTTTATCTTTTGGCTTGATGCAGACGAAATGTGGCCGATTGCGAGCGTAAGGCTTGTTTACTGGCAGACTAATTAAACTCAACTGTGTGTAAGTTCGGAGTACTGTCACTGTGAAGTAATGTAGGTACCTACTTACAAACCGTAGGGAAAGTATAACTTTGCTGAACATTATAAAGGGTGTAAAACACCTCTTCACAAAGCCGAAAGGCACTTGTTCTCCCCATCATTGTAATATTTTTTTGTTTCTACACCATACCTGGGAACGTTCTAGTTACGGAGATATGGGGGGTCAAAGTTACAACTTTTTGAGAAGTTTTTTTTTAATACAAGTTTTTTCTGTAAGATTTTGACTTTTAACACCTCCACGATGCACAATGTTTTAAGTGCGTTACATTGAGTTCTACCACAAAACATGATTTATAACCTCAAAAAAAAAAGTTTTTAAGTAAAGTTACTTACTTTGATGTACAGAATGCTTGGTTAACGGCTTTGTGATGAGGTGGTTTACACCCTGTATAACATCAAGGCTGTAAGGGTTAGGTAGAAGTGAACGTAAACCCCACCCCCACATTTACACATCCACATTTTACCGGTTAGGTTTAAGTCCCATGTAATAGGGGGCGAGCCAATTGCCATCAAACGGTCACAAATTCTGACTCTGTGGCGGTTACTGAGGAATTCTTGATGGAAAACCCCAATATACTGAACTAAAGTACATAAGAAAGTTATAAATAACTTCTTAGCTAAGTAGGTATAATTATGGTTCTACGATCGAGAATTGGTCAGAGATTAATATACTAGTTTTGAAGTACACCGTGATTTTATTTATTAATTTATTTAAACTTCATGTACAATAGTGGTACATAGGCGGACTTAATGACACAAGGCATTCTCTACCAGTCAACCATTGGGTCAAATAGACAGCATTGTGATAGAGTACAATAAAAATAAAAAGAAACATACCATCTTGTGATCCTAAAATAAACACATAAATAGGTACCTACATACTAATACATAAATAAGCATATAAAATAAACTAATATATGTAAATACATATGAATAGTCCGAAATACGAGAAATCTTTTGATATAATTACAAAGACTCTATGAATGACTATATGGTAAACAACTTAGACCGACTTTAAATAAAACTTCCTAACTTTTTTTTTGAAAGCCAATTTGCTTTCGGCTTTTTTAATGCCAAGGGGTAGCGCGTTCCAGAGTTTTATAGTGGAGATAGCATAAGAAGAGGACATAAAACCAGTACGGTGAGAGGGAATTTGAAGTATTAGGTTTTTGAAAGCTCGAAGGTTCCGACTGTGAGAACTACCCAACACCTTAAAATAAGTTTTTAAATATTCAGGAGCACATGGATCATTCATGGTGGTGAAAAGCAAGCAGAGAGATCAGAGGGACCTCCTGAGTCTGATAGGCAGCTGATTCTGATTTCAGCTGAGAGCGGTAAGAAGAGATATGATCATATTTACGAAGGCCAAAAATGAAACGAATGCAACTGTTGAGAAGACGATCCAATTTGCTAAGAAGTTCTTGGGTTAAATCAGAGTAACAAACATCAGCATAGTCGATAATGGGAAGCACAAGCGCCTGGACTAAAGTTGTTTTAGTGCTAGATGGGAGAAAATGTTTAAATCTATAGAGAGATATTTGTACGCCGTTGACGGCAAGACATAGCGCTCATTTTATAAATATTGACATCTATACTTTTGTTACCTATGTTCTACAAATAAAAATATTTGAATTTGAATTTGAGAGACCGCAGCGAGTAAGTGACTTTCTGGCTAACCTGGATTTTCTTTTGTTTTTACGAGCACCTCAGTTGTGATCATACATATAAATAAAAAAAATCTTTTTGAATTTATTCTTGTGCCTGACAGTACATTTAATTAAAAACTGCTTTGAAGTAAATAAATCGAACCGGGGGCGTCGGCCACGGGTGCCTCGACCACTGTGGGCCTAAGCCACGGACCCGTATTTTCGCGATCATGATGCTTGCAACAGCGTCGAAATATTGGGTGCTCGTAAAAACAAAAGAAAATCACGGATATAATCCCGCAAGTACTAAAACCGTGAAAGTCTAAAATAGTTTTAAAGTGTTATCTCATTGTTTACAATAAAAAAGAAACATTAATTCATACCCAAACAACAATTTAAAACCGTGAAAGTCTAAAATAGTTTTAAAGTGTTATCTCATTGTTTACAATAAAAAAGAAACATTAATTCATACCCAAACAACAATTTATTGTCTCTTTCGTCGACAGTCATAGCCTCAAACTGATAAAAAGCCACTCGCCTCTCCTATTACTACACAAATAGCTTTAAGAAAAAAATATATATCTCGCCCATTTTGCTAGGAAATCCGTTAGTCACGTCTTAATACAAAAAATAGGTCGGATTAGGCATCCTTGCTCTCCTGGCACGTGACGTAATTTCTTTCAGTTAATTCTTGGACCGGCGTGGAATGTGAATTAGCTCGCAAATCAGGCTACTTTATTATTATTTTTTGTTACTAGAAGTCAGTGTAGACGGCCTGTTCTTATCTTTTTATCAGACCGTAAAATTTGCAAAACTAGTGCCCCTAATGAATTTCGTGTCTACGATTGACCGTGGAGATTTTGTCGGTTCTTCTTGATATAAATGTAATATAATGTTTTTGTATTTTTTTATGCTGATAATGTTCTTATCTAAGTCCTAACTTGTTTAATCAAATATAGCTGCATTGGCCTCCGTACGTTTTGACAGGTGACCACTGAAAACCAGCGCTGTTCTGTGGGTTCCCCATAGCACAGCATCATGCTGAGTGGTAACCTATTTGTCGCACAAACGACGTGGATTTTTTTTATTTATTGTCCGCTTTGTCTTGCAATTATTATAATGTTAAAGTTGTTGTTGTGTTAATCTTCGGTTTAAGTCTAAATGTTTGTGTTTGTATAATTGCGTTCTGTTTGTTAATATTGTATGCACGTCATGACTTTGCGACGAATAAATGTTTTTTCTTTCTTTTCTTTATTTTCTTTTATATAGGAAACTAGCAACTCGAACACTGCACCCTGCTTCCGATGCTACATGTGCTACATATTGAATATACCTGCTTTGTAAATTAGCTACCTTTGTATTCTTTTATTGCTATTTGAGTTAAAACATTCATTTGGAAGTCTGGAGGTCGTCCCGTCATCCTCAAGACGGGTTGGTGATTTCACTTATATTAAAACTAGCCGATGACCGCGGCTTCGCCCGCTTAAATTTATATACAAAACCTTCCTCTTGAATCACTCTATCTATTAAAAAAAACCCGCATCAAAATCCGTTGCGTAGTTTTAAAGATCTAAGCATTTGTGTAAAGGGACAGACAGACGCGGCGGGAGACTTTGTTTTATAATATGTAGTGATGATGTAGTGATAGTGATGCAGGTTGCCTCACGATCTTTTCCATCACCAGTGTCTGTGATGTCCAAGATAAACCTAGAAAGTACATATGAATTGAAAAATCACATTGGTAGGCCCGGAGCCATGAGTTATTTCGGGAAAAATCACTTTTCTGCCATGTCTTTATCCCATGATACTTGATTTGCAAATTAAGTTTATTTTATTAACATTCATCTGAAGTTTAAGAAAACAATATTTTATTAAGGGGGGTCATTCGTCAACTGGCGACTTTGAAACTCGCGGGTGCGCGCGAGTTGACACCTCCCAATTTAAATTAAAAAAATTGTCGTTATCTCGCACTTACGTTATAAAGTACAGTCAAATGAAAACAGATTGAAACCAATACCTAAAAAAAACAAGTTTTGCTCGATTAAAGATATTATTAGATTATATATTTTATTAGAAGTTTTACGTAGCGGACTGTATATGTCACGTACCAACGAAATTAACAACAAAAAAAAAAACATTGAAAGGTGCCAACTCGGGCGTGCTCGCGAGTTTTACAGTCGCCAGTTGGCGAACAACCCAATGCAACTTGTTACGCCTCGCCTGTGTGTTGTGTGTAACAGTGCAGCATCGTCAGTTCACCACGCCATCGCCACTTTGCCGCCACAACGCCAAGTCTACGCCACACTGCGTTACAAGTGGCTTCGTCGAACAAAGGCTGTATTTGATGGTGTATAGTTACATTCATGGTACAATAGGTGCATCAGGGAAGATAATGGACGTCAAAGTGGTTCCCTGTGAAAAAGAAATACATAGCTTGATTATAGTTTTAGTGTTGTGTACCTATTAGATGAGGTTCAGACCATAAAGTCATCATCATCATCATCATTTCAGCCGGAAGACGTTCACTACTGGACATAGGCCTGTACCAAGTGTCGCCACATTAACTGATCCCGTACGCGTTGCATCCAGCGGATTCCCGCAACCTTCACAGGTCATCAGTCCACCTAGTGGGAGGACTTCCAACGCATTTTATGTATTTTTGTAGCTTCTTCTGGATACTTGGATACATTGTAATGTAAGTCATCTATAATAATATTATAAAACAGAAGAGTTTGTTTGTTTGTTTGTTTGGTTGAACGCGCTAATCTCAGGAAGTACTGGTTCAAATTGAAAAAATATGTTTGTGTTGGATAGTCCATTTATCGAGGAAGCTATATAACATCACGCTATGACTAATAGGAGCGGAGCAGAAATGAAAAATGTTACAAAATCGGGGGAAATTTTATTCCCTTTGTGAGCTTTTTCTCTCTTATGTGACGCAGACGAAGTTGCGTGGGCCAGCTAGTTAAGTATAATTGTTTGTGTGCTTATTTGTGTGTACTATGTGAGGACCATGTGGGTCACATTTATTTTATATTTTTTTACCCCTCAACTGTCTAGCAGTTTGAGTTCTATAAGCGACCTACCCAAATGTCCTTTCTTTGGTATTGTTCGACGTTTCGTTGAGCTCCATGTGTTATGCGAGTAAGTCGAGCTACACGATAACTGACAAATGCTTGCACTGACTGGACAGGTTCACGCAAATCTGTATGGTTCTTTCTTCAAAATACCATCTCAGACACTAATTTCTACATGTACCTCATGTGAATTGAGCAAGATTATGTCTGGACTTTAAAAGAGACTATGACCTCTGAGTTTGTTTCGGCTGTTTCTTCTCAGAGTAGTCAGGTACGAAACACCGGCCCCATCTAGTTTAAAAAAAATGACGTGTAAAAGTGTTTGTGAAAAGTTACTTACAAAATAAACATTATTTATAATCATTTATCATTTCCCTACTGTGTAAATATTTCGACACAAATGTATTTTTGTTGTCACAAATGAATAAGTAATTTAAACTTGAACTTGAACAACGTCTTCCGGTTTCTGGTCGCCACTCCATAACTTTTCATCCCCATTCTGCCACTCGCTCAACCGATTTTTTCCGACCGTAAAGTGAAAATATAACTGTATTGGTTGCACACGTCGTGTTGATGTTGGTCCATAGGCCGTTTTCAACAATATCCTTTGAACTTTATAACAAGAACATATATATACACAAGAAGAATCAGCTTTACAAAGTCTTTTTACCAACTAAGTACATATTTTCTTTTACAAAATAATTTATATAGTTCTGCATTAAAATTGCAGGCATATTAATTTGAAGTGAAAACAAACAGCGTGTCACCAACACTAACGGTGTTTAATTAATTGCTTCACATTTAAATGCTAATAAGTGCATTATTATGTTTCTATGTGACAAAATAAAAATAACAACAATTTTCCTGGATATTCATGCAGTGTTATTTAAAGTGTAACGCAAGCGTGCCTGCTTCGTTGCACTGTACAACCGCGGTACACCGCCGCCGCGCCGCCGGAAAGCCTTGGCATGCATTTGGCAATAAAATTAAAAATGTACACTGTTTTACAATAGCATTCCATACTTACCTTAGCTCTCCTGAAATGTAGAATACTTAGAAGTAGAACGAAAAACAAACAGTTTTTCTAAATTTTATAAGTTGTTCTGAATTAAATTTTAATGCATTTATTTAGTTTTGCTGTCTTATATTTATTGTTTTCTCTTATTAAGCGTAATACCTAAACCTAATATACAAGTACCAATACCATGTACGTGGCATAAGTTATTTACCGCATAATTATGTCCTGATAATGAAAAATACTTTAGTTGCTAGAAGAACGGGCATGAAACTCCATGAACAATCAGAGTATTGTTTCAACACCTTGGTTGCCTTCACAGAGTACACTATACATGTCACCGTAAAATTGTCAAATTCCATGTTCTTCCACTAATTGAGCGGAGAAAAATTGCTGACATGGCATTCTTGTTTAATATAGCTAATGGTTCAAAAGATTGTTCTGAACTAATTGGCAAAAACGGGTTACGGGGAGAAGAACGGGCAAGAAACTCCATGGACACTCTTTTAAATCCAATTATTGTTACAAAACCTTGCTTACATCATTCATGTTGAGATGGTAAATTATGTGAGAACAATGTAGCAAGATGTGCACGTTAAAAGTGTCCAAAGTAAAAACAAAATAATTCTTTCAAGTAAGCCATGGCAACTAAGAGATGACCAGTCACAACTGACAGCGCCCGTTCACGAACATGACGCATGGATCAGCACCATTCAGCTCAACCATTTTGAAGGGAGCTAAATGGTCCGACACACGCGCCATCATCAGCGAGACATTTGAGTGAGCATGACATACTCTCAACCGCCAGGGCACGTTCAAGTCAAAAACTAAAGTAGGTTTCCAGTGAATGATAGCTTTCTAGTACATAGTACTCACACAATATGGGCTATGCGATTATATAATACTAACATTGAATCTTAACAATGCAAAGATAGTTGTACAATCTTTAGCAGCTCCAACAATACCATTTAATGCTATCAACTTTTGCGCCCTGTCCTTGTGGAGCGGGGCCAGCATTGAGCCAAGCATTTTTATCAGCGATATAATCGCTCAACTTGTAATATGCTTGCATACATAGTGTGCGTTTAATGCATGTTTTAAATTTAGTCTCATTCAGTTCAAGAATACTTTGTGGAATTTTATTATAGCATCTCAAACAGCACCCCATGAAAGATGAGTCTACTTTAGCGAGTCTAAAACCTGGCTGAACTAGTTGGTCCCTATTTCTAGTACTGAATTGTGTCTGTCACCTCTTTTACCGAAAAGATGTAGATTTTTTCTGACGAACATTATGTTTTCGTAGATGTATTGGCAATGAACCGTCATGATGCCAATATCCTTAAATAGATCCCTTAGAGAATCACGCCTACGAAGATTGTAAATGGCTCTGATGGCCCTTTTCTGCAGAATAAATATAGACTCAATGTCTGCAGCCCGTCCCCATAACAAAATATCGTAAGACATTATACTATGGACGTAACTAAAATAGACCAGTCTAGCGGTATATACATCAGTGAATTGACGGATGATACAAAATGACCCAAAATGTTATCTCAGGAACCATTTGTTCTAAGGTAGAACTCACAAATAGACTTCGAACCAATTCGGCCGGTGCAAAGACAACCTCCTCAGACGAAGGTTCATGGCTCAGATCTCAAGTGAGCATGTGGCGTCTCCCTACACACAATGGCCCACCGAATCTTGCACCGCATAGTATTATGAAAAGCAAAAGTAGAACTAGGGTGAGATTGTATTTGAACATTTTACCATCGATACGCTAAAAATAACAGATGAGTCCCTCTTTAGGAAGTCAAGATTAATTTCATCTTTACATATAAATAAAAAGAAGGCCCCCTGACTGATTGACAGACTCATCAACACCCAGACCGCAAACCCTTGGATGAAAAGTTAGAAAGCTGAATTTTGCACAGAGGCTTCCTTTATAATGTAGACAAGGATTAAGGAAAGATTATTAGAAATTCAACCCCAACGGGAGTTAAATAGAGGATGCAAATTTTGTATGGAAAATTGTCTTTTTTGTGGTTTATACCATAAAAATGAGTGTTTATCATTCTGATTTATAACTAAAAACCACTTGTTTCAGTGCTTTTGGGAAATCAGCCCCTGAATACGTAGAATGAGGGATGAAAGTACAAATCTGACGTTCGAATGACATGTTAGTTTTGTAGTTTAAAACATGGACATTTTTATTCTGCCTTTTGGTTGATAAGTAAAAATGTTAGTATCAGCGTTTTTGAAAAAACATCACAAAATATGACAACAGAAAGGTGTATTGGAAATCAGTAAATTTTGAAACTAACCCAAAATTACCATTACCCTTATAGCTCATTATTGCTTGGCCCAACGTGCAATTGCAACATCGACGCAGGCAAAGCCGAGGGCGACAGCCAGGGCGTAATAAAATTACAGCAAAAAAATAGATAATCAGAGGTTAATATATAATCCATACCAAAAAAATCCACATCCACAAAAATAATTTTACTCTCGAAACTACAAAAAGTTTGACTCGTGGAGGATCTGAACCTCCGACCTCCGATGCGGCTGTGACTCGTTAGCGTAGTTAAATCGGTACTCTACCAACTGAGCCAACGAGTCTTATTGTAATGACGCTAAAATGTCGACCGCATACCCGTATACTGTTACTACATAATATGGCGCAATACCAAATGCATTGAAATATCACTTTATGAAGTCAAGATTATTTTCATGCTGAATGAAATTACAGCAAAAACTAGGCAACCAGAGGTATAATCATAGGGCACGGGCGACCACAAAAATAATTTTATTAAAACGAAACTTCGAAAAAGATCGACTCGTGAAGAATTTGAACCTCCAACCTCCGATGCGTGTTTGGAATTAGTATCGGCGCTCTAACATGTTGAGCTAACGAGTCTTGTTAATGGGACGCGAAAATGTCGACCGCTTAGCTAGGTGTGACGTCAGGATTTTCCATGCGCTCAAAATCACAAGTAAAATATGGCGCAAAAACAAAACCAGTCTGACTACCCCTCTTTCACTTTTGTTCAAACGATCCCTAGCTGAAGGTGAAGTACCTGGAATTTGGAAATCGGCTTTAATCACTCCGATTCATAAAAAAGGACCTAGAGACAGTGTGGAAAACCACAGACCTGTCTCCAAGTTAGGTTTTTTTGCTAAAATTCTGGAAAAAAATAAATACAAGCTTTATGCTACTCTCAAATTAAGTATCAGCGACCGCCAACATGGTTTCCTGCGAAGTCGGTCTACAACCACCAGTCTCATTATGTGTAATGACTACTTGACCGAGTGTATGTCTCGTCGCACACAAGTAAATAATAATAAATAAAATAATAAATATCGCTGGACATTACACACAGCGCCGTCTAGTGCCACACTAAGCCTTGTGTCGTGGTCACCAGACAGTTGATATACTACATATATACTTTTTGTTTGTAAATACATGCTTATTATACATATATACATACAGCATAAAACAAATTAAATATATACAATATAAGAATACATACTCATACATACTATAAATATACTATACTAACTATACAAACTTACTACTTACTAACTCACTTACTATAAAAACAATAAAATAACAAACAATAAATAGGTACTTATGCAATTAAGACGACATGGAATGATCTTTCACTTTTCTCTTAAAAACTACAACCGTTTGCAGTCTCTAATGTCAGGTGGAAGTGAATTCCATAACCGGACGGCGTGGTTTATAATTATGTATAACTAGCTGTTGCCCGCGACTTCGTTCGCGTGAAAATATTGATGGGTCATGTGTCAGACTGCATCGTTGTTCGAGTTGTCGCAAGCGCTACTGAGCATGAGGTCCTGGGTTCGATTTGCGGGACGGGCAAAGTGTTATTGTATTATTTGTGCCCGGTTGATGGGATTAAGCTAAATGTGCGAAATGTGGGTGTAGGATTACATCTCTACCTACCAGTGGCGCAGGGTGAAAATAGTGTCAGGGGAAGCCGTAGAAAAAAAAGGAAATCTGTTTTTTTTGCTTCTGTAAACTTTTTTCCCCGTGATAATTTTGACCTCATTTTCACTATCAGCGACACCAAAAACCACGGAAATGACACCCATGATTAAAAATCCAAAAACTTCCGTCAGCGCCATTTTTGATTTCATCTTCATTCATCAAAAGTAAGATCAGAAATGCAGAAGAGAAAAAAAAAACAGAAATCTACAAAATAAAAAAATCTAGTTGGTATCAAATACGATATCGACAATTACTCATTCTATCTCGTTCTACTATATATAATTTATTTATTTTATTTATTGATTTAAACAACACATACAACTATTATTACAGGTTTAGGTACCTAATACAATAGAGCAGTTATATTTAAAGTTAAATTATTTATGTTTTGAATAAATTAATTAATTTGACAAAAGTAATTGCGCAAAATGCGGCCCGTGTGAATTCGCTCAGTGTACAATTGAAGCAATCAATCCGTTGTGACACCATATTGAGTGGTGCGAGCGGGTGGCATCCACAGGAGCGGCAGCTGCCATACTTTCTTTTTGTGCTCCTGCCGTAAGTCCATCTTCGGCTTACCTAGGTCCCTACAAAACGGTAAGTACTGCCAGCCGCGAAGTCACGTGTGCTATTTACATGTGTACGGCCCATACTATTAACTTGCACTGCTGCAAAAGGTCTCTCCTGCTGCTGTTATTCTTGAACGAATGAACAACTACAATGCAAAACTTCATCCCCCCTTTTACCACTTTGTGGGTTGAAATTAAAAAAAAACTAACGACTTACTAACTTTGATACTTTTTGGTGACTCAAAAAATAAAAACTTTAGTTAAAAACAAAATGTTGCTCTTTTTTCACCCCTCAAGGGTTGAAATTCTAATAAAGCCGTTGCGTCAGCTTCCAATCATAAGCCCAGATAACAAATTTTGTACTTTTTACGTCGAAAATTAAGGATTTTTCACATACAATTTCATCCCCTTTATAAGCCTTTGGGGTGGAGTTATCAAAAACGCTGAATCACGCATAAATTAATTTTCAATCGTCAGCCTAAACACAAAATTAGAAGATCTTAACTTTAAAACTGACGGACTATTTTATCCCCTTGGGGGTAGAATTGATCAAAATCCTTTCTTAGCGGATGCCCTACGTCATAACATCTACCTGCATGCCAAATTTCAGCCCGATCCGTCCAGTGGTTCGGGCTGTGCGTTGATAGATCACTATGTCAGTCAGTCAGTCAGTCAGTCAGTCACCTTTGAATTATATATTTAGATAAGCATGTATTTACAAACAAAAAGTATATATGTAGTATATCAACTATCTGGTGACCACGACGCAAGGCTTAGTGTGGCACTAGACGGCGCTATGTGTAATGTCCAGCGATATTTATTATTTTATTTATTATTATTTACTTGTGTGCGACGAGACATACACTCGGTCAAGTAGTCATTACACATAATGAGACTGGTGGTTGTAGACCGACTTTGCAGGAAACCATGTTGGCGGTCGCTGATACTTAATTTGAGAGTAGCATAAAGCTTGTATATAATTTTTTCCAGAATTTTAGCAAAAAAACCTAACTTGGAGACAGGTCTGTGGTTTTCCACACTGTCTCTAGGTCCTTTTTTATGAATCGGAGTGATTAAAGCCGATTTCCAAATTCCAGGTACTTCACCTTCAGCTAGGGATCGTTTGAACAAAAGTGAAAGAGGGGTAGTCAGACTGGTTTTGTTTTTGCGCCATATTTTACTTGTGATTTTGAGCGCATGGAAAATCCTGACGTCACACCTAGCTAAGTGGTCGACATTTTCGCGTCCCATTAACAAGACTCGTTAGCTCAACATGTTAGAGCGCCGATACTAATTCCAAACACGCATCGGAGGTTGGAGGTTCAAAGCCTTCACGAGTCGATCTTTTTCGAAGTTTCGTTTTAATAAAATTATTTTTGTGGTCGCCCGTGCCCTATGATTATACCTCTGGTTGCCTAGTTTTTGCTGCAATTTCATTCAGCATGAAAATAATCTTGACTTCATAAAGTGATATTTCAATGCATTTGGTATTGCGCCATATTATGTAGTAACAGTATATGGGTATGCGGTCGACATTTTAGCGTCTTAACAATAAGACTCGTTGGCTCAGTTGGTAGACCGCCGATTTATGTTCGCTAACGAGTCACAGCCGCATCGGAGGTCGGAGGTTCAAATCCTCCAAGAATCAACCTTTTGTGCAGTTTTGTGTTGAGAAAATTATTTATATGGTCACCGTATGGTCGGTATGATTAACTATCTGGTCACCTATTTTTTTGCTGTAATTCAATTCCGCACTAGTATATGCCCGCGGCTTCGCCTGCGTCGATGTTGTAATCGCAAGTTGGGCTGAGCGATGATGAGTTAGTAAGGGCTTTCAACCACCTAGGGGATGATTTTACAAAAACGCCAATAGGCTTTTAATACCAAATTGGGTAAGCTTTAAAATTTACGGATTTCCTCAACACATTTATCATCCCTTACTTCCTTCTGGGGTGATATTTCAAAAACGCTGATACTAGAAAAATCCATGTTTTGAAGTAAAAAAGTAACGAGTTTTCCATTTATACTTTCAAACCCTATTTTATGTCCTCGAGGCCTGATTTCTCAAAAAACCACTGAAACACGTTTTCATTTTTGAAACCAAAATGATAAACACTCATTTTCAAGGTTTCAACAAAAATTACGATTTTCCTATAAGAAAGTCAAGAACTTTTGGAGATGATTAACGTATGATACCAGCTTTTTAATAGAACTCAAAATAAAATTATATTTTGTATTTTTGATTTCACTCGAAAAGCTGGCCTAAAAATATGATAAGATATAAAACTAGATTTTACGTAAAATTAACTTATTCGTTTTACATTTTCCACTCTTCCTGGTGTAAAATAAACTCTGGAAAGTTACGTATGTTTTTATGTTAAATGCAAAGTATTAAAGTCGAGATCAATCTTCAAAATCATACCAAAAAATTACCTCAACACCAATTATTTTAAGAGTAATAATAGCCATTTGAATATAGCACTGTCCCAGCGCAAAGACTCCACAATATCGCAGGTACCGCGTTTTTTGTTTGAGCAACACTGTATACGGTGGTACCTACTAGTGTTTAGCGTATCGATGGTAAAATGTTCAAATATATCTTACACCAGTTCTACTTTTACTTTTCATAGTACCAGGTGGCTCAAGATTCGGTGGGCCATAGTCTGTAGGGAGACGCCACATTCTCACTTAAGAATGAGAAACGACTACGCAGCTAATGTTCTGGGAGTTTTATCGAACTAGCTTTAGTGTCATGGGTTCTATAACTATTATTTTCTCAAAACGAAACTACAAAAGAGATTGACTCGTGGAGGATTTGAACCTCCGACCTCCGATGCGACTGTGACTCGTTAGCGAATGAAAATCGGCGCTCTACCAACTGAGCCAACGAGTCTTGTTATATTGACTCGAACATGTCGACCGCATACTCGTATACCGATATTACATAATATGGTGCAATACCAAAAATTACATCTTCATAGCGTTCAGACTATACACCGTCATTTTTTAGTCTTATCCGAGATTTCATAGACGGTCCCATAGTAAAAGTTGTTCATTTTCATGAGCACTATCAGCCCTTAAAGTATGTTACGGACGACGTCGCTTCATAATAAATAATGACTGTATATGATGTAAATAATAATGATTGAACAAGTAGAATTTAAGTAGATATAAGGATGATTAAATAAAAACCATTTGAAAGTAGGGAAATCTTTATTGTCATTCGAATAAGGCTGTTTTATTATCCTATACTCAGTAAGAAATCAATATGACGATGTAAAGTGGATGCGAGCACGATCCGAACAGGTTCGGACAAGTCGAAACCTGTCCGAAGGCCACCACAAACCAACTCAGACAACGCATTGTGATTGGTCAGAACGAAAGTATTGTGCTCGCCTCCCCCCACTACTTGCACCTTGTAAAAATAGGATATAAACAGGACGGTTTGTTGCAAAAATCGTAGTTCAGCAGCAGTGTTCTCTCAAGCAACTCCGAAGCAACAAGCCGATCCTGAAAAGTGCAAGAAATTGTGAATCAAGAATTACTGAAGAAATATATTCAACTTACCATCAAGTCAGGCGTTTTATTCCTACGGAAGAAAGAAAATACATACAGTCCACCTCGACAAAGTAATTACAACGACAAAAAATACGTGGTATTTATTACCAACAACGAGCGATCTTACTTACATTTTTTTATCTAAGGCACCCTATTATGAGTTTTCTGGCAACATGTTATGTCCTCTATTTAACTTTCAATTTTGAAAAGTCCTTCGTTATTCCTTGTCTATACATTTTATAGGAATCCACTGAGCAAAATTTCAGCTTTCTAGGTCCAAGGGTAGGGGGCTGGGCGTTGTTGAGTCAGTCAGTCAGTCAGCACTTTTCTTTTTATTTAGGTATACATATGAAATTAAACTTGACTTCCTAAAGAAGGACTCACCTGTTCTTTTTAGCGTATCGATAACATGTGCCCAGATGAGAGACTTATCAGATGGTTCCAGATAATATTTTGTATAGATTAACCCTCTGGTTACATATTTTTTTGCTTTAATTATATTCCGCACTAGTTTATGCCCGCGGCTTCGCCTGCGTCAATGTTGTAAACTGCAAAAGATCGACTCGCGAAGGATTTGAACCTTCGACCTCCGATGAGACAGTGCGATTGCGATTAAATATCGGCGCTCTACCAACTGAGCTAACGAGTCTTGTTATATTGACGCGAAAATTTCGACCGTATACTCTCATAATGTAAGTACATAATATGGTGCAATACCAAATACATTGAAATATCATAACTTCATAGTACATAGCATTAAGAATATATTTATTACCAACGATGATCTGAATCACAAAATGTTATCTCAGGAACCATCTGATAAGTCTCTCATCTGGGCACATGTTATCGATACGCTAAAAAGAACAGATGAGTCCCTCTTTAGGAAGTCAAGTTTAATTTCAAATGTATACCTTAAAAGAAAAGTGCTGACTGATTGACAGACTCATCACCCTTGGACCTAGAAAACCGACATTTTGCTCAGTGGATTCCTTTATAATGTATAGACAAGGAATAATGAAGGACTTTTCAAAATTTCACCCTTAAGAAAGTTTAATAGAGGAGATAACTTGGTGCCAGAAAACTCATAATATATGGTGCCTCAGATAAAAAATTGTGATTCAGATCCTCACGTTGTTGTTAATAAATACCACGTAATTTTTTTGTCGTTTTGACTACTTTAAGGGCGGATAGTGCTCATGAAAATGAACAACTTTTACTATGGGACCGTCTATGAAATCCCGGATAAGACTAAAAAATGACGGTGTATAGTCTGAACGCAAAGCACAATGAAGATGTAATTTTTGGTATTGCCATATTATGTAATATCGGTACCCGAGTATACGGTCGATATATTCGCAGCAATATAACAAGACTCGTTGGCTCAGTTGGTAGAGCGCCGATTTAATTTCGCTAACGAGTCACAGTCGCATCGGAGGTCGGAGGTTCAAATCCTCCACGAGTTAACCTTTTTTTGCAGTTTTGTTTTGAGAAAATAATAGTTATAGAAACCATGACACTAAAGCTAGTTCGATAAAACTCTCAGAGCATCATCATCTGTCTAGCCTCTTTTTTTTTTTCGGGTAGGAAATCATCTAATGACTTCTCCCACTCTGGGCGGAGGGGGAGGGAGTGTACTAACGGATGCAGCTGAACATTAGTATTTTACATGGACCGACTACCTATCTGACCTCCACAATCCAGTTAGTACTGGGTACGAGGCAAGCGCAGCGGTGATCCAGTGGTGGCGGCCCCTTCTTACGAACAGTAAGTTGTGGGTTCGAACTCAGGTGGGCACATTACTTTGTGTATTTTTTTCCATCACCACTGCTCTCTAAACGGTAAAGGAGAAACATCGTGAGGAAACCGGTGAAAGGAAACATGTCCTAGAATCAAAAAATAAACGAAGACATGTGGCATGATCTACCAACGCTAACGGTCTGTCAACTGCCACAGTCATGGTGGATTATAGCCCATTCATACGAGTAGACGAGTATACGGTCGACATTTTCGCGTCAATATAACAAGACTCGTTAGCTCAGTTGCTAGAGCGCCGATATTTAATCGCAATCGCACCGTCTTCAAATCCTTCAAGAGTCCATTTTTTGCAGTTTTGTTTTTCCATAGTTATTTTTATGTAAACTATGTATTTGGCAATTAACTGCCCAATTTAATAGCCCCAATATTTTTGTGGTCACAAATGTGACTGCTTTGCGTGTGGTTTTGAGTTTCATTCCCAGGTCGGGTTTTCCCACTACAGATTTCTCCCGCAGTCTGGACATATATGTACCTCTGTATCTCGGTGTGCATATTTTTAGAAACGTAAATGTTCGGAAACCTCTAGAACCCAATGATGACGTCGACGGAGGCGGCACGGCGACGGCGTCAGCGGGGGCACGGCGCGGCGCGGGGAGCTCACCTATATAAGTCGCAACCACGGTCCGGAGCGGCACCCACTCGATCAGCTTTGAGCACTGTACGCGTCGCGCGCCATTGCAAATCTTTTATTGTTAATATTTTATAATAAACCAGTATTTTCGATATCTGCGTCGTCATTCATACAGCCCACTCAAAATCTCCTCAACAAATTGGTCCTTCGCAAGAAAAACAAGACGATCAGCGGCGGCAGGCGTGCGGCGGCGCGGGCGCGGGTATTGCAGTGCAGAAAAAATCAACGTGGCGCACACACGGGTCCCAGAGAAAAAATCAACGAGAACGGACAACTGTGGCTACAGATCGGTAAATAGTGTGTCGTTCCAATTAAACATTTCTGTCCCTTCATACTTTCTATTTTTTCCCAGCTTTCTTTGGCCATTTAATCTGTTCTATTCTCTTTCCCACATTTTTTAGTCATCGCATTCATTTCAATTCACATATTTCAAGCCTGGTTATTGCTCAAACCTATTATACATCGCTGCATAATTAGTCGCAGAGCAAAAAATAAGAAACCTGTTTTGCACGAGCACGTGGTAGCTTGACCGCTCATTCCATCAAGGTCAACATCTGTCGCTTTGCACTCATTGAATTAGTCACCGCGTTGCTTGCTTGATATTTACAGATTTTAACGTAATCAATCTTTACTTTAATTATGGAGTCTAAAGTTAAAGAATTAATTAAGAAACGTGCAAGCTGTAAGGCTAAGCTTACGCTTTTCAGCAATTATTTAAATGTAGTCCTTTCTTGTGCACGATTAAGTGATCTACAAGTAACAGAACTAGAAACCCGTCTTGATAAAATGGATTTATTATATAATGATTATGATAAAATACAGGGGGAGATCGAGCTGATGATGGAGGACCCCGCCGAGGCCTTGGGTGATCGCGAAACCTTTCAAAACCAATACTTCTCCTTGGTGTCCTCGGCGCGCGAGGTGCAACGTCATCATGGCGAGCGAAGAGCCAGCGTGTTGGTGAGTTCCGTACAGGCTTCAGATGTTAATGACGTCACACAGTCTAAACATAGTGTAGTGAAATTACCTCAAATTAGTTTACCGCATTTTGATGGAAGCTATCAGCATTGGCTCGAGTTTAGAGACACTTTCGATTCATTAATACACAAGAACACGTTGCTGGACGATATAAGTAAATTTCACTATCTTAGGTCCTCGTTAAAAGGTGCTGCTGCCTTAATTATTAGAAGTTTAGATTTTAACTCAGGTAACTATAGCATGGCTTGGGATCTATTGACGAAACGGTACAATAATAATCGTCTTTTGGTAAATAATCATGTTCAATCGTTGTTTAATGTCGACCAAATAGAAAAGGAGTCTAGTAAAGCAGTACGTCATCTAGTCGATGTAACCATGAAAAATCTGAGGGCTTTAACAATTCTAGGACAACCAACGCAACACTGGGACATCTTAATTATTTATATAATGGCTCAGAAGTTAGATACTAAAACTTATATTCATTGGGAAGAATTTAGAAATACATTATCCGAGGCACCTACATTGTCTCAATTTGTAACATTTTTAAATAACAGGGCGGACTTGTTAGAATCTGTTGAGGAATCAGAAATTAATAAAAACAAAACCTCAAACAATAAATTAAATAAACAAAAAAGCTTTGCAGTAACATCAAATGATTGCAACAATGGTTCAAATAAAGGCTCGAGCTCAAATTGTCCAATGTGTAAACAAAGTCATGTTTTATTTAAATGTGATAGTTTTCGTAAACTGTCTTCAGACGTACGTATTCAGAAGGCTAAAGAATATAAGGTTTGCCTTAATTGTTTAAATCCGGGCCATTCCGAAAATAAATGTAAATTATGGGCTCGGTGCAAGTATTGTAAGGCAAAACATAACACGCTGTTACACGTGGACAAAGATAGTGAGCCGCCTACCAATAATCAAATAACAGATAATGTTACTTTAACAGCCAAAGCCATACAGAATACTACTTCTTCCACCGTATTGCTTTCCACAGCGAGGGTGAAAGTGCGAGACAGCAGTGGCCGCAGCCACGTGGCGAGGGTGCTCTTGGACAACGGTAGTACCGCAAATTTCATAACTAAGGAGCTGTGTGGTAAGCTGGGTTCACTTAAACGAAACGTAAACTCCAAAATAACGGGTATTAACCAGCAAACTTGTAAAAGCACACAGTCTTGTTCTTTAACCTTGGAATCTTACTCGGGTAATTATAAAACAACATTTGATTGTTTAGTATTACCTGAGATAACTAAATCACTACCATCGACATTAATTGATATTAGTACTATTCCATTGCCATCAGGCATCTGTCTAGCTGATCCTCACTATTATAAACCGTCAAGCGTAGACATATTACTAGGTGCTGAACAGTTTTGGAATATTTTGGGTACTAACACAATCAATTTAGGCAAACATCAACCTAGATTATACGAATCTAAATTAGGATGGCTTATCTCTGGGTATATTGCACAACCTAGTCCATCCCGTGACCAACCAGTGTGTAATTTTGTTCAGGAAATAAAACCTGAACTCACTCGGTTCTGGGAACTAGATTCAATATCAGAAAAACATTCGTTGTCAGCCGAGGAACGCGCATGTGAGGAACATTTTTTATGCACTACTACTCGTGGCAAAGACGGACGTTTTATTGTAAAAATGCCATTTAAACATTCACCCGAAGCATTAGGTGACTCATACCAGATGGCAAAAGTTCGATTTCTTTCGCTAGAACGTAGGTTCGATCGTGATCCCTTATTTAAAAGTAGGTATATAGATTTTATGCGCGAGTATCTACAACTAGGGCACATGTCTGAAGATAATAATTCAAATGATAACATAAGTTATTATTTACCACATCACGGTGTTATGCGCGAGCAAAGTACTACAACTAAATTAAGAGTTGTCTTTGACGCGTCAGCTGTGACAACTTCAGGTATTTCTTTAAATCACCTACAAATGATTGGTCCCACTGTGCAGGACGATCTTTATTCTATTTTGTTACGTTTTCGAGAACATCGATACGTAGTATCCGCAGATATAGAAAAAATGTACAGAGCTATAGAATTAAATAAATCTCAACGTTCTTTACAAAAAATCCTATTTAGATTTAATAAAAATGAACCGATTAAAACATATGTTCTTAACACAGTTACTTATGGCACAGCTTCGGCACCATATTTAGCGACAAAGTCACTCGTAAGTCTCGCTTCACAGGCCTCAAATGACGGCGTTAAGCAAGCTATACAACGAGACATGTACGTAGACGATTATCTCGGGGGCTGTGACACTGAGTCCGCCACCATACAGTTATGCAAGGAGGTGAGTTCGATCCTGGCATCAGCTCAATTCAAATTAAGAAAATGGCAATCTAATAGCCCACAGGTGATGAAGGCTATATTATCATCTCTTAATCCGAATGATAATAACGTACTCGATTTAAATCGTAACCAATCGTCCAACACTTCTAAAATATTGGGTTTAAACTGGGTTTGCGATTTAGATAAATTAACCTTTTTTATAAATCTACCTCCAAGTAATAAAATAACTAAACGATATATTTTATCTAGCATTAGCCAAATCTTTGACCCATTAGGCCTAGTGGGGCCATGTGTCGTATTGGCAAAGATAACAATGCAAAAATTATGGCTAGAGAAATGTTCGTGGGATGAACCAGTTTCTCATGACACTCAAGAACGTTGGCTGTCGTTCGTCACTACGTTATCGTGTCTGAATAATTTAAATATACCACGGCATGCATTTAATTATAACTATAAATTAATTGAGTTGCACACTTTTACAGATGCCTCTGAATGTGCCTATGGGGCATGTGTGTATGTTCGTTGCCTAAATAATGATGGTACAACGACCATTCACCTTTTTGCACTTCCAAAAATAAGGTCGCTCCTATTAAACATACAACCATACCCCGTCTTGAACTATGTGGGGCCTTATTAGGATCAAGACTGTGTGCAAAGGTAGTAGCCTCATTAACTATTAAAATAAATAAATTTTATTATTGGTGTGATTCGACGATAGTTCTCTGTTGGTTATCTACATCACCAAATAAACTAAAACCTTTTGTCCGCAACCGTGTCAGTGAGATACAAGAAAGTACCGGGGAAAATTCATGGAGATACGTGTCGTCGAAAGAGAACCCGGCGGACCTAGTATCTCGCGGGCTGAGGGCCGATCAAATCGGCACCTGTTCATTGTGGTGGTCGGGCCCAGAGTTTTTAAATTTCGGTGAAGACCGTTGGCCTAAAATGCCAAATAAAAATATAGGTTCAAATTCCAATATACCTGAAATTAAAGTTCATTTAGTAGATAACTGTCAATCAACTCAATCAGTAATCAGTCGTTTGATAAGTAATAAATCAAATATAAACAAATTGAAACGTATTATTGCTTATATACTTAGGTTCATTTTTAATTTAAAAAATCCTAACGGCAGGTTGTGTGGTCATTTATCATGTGATGAATTACAGGAAGCATTTACGGTCATGATACGTATTAGTCAAATGGAAATGTTTCCTGACGAATACAAAACACTTAGTTTAAAAAAGCCATTATCTAGAAAAAATAGACTTGTTTCATTATCTCCATTTTTAGATGATCGGGGTGTAATTCGCGTAGGTGGCAGATTAAATAACGCTAACTACAGTTACGACATTAAACATCCGATATTGCTAGATAGTAAACATCACATTACAAAAATATTATTTCTTTGCGAACATCTTAAACTTATGCACGCAGGGCCACAACTTCTTTTATCACACATTCGTCAAACTTACTGGCCTTTAGGAGGCAGAAATCTATCTAAAGGTATATTCAGAGAATGTGTCAAATGTTTCAGATTTAGAACTCAGGCGGTGCAACCAGTCATGGGTCAGCTACCATGCACGAGGACACAGCTTGAATTTCCATTTAATAATTGTAGTGTCGACTACGCCGGACCAATGCTAATAGCTGACCGTAAAGGCAGAGGTACCAGACTCATTGAGTCGTATATCTGTGTGTTTGTCTGTTTGGCAGTAAAAGCTGTCCATCTGGAGCTTGTGACGGATCTTACCAAGGACGCTTATCTGGCCGCTTTAAAGAGATTCATTGCTCGTCGGGGTAAACCACACAGCATCCTCTCTGATAATGGCACGGCGTTTGTGAGAGTATTTAATGAGCTTGCACAATTCTTATCTAATTCAAATTTAGAGACCGATCTTGCACAAGATGGTATTAAGTTTAGCTTTACTCCTCCTTATAGCCCACATTTCAATGGTATAACAGAGGCCGCTGTTAAATCTACTAAAAAACATTTGAAAACTATTGTTCATTCTTCTCATTTAACGTATGAAGAAATGAACACATACTTAGTCCAAATTGAGGCTATTTTAAATTCCCGTCCCCTTGTTGCCCTTTCTTCGTCACCTGACGACTTTACCGCTCTCACTCCATCTCACTTCTTAATTGGACGACCGCTTATATCCGTTTCTCAGCCACAGGTACACTCCATCAACATCACCCGATTGGATCGCTACAGAAGAATTGAGCATCTCCGACAACACTTTTGGAACCGATTCAGTATTGAATATGTTGTCATGTTGCAGCAGAGAAGCAGATGGCATGCGTCCACAGGCGAACTTAAATTAAATCAATTAGTTCTGATCAGAGAGAAAACGCAACCACCACTACGATGGCTAATGGGCCGTATCATCAAGGTGTTTCCTGGTCCTGATGGCATCACAAGGGTGGCAGAGATCAAAACCAAGAAGGGAAACATTACAAGGGCTTTCAATAACATATGTCCTTTACCTATTGAAGACAATGTTTCAACCCGGGCAGGATGTTCGGAAACCTCTAGAACCCTATGATGACGTCGACGGAGGCGGCACGGCGACGGCGTCAGCGGGGGCACGGCGCGGCGCGGGGAGCTCACCTATATAAGTCGCAACCACGGTCCGGAGCGGCACCCACTCGATCAGCTTTGAGCACTGTACGCGTCGCGCGCCATTGCAAATCTTTTATTGTTAATATTTTATAATAAACCAGTATTTTCGATATCTGCGTCGTCATTCATACAGCCCACTCAAAATCTCCTCAACAGTAAATGTAAGTGGTCAAATGTGGATTTATTACTTTGAGTTGTTATTTTTTCCGGTTAGTAGATATTACCTATGCCCAATTTAAACCTCATTTCATAGTTTTAGTAATTTATCTGTAGGCAGAAGTGACAATCACAAACCATCATTATTTGATTATATTATTGATGACAATTCAATATATTTATTTGTTTTTTAATCGATTTACATCAGTTTGCTTGTAAAATGCAAAAATTGTCAGCCACACAACCCAAAGAAGAGGATCCTCCAGTATGTTGTTTTATAAATGATGTGTGTGGTTACTCACTGAAGGAAGGAATAGTTATTGTAGCAGTTGTTACTATAGTAAGTATTTAGCATCAAGCTTCTTGGACGACTCGTATGGCGTAGTGGTAGTGACGCTGCCTTACGTTCATAAGGTCTTGGGTTCAAATCCCGGTAGTAGCAAATGTTTGTGTGATGAGTATGGACATTTATTTTCGATGGATGTTTATATGTACAATAAGTATGTATTTACAAACAAAATAGTATATATGTAGTATATCAACTATCTATTGTCAACGACACAAGCTTTGCTTACACTAAGGGGCCGTCTCCACGAGCGAGAGAATCGCGGCGATTTGACGTATTTCTATAGGAAAATATCGCTGCGATTCTCTCGCTCGAGGAGACGCCCCAAAAGAGTGTATAGAAAAACGTGGCAAGGACGATACTATCGCTGCGATTCTCTCGCTCGTGGAGACAGCCCCTAAGTGGCGCTGTGTGTTAATGTCCATCGATTTTTATATATGCTTCTAATCACAGAACACAGAAGAGCACGCGGCGGGGCGAACCGGAAACCATCATTCAGGCACAAATCCAGGCTCCGTCGCTGCTTCTAGGAAAATCATCATCTGCCTATATAGCTAGCCTTTTCCCAACTACATTATGTTCGGCTTTTAGTCTAACCGGATGCAGCTGAAGTATTTTTGCATGAAGCTGCGGCCTATTTGACCTCCACAACCCATTGAATACTGGGTTATACTCGTGGTAATACTATACCACTTGGTAAGATTGGTTGTCAGACTTTTTGAGCCACTGACTACCTAGTCAGTGGCTCAAAAAGTAACGAATGTCGAAGATGGAAAAATGACAGCGGAGACCAAACCGAGTCACTGCCTATCCTTCCTTCACAACCCAGTTAGTACTGGGTAATATGAAACCGCTAGGTATGACTGGTTGTCAGAGTTTCTGGCTACTGAATACGACTGTCAAAGATCTACAAATGACAGCTGGGACTAACAGCTTAACGTTCTTTCCGAGGCACAGGGGGTTCTCGGTCTGTAATGGGTGGTCACCATCCACAGACTAACCTCAAAAAGTGCGGCTTAACCTGGAGATTGATCGGAGCGGCTGTAATTATTTAGCCACGAGTTCCTCTACTACTACTCCTCTGCTGCTACTGGGAATATACAGTAAAACCCAAACAACACGTTTGGCCGATCCAAGAATCGAACCGGGACCTCATGCTGGGCAGGCGCACTTGCAATCACTCGACTAACGACGCATTGAGTAACTAAGTATTTGTACTTGTTTATACCGATTTTGCTCAATGGTCGCAGGCGTCAATTTAGTTCCAGCAGTGCAAGTACGTAGGATTCGATAAGACTCGATTAGATAAATTTGACAGATAATCTCGAAAAAATGAGTTTTTATGGAGTCAAAAACTCATTTTATCGAGAATAACTGTCAAATGTATCTTATCGAATCCTCAGTACAAGTACGTAGGAATCGATAGGACTCGAATAGATAAATTTGACAGTCATTCTCGATAAAATGAGTTTTTGACTCCATAAAAACTCATTTTATCGAGAATAACTGTCAAATTTATCTAATCCAGTCCTATCGATTTCTACGTACTTGTACTGCCTATGTACTTTGACTGCAGGTCCGAGTTCAATTCCCAGATCGTTTAAATTGTTATTGAGTTTATCCGAAAGGAATGTTCTAGTAGTCCTGAATCAGGAAGTTGATTGTGTACTCCGGTGATATTTCCGCAAATCTCGTGAAGCTGTTGGCCCCCTGCCCAGTTTTGTTGTTCTATTACTGCCCCATCAGACTACGCGAGTAATAAAACCAGCAGACCAAGGTAGAGATGTAATATCGAGGTTCACTGCTGAAAGGTATGGCCTTCCAGATACTAAATGGGAATGGAGAAGGAAGATTGACAGACCTAGGCGGACGTTAAGATAAATAGAAAGAAAACCTGAGGTGGCCACTACAAGAAGGTTGAAAACTGAGTCGGCTAACCACTTCAGCTCAGGACGGTGGTATTAGTTAAGCGTAGCATGGTCGGCCATATACAAATTTTCTCACTGCTGGACCATATCTAGGCTTTCTGCAAGAGGATGTGCAGGAGGATCCAAGTGGGCTCAGTGAAGGCATTCAGTTCACCCCAACTCCTCAAAAAAGGCCAGCAAGGCCTGAAAAAATAAATGTTCATGAGGCAACTGTCTGCAATGTCGCACTATTACTTAACTGACGAGATAACAGCTGCTCGCGGCGATTTTCAGGTTAAGCTGCGCTTGCTTAGGTCTATTCATGGATGGGTGACACATTAAAGATTATACATTAGACTGGGAGCCGACCCCTACATAGTTGAGACAAAGGCTAGGCGGATGATGATATTACTTAACGGTAGATTAAGACAGCTACAACAAAACTGTACTGTTGAACAGCCGCAATTTAAGAAGACACAATGTTTGAGATAAATACTCTTGTATTTTTCTCATTGTTTACTATTTTAGTACATAAATAGGTTTAGAAGACATAACTTTGCCAGATACAAATCATTCCTTAATAATCAAGTATGTGCATTTGTTGCAATTCATTTATTTTAAGTTTAATGAAGCTTCTTTTCCATTTATATTAATTTGAGGTTAGAGCTAAAAAAAACCAGGGCCGTCTAAATGGTAGTTGGATACACCGGGATGGTGCAGAGAACCGGAAAGTGCGGTAGCAGAAAGGGGAGCTCTATATCCAGCGGTGGGTGATAGATAACAGGCTGAAATTATGGTGATATTAATTTGCACAATGGACCCTGTGTTATTCATACATAAACGTCCATTTAATCAGTAAATACTCGGGAGAGTTATTTCGTATCAATATCAGATTTACGTAAAATCCATATAATACTAGCTGACCGGCGCAACTTCGTCTGCGTCTCATAAATTGAAATGTAAGCTATCCTATCTTTCAAATTGGATCAAACTGCACATGGTGTGCGAATTTTATTATAATCGGTTAAGTGGTTTAGGAGTCCATTGAGGACAAACATTGTGACACGAGATTTATATATATTAAGATTACAATATCACAGGAACATATCATTCCATTCAGGGATTTCCGCGTTTTTTTTTTTTTTTTTTTTTTTTTTTTTTAGGATGGGAAATCATCAAATGACTTCTCCCACTCTAGGCGGAGCGGAAGGGAGTGTCAGACTCTTACTGACTAAAACCCATCCATGTTCCGGGGCCGCGGTATCTCTTTCGAACAGGCCCGCAACCCCGGCAGGCTTCGGCCCTTGCGGGCCCCTCCCCTTATGCTGACATCTCTTTGAGGCGCGCGTGGAACACGAACGCGCCGTCGACACGGCCTGTCGTCGTCGTTAGACGGACGGACGGCTAGCTAGCCCATAGCCAACAGTCCACAGGCCCGCATCTACGGTGGTCGGTAGCCACCACGTGGCCCCCGACGCCCGTTGCGTCTCCCGCGGCGGCCGGGAAGAGAGGATCTCTCCCTCTCTCGTTCCGCCACCTCCTTCGCTAGCATGACTGCTTCGCAGAAGGAGGCGACGGCTTCCCATTCCGTCTCGCTCCGGACCATGGATTGAACCAGGGCCGGACGCGAGAGGTCGCCGCCGCCGATCGCCGCCACGAGGACACGGCGGAGCTCCGCCCACGCAGGGCAGACTTCCACCGTGTGCTCCACCGTGTCCTCCGGTCGATCCTCACAGTGGAGACACCCGGGCGTTTCCTCCCGCCCGATTCGGTGCAGGTACCTCCCGAAACATCCGTGTCCGGTGAGGACCTGCGTCAGGCGGAAGGTGAGAACGCCGTGGCGCCTCTCCAGCCACTCCTCAAAGAGGGGACTTACCGCCACTATCGTGGCGTGCCCTGGTGTAAAACACCTCTTCACGAAGCCGGAAGGCACTTGTTCTCCTCATCATTGCGATTATTTTTTTGTTCTACCCCATACCTGGGCACCTCATAGTTACGGAGATATGGAGGGTCAAAGTTACAACTTCTTGAAAAGATTTTTTAAACACAAGTATTTTTTTGTAACATTTTAACTTTGAACACCTCCACGACCCCCGTACTATTCAATTCATCCATCAGCACAATGTTTTAAGTGCGTTACATTGAGTTCTACCACAAAACATGATTTATAACCTCAAAAAAAAAAATTGTTCCCAGCATATTTTTTTGCGTAAAATTACTTAGTCAGATGTACTGAATGCTTGGTTAACGGCTTTGTGATGAGGTGGTTTACACCCTGTATACTCAGTAAGTGACATTTATAAATAGTTCTACTATAACAGGTTTTGACTCGTGTTGTTTGATTTGTATTGATACCTACTCTTATACCTATTTAGAACTAACAGTGTCGGAGGCCCCGACTTACGAACAGTAAATCGTGGGTTCGAACCCAGGCAGGAGCATTACTTTGTCTTTGCTTTGTGTTACTTTGTTGTTTTTCACCACTGCTCTCAAAAACGGTGAAGGAAAACACTTAAGGAAACCGGCATATCCAAGAACCACAGATTCGAAGACATGTGACACCTACCAACCCGCACTGGGCCCGCGCGGTAGATTATAGCCCAACCGCAAAATACGCGCTTTGACGTGGAGTTACGGACACCAGCCCGTTGTACAATACAATACAATATGACTATCTTATCTTCTATATTTTTAAGTGTTAAAATATCCTGCTAACAGTTAAAAACGCTGATCTAGTGGTCGCAAGCGCAACTGCTGAGCTTGAGGTCTTAGATTTGATTCCAGGTTGGGGAACACTATTACTGGGTTTTTTTCATCAGGAATTTCCCAGTAGCAGTCACGTTGTCTGGATTCGTGCCTCGTTTGATGGCAATTGGCTCGCCTGTTATTACATGAGACTAAAACACAACTGACGAAATGTGGTGTGGTGTGGTGTGGTGTGTGTGTGTGTGTGTGTGTTTAGGTTCAGCTTCGTCTAAATTTTCGGGGATTACTGGCGAAATTAAGTAATTTTATACAAAACTCCCGGTTTAGCAAGCTTCCAGAAACTAGGGTCCAGAAATCAACTAAGTGTAGAGGCAAGATATTTATAAATAAATAAATGTGAGACTATTTTAATTTTTGTTCAAGACCATACCTGAACACCTTCTAGTTACGGAGATATATATTTTTTTTTAATAAGTACCATCTATTAGCATAATTCACCTCAAAAAAGAAAGTCGTTTCCTAGCGATATCTTTTGCGTATTTAAGTTACTTAATTAGCTGTACAGATACGGGTCCGTTTAAACCCTGTATTTGTGCAAAAAAAAAATGTGTATATTATCTTAAATCTAATTATACAGTTAAGTTGCCGGGGGTTTCCAGAAAGTAATCCGAAGATACTTGTGATGGGATAAACCTCGCTCTTCCTGGAATTAATTAACAATTGTTTAGCTGTGCTAATTAGGTATAAGTTACACATTTAAAAAAAGAAAAACCAATAAAAAGAAAAATGAATAAACGGAAAAAAGAAAAAATAAATGAAAATGAGAATCGTGTTTATGGCAGCATGTTTAGTATAAATGTGTGTTTATAAGTGTGTTCATGTGTGTGTGGATGTATATTTTGTGAGTATAAATAAATGTTTATATCTCTTTCTTTATATCATGCTGTCAATATTTTCCAGATAGTATCAATTGTGGCGCTGATCTGGTCAACGATCTTTTTATTCGAGAGGTCTGAATTAATTTATAACTCAAACTCGAGGAACGCGATCAACCTCCTCACCGCGCTGGTCTGCTTCAGCACCTCCTTGTACGAGATTGTCATATCTATCTCAATGCTGTGTTATCTACGCTGGGTAAGTATTCAGTTAAGACTGATGCTCCACGGTACCCCCTCGATATACTTTTTTTTAGGTTTTTTGCAATTCGCAGCCCAGTGCTACGTTGTATGTTGATGAAAATATATATAATAGATCGTGGAACGTTTTATTTTTTTCAAGATCAAAGTCGTTCCTCGGCCTTTATGAACTTGGAGGGTTGTATTGATCATGTTGATGTTACTAATTCTGTAACTACATACGTTTTACAGTCGCGAACGATATTTTCATTAACATACAACCAAGCATTGGCCTGCAAATTGCTAAAAACTTAAGAAAAATTGAATTTCGTGGGCTACTCTGACGTTCATATTAAACTTGTTCATCATCATTCTCCTGTTCTTATAACCCCAATTTATTTAGGGTCGGCGCAGCATGTCCTGTTAAGGTAAGCGTCTACCTGTCTGCATCGTACGCATCGGACGCACATCACATGTCCACATCATCAAATAATATTACTAGCCTATTATTGTCCCACTGCAGGCCAAATTACTCACTCAAAGAACTCAAAAGCATTAATAATAATCACCATGCTCAAGGTGGATTGGTGATTATAGACTTGTATTAGTTATTAGTCTTGGTTTCCTCACGATGTTTTCCTTCATCGATGTCACAGATTACAGGTTAAGGGTACTAAGTAACAAACCCGCACCATGTGATAAATTAAATCTGAGCCAAGAGGCCTTTGTCCCCCTCTTTGTGTTTGTTTGGAGAGGATCTCGCGGCTAAATAATAACAGCCGATCAGATTAGTCTTCAGGTTAAACCGCACTTTCTTAGGTTGGTCTGTGGATGAGTGACCACCCATTACAGAGCCTTGTCGCACTAGCAAGTTGCGAGCGAGTGGAAAGCTGGGCGATTGCACAGCGAGCTCGCCACGTGTTCAAAATGTGTGCGGGGCAAACACGCCGCGGGTGCGCAGCGAGCTTGCTGCGAAGACGCTGCGGTTCGCAGTGTGCGATCCGCGTATTGTACAATCATTCATTTTTTATTTTTCGCAGCGTAAAAAAGCAAAAGTTGCTCCAAGTTAAATACTGGTATTCATCTGCATCTGATTAAACTGAAAGCCAATCCTACATAGACCAGGCAGATGATGAAAAGGTCTTTGTTCTTGTTATAGAAACGGTATAGTCTGATTACGCCTTTAACTTTTCCTCAGAAAAAAACCATTCTCCTAATAAAGCTGTGGGATGTGTCAAACTTTGCTCTTCTCACGTTATTCACCTTTTTGATCTCGGCAAGGGTCTTGGTCTTCTTCTGGGCCAAAGAATATCTGACAGCGATTTTTAACGCCATCTTTGGAGTTATTTATGAAGGTGCAACTACACATTCGCTAGATTTGTTACCAAACTTGTTTGTCGTGTAGCTCAAGCCAACATGAAGGAAGAACAAGACAATCAGTTGAACCTTCGTCTGACAAATCCTGGGCCCAAAGATTGACTGGTACATAATGCCTTTTTGCAATAAGTCCGCAGCAATTCACCATCACATAATGAGGACGTCCACTGCCATTCACAAAAAGATATAGGCCTTTTCTGGCAGCAATGGCAACGGTTGTCGCAGCAACGGCTATCACAGCAATGGTTGATGGAGCATTAGGACAGTAGTTCACGTGGGGCAATTAACGACCTGCACTCGGCATAGATGCGGCTGAAAGTCATTTATAAAAGTGGCTTTACACTGTAGTATGACATTTGTGGCACGCATGTTGCGATAAAGTAGGAATGTAAGACGTCGTTTAGTATGCATTATGATGATAGCAATTTTCTTTATTTTCAGCGGTTTTCATTTACTTCTGCATCATCGTCAGAAATTATGAAGGTTCCTTGGATCCTGACTTATTCTATTACTAGCAACGCTACTGATAACTCCGAACAAACTCATACATATAGTGCAAAAAGGCCTGTCACCGTATGTTCATCATTCATTCCAGCCGAAAGACGTCCACTGCTGGACATAGGCTTCCCCCAATTGTCGCCACATTGACCGGTCCCTTGCGACTCGCATCCACCGGATTCCCGCAACCTTCACCAGGTCATCGGTCCACCTAGTGGGAGTGGGAGGCCTTCCAACGCAATTGCGCCGTATGTTATTGCCTCAATACGTGCAAATCTTCGGAACTTGCTAAATACGTGCTGCGTTAACTTTGACACAGCAGTATAAATGACAATTGTTATTTATTGCTGAACTATCACATGTTTCCGGGTAAATGTATCAAACTATTTACTTAACAAACTAAGATTGTAAAAAAATTAATTATTTTTTATTAAAACTTTTTTCTTTTTTAAAACACACGTTTTCTTTGATCTGAAATTGGAAAAGAGATGAGATTATTTAGATTATTCAAACGTTAATGAAGAACTTCTTAATTTGAGGATATATAAAGCATAACTCGTTTATTATTTAAGTAAATACAGAGTTTATCCCCTCTGCAAACTTGAGTTGAAAGTGAATCGTCTTCGTAAATGATCAAAGACTTTGGAAACGAACTGTGTAATCTTTTGATTATTAGATTACGTAATTATCGAACAGTTTTCTTTAGGAACTTCACGGAAGTTTGTAAAGGCAGGTTCTAATTAATATCTCCGACATTCATGGTTATTTAATAAGCGAATAAAATCATCTTGAGTGTGTTTTTTTAACCGACTTCAAAAAAGCAGAAGGTTTCTCAATTTGACCGTTAAATATTATTATTCATTTTTTCCTGGGAATCAAAATGTGAATGTAACTTAAGTTCATCAAGATTAGTTTAGATAGAGATTCTTCCGGCTATGATTTTTTTACGTCTTCCGCCGTTGGCCTCGTCTACTTTGAAGTATTGTAGATGGTGACAATGAAAAGGTATGTGGTACATAACTTTGCCTAAAAGTAATGACAACTTATGTTTCTCAATCCATTTAGTAATATAAACGCCACAAAAAGATTAATCGCCAGCATTTAATATTATCAGATAGATTACCTAAAAAACAGAAGAGCCAAATCGCTTGCAATCCTAAATATCGTTAGCCATGCGACCCTCCAGCAATCGGTTTAGCAAATCATCTATCGATTTCAGATTCGGTGCCAAACTGCAGCTGACCTACTATGCATACTAGCTCTTCTATTGGCCTCTAGCATATCTAATGGCCTCTAGGAATGGCAGAAGGCAGTATTTATAGTACGCTTGTTGCTATTTTTCGGACTGCCTCATAATAAGATAAGGCCCGGACTGCACCAAAGCGAGATGAGCTGTGCGGAGATGTGCAACGTGGAGAGGACAGGACGCCGCTCACAGCTCGGTCGCAGCTCAGGTCACCGCAAGCCACACACAGCACAGCGCTCACCACCCACAGCATACTGCTCACCACACACTGCAAATCTCACGGCACGCCGCACGATATAAAAGAACAGGCTTCATAACACTACCTATTTCTTTCCAAAGACATCTAGACCTAAATATAGATAGTAATGTGCAGCGTACGAAACCTACATGAATAAGTGGCAAGGAAACATGTAACTGACATTAATAGTTCCACGCCGTTCATCTCCAACTCAGGACATCCTTCCATTGCTTCCATGCCATTAAACCCGAAACTACTTAAAGATGTTTCTAGAAGCATCGTCTCGCGACTCCCGTGGAATGCCATAGCATCACGTTCAGCAATAAGTCGTAGTCCGCTGTAATCTAAGCCGGATCGTGTTTTGGCAACCGCACTATCTTGCTGGTGCCAAACATGCGATTATCTTTAATAACTGGTGTATTGGTCCAATGTTTTTGAATTAAGATTATTGTAATTTGAATGCTTCTGGTATTTAGCTGCATCCGGTTAGACTGGAAGCCCAAATGATATAGTTGGGAAAAGGCTAGGCAGATGATGATAAATAAATGCTTCTTTTAAATAAAATAGGATTTAAAACGCCATGTCGGAAGTTTTCTAAAATCTAATCACTCACGTTGCTTTATTAGCTTTTGTGCATCGCCAGAGAAATTATGCTGTTAAAATATTACGTTACTTTTGTCATGTTTGAAAGATGCTGTTAAACTTCCAGTAACTATTAATTAATCTGTCTATGTAATAACTTAGGTTGAAAAGGTGAAAGTGAAGGTTTTCATGGAAAATAGCTCGTTATGAAGGAATAGAAAACTTAACAAAAGTGGTGGGTTCTTATATCTAGTGAAGAAAGTTTTACCTCGTAATATCAAGTAACTACGCTATCTAGTGGCCGTTGATCCAGTAATAGCGGTTGTTAATTGAATGATGAGTATAGACAACAAATAATGGAGGCATAGAGGCCATGTTTAATAAGGTCTTTAGTTCTTAAATTGCAAATTTTACGGAGTAAAACAGTTACCGAGCTTAGCCGCTTGTTATTAAGGGTGAAATTAAATTTTCCGGTACATCTTCACAGATGTGCGAAAGAAGCTTCCCAGCTTTTTTATTATTTCAAAATATTTGTTTGGACATTCAGCACGTCTGCAATTATTATTGAAGGAGTAGAGGTGTACCTAATAGCCTACCCACATTTCGCCAGTTTCTGAAGTCCCACGTAATAGAGAGGGAGCCTATTAACATCATCAGGGCATAAATAAAAATAGTTGAGACCAAAAAATCTGTACATTGGAGATTTAAAAAAAACCGACCAGGGTGTCTTAATTAAGTAACTGATCATATTAAAACCAGACCCCGTAGCTGCTATTGAAAAATTCCCGATGCAAATACCCAACAACATTTTGGCCGGATCGAACCTAAACCCTCATGCTGAGCATTTTGCATTTTGCAAAACCGCGGTTTGAAATCTATCTTAAACTAAATTATCACTAGGTTATGAAATAATCACCTCACCAATTACATGCCACTTGACACGACCCACTAAAAACTCAGGTAAACTTCTAATTCTCAAACATATTTAAATACAACAAATTCCGGTTGCACCATATACGTAACTCGCGTGATGATACATACAGCCGCTGCAGCGCTTAGGTATCTATTCGACTGTCAGCGACTAGCGAGGATCGAGAAGAGCAGGCAACTAAGAACGAACAAAAACAAGCAGTAAGCACAATGGCGACGAGCGAGCAAGAGTCTGGGTGAGTGTTCTGCATGACAAGGGAGCATCGCTTATTTTGTGAGTGTCATCTCGCAGGCCCAACCTAGGAGGTTATAGTCTCCTTAACCGGCTTATCCTGTGGGTACAGGATAGTTTAGATAAGGCCTTCGACCAGGGTTATAAATACAACAAAACTAAGCTATTACTTGTTGGGGTATACACTCGCTGTGGAGTGCATGCCCCAGCAACGGGTTGGATGGAGGAGGACAGCAACGGACAGGCTGGATTGGATTACGATTATTACTTTTAGGGGCAAATTTAATATAATCAGCAATATTGTTAATCATTTATGTTCCAATTTTGCTGTCGAATAAAGTATATTCAATTCTATTCTACGGGCTAAGTACCACGGGCGGGCTCTACCCTCAAAGCATCGCTGAGCAATTACTGTCTTTTAAAGCTTTTGTCGTTTCGACAAAGGAGCACGTTAGCACTGTGAACTCTCTTTTGCTTACACGGGACCTGCAATCTTTTGACATGTTGCTGGAGCGATCGCCGGTAGCTAGTTGCTTCTCGCTGCCAGTGGGACCGTTGTCTTAATCTCAAAGCGTAGTGTAATCAACGCTAGAACGCTGGAAGCTTGAGGCGTGCGTATTTGGCAACGACATTCTATCTCAGCTCAATGCATCAACCGAGCGGCAAGCAATTAGGACGGGCCGCGGAATACGCGGAGAGCGGGTTAGAAATTATGCCAATTTCTAACCCGCTCTCCGCGGAAAACCTTTGATTTTATTTATTTAATTAAACTTTATGCACATAATGTACAAAGGTGGACTTAATGCCTTGGGCATTTTCACTTTCACACTATGTTAATAGACCTGTGGCTTTCGATTGTGCCTGGCTGATGGCAATAATCTCTCCCTCTATTACATACTCACTACATACACACACACATATATAACAGTGAAACATGGTTCACCTGTGCCTAACCTATCGGAAAGCCAGGCATGGTGTTATGTTACAAAACGTCTTTTACATGAAGATCCATGTAAAAGACGTTTTGTATGTCTTTCTTTCCCATCTCCATTACCAATTTTCACAAAAAAGTCACAACCAACGCTTAGCTTCAGTAGCTCCGACTTTCTTATATTTTCCAAAAAGGCTTTATTCTTTGCTTAAGGGTCAGATTACTGATGTTGCGGGCCTGTTCGAAAGAGATACCGCGGCCCCGGAACATAAAGGGCGAGGAAGGAACATGGATGGGTTTTAGTCAGTAAGAGTCTGACACTCCCTCCCGCTCCGCCCAGAGTGGGAGAAGTCATTTGATGATTTCCCATCCTAAAAAAAAAAAAAAAAAAGGGTCAGATTACTGATTAACTCCAAATGATTGTAGTTATCAGTTGTTGCTATCAAAGTCACGATACTTTCGAACTCTCTGTTGGCCACTTTTTGGTTGTATTTTTGACCAATGTCGAAGGCACCAGTTAATACTCGTAGTAACAGTTAGTAGTAATAGCATTACGACTGAAACTTCAATCCACCAACAAATCAGCAAAACAAATAAGTCCATAGTGATATCGGCCGTTTCGACCTCCGATAGCTAACTAGGACAGCAAAATAAAAACTACAACTACCAGCAATTCGTGGTGCACACATAAAAAGCCCTTAAAGTTAATACAGCAGTAAACCGTGTGACATCACAGATTGGACGTTTCCCTTATGACGTCATTACCGTTAGGTTAGTAGATGCTTGTAGCAGCGGCGTTACGAGCAATCTAACGCGGATGAGGTAATTTCAGGGTTGTCAGACGCGAAATTGGTGTTGAATATTTGGCTTGGGATTTTCAATTTGAAAGCCATTGTGTCGTTGTTTTTGTTATTGAAAAGCTTTGGCAGATTAATAGGTGGGGGTGGTTGATGGTGTGAACGATTTTAAATAGATGTAAGTGGGCTTTTGAGGAAACAGAACTTTGTCGAAAATATTATAAGTCAAAGAAATGGCATAGTGTTTTTCATAACATTATCAACCTAGAAGTAAGACCAGAAAACTATCAGAGTGTTTTACGGTTTTATATTGTTAGTTCCTTGCACTAAGGACGCCTGTCCCTGGCCCGGTTATGACGTATGCCGTCAGTGCAGTGGTTGGTAATTTTTCTGAATTACATCGAAAAAACTTTGTGTCGATTACTTCATGATCGTTGCTGAAAGAAAACATGTCAAAAATAGCATCATATTTAATCAAAAAACCATCTGTCAAATAGTTAAATGGGACACACATAGCCTATTCCCTCTCATAGAGAACCAGCCTGTGTTCCAGCATTTAAAGGCCGATTACGATGAAATCATAAACATTTGCATAAATATACAATGAAGTAACCCTGATGAGAATTCGCGGCGCGTCTGCTAGTGGCTTATTCCACTACGTACTACATGAGTTGTATACTACATGGATGCAGCGTGAAATTAGGCGGAGTGATGAAAATTGTTAATTACTGCTGCTAATATGGCTGTAAAGTTTCATATTTTGATATTTTGACGTAGGTTTGTATGTTGAGAACGTATTCTGCTCTTCATGCAAGTAAATAGTTAATAGTTAAAAAAACTTTTTTGCAAAAAATAAAACCGACTTCAAAAAAAAAAACAAAAAAGTGAAAAATAATATTTTTCACTTTTTAGTGGTTCACATGTGCTTGATACATGGAAAGTGCATACCGTTACAATTGCAACAAGCCCAAACACGACTATGGTACATTGTCTCATTATGGAGTTCCGTGACTCTTGGCTTCATCATCAGATCTGATGGTAGAATGGTTCTTATCAAACGCAAATGCTTCACTTGTTGTAGAAAATACCAAAATCGCAACACGTTTTCATATAAAATCTGAAGAGTTCCCTCGATTTCGCCAAGATTCCATCATCAGATCACGACTTGGTGGCTATGGGACCATTTGGAAAGAATACCCTTTCCAACAAAAAAAGAATTTTCCAAATCGGTTGGCAAGCGACGGAGTTATGCCCGAACAAACATAAAAAAAAAAAAAAAAAAAAAAAATAGAAACATCCGAATTGAGAACCTCCTCCTTTTTTAGAAGTCGGTTAAAAACGGAAGTTCACCTGCAGTCATCATCATCATCATCATTTCAGCCAAAAGACATCCATTACCAGACATAGGCTTCCCCAAGTATCACCGCATTGACCAGATTGTCCCGTTCATTCCGCATCCAGCAGATCCCCGCAATCTTCACCAGGTCATCGGTCCACCTAGTGGGAGGCCTTCCAACGCAACTTCTTTCGGCTCGCGGTCGCTACTCCAGAGCGTTCATTTACCTGCAGTTAAGTAACGTTCACATAAAGTGACAAGTTTTAAACTTAAAAATCTCAATTTAGAAACCAGGGTATGGTATTTATGCATGAAAGTATGCAATAAACTTTAAATTTTAAATACTTTACGACAGGTTATATTACCTACAGGACGAGAGAAGACAAACTGCTTTCGCAAACTTTATTAATTAGACAGCAAACAATATCACACACGGAGTGAGAGCTACAATGTTCCCAGCATTACTCCCATACATTCCGTACGCTTGAATTTTGCACATTTGTACAGACGGATGGAACGCCTTGTTTATGCATAAGCCTTTTGCATATTCTGCTTGGTAGCTCGACGCGCGGCCAATTTGCCCAATTTAGTATTGCGGCCGAATACTTGAATAATAAATGGAACTCAAAATATACATTGTATCGTAATTCCGATGGGTTTTTTCATATGGGATGGGTCTGTTTCCAATTTGCAATTAGTCCAAAGTTAATACCGATCGAGTGACAGTTGTTTTTAAAGCGGATTTAAATTCGATTCGGACGGCAGCGAATCTAATGTAGCTTTTACTCGTGAGCCGAAATAAAAGCATTATATTGTTTGAATTCAGTTATAATTTCAGTACGGAAGATTTTTCCTGTCTCATTAAGGAGGAAGCTAATTCAGATGCAATGTATACCAGAATTATTTTTAGGGGATTTACAAAGCACTATGCTTTGCTAATTGTCTGTGATACTTGTCATAAATATCGGACTAAACTTTGGGATTTGTATTTCAGAATTAAAAAGAAGTATGAATATTAAATGAAGCAAGCAAGGAGCATGGCTATGACCGAGTGGTGGCCAAGGTAAGGCCAAAAAAACCAGGGCCGTCTTTTGGGTCAACAATATTCTCGAAGTCGCGGGAAACACCAGGATAGGGGACCCATAGAACCGAAAAGAGTGGCAGAAAAAAGGAGAGGTATATACCCCAGGCCCAGTCGTGGGTGATTCCGGTTTGACATGTTGACGATTAACTGAGTAGTAAAGTAGTACATTCACGGTGGTTTTGGTATGATCAGTTGGAATGGCGTCTTGACAATGAATGAACGTGAGTGCTGAATTTGAAGTAAAGATTTGGTGTCACGTAAAACTATTGAGAACGTGTAAAACAATCTACCGAAATCAATGCAAGCGACATACTATTATCTACTAACCAAGGTAAAATTTATAATACTACAGCTATTTGTGGGATAACTACGATATGCGCCCAACAAATGATCTATGCAACATAACAAAAAAAAAACATGATAAAATTTATATCCACTTTGTCGTCCACCAAAAAATTGTTCAGCTCCATGAATTTTATACACACAGTCATAAAATAGGCGGTATAACTAACATACGTTTGGATTATAGAGATTAATATGCGGACAAACCCGGCTTTACGAGCTAGCGGCCGTTCTTATGATGAATTGGTTTGTGGACAAACTGCTTTGTGGTTTATGTCGATATTTTGCCGTTTATGGGGAAAAGATTCGGGTTGTATTTGCTTTATGGCAAATAAACTCACGATCATCAGACAAACCTTTACTTTAGTTGATTAGGGTCAGCAGTAGGCTTGGCTGGCTTATATCGGAAACAGTTGAGAGGTAGACTTTATAGAAAAAGGCCATTCTAAACTACAATGTTTGTTTTTGTTGAAAACACTTTTCTACCAAAATAATCTAATCCAAATTAACATGATAATCTTGGCTTTACTGACTGAAACTACAAAGTTGGAGAAAAAAAAACTACGCATTTTGAATAAACAAACCATGATGAATTTTCACCATAGCCAGTCCCCATCGTCTGACCTGCGACAACATTCGCTCCAATATGTATGAATCAATTGAGGCGAGGGTGTTATTCCGGCCATCATCGTCCATAATGTAGCCGTCACCAACCGTCATGGCCCATTGTGTATAAAGGAGAGGTGTTGACGTAATCAACGAGTCTACACGTGCGGATTGAGGTAATAGTCCTATTAAGGAAGGATGCTGTCTTGTTAAGATCCATGTCTAGTGTTACCACATAGTCACCTCTGTTAGAATATCGCTGGACATTACACACAGCGCTATCTAGTGCCACACTAAGCAAGGCTTGTGTCGTGGACATCTGTTAGAAGTTTTGGAGTAAGGTGTTGGTAGTTAAATCACGCCTGAATTATCGTCTACTTCTGCCCCAATGATTGGAACGATTAACTAAAAATTTTCAGGTATTTTTAGTATCGCCACAAATTGTTAAAAATCTTTCCGTCCACGCCCACAAACTTCTTCTTATTTCCTTGTGATATTTCTTACATCCATCATAATGTTTTTTACTTACTTTCGTGAGTTATTTTTGTTACATAAAGTTAGCGATATAAACACGTGAATTATTAATAACCTGTCAAAAAATCGGTTTCGACGAGCGACGTGTTGCGCCGGCCCTAAATAGATTGGGACGAAGGCAGGAAAATGATGACAAAAATTCGGTTTCTGTTTACGTACACACCCAAGCGCAAAACATGTTGGTCTAAACATCAATTGCCGGAAAGAAGTTTTCAAAAATGATCATTTTAGAACAAAGAGTCATTGTCACACTAGTTTTTTCTCTACTCAGAGTAGTCCGCGAACTGCGGGACTGTTCAAAAGAGATAACGTGGCCCCGGAACATAAAGGGCGAGGAAGAAACAAAGATAGGTTCTAGTGACTAGACTCTTTCTGACTCTCACTTTAACTGACTAGAATCTAGTCAGTTAAAGTCTGACACTTCCTCCCGCTCCACCCAGAGTGGGAGAAGTCATTTATAGATGACTTGCTGACCCACGCAACTTCGTCTGCGTCACATAAGAGAGAAAAACGAACGGAAACAAAACGGCCATTAAAAAATAAGAGTTGATCGTAGAAGGGTGAAAATTGAGGATTGTATGTATTTTTGTATGTTGTATCATAAAAAAATAGAAATTAAAAATTTTGTCTAAAAAATAAAAAAATAAATTTAGGGGTGGACTACCCCTAATATTTAGGAGGATGAAAAATAGATGTTGGCCGATTCTCATAGATACCGGATAAGCACAAAAAATTTCATAAAAATCGGTCAAGCCGTTTCGGGGGAGTATGGCAACGAAAACATTATATATTAGATTATTAAATTTTATTAAAAATTTTATATATTAGATTTCCCATCCGAAAAAAGAAGACTAGTCCGCGAAACGTGACGTTTTCATAAAATAGTCGACCTTTATGAACTTGGAGGGTTGTGTTGATGATTTAGAATTTCGCCTGGGACCCTGGAGCATCCACCTTATAAATTAGTATTTTCTCACATACACATCAAGGCAAAGCTGTAAACACATCCTAATGTTAGTTGACAAAGGCACCTAACTGTGAAGTGATTATTATCTAAGTTCGGGACATCTCCCGTACATGCGGAAAGGCCCATGTCATCAAGATTTATGACTTAGGTACTTTAAACTTCACTGAGTTTGGAGAATAGTTCGCTAAGGATACTAGATAGGTACTCGTATTTCAGGAATTTAATATACGTACTACGTTTATAGTTATGAATTATCTCTGTAAGATTTTGGAATTACCCAATAGCATGATAATGATTCTTCTATCAAAAACAGAACTTTCATAGCAAAAACTAACTTTATATTATTTCCGGAGACTGCTTGACGTTGGTCGAGTGGTCACAATGGCGACTGGTGAGCATGAGATACGATTTCCGGGTCGAGCAAAGCATTGTCGGGTTTCATAATAAAGCCTTGTTTATTCCTTACTAAAAAAGTTAAAATCAAAATCAAAATCAAAGCATTTATTTCAAGTAGGCCAGTTACAGGCACTTTTGAATTGTCGAAACAAAAATGAACAATTAAAGTAGCTACAGTCCCAGTCACAAGACATAAAAACTGTGAAAGTACTGTAGTTGCCCATTCCCTAACGTAGATCTCTATGGAGAAGAACGGGCAAGAAACTCCATGGACACTCTTTTAAATCAAAATATTGTTACAAAATCTTGGTTACATCATTCTTGTTGAGATGGTATATTATGTGAGAACAATGTAGCAAGATGTGCACGTTAAAAGTGTCCATAGCAAAACAAAAATAAAATACAACTCAAAAACAAAATAATTAATTCAAATAAACCATGGCGACTAAGAGATGACCAGTCACAACTGACAGCGCCCGTTCACGAACATGACGCATGGATCAGCACCATTCAGCTCAACCATTTTGAAGGGAACTAAATGGTCCGACACACGCGCCACCATCAGCGAGACATTTGAGAGAGCATGACATACTCTCAACCGCCAGGGCACATTCAAGTCAAAAAATAAAAAATAAAAACGTAGGTTTCCAGTGAATGATAGCATTCTAGTACATGGCACTCACACAATATGGGATATGAGGTTATATAATACTAAAGATATTGAATTTATACAATGCAAAGATAGTTGTACAATCTTCAGCAGCTCCAACAATACCATTTAATGCTATCAATTTTTGCGCCCCTGTCCATGTGGAGCAGGACCAGCATTAAGCCAAACATTTTTATCAGCGATATAATCGCTCAACTTGTAATATGCTTGTTTACATAGTGTGCGTTTAATGCATGTTTTAAATTTCGTCTCATTCAGTTCAAGAATACTTTGTGGAATTTTATTATAGCATCTCAAATAGTACCCCATGAAAGATGAGTCTACTTTAGCGAGTCTAAAGCCTGGCTGAACTAGTTGGTTCCTATTTCTAGTACTGTAATTGTGTCTGTCACCTCTTTTACCAAAAAGATGCAGATTTTTCTGACGTACATTATGTTTTCGTAGATGTATTGGCAATGAACCGTCATGATGCCAATATCCTTAAATAGTTCCCTTAGAGAATCGCGCCTACGAAGATTATATATGGCTCTGATGGCTCTTTTCTGCAGAATAAATATGGACTCAATATCAGCAGCCCGTCCCCATAGCAAAATACCGTAAGACATTATACTATGGAAGTAACTAAAATAGACCAGTCTAGCGGTATCTACATCTGTGAATTGACGGATTTTTCTGATGGCATATGCTGCTGAACTTAAGCGCCCCGCAAGCGATGTTAAATGAGACCCCCATTGTAGCCTTGAATCAAGCGTAAGCCCCAGGAAAACCGTTTTATCTACGTATTCGAGTTTCTCTTTATTCAATATTATCTCACAATCACTACTTTTAACATTCGGTAATGAAAATCTTATGCATTTAGTTTTCTTTTCATTCAATACCAAATTGATTGCTGTGAACCAATTTTGGACCTGAAGAAGGGTGTTATTCACCTCATCTAGATTTTGGGCCCGTCTATTTATCTTAAAAATTAGGGAAGTGTCATCAGCAAATAACACGATATTATGTGGTTGGTTTTTCAATAAATAGGGTAGATCATTTATATAGACTAGAAAAAGGAAAGGACCCAATATTGAGCCTTGTGGAACCCCCATTTTTACTTTCAAACCCTGTGAATTGACACCATTTATTTGAATGTGTTGTTTTCTATCACTCAAATATGATTTTACCAGGCTAAGTGCAAGTTTACCCAGTCCGTAATGCTCCAGTTTCAAAAGTAATGTGTCGTGATTTACGCAGTCAAAAGCTTTGGAGAGATCACAGAAAATTCCTATTGCGTCTTGGGACTCTTCCCACGCAGCAAAAACGTGCTTTAATAGGGTTACACCAGCGTCAGTTGTACAACGTCCCTTGGTGAAACCATACTGTTGCTCATGCAAGATTCTGTTGGTGTTAAAATGATAGAGCATTTGATTAAGCATTACTTTTTCAAAAACCTTGCTAAAAACTGGTAACACGGATACAGGTCTATAATTATTGGCATCTTTACTGTCCCCGGATTTGAAAAGAGGTATGACTTTACTGTATTTCATCAAATCTGGGAACACTCCTTGGTCTACACATGAATTAAAAATTAAAGCTAAGTACGGGGCTATGGTCTCAAGTATAGATGTACAAACTTTGATAGACATTCCCCATAAATCTTCGGTCAGTTTGATTTTAATTTGCCGGAAAGCTTTAATAACTGTTATAGGGTTAATGTGTTTAAATTTAAATTCAGCCAGGCAGCCAGACACATTCGCCTTTAATAAGCTAATTGATATTTCAGGTGAGGAAATAAGGGCCTCCGTAGTTTTTATTGGTATATCGGTAAAGAAATTTACAAATTCTTGAGCTACTTCCTGATTAGAGCTTTTAGGACCACATGCTGTATCTAATGTATAGCTATTATTACGTATTTTCTTTCTGTTAGTCTCGTTATTTATGACTTTCCAAACGGTCTTTATTTTATTTTCTGCTGTTTTGATCTTGTTGCTAATGTGCAGGGCTTTAGCAACTTTGCAAGTATTTCTAAAAATCTTTGAATACGTAGCAACATACTTGCTAAAAGTTTCTGTGTTTATAAAAGGCTTAAGGCTATAAAGCTCAAATAGTCTTTCCCTACTTTTTCTTATACCTCTAGTTGCCCAATCACTAAATATAAATTTAGGGCAAATACTCTTTGTCTTCTTTTCAAAAGTTTTGTTGAATTCCGTATGAACTAATGAAAAGAAACGATCATACAATTGATTTATATTAATATCCTCTTGGCTCATTTCACTTAACTTGTTCTGTAGGGAAATATTATATCTATTTAATTTGCAAGAAGTTATAGGTCTGAATTTAATCTGAACATTTTGTATTGGAGTTTTACACCTAAAAGTTACAGTTTGTCCGCTATGGTCAGACGGCAAACAATTTACTATGGCTTTATCTAAATAATCACAATTGCAGAAAACATTATCTATACAAGTAGCAGAAGATGAAGTTACTCTAGTAGGTTCTATAAAAGTGTTGGTCAAGTCAAATGACTTAAAAAGATTTAATAACCGACTGCTATTTGAATCCTCTTCTAAAATATTGATATTGAAATCACCACAATATAATTACATAATATAATAATACGTTACATAATATAATACTTAGTGCTATTTGATTGTTTATGTAAATTAAATTTAAATTATTATAACATGAGTTAAAATATTACAAAAAAAAAACATTATTACATGCAATATAAATCACTATTATTAAGGACCTCTCTACAGAGTACAGGCCTCCTCAATTTTTCTCCACTTATCTCTATCTCTTGCTATTTCCATCCAGTTATTTCCCACTGTTTTCAGTATTTCGTCGAGCCACCTCTCCTATGGTTGTTGGGTTTTAACATCAGGAATTTCTCAACAGAAGCCAATGTTCAATGGCTACAGATAGGCTCGACTCCATAAAATGGGACTTAAAACATTAAAACATAACTGGCGAAATGTGGATGTAGTATTAGGTAATTCATTTCATCACCACTGCTCTCAAAACGGTGAAGGAAAACATCGTGAGGAAACCAGCATGTCCTAGAACCAAAAAATTCGAAGACATGTGATATCTCCAACCCACATTGGGCCCACAGAAAGGGTATAGTCATATGAAAGGGTGGTGCTACAGACTCAAACTGAACAACTTTTTCTGTGGGACCACCATCGAAATACTAAATTCAATACTCGACGAAATGTATGAGACAGCTGATTATTTTTTCAGAAATATTCAGTCATCAAATTGTTCAGTTTGATGGTCTGGAGCACACCCTTTCATATGACTGTACCCTTTCTGTTACACGTGGTATAGCCCGTACGCAAAATACACTCTTTGACGTGGAGTTGCGAACGCCAGCCCGTTATACAATACAATACAATACAATAGGTACACCTCTGCCTAACCCTTCCAGATTTCATTACAGGCGTGATGATGTTGTGTATTTATTTACCAAGAAAGAAAAATTTCATTTTTTTTGCTACTAATTACCAACGCAAAAAAGTTTCAGAACTATACAAGTAGTTACACGAATCATTAAAGAAAAACTGCATCTTTTAATATTGAAACTTGATTGTCGCTCAGTGCACTCAGAGTGGTTCAGGGAATCAGGTTTTCATTACTGAAACTCAGAATTTCGTTACATGTGGCCGTAATGTCGGCTCTGAGGCATTTTTCATTTAATTTCTGCCATAATGACGCCATAAATAACACACCACTCTTATCTTTTCCCCACTTTTAAATTAAACTCTGTTTTTAAAATGTTCGTCCGTTTTACGCACTGCATTATGAGTTTTTATTATTTATCTTTTGAAGGACTGAGAGAGAAGAATAATGTTTTTAGCATTTATGTACGTAATTTGAAAACAGGAGCAAATTAAATGAAAACAAATCTTATAGAAAGATGTAATGTACAGTAACAAACTAGTTTAGGATATTGCCACGAAACTTTATTTTTGGCTGTTCACATAAATTGTATAATAACATAATATTATTTTACATTTTTACAGTATTTATACAATAATTTACTGTACGGTATTAATGTGATCTGTGAATCAACAAAAATATTTCGAATTTAATAAGCACTAAATATACTCCTATAATATACTCTGATAAATGTGTAACATACCCTCTGTTTGTAAATAATATATTTTATTAACTACTTAAAATTTTATGTTAATCTTGTTTAATGCTGTGCCCTAACAGGGTCCATAATTGTTCTTAGCTGTAAGCTCATTGTAACATCTTTTAAAACTTATGGTACGCAAAATAAAATGAATATGAATACGAATATGAATAAATTGCTCAACCTATACATCCTTTTACAAGTTGAATTTGTTCCTATGAAACGCTGATAACACTTTTAACCCCTCGAACTTTCAAACTACAAAGCAAAACATTTTGTTCCCAAAACTTGTCAAAAAAACTTTTCCATTTTTCTACAACACACACACAATTCAATAAGTGCTAGTATAAAGCCGAGTACATACAACTTGGGTACATAAATCTAAGTTAGCACTGCGGGGTGCGCCCTACTCAATTTACTTCGCCTATGGTCACCCTTCTGAGATGAAATTACATCAGATAGTGCTTACAGCCCTTATCTTACGGTGATATAGAAGAGATACGTAATTTATGTCATTGTTTAGATAACAGATTTGTATTAAATTATTTACGCTGTTGCTCTTTTCTGTAGATGGCAATTGGGTAAAGTGTTTTTTGTTGGTAGCAACGCAGTGGCATTTTGTAAGCGGAAAATTATTTCCGCATCGTAATGTTTGTGTTCATTTGGTATTTTCACATAAAACGATTAAAGTCTCATTGCAAAACCTTGGTTTTCTATTAAAACAAGACAATTAACATTGCAAGTAATATTTACCACTAAACCAATATTTAAAATATACTTCCCATCGAATCAGTTCATCCATACTGTTTGAACAATACGAGAATTTATTTTTCTGCAGGTAATTCGTATGAATAAACAACAATGTTTAAATACAATAAAAATAAACTGTGCCATTCGTCAAATAGTTGAACAGTTGCGAAGCCGTTGCGTCCATAAAATAAATTCAGTCGTTACCGGAGATAATAACTCAATAAAAACTGAAGTATACACAGGAAGTACGGATTACCGACTATATATCAACCCTAGTGTTGCCAAGTGTGTTTATTTTTGCGAGAATTCTCGATACCGGTTCAATTTCGGGGCATTCACAGTTTGTGCTCGCTACGAGTCCGTTGTTCGTGCCCCAAAAAGCTCTCATGTAGCTTGAACTACTTGTGTGCTACGTGCAACTTTAAAATTGCTTTTACCATTTTTTAAAGTCGTTTGTTGCCACAATTATTCAACAATTATAAATCAGACTTATATTGTAATTAAACAAAAAACTTGTCAATAAAGTAATTCTCCAGTTGAATCTCTTTGATTTTCCATGCATACTGTATAATTATGTTTATTATTTACAGTTTAATTTGCATACTGTGTAATTTCTTCAAAAGCTGGCCTTACTAATCACTGCTATATGGAAGTAATTAAAGTGCTCGAAGCTCCGATGTTTTTAAAAGATTGCGATTGGAAAAAGGAATTGTAATCGAATACAGTTTGTTAGTATTTCGATTCTGGAGGTGGTACCCAGTATTTTGGAGTGAGGTTGTGAGAGTGCTAACCTTTTACCAAAAAACACATACAAAGTAGAACGAATTTTAAAGTGTTTTTTTGCCTTTTTAGGGTACCGTAGCCAAATAGTAAAAAACGGAACCCTTACAGATTCGTCATGTCTGTCTGTCTGTCCGGCCGAATGTCACAGCCACTTTTTTCCGAAACCATAAGAACTATGCTGTTGAAACTTGGTAAGTTGACGTATTATGTAAACCGCAATAATATTTTCACACAAAAATAGAAAAAAAACAATGAATTTTTGGGGTTTCCCATACTTTGAACTGAAACTCATTTTTTTTTCATCAAACCCATACGTCCCCACACGTATGGGTTTGATGAAAAAAAAAAATGAGTTTATCATTTAAATCAGTTTAACCTATCTACGGATAGGTCTTCAAAAATGATATTGAGGTTTCTAATATAGTTTTTTTTCTAAACTTAAAAGTTTGCGCGAAAGACACTTACAAAGTGGGAAAATGTGTCCCCCCCCTGTAACTTCTAAAATAAGAGAATGATAAAACTAAAAAAAATATATGAAACATATTCCATGTAAACTGCCACCGAAAATTGGTTTGAACTAGATCTAGTAAGTAGTTTTTTTATACGTCATAAATCGTTTATATTTTATACTATGTTACTTGCTGCTACGGAACCCTTCATGGGCGAGTCCGACTCGCACTTGGCCGCTTTTTTATATTATCCTTTTTCGGGTAATCATTTTTTTTTTCATTGTTCCTTATCCACATCTCTGTGCCAAGTTTTAGCTGTATAGGTTCAAGGGGACCAATGATAGTCGTGATATCCGACATTATTGTCGATTGTAATTTCAAAAGAAAACAATATTTACATTTTTATCATTTGCAATGGCTTTGCAAATTATACGAATCGAATCGAATTCTTTTGAATTAGTTTCCTGTTTATAAATATTTACTTTTCCGCTCCATAACTGCATTAAATTTTCCGAAATTATATCTATACTAATGTTTTAAAGCGAAGAGTTTGTTTGTTTGTTTGGTTGAACGCGCTAATCTCAGGAACTACCGGCTCGAGTTGATTTTTTTTTTTGCATTTGATAGTCTAATTACCGAGAAAGGCTATAGGCTATATAACATCACGCTACGACCAATAGGAATGGAGCAGCAATAAGAAATGTAGCAAGCGGGAAAAAAGCTTCCGTTGAGGCAGGCGATGCTATATCAAAACTTCACGTGAACGAAGTCGCGGGCAGAAGCTAGTTTCTAAATAAATCTTTATCAGTAAAGGTGTTGGCATAAACATACAGATTTCCATTACAGACGTATATGGAAGAGATCGGTATCGTATCTGTACCTATGCGCTCGCAAATAAAGAAAAACGTGCATTTGTAAACACAAATCGGACCTGAAAAAGGTCTTTTTCTCACAAAGTAATGTATAATAATGTTAGAAATCGTTGCATTACCTGGTGGTGTACGACAGAGGTGCTATTAGAACTGAGCCAGGCTAATGAAGCGAAGCAAAGTTTAATTAAGTATATAACTTTCTTTGCACACAATGGACTTGCCATTAAGGACGTTGGCAGCCAAGAAAAATGGTGGTTATGATAAAAAGTTGGTTTTTATATTGGTAGATAGAAAGAGACTGAAAATGAATGGAGCTAGGAAAGGGGAATGAGGATAGATCTAGGATATTATCCCATCCACTGAAAGACAAAGGCAATTTATTTTTCCTACCTGCGTTTCATACATATCTAAATATCGAATTTCATAGACCGAAACATATTCATTTTCACAAAAGAAATATCAACAAAATGAAAAGGCAATTTATTACAAAAAATGCGACTTACGTACGCCTACACGGGTTCTGGAGCAGCGTACCTCAAAATCAAACCCACGTCGGAACGCACGCGGCATTTTTCCACCGCGCCGAATTTTACTCAATAATACGAAAAGAAAGATGGCCGACACGCGGCCAAGCCGACCGTGGCAGGAATACGCATTTATCACAGACAATCTATCCTGCTGGGTTACCAGGGATTTGAACAAGGACTCCTTGGAATTAGGATAAAAATACCATTCTGTTTTTAAAAATGTATTCTTTTTGTTCGAATTTGTGTATGGGTTGGCAGTTTTATTTTTTAAGTAGCAAAAAGGTTCGTTATATTTGCCTAAATAAACCGTTTTGTTTGTAAGATATTGTTACCCTAACGTCATTGGATTTCTGATCATACTTATACTCAGTCCTTTTATTTCGGTCAATTTTTTACTGATCCTTTAAATGCAGCTTGACATGTTTTTACAATTTTAATATTAAAAGAGTCTTTATTTTAATTTTAGAATTATAATATAACAGAAAACGTTTGAAACAACCTAAAGTATAATAAAATAATGTTTTATTTTAACTTATATGAACTAGAAACGATGTAACTACGTCAATGCTCTAGTTCCCTGGTCCTAGCGGACAGCAGCGTCCACAAAGAGGGATGTTACAGACACATTCATCTTTAGAACCTTGTGAAAAGCTGGCGACTCCTTTGAACGAACTTTGTTCGTATTTATGACGTCGCATTAGAATTTTGTAAAACATCGGTGCCCTATGAGTCGCCCTGGGGCATAAAGTTTTCAATTGTAAGGGACATAAGTTTTAGAAAAATATCTTTTTTCGAATGGGACATTCTTTTTTATGTGTTGCAACTTGCAGGTCAGCTGTAAAAACGTACTCAATGGATAGTGAGAATAACTTCTACATTCTTAGGTTAAGCGTGGTTAGGGATGACAAGGCATGCATTAAGGACATTTTCTCGTCTGTCACAGAAAGATGTTAGTTTTGTCATTAATGTCCCACTGCTGGGCAAAGGTCTCCCTGATCCTTCCAGGGACTCGTTTCGTGTGCTAGCTGCCATCGCTGGTTTGGTCGCAGCTTTAGAAATACGAGTATGGTTATGTTTTTCAAATTACGTACATATTATTTTCATTGGATTAAAAAGGGTTCGAGCCCTTATGCATAAAATGCCTTCATATTGTAATATTTATTTTATTACTACTGGATTCGGGGATACATGTAACGTAATGAACACAAAATGAACGGAACAGAAAAACGAAGTCTTCCAATAACTTTCCAAATGGATCCGCATGGATTTTGCAATTACCTAATGAATGAGGAATGAATAGCGTGCAAAAATCGAATTCAGTGGTGCATAATAATAATGAAAGTACCTCTAGTAATTTCCGACTCATTAACGAAGTACCTTTGTTCCCAACATATTTTCTTTCAACAAGAATCGACGTTAAATGAGAGAAAAACAATTTTCTTTGTGGTCGAGTGCACCAAATCCTGTCTGTAAATTCAATTTGAAGAAGTGCGCGCGCGAGTTGGCAAGCTTTAAGAATGGCCGCAAACCGTAACTGGTTTACGTGAGGATTAAAGAATTTGTTTAAAACCTCGTTAACATTGTCTTTGGAATGAATCCTGCGGAACAGACTGTTTGTGTGAGACCAAGGTTTTATTTGCAAAGAACATTTAGCAAGGAAAATTTTGTCGGGTGTGGTGCATTTAAGTAGTTTTTAGAAGTGGCAACACCAATAACTTTACCACTGCATGTAGCTACTGTAATACTTTATTGTTAAAATCTATAGTAGATACGAAGAAGAAGAGCTTGGTTTGGTGATACAATAGTAACACAAAACTTAAATTTGTATTTTTTGTTGTGAGCGATGAAAAAGACAGAAAATAATGTATTGCTGCATTTTTCATACACACTCGCAGGTTCGTATTAAATTTGTGAAAATGTGTCTGAATTTACAGTAAATACAGGATTGCATGAAACGTTATAACAGTGCGGTTCCCTTTTGTGTGGTTTGCGTCCGTTCTGAATGAAAATTTTAATTTATTTATTTTGTTCTTTTAACTCGTACTCGACAACTAGGCATCTCGTATCAGCCAGCAATTATCCACTGCTAGGCCTACCCTTTCTTCTACCACATGTACCGTTTCTGTGCGCCTTCCATTCAAAGGTGTCCCAATATTTTGACGATATGGGAACTATTTTTTTTGACCTAGTTCTAATTGGGTTGAGGAGGTCAGACATGTAATCACTCCATCTAAAATATTGGTATTCAGCTGCATCGGGTTAGACTGCCGACCCTAAAATTTTTGGGAAAAGGCTAGGCAGGTGATGATGATGATAAATACTAGCAAATGTTTGTGTGATGAGCATGGACATTTGTTTCCGAGTCATGGATGTTTATTTGTACATAATAAGTATGTATTTACAAACAAAAAAGTATATAATTATGTAGTATATATCAACTATCTGGTGTCCACGACACAGGCCTTGCTTAGTGTGGCGCTAGATGGCGCTGTGTTCTTGTCTAGCAATATTATTATTATTAAAATAAATCATTTCATTATGGGGCCGAAGAGTTCTGGACGGGCGACTACTCATACGGCAGAGAAAAGAGATGACCTTAGAGGGGCCTCCCACAGGCTGGACTGATGATCTGGCGAAGGTTAGAAAGACAATACCGATAGTGATCGAAGATGGTCAAAGTAGCATCACTTTTGTCCAGCGATGTATATCTTTTGGATGATTTGATGATCATGATTTTTCGACTTAGACTTTATTCAGTTGAATTTCTACTATTTAGTAACTAAATCCCTAACAGGCGACATTTCAGAATACAGACGTTCTACCAAGGTAAATCGTCGTCTACAATCTCCAAGCTAAATTAGCAATTAGACGATCCTGATTCAAGACTAATACAGCAACGGCTACAAAGCGCCTGAGGCATTTCTGTCAAATGTTGTGCTTTATTCATTGCAGTTTATGATTTATTCATTTCATCACTTAATACAGGGTGTAAACAGACTCTTCATGAAGCCTTCAATCAAGCATTCTGTATATCAAACTAAGTAATTCTATGCAAAAAAATCGGGGTGAAAATTCACGGTTTTCGGTAGGACTCAATGTAACGCACTTAAAACATTGTGCTGATGGATGGAATGAATAGTACGGGGGTCGGGAAGGTGTTTAAAAAAAACACTTATTTAAAAAAAAAGACTTGTAAAAAAGTTGGAACTTTGACCCCCAATATCTCCGTAACTAGAAGGTTCCCAGGTACGGTGTAGTACAAAAAAATATCGCAAGGGCAGAGTGAACATGTGCCTTTCTTCTTCTTTAAAAGGTTTTTTACACCCTGTTTAAGGCAGTAGTTATACAACTAATATTTGACTGCCTCGTTAGTGTAATGGTCATAAGTGTAACTATAACAGAACATGAGGATCTTTTTTTTTTTAGGATGGGAAATCATCAAATGACTTCTCCCACTCTGGGCGGAGCGGGAGGGAGTGTCAGACTCTTACTGACTAAAACCCATCCATGTTCCTTCTTCGCCCTTTATGTTCCGGGGCCGCGGTATCTCTTTCGAACAGGCCCGCAACAGAACATGAGGATGTGGATTTGATTTCCAGTTCGATCTAAGAATCACTGGATTTTTTTTTTCATTAGGCGTATGTCAATAGTAGCCACGTTGTCAAGAGTTGTGCGCGGACGACGGCAATGGGCTCACCCCCTATTACATGGAACTAAAACATAACTGGAAAAATGTAAGTGTACAATTGGGTACGTATCATAATCCCGAATTTTAAAAGACTGAATATTAAAATACCGATGGACGAAATCCCGAAAATTGAAACGCCGAATGGTTGTTTGATCGAAAGTTTAAAATCCCGAAAGTTCATTTGCCCGAAAGTTTAAAATCTCGAAGCTTATAAACCCGTAGTTCAAAATCCCGAACGTTTGTTTGCCCGACAGTTTAAAATGCCGAAGTTTAAAAACCCGAAGTTCAAAATCCCGAAAGTTCATTTGCCCGAAAGTTTAAAATCTCGAAGTTCAAAATCCCGAAGTTTAAAATCCTCAAAGCATGCAGCAAGCATACAGCTAGTATGCAGCAAGCAAGAAGCAAGCATGGAGCAAGCATATAGCAAGCATGCAGCAAGCATGTAGCAAGCATGCAGCAAGCATGCAGCAAGCATGCAGGATTTTGAACTACGGTATTACAAATTTCGGGTTTTTAAACTTAGGGTTTATAAGCTTCGGGATTTTAAACTTTCGGGCAAATAAACTTTCGGGAATTTAATCTTTTGATCAAACAACTATTCGGCGTTTCAGTTTTCGGGATTTCGTCCATCGGTATTTTAAAATTCGATCTTTTAAAATTCGGGATTATGATACGTACCCATTATTAAGGTAGTGTGTATTTATTAAGATTAAATTTGAAATTAAAAATTCTTAGATCTCGCCTTTATATCACTGTTCTTTCGAAATATTTCATTTGGGAACATAGATATTCTATTCTGTAATCCAATCGAAATATATACACACTACCTTAGGAATATGTTTGATTTTCATATTTTTTTGTTATTACGTTTGTATGAAAAGCGCAAGCTCCGCAGGTCCCTTAAGAAAAATTGCAAACCCAGTTTCGAATTATTTATGCGTTGTTCCCAATCACAATGCAAATCGTGAACAAATATACTTTGTTTTGTGCATCAACATGCTGAGAATCGAAACAGCAGTTAAAATTCGGATTACGTTCCCGGGGTAATTCTCAACCTATATACACTCAGACGAAACCACAGGCAAAACCTATTTTATTTGAAAAAGGAAATCATATTGTACCCTTATGGGGCCGAAGGAGCATGCGCTTTTCATACAAACGTAATACCAAATTAATACATTTCTTACAACAATCTATTCTCCACATTATCCAGAGCTTACATTCCCATTCACACGGCAATATCCATCTAAAACCATAGCACAAACTAACGATAATCTGTCTAATCTCTTTAATTAAAATATTATTTAGCTAGCACGTGTTCTAATTTTCAGTTTAGAGGATTTGAGTCAGGCTTTAATGCCCATTAAGGCGCCCCTGCAATTATAAGTGGAGGCCTTATCTTTATTAAGGCGAAGACGGTTAACGACCTACGGCTTGCAGACTGCAGGGTAAGTAAGTCACTGGGTGGGATTTTGTGTTTGTGTTTAGAAATAAAAGATAAAATAAAATATAGAGAGAGTTTAGAAATAAAAGATAAAGTAAATTGATCAGTAATAACCTGAGTTACTGTACCCAAAATTATTGCATGCCAGGCTCAAGCTACAAACAAGTAATGGCATCAGTAGTAAAAAATGATTGTTATCATAACACTACCATTACTCTATGTGTTGGTAATAGTTTTAATGTAAAAAAGGAAGATATCACCGACTGTGTTTCTGAGTTGCTTAAGTTAAGTTGTAATAAAATCATATTGTGTGCTTTTCCATATTTTGAAAATTTAAGTAGTAGGAAAAACGATTATATACATATGTTGAATAAACATGTACATTTTTTAGTAGGTCACTATAGTGACAGGCTTATGTATCTGGATATCAACACTATAGTTGGTAATCTTAAGTCATCACGGGGTAAGGTGTATCTACCTATTGTATGTAGACACAAAATAGCTCGGCTATTAGCTATTAGTAGCTAGTATTCACACAGACATAAATAGTATGTCTAAGTTTAGTTATATTATTAACACTGCGACAATTAGTAATTCTACTAATGTACAGGTGACTGCCACAAATGTATATAGCACTAGTGCTATAAATGTTTACACACATTTTACTGGGGAAGATCCATCTGTCACCATGGAAAATTCTCAATTAGGGTTTATTAGTGATAGGGTCTTGTTGTCTGAGGATGGCACGGGTGTCTCCGGCCTCACTCCAAATTTTAATATGAATTTAAACTAGTAAGTGAGACAACAGAAGGTACCATTAACAATATTTTTGTTAATCCTACCAACAGCAAGGTATCTTCTTGCACTCCATTAGTTAGTAAAAAAGGGCCTCAGCAGAACACCTTAAAATTATTCCACCAAAATATCCAAGGCATTTCTTCCAAATTATTAGAAATTGAATTGTTTTTAGAAAATAGTAAGTTTGACATTATTTGTTTTACTGAACATTGGCTAAAGGATTACCAAATGCTTATTAATTATGAGAACTATATGGTGGGTAGCTGCTTTAACCGTAAAACTATGCTTCGTGGAGGTTCCCTAATATTAATAAAAAATAGTTTTAAATATAAGCAACGTAATGACATAGTAGGTCTCTCGGTTGAACATTGTGTCGAACTGTCCTGTGTTGAGCTAGATAAGCATATAATTGTGTGTGTGTACAGACCCCCAAACTATCAAAACTTTTCCATATTTGAATCTATAATGGAAGATGTCCTGGCAAAACTTGCAGCCAGTAATAAATCTAAAATAATTTGTGGTGATTTCAATATCAATATTTTAGAAGAAAATTCAAATAGCAGTCGGTTATTAAATCTTTTTAAGTCATTTGACTTGACTAACGTGTTTATTGAACCCACTAGAATCACAACTTCTTCTGCTACTTGTATAGATAATGTTTTCTGCGATTGTGATTACTTAGATAAAGCCATAATAAATTGTTTGCCGTCTGACCATAGCGGACAAACTGTAACTTTTAGGTGTAAAACTCCAATGCAAAAAGTTCAGATTAAATTTAGACCTATAACTTCTTGCAAATTAAAGAGGTATAATACTTCCCTACAGAACAAGTTAAGTGTAATGAGCCAAGAGGATATTAATATAAATCAATTGTATGATCGTTTCTTTTCATTAGTTCACACGGAATTCAACAAAACTTTTGAAAAGAAGACAAAGAGTATTTGCCCTAAATTTATATTTAGTGATTGGGCAACTAGAGGTATCAGAAAAAGTAGGGAAAGGCTATTTGAGCTTTACAGCCTTAAGCCTTTTATAAACACTGAAACTTTTAGCAAGTATGTTGCTACATATTCAAAGATTTTTAGAAATACTTGCAAGGTTGCTAAAGCCCTGCACATTAGCAACAAGATCAAAACAGCGGAAAATAAAATAAAGACCGTTTGGAAAGTTATAAATAACGAGACCAACAGAAAGAAAATACGTAATAATACTTTTACATTAGATACAGCATGTGGTCTTAAAAGCTCTAATCAGGAAGTAGCTCAAGAATTTGTTATTTTTTTTACCGAAATACCAATAAAAACTACGGAGGCTCTTAATTCCTCACCTGAAGCCTCGATTGGCTTATTAAAGGCGAATGTGTCTGGCTGCCTGGCTGAATTTAAATTTAAACACATTAACCCCATGACAGTTATTAAAGCTTTCCGGCAAATTAAAATCAAACTGACTGAAGATTTATGGGGAATGTCTATCAAAGTTTGCACATCTATACTTGAGACCATAGCCCCGTACTTAGCTTTAATTTTTAATTTATGTGTAGACCAAGGAGTTTTCCCTGATTTAATGAAATACAGTAAAGTCATACCTCTTTTCAAATCCGGGGACAGTAAAGATGCCAATAATTATAGACCTGTATCCGTATTACCAGTTTTTAGCAAGGTTTTTGAAAAAGTAATGCTTAATCAAATGCTCTATCATTTTAACACCAACAGAATCTTCCATGATCAACAGTATGGTTTCACCAAGGGACGTTGTACAACTGACGCCGGTGTAACCCTATTAAAGCACATATTTGCTGCGTGGGAAGAGTCCCAAGACGCAATAGGAATTTTCTGTGACCTCTCCAAAGCTTTCGATTGCGTAAATCACGACACATTGCTTTTGAAACTGGAGCATTACGGACTGGGTAAACTTGCACTTAGCCTTTTTTTTTTTTTTTTTTTTTAAGTTGGGACAAGCCCGCCACACACGCCCAAACCACTGTAACTCCTGAAAGCCAGAATCAACAGTGGCGACCACCAGAAAAGCGCCGAGACAATGAAGCTCGACGAAGTCCCAGAGAATGAATTTAACTGTCTTGGATCCCGCAACGAAATTAATCAGAAAGTATAGCGGAGGAGTAGGAAAGAACTGTAATTTCCACTTCCCTCCATATCAGCAGGAGACAGAACGAAACAAGGCCAATAGGCACAAAGGGACGTTTACAACTGGGATAGGCCCAGTTGCCAAGCACCACGGATAAATATTAACGTTAATGGGTCCTAGTTGAGAGCTGTTATATTTGATTCCAATAATAGGTATGGCAAAAACGCTTGAACGCACGGAAATTTGCTCTAGTTTCCACAAGGTCCGTATAGTAAATAACTCCGGATGTAACCTGTACACTATCCAACATAATATTGCGTTCATTTTGCCAAAGACTACACTCCCACAAAATGTGATGAGCAGATTGTTCATATTCGCAGTCAGATGTTGAACATTGACAAAAAGGCGAGTCAACAAGCTTGAAGGAAAATAATTTACTCTTAAAGTTGCCATGGCCCGTGAGAAATTGGGCAACACAGTGATCAACCTCCAGCCATGTCCTGTCCAGCCGCTCACGAACGGATGGAAAGAACTGGTGGAGGTGCCTGCCCTTGATGGAATTGTCCCACCTACATTGCCATTCAGATAAAAGTTCCTCCCAGACGTCGGTCTGTGGTTTGAATAATCTAGAAATCCTAGCACGATCACGTACGGATAAAAAGTCTGCGTCCGTGGTCTCACGCGCGTTATAGTACATTGCAGCCCGCCGCTGCACCTCCAGATCGACTGGAAGTACACCCGCAAGCACCGGAAGAGCTTCGGTACTAACCGTCCTATACGCTTTGCATAAGAATATCAACGCCAAACGCTGGCTTTGAAGCAATTTACGTCGCACCGCTCCTATGGTGGCCCTATCGGCCCAAACAGGTGCCCCGTAGCACATACAACCCAAGTAAGTAGCCACGTAGATAGTCTTTAAAGTTAAAAATGACAATCCCCACGTAGATTTGGATATCCTCGTTAAGGAATAAAAGTTCTTTTTAGCTTTTTCACCGACATTTTTTATGTGATCTACGAATGAAAAATTCCTCTCTAAGACCAGTCCAAGGTAGCACACGGACTGCTTTCTTTTCACGGGAACGTTATTAAATTTAATGCTCGGCCACGATTTAAGATCACCTTTTAAAATTAGTTGAAATGTTTTATGCGGTGCAAAGGTCAGACGGTTTCGATCGCCCCACTGAGATATTAATCGTAGGCAAGTGTCAGCCAAATTCTCGAGTCCAGCTCGGGTACTTGACTGAATGAGCAGCAGGCCGTCGTCCGCGTAACCGGTTAATGAACAGCCCGGTGGAAGTGGGATCGCGAGGAAATCATCAAAACCTATATTCCATACATACGGAGAGATTACCGAGCCCTGTGGACATCCCATGGTAAGGGACTTTGACATAGAATGATGTCCGAGTTTTAGTTGCGCGGTACCATTTAAAAAGAATGAATGAACAAGTTTATATATGTTTTTGTAGCAGCCACGATTTTTCATTTTAAGTAGTAGCATCGGCCACCAAGCGTTATCAAAAGCCCCGGAAATATCTAAAAAGATTCCAACCACGTACTTGTGTTCAGAGTTATTAACAATTTTTCTAACAGAAAGTGCCGCGTCAACAGTAGATTTACCCACGGTGAATCCGAATTGGTTGTTATGAAACTTTGGTCCGTCCGGTAGCAAACGCGGAACGATAAGGCGCTCCAAGAGTTTTCCCAAATTTGCACTTAGCCTGCTAAAATCTTATTTGAGCGATAGAAAACAACATGTTCAAATAAACGGTGTTAATTCACAGGGTTTGAATGTAAAAATGGGGGTTCCGCAAGGCTCAATATTGGGTCCTTTCCTTTTTCTAGTCTATATAAATGATCTACCCTATTTGTTGAAACACCAATCTCAAAATATGGTGTTGTTTGCTGATGACACTTCTCTAATTTTTAAGATAAATAGACGGGCCAACAATCTGGATGACGTGAATGATGCCCTACTTCAGGTCCAAAATTGGTTCACAGCAAACAATTTGGTATTAAATGAAAAAAAAACTAAATGCATAAGATTTTCATTACCGAATGTTAAAAGTAGTGATTGTGAGATAATATTGAATAAAGAGAAACTCGAATTCGTAGATAAAACGGTTTTCCTGGGGCTTACGCTTGATTCAAGGCTACAATGGGGTTATCATTTAACATCTCTTGCGGGGCGCTTAAGTTCAGCAGCATATGCCATTAGAAAAATCCGTCAATTCACTGATGTGGATACCGCTAGACTGGTCTATTTTAGTTACTTCCATAGTATAATGTCTTACGGTATTTTGCTATGGGGACGGGCTGCTGATATTGAGTCTATATTTATTCTGCAGAAAAGAGCCATCAGAGCCATATACAATCTTCGTAGGCGCGATTCTCTAAGGGAACTATTTAAGGATATTGGCATCATGACGGTTCATTGCCAATACATCTACGAAAACATAATGTACGTCAGAAAAAATCTGCATCTTTTCGGTAAAAGAGGCGACAGACACAATTACAGTACTAGAAATAGGGACCAACTAGTTCAGCCAGGCTTTAGACTCGCTAAAGTAGACTCATCTTTCATGGGGTACTGTTTGAGATGCTATAATAAAATTCCACAAAGTATTCTTGAACTGAATGAGACGAAATTTAAAACATGTATTAAACGCACATTATGTAAGCAAGCATATTACAAGTTGAGCGATTATATCGCTGATAAAAATGCTTGGCTCAATGCTGGTCCTGCTCCACAAGGACAGGGGCGCAAAACTTGATAGCATTAAATGGTATTGTTGGAGCTGCTGAAGATTGTACAACTATCTTTGCATTGTATAGATTCAATGTTAGTATTATATAATCGCATAGCCCATATTGTGTGAGTACTATGTACTAGAAAGCTATCATTCACTGGAAACCTACTTTAGTTTTTTACTTGAATGTGCCCTGGCGGTTGAGAGTATGTCATGCTCACTCAAATGTCTCGCTGATGGTGGCGCGTGTGTCGGATCATTTGGCTCCCTTCAAGGTGGTTGAGCTGAATGGTGCTGATCCATGCGTCATGTTCGTGAACGGGTGCTGTCGGTTGTGACTGGTCATCTCTTGGTTGCCATGGCTTATTTGAATGAATTATTTTGTTTTTACTATGGACACTTTTAACGTGCACATCTTGCTACATTGTTCTCACATAATCTACCATCTCAACATGAATGATGTAACCAAGATTTTGTAACAATATTTTGATTTAAAAGAGTGTCCATGGAGTTTCTTGCCCGTTCTTCTAAACTCAAACTCAAACTCAAATCATTTATTTCAACTAGACCATTACGGCACTTTTGAATGTCAAAAAAATTGAAAGAAAAATCAAAGCTACAGTCACAGACACAAGGCATAATAACTTGAGAAAGTACTGTAGTTGCCCATTCCCTAGCGTAGATCTCTATGGAGAAGAACGGGCAAGAAACTCCATGGACACTCTTTTCAATCAAAAATGTTGTTACAAAATCTTGGTTACATCTTTCATGTTGAGATTATACATATATGTGAGAACGATGTAGAAAGACGTACACAATAAGAGCGTCCAGAGTAAAAAAAATAAATCAACAATTTAAAATAAAGCAATTCAAATAATCCATGGCAGCTAAGAGATGACCAGTCTCGACTGACAGCGCCCGTTCACGAACATGACGCATGGATCAGCGCCATTCAATTCAACCATATTGAAGGGAACTAAATGACCCGACCCACCCGCCACCATCAGCAAGACATTTAAGCGAGCATGACATTCTCTCAGCCACCAAGGCATATTCAAGTCAATGAAAGATAACTAAATGCAAATGGAAGCTTTACATTACATGGTACTCACACATGTGCTATGCAATTATACAATACTAAGAGATGGACTCTATACAATGCAAGAATACCTTTACAATCTTCTGCAGCTACCACAATAGTTGTCCAATAAGGTTGCACCTATGGTTGCGGAGCAGGACCAGCATTCAGCCAAGCATTTTTATCCTCAATGTAATCCCCCAGCTTATAATATGCTTGCCTACATAGTGTGCGTTTTACACAAGATTTAAATTTCGTCTCATTCAGTTGTAGAATGTGGGAAGGTATTTTATTATAACATTTTAAACAGTACCCCATGAAAGATGAATCCACTTTAGCAAGCCTGAAACCTGGCTGAACTAGTTGGTCCCTATTTCTAGTATTATAGTGGTGTCTGTCACCTCTTTTACTGAATAAATGCAGATTTTTCCTAACATACATGATGTTTTCATAGATGTATTGACAAGGTACTGTCATGATATTAATTTCCTTAAACAGTTCTCTTAGAGAATCACGTCTACGTAATTCATATATGGCTCTGATGGCTCTTTTCTGCAGAATAAAAATAGACTCGATGTCTGCAGCCCGTCCCCATAGTAAAATACCGTATGACATAATACTATGAAAATAACTAAAATAGACTATCCTCGCCGTATCAACATCAGTATATTGACGGATTTTTCTAACAGCATACGCTGCTGAGCTCAGTCGGCCTGCAAGAGATGTTAAATGAGGACCCCATTGTAGCCTGTGGTCGAGCGTAATTCCCAAGAAAACCGTTTTATTGACAAATTCAAGTTTCTCTTGATTCAATACTATGTCACAATCACTACTTTTGACATTTGGTAAAGCAAATCTTATGCACTTAGTTTTTTTCCCATTTAGTACTAAATTATTAGCGGTAAACCAGTTATGAACCTGCAGTAGGGCGCTATTTACGTCGTCAAGATTTGTGGCACGTCTGTTTATCCTAAATATTAAACAAGTATCATCAGCAAACAACACCATTTGTGGATGGTTGTTAAATAAATGGGGTAAATCATTAATGTATACTAAAAAGAGGAAGGGACCCAATATCGAACCTTGTGGTACACCCATTTTTACTTTTAAACCCATCGAATTTACACCCTTTACTTGTACATGCTGCTGTCTATCATTAAGATATGAGTTTACTAAACTAAGCGCAAGTTTACCTAAACCGTAATGCTCAAGCTTCAAAATCAGGGTTCCGTGATTTACGCAATCAAATGCCTTCGAGAGGTCACAGAAGATTCCTATGGCATCTTGTGCCTCTTCCCACGCAGTAAAAATGTGTTTTAACAAAGTGACACCGGCGTCAGTCGTACAACGTCCTTTGGTGAAACCATACTGCTGTTCGTGTAAGATTTTATTGGTGTTAAAATGGTTAAGCATCTGATTGAGCATTATCTTTTCAAACACCTTGCTAAAAACCGGCAACACGGATACGGGCCTATAATTGTTGGTGTCTTTAGTGTCCCCGGATTTAAAAAGCGGTATTACCTTACTGAATTTCATTAGATCCGGGAAGACCCCTTGATCCACGCACAAATTAAATATTGAGGCTAAATACGGCGCTACAGTCTCAACAATTGAGGTACAAGCTTTGATAGACATACCCCATAGATCTTCGGTTAATTTGATCTTGATTTGCTTAAAAGCTTTTATTATTGTTATGGGGTTTACATGATGAAATTTAAATTCATTTGAACAGGCTGAAACGTTCGCCTTCAATAAATCCATAGAGAGCAAGGGAGAGGAATTTAAGGTTTCTGTAGTTTTAAGTGGGATACTGGTAAAGAAATTTACAAATTCTTGAGCGATTTCATTATTAGAGCTCACGAGACCATGTGAGGTCTCTAGTGTTATGTCATTACTTGGTTTTTTAGATCTATTAGTCTCACTGTTGATAATTTTCCAAACCGTCTTTATTTTGTTATCGGCTGATTTAATTTTTTTGCTAATGAAAAGAGACTTGGCTATCTTGCAAGAGTTTTTAAAAATTTTCGAGTAAGTAGCCACATATTTACTAAAAGTTTCTGTGTTGATATAAGGCTTAAGGCCGTACAGCTCAAACAATCGTTCCCTACTTTTCCTAATACCCTGTGTTGCCCAGTCACTGAAAATAAACTTTGGGCCAATAGTCTTAGTTTTCTGTTTTAAAGTATTATTGAACTCGGTGTGCACTACCGAAAAGAATTCTTCATACAATTCATTTACATTGTTTCCAATATGGCCTGGAATATTTAACTTGCTAATTAAATTATTATTAAACTTTTCTAAATTGCTGGGTGTTATTTGTCTAGTTTGAATCTGAATTCTTTGTAAATGTTTATTATACGCGAAAGCAACAGTCTGTCCGCTGTGATCTGAAGGAAGGTAATTTACGATGGATTTATCCAAGTAGTCGCAGCAACAAAAAACATTATCAATACATGTGGCAGTATTTGTAGTAATTCGGGTTGGTTCTGAAAAAACATTTGACAAATTAAATGATTTAAAGAGATTTAAAAATCTACTGCTGTTTACATTATTCTCTAAAATATTGATATTAAAGTCACCACAGATAATTATTAGTTTACTACCAGTTACAAGTTTTGCTAAAGCATCTTCCATTACTGACTCAAAGATAGAGTAGTTCAGGTAATTAGGGGGTCTGTAAACGCACACTATTACATACTTATCTAGCTCAACACAAGACAATTCTATGCTATGTTCAACCGAAAGATCGACAATATCATTACGAGGCTTAAATTTAACACAATTTTTAACTAAGATTAATGAACCCCCACGCATTTTAGACTTCCGGTTAAAGCAGCTGCCCACACTATAATTCTCGTAATTAAATTGCATTTCGTAATCCTTCATCCAATGTTCAGATAGACAGATAATATCAAATTTGGTTTTTTCTAAAAATAGTTCGATTTCTAATTGTTTGGAAGAAAAACCCTGAATATTCTGATGAAATAATGTAAAGGAATTCTGCTTAACCCCTTTTTGGCAATTAATTAACTGAGAGCTAGAAGATACCCTAGAGTTGACAAGTTTGCCTAAATTATCATTCGTACCTTCCATTGTCTTACTGACTAGTTTAAATCTAAGCTAAAATGTGTATAATTACAATTAGTATAATTACTAATTTCCGTGAAACTATTTACAAAAGACTGCGACATACCACATATGTCCGAGTTTAAATTAAAAGCTAATAGCCGAGCTATTTGACGTCTAAAACTAATAGGCAGGTACGCATTATTCCTCGTTGACTTCAGTTTCTGGACGAAACTGTTAGTGTCGAAAAACGTCAACTTGTCACAATAGTGACTTACTAGTAAACACATGTGATTGTTAAGACTATGAATATAATGATTTTGCCTGCTTGACAACTTTTCGAAATATGGAAAGGCACACAGAATGATTTTCTTACAATTTAGTTTCAACAGTTGAGTGACATTGTCAGTGATTTCATCAATTTTTACGTTCAAACTATTACCAACAAATATAGTTACAATATCATTAGGATCGAATTCCTTCCGAGTTATGGATGCCATTATCTGGTTGTGTGTTCTCCATAGAGATCTACGCTAGGGAATGGGCAACTACAGTACTTTCACAGTTTTTATGTCTTGTGACTGGGACTGTAGCTACTTTAAATGTTCATCTTTGTTTCGACAATTCAAAAGTGCCTGTTATTGGCTTACTTGAAATAAATGCTTTGATTTTGATTTTTTGATTTAGACACAGCGTGAAATTTTAATGGTTGTTTTCCCGCTGCAGGACGATTACCCATCAGTAGCACTATCGAAACGCAAAGTTATCTTTAAAAAACAGTTTTTTTTTCAAATTATTATTATAACGTATTGGGTTTTGTGTTTTATTAAGTCAGGAGAAGTGATCAGCTGATTTATACGCGAAGTGCAGCGACTGCGCGGCTGTTCTGGACACCCCCGCGCCCGGTCCGCGTTCCGCGTAGATATTACTGTTGGTTCAAGTCGCTTTCGAGTTTTGTTTATCACAATTGTTAATCTGCCATTTATTGACTCTATTTTTTTATATATTAATGGATTGTATTACCGATACAAACTCATTTCGCTTCGGGAAAACAAAATTTCAGCGTGTATTTATTTATATATTTATCGTAATCGCGAAAAATTATTCAACGGCCCCACGTTTTACAATTACGATGGTGGTCCCATAGAGAAAGTTGTTCAGTTTGATGGTCTGTAGCATACCCTTTCATATGACTATACCCTTTTTGTTACACGTTGTATATATCAAGTAGGTAACTGAACAATCATCATCGTTATATTCCTGCCTGTCCCATGTTGTTTGAGGTGGCGCAACACGTTTTTTTCATCGTTCATGACGTGAAATGTTATGAGAGGGATGAATTGCATGTCACCAAGCACGTATACACACTTTTGTTTCGGAGGAGGGGGACATACACTACCGTCCAAAAGTTTGGAAGCACCAATGTAAAATCAAATGAAGTCAAAAAATGCCATCGTCATTTATTTGTCATCATCATCATCATTTCAGTCGAAAGACGTCCACTGCTGGACATAGGCCTCCCCCAAGTGTCGCCACATTGACCGGTCCCTTGCGACTCGCATCCAACGGATTCCCGCAACCTTCACCAGGTCATCGGTCCACTTCGTGGGAGGTTCCAACGCATCGTCTGAAGACCATTTATTTGTATTGATATAAAATTAAACAAAAATGAATTTAAACAAAATAAAAAATCAACATAAACATGAAAATGTAATTAAATTTAAGCTTCATCGAAGTGTCCACCTTGTCCTTTATTTTCTCGCACATTCTAGACATAATAGATTATTTTTTTAAACAATCAACAAAAGTTATCACAAATATTTTCAGCTCGTAGGCCGTCGATTTTTCACCATTCTATTAAGTTCATCCCTAGTAAGTTCAATCGAAGAATGGACAGGTGATCGAGATGACCAATTTTTATGTTCCAGACAGTCTTGTCACAGTTATGACGAGTGATTTGGACCATTATACTGTTGAAAAATTAATTCAGGACCAGTGAGATTCAGTTCAATGGGTGCGGCGGAATCCTGAAGAATTTTCAAATAACATACTTTGTTTAGTTTTTCGGTTATCATTTCAAGATTTCAGAAGATTTAAACACCCCCAAACAATGCCATTACCACCGCCAAGTTTGATAGTAAGCACTGTACAATCACGTCTAATAATATGTAAACAATTTTTTTTAATTGTGTTTCTCCTCATGTACTAATAAAAATTTAATGTTATTACGTACATAGTATTCTGGAACTCATTTTTCTATAAAAATATCCAATATCCTAGTTACCATCGTTGTTTCTCGCGGAAATAGCTATAATATTAAGGAAAGTGTATACATATTATTAAACGTGACTGTACATGCTTCGGAAGCCCTGTCTTTTTTTGACCGGTGTACAAACACACGTCAATGGGATCTGAAAATATTAAACTTTAATTCGTTACTCCAAAGGACATCTTTCCATTGGTCTATTGTCCAGTTTTTGTCCACCTTTATCCGTTCTAGTCTAGTTTTCGTATGTTGAATTGTTTTTGTTTTTAGCTGCAACACATCGTTTGAGCCCCACAGACAGAAGACTTCTTTTAACAGATGGGTGTTTATCGCGTTTCCTTGAAAGCTGCGGTAATGTTTGGTGCCGCTAAGCGTCGATTCCGTTTAGAGAAAACTCTGATGAAGTTATTCTCTAGATGTGTGAGGATTTAGGCCTGCCAGATATTTTCATAACAAAAAAAAACCAGTTTCTGGTCGTCTAGTAACATGGGTGTAGTGGAACACCTTTACAGGAGAGACCGAGGCTTTCTGTTATTTAAGGTGAACTGAAACCTTCCTCATAAAGAGTACTAATAGCGCTTCGCTGCTCTAGTGTGATTGGCTTGCGTTTTGCCATTTTCAGAGTGAAAAATACTGGTAAGGCAGTAAATCTTTCGATTACAGATAGTGTTGATATCACAACCTTAACGTGGCAATGCTCAAGTGCGATTAAATAGGATCCAAAATATTTAAAAACATCAAATAATTTCAATAAAACCACATCATTGCATAAAAGAAAATATTTGAAGGATTAAGTCCTAAGGACACGCGTTTCCTAAAAATCAAGAAATTGATTAAGACCTGATGAATGTGGGATGATAATAAAACATTTTTGTGTTAACAATATTAGAAGGTCGTATAGCTTCTTTCTATTGCAATTTTTTCCCACACATAGTCAGTAATTTTCGTTTGTTCAAAAACAAGTGTGCTTCCAAACTTTTAGACGGTAGTGTATATTGGAACAACCATCTGAACTGCGTAAATATTGCTGTAATCACTGTACCATAAGTTACGTACTCCGCAGTGGTTATGATCCTGCTTATTATAAGTCAGATTTCGGGGGGGAATAAATCCCAACTATCACCCCCCTTGATACGTGCCTGCATGTCACTAAAAGAGTGATGGATAAATGTTAGTGTATCGAGAGGGGGGGCAAATAAAAGATGGATGGATTGTGTGAGGAATGATATGAAAGAGAAAGGAGTAAATGATGCCGTGACGTCTGACAGGGGAGAATGAAAGAAGAACACGTGTTGCGCCGACCCCAAATAGAATAGGGCAAGGGGAGGAAGATGATGATGAAAAATACCCAAAGGGTGTAAAACATCTCTTCACGAAGCCGAAAGGCACTTGTTCTCCTCATCATTGCGATCATTGTTTTGTCCTACACTATACCTGGGAACCTTCTAACTACGGAGATATGGGGGGTCAAAGTTACAACTTTTTGACAAGTTTTTTTTAAATACAGGTTTCGTTGTAAGATTCTAACTTTTAACACCTCCACGACCCCCGTACTATTCAATTCAACCATCAGCACAGTGTTTTAAGTGCGTTAGATTGAGTTCTACCACAAAACATGATTTATAACTTCAAAAAAAAATTTTGTTTCCCAGCAATATTTTTTGCGTAAAGTTACTTAGCTTGATGTACAGAATGCTTGGTTAACGGCTTTGTGATGAGGTGGTTTACACCCTGTATGTACGAAAAGGTATGACACACAACAAATAAAACAACCACACTGTCAAGGTCCCGATAACTTCTATAGAAACACGTAAAAGAACTGGTTACATACATAATATAAAGTTAAGTTACTATTAAACAGTCGTAGCACATAGGAAAACCGAATAGAATTTCAAAGAAATCGCTGTCATGTTCCTACGTGCCCAGAATTATTCGCCATAAGTTTTCAGACAACTTATTTTGTCTCCAGCAGATTTTGAAGTCGTTTACTAGAAAAAATACTGGAACCATATTGTAAGGAGAATTTCTTTTCTGAGAATACTAAAAAAGGCTTTGAATTGCTATACTGTATCACGATTTCAAAAGTCTTGGGAATAAAATACTATGTCATTTACGTAAACACACTGACGTGACTTTAAAACAAGTGGTTTCTTTTCAGCCGTCATGTCTTTGGTATTATTGTTCAGTTCCTAGAGTTATTGTGTATTGTTAAATGTATGACGAAGTATCGAAAAAAAGCAAATCTATGTAGTCCGTCACTTAGAGCATGGGAAAATATAGGACACGTAATTTCTTGTTTTTGTAAATCAATGAATATTGGCAAAGATGCGTATTCCATCAAAACTTGGGAACCAAGGTGTGACGTATGATAATTTTAAAACCGTCGTATCTTCGTCAATTTTGGTTTTTGTAACAAAAGATAAAATACGGGTCAAATAATATTTGTTGATAATTTAAGGCGCTTAGACGAGCTAAATTAGCAACTCTATTTGTGGTGGTTCAAACTTCGTTTGAAATGCTGTTAGAATAAAGTTCTAATCAGCTTGCACTACAAAATGGTTGTTACGTCAGCCACTGCGGGCCAAATAGCGCGAAATGAGTGGTTTCAATCGATTTACAAAAAAACGATTGATTGGATTAAAAAAAACTGAAACAGTATCATGCTAATATATTGCTTGTAGAATTATTTGCCAAAAAATCAGAATGCTCGCATGCATATTATATGTATGTTTTTTTATTGTTTGAAAGATATTTTTAGAGATAAGTTCGTGATTTCTTTTTATCGAGCTAAATTAATTGTAGGTATTATGTTTTCAAAACATTATCATACTAGCATATATCCTTAAGAATATCATAGATTGTTCTGGTCTTATTCTAGATTATTATAGTGTTTTATAATTACTTTTAGTAATTATAAAACTCGCGTTTAGCTCATGTAATCGCCTTAACTGACGGACTAATTATTATTTGTTGTCGTCTACCCTATCATGTTGGAAAAGTTCCTTGAATTCACGGGTGTCTCCACTGCGAGGATCGACCGGAGGACACGGTGAAGCACACGGTGGAAGTCTGCCCTGCGTGGGCCGAGCTCCGCCGTGTCCTCGTGGCGGCGATCGGCGGCGGCGACCTCTCGCGTCCGGCCCTGGTTCAATCCATGGTCCGGAGCGAGACGGAATGGGAAGCCGTCGCCTCCTTCTGCGAAGCAGTCATGCTAGCGAAGGAGGTGGCGGAACGAGAGAGGGAGAGATCCTCTCTTCCCGGCCGCCGCGGGAGACGCAACGGGCGTCGGGGGCCACGTGGTGGCTACCGGCCACCGTAGATGCGGGCCTGTGGACGGCTGGCTATGGGCTAGCTAGCCGTCCGGCCGTCTAACGACGACGACAGGCCGTGTCGACGGCGCGTTCGTGTTCCACGCGCGCCTCAAAGAGATGTCAGCATAAGGGGAGGGGCCCGCAAGGGCCGAAGCCTGCCGGGGTTGCGGGCCTGTTCGAAAGAGATACCGCGGCCCCGGAACGTAAAGGGCGAGGAAGGAACATGGATGGGTTTTAGTCAGTAAGAGTCTGACACTCCCTCCCGCTCCGCCCAGAGTGGGAGAAGTCATTTGATGATTTCCCATCCTAAAAAAAAAAAAAAAAAAAGTGTTGGATTACGGTAATAATTACGGCCCACTCCTCTTACCCTGGTACATACAGGGTGTAAACCACCCTCACAAAGCCGTTAACCAAGCATTCTGTACATCAAACTAAATAACTTTACGCAAAAAACATTGCCGAAAAACAACTTTTTTTTTTGAGGTTATAAATTATGTCTTGAATAGTACGGGGGTTTTAGAAGTGTTAAAATGGTATAAAAAAACTTGTAATTAAAAAAAAAATCTAAAAGTTGTAACTTTGACCCCCCATATCTCCGTAACTAGAAGGTTCCCCAGGTCTAGTGTAGAACAAAAAAGAATGATCGCAATGACGGGGAAAACATTTACCTTTCGGCTTCGTGAAGAGGTGTTTTACACCCTTTATAGGTAAGTTAAAGTAATTACTTGAATTGAAGTAATTATTTATGCAACCGTGAAGCAATATAGACAAGAATTTGAACAAAGTAAGAACCGATAAAGTTTGTAATAAGTTGACAGTTCTAACTCCAAGCAAATTACTACTAAACTACAGAATAAAAGTTATTACTTTTGCACAAGTATTATCGCTGTTGACATTTCTAACTCCAAGTAATTTGCCTACTAAACAACACAATAAAAGTTATTACTTTTACTCAAGTCTTATCGCTTTGTTTTGTTTTGAAAGACAAGTTCTATGTTTAAACATAGAACCACTGCGTGCTGCGTGCTTAAGCACTGTTTCAATGCATACATGTATACCAACCATATCCATCACTATTAATAAATTTGTTTTCCACGTATTGGCTAGCTCCAATTCGTAATACATGGTTGCTATTTACCCCGTAGGCAAACCGTCGTAGTACAGTATTAAAAATGCATATGTTATTGAGTCAGCCTTCGTTGATGTAAATAAATAAATATCGCTGGACATTACCACACAGCGCCACCTAGTGCCACACTAAGCAAAGTTTGTGTGGTGGACACTAGATAGTTGATATACTACATAATTATATACTTTTTGTTTGTAAATACATACTTATTATACATTAAACATCCATGACTCGGAAACAAAATGTCCATGCTCATCACACAAACATTTGCTCCTACCGGGATTCGAACCCAGTACCCTAAGAACGTAAGGCAGCGTCAATACCACTACGCCATTCGGGTCGTCGTGTATAGCATTAATTATCGATCCCTCACGTCCTTCTTATTTATTTAGGTACCTTAGTTTGTTGGCATACCTGTTTGGACGAAAATGTACTAAGGGTAATTTCACTGATACAACTGAACGCCCACCAATGATTAGCACATTGTTACTGCGTTAAAGTTTATTAATGCCATTATTACTTTGGAATCTTGACACTGACGGCTCTTTCATGCAGTGTAGATGCACTGATCGCGTTTAATTTCATTGGTAAAACTGACTCTGATTCTTCATATGTTTAACCTTTTCCCAAATGTGGTGGGGTTAGACAGACTAACCAAATGCAGCTAAATAGGCCTGCCTATCTGACCTCGGGCCCCTGACGTAACGACTGTCAAAGATCTACAAATGACAGCCGGGACCAACGGCTTAACGTGAAACTTAAACTAGCTTTGATTCTTCCGCAACAATAAAAAAAAACTGCAATTTATAACCATTTTCCACAATTCACTTTAATATCTCCATCAGTATTTTAATAAGAGGGACTATCTTCATCTTCCGGTGCAACAGCCGCCATCTTTAATGGACGGTGGGCCGGATGCTGAGAATTGTTTTAGGGAGCCCATCGCGAACTAATAGGGGCCTCCTCGCCCATCGCGAACTAATAGGGAACCTCAACAATTGGGTTAGTTCTGTTCTAATGAATTGAAGTGTAACGGTAGAACGAATCGGACGAAGATATTTGATAAAATTTTATCTTTGTTATGAATTTGTGGAAGGTTTCTTTTGTGTTATTTTTGTTGAAATGCTGCTGGGAGTTTTACGTTATGTTGTGGGTGATAACATATTTTATTTAAGTGTTTACCTAATTTAAATTTTGTTTTGGTTTGTATGAACTACTATACTTTGTATGACACTAGAATCGGAAACTAAACTCATGTCATGTTGTAAGTTTTTGTGAGACTTTAACAAGCCAAAGTGATTACTTGTGTACTAGCTTCTGCCAGCGGCTTCGCCCGCGTGAAGTTTCAAAATTGTCCCATGGGATCTTACTACCGGGATAAAAAGTATCCTATGTCTTAATCCAGGATGTAAACCATCTGTGTGCAAAATTTCATCCAAATCCGTTCAGAAGTTTTAGCGTGAAAGAGTAACAAACATACATCAATCCTCACAAACTTTCGCATTTATAATATTAGTAGGAAGTAGGACTAGCTTCTGCCAGCGGCTTCGCCCGCGTGAAGTTTGAAATTATCCCACTGGATCTTATTACCGGGATAAAAAGTATCCTATGTGTTAATCCAGGTAATAAACTATCTGTGTGCTAAATTTGATCCAAATCCGTTCAGTAGTTTTTGCGTGAACAACAACAGACAGTAAAAACAAAAAAGTGAAAAATAACTTTAGCTTCAGAAGTCGGTGACCTTTGTTTGATTGATTTAGTTTTTTTGTCACCGACTTCTGAAGCTAAAGTTATTTTTCACTTTTTTGTTTTCTCTGAAGTCGGTTTTATTTTTTGTAAAAAAGTTTTTATTTTTCATTTTTTAGTGGGTCACATGTACTTACCCCTTCACAGCGTACCAGCGTAATTTTTTTTTATGAACTGGTGTAAACAATAGACAGATATGAGATTTCAGCGATCCCAGTACATTTGCTATCATTTATTGAGGAGTTCCCGTCGCCTATCTTCCGAAGTTCTTCATCAGATCTTTACCAAATTGAAATGGGATCACTCCAGAACGTACTCTTCCAAAAACTACCAAATCGCTTCTGGTGTGCCTATAAAATTTAAGGAATTCCCTCTATTTCTCCAAGATCCCATTAAATGGAACTTAACACATCTCTCACACATCACAGAGCATACAGGCGTGATGTTACGTCACTATATTACATAAACAATAAACAACCAAGCGATTGCAGCAATTACTGCAGCTTTGCCGTGTATTTTTGAAGAGTTCCATTTATATCTCCGAAGATCAGCGTCAAATCTCAACCAAATTGAAATGGAACCACACGGAAAGCATCAGCATTCAAATAAAAAAAGAATCATCAAAATCGGTTTACCCAGTCGAAAGTTTAGAGGCAACAAACATTGTCGAAATCTGGGAGTATTGTACACATCTAGGTACCCCCTCAGAGCATACAGGCGTGATGTTACGTCATGATTTAGTATGAACAATGAACCTACAAGCGATTGCAGCAATTACTGCAGATTTGCCATCTTTTTTTGAAGAGTTCCATTGTATATCTCGGAAGATCAGCATCAGATCTTCAACAAATTAAAATGGGACCAATCGACAAGCACCAGCTTTCAAACAAAAAAAGAATCATCAAAATCGGTTTACCCAGTCGAAAGTTCTGAGGTAACAAACACAAAAAAAAAAAAAAAAAAAAAAAAAAAAAAATACAGACGAATTGATAACCTCCTCTTTTTGGAAGTCGGTTGAAAACAAACATACATCCTCACAAACTTTCGCATTTATAATATTAGTAGGATTAGTAGGATTGTATTGTATTGTACAACGGGCTGGTGTCCGTAACTCAACGATTACTTGTGTAAGTGTTATTACCTAAGATACGATGTTTATTTAAAAGTTGAGTAATTGCTTGAGGTTAGATCTGCCAAAAATTAGCTTTCTTTTTCTGAAGGCTTTTAATTCGTTCTAATTCTTGTTTATTGCATAAAAATGGTTGCATAAGTAACTAAATAAACTCAAGTTATTATATTAACTTTACTATAGATACAAGTTTTATAGATTTCACTTGGTAAGTGCCACTTTTGGATATTTTAAAATGTTCTGTAGCAAATGCTAGCTAAAATATAAGCTAAACTTGAGTTTTATAATGCCTGAAAGTATATGATTTAGTTATGGTCGCTCACAATCATGGGCCTTATCAAAAGGCTAAAAGTCACCCAAAGGGCAATGGAGAGGGCTATGCTCGGAGTTTCCTTGCGTGATCGAATCAGAAATAAAGACATCCGCAGGAAAACCAAGGTCACCGACGTAGCCCGAAGAATTGCTAAAATTAAGTGGCAGTGGGCAGGGCACGTTGCTCGCAGAACGGATGGCCGTTGGGGCTGAAAAGTTCTGGAGTGGCGACCGCGAACCGGAAGACGATGCGTTGGAAGACCTCCCACTAGGTGGACCGATGACCTGGTGAAAGTTGCAGGAATTCGGTGGATGCGAGTCGCAGGGGACCGGTCGGTGTGGCGACACTTGGGGGAGGCCTATGTCCAGCAGTGGGCGTCTTTCGGCTGAGATGATGATGATGATATGATTCACTGCAATAAACAAAACCAGAAAAATATATGATATTTTTCAGTATATATGCTAGTATGGTATTGTTTTGCAACATATGCATCATAGTGTCTTATTTTTTAGTCCAATCAATACATTTTTTGTAAATCGATCGAAACCACGCATTTCGCACTATTCGGCCCGCAGTAACTGACATAACAACCACTTTTAGAACTTTATTCTAATAGTATTTCAAACGAAGATTGAACCACCACAAATCGAATTGCTAATATAGGTTCTGTAGTCCCCTTAAAAGCATGATAACAATGAAGCTAAAACAACGAGACCGTCTATAACGCGATACCATATAATTTGTGAATGTCAATAAATATAAACAAAGCAGTAATGGCCGTCATTTTAAAACCATTTATTGTGATAGCCGGCTATCCGTAACGTAAATAATACAGTTTATTGTGCAAATGTAAAGTGCTGATGTTATCGATTTTAAATAAACAATTTATTACGGCCATAGCTTGGGCGTGGTTTATTTCGTATTGGTAAATTGTTAGGAAGGTAAATAAAATTCTCTTTCTATATGATATGACTGCCTCAGTGGTCAAGTGGTCACAAGCGCTATTGGCAAGCATAGGGAGGACGTCATGCTTGCCAATAGCGCTTAGCTAATGTATCCGTGTCGGGGTGCCCCGAGTCGGCCTAGGCAAAACTAGTTTATCAACAAACACCGCATTAAAATTTGGTGCTCAATTTACTAAATTTGGTGATCATTTGATATTTTATAGGATAGATGTTAGTGGTCACAATAGTAGTTTATGCGACTGTGCATAATGAAGGGCATTACAACACAAGTGTGGGTTAGTAGCATCACACGAGTGTTGTAATGTCTAATTATGTATAGTTGCATACACCACTTTATCTACCCAAATATCATAAGGGCTCTATGATGGGTTCAGGAACCATAGGGAAATGACCAGCATTGTTACTTGGCCCTTGATTTTTGTGGCAACAGGTTATTAGTTGCATTCGTCGCTGCATTTACGATATCTGGCGGAGTGTTCATGTCAATTTCTGAGTCACTATCACTCATTTTCGACAGAAATAAAGAAATTATCAGAAAATTTGTCTACTCGTAACTGGAAATAAAAAGCTAACGAACAAATGACAGCTCGAAATGGCGGCGTTTCGGATATCTGTCATTTTTTTAAATCATAGGCAAATGAACAAAGTCACTATTCTTGTGTCACTCGAGGTCAAAATGTCGTGTGGCGGTAAGTCCCCTCTGTGGCGGTAAGTCCCCTTTTTGAGGAGTGGCTGGAGAGGCGCCACGGCGTCCTCACCTTCCGCCTGACGCAGGTCCTCACCGGACACGGATGTTTCGGGAGGTACCTGCACCGAATCGGGCGGGAGGAGACGCCCGGGTGTCTCCACTGCGAGGATCGACCGGAGGACACGGTGGAGCACACGGTGGAAGTCTGCCCTGCGTGGGCGGAGCTCCGCCGTGTCCTCGTGGCGGCGATCGGCGGCGGCGACCTCTCGCGTCCGGCCCTGGTTTAATCCATGGTCCCGAGCGAGACGGAATGGGAAGCCGTCGCCTCCTTCTGCGAAGCAGTCATGCTAGCGAAGGAGGTGGCGGAACGAGAGAGGGAGAGATCCTCTCTTCCCGGCCGCCGCGGGAGACGCAACGGGCGTCGGGGGCCACGTGGTGGCTACCGGCCACCGTAGATGCGGGCCTGTGGACGGCTGGCTATGGGCTAGCTAGCCGTCCGGCCGTCTAACGACGACGACAGGCCGTGTCGACGGCGCGTTCGTGTCCACGCGCGCCTCAAAGAGGTGTCAGCAAAAGGAGAGGGGCCCGCAAGGGCCGAAGCCTGCCGGGGTTGCGGGCCTGTTCGAAAGAGATACCGCGGCCCCGGAACGTAAAAGGCGAGGAAGGAACATGGATGGTTTTTAGTCAGTAAGACTCTGACACTCCCTCCCGCTCCGCCCAGAGTGGGGGGGGTCATTTGATGATTTCCAATCCTTAAAAAAAAAAAAAAAGAAAGGTCAAAATGTCGTGCGATTTATAATTAAAATCATACTGAATTGGGGTTTCGTATCGATATCTGATTTAATATAGATAGGTACTAGAATAGCACACTCACTTGAATTTGACACCTGTTCCAAATTTAAACTCATATAAACCTACTGTTTTCAGTAGGTTATGAGTTCATAACAGTTCCGTTTATTCCTGCTGGTTGGTAATGCTGGTTATTGCCTATGGTTTTTGAATGCATTAGACAGGGTTTATGATATTTGGGTAGATAGAGTTATTTTTGGTGGTCATTATATTTTCTCCCTTTTTTATTTGCAGCCACATAAATAAAGCCACATAATAATGCATTCGTACCAATGGAATATCACTTTTAATATGTTAGTGACCTCACATTTGCCGTTGCGTTCGTATTAAAACACCATCTCCAGAAACAAAATCTCACAGACAAAGCATCGGAGTTCGTAGACATATTGTTTTCCGCATTGACCGAGTTCAAACGGACATTGCAGAACCCTGAATAATGTAACAGTGATGGCCCGCAGCCACCGCGCGCTGGCTAAACCAGAAAAATGGAAATTGTAACACTGTTGCATACTCTCCGACCGAGTGATTCCGGGATTTTGTGTTTATTCGTGGTACTATGGTGGTATATTTATGGATATTAACCAAACAATGTAGGGTTTCATTCTGAGTACCAGATTAAAATGATTGGTTTCGTATTCCATGTTGAATTTCAGTGGAAAAGATTCCCATTTTTCAAAGGAGAAAAAAAAATAAAAATGATTATGTAATTAATATGGGTTTTATGAGATTTATTTCGGTTTTTAACTAACTACGCCTAAAATATAGTTCTACATCATATTTAACACTCTAAATAAACTACTTTGATAACCCGAATGGCGTAGCGGTACTGAGGCTGCCTTATGTTCTTAGGGTTCCGGGTTCGAATCCCGGTAGGAGCAAACGTTTGGGTGATGAGCATGGGCATTCGTTTATATTAATTAGAATTTATTTACAAACAGTATATAAAAGTATCTACAGGGTGTAAACCACCTCATCACAAAGCCGCTAACTAAGCATTCTGTACATCAAACTAAGTAACTTTACGCAAAAAATATTGCTGGGAAACAACTTTTTTTTTGGAGGTTATAAATCATGTTTTGTGGTAGAACTTAATGTAACGCACTTAAAACATTGTGCTGATGGATGGATTGAATAGTACGAGGGTCGTGTAGGTGTTAAAAGTCAAAATCATACAAAAAAAACTTGTATTTAAAAAAAATTTGTCAAACAGTTGTAACTTTGACCCCCATATCTCCGTAACTAGAAAGTTCCTAGGAATGGTGTAGAACAAAAAAACGATCGCAATGATGGGGAGAACCAATGCCTTTCGGCTTCGTGAAGAGGTGTTTTACACCCTATATGTAGTACACAACTTTCTGGTGTCCACGACACAAGCCTCGCTAGTTAGTGTGGCACTAGATGGCGTTGTGTATAATTTCCAGCGATATCTATTTATTATTATTTTATTTTATTTACAAAAAACCGCCTCTTAGTATTTTTTTTTTTTAATTACAGACTGATGACTTAGCTTTCTTCTATTGAAAAATGGTTAAACCCCGTCCATTAGTTTCCGAGTTTATTCGGGAAAATCAAACAAAATAATCTTTCCTCTTTATTAGGTATATTATTGTAGATGCATTTCCAAAATATCAATTCAAAAATTAAATTAAACATTCTTCAAAACTCATGACTTCAAAAACAAAATTCAAAAACATTTATTTCACTTTGATCATGCAAGAAAAATATGAATATCGCGGTTTATTTTTATAATACTGAATAAATAAAATGCATTGCAAACAAAAGCTGGCATTGCTACGCCGTAGGCGCGTAGCTCGTAGGCGTGTAGGCTCGTAGCTGCGTAGCACGTATTTTATTATTTCAAAGCGTACAGCCTAGAGTAACTTTATTTTCTGTTGCTGTTTTCCAAGAAATAAGCTTAAAAGCACCGTTGTGTTTACTATAGAAGTAAGATGTTTCAGCAACATGCATTTTAAATTTTGTGTTTTAATAATGAATTTTTGAAAACGAGAAAATAAAAGTTTGACTTGTCAAATTCGGCTGCTTTTGTCCATCTGGTGAACAAACATTATGAGTAAACTATGAAGTGTACGGTGTAACAAGCTATTTGGTTTATAGTTTAACCCACAAATTGCATTGTAAAATGTAAACCAAATAGATTGTTCTACCGTACTTACTATACGTACACCTCTACCTAACATTTTGGAAATTCAAAGCGTGACGAATTTGTGTGACATGTCCTGTAATGCATTTTCCTAAACTTGAACGCAGATACATTTTTACAAGCCACTTGGTTAGGAAAAGCCTATTAACCTCAAAAATGAGAGCTCTTCTGAAGCACATTTCAAAACAGCCTCGATGAGTCATCACATTTTCTCACTGAGTAACTTCACGAACTCGAGAGCAAGTCGAGTTAATAAAGGGAGTGGAAGTTAATAAAATAATAGGCTTAATTGAGCCAAAAATATGGAGTATCGACAATAAACAACGTTGATCATGATTATTAAGCGGGAGTGACACAGCGGAGGCTATTAAATAAAGCCGTGGGTCACACCGATGTTCGCTTGATGATTTTCCCTCATGCTGCGGGATAATTATGTATTACATTCATAATTTTAACGCTTTTAATTTTGACAATTTAACAATTATCATAACTGTTTTTGTGTTGTCGAACTGACAAATTATTCAAATGAAACAATGCATAACAAACTTCATTAACAATTATTTTGATTGTGATATCTTCGAAGTAAATTGTGTTTCGCAACTTGAGTTCTAGCATGCATACTAAATAGTGGTTGGAAAAACCCTTAACGGAGCTGGACGTCATTTATACTCCCCGTCACTAAAGCAATAAGTTAATTAAAATAAATAATAATACAATTTATTTTCTCCCACAAAGTACAGTCACAATATAGAGGTGTTACAAATATTGAAGGTACAAAGGTTTGTGGGAGTCAGGAATTCAAACAAGGATACCCTGTGCTATGGACTGCTAATAACAACTGTAACAAAAACAACTAACTTCAATTACACGTAGGTGTGAAATGTATAAATAACTCACATTAACCACGCACGAATGAGTCCTTATGCACCAACACCCACGCTTCGGTGTGCAGCACATTCATTAAGGGTAAACACGTTATTAAATAGGACACTCTGGGCGTGGCGCCGACGTCATTATGAGATGTGGCGACGATGTGGCGCCGGTGTGGCGGTGATACGTGCAGTCATGGACGCGTCACGGTTGTAAGTTTGAGATAGATCTGGCTAAATATTTGGATCTTCGTGTGGTAGGTAATTTGGGAATAGGTTACAATAAGCATCACGCAGGATCAACAAAATGCAAGTCTATTTAGTCCGTCAGTTGAGTATTGGAAAATAATAGACAGGTATTTTTTGTTTTTGTGAATCAATTAATATTGACAAAGATAAAACGCATCAAAACTTGGGAGTGGGGTCACGTGACGGTAGAACTCGCTTAAAAATTATATCGAGGCGTGACGTATTGAACATTTTAAAAGCGTCGTATCTCCGTCAATATTGGTTTATGTGACTAAAGAAAAAATACAGGTCAAATATTTGTCGATAATCTAACAGACTAATTACTTTTTTGTCGTCTAATTGGTTGTTTGAATGGAAGAATTTCGAAAAACAAAAAAAAATAGAGTAACGATATGTTCAATTGTCTTTTTTAAACTTTCACGATCATTATAAAACATATGAAAACGGGTATTTATCGCGAATTTACGGACACTGTTAGTGTAGTGTGCTGTCCTAGTGTGAACCGGCCCTAATTAACATTTATGAAGATCAAGTGAGGGTAGTTGAATAAACTCCTTCACTTTGCTGTCGCGGTACCTGCAATACTTTAGTCTCCTCGCGATCACGGCTGGTGCAATCCGGTCGAAACGTAGGGCTTAAATTAAAGGTAAATTCGCGATAAATACCCGTTTTCATATGTTGTGTGATATTATTATGTTCAATTGTCCATATGAATCAACCAGTACGGCTTGTGGCCACTAGAATTTACTTCAGAACTTATTAACTAATTGAAATCATAACAAAATATCACGCCTGTAGTCCTCAAATTGTTAGGCAGAGGTGTACCTAATAGTAGGTACATCCAGATTTTGCCAGTTATGTTTAAGTCCCATTTATGTTTATATGTATGTCGTGGATTGAAGGCGCCATAGTGCAACTAGGAGCGCCATCTATCAATTAGTATTGTGAACTAACAATACCGGAAACGCAAGCGCCTAGCGCTTGGACACGATCGTCGGTAGAGGGGATGCAGTGAAGGCTGTAGAAGGGACGGAGTGTTGCGACAGTCGAGCTCCGACAGCCTTGGCAGACGCTCAGTACCAACGCACGTGTTTGTTTCTCGTATTGTAAAACCGTTGGTTGAATAAAGTTATTTTAATTTAAATTATCTTTCGTTCGAGTACCCACGTCAATGCCCACATCTATTTGAAACTATGTCGGATCGTAAAGAAGACCCGATACTTCGCATCTCGGCCACCCTAGGATGCGACATCAGAATTGGGATTCACTCGAGCTAAAGAAAATACGGAAAATGCAGCGATGACGTCACGATGGGACGAGAACTTACTTCGGACGCTGATGGCTCCTCAACATCTGAATTGAGATCAAACCGTGCTAATGAGATCATACCCCGCGTATGTCGCGCATAAAGTGTCAATAACAATCGGTATCAAGTGTGTAAAAACCGAAAAAGTGCTTTAAATAAAATCATAACCCTCCTTTTTGGCTTCGCCGTAGTCGGGTAAAAATTTTTTCGATGAGATTTGTGTGTCGGGTACCGAGTGCAAAAAAATGAACAAGAAAGAGGGTAGAGCGATTAGTGTATTAACACCCACCCGCAATAGCTTTAGTTCATCAGTGATCATGGTGCTCGTAAACAGACACTAAACAAGTGTTATTTACCATGTGAAAGAAAAACCGGGATACACGTCGTTTTTAGTGTTAAAGACGATCAGTGAAGAGTGCGAATGTGATTAGTGACTAACTGTTTGAAATGCAAGACAAAGACTTGGTATCGTTTAGAGTTTGTATCGTTTACAATCTCTTTGAACCTAGCCAGTAAATAATAAGATTGTGTCGCCGGAATTCGATACCGATAGACCGAGTCCGATGCGTGCTTGTGGTGTGTTATCACAGACTGTTTTTTTTGGACGAAGTTGATCGCCATCAAGAAGTGGTTGCCTGTGCCGGCTGCTACAGGCATTGGGCAGCCCCCGCGCCCCCCCGCAGGCCAGCAACGGCTCATTGGTGTGCTTCAAGTGTGGCACGCTGGGCCACATCACCAGTCGCTGCACAGCAGGCCAGTGCTGGTACAGTGCTACAGTACTGGTGGTGAAGTGAGTCGACCTTTGCATTGTCGAGCCCCCATCAGGAACCGTAAAGCACTTTGGTGAGTGTTTTAAGTTTGATTTTGATTCTGGAACTGAATGTTCCTGGAAATTACTGTTTGCTTGTAAAATTAGTGATTGAGATGTTGGACGATGATCGTCATAAATTCGTGGCTAAATAATAACAGCCGCTGGGGCCGATCTTTGGGTTGGGCCATGCCTGCCTAGGTTAGTAGTCGGTGGCCCAAAACGTCTGACAACCAGTCTTACCAAATGGTATCGTATTACCCATTATTAACTGGGTTGTGGAGGTCAGATAGGCAGTCGCTCCGTGTAGAGTACTGGTATTCGGCTGCATCCGGTTGGACTGGAAGCCGACCCCAACATAATTGGGAGAATGCTAGGTAGGTAGATGATGATGATGACGATGGTGATGATGATCATTATCATAAAATGAAAGTTTTGAATTTTAATCGTGCCTACAAATTCGCACAGTGTAGGTTAAGAAAGATGCCTCTAAGTAGTGTACCTAATGAGTTCAATGTAGAGGACGGTGATGAAAGTACCTCCACCGAGTAGTAGACACATACCATGGCTATTTGGTCGCACTGTACGCACTTGTCTGTAGTCGTAACTGCAACTCACTTGTGAGTTGTTCAGGGGGCGATGGGCAGCTGGTGGTATGGCGGGGACCTGGGTCTCAATGGAGACTATTGTTGTTTTGGTCTTGTAATGACCTGGGAGTCGTAGACTCTATGATGTGTGTGGTCGTATCACATGAAGTGATGACGAAATGGGTGGCATGAGTGTCACTAGCTGCTGCGGCAGCCGGGCCATGAGCGTTGTATGTGATCGAAGTTGATTTAGTTGAGTTTAGCTGAGTAATTATGATTGAGACTTAGAGGAATCTTTTGTTATTGATAACTTTTTTTTTGTAAAATTATTATCATTTTATGAGTTTCCTTAAAGATGTGGTCAGGAGTGACCGAGTGGAACAAATTTCTGTTGTGGAGTATTTGTTTGCAGGGTTACCATCACACGAGGACATATACCAGGAGGTTCAAGTAAGGACATAAGGCTACCTGAATTTGAATGGCCGTACTAGCAGCGGTGATGCAGCGAGCGCAGCTCTTGATCAACGTTCGCGTGGACATGTGTGTGATTGCCGCATGAGCACCTGGGGTTTTTCGTCAACCTGGTGAGTCGTTTTCATTTTGTTATGACTGCAGAGAGCTAATTCTGTACAGTCTAGACGTCCAGACTAAAGTGTGAGCATATTTATGCTGTCGTTACTACAACTGTGTAGTGTAGGTCAAGGTTCAGTAAAGTTATTTCGAAGATTTTAGTCTGTATGAGAAAGATCCCCGATCACCAAGTGCCTCGAGAGTTAGATGTCATAGTTGATGACAGTGGTAGTGAAACAACCGATTAAGAATGGCGTGTGTACTCATACTCGAAACTCTTGACCGCACCTCATGAGTAACATGTGGCGATGGGTCTGAGAAGTCGTTGGTGCGATTTCTGTCTGTGTTGGTGCACAGAGCGCTTTATGTGTTGTAGCACATTTTGCGCAAGATGTTTTGAGAATCGTTGGTGCGATTCTGGTCTGTGTTGGTGTACAGAGTGTCTCATGTGTTGTAGCACATGTGGCAGTGAGTATGCAATGAATCGATGGTGCGATTCTGATCTGTGTTGGTGCACAGATTGTGACGAAAGTTTGATGAGTTGAGTATGCATTGCCTATGAAATTAGTTTCAGATTTGTGGAAATAGTTTTCCGTTGATTACCTTGTTGATCGGACCTTTTCCAATGAATCATGTTGTGCAGGAAGCACTGTGTACGAAGCCTTAATAACAGGGCATTGTCAATCACGATAGGTGATTTTAGTACTTAGATTTAGGAGAAATAGAGTACCATGTAGAAACAACTTTGTTACGATTGGCAGGATAGCCGAGCGAGATTACTCTCGGAGTATTTTGTCCACAGGTACTACACCCGAGGACGGGTGCTAGTCAGGGATGGCCGTGTCGTGGATTGAAGGCGCCATAGTGCAACTAGGAGCGCCATCTATCAATTAGTATTGTGAACTAACAATACCGGAAACGCAAGCGCCTAGCGCTTGGACACGATCGTCGGTAGAGGGGATGCAGTGAAGGCTGTAGAAGGGACGGAGTGTTGCGACAGTCGAGCTCCGACAGCCTTGGCAGACGCTCAGTACCAACGCACGTGTTTGTTTCTCGTATTGTAAAACCGTTGGTTGAATAAAGTTATTTTAATTTAAATTATCTTTCGTTCGAGTACCCACGTCAATGCCCACATCTATTTGAAACTATGTCGGATCGTAAAGAAGACCCGATACTTCGCATCTCGGCCACCCTAGGATGCGACATGTATAATAAGTATGTATTTACAAATGAAAAAGCATATATGTAGCTTCTGCCCGCGACTTCGTACGCGGATCCTGTTGCAATTTTTTTTAATAAAAAGTATCCTATGATACTTCTAATACCTCTTAGAATATGTGTACAACGTTTTATGGTGATCGGTTGAGTAGTTTTCGCGTGAAAGCGTAGCAAACATACTAACTTTCACATTTATATAATAGTAGGGATGTCAAAAATCTGGTGTCCACGACACAAGCCTTGCTTACACTAGATGGCGCTGTGTGTTAATGTCCAGCGATATTTATTGATTTATTTAATAGGGGCGATTATATTACCATTTGGACACAAATTCATACTCCGAGGCTGCTGCTGAGAAATTTCGGATAGTAAAACCCAATAAAATTTTACCTTATCAGGACCATACAAGACTTTATGCACAGCAGACGCATTTGCGATCACTTCATCAACGAGGCAGTCAAAATACAATTTAATGAAATAATTAAATATGTGGATAAATCGTTAGTGCACACAGAAGACATAGCACAACACACAGAAGTAGAGTTAATAAATGATACAGTTTACTTATGTACAAAAAGAAAAAAATATTTACGAAATAAGAATGGTAACACCGTGATATACTTCAAATAAAATGAAATATACGAGGCGCGGTGTGCGTGTCAAGGGTGCACCAAATGGGAGTCCAGCTCAGCGTGTGTCATGTATGCATCTGATATTCTGCTGGATCCCTGTAGTGCACAGGTTCCCAACCTGTGGTCCGCGGACCACTGGTGTTCCGCAGGAGCCTCGACTACGGTCCGCGAAAGATTAAAATGTTATTCGTACTTTTTAACACAGAAGATGCAAGCTCAACCCTACATAATTGAACCTATCAGAGGCAAAATTACTAAATGATTGCAAAATTTTTCGAGCTGAATTCGATCGCTTTTGTTCAATTTTTGTATAGTGTGAGTTAAATATTCACTCCCCTAGTTATAATCCTGTCGGTGTCCATGTTTATCTAGGACCACATGTACCTGTTAACAATGAACATACCAAAGTGGTCCCTGGCCTATGAATGGTTGGGAACCACTGCTGTAGTGACATACCTACGGACGTCGAGCTGACGAAATTTTGTGCAGTGACAAAATGTTTCATCAAATTAATTATGTGAAGCTCAATGGTAGTTAACAGTTTAACGCACGAGAGATTTGTTAAATGAAATTAATGATAATTGAATGAATGAAACTGTTTTACGAAGGAAAAGTTTACATGATCTGTAAAGATAAAACAGTTAATAATTATAATACCAGTCTATTATTCTCTCATTTCAGGTAAATGGCCTCTTCTCATAAAAGAAGAGAAGGCATGCTTGCACCACGATTGCTCTGGGCTGGTTGGCAATTTAAGACTTCATCATCATCTGCCAAACTTTCCAAACTATGTTGGGGTCGGCTTCCAGTCTAACCGGGTGCAGCTGAATACCAGTATTTTACATGAAGTGACTGACTATGTGGCGTCCGATAACTATCTGTAATAGGGAGCGGGCTTAAGATCTACTCCCAGTAACACGACTCCGCTCCCACCCAGCAAAAATAATATAATTCAAATATGGACTATAAGTATTTCTCCTTAAATATATAGGGTGTAAACCACCTCATCACAAAGGCGTTAACCATGCATTATGTACATCAAACTAAGCAACTTTACGCAAAAATTATTGCTGGGTAACAGCTTTTTTTTTGAGGTTATAAATCATGTTTTGTGGTAGAACTCAATGTAACGCAGTTATGACATGGTGCTGATGGATGGATTGCATAGTACGGCTGTCGTGAAGGTGTTTAAAGTTTCAAAATCTTACAAAAAAAACTTGTCAAAAAGTTGTAACTTTGACCCCCATTTCTCCGTAACTAGAAGGTTCCCAGGTATGGTGTAGAACAAAAAAAATATCGCAATGATGGGGAAAACAAGTGCCTTTCGGCTTCGTGAAGAGGTGTTTTACACCCTTTATTTTGCATTGGCATTGACGGCGGTAAGTCCGCTGACAGCGAGCTGTCTGCTAATGAATGTTGCCAATGTAAAATATATTTATAGAGCAGTACATAAAGCCTATATTTGAGTTACATTCTTTTTGCCGGATGGAAGCGGAGTCGTTTATATGGGCTATGACCTTTATTGGAATCAACCGGGTACAAATACAGATTCCGCGGCAGCTACTGATAAATTCCTGAAAGAAAACTCAATAACACTGCCCGACATGGGAATCGAACTTTAAACCTATAGCTTAGTATTCGAGCTTTTTAAAGTCACTTGACAAATCACTACATACTGTTAAACAAAGTCCTCCGCCGCGTCAGTCTGTCTGTCTGTTGCGATAAACTCAAAAACTACTGTATCATTTTTCATGCTGTTTTCACCAATGGAGTGGTTTTCCAGGAAGATTTTAAGTATATAAATTTGTCAAGCGGGCGGCCGAGGCAGCGGACATCAGCTAGTATTTAATAAAATATATATCTATAACTTCACAAAACAAATCAACACCATTATTCCCAACTGTCAAACGACAAAATTTAATTATAACGCCGCCCATATTAATCACAAATCAGTTGAAATAAACCATTATAAAGGCTTTGAACATTTTAGCTTATTATGCAAATCATTGGCGTTGACCTCATTCCACGAGAGCGCTATGTTGCTGATGTCACACGTTTCGTCAATGAGCCGCTCGATCAGTTTTATTCACATTTTCATTATACATTTCAGTCTTTTACGAAATCATTTTGATGACAGTTTTTGTGATGTAATCGGCGTTTATTGCGATGGAACAAGCTATATCGGTATTATCATTGTAACATTTGATATGTATTGTTAACAGTTGATTTATTTATTAATTAACCGACTTCCAAAAGGAAGAGGTTCTCAATTCGTCAGAATCTTTTTTTTTTGTGTAATATTCCCGATTACTCGAAGATAGCTGGACCGATTTGGATTATTTTTATTTTGTTTGAAAGGGTATACCGGTGGTCCCATAATCATCAAGTCGGGATCTGATGATGGGGTCCTGGAGAAATAGAAAGAACTCTTCAAACTTTATAGGCACACATGAAGCGATTTGGATAGTTTTCAGAAGAGCACTTTCTGGGAGTGGTCCTCCTTCAATTTGGTGAAGATCTGATGAAGAACTTCGGAGATAGGTAACGGAACTCCTCCCCCGAAAGGTTCCAACGAATTGAGAACCTCCTCCTTTTTTAAGTCGGTTATTGTTCACACAAAATACTTAACAGGACATTAACATAGAATAGCACAAAAGTACTGCTTCAGTCGGTGTTACAGAAATGATAATTCTGAGAAACATCTTACTGAGAATAGTACGAGTAAATGTTTACGAGTAGTAGTGATGTTGCAGTTTAGTTTAGTAGTCGTAGTTTTATTGATAACTAGCTGACCCTCGCAACTTCGTCTGCGTCACATAAGAGGGAAAAAGCTACCTACTACTACCTACCTTCTACTACTTTTTTTTTCATAAGAACCTTCTCCTGACAATAACGAACACAACAAAAAAAGAATCAGCCAAATCGGTCAAGCCGTTTTCATGCTATGTCGTGACAACGGAAAACGGGTTTCATTTTTATATAATAGATTATAGATTATATAGATAAAATTGCGTAACAACGTCATATCTGTCAATTATAACCGTCACAATATTCCCGTAAATATAACAAGTTACATTAAATTTAAAATTTAAAAAACCCTCAACACTTGGGGTCATAATTTCAAGGTTTTTGGTGTTGGCCTCATTTGATATTGAGAGAGTTACTGTATAAAGATGTAATCCGTCGATTTGTGGCGGCGGCCATCTTGGACTGACTTTTATCAAACGTAGCTAAGAACACTCCCGACTAATTAATCTTTTAAACAAAAAAATAACAAAATCAAAATCAGTTCATCCGTTCGGAAGCTACGATACCACAGACAGACACACACACACACACACACGTCAAACTTATAACACCCCGTCGTTTTTACGTCGGGGTTAAAAAATATCTTCATAAGCTAAACAGTACAAGAAAATTGAAATATTCCAACTTATCGAAAAATAATACTGAACAAACAGGAAAATAATTTCCTGCCGGTAAAAATTCTGTTTTTCCGATTTTTTTCAATCCTTTTGAATTTCGTTGTCAGGCGAAATGCGTAGAGGATTATTTTTAATATTTTCGCGGGAGGCACGTTTTGTCAATAAGGGGCAGTCTTCCCTTTCCGATTATTTTGCGTCAATACCTAATGTAAATAAGGGGTGAAGTATGACAGTCTTTAAGACTTTTTTACTCTTGAATTTTGTACATGTTTCCTTTCATATATTTGCTTTCCCATTAAGCATTGTCATGTGGGAATTTGAATCGACAATGTATGAAAGATTTCAGATTACAAGAAAATGTGTTCTTTTTCTTGTATTGTGCGGTTCTTGCTTTTAATGCCCTTTTGACACGTGTTTGTACATTGTTTTAGTACTACGGTTCCCTTTTTACCACCAATTCAGACCAATTTCATTGGTTTTACTTTTCTCTTAGTTTTACTTTTTTGTATAGTTTTATTTTATTGTTCTTTGTTTAGCTCTGTGTAAGTCTAATGGATAGTTTTTCTTTCTTATTACATTTCTGAACTCACTTATATTATCTTCTGAAACAAAAACAGCCGTCTTACCAAATAAAACCGCATGCAAGCCGTTGCCCTCCCTTAGATAAAAAGCCTACCCTAGGGATGTACCAAAATTAAAGTTCACACTTACTGGAGTCATAAATAATGTCAGAACCACAAGCTGACATCGCCGATAAAGGGGCCAAAGTGAAATTGCCACCAGTTTACCTTCAACCCACCTGCGGAGCCGCGGGTCGTGGGCTTAGCCAGACAACGTAATGTATGGAGCCATTTGTTATAATTTGAGACAAACCCCACAGCATCGCGTTCACGAGTAGATCAACTCAGCTTTTCTATAGACTCACTGGGAGGTTTATCATTCTTCAGCTGAAGTTCACATAGTCCGTGGAAGAAACAAAAACCATTTATGTCGTGCATACAAAATGTCATTAAAGGAATATAACACATTAGATAATAACTGCATATTTACCGATTGTTACCCGCTCAATATTCCCGTAAGTATAAAAAAAACTGCGAAACAGTACAAGAAAACTGAAAAGTTCTAACTTATCGAAAACTAATTATGAAAAAAAAACAGGAAAATAATTACCTGCCAGCAAACAATCTGTTTTATTTTTTGTCAAACAAAAACCAACAATAAATGCATAACTAATAATATAAATACAACATCCTAGGACAGAATAAGAATAAAAAGAAAAGTTTATAGTTTGCACGTCGTAACTGCGACAAGCAGGTTCTCAGGACTCAGCATGAGCACTATTGCTGTGCTGGTTTTCAATGGTCACCCGTGAAAAAACGTACGGAGACTATATCAGCATAAATATTTGATTACACTGATAATGGGCATTCGATAGAGGTGTTTACTTCGAATTTCAATTCTGTTTTAGATTTCAAAGCGCTTCATATTCTGAATAAAACAATTTAATCGGGCAGTTGGGATTAAGATTTTGCGAAATAACAATGGAAACAGTTATTGAATCGGAGTTTGTGAAACGTGAAGTAGGAACAATAACAGAAGCCGAAGTAGTAAAGTCTTCGATGACAGACTCATAACATTAATCCGATTTATATCTGGTCGGTACAAATTGAATTAACGTCCTGGAGAAATTATTTGGAATTGAATTATAGACCTCTCCACCTAACCCACTATTGTATCCAACTTCGAAGTTACTTTAAAACGTGTGTTTCATATAATTTATGAGTTTTGACTTGACCAAAACTCAAACTAAATGAAAAATTACCACTCAGTGGATACCAAATAGCAGGAAACGACAACGCGGCAGGCCCAGAAGGAGATGGCGAGATGAGCTAGACTCTTTCGCAAAGGATTGGCCTACAATCGCACTAGATCGCGAAATATGGAAGCAGGGAAGGGAGGCCTTTGCCCTGCAGTGGTACAATATATTACGCTTATAATAATAATAATAATGAATCGATAGTGGTGATGGATCGATCAGAGCGGCGCGCAATGATTGTTGACATAACCGTCCCGCATGATGAGAACCTCGTGAAAGCCGAGAAAGATAAACAAATCAAGTATCTTGACTTGGCTCGCGAGGTTGTCGACATGTAGGAAGTGGACTCGGCGATCATTGTGCCGATAGTCGTTTCAGCCCATGGCTCATTTGCCAAGAGCCTCGACCAATACCTGAGGAGGCTCTCGTTAGGCAGCTGGATCCTGAATTCCTGATCCTCCGCCGCCGATACCGCCCAGGCAGCCCAGGGGCTTGATTCAGAAAGCGGTACTCCTGGACATCGTCCAGTCAACAATTACTATTATGATTATGATACGATTACAATCGCAATCGTTAGGAGGTTCCTCTCTATGGAGCCCTGACCGGTAGCTTGGACCCTGTTCCCGATAAAAAAAATATAAAAAATTGTAACCCACCGGGGGTTACAATTTTTTATATTTTTTTAAATGTTTTTTTATGTATATTTTTTAATAATAAAAAAAATAATATACTTACTTAAATTAAAAATGTAAAGAAAATGGAAAAAAATAGGATAAAGGAAATAATAATAATAAATGAAATGACCGCTTTAATCTTTTAAATACCTATCGGTTACAGTTATTGCAACTTTAAAAAAAAAACTTCGTATTCCATTTAAGCTTTTACAAGGTAGGTAACACGAATTCATTTACTACAATTCTTTAGTGACGGGCGATTGCGCGGACATTGATTTCCACTGCGGCTTAGCGAAAGCCCCAGAATGAACGAATGAACAAGTAAATGAATTACAGAGCCACTTTAATGAACAACTGATGTGGAATAAGTCGCTCCTTGAATTATACGTCGGTTGTAATACTTCACATTTAAATCTAATTTTGTATTTTCGTTTTTGTTTATAGGCTGACTCAAAATCAAAACCATAATATTTTATTTCACATAGGCCTAGATGGGCACTTATAAAACGGCAAAAAAGGTGCTACCTTTTTTGCCGTTTCGTGATCCCATGGAGAAGAACCGCCAAGACCTCCTACCTCGTTTGTCTAGTGGTCGCACGGCTGCTGAGTACGAGATACTGGGTTCGATTCCCAGGTCGGGCAAAGTGTTACTGAGGTTTTCTATAAGGAAGAGTCTGGAATAGGGAATATGCAAGAAATACAAAACTCTTTTTATTTATTAATAACGCCTTGTATTGGCGCTTTTAAACATTATGGTTGTTTGTTTAAGGTTTTAAAACGGCTTATGTTTAACTTACCACCAGATATAGTAACAAATAGCAGACAAAAATAGTAAATGATCACCAAAATGAAACTCGCATTTTAATGTAAAATTATAACCAAAGTTTTAACACTTTGCTATCCTATTTAAGTAAAATGACTCCAAGTAAATCTTGAGTAACCCAAAAATAGTAAATGATCACCAAAATTAAACCAACATTTTAAAGTAAAATTATAACCAAAGTTTTTAAATTCTGCTATCCTATTTAAGCAAAATGAGTCCAAATAAATCATTCTTATCCCAAAAGTAGTAAATGATCACCAAAAGTAGTAAATGATCACCAAAATTATACCAGCGTTTGAAGATAAAATTATAATCAAAGTTTTTACATCTTGCTATCCTGTTTAAGTAAACTGACTCCAAAAAAAATCATTATTTTTATGTGCCATAATAATTATTAGACATAATATTTAAATGGCATAACAAGTATTAGACAAACTTATTTATTCTGTGCATGGTTTTTTTTTCTGTGCATGGTTGATGGTGGGCTAGGTCGACGGAGCCCCGCTTCGCGGGGCTCCTACTTCTGTGTGGTTTATAAAAAAATAACCACGAAGGGGATGGCGGGGTCTATTCGCTCGCTTTGCTCGCTCACACGACCCCGCCATCCCCTTCTAACCTAACCTGTCCGAGTCGGGGTGCCCTAAAGTCCCAATTGTAACCAATTTCTCTTGATATAAACTACCGTTACACACCCAATGTCGATGGCAAATTATGTTATGGCATATCATAATTGTGGCATGTGATAATTAGGGCTTACAATTATTATGACAAACGATGTTATGGTAAGTGACTTTATGGGAAACAATGATTCTGGCACGTGACTAATATGGCAAATGAGAGTAGGGCAAATGAGTATTATGTCGTATGATATTATGGCTGTTGACTATTATGGCAAATGATATTAGGGCAAATAAAATTCGGGTAAACGGCGGTATACCCTGGGGATCGTGTCCGGGCGAGCGCAGCGGCGGCGGCGTTTGCGGTGCGGTGCGGGAGGGGATTGCAAGCCGGAGACATAACTATCATAATACTTTATTTGATAATATGCCTACATTTTATGGCAATCACAGTGATTTATTTAGGCAAAAATAATACATTAATTTGGTCGTCAAGATTTGGTGATCATTTACTAAATTTGGTGGTCGAATACAATTTAAAGTGGAGTCGTGACTAAAATAGCTGGTACTATTGTATTTTTAGACTTTATTTTTCTGGTGTTAAGTAGATATTTTTGGTTACAAAACTAAGGGTATCAAAGCATTTTATGGTGGTCATTATATTTATCCCCTTTTAAAACACCACTTATTTTACAATTTATTGTTTTATGTAGCATGTTTTTGGTGAGTGTAATATAGTACCTAGCTATTTATACACACACAAGAACAAAGTGACTTCGCCTTAATAGATGCTAAGTAAGCGCAATGGAATGGACGTGCTCTTAGATAATTAATTTTTTTTATTTTTTATTTTAATATTTTTTTTTAGCATATTAAGTTGGATTAAAATTGCTTATTGGCCTTATAATAAAATATTTTGGTGAAACGGAACGCACTCTCAAAACACCTCGTCCTCGATAATCAAAAATCACTTTTATTTGAATTGTAGGTAAAGTTGCTCTACGATCTTATTATAATATCGTTATCGCAATTTTTGCTTGAATAAAGCACATACAATTAGTAAAATTACTTTATTAAGACCAAAAAATAGATGTAAACAAGGTAGATTTTGATAAATGACGTCAAAGTATGGTCGCGACAATCACGTTTGAACTGTCATGGAAAATTGCAGGAGTTTAGTATTATTTTTAAGCAACAAGCAGTAGTTGAAATTAACATTTAATACTTTTCTTGGGTTGATAATAGTGTAATTAATTGATTTAAGTGAAGAAAACAATATATGCATATGTCCTATTGTGCTCGGTTGATGGCAAAATATATAATAGACATAACTGGTGAAATGTATGTGTACTATTAGATACACCTCTGCCTTACACTTTGGAGATTATAGGCATGATGTTTTGTTTTATATTTATAGGTTTCAACTTTTAAGAATTAAGGGCATTATAAAATCTAGCATTTAGCATCTTTCAAAACATATACCTAATCATTGATTCCAAATTCACTTTCGTATACAATAATAGATTTATGAAATGCGGAGAAAAGTAAGCTCCTAAAATATAAATACGGTTTTACTTTAAAGACCTTGTTTATTGTTAAAAATATGGCGTCCGAAAAGTTGTATTCCGGTAAAGCCGTGAAAACTAAAAGCCGGTAGCATTAGGCCATAAACACACGAGACTGGCCGAGTGTAAACTTTCAAACTGTGGGACCATCGTAAATTTTAAACGACACTAAAATCGGGCACGCGGGTAGTGGACCTTTATTTCGCGTTATGGAAAAGTTAGGAAACGAAGTATTGATATTTTCAGTCAAACAACATACATAAAATACACTTTTAGTCTGTGACGTGGTTTCTAAGCTCTATTGCCTGAAAAGTATGACAATATAGCAAGGCCAACTGCCACATCGGCTTACATGCATATATGTTTCATAGGTCTTTAACTTTCACACTGTAGGTAGAGAGAAAGGTCTTCTGTCTGTTAGCGGAACGGCGGTCATTCAACAGGTAAAACAAAATAGTTTTGTTCCAAATGACTTATTTTAATCGTAATCAGTATTACCAGATTGTAAGAGGCCAAAAGTTTTATACTATTGCTCAAGTAATTTGCGAGCAGTCAAATCATGCTATTCTCTTATCACTCCCTTCATTACTTACTCCATGTCATGAACAAAAGTCCTATTTGAGTAATCCGGGCCTACCATGCATAGTTCATGAAGTACCCTTCCGTGTAACATTTAAATCCTACCTGATAGATTTCATTAAACCTTTTCAGACCGCACATTGTTTTTCTCAAAGTTGGCTAAAGTATTTCAATTGGTTTGTTTCGGGTGTAAGCGTGGGTGTGTGGGCCTACGTACGTACATAACTACATACACAGTTAGGCATTTTATATACGATCTGATTTCCAGGCATGTTTTTGCGGTGGGTTCTGCTGGGTAGGAACTTTTCGTAGATAATATTATCTTTCACTAGCTGTACCCGGCATGCGTTGCAATGCATTTTTTCCTACCTACCTACTACCTACCTATCTACTTCTCACCGTTTAAACCTTCCCTGGACTACGACAAACATTTTAAAACCAAAATCAGCTCAATCGGCCCAGCCGTTCTCGAGTTTTAATCAGACTAACGAACAACAATTCATTTTTATTTATATAGAAGATTTACTAAGATATGTTTTAAAATAAATTTGTGCTCCGACTCAGGTTGCCTATAAGGCATTTGAAATTTAAATTTTGAAGCCCTCATCATGTTTAATTTATATACTCAAAATACGTACCGTACATAAAGGGTAGGTACGTACGTAGGCACATACATACGTTTCTTGCTTGAACCTTCCCATATGATGTCAACAAAGTTGTATTGTTTGTATAAAAATAAACACAAACGCTTAACAAAACTTTACCCAAACGACGAGATAAAGCCGAAAAAGTTGAAATTTGTCGCGGAAATATGACGCCAAATTTGTTCGTCTGTGGAGCAGTTTTTATAAGGGAACGCTATCTATCGAGCAACCAGCATACCTTGACATCTCATGAAGGCGCCGGGTGCAAAGGAAAATGTCAAAAGGGAGGCAAGTTCAGTATGTTTCAGTTCAGTTTTTCACATCACCTCATGCCAAGATAAACCGGATACTCTGTAAGTGCGATTTCCGAGACATTAGGCTTGATTCGTATTGAGAGGCGACAAAAACTCGACACAGATTTTCACTCAGCCCCTAACTATTCGCTGAAGAGAGACGATCCGTGTCAACGTGGAAAAAGTTGGAATTTTCGATCTTTATTAGAAGCGTTTGATGTCACCTGTGCGCAAGATTTCAATCTGCTGAATAAGGTCGACTTTGGGTAAAAAGAATCCTTAGAGACATTTGTGTTAGAGCCATCGATTACATGCTAGCTTTATAGCCAGTTTGATATTCGGGAAATAGTATTTAGTTACTGTTAGACACAGAAAGCGAAAGAACCTCCTGCAATGCAATGAAACATACCATTCAAAATATAGAAAGCCTTTAAAGTTTTACAACCGACACTCCTCCATAAGGTCATAAGGTTGAAGCTATGGCAGCACTAATCAGAAGACTCACTTCAAGGATTTAAATGTGAAATTAGGAATTTTAGAGCCGACTGTCAACCCAAATGCGGTTTGAAGTTAAGAGCATTATAACGGGCCCCCAGAATACCATCCGAGAACTTAACACTTGCGCTACCGTACTTTCTACTTTCCGTACTACAGTACTTTCACAGTTTTTATGTCTTGTGACTGGGACTGTAGCTACATTTAATTTTCATCTTTGTTTCGACAATTCAAAAGTGCCTGTTATTGGCCTACTTGAAATAAATGATTTGATTTTGATTTTGCGCTGGGTGTTAGGCTGAGTATTCACTGAACGACAGCCTTGTATGAGAGGCAGATGCGTCGACCATCGAGATTCCCATCTCTTCTAGGTCAAATTTCTTCTGAAAGTAGCCCGTACGTTGTGAGTATCGTACGAAGGTTTTCCGGACTCCTACCGGCTAAAACTCGCTGGTCGTTTTCAAGTATTCCTGACACATTAAAGAACACAATATCTCTTATGTCCCGGAGATAAGGGTTTTGGTCCTATAACCTAGGTACGTCACATACCAACAGCATAAACATCAGTAATGTTATGTTCCCAATACTTCTATCTCAACATTTGCCGGTTAGTGAGTACGTAGCTTAATTTTCCAAGAACAAGAAAGAGTACTTAAGTTGATTTGTTGTCGTTTAGGTTTTAATTGCCGCTGGCAATACAGCGGCCATTGCCAAACTACTAGCAATGTAGGATTACGGGTTTGTAACTGCATTTTGGAAGATTTATGCTTATATTTAAGTGTCCTTGAGTGATTTAATTACTTGCAAAATAACAATTGCTATTTCACTTACCTTACTACCTCTTATCATGCTATTCAAATCACAATTACACTAAATGTAAGCGGAAAATTCCCTCTTTGAAATAACGTAAATAAACAGGTGAAAAACTAGTTCAATCACCTCTGGGTAACGTAGCAACGAATAAGGAAATCTCGTCATATGGGTACGTACACAGCGCCCCACTGCGAGGCACATCGTATCGCATTTTCCAAGTCATAAAACTAAGTGGATTTGGCGACGTTTCAATAACTTTACTACGGATCTCCGAATTTCCGTGCGGTATAGGTGCTATACTAGGAGGACGGTAACATTGTAGGTATGTACCCTGAAGTATATAACAGTAGTCGTTAAAATCAAAATAGTCGTAAATCGATGTTATGATGTTGTTAAAGCACTTTCGAGTTAATCTAAAATGTTACTATGTGCTTCTAAATGATTCGGGGTTCGATGAATAAGATGGAGCGAAAATACTATTTAATTAAAATGTATTGGTGTCAACAAATGAAGAACTCAGTGTTTCTGAAAATCCACAGTTACGACAGGTCTTATTTGAATAATAGCCGAATTAATTAAACTTACAAGTCTTGTAGAAAACAACTTGCAAACTAAAAAAGTTTTCATAAATAAATAAATAAAAAGCATTTTATTTTTAATCTATATGGAAGTTACACACTTTTTAACAATATATAATTATTGATAGTTAAATGTTAGTGTTGTTAGTCTTAAACTAATCCTAGTAAGTAGTGTTAGTTTTATAAAATATTCGAGATGGAAGCCCCGTTACAGGTAAAGGCCTCCTTCATCTTTGTCCACTCGTCCCGGTCCTTGGCAATATTTAGCCAGTTTGAGCCAGCGGTCTGCGCTATATCTTCAGTTCATCTTTTAAAGGGTCTCCCTTCCTTTCTTTTCCCCGGTGGTCCAGTCCATTTGGTTTTTTGGATAGTGGTAGTCCTGCCCAACGCCTAAGCTTGGTCTTTTTTCTGATGTTTGCACTTTTTACTTTTTGTATTTTTCTTAAGCCTAACTTCTTTCCATCGCTCTCTGTGTTGTCACAATTTTCTGTTAGTGTTCAAAAGTCTTCATAAAACATATCAATATTTTTCGCAGATATACTCCTCCAAATCCATACGCACACGATCTCTTTAATCCCAAGATATAGGGCGCGGCATAGAAAAATTGAGTCCCACGTGTGTGTGAACTCTGAATCTTTAATAAAACTATTCAGTGACAACCCTCAACCCATGCAAGGGGTGAACGACACCACACAATTTTATGACATGACTACGTGATAATATTCAAGCGGTATACATTTGAATTTTTATGAAATACCACAAGTACCATGGTATATTTGTCGGTTGTAAATTGAGGGGATATTGTCGATATATGAATTGTATTTGATTATTTTTCTCGAGTGTGATGCGAAGAGGGTTGTGATTCCAGATTGTCTGCATAGGTTGAAGATATTGTGTGCCTTGGTTGTGGCGGTATACTTTCACACAATCTTATTTATTACCTTGGCTTGTTCTTATAATGTACTACTCTTCTGATGTTAGGGTTTCTGAACATTCTGTTTGCCTTATGGGCTTGCCGAATGGTTGGCTCCTATACACGCCACTGTGCCTAGGCGTTACTGCATAATATACAGGGTCTAAACAGAGTCTTTATGAAGCTGCTAACCAAGCATTCTGTACTTCAAACTAAGTAACCTTGCGCAAAAAATATTGCTGGGACATCTTTTTTTTAGGTAAAAAATCATGTTTTACGGTAAAACTCAATGTAACGCTCTGAAAACATTGTGCTGGTGGAAGGATTGAATAGTGTGGGCGTCGTGGAGGTGTTTAAATTAAAGTTCTCATAAACAAAACATTATATTTGAAACAAAACTTGTCAATAAGTTGGAACTTCGACCCCCAATATCTCCGTAACTAGAAGGTTTTCAGGTATGGTTTAAAACAAACAAACTATCGCAATAATGGGGAAAAAACGTGCCTTTCTTTTAAAACCTTAGCAGTGCGTCTTCGGTTGAATTTTAAAAGTTAGATGACACTTGAAGTTGCATACTGACTGTGGAAGGAAGGCTTTTGCCCAGCAGTGGGACAACACAGGCTATAATAATACCTACAGTATGCAGCGAAACAGCTGAAAACAGCCGCATCTTTAAACTTGGTAGCAAACTTAATTACTATCTATACATAATTCTCTACTTCGCGAAACCAACTAATACTCCTCACTACTCTACGTTAAATTTCAGAGATACACCTAGAATTCGAGAATCTTCGTACAACATTCATAGTTACAGGCAAACTGCTCAAACACGATTAAGGCAGGGTTGATTCAAAGCATCGGTTATCGTAACCTATTTGCAATTCAGTGAGATGTGTTAGAGCAGGGATAATAGAATTACAGTAGTCCAAAATAGTCTGCTTGCTATCTGTATTGAGCAGGGCGTTGCGTAAACTAAATATTGAAAATAAACTAAAGGACTACCGATAGTATTGAAGACAAAAAGTGCACAGGCCCCGCCTCAGTCGTAGCACTGCTACGGGTTGTGCCGCGCATGCCTACGTGGTGCTACGCCGTAGCGGATCGTCTACGAGTGCTACGAAAAACGTACGCGAGTTTCATGTTTGTTCATCAAAAAGTGCTCAACGCACCTTGAGAAATTTTTACTTCAAAAAAACGTTCAGAAGGGTTAAGCAGAGGCGTATCAAACTCAAACTCAAACTCAAACTCAAATCATTTATTTCAACTAGACCATTACGGCACTTTTGAATGTCGATAAAACGAAAAAAAAAAGGCTACAGTCACAGACACAATAACTTGAGAATGTACTGTAGTTGCCCATTCCCTAGCGTAGATCTCTAATAATCTCTATGGAGAAGAACGGGCAAGAAACTCCATGGACACTCTTTTCAATCAAAAATGTTGTTACAATATATTGGTTACATCTTTCATGTTGAGATTATACATATATGTGAGAACGATGTAGAAAGACGTGCAGAATAAGAGCGCCCAGAGTAAATAAAGAAATAAATCAACAATTTATAAAATAAAACAATTCAAATGATCCATGGCAGCTAAGAGATGAACAGTCCCGACTGACAGCGCCCGTTCACGAACATGACGCATGGATCAGCGCCATTCAATTCAACCATATTGAAGGGAACTAAATGACCCGACCCACCCGCCACCATCAGCAAGACATTTAAGCGAGCATGACATTCTCTCAGCCACCAAGGCATATTCAAGTCAATGAAAGATAACTAAATGAAAATGGTAGCTTTACAGTACATGGTACTCACACATGTGCTATGCAATTATACAATACTAAGAGATGGAATCTATACAATGCAAGAATATGTTTACAATCTTCTGCAGCTACCACAATAATATTGTCCAATAAGTTTGCACCTATGGTTGCGGAGCAGGACCAGCATTTAGCCAAGCATTTTTATCCTCAATGTAATCTCCCAGCTTATAGTATGCTTGCCTACATAGTGTGCGTTTTACACAAGATTTAAATTTCGTCTCATTCAGTTGTAGAATGTGGGGAGGTATTTTATTGTAACATTTTAAACAGTACCCCATGAAAGATGAATCTACTTTAGCAAGCCTGAAACCTGGCTGAACTAGTTGGTCCCTATTTCTTGTATTATAGTGGTGTCTGTCACCTCTTTTACTGAATAAATGCAGATTTTTCCTAACATACATGATGTTTTCATATATGTATTATCTATAGCACACCCACATTTCATTCAATCATTTTTGGTCCCATGTAATAGATCGTGAGCCTATTGCTATACACCGAGCATAAAGGCAGGCCGCCAGGCTCCAATTTGCTGTTCAGAAATCACTGATGGAAAAATCCGAATGTGATTGGCGATTGAAGCGTACACTAAAAATACATGTTTAAGAACACACGTTGAATTTAACATGTAATAAATATTAAATTAAAAAATCAAAAATAAATATTAAACAATAAATATATAATACCTATTTAGTATTGACCGTTTTAATTCTGAGAGGAATTTGAGCCCTGGGTTATATGGGTAATGAAACTGGTTGGCTTTTTAAGCGTGTAAACGATACTGAATCTTAATTAAGGGTTAGTTTTTCGCCTACACGATAAATACAACACCAACTTCCCACATAAAAGATCCTTAAATACATAGGTCCTAAGACCTACTTACAAGTACAGGCAACTACACGCCCATATCAGCATTTGAACTTGGCAAACAGCCCGACATAAAGGCGCTGTCAACGTGAAATTGTAACAAGGACGTACGGTTGACTGTAGGTCCCACGTGGAAAAGCACAAAGTAACCGCTACATTATCTAGGGCTTAATAACGAAGCTTTTGAGCCTTTTCACGAAGAGGTCTTCTTAGTAATATTGAGCCAGTCTGGCGGAACGTCGGGTATTACAGTTAGGTAGGAGAAAATCCTGATAAAATAATGTGGGATCGGCAATTTTTATAAAAATCCTTTTTCTTTGCCGGTATATTGAGATAATTTTAGTTCACAAGAAGTTATAACAAATTGGTGTTTTGTTTTTGGCAAAATACTTTATTCATTACGTATCGCTTTAAACAAATACAAAGTACCTACTACGAGTCAGAAAGGAAAGAAATTGGACTCACCAAACGATTGTAAAATGAATAAATTAATGTTACTATCATCATCACATTTCATTTTTTGTTAAATCACTAATTAGAAAGAAAGAAAGAAAAATATTTATTTGACGTCAGTTAATAAAGCACACACACAATAATAAATAAAAAAGATACAAAACAATAAGTTGGACTTAGTAGTAATGTGCTGTGTGCCTCACGGCTGCGCCAAAAAGGTCCATTTCAGCATTCATGCCAGACAGGTGATGAAGCTGTCTGACGCTGGTCTTCCAATGAACCTAATAACCTAACCTAATTAATAACATAATTATAATATCACGCTTGTAATCCACGAAAGGTAAGGCAAAGGTAGTAAATAACCCGAACATTTCGCCAGTTATGTTTAAGTCCCATGTAATAAGAGGCGATCCCATTTCCAACAATCGGGCACAAATCCAGACTCCGTACCTGCTACTGAGAAATTCCTGATGGAAAAGCTGATAACACTTTGCCCAACCTGTGAATCGAAGCCAGGACCACGTGCTTAACAGTTGCGCTTGTCACTAAACCAGGAGTCGGCAACCTGCGGCGCGCGAGATGGACCACTTTGGATGTGAAGCTGCGGCTCTTCAGTTCCTTAAGCAAATACTATTTAAAAAAAACAAATTGTTGTGAAAAAGCACGAGACCGGTCAATGTGGCGACACTTGGGGAGACCTATGTCCAGCAGTGGACGTCTTTCGGCTGTTATGATGATGGTGATTAATCAAAACTCTTCCGACTCAAAAGAAAGAAGGAAAACGCATTTATTAGCCCGCACAGGATAAAGCACATCAAAATTATCAGTATGTCGCATCTTTGGGTGGCCGAGATGCGAAGTATCGGGTCTTCTTCACGATCCGACATAGTTTCAAATACATGTGGGCATTGACGCGGGTACTCGAACGAAAGATAATTTAAATTAAAATAACTTTATTCAACCAACGGTTTTACAATACGAGAAACAAACACGTGCGTTGGTACTGAGCGTCTGCCAAGGCTGTCGGAGCTCGATTGTCGCAACACTCCGTCCCTTCTACAGCCTTCACTGCATCCCCTCTACCGACGATCGTGTCCAAGCGCTAGGCGCTTGCGTTTCCGGTATTGTTAGTTCACAATACTAATTGATAGATGGCGCTGCTAGTTGCACTATGGTGCCTTCAATCCACGACACGGCCATCCCTGACGAGCACCCGTCCTCGGGTGTAGTACCTGTGGACAAAATACTCCGAGAGTAATCTCGCTCGGCTATCCTGCTAATCGTAACAAAGTTGTTTCTACATGGTACTCTATTTCTCCTAAATCTAAGTACTAAAATCACCTGTCGTGATTGACAATGCCCTGTTATTAAGGTTTCGTACACAGTGCTTCCTGCACAACATGATTCATTGTAAAAAATCCGATCAACAAGGTAATCAACGGAAAACTATTTCCACAAATCTGAAACTAATTTCATAGGCAATGCATACTCAACTCATCAAACTTTCGTCACAATCTGTGCACCAACACAGATCAGAATCGCACCAACGATTCATTGCATACTCACTGCCACATGTGCTACAACACATGAGACACTCTGTACACCAACACAGACCAGAATCGCACCAACGATTCTCAAAACATCTTGCGCAAAATGTGCTACAACACATAAAGCGCTCTGTGCACCAATACAGACAGAAATCGCACCAACGACTTCTCAGACCCATCGCCACATGTTACTCATGAGGTGCGGTCAAGAGTTTCGAGTATGAGTACACACGCCATTCTTAATCGGTTGTGGTTTCACTACCACTGTCATCAACTATGACATCTAACTCTCGAGGAACTTGGTGATCGGGGATCTTTCTTACAAAAGCTAGGGATCTTTCTCTCAAAAGCTATAATTTTCGAAATAGCATTACTGAACCTTGGTTTATACCAGTTAGAGTACGACAGCATCAATATGCTCACTCTTGAGTCAAGACAAAACTGAATTGGCTCTCTGCAGTCATAACAAAATGAAATCGACTCACCAGAGTGATGAAAAATCCCAGTAGATGCTCATGCGGTAATAATCACACACATGTACACGCGACGTTACTCAGGAGCTGCGCTCGTTGCACCACCGCTGCTAGTACCGCCATTCAAATTCAGGTAGCCTTATGTCCTTATTTAAACCTCCTGGTATATGTCCCCGTGTGATGGTAACCCTGCAAACAAATACTCCACAACAGAAATTTGTTCCACTCGGTCACTCCTGACCACATCTTTAAGGAAACGCATAACTTGATAATAATTTTCCAAAAAAAAAGTTATCAATAACAAAAGATTCCTCTAAGTCTCAATCATAATTACTCAGCTAAACTCAACTAAATCAACTTCGATCACATACAACGCTCATGGCCCGGCTGCCGCAGCAGCTAGTGACACTCATGCCACCCATTTCGTCATCACTTCATGTGATACGACCACACACATCATAGAGTCTACGACTCCCAGGTCATTACAAGACCAAAACAACAATAGTCTCCATTGAGACCCAGGTCCCCGCCATACCACCAGCTGCCCATCGCCCCCTGAACAACTTACAAGTGAGTTGCAGTTACGACTACAGACAAGTGCGTACAGTGCGACCAAATAGCCATGGTATGTGTCTACTACTCGGTGGAGGTACTTTCATCACCGTCCTCTACATTGAACTCATTAGGTACACTACTTAGAGGCATCTTTCTTAACCTACACTGTGCGTATTTGTAGGCACGATTAAAATTCAAAACTTTCATTTTATGATAATGATCATCATCACCATCGTCATCATCATCATCATCGTCGTCATCACCATCATCTATCTAGCATTCTCCCAATTATTTTGGGGTCGGCTTCCAGTCTAACCGGATGCAGCCGAATACCAGTATTCTACACGGAGCGACTGCCTATCTGACCTCAACAACCCAGTTAATAATGAGTAATACGATACCATTTGGTAAGACTGGTTGTCAGACGTTTTGGGCCACCGACTACTAACCTAGGCAAACATGGCCCAACCCAAAGATCGGCCCCAGCGGCTGTTATTATTTAGTCACGAATTTATGACGATCATCGCCCAAAATCTCAATCACTAATTTAACAAGCAACAGTAATTTCCAAGAACATTCAGTTCCAGAATCAAAATCAAACTTAAAACACTCACCAAAGTGCTTTACGGTTCCTGATGGGGGCTCGACAATGCATAGGTCGACTCACTTCACCACCAGTACTGTAGCACTGTACCAGCACTGGCCTGCTGTCCAGCGACTGGCGATGTGGCCCAGCGTGCCACACTTGAAGCACAACACTGAGCCGTTGCTGGCCTGGGTGCGAGGGCTGCCCAATGCCTGTAGCAGCCGGCACAAGCAACCACTTCTTGATGGCGATCGACTTAGTCCAAAAAAATCAGCCTGTGATAACACACCACGAGCACGCATCGGACTCGGTCTATCGGTATCGAATTCCGGCGACACTATCTTATTATTCACTGGCTAGGTTCAAAGAGATTGTAAACGATACAAACTCTAAACGATACCAAGTCTTTGTCTTGCATTTCAAACAGTTACAGTCACTAATCACATTCGCACTCTTCACTGATCGTCTTTAACACTTAAAACGACGTGTATCCCGGTTTTTCTTTCACATGGTAAATGACACTTGTTTAGTGTCTGTTTACGAGCACCATGGTCACTGATAAACTAAAGCTATTGCGGGTGGGTGTTAATAAGCACACTAATCGATCTACCCTCTTTCTTGTTCATTTTTTTGCACTCTGTACCCGACACACAAATCTCATCGCGAATATTTCTACCCGACTACGGCGAAGCCAAAAAGGAGGGTTATGATTTTATTTAAAGCACTTTTTTGGTTACACACTTGATACCGATTGTTATTGACACTTTATGCGCGACATTCGCGGGGTATGATCTCATTAGCACGGTTTGATCTCAATTCAGATGTTGAGGAGCCATCAGCGTCCGAAGTAAGTTCTCGTCCCATCGTGACGTCATCGCTGCATTTTCCTTATTTTCTTTAGCTCGAGTGAATCCCAATTCTGATGTCGCATCTTTGGGTGGCCGAGATGCGAAGTATCGGGTCTTCTTCACGATCCGACATAGTTTCAAATACATGTGGGCATTGACGCGGGTACTCGAACGAAAGATAATTTAAATTAAAATAACTTTATTCAACCAACGGTTTTACAATACGAGAAACAAACACGTGCGTTGGTACTGAGCGTCTGCCAAGGCTGTCGGAGCTCGACTGTCGCAACACTCCGTCCCTTCTACAGCCTTCACTGCATCCCCTCTACCGACGATCGTGTCCAAGCGCTAGGCGCTTGCGTTTCCGGTATTGTTAGTTCACAATACTAATTGATAGATGGCGCTGCTAGTTGCACTATGGTGCCTTCAATCCACGACAAGTATTTAAAACTTACTAAGGTTGGCGACCCCTGCACAAGACCAACGAGGTAGTTCCTAATTAATCATTTATCTAAACGTACTACGAGTATTTACTACATACAGGTGGCGCCACCTGTCACATTAATGGGAATTGTCGACGCGATCTGAATACATCAAGTGCTTAGCATTAACAATGACGATTATGCACAGGTGATACCATTATGTCTATGGCGGCACAGGTATCTGTATTAGATGTACTTACGGAAGTAAGTAACAGTGTGTGTTTCAGGGTGACATTCAATCAAAGCGATGTAAATATATTTTTTTTTTCGGATGGGAAATCATCAAATGACAGACTACTAGAGAGTGTCAGATTTACTGACTAAAACCCACCCATGTGCCTTCCTCGCCCTTTATGTTCCGGGGCCACGGTATCTCTTTCGAACAGTCCCGCAGCCCGGCAGGCTTCGGCCCTTTCAGGCCCCTTCCTCTTTGCTGACATATTTTTAAGGCTCATGTGAAACACGAACGTGCCGTCGACACGGCCTGTCGTCATAAGACGGCCGGACGGCGAGCTAGCCCATAGCTCACCCATCCAGAGGCCCGCAAATAACTAAGGCCTAAATTCCTGACGTCAGTCGCGTACGTCAGTCGCGTGTACGAGTGTAGAGTATACATTGTGTTCGTATAGCTCCATACTGCGACGCTGATGACAGCGGCGCGTATTTGCTGCTGTTTTTCTCCCTGACGTACGCGACCGACCGTGCGCGAAACAGGAATTCAGGCCTTAAAGTGACTGTCAGAAGAAAAGTTATAGAATAACTACTTTTCCATGTCATAAAAAAACTCATAATAAAGGAGTTTTCTGAAGTATTTGTACACCATTATTGTTTTCTTTTTTTACAACTTTTAAGTAATTTTAATCTTTTTTTTTGTATTTATAACCCTAGCGATTATTTTTAATATTATGTACCTATCCTAGGATAGGTACATAATATTAGAAAATTAGTTAATCTGTGAACAGCGTTGTGGGCCGCAATTATGAATATATTTCTTATTTCTATGTTTTATATTGCAGTTGTTTGTAGTTGAATAAAAATAAAATAAATAAATAAATATAGACAAATGCATGAGAGCAGCGGTGGCCCAGTGGTGGCGGCCCCGACTTACGAACAGTAAGTCGTGGGTTCGAACCCAGGTAGGCGCATTACTTTGTGTAAGTTATTTTCATCACCGCTGCTCTCAAAACGGTGAAGGAAAACATCGTGAGGAAACAGGCTTGTCCTAGAACCAAAAATTCGAAGACATGTGACATCTACCAATCCGCACTGGGCCCGCGCGGTAGATTATAGCCCATTCCCTCTCATTGAGAGGAGGCCGTGTCCCAGCAGTGGGAACATTAAAGGCTGATGATGATGATGATGAGACAAATGTAAAACGAAATCATTGCTGAGTTTGTCACACCCGACAATAACCAGTTGGTTGGTTCGCGTTGTATTTATTTGTTCATGTTTGTTTTTGCATTCAATTGATTTTAGCTGGGATCAAAATTAAATAAGAAATAGGGCGAAGAAGAAAGAAGAAAAAAACTAAAAACTTATCTCTATGCTTGCACGTAAAAGTTCAGAACATAATGTCTTACTATCCAATACAAGCTAGACGCGCATCACGAAGGCTGATTCTTGGTGGCGCAGTAAATGAGTATCTGGAAGGAGATGGGGGAGGCCTTTGCCCAGCTGTGGTACATCTAAGGTATTAAAACAAAAAGTCCATTATCAACAGTGTCATCTATGAGGCAACTATGACCTATTCACAAATTAAACAAAGTATCGAGCTAAAAGTATCCTAGTTAATCCATGTTTTAAACTATCTGTGTGCAAAAATCATTCAAATCTCGTTCAGTAGTTTTTGCGAGATAGATCTATTCATCCATCCATCCATTCTCACAAACTTTCGCATTTATAATATCATTATTATTTCTTATTCTTTACTAAAACCTACTAAGCCACGCAGAACATCCTTCGTATCTAAGTATACTTATCTCCGTTCTCTCATCTTTCCAATCTGCAAAGGAAGCACCCATTTCATTCCAATATGATGCAAATCCCCTAGATGTTTCATTCGGCGAATAGTTGAAATATTAAAGATAATCGGCTTTGCCTTAGCTTTGAGAAAATACTGCGAACTTTGAGTCTATCTCACGCATTAGTTCGGATTTGAGTATCCAGCAGCTTTGCTCTCGCTTTGAGTAGTCTATGCAGGTAGTTTGATCATAGTATGTTTGGACGAACGGTCGTTTATTGAAAGGATTATTTTAAGCTGATGAATAAATTCCAAAAGTTACATAACATCATGCCTGTAATCCCCAAAGGGCTAGGCACACCCACATTTCGCCAGTTATGTTAAAGATCTATGTAGTACGGAGCGAGCCTATTGCCACCAAGGGGGGACAATTCCAGACTCAATGGCTGCTACTAAGAGACTTTTGATCTAAAATACCCAATAACATTTTACCAGACCTGGGAATCGTACCCGCAAGCTGTGTGTGCTTGCGACCATTAGACCAACGAGGTAGACTCCAAAAGCTCCATTGTTTGCTGAAACTTGTCAATGCAAACAATGAAGTACTGATTTTTCAATCCTCAGATACCTTTAACCTGAGGAATAGCTCTGCTGACTATGTAATTTACATTTTAGATTCTCGTATAGGCGGGGAGATTGGAACGTTCGAATAAAGGCACATGCCTAAAGGCACCCTTTTGGATGATAATCATGACAGTTCGCGGGTTTGGGTGGAATCATCTTCTTCAACCGATCTATTACTGAGTATCATGGTATTTGGACCCCTTTAAGCGGACAATCTGCTTCCATCGACTCCGGTCCTTTGGCATCACCAACTGCTGAAATTTACTTGAAGACGTACCTTCTTTTACTTGGTCTTATCATCGTGTTGGTGACCGGCCTCGTTCTCACTTCTCCTTCGCATATGGATAGGACAAAGATTATGTAAACTTACAGTTAGAAGAATATATGTTGACGATGATATATAAGCCAAATAGAAGTTCTATGCTCTACTTACTGTAATAAATAAAGTGAAAACTACTTTCATTTCTCTTCTCTTTACATTTGAATACTGCTGCCCACATCTATCATATTCATACATACAAATAGAGTTCTTTGAAATCATCCCAACACTATAAAGAAAGTAGATCGAATTTGAAAGTGGAACTGGTTTCACAAGTTCACAATTCAAACATTGGTTTAACGGTTAACAAAAAGGACAATATTGGCCTTTCCACAATGGTCGAGTGGCCCAATTCGGACCACTTATGGACGTTCCCAATTCAAGTGAGTGCAATCCATTAGAGTAGTCGTAAATAGAGATGCGAGCAGTCGGCATGCAGATTTAATTTCCAACCATAATAGATGTCTGCACTTCCCCTTTAATGTTAGGGTACAATTTATATGAATGTAGATGTTCTTCCCCTTCGACTTTTGACTGGGTATAGTATTTGATATTGAGTGAGTGATGTTTAACTTGTTCATGTTGATAAGTTTCTATCAGATTCAGATAGGTAAGGACCTACCGCAAACACGATGGTTAGATGCCCGATAGCCAAGCGATTTTTGTTTTTATCTCAAACGTTTTGACTCTTTTAAAAAGGGTAATTTACAGTACTTTTTAGGGTTCCGTACTCAAAGGGTAAAAATGGGATCCTATTACTAAGACTCCACTATCCGTCTGTCCGTCTGAATGGCTGTATCTAATGAACAAATATTAATGAATGGATGTATCTAATGTATAGCTAGACAGTTAAAATTTTCACAGATGACGTATTTCTATTGCCACTAAAACAAAAATTGCTAAAACAAAAAAAAACAGATATTTAAGTTTTTGTTTATTTTTTTAATTTCGTACCATTTAAAATTAATTGTAATAATCGAAAATATAAAAAGTATAAATTAATCATTTGTTATTGTTTGTTAAGTGGGGCTCCCTTACAACACAATAATGGTACGGAACCCTTCGTGCACGAGTCCGATTTGTTCTTGGCCGGTTTTTAGCATTTCCTCTTGAGGCGGATTTGAGATTGCAGATTCTTGCTTTCTTGCTTGATTTTGAAATAGAAATAGTTTTGATAGCTCCACAGAAATATCTCACAGAAACGGGAACTCAAAACAAATAGTAAACAAGGTAACGAACCCGTTTTCAGTGTTAACGATAAGCTACACCAAAATCGAAAGATAGGTCCTACGATTCTTTGAAATCAATAAGTCAATATTGGCTTAGAATAAAAGCAAATTGAATAATCCATTTAGAGAGCGGACGAGCTAAATCCGACCACGCATTATGTAGACGAAAATAATATAATTCAATATTGAAAGACAGACAACCTTTCAGATAAATGTGAAATTAATAGCAGCTGTCTTATTTTAAAGTGATATCGTCAACATTAATGGCCTGATTAAATCGCTAGCGGAAAACAACCAAACTGTCTGCTTAGGTCCACGTTCACCAAACAGATGACGGTCTGATTATCTAAAAACAGCTGTTTAAAACACATTTTTGTATGGGAGCATGTCCCTTTAACAGCTGTTTTAAAATAATCAGACTGTTATATTTTCGGTGAACAAAGACCTTCGTGAACGAACATGCTTCAACCGAACTGAATCGGTCGGTTGTACAATACTTTAACAATTGGTTTACTGAAGAGACTCTGTAGAATATCTCTGCAGTATAGAATTAAAAGGATTTAGGTCAGTTTAAAACGTAAAGTTGCTCTTGGAAGTCTCCATGTTTTTTTCGAGATTTCAAACAGATTGTCCACGTGTTGAAAAGGTGTGCCATTGACGCGATTTTGCTGTATGCCAATGGAAAAGAGACACAAAAGTCGAGACGCTCTTTGCTCGGGTATCTTGTCGAACGTTCTTATGTGCCTGTAATTTCTCAGAAACCACTCTCAGCAAGCTAAATTCCACAGAAATTTCACACGAAAAAAAGTAGACTATCGTACTTCTTTCACAAGGATCTCCGTTACAATTCAAAGTCCTAGACAATGCTTTAACTGGCCATTATGAAAACTAAATTACCAACACAAATAAAAAGTAAAATAAGCTTCGAGGAAAGTTCTCGTTAAACGTAATCAAATACCTATTTGCATTTACGATCCTTATTCAAATGAAAATATCCGGAACTTACTTTACTTTCAAAGTCAGTCAATTACGGGTCTCCAAATATTTACATATCACAAACTTATAGTAAAAAAGAATTTAATAAAGAAGAATCCATCATTTAAAAGAACCTTGAAACTTGTAAAGGTCTTGTGTCTATATACGATGATTTATTTTAAAAACGATTAGTTTTAGGCCAGTTCAGCTATTTCTATATACCGAAGACGTACGAAGGTCTTCGAAATTTGAAATCGAGTTATGGAACGTAAATGAAGTAGGGCAGGACAACTAGCAAGGTGCGGTGATGGTAGGTGGAGGAAAGCTGTGACCAAGTAGCGTCCAAGGACTGGAAAGAGAATTGTTAGTCGTCCAGCAGCGAGATGAGAAGACGACATTGTTTCCATTGCGAGAATACCCTGTATGAGGTTGGCATAAATAGCGTGGTAATTGTCACAAGCCAGGCCTGTACAATCACGTCTAATAATATGTAAACACTTATTTCTTAATTGTGTTTCTCCTAATGTACTGATAAAAATTTATCTTTGTTATTACGTACATAGTATTCTGGAACTCATATTTTATGAAAAAGATCCAATCTCCTAGTTACAATCGTTATTTCTCGCGAAAATTGCTATAATATTAAGGAAAGTGTTTCCATATTATTAGACGTGACTGTACACAGTAGTGAATGAAGTCGGGCTGTAGATAATGACGATGATGATGATGAACTCATGGAGCTAGTTAAAAGATATAAATAATGAAGATTGAGGTACGCTTATTGATCTACGAGAATGTTGTTTTCCTTATAAACTTGACGCGATTGATATAATTAATAGAAACCAGGCCCGACCTACGACAGACTAGAAAAGTATTTAGAAACCATTATTTTGAGATGGCCAAAATAAAATGATAACAATTTCAGCATAAAATTAACCTGAACAAATAACAGAGCTACAAGTAACTGATGCCTACTTAAAATACAAACAACCTCAGAATTAAGAACAAACTTCGGAGCAACATTTTCTTCAGAATTTAATTAATGAGGACATCTTCGGAACATGGCAGGAGTCGTGTACGCCGTACACTCAACCACATATACAAGTACCATAAATAAAGGGTGTAAACAGACTCTTCACGAAGTCGTTAACCAAGCATTCTGTACATTAAACTAAGTAACCCTACGCAAAATTGCTTGGAAATGTCTTTTGTTTTGGGGTGAAAAATCACATTTTATGGTAAACTCAATGTAACGTACTCAAAACATATAAATATAATAGTGTAGGGGTCGTGGAGGTGTTCAAAGTAAAGTTCTTACATTAAAAACAGGTATTAAAAAGTTACAACTTTGACCCCCAATATCTGCGTAACTGAAATGTTCCCAGGAATAAGTATGGTCAAGAACAAAAAACTATATCGTAATGATGGGGCAAACAAGTGCCTTTCGGCTTTGTTATTTTTTTACACCCTTCATATCTCCACTGCCACAAAATAAAGCCACTGTCAAAGAGCCATACATGTGCGGTGGACTGTACTAGCGACTGAATACCGAAACCACTGGCTGCTCATAAAATATTCAGCAGACAAACAGATGTCAGGTGGGTGCACGTGAGCGCGTTAGTAACCGCCAAAACGATTACAACGTGACCAAATAAACAAGATATTGGACGATATAGAACTGTAGCGGTTTATATGGCGGAAGGGAACAAAACATTTAATAACATAACCTACATAGACATACACGTATAATCACGCAGTGAAGACGAAGCAAATGTATGAAGGGTGTAAAACACCTCTTCACGATGCCGAAAGGCACTTGTTCTGCCCATCATTGCGATATTTTTTTTGTTCTACACCATACCTGGGAACCTTCTAGTTACGGAGATATGTGGGGTAAAAGTTACAACTTTTACACAAGATTTTTTTAAATAAAGGTTTTTTTCTATTATTTTTACTGTAACACCTCCACGACCCCCGTACTATTCAATCCGTACAATGTTTAAACTGCGTTACATTGAGTTCTACCACAAAACATGATTTATAACCTCAAAAAAAAAAGTTGTTTCCCAGCAATAATTTTTGCGTAAAGTTACTTAGTTTGATGTAGGTACAGAAGGCTTTGTTAACTGCTTTGTGATGAGGTGGTTTAAACCCTGTAAGTGTATAAAGACGTTGTGTTCATTATTGTCCTTGCTTTATCCCAATTCATATATGGTCGGTGTGTTTTCTTCTTCCATAATTCTATACAAATGGTCTTTCACACAGTCCATCTAGTTGGTTTACTGCAGACTTAGGCAAAGCGTACTTTTACCAAAAAAAAGCAAAATCTTAAATGGATTTTCCATCTGGAATTTCTCGGTAACAGCCACGGAGTCTGGATTTGTGCCCAGTTGATGGCAATAGGCACGCCCCCATTTTTATGGATAGATAGATAGACAAAAGAAATAGCACAACACACATAAATTATATAGTTAAAACAAATAGTAGATTGATACACGAGGGTCGAAAGGAATCAATATGGGACTTAAACATAACAGGCGAGATGTGGGTGTATTATTAAAGGTATCATTCTTCGGGAATCGAGCCGACCAAAAAAAACGACCACCATTAATTTGAATTTACAAATCACGCACAAACTAAGACAAATGACCTCAAGCTACGATGCCAACACAAACGGCAACCAACAGTAACTAATCTGTTAGTCGAAGTACAAACCCAATTAACAGGGTACACGGCAAATGACAGGCATGGCAGCTGTTTACTGCTGGCTCAAAGACGTCAGATTTGGAAACACATCATGAATATACAATCGACGCCCGACACTGGTCGGATGAGCGACTGGAGGTGGCTAGACATGTTCGAACTTGGAGAAGATAGCTTGTTTGTGGGCTTGAAGTTTTGTGGGTAGACTTGTGTAGGGTTTTGGAGTTAGAAATAAGTATTAGGTACTTAACATCTGTGAGATAATGGAGTTGAGCTTTGTTCTTCAATGTGTCATAGTACAGGGTGTAAACCACCTCATCACAAAGCCGTTAACCAAGCATTCTGTACATCAAACTAAGTAACTTTATGCAAAAATTATTGCTGGGCAAAAACTTTTTTTTTGAGGTTATAAATCATGTTTTGTGGTAGAACTCAATGTGACGCACTTAAAACATTGTGCTGATGGATGGATTGAATAGTACGGGGGTCGTCGAGGTGTTAAAAGTCAAAATCTTACAAAAAAAACTTGAATAAAAAAAAAAACTTGTCAAAAAGTTGTAACTTTGACCCGCCATATCTCCGTAACCAGAAGGTTTCTTAGTATGGTGTAGAACAAAAAAAATATCGCAGTGATAGGGAGAACAAGTGCCTTTCGGCTTCGTGAAGAGGTGTTTTACACCCTTTTGATTCACTTTCAATTTGAAAGTAATGAGTCAGCTGATTCCTCATCAGCTGAGTCATTACTTACCTCAAGTTTTTCAGCTATTTTTAACCGACTTCTAAAACCTGGAAGATTTTTATTTCATGTATTTTCAATGATTTCTTCGTGATTACTGGTTGCATTTAAGTTATTCTTTTTTCATTTCGTAGATGAACCTCACTTTGCTTCGATAATTTGTAAGTTTTAAATAAATAATAAATATTGATAGTCATTGCGTACAGCGCCATCTAGTGCCACACTAAGCAACGAGGCTTGTGTCGTAGACACTAGATATTTGATATACTGCTTAGATACTTTTTGTTTGTACTTACTTATTATACATATAAACATCCATAACTCGGAAATAAATATCCATGCTCATCACACAAACATTTGCTCCTACGGGGAATAGAACCCGGGACCCTAAGAACATAAGGCAACCATAACAAACGTAACTATTGGATCGTCTTGTTATTCTCTTTAATACGCATTATTTCTTCTTCGTCTATGTGGCTGATGTGCTAATTACTCCTTAAAATGCAGAATTGATTGATGGATTGACAAATACAAAGGGTTATAAACCATTTTTGCAAAAGACTTCAGTCGATTAAAGAACTGTGTTGGTTTTCCGTAATATCAGATTTGCCTTCGTTATTTTGATGATTTCCTTTTACATGATTGTGTAACATTCTGACAAAATATACTTGAATTTTCCATCTCATTGGCAACGTATAGCATGTTTTATAATTTGATTGTTTGATTGATGTACATTATATTCGTGTGTCAATTGGTATGATTGATTCCGTTGATATTTGTACCTTCTAAAGGTTATGTTTAGGTAGTATCTCCAGTATTATTAGATTTTATTGCATCGAAATAAAGGTCTAAATCAAGTTGGCCACTCTGGCCACTGGGCAGCATGAAAACCTACCTAGCACATCCGCAAGTAATATTAGATCGTATCATCACAGTCTAGCCTTTTCCCAACTAAAGGGTGTAAAAACCTCTTAACGAAGCCGAAGGCACTTGTTCTCCTCGTCATTGTGATCATCTTTTTGTGATGTGTATGTCCCCATCATACCTGGGGACATTTTCGTTACGGAGATATTTGGGGTTAAAATTCAAACATTTTGACAAGTTTTTTTTTTAATATAAATTTAACATTGTATTTTTTTACTTTAAACACATCCTCGACCCCCGTAATATTCAATCCATCCATAAGCACAATGTTGCATTGAGTTCTATCACAAATCATAATTTTTCACCCGTAAAAAAAGTCGTTGAATAGCAATTGGTATACAAAATGCTTGGTTGACGGCTTCGTGATGGGGTTGTTTACACGCTGTATAATGGTCGGCTTCCAGTCTAACCGGATGCAGCTGAATACAAGTATTTTACATGGAGCGACTGCCTATCTGACCTCTACAACGTTGCTAGTAGTGGGTGACACAATACCCCTTGCTTAAAATGATTGTCAGGCTTCTAATGCTTCGAAATAACTTTTATGATTTTAAATGAAACTTTCCATCAAAAAATTTGTTAACACGACATCACTACCATACCTACACATACCTTTAGATGCTTTGATAACATGCAAAGACGAGTGGTCCTGAGTAAAACATCGTCTGCTGTTTATAACTCGCACTTTTATAAGAGTAGCTAGCTGCCCTACTTGTTCATGGACGGTTTTATTTTTTGTAGGATTCGATACGATTGTTGATTAGTCCAACGCATTTATTTATTTGGTACACCAACAACAAAATAACATAAAAGTGCTGGTATGTAGGCCTACTATAGGTATACAGAGCTACCATCACAGGACAACAACAAACTAAACCGAAACTAAACTAAACTAAATGAAATGATTTATTATGTGCACATCAAAGAACGATACTAAAGTTACTACCAGTTCGCAATAGCAGTCATTGACCCCCATCTACATGTTTTAAAGTTTAACTTTGAAATAAAAAAAATAAGCCTGTTCATATCTTGAATTATCATCTATCGTGATCTACAAATTTTTTCTAATGAAAACGATTCATGGTTCATTTGTTTTGGTTCGTACGAAGATATATTAGGGAAGGGCAATGACCGGTATTGCGATTTAACTGTCAGCGACTATAACACTTATAACATGTGTATTTTAAATCCCATTAACTCAAGAAATAACGGTTCAATCTCAACCCACGAACGATTACGCGAACTTAACACCAAAAATGCCTTTCTATTTGCATGTTTATTTATCCGTAATGTAAGCTGTAAACTGATTTGTCGTAGATCGAGTTCGGACTTCGGAGCGTACAAGTTGGCTAGCTTCATGAATATGCAAGCGCGGCTTCGGACTGGCTTGCCAAACTTATATTAAACGCAGCACGGGGACAATGATCGTATCGACAATGATTGCTTAGCTAGTGTGGGTCAGAGGTTATTCGTATGTTTATTCATGGGCTGGATCTTTTGTTTCATATCTTTTGGCCTACCAAAAGATATGAGATGTGAACGATATGATTCCCCCAGGAATATAGAAAAATAAGGTGGTAGAAAGTTGTGCTGCAAGGTGAAATTATTTCCTGTAACGTCGTATTTCAGGTAGGTATACGTTTCGTAAACGCAATTTGTAATACTTTCAGTAAATGACAATGCTAAAAATAAATCGACAACTTGTTTTTATTAACTGCAGAATCACATGATTTTCATCTTGTGGACCAAAACCCGGTAAACTAGTGTAATTAGACACTACTGAAAGAAAACTGAGAATACATCCGATAAAATCTCTTAGCCAATTATTATAGAATCTATTCTATAAAGGTAAATTTCCGCAACCACGATTGGTTTCTGTAAAAGAAAGTAACATTTTTCCAAGTTTCTTAAATTGTTTGAGTGCTTCCACACATTCGAAATAAAAACAATTGCGAAAAATCTAAAACCAAACGAAAAATAGTGTTGCTCCCTGCAATAGCCGCCGATAAAAATGAAATTGACACTGTAACGGGCATCTCTAATCCTGTTACAGTCGGAGAGCCAATCAGAGCGGGACTGACAAGGATTTAACAATATTCCTATATTTCATGGTACAGTTACTCGATGGGCTTAATACGATAATTCTATTTTTTACGTCATTGGGTACGTCGCGTCGCCCTAACATGACTTATACAGGGTGTGTGCATTCGTCACGGGTGATGCACGCGCTCACACAGTCATTTCTGCCCCCTATTGTGATTGGATATCAAACGGTTATTTTATTTCAACTCTCGTTTATATGTTAAAATCGATGTCACGAAGATTGACACGTGTTTAGCATTCGACTTAACTGCTATTGTTAGTAACGATTAGGGGATGGTATTGTTAAATTGTTGAGTGAATTCAAATGTTTTAATTTGTTAATTCTTTTATAGTTTATTGTTGGGTGCGATTTACAATGTTGCGTAAAAGCTTTGACTTTGTAAACAGTGTAAAGTTTCATAGATTAAAATGAAGAAATACTTATCGTAGTGTCACAATGAGATTTTCTCTAAGATGATTCTATTCTGAGTTAAGTTTGTCTTGATAAACAAATAATCAATGATGTCAATGCAATTGGTATTTAATTTTGTGTGATACAATTAAAATTGAGAACTTAACGAAACGAGATGCTCGCATAGTCTCTGCCTCTCTGAAACGCTATCAAGTCTTCAAATTGAGATAATATACTAACAAATGCCAATTCCCAGATACCTACTAAGGGATCAATTGAATAGATTTAATGGCTAGCGTTATGTTTAATTCATCCCCGTTATGCAGATCGCTTTGAGTAACATGCTTGAATTAGGGAATGTATTAAGTCACAATATAACATGCGTACCTACTTAATTACGTTGCCATGTTTGAATATTATTATTGGTATTCTGTCATTAAATGTTGAGATTCAATGTTGTTCAAAGCAATTATCATACAGGAATGGGGTGATGTCTAATTAAAATATTTAGGTGTCATTTCTATCTTAATGTTTGCATTGTTCATTATGTAAATCACGATGATAATTATTATAATGTGACGGTTACATACAAATAGAACCCGTATAATGGAACTTAAATGTATTTGAAGAATTGTAAATGAATAATAGGTAAACCTACACCAGTTTGTGATGCTTTTTTTAAACGTGGGTTAATTTACAAACGTTTAAACAAGTAATACTAGGCGGTAGTACTGTAAATTATAATATTCTATTTTTAAACAACAATCCCATCTTCAAATTACTATCAGAGCATTAAGCATTGTATAGATATCGTAATAATAAACTTTTTAAATAAAATAAAGCTGATATGACTCGACCCACGTGCCAGCCGTCGCCGCCTGTCATCCACTATGACATGTGAATGACAGCAGGGAGCCACCGGAATGAAATGACATTGCATTGTCGGGATTTGTATGCATGAGAAAGAACAACGACGAAGCGGCTGCGGAAAAAGGTACAGCCTGTATATAGAAATTTGTTGCGCAGAATTTATGAAGGAATTTCTTTCGTAGCTGTGTTTTTGAATATTTTTGTGTTTGTGTTGTGGAAATTTTACGTTGTTAATTTGATATTTTGTGTTAGTGTAAAATGTGCATATATTATTTAACTATTTTTAGAGAAACTGTGAGTGAAAACGGAGCTTTTTTTAATAATAATCTGCGTTTCAAACTCAATTTTAGTTCTGGCGGTTTCCCTTCTGTTGTCGACTATTTTATTTAGATACTAGCTTCTGCCAGCGGCTTCGCCCGCGTGAAGTTTCAAAATTGGGGTTGAGTGAGAATATTATAAACGTAAGAGTAAACAAATATAATAATAACAAATCTCCGAACTGCTAAGCTATCGGGAGTTACACGTGTTATTGTGAGTCAACTATAAAAGATAGACATATGCTGTCCTGGGATATTTTTTATATAATTTTATGTGGAATATTTCCGTTATACATGATTTCTATGTAGCTTTAACCATTAAGGCTGCACACGCGACGGAAGCTAAAAAAACCAAGTAACTTCTCCCGTTTTCCCAACATTTCCTTTCACTGCTCTGCTCCTATTAATGGTAGCGTGATGAAAAGTATACTATTACCTGCTCAGGAGTATGTAGAATAATTGTACCAAGTTTCGTTAAAATCCGTCGAGTAGTTTTTTTTTCTATAAATAACATACAGACAGACAGACAGACAGACAGACAGACAGACAGACAGACAGACAAAAATTTTACTGATTGCATTTTTGGCATCAGTATCGATCACTAATCACCCCCCGATAGTTATTTTGTAAATATATTTCATGTACAGAATTGACCTCTCTACAGATTTATTATAAGTATAGATAGATATAGATTAGTTTCAATTGTGAGCTTGAAGCCTTATTTTTTATTTCTATATTGCAGCTATAAAATGATTTCTTTGTACATTTTGCTGAGCTATTTGTTTCATAAAGATACTGCATAGTAAAATGCAAACTGCCGTAATCACCGAAAACAGAATCTATTACATTTGTATCTCACGACTTATTCCGACTAAATTCTTCTGACTCTTTTCAGTCTCAGCGAGAACTAAGATGGCAATATGAGGTAAAGAGGCCGCTTAACCCGCCATTCACCAAGTCTATTCACTGTGGATCTATAAGCATTGTCGCTTTCAAACGGAAGCAGGTCAGTTGAGAATATTGAAGATGCATGCTATGCTACTTCGTGATATGGAAGATATATTGTATGAAAAGCTATCAATAGTGAATAGTTTCAGGAAGTTGATAGAACAGTGAGATAGGTATGGATGTTTTGTAAAGATTTCCTCTGTATAGAGTGGGTATTGTTGTCATTATGTTTCATCGTATGTAGTTAACTTGAATTTATTCAAATCATTTATTAATCCTGATTGGGTACCACGAAACAGTCTGCATGTGTATCTGCATGATGTACGCAGTTCCATCGTGTCATCGATTCACCATTTTTGTGTCTCCAATAATCTTTCAACGCGATTTTCTTAGATTTCCTGACGGTAAAATAGATACGCAACATTGAACGTATGGTCAAAGAACAATTGCTATTTAAAAACAAAGTACAAAAATCATATCTATTGAAAACTACCACACACAACTAAACTTAATTATTTCTTTCGTTCCAAACCATTGGCTAGTTTATTAATTCCGACACATCGTGATTAAACCAATATTAATAAGCGGCTGCCGTTCAAAATCCCCGTCGGCCATAATCAGATTACTTGCAAGTATATATCGACGTTTATTCAAATGGCACCGGCATCGGCAGAGGGGCGGCCTATTTAATTACAAAGCTAGACGCAGTCACCAGTGCGTTCATGTGTGCAGTATTGAACTAACTCAGTCCATTTCTCTTGGTTGCCATGCAGATACAAATGTATGATGAATTGTTTTGAATTTGTTTTGAATTTTGAAGCACTTAGTGAGATTGGCGTGAGTTGGAAATGTTATCTCGTTGTAAATTGTTTTTTTATTTTAGTATCGCGTCTTATTTGAATTGGCATGATCGTGGAATATGGCGTAGTAGTTAGATTAGGTAAGGTTTGGTCGTACCGGTTTGACCGAATCTTTTTAACGTCATTGTCACATATTATGACAACCGAGCGCGTGCCCAGCGCCTCAATTCTGCTACTACAATAGTGTCAGAATAGGCAATCATTGATTTCATAATGATCAAGTTCTGCCAAGTTTTGACAAGTTTGGTAATCTACTAATATAGTGGCGTCATTATGACTTCTCAATGAACAACCACTGACCATCCATTGAAAGAAATGTCATAGAATATTAATCTCGTACATGAAATCTGGCATGAATAAATGTTCGCATATAGTAGTATTTCGAAAACCATTTGTACTAATGGTTTTATAATAATGGAAATACGAAAATGAAAACACAATTTCATTACGAGACCATCGACCGACCAATGATCGACCATAGTGAATTTGGCAGATTTGTCAACATCTGACAAACAAAATGCGTGATTCGAGCCAAAACATATTAACCCACCCGTGCACCCTTGATATAATCCACGTGTTTTTTATGGGGTTGGGATATGATGGGCGGTAATGGGCATACTATTTTATTTGAAGAACGGTACTGACAGATGGTCATAGCGTGCATGCATTGCAAAAATTTTCAACCTTATTACAACTACAACTAGCCATATTTGACACTACCAACTTTTTAAACTGCGCCACTGCTTAGCTGACCTCGAAAACGCAGCTACCTACTAGATAATACGATACCTGTTGGTCAGACTTCTGACTACCAGTATCGGCTGTCAAATTACTTCGCATGGCTTAACGATCTTGAAAAAGCACGGAGGGGTCCGGTAATGAATAGACATCCACCCACGGACAGACCCCGGTCTTTCTTAATAACCTTGAAGATTGACCTGTATGGCTATTTCTATCTATCAATAAAACTCTAGGGCAGGGCCATGAATATTTATTTCTCCTGTCACTTCACATAACGCAACCAATATCTCGCACGGAATTCCATCGTTTCATTTTTCCGTTGCCACGTCTAGTAAGATGGTACGATCAATCGGTCAAAAGGAATTACGTTAGTCCGGCAAGGTAGCTGCTCCATATTCCGACGGCAATGACCTGAATGTTCATCGATCAACCCTTGTGGTAGGTCGAAACTGGGTATTGCGTGACAAAACAGTATCACGCTAAATATATTTCACGCCAAAACTGGGGTTGTTACCCAATTTCTACGTTTGCAAGTTGCTTATTGATTAACTTTTTTATTTGATTACTTGGGGTTGGGAGTTAGTGATTTTTCGAGGTTAATGTTGCCGTCATTGGAAACACGTGGAAGAAAAAGTTGTTATGTAATAACGTAGGCAGTATATGAGCCCAAAGGCTTTATAAAAGCTGGGTTAAGTAGGACGGTAACTGTTCGACTTTTAAGGGGGTTTTTGTAGGCACGTGTAAGGAAACTTTTCCAGACTTTATCGAGGTAGGCAAGAGTAAAAAAAGATGAGTTAAATACCGCTAAGTACCGCTGAGTATCTGTTTTAAAAGTTGTTCGAAATTGTCAAGATATTCATAATGAGGAACGAAAACAGCAGTAGGTAAGTAGTTTGTTAATTTAAAGTAAGTAAACGACACCATCTGACTGAAGACAGCACCTACCTACTTTTTTCTACAACTATGATGGTACCGGCCTCTCAAGAGCACTTATTTCTCCTTTCATTGTATAGCTTCGACCTGGAACCTTCGATCAATAATATTATTGATCGAAGCCTGGAACTTTCCAGTTAACTTGATAATATCTACCTGCTTTAACTTCGTCACAATCTCTATTTTCTTTTTCGCTCCAGTTCCAACGAATACTTTTGCACGTAACTAAGTTAGGTTTTAATTGTTTCTACTAGCACCGCAGATTGCAACTGTGTACCGCACGGAACACGTAGCGTAGCAATACAAAACCAACGCCTGTAGATTTAATGATAGCAACATGTATTAGCAAAACTTTTGCTATTAAAAGTGTTTAGGCGAATAGAACTGAACTTTGTTGCGTGCTCAAATGCTAGCTTAGTTCCTAAGTTATATAGTCCAGGAATGGAGCTGTAGTTAGTACTATTGTAGCAACAATGTAACGTTTATTTGAATTTCGCTAATATAACTTAGTTTTGATGGGTTTTTTATTAAGGTTTTCGACTATGGATGGGATTCTGCTTGTGAACGACGCTCTAGAACAGCAATACTCGTACGTCATGCTAAAGCAAAGTGGTAACCTTTTTTTTTCAAAGCACTAAAACGACATAGCAATATTATGTGTAACTTATTATGGTTGATGAGTAATTTATTATTACAGCAAGAGACAAAATAACAAAAATACTTACGTTGAAAATGAATTAGTTTCCGACAAATAATGATATTTATCGATTCGTTAAGGCGTGAATCCACAGAATCTGTGATGATTAAATGTCGAGAGTCGTGGCGAGTCTGCACGTTCCGGCTGCCTATAGGGAAAGCCGCAAAATCAATCAATTTGTTGATTTATCTGACGTTGCGCAAAGAGGCGTGCCGCGACTACCCCTATTTCTAAGAAAATTATTTTTGAACTAGACCGGATGAGATTGCTTTGTATTTTTTTCTAATCGGCATTAATTTTATTCAGCGTCGAAATAGGGTGTTTATAAGAGTCGTCTTTTCGTATACATCTCAGTTCTTTAAAACTACACAATTACCTAAGATAAGAGAAGAAATATTATACCGTTAGTGCAATACAGTACATGGCAGATACCAGAACATGAAAAAAAAAACATATTTTAGTATAAATATAATCAGATGTACTTAGGTAATTGCTAAACAACTTTAATTAAAATTATGTTTTGAGTTTCTAATTCACCAACAAATAGTAAAAGGTAAATCATGAATCAGAAAACTACTTGTAGCTAAAAATATAACCTGTATAGCCTTAACATTTCTTAAAATATTCACTTAACCCCGTTTAAATAATGTAAAGTTAGACACTTAGCATGGGCACCACAAGCTAGCCAGCAATTTAATATATTATGAGCTTTAAACACAGCTAAGCGCTTGAGTGACTTCGTCTAGACTTTTAGTCGCCGATGTCTTGGTCTGTTCCTATACTTCCTATCTGAGTGTCTGAACTGGGAGCCCGCCAATGTCTAGACTTATCGTAAGCACTAGATACATGTGCATAAAGCACCTCTTGCATGTAAAACACCTCTTAACTAAGCTGAAAGGCACTTGTTCTCCCACTCATTGCGGTCCATTTTTTTTTGTTCTACACCATACCTGAGAACGACGGAGATCTTCTACCTACGGGGATATTGGGGATAAAAGTTACAACTTTTCGACAAGTTTCCATCCATCAGCAAAATGTTTTAAGTGCTTTACATTGATTTCTACCACAAACCATGATTTTTCACCCCAAACAAAAAAAAAGTAGTACTGTAGTAGTGTGATGTGCAGAATGCTTGGTTGACGGCTTCTTGATAAGGTAGTTTATACCCTGCATAATCTGAAAAGATTGAGGAGTGTGATTAATCCGTTTCTATACAGGGTGTGAACCTCCATCTAACATTAAAAACTTGTAAAAGTTGGAACTTTGACCCCCAATATCTCCGTAACTAAAAAGTTCCCAGGTATGGTGCAGAACAAAAAAAAAATCGCAATGATGGGGGAGACAAGTGCCTTTTGGGCATCGTTAAGGGGTTGTTTACACCCTTTAACGATGCCCAAATAATGGTCCTGGAGCTGCCGCGTCTGAAGATGTAAGTAACCCGGTGTTATGTTTTGAGTGCAAGTACCAACTGGGTACTCCCCCGGGATCGAACATAGGTGATTTCAAGTACCCACATTAATGCGATAAGTCCCCTCTTTGAGGAGTGGCTGGAGAGGCGCCACAGCGTCCTCACCTTCTGCCTGACGCAGGTCCTCACCCGACACGGAAGTTTCGGGAGGTTCCGGCACCGAATCGGGCGGGAGGAACGCCCGGGTGCGAGGATCGACCGGAGGACACGGTGGAGGTCTGCCCTGCGTGGACGGAGCACCGCCGCGCCGTGTCCTCGTAGCGGCGATCGGCAGCGGCGACCTCTCGTGTCCGGCCCTGGTTCAATCCATGGTCCGGAGCGAGACGGAATGGGAATCCGTCACTTCCTTCTGCGAAGCAGTCATGCTGGCGGAGGAGGTGGCTGAACGCGAGAGGGAGAGCTTCTCACCCCAGCCGCCGCGGCAGACGCACCGGGCGTCGGGGGCCACGTGATGGCTACCGGCCACAGTAGATGCGGGCCTGTGGACGGTTAGCTATGGGCTAGCTAGCCGTCCGTCTAATGATGACAGGCCGTGTCAACGGCGCGTTCGTGTTCCACGCACGCCTCAAAGTGATGTCAGTAAAGTGAAAGGGCCCGCAAGGGCCGAAGCCTGCCGGGGTTGCGGGACTGTTTGAAAGAGATACCGTGGCCCCGGAACATAAAGGGCGAGGAAGGGACATGGATGGGTTTTAGTCAGTAAAATACTGACACTCCCTCCCGCTCCGCCCAGAGTGGGAGAAGTTATTTGATGATATCCCATCCTAAAAAAAGGGGGTACCCACATCGTGAAGCTGACTGTACTTAGTTCCCGCAAAGCTCCTGTTCCACTATGAGTCCATCCAAAATAATGGGTAATAACATTATAACCAAGTAACCTGCAGTTTATTTGTCATGATTTCTATGATATCATGATTCTGTTTCTACTCTGACAGTCATTGTTACCATATTCAGCGAAAAAGTAAAATTTCGACTGGTTGAAAGTCTTTCGAGGTTTAAGGAATTATTTTTAGATACAGGTAGTAAAGTGGTTGCCTGCCTCTAAATTGCCGTTTTTGTGCACTAGCTGTAACGAGTCAACGACACTTGCTACTGACCGTATTAGAACATTACCCTTAGGACGACCCACTGACCCGGTTATCCGTTTCAGAGTCACAAAAACGGATAGGTAAGTTCAGTACGTATGTTTAATAAGCTACTCTAGTAAGCAAGCAGTTTACTCTAGTAACACACAAAAAGCAAGAAGCTAGTAATTATAATCATTTCCTACACATGTTTATGGCTTCGGTTACCATTAATTATCGTTCAGCTGCCTGCATTAGATATTCGGTGCGCCAAGCTATTAGCACTAATCGGATATGGCTGCTACTTGAGCTTGCAAATTGTTAATAGGCTATATCGGAGCAATTTTAGACAGGTATGCGCTATCTCCGTCTTGGGCGGGAGGCAATCGATTTGAGTAATTGCTTGAGATAATTAGTTGATAGGTATATCAAACTGTTCGAAATACTTACACACATATCTCTTTTCAAGTTTAAGTATTAAAGTAGATGACTAAAAAAATCGAATTAGTTCTTTGGTGACGCAAACCAAAATGAACGAAGATACAATAACTCTTTTAAAATTCTTAATACGTCATGACACCGTCGTATAATTTTTAGTGCGATGTGACGTCCCGAGCCCCCACTCTCAAGTTTTGATGCGTTTTATCTATGTAAATATTCATTGATTTACAAAAACAAAATCGTTAATTATTTTACAATACTCTCACTGACGCGTGATGGACTAAATAGATTTTCAACTTATTGATGGTGGAAACTTGCCTATAGCCGATTACTTGAGTTTAAGTAATTACTCAGGCATAATGTTTTATGCACTAGCACAGAATACATAATAGTAGCTACAAGTACAAATAGCAGACAAGAATTTTAACGAAGGAGAAACCATCAAAGAAAGCAAGAGTAATAATTCTAATGTTTGACAGTTCTAACTTCAAGACATTTCTAAATTAAAGAAAAAAATCTGAAAAAAAGACTTTTTGCTTTGTTTAAAGTTGGTGTTAGTTACTTTGTGATTATAGTAGTCAGCAAGCAAAGTCCTTAAGACAATGTGCAATGTCACAGCTATTTCATACAACTATGAATGATATGAATCTATATTCACAGACAGGCAATTCAAGTTAATTAATTTCCTTGTCCTTCACAATTGCAGACCCGCGTAGCAGTGGATTCTATTTATAAATTCAACAACATTAATTGCGTTGTACGAGTATACACGATGTTAGTAGGTAATTGTTAAACATAGTCCAGCAGTAGATAGGGAATTTCCTTCAATATCTTCCGGATTGTGATTGAAAGTATGTTCCATAATAGAGGTGCTACAGATTCTAGAGTTGAAATCTTCGTTGTGGAACTTAATTCTTCAAACTATGTCATTTTTGCTGCTGTCTTCGAAGTTTTATGAATAGTCTTTCTCTACAAAAGTTGAAAGTAACTGGAAAAAGGCTCGGAAGAATGTTCGTTGTCAAGACATAATTAAGTCGTTATGATAAACTGCAGCAGTTTCGATTCATACCTACAGCCGCAAGGCATTGTCACACCCTTTTTATTTCTACCTGACCGAATTTCGGCCACGGCACCGACAGCTAATCTCAAGGGAGATACGCAAGAGATATTATTCATACAGCACAGTGTGTAAACACATACAAGTGCACGCTATTTACTCGAATGCAACAGTCCTATGGGAGGGCAATCAAACACGAACGGGAAGATCAGGTACAGGAGCAATGTCATTATGAGCTTTCAGGTGCATGGCAGTCAGAGCACTAACTTGCATACTCTGGGCTGAGTACACCCGCTCCGACTGTGAAATTCCAATGTAGGCACTGCTGTTTTGTAAGAAATAGCTGTTTTTTTAAACATTAATTTATTAGGAATGGGCATTGATTTAATCAATGCCCATTCATAATATATATTTGGAAACCTAGATATTATGTAATCCAATCAAAATAAATACACACTTCCTTAAGAATATGTTTGGTTTACGAATTATTTTGGTATTACGATTGTATGAACGACGCACGCTCCGCCGGCCCCTTTTTTTTATGATGGGAAATCATCAAATGACTTCTCCCACTCTGGGCGGAGCGGGAGGGAGTGTCAGACTCTTACTGACTAAAACCCATCCATGTTCCTTCCTCGCCCTTTATGTTCCGGGGCCGCGGTATCTCTTTCGAACAGGCCCGCAACCCCGGCAGGCTTCGGCCCTTACGGGCCCCTCCCCTTATGCTGACATCTCTTTGAGGCGCGCGTGGAACACGAACGCACCATCGACACGGCCTGTCGTCGTCGTTAGACGGCCGGACGGCTAGCTAGCCCATAGCCAGCCGTCCACAGGCCCGCATCTACGGTGACCGGTAGCCACCACGTGGCCCCCGACGCCCGTTGCGTCTCCCGCGGCGGCCGGGAAGAGAGGATCTCTCCCTCTCTCGTTCCGCCACCTCCTTCGCTAGCATGACTGCTTCGCAGAAGGAGGCGACAGCTTCCCATTCCGTCTCGCTCCGGACCATGGATTGAACCAGGGCCGGACGCAAGAGGTCACCGCCGCCGATCGCCGCCACGAGGACACGGCGGAGCTCCGCCCACGCAGGGCAGACTTCCACCGTGCTCCGCCGGCCCCTTAAGTTTAGTTTGTGCTCGACAGAATCGACACCTACTAAGTACCTAATGAAACATAGAAACTAAACAAAATAAAATGGTATTAGGCTGTCATGTGAGTGACGTCTACGAATGTCATCAGCCCGTCGCTTTACGACTACTCCACAATTCTCCACATGTCACTAACGAATGAAATGTGAATAATGGACTACGAAACGCCGTACGAATTGGAAATAGCAACCAAACACAGCTTACAGAATTTGAAACTGTTGTTTTCACATGGCGCTACGGAATTTTGTTATTTAACGCGTTGTCTTTCCATTTTCGCATTTTTTTTTGGCTTCTGTTTTAATTTAAGTGACTCGGCGTGAAAGGAATTGTTCCGTAGCTGTTTCTAATAAATGGTGCAGAAAAGAGGTTTGTTATGTTATATGGCTGCAAGAAATGGGTAGGCAGATTAGTTATGTTACCTATGTTGGTTTTAGAACCTCAGCTTCAAATAAAAGAAGGGATTACATTACAGGATTACATACAATAAAATTAAAAATTACTAATTTTAAAAACCCCCGATACAATGTACTAAAAGTTAAGTGGAAAATAATTCGGTAATTCGCCATTTTATGGTGGCGGCCATCTTGTATTTTTAATTTATAATAGCGTATAGTATTCTACTAGTCAAGCCCTTTCATTTGATACCCATATTGAGGGAGTTGTTGAATAAAATGTAATCCGCCATCTTGTGGCGGCGGCCATCTTGGACTGATGTTTATCAAACATAACTAAGAACACTCCCAGACGGGAGTGTTCTTTGCTTCGCATTTCAAGCAAAAAAAGCAAAATCAAAATCGGTTCATCCGTTCGGGCGCTACGATGTCACAGACACACACACAGACACGTCAAACTTATAGCACGCCGTCGTTTTTCGTCGGGGGTTAAAAACGATCCATCTCTTCACAAAAAAAAGAGTTTGAGGCAAAAACAGCAACTAAATGTTATTTTCGACTCGTATTTCGCCAACGTCCATACTACGTTGAATACACCGGTTCTCGTCCGATCACCGAAGTTAAGCAACATCGGGCGCGGTCAGTACTTGGATGGGTGACCGCCTGGGAACACCGCGTGACGTTGGCTTTTTTTTATCCCGGTCGGTAACTCACGAAAATTGCATAGGTCAGGAGCACAGAACCTACGTAGATACTACGCACCTGAATAACGAAAATGTTCATTTCTTTATGAAACTTTTTGGTACTTAGGTATTCGTTGTGCGTACTATTACATTATACTCTGCGGTATTGCCCATTGGCACCGGTTAAAAATTATTGGAAAACTCAACAAAATTATAAAATGCTGACAATATACACACAAAATATGAGGGCTGATTAGATCTGTACCAAATGGTAATTTGAACTCACACGTTGCCAACGTCCATACTACGTTGAATACACCGGTTCTCGTCCGATCACCGAAGTTAAGCAACATCGGGCGCGGTCAGTACTTGGATGGGTGACCGCCTGGGAACACCGCGTGACGTTGGCTTTTTGCCTTTTTTTATAATTGTTTAATTTTATACATTCTTTATATGGGTTTGTTGCTTTAATGATTGCAAGCGCGAGCGCTAAGCAGCATGTGTTCAATTTTCAAGGCGGTTAAAGTGCCATTCATTGGATTATTTATTTATTTATTAAAACTTTATGCACAAGTAAACACTGTACAAAGGCGGACTTAATGCCTTGAGCATTTTCTACCAGTCTACCTTAGGGTGATGCAGAGACAATACAAAGTAGGTGCAATATCAGAAAACAAAATAGTTAAAACTTAAATACATATATATGTCACCGTAAAATTGTCAAACACGTTATATTACAATTTAACGTGTTTTTTCTCGCGAAATTGTAATGTCTCGAATTATTGTCAACTGAACTGTATACGGAAGTATCTCTGCCCCCATAATCGGGACTTGGGGCACCCCCCCGTTAGGTTAGTTAGGTTCCTTTAAACCCTGCACTCGGAAATAGGGGCCCCGCGAAGCGGGGCTCCGTCAACTACGCTTTTTAGGGGGAATATAAAGGGTTTTAAGGTTATGTTATATTTATCGGTATTTCTCAGGAATGGTGCATTATCCTTTCATGCGAGTTGTGCCACTGGGCAAGGGGGACCCCTCCTTCCTTCCACACCACGTAAGTTGATTACCATCGCATGCATTTCACGAAAAATAATGCGTTTTGTTGTAAGCAGTATGTTCATTTGACAATAATTCGAGACTTTACAATATCGCTAGAGATATTACAATATAACGTATTTGACAATTTTACGGTGACATATACATACATAAAGCAAAATATAAAAAAGGTTATGAGGGATTAACAAAAAAAGTAGAAGTTAGTTCTGAAACGAATCTGCCAACTTCTTGTGAATGTGATTTTTGTATGTTATCCCGTCAGGAAGTTTTCAGTAACAGTCATGGAGCCTGGATTTTTGTCTGGTTGGTGGCTATAGGCTCGTCACCTATTACTTAAACATATCTGGCAAAATGTGGGTGTACGGTCGAACAAGCTATTTGGTTTACACTTTTCAATGTAATTTGTGCGTTAAGCGTGTCCAACCGTACTATTCGGTATACCTCTGCCTAACATGTCAGGGGTTACAAGCGTGATGTTATAGGTACATATTAGAGAGCAGTAAATGTAATTTATTTCGTCACCACTGCTCTAAAAACCGTAAAGGAAATCATGATGAGGAAACCGTCATATCCTAGAATCAAACATTCGAAGACATGTGTCTTCTACCAATCCGTACTGGGCTAGCGTGGTGGTTTATAGCCCATACGCAAAATACGCACTTTGACGTGGAGTTGCGGGAGCCCGTTATACAATACAATATGTTACACCTACATAGAAAAAGCTAGGTAACAATTTCTCGAAAAGTTTATGTAAATTCAATAGTAGAAACATTCTGGGTAGTTATTTGGCTATTTACGGATTCCTTAATAACTGTGCCACGTAGGTAACTAATGTTATTTACAATTCTAGTATTGTTTCTTAATTACAGAGCACAAAGCGTAAATTGAAGGTTTCATCAGAAAATAGGTAGGTCTCGGAATACCAAGTGGGTTTTTAGATTATAACTTTGTTCCATAATGGATATAAATTAGTATTTATAAGTTGTAGTTATTTTCTCAGGCAAGACGCGATTTATGTTTTTTTATTAAAGCCCATATTTTCAGATCCTACAGGTAGGTACGCTAAACCTATTTTATCCATAAGCCAAGTTGGCAAATAAAGTAGGTAATATTAAAAGTTTTGTCCCTAGTTTTTATTTTTCTACACGCGTAGCTTCAGACTAAGAAAGGCTATACTGATTAAGCCAGCTAACCTCAAAGCAAGTTCTTATACACGTTTCTTATGTTGGAGGTACAGATACTCACGAAAATTGTAAGTTCTGTATTTACACACATCAAAAGTGTCTAGGGATCAAGCATTTTTATGCGGATTTCTTGAGATTGAGATGTGGCTTTGTAATAAATTTATGATTTTATAAATTCATATGGATCCTTTTTGGTGCATTTCATAATTTGAATCAGGAACTGTGAATCAAATTCGAGTAAAAGATGAAAATCAGCTGTCAATATTTTCCCTATAAAAACATACAACGCATTGAAGACATTATTAGTGCTACTGTTTCCCTACTACTGATTAAAACCAACGTTATTATGGAGCGGCGACGTCATTTAAGCAGGGAAGAAATGCTCAGAGCCGTGGGAATGATAGGAGCTGGTTCCCGGCAACGTACTGTGGCTTTAGCTCTGAATACAAGTCAGAGTGTTATCAGTCGACTTTGGACACGTTACCGAAGCACTGGTACCGTGGCTGAGCGCCATGGAGGACGGTATCGCTGCACCACACGGAGACAAGACCGATACATTCAAATCTTAACTCGAAGAGCTCCAACAATAACCGCCATGATGTTAGCCGTGAGGCTTCATCACTCTTCAGGGAACTTAATTAGCGACCAAACAGTCAGAAACCGCTTGCATGAAGTGAACCTTCATTCCCGAAGACCGCTACGGGTACCACCTATAGTAATGCACAATCGTAGGATTCGATATCAATGGGCTCTTGAACACAGAAATTGGGCAGAAGAACAATGGCGTTTCGTGTGCTTTTCTGATGAGTCTCGTTTTGGTATGAGACCGGATACAAGACGTATACGACACTGGAGAACCCCTGGACGCCAACAGCGATTAAAATCCTGCCAGGAAGTCCATCCTTATAGTGGTGGAACCATCATGGTATGGGCGGGTATTTGGATCGGCGGAAGAACTGAGTTGATTTGGATCAGAGGCAACCTCAACGCTCAAATTTATGCTGAGACGATTGTATCAGACGTCATCGTTCCTCTACAAGTGCAAATCGGTCCCTTATTTCAGTTAATGCATTATAATGCACGACCGCACACCGCAAGAGTTGTAAGACAGACTCTCGCCGCAGCTAACATCAATGTCCTGCCCTGGCCTGCTCAGTCGCCAGACTTGAATCCGATTGAGCATGCATGGGATATGCTACAGAGAAGAGCTCTGCCGAATATGGAGGCTATCCAGTCGCAAGAAGACCTTTTTTTGTTGTTGCAACGAACATGGGCGGCCATTCCACAGCGTGATTTGGATGAACTCATTTTGAGTATGCCAAACCGATGTTCTTGTGTTGTTAGTGTTCGCGGTAGAAACACGGATTATTAATTGTTTAAGTTACCCAATAAAATTTTAAAGAAAACTGTTATTTCAGTCTTTTTTTCGAACTTTTGTGTTAGTGGTTCAAATGTCAAAAATCCCTTTATTAGGAAAATGGCAAATTTCTTTATTAATGCAAAGGTGACTGGGTTTATCGTTACTGTGACAAACGAAAACACTTTATTTGATGAATCCTTAAAGAAAATTTTAATTAATATCAATCAGGAGAAAAGTTATTGCAAAAATATATGTTGATCCCTAGACACTTTTGATGTGTGTATTTTTAACTCTGAGAAATAAAGAAAAGCTATATATTTCGTTTAGTCAAGGTGCTAAGACTTTTTCAAAACAGTTCCTTGGAAACTGGTATTGTTTCCTTGTTATCTCACTCGTGTATTTTTCTTCATTTATTTCAACTATTGTATTCCACAGATAAACTAAGTTCAATTCCTTTAATCGGCAGTGAGTTATTCTTTTTTAAATAGCAGCAAATAGGAGCATGCCTTTAAATGCCTAAATAATAATATGTTATGGATAATTAAATTGTGTTTATAAATTGAATACGAGTACGTATCATAAATAAGCATTTTTACGTTGAAAACACCTTCACCTGAGGCTCGGGTGTGAATTCCGCCTCGGTTACTCTAACAAAGTTTCGCCATTGAAGTTTTCATAATTTTTCAGTCACACTGCTGGCTAGCAATGACCACAAACACATCTGCATGAAAAAATAACACTTGCAAGAATGCATTTCCAAAAAACCCCAACAGACTTCGAAACAAAAAGACAGGCGTTCGCTTTCGGCATTTTAATAGTCATTAACCTATCCATAAGCAACTCCCCAACAATCGAAGAAACCCTTACAATTGTAACATTCGTGAGACTGCATTAGGCCCACGTTATGAGTCGGAAAATGCGACACTTACCGACAACGGGACTTTCTCCCTATTTATGACGTCACTTGATTTATTGCCAGCCTCCCCCGCGAGACGCTTGTTATTCTTTGTGAGCAGTTCAACGACCTCTGTGACTCAGCATTCAACAGATAACTTTAAGTGGCCAAAAGCCTGCTATTATCTTTTTCTAAAGCAGTAATTGTTTCATTAATTTGAGTGTTTTAATAATTGAATAGCTACTACAGAAGGTGTTGAGCTCGTGGGATACGAATTACCTCAAGTGACTTAATAATTATATTTTTGAAAGTTTTGTTCACATTTTATCAAAAATAACAGCCTCGGAGTCAGAATTTGGGTCCGAATGATGGCAATACGCTCGCCTCCTATTACATGGGACTTCAGCATAACTGGCAAAATTTGGTTATACTATTAGCCTACTAGGTAGGTAGTACTATTAGGCAGTAGCGAAGGGTACGTTTTTGTGACAGGTACCTAAGCCATTTCGGTACATATTTTTAATAATGTTTGAAAAACAAAGTTTAGTCATGTTTGGGCAATCACGTCCTAACTGAATTAATTATAGTAGACTCCAGTACAGTGACTGTTCCGAAGGCAAGCCGGTAGGTTTCGAGTTGTATGAAACCCTCGCCACTGCTATTAGGGACACCCTGTCTTACCCTTCGGAGAGTACAGGCATGTTGTTATGTTTATCAAAAATTACAAGACCGTTATTTATTTAAATAATACGCTTGTCGCGTATAAAAATGCAGTTAACTCGTTGTTCAGTGGAGCATTCCGAAGTCATCCGCGGATACTTGACTGGAAAGCCCGTTACTTCAAAGTACATTTATCTGCATTTGTTTACTGTGTCGGTGACTTTGGAAAATAACAATAGTGCAGGATTACACCGATCAATTGAACCCCATCAAAGGTCATTTGGAACTTTTTCAGTAACCGATAGTTCTGATATGGAGGGAAGTGGAATTTTTTACGACTTTTTCTACTTCTCCGCTATACTTATCCGATTTGTTTCGTTGCAGGATCTAAGACATCTAAATTATTTCTCTTGGACTTCGTCAAGCTTCATTGTCTTGACGCTCTGGTCGCCACTGTTGATTCTGGCTTTCAGGAGTTGCAGTGGTTGGGGAATAGTTCGAGGGTTTGTCCTTTAAAAAAAAACGTCCTACATACAATCTATAAAAATGTGTCCAAATGATCTGTCTGTAACAAGCAAAAATTTTGGTTTTATCACCTGTAACATAAAAAGGTGCCGAAACGTAATAATGATGACTGTAATAAATCCGCACTGCGTCGACTATTTGAGGTGTTTTCCCAATTCTCTTTTTATCAGCACTATTTATGGAGACAGCCTGTCTCTAAGATCTAGTGGGCAGTGAGCATAAACGCTTATTGCTCAGTACGGGATCCTGGGTTGAATTACAAGGTCGAGCAGTTTTATTGAGTTCTTATTAGGAAGTGTGTCTGGTTGATGACAATTGTCTCGAGCTCTATTGCATGAGGCGCCTCTGCCGGTTCATCTTGGGGAATACAAGTCTATTGTGTTATGGTATTTATGATCGTTGCCCGCACAGCACGCATTCTATTAGCTTTTTAGCGTACGAGCTGTTCGGATTCGGACTAAGCTCTCCTAACGGATATCACTGAAATCAATATACAATCCATAGGGAATGAAAATGGCTTTGTGTGTGTTATTTTTTAAAATTAAGTTGTGTTGTTCGTCTGAATAAAATGACCGGAAGAAACTAGGTCTGTTATGTAATGGGTGGACACTCATCCAGAGACCAACCTAAGCAGGCGCGACTTAACCCGAAAATTGATGCGAGCGGCTGTTATTATTAAACCACGTAGTTTCTCCTCCGAGAAAAGTGCTTTTTCTCGAAAAATCTGTGTCAATACTTGCCTATCCATACCCAAATCCCATCCTAGAGACCCATTTCGCAAGGTTAGGCATTTCGATCAAATTTCACAACCATTTATCTTGTTGACACCGTGCACAGAATGCCATCATCCCATAATTTCATGCATGATTACCGTACCATATTTGTATATATATTTAGAATTTTGTTATAATATTCGTGTACCTTAACGATGGGATGTTCGGCTCAGGTTGCTGGAGTGTGAGTAATCCGTCGGGACGGGCGGGGTGCTTCGGGGTTCCGGGGGTTGTTGGGGCCTTGCTACCCTCACTGATGTCTGTCGTATCTCGTATGCTGTCATGGAGACTGTGGCTAGCTAGGACATGTTACTTTTATCTTGTTGGACACATTTGTGTGGCGTGACCCTGAGCAGTAGCTAGTTCTTTTTTGAAAATGATGTGAAAAACAGATTAGCCTATAAGGAAAGCTGGTTCTAATTAATGAACTGATTAAGCCCGAAGTTAATCCTTCGTTTTGCAAATTAAGGGTCACGGGTAAAGTCAGAAGGTCTGCAAACAACGAAGTAAGTTTTATATAAAATTTAATGTAGATATGTACTGGTAAATATAATCTGTTTACATTATTTTCTTGTTTGTGTCTGTATGTTATTGAAGGTGACCTATTAATCTATAAAAAAATAATGAAATGAATTTGTAAATATTTTGAAATACTCGTTATATATAAATACTCGTGCACAAAGGAATGACTATTATAAAAATAACTAACGATTTTAATTTCGTTACTGACCAAGTTTGCATAAGGCGCAGTCTCTGGAATTGAGATAGGCTAAGCCAAAGGTTATCAAGACAAAAAAAATAACTACGAGTAGGTAATATAAGGAGAATTCCACGAATATTATTCATTTGTTTATCAGAAATATTTTAATTAGCAAAGTGTGGTTGGGTCTTTTACATCAGTAGCAGTTTGGATTTGAGCATGGTTGATAGCAATAAATATGGTGGTGGCGTGGTCGTTATAGTATAATATAATAATAATACCAGCCAATTACTATCCCACTGCTGGACCAAGGCCTCTTCTTAACAGAAAAGGCACGAGCCATTGATTACCATGCTTGCTCAAGACGGGTTGGCGATTTCAGAGTTATATTAATTAACTATAAGTTCAGGTCACGACGTTTTCCTTCAGCGATGCCTGTGATGTCCAAGATAAAGTAGAAAGTACATACATTGAAAAAGTCAGTAAATGTTACAGATAAGAGAGTTGCCAGTTTGTCTAGGCATAATTTTAGAGCCACGAGCCCGACTGGCACCAGAGGGTCAGTGGTCCACTCATTGGCACAAGCCATATTATAAATAAATAAATAAATAAATATCGCCGGACATAAACACTCAGCGCCACCTAGTGCCACACTATGCAAAGCTTGTGTCGTGAACACTAGATAGTTGATATACTACTGATGTACTTTTTTGTTTGTAAATACATACTTATTATAAATATAAACATCCATGACTCAATATTGTCTTATCTGGAGTATAGGTATTGTAGGATCTATATTCTACAATACCTGTACATACCAACTCCAGAGAACTACTGAGTTCGTGAAAAAAAACATCATTAGCATACAGTATGTTCACAACCCCTCAAGGGAGCTCGTTACTTATAGTCGCCAGAAACGAATAAAAAACAGAATTGGTCACCGTAGCCGAAAACAACATCGGAAGTTTTCTTATTATAATTACTAACTTCGACCTTTTGCTTCAATAATTCGGACCGGCATTGTTTAAAGCTGACTACCCTTTTAAAATAAAGCAGAGCCATAGTTTTTAATAGGTGAGCTAATATTTGAGTAAAAGTATCCATTGTCCGAAACTCTGAGTGATGAGGTGCGCCCAACCTTTTGAAAAACACAGTATAGGTATCAAATTTATTTGTTTTGTTAATCGACCTCTCAATATCAGTACGTGGGGCGTACTTTAATTCTATTTGTGCAGTCAAAACAAGGGTCAGTTCTGATCCCTTTTCAATTAATTTATCCGAATAACCCGGGGTCGCTTTTTACTCTATTACCATTTGGGAAATCGAAAAAGCGAGTACGTTGTGGCAACTTGACGAAGTAACTGATATTATTGAGGCTGGTGTGGGTTGTGTTTGACGGTTGTTTTAATTACATTTTTTGTTATGTATCGGAATAATAAATGTTTTCTTTAATTTCGATTAGGTTTTCGAAAATATTTGTTACCTACAAGAAGAGCGTCTGATCAGATTTGATTGGGTATTCGAGTAGGACGAGCTATTTTGAAAAAGTTTTGTAAACAAAACAAGTTGATAGATTCCCGGATGCTGTTTAACTTTTGTTAAATATTTCTTTTGTTTTACATTTTTTTGTATAGCAAGCAACGACCTATTGTCGGGCCTACGCTGTCCTCCCATACTTTAGTACAAATGCTGTAATGAAACAATAATATTGTAATACCAAATGATTTGAAAAGAGTAACCATGGAGTTTCTTGCCGGTTCTTCTCCATGGAATCGACCAACGCGAACCGTGCACCTTTTTCGACGTTTTATAAGTGCCCATCCAGGCCTATGTGAAATAAAATATTTTGATTTTGATTTTGATTTTGAAAAGGTTGGGAGTCCAAGTAAGAACTTAGGTACTCTTCATGAATGAATATGACCACGATAGTGAAAAAAAGATAACATGATGCAATGAAGTGAATATAAAATTGAATAAAATCTACGTTTCCTCTCAAATAGCTCTAACATTACTTACATGAGATACAATTTTAAAATCAGCCTAAACTATAGGATTTTTGTTAAAAATCTTCGTAAGTAGGTAAGTAGCATGTTATTACAAAGCAAAACAATTTCTACGTGACATTATAGATTCTCGGAACACCAGATTTTAGAAATACAGGGTGTAAACCACCTCATCACGAAGCCGTCAAACAAGCATTCTGTACATCAAACTAAGTCATTTTCCGCAAAAATTATTGCTGGGAAACAACTTTTTTTGTTGGGGTGAAAGATCATGTTTTATGGTAGAACGCAATGTAATGTACTTAAAGCAGTGCTGATGGATGGATTGAATAGTAAGGGGTCCATAGAGGTCTTAAAATCTAAAAATCTTACAATTGAAACTCGTATTTAAAAAAAACCTTGTCAAAAAGTTGAACTTTGACCCCCAATATCTCCGTAACAAGAAGGTTCCCAGATATGGTGTAGAACAAAAAAATGATCGTAATAACGGGGAAAACAAGTGCTTCACACCCGTTATAGTTGCGAAATTTTCAGTTTTTTTTTACTTTTAGCGCTAAATAGGTATTTACAGGCAATACTACCAACCATAATATCTAAATATAAAAGTTATCCGACTTTGTTTCATAAAGCTTTTATTGTAATGAAAGCGATGCTGAAAAATATTGTCACAATTTTATTGAGTTTATTCAGGTAATTGAGTCTTATAAAAATATTTCGATAAAGGGGGTTTATTAATACTGAGATCATTTTATTGAAGTAATAATAATTGTCGAGGTGAACTGAAGCGTGGTAACTCAAGTAGGTATGTACGAGGGAGTTTCTATGATCGTGAGGGGTTACAGAGAAGTCGTATTAATTCATACACTTATATTATTACGCCCATATGTTTCGGTTTTATTAGGTTTATTGCGATAATAAGTTCATAGGAAGTTGGAGAATGTTTCGTTTAAACTAAAGGTCATACATCCTAGGGTATATCAGAAAGGTTTGCCTGTACAGATAACCTGTACGAGTATATCGGAGCGTGTATGTTGCAAAACTGTGCTGGTTTGTCCTCTATACCGCTCAAGCTTACCAAGCGTGTACCTTAATATTACAGTGTTAAGGTTTGAGGTAAGGCCTGAGGCCTTTTTTTTTTTTTTTTTTTGAGGAAAGCTTCTTGTCGCGCTGACGAGCGGTCGTGACGTCAACCAGATCAAAATACGTTGTCGTTCGCCGCTAACGTCAGCGTCACAATATGGTGCTATCTACACTAATATTATAAAGAGGAAAACTTTGTTTGTTTGGTTGTAATCAATAGGCTTAAAAACTACTGGACCGTTTTTTTAATTCTTTCAGTCGAAAGCTAACTTTATCCACGAGTAACATAGGATATATTTTATCCCCGTACTCTCACGGAATTACGCGGGTAAAACCACGTGATGTCCGCTAGTATAGAATATACAGGGTTATTTGTAAAACACCAGCAACCTCGCAGGGATAGATTACATTGACATTTTAAACAACAACATTTGTTCTACGACTTTTCCGAAAACAGACAAAAAAAATCAACTCTCCATACATATGTCCGAACAGCTGATGGAGTTTTGCATGAGAAGTCGATTTTTTTTTGCCAGTTTTCCCAAAAGTCGTAAAACAAATGTTGTTGTATATGATGTTAGTAAACTACTCCTGCGAGGTTGTTGGTGTTTTACAAATAACCCTGTATATGTCACCGGAAAATTGTCAAACACGTTATATTGTAATCTCTCTAGCGATATTGTAAACTCGCACATTATTGTCAAACGAACATACTGCTTACAATAAAACGCATTATTTTTCGTGAAATGCATGCGGTGGCAGTCAACCCACGCGATGTGGAGGAAAGGAGGGATCCGCCTTGTCCAATGGTATCACTCTCATGAAGAGAGACTGTACCATTCCTGAGAAATATCGATTAATATAACCTAACCTTAAAACACTTTATATCCCCCTAAAAAGCGTAGTCGACGGAGCCTATTTCCGAGTACTGGGTTTAAAGTAACCTAACTAACCTAACGGGGGGGGGGGGGGTGCTCCAAGTCCCGATCATGGGGACAGATAAACTTTCGTATGTTCAGTTGACAATAATTCGAGAGTTTACAATATCGCTCGAGAGCAGCCAGTATACTATAGTAGTCTTTGCTCGAGAGAAAACGTATTTGACAATTTTACGGTGACATATAAAGGGTGTAAAACACCTCTCCACGAAGCCGAAAGGCACTTGTTCTCCCCATCATTGCGATTATTTTTTGTTCTACACCATACCTGGGAGCCTTCTAGTTACGGAGATATGGGGGTCAAAGTTCCAACTTTTTGACATTGTTTTTTTTTAATACACGTTTTTTTTGTAAGATTTTGATTTAAACACCTCCACGACCCCCGTACTATTCAATCCATCTATCAGCACAATGTTTTAAGTGCGTTACATTGAGTTCTATCACAAAACATGATTTATAACCTCAAAAAGCAAAGTTATTTCCCAGCAATAATTTTTGCGTAAAGTTACTTGGTTTGATATACAGAATGCTTAGTTAACGGCTTTGTGATGAGGTGAAATACACCCTGTATAACCTAGCGAGTGACCTACCTTAATTAGTGGTTCGGTTTGAGGTAATCTCTACGGCCTGAATTCTTCTCGCAATGACAGTGGTCCCGTACGGTTGGTCGTGACGTCAGTGAAAACAAAATACGTCATCGTTTGCCGCTAATGTCAGCATCACAGTATGGTGCTATATAGAATACAATGGTGTCGATTCTGTTGTGCACAAACTAAACTTAATTTAGACTTTTGCTATCTTTTACTAAAAGGCAGTGCGAGAAAAGGACGGCTATAGCTATGCACTAAGTTAGAGATGTCAAACTAGTTTATGCCTTGCGCTTCACCGTGTTTTTAGTCGACATGTTTTTACGTGCACCCTTCATTTGTATGGAAATATTAGTTCGAATTAAATTTGACAGCTCTAAATTACGTCCGTCTCTTTCTCGTTTTATTAGTGAGAAAAAGATAGTAATAGCCTAAATTAAGGTTAGTTTGTGCACAACAGAATCGACACCAATGTATACTTATACCCGACCAACCGCCAGCTACAGGAATTCAGGCGATAGTATTATGGTGGTAAGATTTGAGGTCATCTCTAAAGCCAATAATTACGATTATGAATTTATTTTCTTAGTTTGTAATTTTAATAATAGTAGACTAATACCTGGATAGGAAGAATTTCATAATGTAGATGTGTGTAATGTAGTAGGTACTTATCAAATTCCACTCGAACAAATAGTCGCAAGTCCGTTAGAAACAAAAAAAAAAAATGGGCGTACAAACCCGCAAATTCAATTTGTACACCAATTAATGATTGGACATAAACATCATGTAGCAATTGATTAAAAAAATATTAGTTGATTGTATTATGGTCCGTAATAAACACAAATTAATAATTAACGGTAATTTATCACTCATTCGTATGTGAAAATTTCAATTTTCTTTCGTGGCGTTTCTTTGATAAGAACTTGGATATTTTGGAAGCAGTTTCAGCACGGTTTGATTTAAATGGGGTGTCTTTAAGTGGAGTAAGGCCATAATAGTTGCTATCAATCGATCTGTTCTTTTTAATAATTGCATTTTGCCATTCTGTATAACTTTCACCTGATTTCTCTGAAATTGCGCGACCGCGTGATAAAATACCCTCATTATAGATTACGTTGTCAAATAAATGTAATGGTGCGTTAAAAAGAATTATAGGTACCGAATTGTATAAAATTTAAAAAAAACATCGTCAATTTTAGAGTACTTAATACTTATCTGTTGTGTAAGGAATTTACGAAAACTGGAGAACTTTATTAGAAAACTAATTAAATTGTAAAGTTAGATAGATTAGAAACTAATTAACTGTAATGTTCTGTGATCAAACTTCGAAGAATACACAAGTAGGCCAATAAAATTAGCTTAACCCGGACATAATTCTATAACTGAAATTTTCTTTTTCTATAACATAGAGCAGTGTAATTTATAATGTAATTTATAAAAATTAAACATTTTTGAGATGCGCGTCAATAAAAAAAAAACGAAAAACGAAATTTTAAGAAATTAAGATTTCTTGTCAACAGCATAATAGATAACTTTGTCTGAATACTTATTTTATGTTATATTACTTGAACTCCAGTTATAGAACACAAAATTAAACAAATTAGTCATCCGTGACTATCATTAATCAAGGGGGTTCGCAACATTTCATATTTTTCGGTTTACTTAACTAGGCATTATAGATAACTGCAGCCCAACAATCTATTTAGGGCAGTTCGCTATTTTCTTTAACCCATTTAATAAAATTAAACAAATTCTTTTTACGGATTTTTTTAATTAAAAATATTTGTATTTTTGGAAGAACCAAAATACGTAACTATTTCAAAAGTTTTTAATTTAAGCTTAAAAATTATTACTAATACTATGGAAAACAAATTAAACAATAATAGTCCACGGATATTTATTTATAGAAATATTTATTAAGTCACATTGTAATATAGACGTTATTACGTACGACATGAAGCCGTAATTGGTTTGTATCGAGACGCGACGCGCGGATGGCTTGTCACAACGCCGTCACGTGTGTGTGCGTTCCCGAGCGATTCGCATTTTCTATACCTAAAATGACGTAAATATTACCGTCTTGTTACACTACTTGGTTGAGATACGAACAACGAAGTATTTCATTGTAGAAGAAGAATAAGATCGTATCTCGTTATTTTATTGTATTCTTTTATATTAGCACGTAGGTACTGATAAGTATTTTTACCTAAAATATTTACTTACCTCCAAAAGCAATCAATCTAAATGAAAGTGAACAACAAACAATCGAGATTCAATGTTCGGGTCTTAGAGGTGCTAACTAAAACCTACCTTTGTGATCTGCTTTCCATACGAAAAATAAAATCACTCTTATTTCACTCTTACCAAATTAATATCTTAAAAAAACTATAGGTACTACTAGCAGTTTGTAGCAGCTGTTTGTTTACTTGATTTTTATATTGAGCCGTCGTTAGTTTTTTTATTGTTTTGTATTGTATACGTTTCTAGTACATCAAAAGTAACTTTTCCTTTGTTAATTAAGATCTAGGTAGTTAGGTACCTATTTAGGTTTTTAGATCGGACACCGAGGACGCACCACAAAATATATAGGTACAGAAGTCAAACATTCGACGCCCGGACGCCGCAGCGTGCACACGTGGTACGCTCCGCTCCCCACCGCCGACTCTCCGCGCACCCCGCGCCCCTCGTTTTGTTCGTCGCAGCTTCGCCGCTACGCCGAGCATCGAAGGCCCCGTGCCCGCCGTCCCGTAGCGCATAGTGGTTCTTGACGGTAAACCTAACGGTGCTAACGAAGTCAAGAGGGTGGTGACCCAATCCAACCCGCCGGACCCCTTCAGGGTGAGGCATTCCATTGGCATCGGGAGCTAGGACCTTGGCCTTAGGGGCTTCCCTCGTCAAACCTAGTCTTCGACTTCGTTCACAGCTACACACCTAGTGTCGGTTGGGAGTGTCTACCCTTTCGCACTAGAGCCCCTTGCGGGACTAGGGCCCTGTCGCACAATAAGACTGGCGACAGGATTACAAGCTTAGGGCACATAGGTACTCACCTCCCTGTTCGCACAAGTTCAGAGAGGCCACACATCCCCGGGCGCACCTAGGCTTTTAGCTATTTTCAGGCGCCTCTGGCCAATCAGACAGTAGTGTAGCTGGCGAGTTTGTTTGTGTTTTTCTTCTCGCACAGCATAGCACTAGGAAAAACACTGGGTGGGTTCGTTTTTCGGGGAACTGTCTTCCCGAGAGGTTCACGTTTCGACGTACCTCCTCAGGACTAGGATTTCTTAGGACATGAGCTTAACTCTCATCTAGTCCCCGCCAACAATGGCGCAGCCCAATAAGTGAGCCGTCCTTTTCGACGCGCTCATTGAAGTCCTCCTCAAGGACACCAATGAGAAATACGCAAAAATTCTCGACCCCTTCCGCGAGGAGAGCAATCGACTCAAGGAAGCGGAAACCGTTGTCGAGGAAATACCCTCGACTCTTATGGAATTCAGCGACGCGCTGAATTCCCCCGCTGACCCCGCGTCCGCGTCCCAAGCCTCAATAGAGGCCCCTCCCAGCGAGGAAACTCCTTCCCCGATCGAAGAGATGGACACAAACATCTCTGATAACGAGGCGACCTCCGCCTCAAATGATTCGGATTGCTCCGAAACATCGTCGCCCACCTCATCCTCCGAAGACGATTACCAAATCGTCAGAAAGGGGAAGAGGAAGAAGGGCAAAGCCCCCGCCAGCAGCTCCGCCAAGAAGCCAGCAACTCAGGGCTCATGCTCCCCCAATTTGGCTGTAGGCTCTACACAGAGTCGTCCGCACAGCCTCTTGGCCTCAGCCACCTCGGCTGCCTCCTCATCGCAATCCGCCACCCCGGCGAATGCCCCTAAAACGGTCCGTCCCCCTCCCATCTACATCCATGAGAAGGGAAAATGGACAGAATTGTCCAAATCGCTAAACGAGCGTAAGATCAATTATACAAACGCTCGTGCGGTAGAAGTCGGCATTAAAGTACAATGCCCAACTTCAAGCGATTACCGCTCCCTCACCAAGCTCCTCCGGGATAGGAGCATCCTCTATCACACCCACGCACTGCAAGAGAACATCCTTGTCCGAGCAGTAGTTAAAAATGTCCCCCTAGAAATCTCCACTCAGGAGATTAAAGACGACCTTATCGCGCAAAATATTTCCGTCAGAGAAGTGCACCGCATGCACCGTAAGGTTGGCGGTCGCACTAGCTCGGCACCATACAACATGGTGCTCGTAATTTGCGACCGCGTGGATGGACATCACCCAATCCACAAGCTTTCCAAAGTCTGCAACCTCTCAGGCATCCGCATTGAGAAGCCCGCCAAACTTGGCGAGCTTTCTCAGTGCCATCGCTGCCAGTTGTACGGCCACGCACAGAGGAATTGCTTCGGCAAGCCGCGTTGCGTCAAGTGCCTGGGTGACCACGGCACCACTGACTGCCCTCGCCCCAAAGATCGCACACTGTGCACCGAACCCCCCAGCTGCGTTTTATGCGGCGAGTCTGGCCATCCCGCCAACTACCGCGGATGCCCTAAGGCCCCCAAATCGTCGGCCCCAAAACTGGCGAAACGGGCCAACAATAAGCAGCACCGAGAGAGCCCATCTCTCACTACTGACCCCTCTGCCTCACTCTGACCCCAACGCCCCAGCCCCTGGAATGCGCTTAATCACCAAGCGCATTTCCCGGCTCTGAGGCCTACCCAAACACCTGCTTCACAGGTCATCCCACCACTGATGGCATTGCCTGCCATGCCCTCACCCCCCATACCCGCATCTCAGAAGGCCGCACCGCCAGCGCCCCGCAGAGCGCTCTCAGGCCGCCCTCACCCCCGGGACCCCAGGTGCCCGCCCACGCCAGCCAGGGCGCACCCCGTTCCCCCCGCGTGTTTTAATTTTACGGCCACTCCTCCACCTTCAGTGGCAAGCCGCCCGTTGCCCCCGAACTTTGACCCCACCGATCCCGTATTTGTTTTAGGTAGCACCTATGCCATATTCCAATCCCCGCGTGCTCTACAAATGCGTGACGAAACGATGGCCTGTAAAGGTAACTGGGATCTTCTTGTAGAAGTCTACCTCAGATACCCTGACATCCAGAAAGCCATGAAGAACCTCCCCTACTTAAACTATTATGGATAAGTCTCTCCGCAGTAGGTTCAAACCGACTTCCCTTAGGATAGGGACCTTTAACGCCGAGAGCCTAAATGGCCAACGTGATGAGATCGCAACGACAGAACTCGCTGTCACAGAAGAGGTACTCTGATTTACTACAAATCTAGCTTGTACTGCATCCCCTTAGAACCCCCCCTCTCTTTTCAAGTTAGAAGTCTCCGTCTGCCGGCTGGGCATGACAGGGCACCAAAACCTCACGATCGTATCGGCTTACATCCCGCCCTCAGGAGCCGGCTCCCCGGTCGCGAATAACGAAATGAGCGATGACCTCAAAGTTCTTTTCGATCTAAGTGACTCCGTCCTTCTGGCGGGAGATCTTAATGCTAAACACCCCGCGTGGAATAGTAATGTATCAAACAGCAGAGGTAATGCCCTATATAATCTCTGCTGTTCTCTCAACTTCGATGTCATCGCTCCGATGAGTCCCACCCACTATCCTAATAACCCGGATCACAGACCCGACGTACTAGATGTAGCGCTTCTAAAGAATGTAAACTTGCGATTACATTCTATAGAGACGATCGACGAGCTCAATTCGGATCACAGACCCGTCGTAATAGAGTTTACCCCGAGAAACGGTCACTCTGACCCTTCTCAGCCCCCTCCCACTAAAGTGATCACGGATTGGAAGAAAGTAAGCGAACTGCTGAAATCCACCGAATCCCCTCACTTGGACAAAATCCCCGACAATATCGCGACTGTAGCTGACACGGAGGCCGCGATCAACTCGTTCACAGAGCACGTACAGTCAGTCCTGAACGTTTGTACAAGGGAAGTTCCAGCGGATGGCCACCGCTGGAAACTCCCGGACGATGTACGTGACCTGCTGACCGAGAAGAACGCGGCCGTCCGTGCTTATACTTCTTTTCCCTGTGCGAGTAGCAAAGTTTTTATGCGCCGTTTACAACGCAAAGTAAGCAGAAGCATCAAAAAACTTCGTGACGAGCAATGGGACAAGATGCTCAGCGAACTCGAACCAACCCACCAGGCATTCTGGGAACTTCAGAGAAAAATGCAATCTTCCTCTAAAGTTGCCTCCATGCCTCCCCTCACGCGCCCCGATAATACCGTCGCATTCGACGACGTCGACAAAGCCGAATGCCTAGCCGACAGTCTTGAAGAGCAATGCTCCCCCAGTACCCAGCCAGTAGACCCAGCCCACCTCGCCGAGGTGGATGCTGAAGTCGAACGCAGGACCTCGCTATCCCCGTAGAAGACCCTGATAATCCCCTACCCTCAGTCACCCCTGAAGAGGTAGAGGATATAATCAAGGGCCTTAAACATAGGAAAGCCCCTGGCTCAGACGGAATCACCAATAGGGTTCAAACTCTTCTCCCCAGCCCTTATAGTGCTAATGACCGCTATCTTCAATAGCGCCATGGCCAATAACGTGTTCCCACAAGCGTGGAAACAGGCCACAGTAATAGGCATTCCCAAACCGGGTAAGCCCAAGTCCTCGCCGAGTAGTTACCGGCCCATTAGTTTGCTCAACGTGTTAGGTAAAATCTATGAGAGACTTATTTATAAGCGACTCAAAGATTTCGCCGAAGCTAAGAGCTTAATTCCGACAGAGCAGTTTGTTTTAGACCTCAACACTCCTGCGTTCAACAAGTGCACCGCATAGTCGAGCACATCGGTGCCCGCTTCCAGCGGGGACTGATGACCGGTGCCTTGTTCTTCGATATCGCGAAGGCATTCGACAAGGTCTGGCACAACGGGCTGATATACAAGCTATACCAGCTCGGTGTGCCAGATCGTCTTGTACTATCTATGAAACTTCTTGTCGAACCGCACATTCCAATACCGTATTGATGGTGCACTCTCATCCCCTCATCCGATACGTGCAGGCGTCCCACAGGGATCGGTGATATCCCCACTAGCCTTCACGCTTTACACCAGCGATATCCCTAAGAGTAGAGCAGCCCAGCTAGCCTTGTTCGCCGACGACACGGCCATCTACTACTCTGGTAGGAGTCCATCCAACACCTGCCGTATTCTCCAAAACTCCGCCAAAGCCTTAGGCGATCGGTTCCGGAAATGGAGAATCGAGGTCAACCCCGATAAGAGTCAGGCGGTACTTTTCTCTAGCCCCCGCGTTATATTCCCCCCATCCCCTAGTCCGATAACCATGTTCGGCAAGCCGATCCCCTGGGAGAAGCATGCCAGATACTTAGTAGTCATTCTCGATAGGCGGCTAAGATTCGGTGAGCACATCAAGACGGTACGTTCGCGTGCCGCCTTCGCTCTCGGTAGGCTCCACTGCTTGCTGAATGCACGTAGCAAATTGTCACTCAAGTGCAAATTGCGCATTTACATCGCGTGCATTCGGCCCATCATGACGTACGCGTGCCCCGTGTTCGCGCACGCCAAACCCCATCTCCTTCATAGGATGCAAACCCTCCAAAACCGATTTTTACGTAAGGCCACGGGAGCCCCATGGTACGTTAGGAATGAGCAACTTCATGTTGACCTCAAGATCCCCACCAGCTGTGTATGAAGCGACTCACTAAGGGTTTTTTCGATAGGGCCGAAAAACACCCTAAGCCGTTAGTCGTTTCAGCAGCTAGTTATGTCCCCTCCGCGATATCTAGGATCCGACGCCCAAGGTCCACCCTCCTCCAACCCGATGACCCCATCACTCTCTTGCAGGAAAGTCGTAGGGAATCCAGCACTCTTAAAAAGCACACAAGACGACACAAATACAAACCACGAATCCGGTCTCCGGTTAAACTTTTATAGAAGTATTTGAATGATGCGCAGTATTGGAGTGCATGCGTTCGCTGAATGAGATTTTAAAGACAAAATGAAAAAAAAAGGCGTGTTGAGTGAAGATCTACCACCACGCATGCGCGAACATATGTGCGCGTCCTTCCAAGCCTTCCAGTCTCATTTATTTAAATTTCAAGTCAATTAACAATGTCTCAAATAAAATAACCTACGTATACGTAACACTCTTAGTGTCACGTATAACTTGTGTAAATAAATAGGTAATATAATTAAAATTGGCTTAGAAAGTCATTCTCTCTCACTTGCACATTAAAACTGTGCGAGAAGGAGAATGACCTTCTAGGCCCTTTGTTGGTTTAGTTGGTTTTTCTCAGCACTAATTAGAACGTTCATTGGTATACACCGCTCTGCACTTACTGTGTAATGTTAAATTTTCTTCAAAAATTAAAAATATATCGTCCCTACGCCTTTTACTGGCAGCAATTAACTTTTTCTGTCCCTTTTCACCTTCTTTAACTAGATCGAAGTTAAAGCGCACTGGCAAATCTTGCAATTAGAGAACTCCATTTTTTCAATAGAAATCACGCGCGCACGCAAACGACGAAATGAAGTTATGATGAGGTATCGAGCGGCGCGCCGGCGCGCGGGCGGTGGCAGAACGCGACGCCGCTGTGTCTCCCCGCCCCGCGCCTGCGCCCGCCGCCCCGTTCACTCCGGTCGCTCGCGCGTATTTTCAACTTTTTTGAAAATGTCAAAAACGTGTCATTAAACTGTATAATTTTGATTAAAACATGATTGTAGAGCACAAAAAATTATAATTAAACAAAAATTTCACAGTTAAGATTTTTAACTATTGAGAAATAACTTTTTCTTTAAACGTTAAAAAATAATGTTTAATTTTTGTGTTATGTATCTATAAATACTCCATTAAGCTTAGCACAAACATGACATCGTAGTTATTATTTTTGCTTAACGATATATATGCACAAAATGAATACTGGTAAAAAAAACACATAAACGAATTTAGGTTTTGTTTAATTTTCATATCAGGTGGTAGCATTTGACTACAGCTGAAAATTATACTAACAAGGTTTTTGGTTACGTATTTTACTTTTACGTTAAAGTTTGGCAATCAATGAAATCGTATGATTTCTAATAAAAAAAATGACCACCCCGGACTTTTAACGACACGGTATTCAATTACATTTGATACTCAACACAATATCCGAAAAAAAAGAAAAAACTTGCAGTTTATGAATTATGTCCGGGTTAAGCTAATTTTATTGGCCTAAAGGCTTAGATAGTAGGAGTAATCAGAATAGTGGAAAAATACAACTTCAGAGAGAAAATTATACAATGACTTAACAAAGTCTCAGCAAACAAATTATTACAGAAAATATGTCGATCCATTAGGCGACGCCGACGCCTCGGGTGATCTTTATGACTTTATGGCAGTAGACGTTTTTCCACAGTATGATGATGATTATAATTTCAAACTAGGAAGTTGAATTGAACAGAACATTACTGTCGGTAAAGCCCAAGCACCTTGAACCTTTTAGCATATTTGCGTTCTGTCGATTATACCCCGCCAAAAGCAACGGTAGTCATTGTTGCACGCAACTAACACCATGGCAAAACAAATATTGTTTAAAAGTTACGGTGAGGCGTGAAATAGCGTGTTGCGGTGCCGTTATCTGGAAGCATTGTGCCTTCACTCAATATTATCAATGCATGTGTGTATTTGCGCCTGTTAGCTAAGTGGAAAATAGGTGCTGGCTGAGAATATGCAAATGCGAAATTGGAATACGAAGATAATCCATTTTTCATAACTTTTTTTTTTTTGGGACAAGCCTGCCACACACGCCTAAACCACTGTAACTCCTGAAAGCCAGAATCAACCCTGGCGACCACCAGAAAAGCGCCGAGACAATGAAGCTCGACGAAGTCCCAGAGAATGAATTTAACTGTCTTGGATCCCGCAACGAAATGAATCAGAAAGTATAGCAGAGGAGTAGGAAAGAACTGTAATTTCCGGTATACCGCCGTTTACCCGAATTTTATTTGCCCTAATATCATTTGCCATAATAGTCAACAGCCATAATATCATACGACATAATACACATTTGCCCTACTCTCATTTGCCATATTAGTCACGTGCCAGAATCATTGTTTCCCATAAAGTCACTTACCATAACATCATTTGTCATAATCATTGTAAGCCCTAATTATCACATGCCCTAATTATCACATGCCATAATTATGATATGCCATAACATAATTTGCCATCGACATCGGGTGTGTAACGGTTGTTTATATCAAGAGAAATTGGATGCAATTGGGACTTTAGGGCACCCCGACTCGGACAGGTTAGGTTAGAAGGGGATGGCGGGGTCGTGTGAGCGAGCGAAGCGAGCGAATAGACCCCGCCATCCCCTTCGTGGTTATTTTTTTATAAACCACACAGAAGTAGGAGCCCCGCGAAGCGGGGCTCCGTCGACCTAGCCCACCATCAAACATGCACAGAAAAAAAAACCATGCACAGAATAAATAAGTTTGTCTAATACTTGTTATGCCATTTAAATATTATGTCTAATAATTATTATGGCACATAAAAATAAGGCAAACAATACTTATGGCATTCGTATCTTATGGTATCTAAAATTCGGGCAATTAAAAGTATGTCATATGTCTTTTAGGGCAAATGAATCATTCGAGCAAATGAAATTCGGGTAAATGAAATTCGGGAAAATGATGATTATGGCATATAATCTTCGGGCAAACAATAGACAACCGTAATTTCCACTTCCCTCCATATCAGCAGGAGACAGAACGAAACAAGGCCAATTTTCAATACTTACAGGAAAGTATTAGGATAGCTTACTTAGCCTATAATGTTTGCACAGCTGGAACACAAATTACACAGGCGTGCACGCTATGAGAACCGAGTAAGTAGACAATAATCCACCACGCGGGCCCTGTGCGGATTAGTAGATATCACCTGTCTTCGAATTTAGATATGTTTGCTCTCGATTTCGACCTGCACCGTTTTGAGAGCAGTGGTAAATAAATCACACAAATGACTAAATATATGGTTTTGAAACCAGGCATGTGCCTGTGTTCAAACCCACGACCCAATAACTTCGTAAGACGGGCAGTTACCACCTGAAAAGGTTATGGAAATTTAAATAGAGCAAAAATACTGGATGTAAAATACTGCATGTAAAATACTCCATGTAAAATAGTGGTATTCAGCTTCATCTGGTTAGACTGGGTGACAGGTATTCTTCCTCGCATTACATTTTATCAGCTATTCAGTATTATGCTTTGGTCAAGTTGCTTGAATGGTCTACGATGGTCTACTTGAAAGTAGCTTTTTAAAACTTTCCTTTTACTGGTAAGTAGGTACAATAAAAGTGGCTAGTAGAAAAGTGCTAAGCTTTGGCATTTCAAGATTGAGTTATCTTTTTTGTTTTTTTTTACTAGCCTCTCCTCTCCCACTGTTGGGCCAACGTCTCCCTCAATTCCTTCTATAAACTCTCTCTACATGCCTCCTCAAGCCTCTTCATTGATTTGTAATACCTATTTCATTCCACAGCCTTGTTTATTTCGGTCTCAGCGCAGTCTATTCTCCTTGAAAGCAAATACCAAAATGGGTTTTCCAAGGAGCACTAAAAGCCTTGCCAGATCCGTTACGCACTATCTAGGTAACCTAGACACCTATATTCCTGGCAACGTCACAAATCCGAGAACTTAAGCTTGGATGTGTTAGCCAGGCAGTGTGGCATTTTGGTATGTCAGCCTAGCTTGGCTACCGCAAAATGGCTGCTTTCTGCATTATATATCTTTCTGACGTTTCTGTAATAACTTGTTGTGTGGATTACTAGGTGCAAGAGACGTGTTTGCAAAAGGAAATGGTCGAGTGGTCGGTAAAATTTAGTCATGGGCATGTTTTCTAATGGAAAGATTGGTGTTTTTTTTCTAATATTTCGCATTTGCATTGCATTCATGAACAAAGTATTACTTAGTTATTTTACTGAGCGGATGTTTTTTTTAAACATGATGATGATGGTGCATCTAACCGATTTTGCCTACAGTAACTGTATTAGATGACTAGCTTTCTTTTTAAAACATATGGAACAATTAAATGGACAACGAAATTCTCTATTGTATGAGAAAAGTGTGTTACCCAATTGGCGTGCAGGTCTACCAACAAGACCGTTATTTGCATTTGTTTTCCATACTCCATCATATTCAAGGCCACAATGTCATATCTCCACAACATGTCATTCGCCAAAAAATGCCCATTCCTATTCACAAGGCGGATGAAATATCATTTTCCGTATAATCAAACCGTAGGATTACAAGCGGTACCTATCATCAATGTCTCAAGGTTCGCGATTCGTGACTGCCTGGCACTGTGGTACAGGTACAGTCACGAGCGCCAACATGTATAGCTCCACTTAGCAACACAAAAATTGAATCTCCAACTGTATTGATTCCGGTTTCATGTTATGATGAAATAGGGATCGTCTAAGGAAGGATGGACTGTGTGAAAGATCATATGACTGCAAAAAAGGGTGACTCATGACCTGACGACTATTAGAGAAGTACGGAAGCAGAAGACTTGCTGCACCAACCCCAAATAAATAATTAGGATAAGAGGCGAATGGTGAGGTATCGAGTAAAATCGCTTTTGAATGATGCTCGTGACTGTACCGGGTATTAGTTCAGCCATCATGTATTATTCATAGCGTGCTTTGTAATCAGTCACAGGTGCCGATGTATCGACGCCATTGCGATTTTTTCGCCGCTAATTTTTTTTGGCATTTTTTTTTATTAGACGCATTCAGAATGGTAATGTTTTGGTCCTTCGGTAGTTTTGGGAGGAGGTGCTTCTACGTGAAAATCAGTGCCTATAGGATAATGGATATACAAAAATAATCATGTATATTCCTCTTATGTCTCATGGGCATGCACCTTTCGGCACTGAGCCGAGGGTCGAAAATCCAACAACGGGTTTTTATTTGCCTAGTGTTCGTGTGGTGTGGACGCGCATTCACGTTCCATTTAAGTAAGTCACCAATAAGATTCTTTTTCACCGCTAACTTTATTTCCAGCCATTATCAGCCATCATTCCATTCCTCGTTATTCATGACTAACTGGCGTCCGTTAGCTGTTTAGAGAGCCTATTGAATCGTCACGATTGCACTACTACCAGTGCTATCGAAATCTCTCAGCTTGTTACTAAATTAAGTGGACCGTATTTCAAATAAACCGTTGTTGATAAACTGTAGGTTTTCATTAAATTTACAAAAAAGAAGATAATAGCTGAGCCATAGCCATTTTATTATAAACTGAAATTTATATTCCAGCAATAGAATAAAAAGCGAATGAATGAAAATGAACTTGCATGCAAGTATGAACGTAATAAAAGTGCACTGATGCAGGGCTGCATTGCTTGGTTAATAACCTAATAAACTATGAGGAGCAACTAGTTTTGATCCTTGCATGTTCTGTCTCACGCTGTGAACACAACCGCGGTTCGCGATACGACGCTCCGTAGTTCCACGCACGCCCGTCACAGCGGTGTGTCGCCCCCGTCGCGGCAGTACAGCCTTGCGCTTGATGAGAGTGGACGTACGCTTCTCGCGCTCCGCACCTCAGATCAACGCACGAAACAAGTTTCACAACTTAACTTCGGACAATTCTTCACATATTTAAATACTCATCACAATGGACTTGAGTGAACATCTAAAAAGTACTTTTCTCAATGTAATTTCTTAATTTTGTTTAACTTTTTTTGTGTAATTTGTGGCTTTATTATCTAGATTGAAAGATACGGTTCGTTAAGGTGTAATAGAAACGCGAGTGAAAATTGTTTATTGTTCTAAAAGACAATCCGTTGAGGAGTTCGAATTTTCTGTTGTTTTTTATTGTTTACGAGGACGCAAACCTTAGCGTGTTGAAAAGAGACAAGATGAGGTCCAAGCGTGCGAGAGTGACAGGTGTGGTTGCTTTAGCCGTTCTGTTGGCAACTATAACAGGTAAGTTTGTTCACTACTATTAACTTCAGTTATTGTTTTCATTTAATTAATAATTTGTAGGTTCTAATTTAACAAAATGTTGACCAAGATAAAGCATAATTTCCGAGAAAATACTCGTAGTATTTGCACAAGAACTAAGTTTATCGAACTTGATAACATTTTTTTTCTGATGTTGGTGCTGCATTGAAGTGTGTGTGATTCATTCAAACAAGTTTTGTTTGAGGTTATGTTTTGATAAAAAATAAGGTTTTCTTTTTGTTATTTAACTTGGTTTTAAGTAAGTGCATAACGAAGGAACAATGGAGTAAAATATTAAATTGCACCAAGTCTATAATACTTAATAATGTTGTTGTATTCAAAATTGAATAACGCCTAAGCGGTTGCAATTAACTCTAACCTTAAGTACCAATTAGTTTCTTCTAACGAAACTCCCACGGGAAATCTGAAGATTTCTAACAAGAAACAAAGTAACAAAAAAAAATTGAAGTGCAACGAGAAAACTCCTTGAAGAACTCTACAACTTTAAAAGGTTGCAGTGCACAAGCAAAATAAGATCCCAACTCCATAGTTAAATGCAAGCAAGAATGAACAAAAAGTACAAATTAGCCATTGTGCAGTCTTTACTTGAGAAAAGAACAGTAATCATTCACCTAGATCCGAAGCGAAAACAATTAGAAACTTCAGTGGATTGACGAACGTGACGATTAGCGACAAGCCAAGGCCTAGTTGTGCAAAAACCGTTGTAGTCCGTTATACATTGAGCAGGTGGCGACCACGGAAGCCGACTTTCCAGGAATAATTGCGAATTATGCCACATTTGTTCAGAGCGTAACCTAGCGTAACTTTCTCGTTGAGCCGAATCAATCAATTGGAAATTTATATTCGGACGCCTGTATTTTTAACAGGACATTTTCATGCGAGACCACTGAAATTGCAATGTATAGTTTCTTTGCTCGTTAGATAGAATTGGTTCTACTAGATTTTGCGGCTTTTTTCCATTAGATAAAATTGGCAGTAATTCTTTCCCTCCTCCGCATATTCTTCAATCAATCTGGATAACTTGGCCTTGTAGTAAAACATTGGCCCCTCGTATATTGGGAGGGCGAACATTTCTTTATTATTTTACTGTTTTAGGGTAGACTCGTATGTGTAATAACTGTGGTTACGGAATGTTGCGTTACAGGTCGCTAAGAAAAGTTTGCAACATATTTCTAAATTTAGTTATCGGATGTAAAATGATCAAAATGATCAAAAGCTAAAATAAAATACTAGGAAAATATTGAGAACAGATTGAAATTCAATTATGTCGGACCTATTAAAATATTCGCTGTCAGAAATTAAAAAAAAAGCGATGCTATACAAAAACCCATTCAGTTAATGTAAAACGAATCTCTTCACTATAATAATTGGGATTTTAATTCTGCAGACTCAGAGAGGGGATTAATCAAGCGATAATTAACTTGAATTTTCAGCTTCATATGGATGAAAATGATATTTTGATTCAGTGATATAACATCATCAGCTTCGGCGGCATGCTCCCCGGATCAATAACCTGGCATCGCCTCACCGACCGTGAGAGCTTCATTACTTATCGGCTGTAATGAGTATTAAGTTAGCAAACTATAGTCTGAAGATATTGTCTGGAATTGCATTTCAGATAGTAGCCATTATAGAGAGGCTGTTATCCCGAAGATTACTAACGAGAATAATGTACTGGCCGAGTATGTGCTCCATAAGGGTTAAGTTACTATTGAAACTATTATCTCCCTATCTACCACATGCGATACAATTCATACAAATTCTAAGCATCTGCCGTGTCATTACCCTTAGTCATTTAAGCCTGTTAACGCAGCGAGACCGCTGTAATGGCATGTTGACGGCACTTTCCACGGTCATGACCGTTTGTGATTATGACTAGCAATAAGATGCAGAGATATTACTTTATATTTCAGTTAGTATGAGAATAACGAGTCGTTGGTCTTAAGGGACGCAGCTGGAGATGATGGGGTCCAGAATTTGTAAGAAGAGCTTCGTTTTTCGGAAATCGAGTTGGAAACGTGCCCAGTTAAGGATAGGAAGTTAGCTCCCAATCACATAAAATCTAATGTCATCACAGACCAACCTGATCCTACGTAAATGTAGAAGTTACGGTTATCGAATGTAATATGAAAATGCAGCTGAAGCAAAACAATGACTATCCGAAACAGCTGAAATAATATTTCATCCCATTTCCCCGTCAGAATATCCGTCTCAATATTTCTGTCAATGCAAGCATTTATTGGAAGTAGTTCGTTACTTCCTTGGATTATTTTAGTGCTGCATTCTCGAGCTAATATGAATTTAGCTCTTAGGATTATATCGGCTACTGGAGCTTCCTGGACGTGAATAGCAACTTGGGATCTAATGCGATTCTGATTGTGCAACACTGTTACTGTTGCACTATTTAGAGATGATATAATTTCGACCACGTCTTTATCTGCTCTTTTATTAACTGTAATCTCATGTCGGGCACATTTAACCGCATTCAGAAAAATGGTCACGTATGTTAAAACAATTTTCACATCAACATACGTGTTAGTAAATGAAGTAATTTTATATCTAACTGTACGGACGCGTGATGTGGGTCATCTCAATGAATCATGTGAACTCAAGACTAACACGTTAAATTGCCTTACGTTACGTGACATCGTAATCTTGTACTAACGAAGATCAGATAGGTTTCTTAGAACGTTAGTAGCTGTCACATAACAGGTAACTTTATTACTTTTCCGTTTATTGTGCTGTGAAGTAAAGTGGTTTAGCAAATTGAACTGAAATTGCTTTCGACACTTTTATACTGAAGAAATATATTTCTTCCGTAAAATGTTCTGTTGAAGAAAATAGAGACACAAGCAAAGGACCTAACACAGATTCATTAAACAATTTTGATTTTGAAGATAATATCGAAGAAGCTTTCGCAAATACAGGCCCAACAGAATTTCCGTCCGTGTACAAGACCGTTGAATTACAATTCGTGTTCGATCATGAGTACACAAGCTGGTCATTAAGTAAACAATACACGTTTATGCTACAACCGGCCAGCACGTTTCTGGGCTATGTCATCAATTGATAAGCCTTATCTTATCTAGTACAGGTGCTTCCCTATCGGGGACGCATTCGACGTAAACCGTCCCAGATAAGAACTCGACGAAATTCTATGCAAAAACAGACGCCTGAATTACGCCAGTGTTTTTGTTGACACCTTGTATTGTGAGGGCTAATCTTGAGGCTATTGTGAAAGTTATCTTAAAGGAAATATGTTTTCGGAGAACTTGGAATACTCGTATATTACACGGAACAAGATATGAACTTCTCAGGTAGGCAGTTAACAATGACAAAGAGGTCTTATACAAAATGGCACCAAATGATAAAGCTTATGCTATACGTAAGTACATCTTCAAATTCCTAATGAGTTGTCATTCATAACACCCACCTTAAATGTCAAGGCAACGAATAAGCAAAGGAGCACGACAAAGCGGAAGAATCGCGGTAATTTGAACTTTAAAATGATTGTCATTAAAACTGATTATTATGACAAAACTTTTAACTTGAAGAAACAAAGAAGTTCAAGGTTAATATGATAGCATTAGTGTCATTGTATCAACTTTCTGTATTACATAAAACTGCCAAGGTTATTTAAAAACTTAACGTCTTGGAACGATCGTATTACATTAGGCGCCAGGCCATATCCTCTGAATATAATAATACACGGCCTACGCTGGAAGCTACGGAGCTTTACTTTTTATACAAACATTTTTTGTAGACGCTTGATTCTAATAAAGAAAGCGAATATCTGAAAAAAAGAATCGCTGACGGCTGAATGAGTGATAGTGGCCGCAGTATACTTACCTGCTCCAATTTTTTACAGATTTTTTTCTGAATAGAAAAACTGTTTTCGCCAACAATTTACTATCTTCTTTCTTTCTATTTTCCAGGATATGTGTTTCCGTTTCCCTAAGCATCTCGTTGATATCGCTTTCGTGTGGTCGTTGAGTTGATAAAACCGGTAGTCCAGACCGGTTCCACGACGGGATGTCGGGCCTGACGATTTTCGCAACATTACCTTACGCAGGAATGTCGTATGAAATGTTTTTGTCCACTGCAGCCTATTTGGTATTGTTAAAGAAGATTTTTGGGATTGCAGGAAACTTACCAGTTTCTGGATAAGGCTCGACTGTCAAGGAAACTGTGGGTACGAGATTTTTTTGCATCTCTTTGTGTTGAAGGTTGAACAAATTTTTTTTTTTTTTTTCGGTATCATCTTGATGGCGTCTTCTGTTGCTTTAAACACTGCGTAACATAAAGCATGTAACATCGAATATGTAATAATAACTTACACGTTTTGTAATATCCGTTCTACTTTCACAATAAAGCATATTTAATTTAATTTTACACATTGGTTACTTATAACTAGCTATAAATAATGTTCTGATAACATTCTTGATAAAAATTGAAGGTCTAAGGTAAAATGAGATTGATTTAGCCATCAGTCATTTACTTTTATAATCCTTCATTCAAAGAGATATGAAGTATGTGGGTGTGTAATGTGGATTACACCATTACAAAAAAAACATTCACATTAGATGGAGTAACGATTGTTTTTTATCATATATCATCTTTAAAATGGATTTTAGAACTGTGATGAATCAGAGCTGCAGTAAATATTTTTTACATTTAAAATACATGGTTTAATGACATAGTTGCAATGTTCAAGTTGAAAAAACCCATCCCAAACACAATGCATTCAAATAAAACCATACAATACACATGTACAGAAACGTCACAGACCGTTACCAACTTACTGTTACGAAAACCTGAACAATTAGTTCTGCCTTTGCTTAAAACATTTTTAATTCGTTATACCTGCTTGCATCATCATAACACGGAGAAAAGAGGTGAGCATCTACCGGCTCAATTGTGAAGAGTAAAAGTGATGCTTTCTAATTCGTCAATGTTCGCCAAGGTTCAGAGGTCCACCATGAAAGTTGAGGGTAACAGAACTATTCGTATCATTTGTCATTCAATAGCAGTTTTTATCCCGAGGTTGCGATAGGTCGTGTTGCAAATAACTCAGTGTACATCGAACTAAAACCGAAATCGTGTAACGTATCTACCAGCCATCGCCATGGTTTCTGTTGTTTTTTTTTGTTATAGCTGGCGTTTCATGGTAGACCGATTTCCCTTTGTGGAGATTGGAGGTGTGACTAATTTTGATGTCATAATTTTAGATTTCTTTCTAAGAATATCATTGGTTCATGGTTTGAAGAGTTTTAATTGATGCTCTCGTTTCATCGTCTTTCTAATGTTCAGGCGCCACGGAAGTGCGAGTGATTTGTTTTAACGTGTTTGTTATTTCCTATGAAAACTTAGATACATTTGGATTGTTCAATTTGTACTAATCACACTACAGTTGGGAAGTAAGTGAGCTCTTGTTGGTGTTAAATAATTTGGCCATTTACGTCGGTAATGAGAGCTAGTTAGTAATAAAGATTTCAATAGCCTATTGAGTCGACCAATTTTCAACAAAAAATTGACCCACTAGTGCTTCTAAGAACTCAACTGCCTGAACTGATTGCTGCCAATAATTCGTTTGTGTCGCTAGGCCAACCATTAAGCGGTCGCCTGGGTTCATTGGAAACTTCGCAATGATCTATATTCTTCAGGAAACTATGTCTATTTCTATTTCCTACATTTTTTTTTAACTACTTCAGTGTTATATAAATGACTTCGTCAACTTAAATTGGAATCAAGTCATTCAAATTTTCAAACTTTTTGGTTTTGATGTGAATTTTGTTATTATAGTTACTCATAGGCATAGAATTAATATTGCCATATGTAAGGAAATCAAGGCGTATTATTATTCAGGAAAAATATAAATTCAGAAATTATACAATAGGAACACAAGATTAGCATGGACATATCTCACAGAGAAAGGATCAACTATTTCTATCATTTAATACACCGTTAGTACCTACATTCAAACACCAAAGCAACATTGTGTTCCATAGCAATTGTTCTCTCAACGGTCCAAAGTGGTGACTCAGGATGTAAGTCAACAAGATGATCAGACCTAGTGGAATCTTCTTGTATACTACTCGTAATGATACAATTTTTACATAAGGTTAACCTAAATGGTTTTAAGCAACTGGGCCCATTTTAGACTGGGATAAGCTGGGCAGGGATGAGTTGCTTAACGAACTGGGATTCCCAGTCGTAAATATCCCTTTGCGTATTGGTTTGATTTTGGTCTATCTCCTCCGCAGCTAATTATTATGGAAGTGGAAATTATGCTTTTTCTACTCGTCCCTCATTCTTTTCTGATTAATTTCCTTGCGGGATTCAAGACAGTAAAATGGTTTCTCTGAGACTTCGCGGCTTCGTCGAGCTTCCTTGTCTCGCAGCTATTCTGATGATCGCCACTGTTGTGTCTGGCTATCAGGAGTGGCAGTTGGTATGAGGTCAGTGTGGCGGGCTTATCCCAATAGTCATCTTAAATGTTGTCATTTCTAGGAGACATGCCTCATTGTCTATGAGCCCTCATAGAGAAGGAGGCCTATCGCTATGGAGATCCGGTTGGTAGATATCCCCATGTCTTCAAAAGTTTGTTGGTTCTAGGACGTCCCACTGTACACGGTTTGAATTTTCTGTTAATCGTAGCAGCAGATTATACAGAAGTTATTGCTCTTAGAGGCATCTTACTTACACTAATCATTAACAGCTGACTAATACAAAGTACCAACACATACAATATAACAGTTTCATTCAACCTAATTGATACTTACGCTGACGGTATCAGTGAAATGCGTCGTATCAATCATTCCACCAATAAGCGTGGGTACCTATGACTTATTAATGATTCACTGTATTGACGGATGTCCGCAATGTGTGAATGTGAATTAGAAGTAATTGTCGGATTACTCCGGATATCGTAGTAAAAGATAAAGTTGTTAATTTGTAACTAATAGAAATGTGTATTTAATTGAGTGTGAAACAGGTGTTAAAACATGATAACATGCGGTATGAAAACTGGAATGGAATAAAGTTTTTTTTTTATCTAATTGCACGGTAGTAAAACTGGTACCCTGATTATTTATAAAGTTGTTTGGTTTCTATCTACACGCTTTGGATTCCTTTACCTTATCTCGAAATGGATTTACCCGAAGTAACTAAGTAACCAGCCAAACAAACTAAGTAGCTTACATTATATTAATTACTAAAATGAAAATATTTACATTCTGTTCTGCAGTGACGAAATATTATAATGAAGTATAAGAACAAATATTCAATCAAGTCACTTACGAAACAACCCTAGAAGTTGTACACAGTAAACGCAACATGACAGCAGAACAGTTTAAACTGTCATCATTACTTAACCAATTCATAGTTTAGATAGTCGAACAGCGAATCATGTCACAAGCATAAATATGTCACATGCAATGTTATGACTTCGTAAATTGTTTGAAATGGCCAGCACGAGCTTAAAGAAATAAAGCCTCATTGTTCAATTGGTCCGATGAGAGGACTGGGAAAGTCAGTAGCTGAACGCGTGCTTGGTCAACGTTTTAAACATGAAAGACAACGGGTTTCTGCGGTACAATGTAGCAAACAGAGTGTGTCGGGCTGACGGCCGGCCGGCGAAACGTCCGTGGGCCTTGACGAGCTCACGGGGTTGCATACTCGCAACACGTCATACAAGTTTTTCGCTCGGTGCCATTTAAACAGTCTCCTTCGAACTCTTTGTTCATACGTCTCCTCGAGACTTTAATTCAGTTAGTACCTACTTCGCAATCTTCGCACGGTGGTTGCTGTGAGCGAGGTAGACCGTTAAAGATATTTAACGGTCTCACTAGTGTGAGCCCAGAAAGCGAAACGGCTAGACTGGCTTAAGCTGTTCCGATGTATTTTATGGATAATATATTTAGAATTTACGGTGAGCTGCATTGATTTCGTTGTGCAGTTATTTTGAAATCAATTGGTTAAAAAATATGTGACGTTAATGAATATCTAATAATTATTTTCTCCTATTTTAACGACGGTCATGAATTCTAGTCAACTTAAATAATTATGTTGCAACGGAAATATAATTAAGGCTTAACAACCAATAAAGAGGCGAGAAAGATTTATGCATATTTTATTATGTTCGTACACATCATCAACAAATTGTTATTTATTAGTGACAAATTACGACCATGTTGAATTGATGATCCAATTAATATAACGTGTAGTGAGAAAATCCTTGTACGTACTGACCAGTTAATTTGTTGAATTCAGTTAATACATTTTTGCATTTGCTTTATTGGTTTTCATCGGTTCACTTAAAGCTATCTGGTTTTGTTAATTAAATTATTGCCAGTGGGATTCAAATTAACGGTAGCTGTTTGATTAAATTACTAATTATAATAACGTGCGAGTAAGTATACGTATTTTGATTCTTCGTGCTTTTCAATAATTATGTACAGATAACAATTTCATAAAATTGTATGCTATTATATAAATGCTATATGCTATTATATATATATATATTTATATTGCTTTATTTGTTTTATCGTATAGCTAGCTAGTTGTGTCTACTGCAGCTGACCTAATTTAATCACATTTTCAGTTGGCAACTTAATTGTCTGCAACATCGAGATATAAGTACTAACGTACTAGAGAAGCTACGTCAAATAACTGAACTGTCCTATTCTTCGTGATTTGAATCTCTAGTTCGCTGCAGCGCTAAAATAATAACATCGTCTAAACCGTAACGAATTTACCACAGCGCTAGATTTGCTGCGGAAGTGTATTTGTATGCTGAATGAGGTGCGGCGCGATCGCCGCAGTTGAACGAGACAAAGTAGTAATTTACGGTGTCTTCTCTAGTACGTTAGTACTTATATCTCAATGGTCTGCAAGTATTTCTTTTGGAGGACTTTTCATATGTTTAGATATTAATTTGTGGGTAGTGACCAAGAATTATGTTGACATTCCTAAAACTAGGGTTTTATTGGGAGGTCCCAATTCTGCAAACGTTTTAATGGTATAAGTTTTTGACAGTAAAAGGACGCTCAAATACAACGCAAATATACAAACTTCAACTGCAATTACATTCACAAGCCAAAACGCAATACTGTAAAGTGAATAAATGTGTTTCTGTCCGAAGACTCAACGGGTGACAAATGGTTTTATAGAAAATTGGACGCAACAACACTCGTAGATACTGACGACAAAAATGTAGCTAGCTATGCTTTGTATAAGCATGAAATATAGTCTATTTCGACTTCATTGAAACTTCGAAACTTAACCTTCGTATTTACATAATTTTAGGTTTTTTAAATACTGATTACGATCACTCAGGCGGATCTAATCGTAAAGTTAGCGTTACAAAGGAACACTATTTTTCAGACGAGGCAGAACGTAGCAGAATATTTCCTTCAGTTTGAAAGAATGATAGAGTAGGTCTATACTTTAATTGTTATTGAAAATAGAGGCCGATTTCATTTGAATTCTAAACTATCCGTATGGAGTGCAAAATATTTAAGGGGTCAAGGCATATCGTCGCAGATACGAAGCGAAGTAAGTACACTCGCGAGACTTCGCACGATGTTGTGATATAGAAACAATTGTATGCTTTTGCACTTTGAGCATTAAGTATTTGTATTCAAGTTCAAGTTGCTCTGGCTCAGCGCGATCATGCCTTGACCCAACACTTCTTATGGAAATACTTCATGGTATGTGCAATTTTTTTATTTAGATTCTGTCATAACATACGAAATCTTTCAATTGAATACCCCTTACCATCAAACACCGAGAGCACAGCAGGATATTGCGCAATTCAGATTGTCATGCAAAAACTTCTGAATTGTTTAATAAAGCTTACCATCTGTTTAAAACTACGGCCGACACAAAAGAAAAAAAGCCCGCGAAAAAAGGGCGCGCGCCAGCCAAGGAGCAAGAGAAATGCAATCATTTACATTTTATTTCCCACACACAGACACGAATTTAGTTCTCGTAACTGTTTCCCACCATTGTGGTTCCCGTATAATTGTACAATGTTAATGATTCCACGCGATCTTCACTATCTGCTTCACATCTCTGCTTCGCGCCGTGAACACTGGCCGTTATAACTCACTTTACTTCTAAAACAATGTTCATGTTTTCGTATGTCTCAATTTTTCACACCTTGTTAGGGCGGCGTTTCGCATGTCTTTAATTACCATATTTCGTCAAGAATAAGACGTCTTCATGTAATATATTGGTACTAAAAATGAAAGTCTTGCATGCCAGTCTTAGTAACGCTCTAGTTTTCGAAAGGTATTTATGACGTTTTCACTTGCACTTATGCGCCTTAATCACGTAAAGAATACCCATAGGAATGCCTTTATTTTTAAGCATTATTTCTGTTCCCAGCTTCTTTTAACTGTATAGAGTTTGTTATTTATTCATATAATATTGTGCGTCCGTAAACCCAAAGGTAAAAGCCTCTTCAAGATCCGTAATAAAATCTTACGTACCGCAAAAGGTCGCTTTGTGAATGGAACGGTTTCCTGAGGTCATATCCCAGATGATCCTAAAAAGTAAGTACAAAACAAAGTAGAATGGGAATGATTTATGAACTTCCTTGAAGGTACGAAAGCCATTCGTTCTCTAAACGTTAAGGAAGCTGCGGTTAATAGACATGACTAGTTTGCGGTGTTATGTCTTGATAACTTTGAGACAAGCAACTTGGAGTTGAAGAGGACTCGAGACAGTTATAGTCGGTCATCATAACTTCTCCGTTGTCGCGTCCTTATGTAAATGGACTCTGGCAGTAAGCCTGGAATAGCTTAAGTTTTAATACTTGCATTAAAAAAACACCATGAACATTACGTAAGTATTCAGTGATGAATATCGTGATCAGCAAAATCAGTTGCATTTAGAAAAAGACAATCTAAAGATTTAACTGTTACTTAGTCTAGCAGCACTCGAGAATTGAATGACAATCGTAATGACACTATGAATAAAATAAAAATAAAAGACAAAGATTCGCAATTATTGACGATAACAACATATCACGATACAAAAGAAAGAAGCAATGAAACATTATTTCGCAATGAACAATCCGCCGCATTCTTCGAGAATGCATTCCTATAAAACAATTCGCTCTCATTGATGTAGTTACTGAATTATTCAAGTACTTTCACATTATCTCTCTGTAATGATTCATTGGTATCTTTATGTGGTTATTTTGGATCATAAGTGGAGTGATAACCGTGACTGGAGTACCGATCGGAGGAACATTAACCGAACAGGAAGAGAGGGTCCGTTTAATGTTCGATATTAAACGCCTCTGCTTTGATATGAGTGGCTAACGTCTTCATCTTGATAAGGAGTTTGGTTGTTTGGGCTCAATGAGATCTTGGATGCTTTTGTAGTTTGTTTTGATTGATATTGGGCTATTTTTGGTGATTTATTATTAGCTTTCTATTTAGGAACTTTGTGATCAATATTCATTTTTTTTAAGTTGCTAGGTTATTATTGGTACCTTTTCTCTAGAACTCTTAACAAAGAATCAGATAAAAAGTGATTTTAGTCGTTCAGAAGATTCAACAGCGCATTTAATGTCCAGGAAACATCCCAAACATAACTCCTCATTTTTATCAGCCGGAAATCCCGAAAAGGGACAGGAACAGGACCATAAAATTTCATGCAAATCTTATCTGAAGGAAAAAATCTAATTCAGCAACTGCTGTTGCTTTCCACATTACGCTTTATGAAGCAAGGTATGCAAAAAGGATTCCACATTAGCCACGGTAGATGGAACTCAAAGGTTATGTAAGGAGACCGGTGAACAGGAAACCGGTACAAGGTCAGGGCAACCTTCTCCGTGTACGTTTTATTTACCTGGTTTATTTACTAAACATATCGGAGTATTTACATGCTTCAGTGAAATTGTAAAAGATGCCACAAATGTTGTTTTCTCACATTATGAATACCAACGTTACGTGAGATTATTGTTTAGATGTCTACGTTTTTGGGCTTATTTATTTTGATATTATGTTTATTATTCTTAGCCTGTTTAACCATTGAATTGAATTATCTGCAATGTCTTTTTATGGTTTGGGTGTATTTTTAAGATATTATTGTCGTATTTCATTATGTTTAGCTATAAAAATACAGCTGTTGATCTAAACCAGATGCGTTAATCTATCCCTTCAAGGTGTAAGCTTTCGTCAGCCTGTTACTTCTCATCTTCATTTCCCCATACTCGCTTACCATGACAAAAAGGTGAGCAACAAGTACTGATTAACATTTCTGCTATGTTTCCTCAAGGAAAAGCCATATGGGGTATATGTAATAAAACAGGTCGTTATCTCGTAAGGAAACTAGGACGACAGACCACATTATTTTCATACCCAACTTATATGCCTCGCATCATGTGGTCAAGTGCTTAGGCATTTTATTAGCAGTTTCAGTGGTTTTGGTGGTACTGGCTCGCCTTTACGACAGTGACGTCACCGAATGAATGCTACTTTGGCCGCATGCCAACTGATAGCCACTCGACCCGGCTTACCCCGATGCTTAATGCCCGGGTAATGACCCACCGTTTCCAGCAGGTTTCCAGAAGTTTCCTCGAGTGGGCATAAGTACGTATGTACTCTCTAAGTAGGTTACACTGAAAGGGTTATAACTTGGACCAGTCATTTGATGCCGCGATAAAGTCGTTACACGTATGTGTTAGCTAGCTTCAAATGCAATCGTTGAGTCTGAGTTTGATGACCATTTATGTTGAAACTAACTTGGTAATGGCTTCCTACGTTTTTAAGCACCATCATGAAGAAAACGATTGCCTTTCTTATATTCTGCTCTAAACGATGTAATTAGTGCAAAGCGGTTCTTTAAAATATGGAGATAAATCTTGGTAATACTATAAAATCATCAACGGGCCGAGTTTAGAACCTTGCGTCAAAAAGTTTCAAACAAGGTAGAATGACAGTTGGAAAGCGGCTTCCCTTTTCAATCAACTCAGAATTCGTTTTGTTAGCTAAAGGTAATTAGTCTTACAACAATGAAGGTTAGTCGCGGTCGTGATAAGAGGGTTGTCAGCTTTCATAAATATTAATGGGGCCCACTTGTCTTTGTCTTGTATTAAAATTAATGTGTTCAATTGCTCGTAGCATAACTCGTTCACTGAGACCCCTTTCGCGATGAAATTATAATTTTTTCTCGGTATCCGAAAAAAATGCTCGTCATGCTCTTTTGTTTTGGTTCCCTTGCACTTTTATGTGTATTTGTATAGAGATAGTAAATAGCAAGTATAATGAAATTAAAAAAAAACCCCGACACAATGTAAAAATAGAAAATAAAAGTTAAATAGAAAATAATTCGTTAATACGCCATTTTGTGGTGCCGGTGCCATCTTGATTTATCATCTAAATTTATCATAGTGGATACTATTTTACTAGTCAAGCCCTTTCATTTGAACCCATTTTGAGGGAGTTGTTCAACAAATAATATGTAATCCGCCAATTTGTTGCGGCGGCCATCTTGGACTGATTTTTATCAAACACAGCTAAGAACATTCCCGACTAATTCACCTTTCAAACAAAAAAAAACTAAATTGGTTCATCCGTTGGGTGCTACGATGCCACATACACACACACACGTCAAACTTATAACACACCGCCGTTTTTGCTTCTGGGGTTAAAAAATACCAAGCAGCTCATGGCTAAATAATAACAGCCAGTCGGGTCGATCTTTAGGTTAAGCCGTGCTTGCCTAGGTTGGTCTGTGATAGGTGACCACCCAATACATATCTTGTTTCCTCCGTGCCTCGGAAAGCACGTTAAGCGGTTGGTCCCGACTGACATTTATAGGTGTTTCGCTCCGTATAAAATACTAGTATTCAGCTGCAACTGGTTAGACTGGAAGCTGCCCACAAAATAGTTGAAAAAGGCTTGGCAAATTATGATGAATCAATGAAAAATACAGAAACCGGGAATTTGCATTCAGCTGTCAGTCTTTTTCACAGACTGTCAGTTTTTCCGGAACTCCGCTATCAATAAATAATCTTTGAAGAGTGAATGATGTAAAAGAAGATGCAATTAATATAAGTTATGGCAACGCTTTGTTCGGAATATTCACATGACAAAAATTACTGCCTGACTCATGCTGAAAATAATAGTCCATAAATCTAAATGAAATGCATTTGTATGAAAAACCGTATATCATCATTAAATATATTAACTACGCTGTTCACGCTTGAAATACGACAGTGAATAAAACAAGTGTTCAAATTTTACTAATTAACACCATTTTGCATTTTAGCATGGAAATCGTGGAATGCACTCACGGGTTTACATTTTACTCGAAACGCGGATTTATATTTTTTCACAAACAATAGTTACTGGAATTGTTATACAAGGATGTGATGCCTATAGTTGGATTATAGTTTTGTTTTAATAAAAAAAATGTACATACAGCCTTTGGCCTTTGGTATTTTGTGTAGCGTAGGCCTTGCGTATGTCATCATCTGCGTAGCCTATTCCCAACATTAATTTAACTTCAAATAGCCTATGACCTGTTTACTATTCAATGCATCTATCAGACAATGTTGTGCGTTACCCTAACCCTAACAAAATTTGTTTTCAGCAATATTTTTTCGTAGGATTACTTAATTTGATATACAGAATGCTTGGTTGACGGCTTCGTGAAGCGCCCGTTTACACTCTGTATAATCTATAGAAACTGAAGATATAGTTAAAGACAATAATTCTAAAATAAAAGAAGCAACATTTGAAACAGTACCACAAAAACCATTTGACAATTTTGGTCGTAGATACCTAAGCGTGAAAGTCGGTAATGTAACACAGATTCCTATACCACCTTGAAAAAACAGTGGCGCCGCAAAAACTAGGCTTCAGCTTCATTCATTCAGTTTTTGTCGGTGAAGTAACGGCTGCCTGTAATCGTTGAGTAATTGCAACAATATTGATAGTTTGTATTGCTAGAGTTACAACTACTTTATTAGATACTGTTTGTCCTTGGTCACTTCTACCTTTAATAGTTGTATTTGAGTGAAGCATTTAATAATGTTGACCTTTATTTAATAAAGTATTGCTTGTATTTTAAATTTCTGTATGTAACCTTAAAAATGTAGTAAGTCATATTGCTAAAGGCTTTATTGCAAATAAATACTGAAAGTATTATAAGTAAAATACTAGTACGTCTACCGTGTGCTACCAGTATTTTGTATTTTACTGTTAGTGTTTATTTGCATAATATTTTTGATTTGCGTAATAGTACCCATACTGGATTTAGTATCATCAGTAGTTCCTTAGTTTTAAATAATGCTCATGACTTCAATTTCACTTTTGTATAGTCCTAATGTGGTATTTATTAACTTACGCTGAGATTGAGTCGGTGATTTCAGCCTCAATACTCAATACTCAAATCTTTATTGCATTCCATATGTATAACATAGATGATGTTATCAAAATAATATAAAATCAATATGGACCCTGTCGGGCACAGCAACATTAGGAATAGGCCTCATACATATATTATAGGCCTAGTATGATCGGAATTTTATAACAATTTCATAACTATCAATAACTTTCAATTATCGAAAGTGATGACTCAGAGTCATAACTGCCAAACAATAAATTCTAACAACTGATCAATGACCACATAAAAAAATTCATGCTGTTGCTTTCAATTTATATTTTAGTACTCTACTCTCCTCAACCACAGCGTCTAATAAAAACTTATTTACTCCATTAGTACTCATAAAATTTTATACGTTTTTAAGTAAAACTGAGGCGTGCTTAATGTGTCATCAACCGGTTGTTTACGGCGTTTCAACGAGACACCGCAATTAGGAGCATCCTGAGGGAGGCGAGTTCCTGAAACTTTAACAGTACTGCAAGATCTGCCGGCTAAGCACCTATAAAAGTGCCGAGTGGTACACCAAATTTGACGGTGTAGTTGTTAACGATTGTTTACATAAAACTCAAGTTAAGTGTTCTTAGTAAAACAAGCTTTGTAATCAGTGTTCTGTTTGGAACATCAATAGACTTGGTCTTATTTTAAGCAGTCTTACTAGCTTTGAATGAGACTCATCTGCAGACAATTTAACTATCCAGGCGTTTTAAAACAGTCATTTCCTTAAATTTAGTTCGTTCATCTTCATAGTCATTGAGTAAGTAGAGTTTTAAATTACACTATCTCGGTTTTAAACGACGGAAATCTTTGTTCAGACGTGAAAGCTTTATAACTTGTAGTACTTTGAATTTTGAAGTTATACTTTGTACGTAATGCATACAATTTAATATTATTCTCATCATTTTCAACAACCAGGAGAGATTGTGAGGTTATATTGTATACATAGTGTTGTCAATAATAGCACACAGTTCTAAGATCAGGGTTACTACTCGCACATATAAATACGTCGAATTCATGAGAAATGAGGAGCAAATAAACAATATGACATTATACGCCCCACATTATAAGCCTTAGGTGGCAAAGCAAACCGTTTTCCCCAGAACGGAAATATATATTACACTACATTTTCGAGAAACATATCAAGTAAATACAAATTTTCGCTTCCGAATATAAGAAGGCGTAGACACTTCAGACATCCTCCCAAGAAAATTACACATCCGTTCATCAAAATCAGACCTATTCCGAACAATCACACTGGCGTGACATTTCACACGTCGCAGACGCGTATATGTAGTGACTCAGACGTTAATAAGCGACTGTCTGGGCATTATTTGGGCAACTTTTATTGACGTTAACGCATAACGTATCCGGCGGGGACACAGCACACAGTGACGTATCGCATTACTTCTGAATAAACAAAGGGGACAATTAGGGTTTCGAACTTCATGGAGGAAGTGGAACGTTGATTAAGGTTGGGAGATCGTTAGGTGCATTTAGCCGGCCGCGTTTATGATTGCTTGGTATTTGAATAGCGAATGGGTAGTATGATGTCAGACATGATCTGTCTGGTCTGAGCTTTGAGTTATGTCGTGTAAGGTGTGCAGATGCATTTTTTAAAAGGATTTTTTTTTCTGATTGGTATACACATATGTAGGGTGACTGATAATAAGTGTACTATTATATACAATCACGTGTTTAAGTATCGCAAGTATAGTACACCAATTACCAGTCATCCTATATATAAATTCAAAAAAGGAAGGACAGTAGAAAAAGTTGTACTGACCTTAGTTCGGCTTTACAAAATGTATCAAAATGCACACAAAGTAAGTATATGCGAAATACGGATAATCCGACATATCTCGCATAAGGTAACGAATAAAAGAGTTTGCTATCCGATTTTAATCGGAAATTCTCGTAAAGTTTTTTTTACCAATTTTGTGACAGAGCAGTGACGAATTTATGATTAAAGCGAAACGAAATTTCGCAAATCCATTCAATATTGAATCAGTTTATTAAATCAGAATCCGAATGATAAAAGTAACTATTTGACGATACTAACGAACTGTCCTATGTAAGCTGAAAGTGACGAAATCAACGAGATTTCTTTTTGACGAATTTGTATTACTTACTTCCTTAAGGCTAATTTTCATATCTTCTCGTTTTTTTTCAGAATTCTTGGGTATGAAGTTACTTAGATGGCTTCAGATGTGTAACTAAACTCAATGAGGTCCATGTTCACCGAAAAGATAACGGTCTGATTTTCTAAAAACAGCTGTCACTGTGACATGTTCCCATACAAAAATGTGTTTTAAACAGCTTTTTTAGATCATCCTACTGTATAATAGACCTTAGTAATATGATATTAAAACATTAATTTGTTTTATTAATCACAAAATGTTCACTTTTTTTATTCTGAACAAGTAGGATCCTTAAGGGCTAATGTTTTGTCTCCCAGTCATTTTAAGTCCATCCCAGCTTATAAATTAACGGAGACATTCATAGCTAATTGGTACAATTACGAATGCGACACGGCCGCATTCCGTGGCTTACCATGATTATCTAAACGACGCCATTTTATTATTACAAACTGCAAGTCCGATTGTCACTTGTTATGTAGAGCATAAATTATTCCAATTCGTCATTTATTCTTTACTTTTTATTTGTTCCGTGCCAAAAACGAGGTGTTTAACCCTAACGGATCGGTATTGCGAACGCTAAAAAAGATTACCACAAACAATAGCTGAATCACTAGAGTTGCCATTAAAATGTTAATTTCCCGTTTTATTTTAATTTAAATGAGTAGGCAGCATCGCATTTCAATCTTAGTCATGCGTGTATATTAATTACGTTATTAGTCATACAATTATTTAAAAATTATGCAATATTAAATGTGACATATAAATCTACGCTACATAAAACTTTAAGTCACGGAGTTAGCAAGTTATCGAATGGTGCAAGAAGGGTTTAACGATGTCCGCTTGCCAACTGTCGCCTTCGCCCAAATTCGAGCCGTTTGCTTGCAATTATTAAAGCACGTAGCTTCGTTTCTACCTGAGGAAATAATGCCAAAACGTGTTCTCGAAATTTCTTTAAAAAACCCCTCGAACGAGTGTTATTAAACATTCTTTACTTGAATAGCTTTTTAAATTGCCGCTTATTTTTTATAAAATATGAGGCAGAAGAAAATTGTGAAAAAGTCACGTGATTGTAAACTGCGGTTTTCTATCAGATCTCTTGGGTTTTATGTCAGATTGTGGCATGGGTAGGCTTATATGGAACTGTGCTGTAGTTTTTTGTCTCTTGACCGCCTTCACGCCTAATGGAGAGCAAAGGATGTGCCCAGAAGATGCCAGTTCACTTTTTCTTTGTAGGTAAACGAGTTAAATGTGGATTAGGGTAGGTTACCAGCTTTTTTGTCTACCTAGATTATTAGATAGAAGCTTAATTATTGTACTTGCCACGTTTTTCGGAAAACCTGCTTGGCTCCACCAAACAAGTTGTATTACTGGTTAAAAGGATCTAACACACTCTCCAAGACAATCCGAAGAAAATTAAAAATCGGATTAATTGGTACTTTATAAATATAAAAACCGTATGTCTGCGTGTCTAGGTTAATTATGCAATGACTGTTGTGGAATTGTCAATTTAAAGAGCATTGCCCTTGTTAGTATGTCCTACAATTATTAACCAGCAGGAGTGCCGTCTGTCAATTTCTCCACATGAAAACGGGTGCAAAGAAAATAAGTAGTATTCTTCTCCAGTATTTTTTCAAGTTTTAGTTCTAAAATTATTTGCTTTTAGCGTTCTGTGGGGCAGTGTGGTAATTATGTTTCCCCGATGCATTACCCCCACCTGGTGTCGGGGAAGAAAAAAATGTATTAGCTTTATTTACTAACGGAAATTGTATCAGTTGGCAAGAAAGAGCCTGTCGATATAAATAGAAGACTTTGTACAGAAATAAAGTTAACTTTGTATATGTATTACTCGAATGGGAAGCCGATTTGGTAATAAAAGTCACGCTTTTTTAGTTAACTGCTTTGTGTTTAGTGGTCTTGCGACCACTAAACATGAAAACAGGTACAAAGAAAATAAGTAGTATTCTTCTCCAGTATTTTTCTAGTTTTAGTTCTAAAATTATTTGCTTTTAGCGTTCTGTGGGGCAGTGTGGTAATTATGTTTCCCCGATGCATTACCCCCACCTGGTGTCGAGGAAGAAAAAAATGTATTAGCTTTATTTGCTAACGGAAATTGTATCAGTTGGCAAGAAAGAGCCTGTCGATATAAATAGAAGACTTTGTACAGAAATAAAGTTAACTTTGTATATGTATTACTCGAATGGGAAGCCGATTTGGTAATAAAAGTCACGCTTTTTTTAGTTAACTGCTTCGTGTCTAGTGGACGCAAATGTGACTGTTGGACATGAGGTCTTGCGTTGGATTCTCAGGTCAGGCAAAGTGTTATTGAGATTTCCATCAGGAATTTCTCAGTAACAGCCACGGAGTCTAGATTTGTACCGAGTTGTGTTAATAGGCTCTCCCCCAATTACATTATGCATCTTAAACATTACTGGCAAAATGTGAGTGTACTAAAGAATTTCTCTCCTAACCTTTCAGGGATTAAAGCCCGTACGTGTTATTATTTTTTTAATAACTTTTGAATTTAAGTATCTTCTTTTTGCAAACCGCTGAAAATGGAAAGTAGTATATTTTGCAAATTTATTATTATTTATTTTGCAAATTTTCGCGTTTTAGTGGAATTCATCCCTCTAAACTTACTTGAAAATGTAACACAACACAATATGAGCATAGAGGTGCAGTGCACAAGAAGCCAACATTCCTCCACCATGTAGGAACGACTTCGTACATTAGCGCTAGGTACATTTAACTTAACGTGTTCTACGGCGTTCCTGGTTCGATATTAATGGTTGAAACTCAATTTATCCCAGCAAAAAGCGTCGGTAATAAATAACTCGGCATACCGAAGAAAATTCAGCCCTCTAAATAACCAACTCCATTGGAATGAAACTTAAACTACGAACGCGAAGCAATTTACCGAGTTAGCTTACTTTCTTACTTATTTACTTCAATGAAAAGGCTCGCATAAATATCTGAAAACATAATTTTCAGAGTCGCAGTTCTGGAAGGAAGTATGCGACATTTGTGTTTGTATACAGCTATTGTGTTATGTAATATATATGTACCTGTGCGGAGTTCGGGGCTAGTCGCGTGCTCGACTTTTTATAAGTTCTCGTTCCGACTTATTTAACCTTTTGTGCGAGGTGACGCGGGGTACGCGCCTGGGGACAAGCTCCCTTGTTGATTGAAGATACGCCATACAATTGCACCGTAATAGTTTCCTATTGTCGTGTTCTTGTTGTGACACATTTAGTCAAGTTCTTTAAATTGTTGTGACTTCGTACCCTGCCATTATAAATGCATTATGCATCTAAAATTGTCGAGAAATGAATTTCACTTGGATGTCGAATTATATTTAGATTTGTGTGTATTTTGGACTGAGATTTACTAAAATGTCTCTATAATTTAGACATGGGAGATGAGCGCACAGCTGCATAGAGTATTAATTGGACTGTTAAAACATCTACAATTTATAGTGGGTAGTGCTCATTTTTTCTACACCCACAGACATTTTTACCGTTATGTCAATTAATAACTTGAATAGTCTCATTTAGAATCCCTAAAATATGCACCAGCTTCACGCCTATTTTGCTCTGAGCTACCCCACCGACCGCCAAATTGCATAACAAAGAAAAAAACAAAAGACGGCCCGAACAATGGCGTGCGTGACGTATAGCGAGTCTCAGGAGCGATCGTCATTGTTCCACCGCTATGGAGGGATTCTGCAGGGAAGTCGAATTTCTGAGCCCGCTGTTACTATTTTTCTTTCTCTAGGAGACTCGCATATCGCAGTAGTGCGAGGTTCATCGTAACAATTACACTGCGTGTCTAATAAGTGTGGGCGATGCGACGTCGTCGTGCGGTCACCAACCCCTGCAGCACGCTGAGCATCGACTGCGCCATTACTATGCCTCTTGTGTCCTCATAATAAATACCATCACTAAATACCTTGTTACGTCACCGTTGTACCCAAGCCCCAACAATTTACACCATGAATTATGTGCATCCATACCGAGGGCCCTTTGTTTTGCTTCCTCGTATTGTATCCTCATTAATCCATATTCAATCATATACGCGCACGGATAAGCATTGAAATTCACTATTCTTCTACCCCACTCCGATTGAAACAACTACTGTCTCGAAGAGTATCAGTTGGTAGAACTGATCGGATTTCAAGTGCATCTCGAGATGTGGATCATTTTGTAATCGGAGATAGCATTGAGTTGCATCGGCTCACTGCAAATCCCGTTAAAGAAAGGCTTGATTGTGTCTCTTCTTGCGTACGAGTACTTAATTGCTTAATTAATTCTAACACGGTTACTCATGATTTATTTCTACTTTTGTTCAACAAGAATTTTATGTGAGAGAAACTGTTTTAGTTTTACACAAAGGCTACAATTGAACACGTTAAGGTGGACTATGAAATGTACAGCTCTTTATCCCCGCGGCCGTATTTCTATTTTAAGCTCAGGTATCTGGTAGAACCAGGCAATCTCAGCCACCTCCACTATGCTCGGCTTTAAATAAAATTAAATCCTCTATGAAATTCCTCGCGCCTTGCAACCTTTTTAAATAAATCTTGTTGTAGGAACGACTGACGGAATGTAGAGCGTCTGTGGCGAATTATTTTGAAGATGGAACGCGAACTGCCTCTGTGTGCAGCCATTATTACTTCGACACCAGAGACTTTAAGCACAAAAAAAGGAATGCCACTTGACCGGGATCCTTTCCATATCGGTGGTCCATAATCGTGCTATTTTCAGACGTAAGAATGTGGAAAGATTTGTCGCATGTGATGGAATCCATGGTCGTGGGCTCGTGGGGGTCGTTCAACGACCGTGTCGACCTAAAAACTACCCGACAATGTGGTCGCGATGCGGAACCATACAGATGAAGGATACGGTAGATTGTTTATGGCTTACGAACGTCTCGGCCGGGCGGGTGGCACGAGACGTCGCCGATTGGGCGACTCCTTTTTAGAACTGTGCAAAATTTTATTTATCGATTCCATTCCCCTTTTGTATTTCTTTTGAGGGAAGAGCTTGCCATGCATTTATAAATTTTTCATCATTGTTATCGTGAAATTGTACGTTTCTTATTCACCCTTAAAAAAATCTTCCCTACCACTTCCCACTGGTCGAAACCCAAAAAAAAATCCCTAAACAACTTACAGTACAGCAATTTCGAATATTAACGAACTCCCTAATTTTTACGGGCATAATTAATTAAATTCTATAACAAACTTTTATTTTAAAACTCATCGGATCCTGAACATTTCACAAAGGAGGAGATTTAAACATTTTCACGAAATGAATTCAAGTGCTCTTACTTTAGCTTTAAACGCTTCTTTTCAATGAGGTTGATTCAGAAGCGGGAGATGGCTGGCTGCGGTCCAAAGTGCTTTGTTTTTTATGGCCTCAGGACGCCCCTAGCAACATTGGAGACGAGCGATTCGGTCAAGTGGTTCGGACTTTTTGTTTGTCTGCGCTAAGATTTCTTTAAAACATGAAATCTCATAAATTTTAAGGAACATTTCTCTTAAAAACGTGCCGTGCAACGTGTACAGTGCTTTGGAAACCAATCGCTTGGTATTTATTTTCTTTGTAAAACTGTGACCTGAAAATTGGAAACAATGGAAACTTTAACGTTAAATAAATACTACTGGTACAATGCTGTAGAAAAAGATTGCAGAAACTTTTAGAAGTTTAGAAGGAATTAGATAAGACTCTAAGGCGAAAAAATAAAAATTGTAAAAAAAAACGTACTAATCTCATAATAAAATTTTCTACTACAAAAACTGAATACCACAGGTTGCCTTCATAAAACTTTTGACAGTAGTTGTTTAAATAAACACAAAATTTGTTCAGAGAAAAAGATAACTCAGCGTTTTTTCTAAATACTTTCAACTATTTTTATACTTTCTCGTAGTTACATACCTATTTGGTTGTGATGTAAATCATTTATCATAGTGTTTGAAGCTTACGGTAAATCAAAAGTTGGTGAGTTACAACCCATTATGCTTATGTACAGGCTATTTTATGGTTGGAGCATATTTATGTTCAGCGTAGTGTAAAGTTTTATCTAAGTATAGACATAACTTTATTTTATTTATCTTTTAGAGAGAGATGAGAGAAGGTGAAACAAATTGGAAATGATTGAATGGACTGAATTTGAATTGACTTTAAAAAATCAAGAAAAAAGCTTTGACATAATAGAGCAACAACCTTCTATAGAAATCAACCACCATCTCATAGGAGCGGCGAGCGAATCTATGACCGACAAAATATCCATTTCTCACCCCCTTTTTTTGTTTTAAAAATATGTTTTAATATAATACGTTGTATAAGCATTTATGGCTATATTAACGGAACCGCAAATGTTTTACGTCGTAAAATTGACACTTTTACACCTACCCTTATCAGTATTTACGATGGCACTTTATTTCAATAACCTTGGAGGGAAGTTACCAAATATTGATGGCTGAAACTTTATGTTTTACCAGCACATAAAATATTTAATTTATGAGAAGATGCCTAAAAGCTAATTTAGCAAAGGATCGTTTGAAGGTTACATTACCGAATAAGTAATGAACTTTAAATTTCCCAATTTTGACTTAACCCAGGAATACTTTGGAAAGCAAAAATACGTTATTCATCATTTTATTTATACCCGGAAGAGGAAATTACTAAATTGATGTCAGTATCAATTCCACACTTATAAAGTACTTAATTTCTTTGTTCGTGGACAGGTCAGAGGACAGTCGAAATAAACAAGATAATTATAGAGTGGGCAGATTATTACACTTTTCATGCATAATGTCCAGAAGTGACAATAGCAGTTACAGATACGTACAAGCGTTTTGTTACTAACTGGGAACAAATCTGGATGCTCGCCTGCCACTATGAATTTTCTAAAGGTTTTTTTTTTTTTTTGGTATGGGCATCTCGCAGTTCAGTCTGAGAAGACTGGCTTGTGCTTAACCGGGAAACTTTTTTTTTTTCTAAAGGATAACTCCAATATGCTTTATGCCTGTTTGCAGCACACTAGTGATTCGAAGGATGTGTAAATAAAAGGACTTGGGGTCGGAAAGTTAAAATTCCAAAAGTGCCAACATTTTAAGACATTTTAGTTCTGCATAAGGGCAAATAAGAAGTGACTACATAAGAGAAAGTCTAATAGGCGCCGTTGACTGAAAAGTTGTGTGGTAATCGGTATGGGATGATACGGAGGAATGAGGAAAACGTGGTGAGGAAAGATTGGATTAAAGAGGATGGCTATAAGAGTAGAGAAAGACCGAAGAAACTATGGATGGACTGTGTAACGGATGATATTCCTAGAAAGGAGTTGACTGCTGATCTGACGAGTTGAGAAGAATGGAAGATGAAGACATGCTGCGCCAACCCTAAATGAATTGAGATAAGGGTAAGGGAATCATGATAATGAATTAGGCACTAGGGACTTCGACTGGATAGTCGAAATACTTGCGACCCCTGACTTGCCAGTAAAGAGCACAAATTCATTGAGTAGAAAAATAAATATCGCTGGACATTTTACACACAGCGCCATCCAGTGCCACACATAGCAAGGCTTGTGTCGTGTACACCGGATAGTTGATATACTACATAGATACTTTTTTGTTTATAAATACATACTTATTATACATAGAAACATACATGACTCGGAAACAAATGTCCATGCTTATCACACAAACATTTGCTCCTACCGGGATTCGGACCGTCACTACTACTCCGCCATTCGGGTGTTCTGTCGTAAATAAACATAAAGGGTGTAAAATACCTCTTATCGAAGTACGTGTTCGACCCGTCATTCTGATCATTTGTTACGGAGATATTGGGGGTCAAAGTTATAACTTTATGACAAGTTTTTTTTAAACACAAGTTTTTATTGTTAGACTTTTACTTTAAATACCACCACGAACCCCGTACTATTCAATTCATACATCAAAACAATGTTTTGAGTGCGTTACATTGAATTACATCACAAAACGTGATTTTTTACCCCAAAAAAAAAAGGTGTTTCCCAACAACAATTTTTGCGTAAAGTCACTTAGTTTGATGAACATAATGCTTGATTGACGTGACGGCTTTGTAATGAGATGGTTTACACCCTTTATGTATGTAGTACCTATATAAATGTAATTTGAACAACACATGGATGTAAACAGTGGTTTACAACCGAACACAGGTACAGCAACTGTCATGTAACAAATCAATTACCTCCTGAGTGGCATAGAGATACGTTCGGCATCTGTTCGACATGAAGCCTTCACCGCAACCTCTGGTAGACAGTGATATACGTCAACACACATTATTGTGTTGGAAACAAGATAACCAAAATCCGTTACCTGCCTGTATTTTATTTATGAAAGCAGATTCAGTAATTCTCAATTGGGATTTCGGAAGCCATTTTGAATTTGTAAGGCTTATTTTAAGATTCGCTTTAATATTTTCTTTAGTTTTCCTGTAAGGCTGTTTAATAATAGCTCTACTACATTATTTTAAATAGTAACATTAACTCAAAAAGTCTGTTAACCAGTTTTACCAGGGAGTATCAGCCACCCAGTACTAACTGGGTTGTGGAGGTCAGACAGGCAGTCGCTCCATGTAAAATACTGGTATTAACCTGCATCCAGTTAGACTGGAAGCCGACCCTAACATATTTGGGAAGAGGTTAGGCAGACGATGAGTTTTCTCTATGGTTATTAAATACAATGAAAATTGCGGGAGACCTTAGATGCCCTAGAACACTGGTTCCCAACCTGTGGTCCGTAGGAGCCTCGACTACGGTCCGCGAAATATTAAAATGTTATTCGTACTTTTTAACACAGAAGATGCAAGCTCAACCCAACTTAATTGAACCTATCAGAGGCAAAATTACTAAATGATTGCTAAATTTTTCGAGCTCAATTCGATCGCTTTTGTCCAATTTTTGTATAGTGTGAGTTAAAGATTCACTTCCCTAGTGATAATCCTGTCGGTGTCCATGTTTATCTAGGACCATATGGTCCCTGTTAACAATGAACATACCAAAGTGGTCCCTGGCCTAAGAAAGGTTGGGAACCACTGCCCTAGAAGGATATGTCCGTCTAGGGATCAACCTGACCGGGTCCTAACTGACCCATTGTGATCTTCTTCATAAAGTTTAGGTGTGTAGTGCACGCAACGTGCGTGTATAACCAGATTTATGAACGTGATTAACGCGTTTTCAAGCTGTAAACTTAAAAGAATAGCCAGTCAGCAGTTTTTAGCAGTGTTGCTTGGTCTGGAACTGTGGACTACCCATGATTATATGGCGAAAACCATAAAACGAACCGGGTTATATAAACGCTGTCTATAAAAATATATTTGTTTAAGTTACTTGTAAATGTTTTACAAACACGTGATTTACAATTCCTGAACGTAGCGGTCGTATTGAAAATATAGTCTACCTCATAAAAGTCGCAACCAAGTCACGAGTACTTTCTAAACCATGCATCACTTGGTCATGATATGTGCGATGCACATCTAAATTTAAATGTCCTATTTTAAGGCTCACTTAACAATCAATTGCCACCCAGTGCGGTCATAAATTAATACAATTAACAACAGGAAAGAATTATGAAGGAGCAAATGACAGAATGACGTACATTGATCTTAAAACCTCATAAAGTTCTATTACATTTGTCATTGTATCCTTTACAGCAGTTATTAAAGCTGCTGGTACAATAACCGTTGTTTGGTTAGAGCCCTTGTGATCATGATTAAGTTTTATGGTATTAATTAGTTAAACAAAGATGGTGGGATACGGGAGTTGATTTAATTGTTGGGAACTTTCTGCTTCATGATGGCGGACGAGTAGTGTACGGTTACTAATTAGTGGTAGACCAATAATATACTCTTAAGTACCGTAGTGCTGAGGTGAGGACAGTCATCTTGGAAGAAAACTTGTGTTAAGGCGATTACATGAGCTAACCGCGAGTGTTATAATTACTAAAAGTATATGATTCACTGCTATAAACAAGACCAGAAAAATATATGATATTCTGCAGGATATATGCTAGTATGATACTGTTTTGAAAACATTATACAATTAATTTGGCTCGATAAAAAGAAATCACGAACTTATCCCTAAAAATATCTTTCAAACAATAAAAAACATACTAATATCATTCTGATTTTTTGGCAAATAATTCTACAAGCAATATATTAGCATAATACTGTTTCAGTTTTTTAATCCAATCAATAGTTTTTTTGTAAATCGATCGAAACCACTCATTTCGCGCTATTTGGCCCGCAGTGGCTGACGTAACAACCACTTTCTAGTGCAAGCTGATTAGAACTTTATTCATTTCAAACGAAGTTTGAACCACCACAGATAGAGTTGCTAATTTAGCTCGTCTAAGCGCCTTAAGAGGTTTTATTTATTAACTGATAGTTACTTTATCATTGTACCGTTGTTCAAATGCGATAATTTTGGTTTTAACTCCATTAAGCGATTGTGGAGCTCTAAATTCGATTAGTATCAGCTATCGAGAAGTTTACTTAAATCTTATTTAAAATCGGAAGATTTCTACGGTCCAATTTCAAAACAAGGAAAAGTTATGTAGTAGTGCATGTAGTAGTAAGTAAATATAGTACTTAGTAGAACGAAGAAATGTTACTGGCATCAAATAAATAAATATATATCGCTGGACATTAAACACAGCGCCATCTAGAGTCACACTAAGCAAGGCTTATGTCGTGGTCACCAGACACAGTTGATATACTACATAAATAAATAGTATCTATGCTTGTTCATAATAATTTTCCAGCACAATAATTCCAGATTACATACACGTGTGTGCACTGTGCAGCCATGTGAACATTAACTTATCCCCATAAGTAAAAGGTAACCTCATGTGGCAACTACCTTGAACTAACAGTTTGAATGCCAAACCTCAAACATCAAAGTGCTAACAAGTAAGACAAACACAATTTAAGTCTCATTACACACAAACGCTGCTCAAACTTACTAAAATATACATTAAAACTTAGATTTAGTACGCCTCTATAAATTATTCACTAATTAGACACAAAGTTTTGGCCGTCAATTACACCGATTTTGATGCTCGTTTAAAGGAAGTATTAAAATTCAGTTTATAGTTAAACCATTCAATTAATCAGTTGATTAAAATCTAATGGATGTTTTACACATTTCGGGCGTGTTAACATTTTGTTGAGATTTAATCTGAAGTTGATTTTGCTATTTAGAAAGTTTACTCAAAGTTTTTCATGGTTCCGGTTGATAAGGAATTTACTACGCAATTACAAATGCTATTATAGAAATCGAGAGTATGCCAATTCAAATTAGTATTGTGTAAATCATCATCTGCCTAGTCTTTTCTCAACTATTTTGTCGTCGGCTTCCAGTCTAACCGGGTTCAAATCTTATTCAAATCAATTAATTGTTCTACAAATCTCACAATCGGAATTAAGTTTTCTGTTAGAAAACCCATTTCGGGGTTAACTCTCCATTGTACATAGGCTATATTACAGCAATTCGTGTGTATGTATATTTTTCATTTTGTATATACAATAAAGAATAAGAGTTCAGCTGAATACCAATACATAATGTGTTAAAATCCACTTTCAGGCAACTTCTATTATTGAAGCAATTAATAAAAAAAGTGTTCTGCTTAAAAGAATGTTTCAAATATTTTTTTCTGCAGTAAGAGTTAAACTCAGCGGCTGAGAACGTCGAAAAAGGCGGTTAATTTTAATCCCCCGTTATGTTAATCCAGTCACAGTAAGTCCCGGACTACAATGTTAATAATTATGTATGTTAATCTTGTTGCAGGTACGTGTCCAAGCCATTCGACGGTAAAGTAATTATAAGGAGACCCTTTTTATGTTAATTTATGACGTTTTTTTTTACGCTCTCTTTTAACCTTAAAAATGGCGGTAATGCTAGCTAAATGTTTGAGAGTTTACGGCCATACTCGGGGCGAAAGGTAGAAAATATGGGACTTATAAAGCTGACCGTAAACTGAAAAATTTACGAACACACTGTTTTTACAGTTGCTATGTAAAAGTAACTATAAGGTTATGGGTGAAAACTAAAACGAACAAACGCTTTTATAGAGTTTATTTTCACTGTTTAACCACTAGGAAGATTATAGGTCCTATCACTATCAACTCGAGAACACAACTGAACTCTATTTGTAGTCTCCACAGTGAATATTTTAAATTATAAAGATGGCGATCGGATACGGATGTATTAAAATATATATCGGGGCTTCAACCGGAAGTTGAATAATAAATCATAATATTAACCAAATAAAGATTAATTTTTGTAAATTAAATAAGAAAATCAACACGCCCCCTCAAAAATTTATCACCATTAAAATCAATACAAGTAAACATGAAGTTATGTACTTATCATTCAATAGAAACTTATACCCTTCCTAGTGTTTGCTGGGAGTATACATATTGGTCCAACATTCGTTGCGTAGGATTAGGGAAAACCCAGAAAAACCTAATCAGACCAATGCACTTTTATGACAATAATTAAATAAAGATAATCATTATTGAAACATAATTAAATAACAATCTTATTCTAAACCCATTTTTCTTCTCATGGCCTGAAACGTGATTGCAGGCAATGGTTTTGTTAAAGCATCTGCGAGTTGTTGACCTGTGGGGATATAATTTAACTTTATTACATTTTTCTCAATTTGTTCCCTGGAAAAATGATATTTAATGTCAATGTGTTTTGATCGCTTATGGTTTGTTGGGTTATTTGCAATACTTATACAGCCGTTGTTATCTTCATAAATAATTATAGGTTTATCAATATTAATATGAATGCTAATTGCCAGTGATTTAAGCCATAAAGCTTCCCTAACACCTTCGTACAAAGCCATATATTCAGCCTCAGTAGATGAGGCAGCTACTGACATTTGTTTCTTTGTACACCATGTTATTGTACAGTGATCAAATAACTTAAACAAATATCCTGTTGTACTTTTTCTATCTGTAGTATCATTTCCACCCCAATCTGAGTCTACATACCCACATAAAATATTACTATAGGCACTTCTTTTATAACATAATTTTAAATTTATTGTACCTTTCAAGTATCTTAACACCCTTTTAAGACATTGCCACAATTCTTTGTTATTTTTATTGGTATATCTACTGAGTATATTAATACTTGTGCTTAAGTCAGGACGAGTACAAAGCATGATGTACATTAAACAACCAATAACATTTCGACATGGAGCATTATAACTCTCTTCACAGTTTAATGCCTCATAATTAAGTTTGCTTTCCAAAGGTGTATTGACAGGATTGCAATCTTGCATACTGAATTTACCGAGAACCGAGTTTATGTAAGCACTCTGATCTAACATTACCGTATCATTGTTTCTACTAATTTTAATACCTAAAAATAGTTTAATTTCTTTTAAATCTGACATTTCAAATCTACTCATTAAATACCTTTTGAAATTGTTCATCGTCTCAATTTCAGCGCATGCTATTACCAAATCGTCGACATAAAGTACCACATAAATGTTTTTAAGCACGTCACCATTGTTCAATACATAGATGCATCTATCAACTGATGAATTTTGAAAACCTTTTTCTTTAAGCGATTGTTCAAATACTTCAAACCAGCATCGAGCTGCTTGTTTCAGTCCGTATAAAGCTTTATTTAATTTACACACATAATTATTTTGATTGTTTATACCCTCAGGAACATTCATATAAATTTCCTCTTTTAACTCGCCATTTAAAAATGCGGTTTTTACGTCCATGTGATGAACCAGTAAATTAAATTGATTTGCAAAGCAGATTATAAGTCGGAAACTAGCTATTCTTGCAACAGGTGCAAATGTCTCGTTGTAATCCGTAAGATATTCTTGGCTAAAACCCCTAGCAACAAGACGAGCCTTGTATCTTAAAGGTTTTCCAAATTCATCGTTTTTTATCGTAAAAATCCATTTACAATCTACAATATTTTTATCTTTGGGTTGTGGTACTAAAGTCCATGTTTTGTTTACTAAAAGAGAATTAATTTCATCTCTAATTGCACTTTCCCATTCGGATCTGTCATCTCTAGTAGCAATTTCTTTATATGAACTCGGTACTTTGCACATAATTGCATGAGCGCACAGGAGAAAATCATTATTTTCATCGATTTCGTGATACGAAATAGGGGGTCGATTTTTGAGCCTATCACTCCGCCGAAGCTGCGAATTGTCCTCTTTATTTTCATTACATTGATCAAGTAATTGCTCAGACTCTACAATATCATGGTTCACTTTGCGAATTTTACTAGGGCAAACTTGATCATCAGATTTAAATGGATCTGATTTCGAACTGTCAGAGATGCGAGACTTTATTGATACTGATTTAGACAGAATATCAGTTTCATTACTAGAATTTTTAACATTTGTTCCAGGCTGTACAGGCCTGGACTGCAAATAATTCGTCTCGTCCACAATAACATCTCTGACTACAACAAATTTTTCGCATTCTGGGTTCCAAACTTTATAACCGTTTGGTTCATAGCCCACGAGTATACCCTTCCATGATTTCTCATCAAACTTTGTTTTATTGATTTTGTTATGCACATAAACTGTTGAGCCAAAAACTTTTAAGTATTTTATTTGAGGCTTTTTATTATGCCACATTTCGAATGGTGTTTTGGGAATTTTAAGCGCCTTAGTAGGCGTCAAATTTATTAAATAGACAGCAGTTAGAACTGCTTCTCCCCAGAAAACTTTGTCTAATTTAGCACCGTGTATCATAGAACGGGCTCGTTCAGTAATAGTTCTGACCATTCGCTCAGAGACACCATTTAATTGTGGAGTTCTCGGAACTGTCAAATGATAACTAATTCCCTTTTCGACACAATAATTTTTCATTTCGGTAGATAAATATTCTCCACCGTTATCGCAATACAAATTGACTAATTTAGAATTAAACTTGGCTTCACTTTTTGCAACAAAATCTTTAAAACAAGAGAATACGTCTGATTTATATGTTATTAGATATGTTACACAGTAATGAGTAAACTGATCTACAAAGAGGACAAAATAATTGTGGTTATCAATACTAGGCGGAGTGATAGGACCACAGACATCTGAATGCACAACAAAAAGAGGTCGCGTAATATAACTTTTGTCTTTAACCTGATTGAATGGCAGTCGACTCTGCTTCCCATTTATGCACGCCTCACATAAATCATCATTTGGTACTATTTTATCAATTTGGTTTGTTTCGTCAACCATACTATTATTCTTAATCTCTAAAAATTTATTTTTACTAATGTGGCCAAAGCGTTCATGCCACAATTTGTAAATACTTTTGTCAGCACTACATATCAACTGAGAAACAGAATGACTTACATTCACAGATGCCATAAAATCCACAGTAATTAAATTGTTAATGCACTTACCTCGCATGATGGTTTTACCGTCTTTACATATTCGAGCTCCTTCTTGATCGAAAATGACCGTCATCCCGGCCCGTTGCATCCTCGAAACTGATAATAAATTGTAGGGGACCTGGCTGCAGAATAGCACATCCTCCAAAACTCCTTGCACGCCCGTATTGCTAGTGACCTGTAGTGTTCCTTTCTTTGTAGCTGAAATAAATTCATTATTTTTAGCAATTGATATTTTTAAAGGAATATGTAAATCAGTATAAGAAACAAAAAGATCTTCTCTGTTTATAATATGGTCCGATGCTCCAGAATCCAGCAAAAATTGTATTATGTTGTCTTGTTTGCCTTCTTGAAAATCACCGGCCATAAACGCAAATCCAGAAAAACCGTTAGATGTTGAAGGTTGATTTATTTCAATTGCCTGAACAGTTCTTGTTCTGTCCGTATTTTTGTCGTGCTGCTTCATACGTTTGAAAAAGTAACAGTCATTTTTCACATGTCCTTTACGTCCGCAATGATGACACTTCATAAAAGGTCGCTTCCTTTTGTCTTTATTATTTTTCTGGTGATGAGAAGTCGGTTGCGAGTTATCAAATTTTCTTTTACGCCATGTCATATTATTATTTGTATTTTGAGCTTGCAGTACTTTAACACTTGTATCACTGGATTCGTTTTTCAGCTTGACTTCATGATCCAAAAGTCTTGTTTTCACGAAAGCCAAAGTCAAATTATCCTCGGACAATGTTTCGATGGCTGTTATAACACCGTCATAATTGGAGGGTAGTGTAAGTAATAAATGGGCTACTTTATCAGTTTCTTCTAATTTCGCCCCAGCTGCTAGCAGTTCAGTAATAAGGTCATCAAAAATCGAATAATGTTTTATAAGTGGTACATCACCTTGAAGCTTCAACGCCAACAACTTTTTTCGTATAGCCAGCTGAGTTGCAATACTTTTACGTTCGTAAAGCACATCCAGACTTTTAAAAATTTCCTTGGCAGTACTTTCTTCTTTTTTGCAAACCCGAGGTAGGAATCGGTCAAATATTCCACGATTATACTTTTAGCAATCCGATTATTCTTCTCCCAATCCTGGCTACGTATAATTGGGTCGTCGTCAATAACTTGTAACACGTTAATTTCACTTAATAAAGCACGAACACGAAATTTCCAGACACTGTATTTTTCTCCATCAAACGGTTTGATATTTCGTTTACTCTTCAAATCCATTGTCGAAGATAAGGCGCGAATAGTTCGATTTTTAAACGTCCAACGGTTACTTGCACTTTTTAAAACACGTGCACTGGGCCCATAACCTATAAGGTTATGGGTGAAAACTAAAACGAACAAACGCTTTTATAGAGTTTATTTTCACTGTTTAACCACTAGGAAGATTATAGGTCCTATCACTATCAACTCGAGAACACAACTGAACTCTATTTGTAGTCTCCACAGTGAATATTTTAAATTATAAAGATGGCGATCGGATACGGATGTATTAAAATATATATCGGGGCTTCAACCGGAAGTTGAATAATAAATCATAATATTAACCAAATAAAGATTAATTTTTGTAAATTAAATAAGAAAATCAACAGTAACTATATAAAGGGAAATTATGAATAGGGTCTTGATATTGTTTAAATTAAAAATATTAAGAGATTAGCATGAGGTTCTGGGTTCAATTCCCAGGTTGGACAAGGTGTTAATGGGTTTTTCTATCAGGAATGTCTCAGTAGCAGCCACGGAGTCTGCAATTGCGCCCAGTTGATGGCAATAAGCTCGCCCCCTATTACATGGGACTTAAACATAACTGGCGAGGTGTAGTGTTAAGAAGAAAGAAAGAAAGAAAAGACAGAACGTTTAAATAAACTTAGAATATTACTTTTCTGGTATCTTCCGTGATTATAGTTAATTTTGAGCTCCCGATATTTCGACGCTGTTGTAAGCGCCATGATCGCGGGTTGACAATCACGGAAGATACCTATCCCACAAGCGACATTGCAAGTTTTGTTAAAAACCGGGTAAGCTTAAAACAGTGCCGTTTAGATATTCTGAAAGCCTTCAGTTTTCTTAAAAACGAACTGAGAATTACAAATTCATAACTTTAACTTCTTTCAAACAAAGCTTCAATTCCATTAACTCGAAATAAAAATAAAAAGGCTTCACGATTAACTTTCTTTTGTAATACGGTAGGCGCGAGTTTACAACGATGGAACAAAACGAAGTTTCCACAGTATTTGATAAGATCCTAAGGCCGACAACAACGTATTCAGGAAGTTTTCCCTTTAGCGCAGCGATCATCAGTGTGTTTTCTTATTAAAACTTAAGGCGGGAACAAGTTACCTGTAGTCTTCGTACCGGTTAAGCATCAAATAGGTAAGGATGGGTAAGATTTGAATTTAATTTTCGGAATAAAAATGTATTATGTGTTAATTATTATAAAATTTAGAACAGTCAATAAGTGCTACAAAGTAAGGGTGAATTTCACTTAGAACTTAATCCGATTATCAGGAGCTGTTAGCGTCAATTTCGCACAACTATGATAATTGTCGATGTCAGCTCTTAAACTTATTTTAGATAGGCTTATGATCATGATTAGTTTATTAGTAAAATTCGCCCTAATCCCCGATTTATGAATCTTTGGTTTAAATACATAATAACAGGGTGTAAACAACCTCATCACGAAGCCGTCAACTAAGCATTTTGTACATCAAACTAAGTAACTTTGTGCAAAAATCATTGCTGGGAAACAACATATTTTATGGTGTGAAAACTCTTATTTTGTGGTAGAACTCAATGTAACGCACTTAAAACATTGTTGTGATGGATGAATTGAATAGTACGGGGGTCGTGTAAAAGTGAAAGTTGTTACTTTGACCCCAATATCCCAGGTATAGTGTAGAAAAAAAGTGATCGCAATGATGGGAAAAACAAGTGCCTTTCGGCGAAGAGGTTTTTGCACCCTTTATATTTCTAAATATTAAGATTTTGTGGCAAAAATAGTAACAGTTAATATGCATCACTTACGAAATTATTCTTTGTCTGGTCCATTTCCTGCTGCATCCGGATAGACTTACAAGCCGGACCCCACATAGCTGGAAAAGGGCTAGGCCGATAATGGTGGTCCATTTCCCATCAACTTCTTTAAGAAATAAAATACTTATATTTTCACCCACGAACGAACACAAAGGTCAATTCCTCTTATTTAGCCGTAATCTCACGTTTGGTTTACAACTGTCAAAACAATGTCAGAACTAGTTGTGGCTGCTACAGATCAAGATGAACCTTTGAAATGTCAGAATGATCTGTTACAGGCTTTATCCGTGTTTAAACAACGCTGGTCTTAGCATCATGTGCCTGGAGTGATCTTGGATTTTAGATAAATAACACTAATTAGAAATGAGAGCAGCGGTAGCCCAGTGGTGGCGGCCCCGACTTACGAACAGTAAGTCGTGGGTTCGAACCCAGATAGGCGCATTACTTTGTGTAATTTATTTCATCACCGCTGCTCTCAAACGGTGAAGGAAAACATCGTGAGGAAACCGGCATGTCCTAGAAACAAAAATTCGAAGACATGTGACATCTACCAATCCGCACTGGGCCCGCGTGGTAGATTATAGCCCATTCCCTCTCATTGAGAGGAGGCCGTGTCCCAGCAGTGGGAACATTATGGGCTGTTGATGATGATGAATTAGAAATGTGCTTTTGGGGCCCTGTAATAAGTGATCAAAATAAGGAAAGTTTAGTTGAATAAAATTTAAGGTAGTTAGTAACATAACATAACACCACTCCTGTAATTTTCGAAAGGTTAGGCAGTGGTGGACCTAATAGTGCATCCACATTTCGCCGGTTTTGTTTAAGTCCGATGTAATAGGGTGCGAGCCAATTGCCATCAAACGGGCTCGAATCTAGACTCCTTGGCTGCTACTGAGCAATTCCTAATGAAAAAACCCAATAACACTACTCGACCCGGTAATCTAATCCAGGACCTGATAAGCCAGGACGTTCAGCAGTCGACCACTCTACCGACTAGGCTGTTGTAGATAAAACTCTTCAAGTAAAACAGCTTTATTTTGAAACTTGAATATCAATCCCAGATTTTATACGGAGGATAATCCACATGTTACTTAGTCTTGTGTCTAGGTAAATAAATTCAACATATTCTGATCTCAACATACTATACTTCAGCCAGTACTAAAGACCATCACTCAATACTCCACCCTGAGTATTTGACTACGACATGCGGCCGAGTGAGTGCTTGTTTAAAGTGCGTGTAACTTAACCATGTAAGGTGCAATATACATTTGCGGGTTACACCGCGCGTAAGTCAGTGGACTTATGTGCGTTACTTTACACGATGCATATAACCGCTGGTGTTTGAACTTACGCATTGTAAGGCTGAGGCTACATTAGGCCGCGACACATGAGCGATTAAAACAAGTAAATTAATGCTCACGTATATGGCTACACTCTACATCACATATTACAAGCGATCTTTGATTTCTTTACGCGATCGTAACAACATTACTGTAATCACGGAATCGGCTATACCAAAATAGCGAAATTGAAGCGATTTTATTAGAAAATATGCCGAAATCTCGCTTGTAATACAGCCATACCATGTTTTTCTCGTTTCGCTCTTCCAGAGCATCGCAAATCGCTGCCTAGTGTAGCCTCAGCCTAAGTGTTATCGAGTTCACTGACAGTCAACCACTTTTCAATCTTATAACTTAAGACATAAGGGTAAAAACTGGCAGACCCTCAGTGAACACGGTAGTACTCGTACATGCACCAAGTACAAGTGCACGAATGACTGTGCAAGATTCGTGTCGCGTGCGCCGACACGGAAGGTATTCATAGAATAGCGTCTAGCTTTTGTTTGCCCATGTCCAACATGCTCACAATCTAGTAACGCTCGCGCAGGGTTTTTGTCGCAAACCTGTGACGTCGTTAACGTCAAATACAGGGTGTAAACCACCTCATCACAAAGCCGTTAACCAAGCATTCTGTACATCAAACAAAGTAACTTTACGCAAAAGTTATTGCTGGGAAACAACTTTTCGTTTTTTGAGGTTATAAATCATGTTTTGCGGTAGAACTCAATGTAACGCACTTAAAACAGTGTGCTGGTGGATGGATTGAATAGTACGGGGGTCGTGGCGGTGTTATAAGTTAAAATCTTACAAAAAAAACTTGTCAGTATTTAAAAAAAAAACTTGTCAAAAAGTTGTAACTTTGACCCCCCATATCTCCGTAACTAGAAGGTTCTCAGGTATGGTGTAGAACAAAAAAATGATCACAATGATGGGGAGAACAAGTGCCTTTCGGCTTCGTGAAGAGGTGTTTTACACCCTTTATAACCATATATGACATATTAATGATGATGTGTTCACTATACAGTCATGTCATTTCTCTCAGAAACCACCAGTTACAGCCACTGTAAGAGGGCTTTTAACAGGATTAAAAGCCGAGCTGGATTTAATTTAAACAGTATTTGCGCAGTCCTCCATACTTCGCGGCTTTTATGAAAGATAGATGTAATTTCTCATTCATGTTTCTCTCTAAATTGTAGATTTTACTTATTACGGAACTGACGAAGCCGTTCTACTTTTTAAATAAGGTTACGTCTTTTAAAATTGCTAATTTAAATACTGTCACGTTCGCTCTCTTGAGGTCTTAAGAATAAAATAAGTTTTCAGAACTAAGTAGCTTTCAGAATTATAAAGTGGACTTCGTTAGTTGAAATTTGAGTTCCTCTACCTCCATTTTGTTTTAATATGACACCATAATTAACCCAGTAATAACAGACATTATTAAGAAAACCAAGGGTGTTTCAAATGAAACAAAAACCCCTATTACGGTCATCTTTGTATTTACTATTAACTCACAAAGGGCGTCATCTCCTCGCATTGGGAAACAAAAGACTACCGGCTATGTGAGGGGATGGTTCTATTGATAACGATATCGACACACGATATTGTTGTAAGGGTATGTTATGAGGAGCTCATAGGAGTATTGTTAGTTGTCTTTTGTTTTCTTATTTTCCTTTAGATACATACTTTTAACATCCCTGTATCCGCCTAAATGCGTGTATCTATAGTTAAACTAGCTGACCCAGCAAACATTGTTTTGCCATATAAATTATTTCCAGTTAAAAAAAATGTTAGGGGTGGATAACCCCACCCCTAACACACTTAGGGGTATGAAAAATAGATTGTAGCTGATTCTCAGACCTACTAAATATGCATATAAAATTTCATAAATATCGGTCAAGCCGTTTCAGAGTAGTATGGTAACTAACACTGTGACACGAGAATTTTATATATTAGATTTGTAGAGAAGCGAGATAATGATTGTATAAGTGGATATTATATAATTTAGATGGATTGAGAAAACTGTACGAAATTGTTTAGTTCTTCAGAATCTATCATGTTCTATACAAATTAAAGTGTTTTTCAAACATATTTCATTAAAAAATCTCGTGTATCTGAACATCTATATAAATCCATAGATCTCTCTGATTTCCAGGTTATGAATTTTCTACAAACTAAAAATTAAACTGTGCAAAAAGTCCTGGAAAATATAAGTTTTTATAACAAAGTGCACCTAGATAGCGGTACGCCGCTCCCATCCAGGTCATCTCCAGCATAATATGAAGCTATAAATTTCCCTGGTGGTCAGGAGTGTTATCACCTTCATAGCACCTACCTCCTCACAGAATTCATGAGACACGGACAATGGTTATTGTCGCCTGCCCGCCGTGATATAAGGCGAACATTAGTTACATTTTGGGGAATATTATGGAGATATCTTGAATAACGTGTGCGATAATTTAGGAATTCTATGGTAAACGCCAGTAAATAGCTAAAGATATGTGATAGTCGCGGTTTAAATAAATGTTTAGATGAAATAGAAGAAGAAGATGAAAGAGGCAGTTCTTCATGAGTATGAGCAAAAGAGTCAAAAGGGCAACATAACGCAACTTGAAAATGCATATGAATATGTCGTCACCACTGAAGTGAATGTATTAATCATTATCGGTGTTATCATTGTTTTTATTTTTATTGCCGAAAGTCTTACGAGCGGCAGTACAGATGTCAATTGAGAAATTTATCGCCTTGATATTATCTTGAATGTCAACAATTTAAGAGTAAGAGAGTCTATTCACGAGTGGATTCTAGCGTTTCAAAGTTTCACTAGACATTCCCAAGTTGAAGGTCAGCTGATTGCTGAGATACTGTCTCCTGCAAAACAGGTTCACGATTCCAGTATTATCTTGAATGCCAAGGCTATACATTCCTCTCGAGTCTTGCTCGATCGAGATTTTACCGAGTGATTCATAAATAAACTCCCACAAATTCCCTTAGCTTGGCGTTTAACGGCTAAAATGTGGGGAATTTTTATCAGAGATACATACCTGCAAGGAAGACGACCCCGTATGAATTATGCACTTGATGAAACATTACTCGAGTGTTCTGACCGGGGTCAATAACCCATCTATATGGAAGAGATGACAATATAAAAGTCGGGCGCTTATAAATGTGCGGGCTTCGTCCGCATTGTGAGCCGAGAATGGAGTTTGCATATTTTTCTATTCTAGATACTGTTGCTGAATGATTTCATATTTATCTTTTAAATGTTATACGGCTTCACCCTTCCGTTTTTATGATTTATTTCTGTTCCAACAATGCTGAAATTGGTTTGGTATGATAAGCTATTCAGCGTCTATCTTTTCTTCAATATTTCTTTATCTATACAACATTATTTTTTGTTTATACTAAACCCGAAAAGGGGTCATTGTACTCATCATTTTGAACAACTTTTTCTATGGACGAAAAAAAAATCAGCTGTTCCCTACATTAATGTTCGCATAACTCGTCAAAATGTAGGGAACAGCTGATTTTTTTTTCGCGATTTCAAGGTTCGTCCCATAGAAAAAGTTGTTCAAAATGATGAGTACAATGACCCCTTTTCGGGTTTAGTGTAAACAAAAAATAACCCTGTATATATATATCCAAGAGTGTTAGTGTTAGGCACTTTCCATCCATCAGAGTTACCTTAATCCTTTTTCCCTTTGAGTCTAGGAATAACTGTCAGTACCTACCTATATCCCTCAACTCAATAATAGCACAAAACTTCAATAACAAGATTACTGTTCGGATACGTCAAACACTAAAAGGATTACGTCGTCCATGGCATAGAAAATAAAAATTGATGTAGGGGTGCTTAAAAACGTATCAGTCAAAAACTAGACTGAATAAAAACTGTATGTAATCCCATAAGTGGGCTAGGGAGGTCGGTTATCGTCGTGAATGGAGTCCGTGTACTCCTTCTAAGACTCGACGTGACAAATTGCTCTCGTATCGCTTTTCATCGGACACTTTTTATTCCGAGTGAAATTTTCGCGGGAATATTTTTCTTTAGTGAACGGCCATGATAAATGTTTTTAGGTATCTTAGAGTTTGTGTTAAACTTATGTTAGCTTACAGATAAATACTCGTATGTTTATGTGGAATTCGATTCATTGGAGTTTTGTTTTGTTTCTTGTTTGGTTAACTTTCAAGAACACTCGAAAACCTAAGATTTATTATACTTTTCTAGCTAAGTCTCGATGAAATTGGTGTTGTTTTTATGACTGTAGGCCTATAAGACGATAGACGAGTAAAACTTACACTTAGGCAGTGGTTTTGGACATGATTCATCAATCTAGGTTATAAAAATGTACTAAAATAAAAAAAAGTTAGGGTCCGGCCCTGTTTTGTTGCCACCATAAACCGAAGAAACTGAACATATAACATTTTTATTAAAGAATTACATCTTCCTTCCTTCTAGATAAACGAACACGCATCAACGTCCCTTATTTGAGTAATATTTACGATTTCGTTGAAACATGCTACACGCGATCCCAATAAAACTTTTATTGGTTCCCATTAGAATTCTCTTTTACGATTTTGTATCAAATTATACCTGGCTACCTACATGAAATTATACAATATTTGACCCCAACTTGTAGCGCTTTTAAAGGCTTATAAGTCCTTAATATGCATTTAAGTGTTTTACATATTCATCACCTGAAAATACAGTTAGGCTACAAAGCCTGGAGGCAATCTCAACACCCACTTACTCAACCCTCCGATCTGCTCAATTCACTTCACCGTTTTATGTTTTACTAAGCCATACAAACACGCCCAAGCCTTTTAGCATCTCGCGATCCATTCCGGTGTATCCCTAATCCAATTCAAATACTGACCACATCATTAATTCTGTACAGTATCGCACCCTCAAAAAGCTTCGTCTTCGATATTTCAACGGGAACTATTTATATTTGTGGAGCGGTGTAACAAAGGCGCGGGCCATAAATAAAGGTCCCCGCGCTCTACCCCTGGGGATACCGCCTTGCTGCCTTTGATACGGTCCCTTTTCTTATTTTGATGCGGTCTAATGTAACTGACTCCTCTGTGTATCACTCGCTTTGTACGCACTTCATAAATCATTACCTGTTCGCGAGAGTTGTACGAGTTCCTGAGTGGCAGGTTGTCTGTGAACATCTGTTAATGCACTGTTAGTTATTGTAGATGAAAGTGCTGTAGGTATCTTTAGGTGTTGTAAATTTGCAGGAATTGCTATTGAAGACAGTGTTAAGGAAGTAGAAGATAGTTCAGTGATTATGATAGTGACTGGTGGTTTAGGTAAAATAGATAAAGAAAAACATAGTTAATATAGAAAAACAGCCAGAAATGTTCCGAAAATTGCTTCAGACTCTAAAATAACAAACAAAGGTTTATTAAATTACTTATCACTACCAAACACTAATACGATAGAGATACATTTCACGTAGTCGTTTGTAGGGATTCAGTTTCCGTATCAATTACACATGAGCAAACTGCTAAAGGTACGGTTAACTGTTATTAATAGTTAAGTTGTAGGCGACCACGTCTAGAGACACACGTATGGTGGGCACAGAGCAACTAATTTAACTTCAATTTATTGCAGGCGTCTAGCGAACCCAAAGCGAGACCAATATTTATGATTGGGAACCGTCAGCTCAGCCGTTCGTTCAATGCGCTCGTCATATCTTAGCCAAGTTGTTAGTAAGAACTCCTCTAGGATATCCACATGTGATTTGCAGTACAAGTTCGCGCAAGTTGGATTTAGTTTATCGAGGTCGCAACTTAGGTTTCAGTTTCCACATAAATATTATCATAACATGAGTTAGTGAGTGAAATACGTTTGGATATTGATTCTGAGATGCAGTTTCTTTAATCTATAGGACTGGTTTTGCACCTTATAAGTGCAAGTAACATTTATTAATATTATTTAGTTGCAAATATTTAACGCCTATTTCCATCGCATTCACAACAATTTTAAACGAACAACCAACGCGATCGTACCGTTCCAGATTATTGGTACACTTAACTCTGAAGGAGCAGCATCCAGATAACGCGGTACAAAAATAAGTCTGGCTTAAGTTTGCCTTGAGTGTTCTGATAACGGCAAAGATATACAAGACTTGACAGCTAAAGGAGAAGTCAAGGACCAAAAAGTAAAAAGTTAACTACCAAATGGTGCCACTTTTGTGGAGCTACACAAAAACAAATCTCGAAACTGTAACGTTGTTTTGCAGTAACTGTATAGTACTTTACGTATAAATTAAACTCTGCTTCATTCGCCTGTTTAATGAACAGTGTAGCTCCGCTAAAACTTTGCGAGCGAGATAATACATTATGTCGGCTTGTCGGCACAAATAGGAGAACCGCTTAACTTTTATTCCGTTGCGAACTACGTAACATTGAAAATGTGGCCGAAGTTCATTCATTAACTCTTTATAATGACTATATGTGAGGTAGTTTACTGTTAGCTAACTTTAAGTGCATGTCAAATGGGAATTGTTTTGGATGGATTGATATTACTGGCAAAAACCGGAAAGTTTTGCATACTGTTTATTCAGACCATGAACTCAATTACTGAATCACTCACAATGAAGTTTGACTTATATTTAGTTCTGTCCGTTGTTTTTGTGGACAATTAAAGCGAGCAATTAACCCGTACCCTTTCGTTCAACTAATTAGTGAATCAAACTTTGCATGATCAGCTTAAATAATACTGATTCAGCAGGGACCCCAGACACAGCTGAGTTCTATTTTCACTTTGCAAGTACCATGAATCATTTTGGGTAAAATTAACTTATAATTACTGAAGTATTACAAGATAATTAGGAAAATTTTGAGTCAATTCGTTCAACCAAGAAACGAAGAGGAAAGTTTTGGTACTTAGCATTAACTAACTTGAGAGCCTGGAGACCAATTTTCGAAACTATATTTTTAGAATGTGTCTCATGGAATTTCTTTTAACAACTCGGTAAAACCTGCCTGTTTTAAATATTAATCTAATTATTGAGATTTTTTTTTGTGAATAATTGTTTTAAGATTATGAGGAAAAAGTAAAAACACGCAAATGAAAATGAAGGTCATTTAGTGTTACTTAGACTTTTTTAAATGATGGTAAATAAGAAAGCAAACAGCACAATATTGATAGGTGTTTTGAATTCTGCAAACAGTAAACTGAACAGTGCACAGCTTAGATAGGGTTGTGTGAATTTCTGAATTTGAAATGCCGAATCCCATACCAACAAATCGGATTTCGCAGAAACAGCGTCAATCCGTTTGTACGGAACTCACTGCTAAAACACACATCATTGGATTTTGAAGATCTGTGTTTAAACCCAGAAATGTTAGCTCTCATCCACACAGTATGATTATGTCTTTCACTGCAGTATAAATACATACTGCAATATGGTTTCGTTTGTGAGTGGTGGTTATAAATTAGGCGTACCGCAAGGATCACTCATATGCCCCGCGCCGTTAATAAAATACTCAAGCTTATTTGTTTAAAACTGACTCATAAAACGTTCAAGTAGTTATATTTTAAAAGGATAAGGGCGAGATAAAGCTGTCTTATGAACAAACCTTTTTTTTTCTTAACCTTTTTGAATACTTCTTCGTCCTCATCATTTATAGAAAAAACTTCCGAAGTTATTCTTTATTACAAAATATATGAAAACAATGGTAGCTCTATTTTCTCACCAAGTTATTAACGTTAAAGTGTGAACAAGCCAGTTTTTGTGAGTAGCCTTTTAGAGTGTAGTGCAGTTTCGAAATTCTAACCAGTTAACTTTTAACATTTGGTTGAGCGCGGTAAGTGCTGATAACAGTTACCTAGCTGGCAATTTATTGACTCGAGCTCGCACCCCCTGGGTCCTACTTACGTACGTGAATTTCGGGTTTTGAATTTATATTTGCGAGCCAAATATTAGAGAGAAGATATTTACCACAACACACTAAAATCGTGTTCCTGTAAATATAAACCCAAATAAACGAAAGAAATAACGCTGCATCAAATACTTTAGCAGAAATCCAAAAGAAAATTATTCCAGTATTAACTAGAAGTTAATAATTAATATTTTTTATCGAAAACAGAATATTAAAATGTAATTCTGTTTCACAGAACATGAAAGGCATTGAATAGAAAATCAACTCCTGCTTTGCAAGGGTTTCCTTTACCGCTCGTTTGTGAATATTTTAGTGTTTCTTGTTAGCTAGTAACATGGACGCTTTGTCGCGTTTTAAATACCATTCGACATGATTGCCGGGAACGCGACCACCCTGTGTCCTCGTCTGTCATCAGTTACTCGCCGTTTCATGCCACTTTGAGCGCGTACACGACTCGACTCATTTTCAATTTATGACTTAACGCCAGTTAATTTTGAAGCCGCCTGCATTTGTGTCCATTGACTTTGTTGTTGCAGTTTTAGAATTCCGTCTTTGTTATTGTAGTTTTGTTCCTTTGCTTGAACATTGCTAAGTTTCTAATACTTAACGAAATAGACACATTAACTTGTAACTTACTTACATAGTTACAGTCATCTTTTACATAAAACATTTGTCATGTCTGTCACCATCTTTTGGTTTCAAGTGTTGGCCACTTGTATTCAGGTAACTTTTTTTTTGCAAATTTAAAAACGTTTACGACATATGTTAGCAATTTTGTGGTCGACTTGTCTCTTATATTCTGAACATGTGGCCAAGTTGTATCCATATAGATAAGTATAATAGCTGAGTGTGTACGGTATGGTGGAACATTGAGTGCTTTATTTTCGGCTGTTCGTTTTGTTATTTGATCAATTTGGTGATATTTCAATTTACAAATTGCTCAGGTCATATTCTGCACGTTGAGCGCTCTCATTCTTTTGTACCTCTCGCGTAATTGCTATCAAATTGGCTTTACGAAATTGTCGAAAAATGATTCCTTCACTAGTGCCGAATGATACAAACGTAGTTTCCTGCTATTGGATTCCTCTGTAAATAGTTGCGACATGGGATCCCCGTTGTTTGCACAATTAGCGACCCCCCTGCAGCCATTCTTCTTTATTGCTATATCAGCAGCGTCCTGTCTTGTACAGATCAAAACAGTTTTCTTTTATAAACATCTTGTTCCGTTGGACCCCGCCGGGACAGGCGCCGCGTGCAGGTAATAGCGTCTTACAACTTGCACTCGACTAATTGATGTTGTAACTTTCTAAAGAATTTATCCACATTATTTCTACTTCACCTCGCAGGATAATAATTTTCTTGGGTAGTAAAATATAGGCACGGCCCCAGATTTCTTGGATTTCCCTGCTTGCTAACAGGCAACAGCATACGAAACACTTTCTTCTTAATTTACGAGCTGCAGAAATGAAAAAAGCTAGCTCACTCGCCTGTAAGTAAAGCAAATTATATCATAAATCAAGCATTCAGTGTTTGAGTTGTAGGTACAGGTAAGTTCCGCGAATTTAGCTAACAATAAGCTCTTAATCCTTATTCGAAGGAACTTGACACGTCGGCGTCGAATCATGGAGCTTTTATTTCCAATTCACTTCGATTAGGCACGTTTTTGCCCATTCCCTGTAGAGCGCGCTTGTTCCCCAATGTTTGTTATTGTAACAAATGCCCAAACACAACGTTTGTTTTGGCTGGTGAGAACAAAGACCTTCAGCTTTTTCTTGGCACGAGGGACTTTAGTTTCGCTTGAAGTTTTTACGGTGTAAGTGTAAAGGTTGCATAGCACCCTGTCATTAAAGCACTGGCAGCTAATATTATTCTTTATATGTAGCTATGACAACATCAAAAATTTTACAATTGTCTTGTCAATATGTTTTCTGTATTAAATACATTTTTCGTAAAAGTTTACGTTATTAATCTTCAACTGCGCTACTGCAAAGATGAAACATCAATAGGTTATGGACCGTTGTTTACACGTTAGAAGATCGAAATAACAAAAGTAACTTCGAAAATGGATGCTATTTCGACCAAAGTGCAAATTGGTAACTTAGTGGGTACGGCGAACTGGGCCACATGGAAATATAAAATTCTATTAATGCTTCAAGGCATAGACGGCGCGAGAGAAGTTGTCGAAGGTACCCTAACTAGGCCATCTCTGGCAGAAGTTGGAACGGGAGCAGGAGAAGCAGATGTCGCTGTTTTCAATTTGGCACTATCCAAATTTAAGAAAGCCGACACAAATGCACTCTTAATCATAACGACCAACATGTCGGAGGACACACTACGGAAAATCATGAGGTTTGAAAGCGCGCGGGAAGTCTGGTTGGAACTGCACAGGCTGTTCGACGGACAGACTGAAGACAAAGCCTACTCATTATGCACGGAGTTCTTCAGTTTTTCTCATAATAAAGAAGACGATGTTTCGACTATGATGTCAAAATTGAAAAACATCTGGAACGATCTCAATAATGAAGTTACAAAAACTGATGCCACGACGAAACTCCCTGAGCTGTTCTTAATATGTAAGATCATGGACTGTCTGGATGATCGATTTTTTGCGTTCAAATCAAGTTGGGCACTTCTATGCAAGAAAGAGCGAATAATTGAAAACTTGACAAGTCAACTTTGCGCATTTGAGAGACAATTGCAAGGCAAAGCGGAACAGACTAGTCAAGAGGCCCTAGTCACAAGAGATTCTGTGCACAGCCAAAAGCAGAAGAAAAAGATTCCAATAAAGTGCAATTATTGTTCGGAAAAAGGGCACAGGGTTCGAAACTGCCAGAAGTGGATAAAGGATAGGCGACCCCCAAAGCCAGGCACAAGCAGTTCGAATCAAGCTCACAGCACAAACACAATGACAATGGTGGTAAATACCTTAAATGGAATCGCAACTGACCGTGTCAATTGGTACGTTGACAACGGAGCCACCGTACATATCGCTGTGAGGCGTGACTTCTTCTATGATTTTGAAGAATTTAACTCAAGTCATACGATAATGACAGCTGACGGAACAAAAATTCCAGCCTTGGGAAAAGGATCTGTGAAAATAGAGTCGACAGTGAACGGCGTTACAAACCAAATCAACTTAGCAGATGTTTGGTTGGTACCATCACTGATGAAGAATCTTTTCTCTGTATTAGCGGCACAAGACAAACTTGAGAACAGCGTTTTTTCGTCGACAATCCATGATTGCAAGCTAGCTGTTGGAAAACGCATCTGGATAGTTGGAAAGAGAGTACCGAATGGCGGACTTTACAGATTGGCAGTAAAGACAGTACTTCAGAAACGGCATATTGAAGTGAATGCTGTGACTGGATCCAACCTGCTTCAACTATACCACGAACGCTACGCACATCAAGACAAGAGACATGTATGCGATTTAGTCAAAAGGGAACTGGGCATAAAGTTGCGTCAAGATGATAAAAAGTGTGAAGGCTGCATCTATGGCAAGTCACATAGACTCAAGTTTGGAACAAGGGAAAGAGCTAAATTTCCTGGAGAGTTGATACATACTGATGTTTGCGGACCATTTGAGCCAAGCTTCTCAAAATACAAGTATTACGTTTTATTCAAGGATGATTTCACAAAATATCGCATGGTCTATTTCATGAAGAACAAGTCCGAAGTAAAGATGAAGTTAACACAAATGCTGAATGAAGTGAAAACGTTTGGACATACAGTCAAGTGCATTCTCAGCGACAATGGAGGAGAATTTGACAATGAAGATGTTCGAAAGATCCTGAAAAAGCACGGAATACAACAAAGGCTTACGATGCCATATACCCCGGAGCAAAATGGCTGTAGCGAACGAGAAAATCGTACACTCGTCGAGGCTGCAAGAGCCATGATGTACACGAGAGGGACATTGCCACAAGCATTATGGGCAGAGTTGGTAAATACCGCCGCATACGTACTTAACCGAACTGCACGTACACATGTAGCGGGTAAATCACCCTTCGAGTTATGGACAGGGAAGAAGCCAAAAATTTCTCATTTGAGAGTAATAGGCAGCACCTGCTACGCTCACATTCCCAAGCAGAAGCGAAGGAAGATGGAGAAAAAGGCGATCAAGGGAATACTGATCGGTTATGAGAACGATGATGGCTATCGAGTCTGGACAGGCATTCAAACCATCAGGTCCAGAGACATCACCTTTGAGACGGATGTTGAATTCAGAATCATAACGTCAGCTCCGGAAAATCCTGATACTGTAACAGCAGATAGGAGTTCCGAAGTAGAGGGAGATAGAGGATACAACCACATCAGGATATTACCTGAAGCAGAACAAGAAGTTATCGAAGGGGATTTAATGCCCGAAAATGATCTAGAGGGAGAAAGTTCAACAAGACCGGAGCCAAACACTTTTGACAAAGGAGCAACAAGTCCAGCTCCTATAACTGTTGAAGACACTGGAGATCAAGTTCAAGCCAGGTCACCAGAGAATCCAATCGAGGAATTTGTCGATGCTGAAAATGGGGAAGAAATTCGCGAACCCATCATTGATGTTAGCGATGATGACGAAGATAATCACACTCAACCAAGATACTACTTGAGGGATAGGAGCACTCTGAGTCGTCCTAAGAAGTACGATGACTACATCTGCTCAGTAGGAACAGAACTTTTTCCAAGAACCTACAAAGAGGCCATGGAAAGAAATGACTGTAAAAAATGGCTAGAAGCTATGAAAAATGAAATGTATTCACTGAAAGATAACAATGTTTGGACCTTATGTGAATTACCACCACATCGAAAAGCATTGCCGTACAAATGGATTTTCCGAATCAAGCGTAATCCGGATGGATCCATCGAAAAGTACAAGGCACGACTTGTGGTAAAAGGCTTCCGGCAACGAAAAGGTCTGGACTACGACCAAACCTTCAGTCCAGTCGCGAGGATGTCGACAATCAGATCGCTTCTAAGCGTCTGCGCTAAAGAAAACTTATATATGATCCAATTTGACGTCACAACTGCTTTCCTGAATGGAAAATTAGAAGAAGATATCTACATAAAGCAACCAGAAGGGCTTGATGATAAAACACCAAGAGTATGGAAATTAAATAAGAGCCTGTATGGCTTAAAGCAAGCTCCTCGCTGCTGGAATTCATGCTTTGAACAGATACTTCTTGATCTCAACTTCAAGCAGTGCGATGAGGATTGCTGTCTCTATACAAAACAAGTCGGAGACAAAAAGATCTTGTTCACCCTGTATGTTGATGATGGATTAGTCGCTGCATCGGATCAAAAATTGGCAGAAAGCTTTCTAAACGACTTAAAAAAGAGTCTGAAGATCACCAGCAAGCCAGCTTCCTACTACTTGGGTTTGGAGATCCATCAAGAAAAGGACTTGGTCTCAATCAACCAAACCGCTTACACCAAAAAGTTACTAGAAAGGTTCCATATGGCCGATTGCAATCCAGTAGCAACACCTATGGATAGAAACAATGGAGATGCTACTACATCAGAGGAGAGCACTGAATCAGGGAAAGTAAGCTTCCCATACAGAGAAGCTGTAGGAGCGCTGATGTACCTCATGACGGGCACTCGACCAGATATAGCCTATGCGGTTGGTGTAGTGTCAAGAAAGTTGGAGAACCCGACACAGGCAGATTGGCTGAAAGTAAAGCGTATCTTTCGGTACCTCAAAGGTACTTTGAACCACGGCATTCGATATCAGGCTAACTCGATGTGCAGCATCGAAGGTTATAGCGACGCGGATCATGCAGGTGACAAAATGACCGGACGGTCCACCACGGGTGTCACGTGCCTGTTTGCCGGAGGGATCGTCTCGTGGTTGAGTCAGAGGCAACCTTCAGTTGCTCTCTCCACCACAGAAGCTGAAATCGTCGCGGCAAGCGAGGCTGCGAAAGAACTGGTATGGCTGCAGAGAATTTATGGCTGTCTAACCAAGCTGGATGGTATACCAACTCTGCATGTTGACAACGAAGCCGCAGTCAAACTTGCGCACAATCCAGAATTCCATAAAAGAACGAAACACATAAGTGTAAGACATTTCTTTGTCAGGGAAATGGTGACAGAAGGAAGACTGATTGTGAAGAGAATCGACACTGCGAATCAGCTTGCAGACATGATGACAAAAGCTGTCCCAAAACCAACACTTCTCAAAATGTGCTGTGGATTGGGGCTGCATAATATTTTCCACCATTGAGGGAAAGTGTAAAGGTTGCATAGCACCCTGTCATTAAAGCACTGGCAGCTAATATTATTCTTTATATGTAGCTATGACAACATCAAAAATTTTACAATTGTCTTGTCAATATGTTTTCTGTATTAAATACATTTTTCGTAAAAGTTTACGTTATTAATCTTCAACTGCGCTACTGCAAAGATGAAACATCAATAGTAAGCACTTGGAAGCGATCGTTTATTAGTATTACAGAACATTTTGAAGTTATATGCTCTTCTTACATCGCTGAGTATATGAAAAGAAATTAGTTCAGTCCGAGAATAAGTTTCCTTATGTGAGTTAAGAAGGCAATATGAGATTTCAACGCTTCACCGAGTCACCGTAAAATTGCTGACTTTATCATAATCTCCTGGGCGTAAAGAGTTCATTTCAAGCCGGGTTCCTCGATTCTATGCCAATTTAGGTCATTCTTCGGATCTCTGCGATGTCGTCGACGTCTTTCGATTTAATCCTTTTTATCAGCCTATTTGAATTTTGCTCCTCGTGCCAAATGCTGAGGATGAGATAAGTATTCGTTCGGAAAACGCAAACGTTGAACAGTTTCATGGATAGAAATATGGGTTTTGTTCTTAACTGCAGTACTTCCACAGTTTTTATGCCTTGTGACTGGCACTGTTGAAAAAGTCGCAACATTTCATTGTGGTCTTTGTTTCGACAATTCAAAAGTGCCTTTAGCTGGCCTACTTGAAATAAATCGCTTTGTACCTACTATTATATGTGCAGATTTTTCTTACTAATTAAACAATGAGATTGCATAAGGCCATTTCTAAATCTATTAATTGTGACCAGTCGTCCGCACACTCTGCGATTTGCAAAATTTGTGCAAAATCATGGCTCTGTGCTTCGACAGCAGAACGACGAGTTATGAGGTTCGGCCATGCTTACCATTGATTATGAAGGTATATTAAACGTGGACATATACGAGTATTTTACATTAAGTAACAAAGGTGCCAAAGCTTTATTGATGTTCAATGAAAACACATTAAAACTCTGAGTCAATAGAACAAAAACAAGAAAAAGTAACTTTGGAACGTTTTCAAAGGTTCGTAGTGACATTTTCTTTACCGTAGCGAGTGCGGGCGGATTGTCCGAAACTTTTGATTTATGCGCATTTTGACGGTGCCACGGGGTTTGAATATAATCCATACCATTTTACTTATGAAAGTTATTATTGTATAAACACATGAAAGCACTTTTAATCACAACTTTTTAAGTTTAAAAGCGGAATGTTTATTATCATTGGAGCCTTTCTCTTGCCCTAATCCTAATTTATTTGAGATGGATTCTTCTTCTATACCTCTTTATTAGTAGTCTCCCTAATAGGTCTTCATAGGTCTCAAGACAGCTCTGATTTGACGAATTCAAGTGCGTTTTATAATTATCACTTGCTTCGGTGAAGGAAAACATCGTGAGCAAAGCAGCATGCCTGAGAGATATTTTTCTAAGGCATGTTAAGCCAAGTCAGAGGCCCATGGGCGACATAAAAACTGTGACACCAGGATATTCCCTAACCACTCGATTAAAAAAATACAAAAATTTGTCACCGTCTTTCTGGTCTGTTACTTATCAGCGTTGTAATTCACGATCAAACTTAAATAAACAGAATCCTCAAAAAAGAACCTGTATTTTAAATATAAATGTTGGTATTATACCCTTGCTACCAATTTAATAAAAGGTAAAAATAACAATTATAAAATTAAAGTGGGACCACAAAGCCGTAGTAGTGAGTTCATTGTGAGATTGACCTTACTATGGTTTCACAATGTCGGCTCAGCTTTGTTCTTTTCATTATATTAAATGAAAAGAGTAATGTGATTTTGTAAATCACAGTAGCTGAGTTAATGTGAACATTTTCATTGTATTACATTTTTGGGTATTTCATTTTAATAAAAACATTAAAATAGAACGAAGTATTTAACTGTTATTTTACGAGTGCTAGCGTGAGTTGGTCAAAGTCCTATTAGGTTTTTCCTTTGCCTGTATTTCACGTTGTTGATGGCAAAAAGCTCGTCCTTTATTATATGGAACTTAATCCTAACTGTCAAAATGTGAGTGTACTTCATCACTACTGGCTAAACTCTTTGAACAACATTACGTTATGTGTCAAAGTACGGTCGAACAAACTATTTGGTTTACAGTTTAACGAACAAATTACATTGTAAAGTGTAAACCAAATAGCTTGATCGACCGTACTATAAAGGGTGTGAACATCCTCATCACGAAACTGTCACCCGAAACATTTTCTGTACATCAAACTAAGTAAGTTAATGCAAAAATTATTGCTGGGAAATTACTTTTTTTTGGGGGGTGAAAAATTTTATGTGGTAAAACTCAATGTGACACACTCAAGAAATTATGCTGATGGATGGATTAAGTAGTACGGGTGTCGTAGAGGTGTTTAAAGTCTTACAATAAAAACTTGTATTTAAAAAAAAATGTGGAAAAGTTGGAACTTTGACCCCCAATATCTCCGTAACTAGAGTGCTCCCAGGTATGGTGTACTTAGAGCAAACAAAAAATCGCAATGACGGGGAGAACAAGTTAGTGTCTTTCGGCTTCGTTTAGAGGTCTTTTACACCCTTTAGAAATGTTGATACTACTAGCTGACCCACGCCACTTTGTCTGCGTCACTTATGAGAAAAACGAAAGCAAAAAAAAAACCCGTTTTTGCAACATTTTTCATTCCGGCTCCGCTCCTGATAGTCGTAGCGTGATGTTATATAGCCTAAAGCCTTCCTTGATAAATGGACATTGAAAAAATCTTTTTGTGTTACATATAACCCAAAAAGATTTTTTCAATTTGAACCAGTAGTACTCGTCCCGCTGACTCGTCATTTGATGATTTCAGATCCAGAAAAAAAATGTGGTTAGGTTTTGCCGTCGCGGCCCTCTACGCTCTACTTAAGAAATCTTTTTTTTTTCAGTTGTGCTATTGTTTTTTTTCGTGTATTTTGTTTTATGATAAAATTACGATAATTTTGCAATAAACCAGTTGACTGAACCGCTTAGGCCCAAAAATGGGCATTCTCCTTTAAACACCCAAAACATTTTATCACATTCAAATTTAATTCGTGTAATACAATTGGTATTACACTATTTCATTAGCCAAAACCCTGAACTAATTTAAACCATTTAGTTCATCAGAAATCGATTTTACATCCCATCCATTAGTTATTTAGTACTTATTATATCCATGATTATTTCATACAACGGGCTGCGTTTAATTTAAACGGTGTCAATTTTACTGTTAATTAGAATCCAGCCGGATAATACAATGATTAATTACCATTTCGATTCATTACCATGAATTTGCAAAGACATTGCTGGACTATTTAATGATGAAGAATGATTGCCGTTACAGCAACTTTCTATACAACAAAAGTAAAATTAAAGCGCATTTTAAGTGCTATCTATAATCTTTATGATTTCATATCTCTCGAAATAACTATGACAGATGGATTCATTATTAAAGAACAACATAAAGATGTAACTTAAATCTTTCGGAGTAGAAATTTTCCTGAAGATGTGAGATAAGCACTAAGAGCTTTCTCTGAACAGTTGTTTAATCCACTTACTCTCAAAAAATCTATTTGTTTCGTTGGACGGAACTAAGACAATGAAAGGGTAGCTTTTGTTGATCACGCCGAAGCCTGCCTTCATCTTGATAACTTATCGAAGACTGACCTAGAAAGTAAATAGCACTGTTGGAATTCCAACTCTCGGCGCTTAGCTGAACGTTGTAAATCAGACAGTGGATTTTTATTTAGGCATTAATTTAAGTGTTACTTATTGTTAGTGAAACCTGGTATGACTCTTTTGTTTTAGAAGAGGTGTATTGAGTGGAATAGTAGTTGCTTTGTTAGGCTGTTAATGAAGAGGATTTAGTTATCCTTATCATTGAAAGCATCAAACAAATGGTTGATTAGTTTGCCATATATAAAAGCACCGCGTAAGAAATTAGTTTCAAAATTTCTTTTAACCGTAAATGCTTTCATGTTGGAACCGATAGTTCCAATTTCATTCAATTCTTAGATCGAACGTGTGTTTGTGCTGAGTGTCCTCGATTTAATTCAATTATACCAAACCGATTGCCAACCAACTTTTTTTCCAAGAGTGAGCGACATGCGAAGTGATGTTAAACAGAGTTTCTGATTTTAACTTCAGTATCTTGCTTTAACCTTTTAGAACAAATAAAATGTTATATCTGTATAATGTTCCTACTTAAGACACCTTTCTCTGTATAAGATTGTACAACCGGAATCAGGACCTATAAATCCTTGATCAAGGTAAATACAGATGTCTGATTATGATTTCCCATTGATACGAGTAGGCACATTCGTTTCAGAAATAATTCAAAAGCCAAACCATTTGTGTAATGAAGTGTGTACAATACAGAATAGTTAGTAATCATTGATTGGGTTTGACGGGGCTCATTTAGCGCGCATCCAATGCTTTTGAAAGCGCAAATCCGTACATTGTCCGTTCATTTTGTCAAAATACTAGAGGCTACGTGATTCGCGTTACAATGTCCGATGACAAAGGCTGCTCTTTGTGAGAAATTGAGGAAATTGCATCTCTCAAAACGTATTTGAATGCGACACGACGACGTAAAGCGTGGCCTCCTCACCAAATCCGTTTGACTGGTCGCTTGGTACTATCAGCTTTGGTGCTCTCATTTTAGGACCTCGTGGCTAAATAATAACAGCCGCTCGGGTCAAACTTTAGGGTAAGCCGTGCTTGCCTAGGTTTGTCTGTGTTGGATAGGTGATCACCTTTACATACCAAGTTTCCTCTATGCCTCGAAAGGCACGTTTAGATGTTGCTGCATCCGTTTAGACTGAACGCTGACCCCAACATACTTGGGATAAGGCTTGGCAGATGATGATGCTGACACTTGCAGGACAGTCCTGTTCTCTATGAAAGGGTGCTGGCTGTAATCCACCTCGTGGGGAGATTTATAAACGCCAAATACTGAAACGTACCCAGTATGTTTCAGTATTTGGCATCATCATTATCATCATCAGCTTATTAATGTTTCCACTGCTGGAACATAGGCCTCTTCTCTATGAGAGAGAAATACGTTAAAAGGGCGGCCTCAAGGGTGGGTGTTTGGCTGAGGGGTGATAAATGCCACAAGTCTTCGAACTCTTGGTTCTCTTGGTTCTAGGAAATCCCGGCTTTCATCTCATAAAACCTAGTTTGTTTTTACTGGTCGCTTAGCTTCACGCTGCCATATATGTAGCTTATTAGCTGCATAGCTTACGAGTATGTTGTTCACGCTCACTGACTCAGGTTTCATTTATATGAGACGGTGCTTGCAGTACACAGGGTGTGGGGTTGTTAGATTCTACAACTGCTACAAGTCAAGTCATGGAAGTTTTGGTTCTAGTATATACTGGTTTTTAGGGTTCCATAGTCAATTATTTTGAACTTGGATGGAAACAAGTTTTTGCACAAAATAGACAAAAAGTTGTACAAAATAATTTCTGGACTAAGTTTGTAGTATAATCGTACGCAAGCATTTTTTTAACTTCGTTTACTTATTTTATTATCCTGAACGTATCTTTTCTCAAACAAAAAAAGAATTATTAAAATCGGATTGGATTGAACACTTATTGTGACGGACGGGAAACTACGGAACCCTACACTGAGCGTGGCCCGACACGCCGGTCGGTTTTCAACGATGGTTTTCCAACAGCATTTTGGGAAGAGTACTGGTAAAATGATACAAATAAAGGCCGTTAGCCCTGGGCCTTCACAGTGTCTCCGCTCCATGATTCATCTGCGATCGCTTCGATAAATTCTATGCAATACAAAATTCGAACGGCTTCAAAATAAAAGTTCACGGTCCATCAGAGCTCCGGAATCTTAAATTGGATTAAGATTGCCTTAAGATTGGGTTCCATCGTTTGTCAAAGTTAATTGATCTTCTGGAGAAAGGCATGTTTCTGATTGTGCGTTTGCTAATAATGCGCCTTATCCACTCTTTCATCTTCAACTTATTTTATAGGTAATTATAATTATTTTTCTTTATAATTACTTTCTACTGTAATATAACTTTAGTAGGCTTATAAAAGCAGGAGTTACGGAAACTTTTCGCGATATCTTTAATGGTTCATCTCAGTTAATATCATAAAATAGCTAAGCATTCTTTTATTTCCGCGTCAGCTAGATCATAGTCTCTTAAAGGTAAGACAAACTACATTTATTCTACGATGAGCTAATAATATCCAGTAGCAGGAAAACAGGTTTCTAATTCGTTAACATACTTCAAAGTTTTTGTAACTTTCACGTTAGTAAAAGAGCTAAACGTTATAGAAATCTCAGCGTACCAAACTATCCTATTATCAATCCTTTTATGTCCATTCTTTGTTGAATCTGTGACCAATTTCGATGTCATTATTAAAGTTTAATTTGATGAAGTTGATTCCCATGTTATCTGATGCACAGATGGGACAAAAACATAATGCATTTGTCTATTAAGAACATCTTGGGTGGTTCATGACGAAAGCGGTCTGTTTTCCATAACCGGCTTTCCTGTCCCCCTGATGCTCCCATATCGACGTCTTTCCTGTCTCATGTACAGTCAAGGACTGACGTATTTACGGATTTGGAAAAAATATTTTAAGAGAGGTTTTCCTATCGAAAGGATTGAGAAGAGTTGAGATAAAAGTCGATAAGAAAATGCAATTCACAACGCCTGAATCAATATATTAGTAAGAAATCGATGTTGAATTTGTATTCAAAGCATACAAATTGTCTCCTTGACTGTACCATGAGCTCCCCCTGCGGTGACACATGCAGAATTTTGATGGGGCAATGACAAATGAGCAATAAATCAACATGAAAGTTAAGATTTTGTTTATTTAAACTTTTATTGAGGGTTGCGGTTATGAATATTTGGGGTTGTGTTTTGTTTATCTTATTGAGAAGATTTTTGCAAATGTTAGATACTTATAATAAATTACTTCTAGAATGTAAACGAGGGTTATCTGTACTATGGCAATATATTAAAATAAGGAAGCTTAAATTCAGGTTGAATTATAACATTATTTCGACAAAATGGAACACATACAACCGCTAAAGTGCTTCATATTCTTTTTATGGCATTAAGAGTTCATTAAGTCATTATGATTAATGTATGGTTCCACAGATAATATATTACGTGTAGGGCTTGCAATCCGGATATCCGGATATCAGAATTATCCGGATATCCGCCCAATTTTCATATTCGGATAATGAATGCAAGTGTATCCGGATAATACGGATTTTTCGGATACTCGATTTTTTCGTGTGTTCTATGTATATAATACATTTTGCATTATGTGCAATACAAGTAAACACATGTGTTTACTCTACAGACATTATCTACTTACTACAAATTTAAATTTTAACTGAATCTACGTAATTTTCTATTCTGATTATTTTTGATCTAAGTCATTTTTAAAATCAAAGTTGGCAACACTGGCGATAACTAGCTCTCAGCGCCACGCACTCCGCACTCCGCATTATCTGACTAGTCGCACGCACGCTGCGAACGCATTAGGTCGAATCACAACAAAATCGCGAACGTGTAGACGACGTGGTGTGGTTCCTGTCGGTGGCGGCTCATTGAAAGAAATTCCAGTTTAGAACAGACAGCAGTATACGGGAGTGCTACATAGACGTTATTAACAAAGTACGAACAGTTGTGAAGATGTTTAAGCGTTCTCCAACCAAGTCTGAAATATATGACGCAGATGGAGAAAAAACAGGCGTTCACCTAATACTGGACTGTAAAACAAGATGGAGCAGTCTTGCTAATATGATCAGCCGATTTATAAAACTGAAAGAATATGTGCTTAAAACACTTATTGATTTAAAAATGAAAACTACGTTTAGTACACAAGACTTGAATCAACTTGAGGATATATCAGACTCTCTAAGCATTATAAAGGCTACCGTGGAATCAATCTGTGAAGAAAAAGCACACCTGTTGACTGCTGAGATTGGTTTGAAGTTCATGGAGAATAAACTTTCAAACTGCCAAAATAGTCAAATAAGTGCTGACCTTGTGGAGTCACTGAAAACAACAATTGCAAAGCGCCGCGTACCAGAACTTAGTGGGACAATTAAATATCTTCACGACCCAAAAAGCTTTTATGATGAAGCAGAACTCGACACATCTGTTTACCCTTTTGAGAATCCTTCAAATTCAACGGACGATCGTCCATATTATTTCTGCTTATTTTGGAGCACAAGAACCTGAAAATATCCCTAACGAGCCTCAAGTAACTGAAGTTGCTCACGTCATAAAAGGTACAATAAAAGAACAATTTCATGAAGAGATAAATAAAATAATGAAAGCCTCATCTTCAGATCTTACGCGAGGGCAATATGTGCAACCATCTTCATCCCGTCAAAGCGATTAGCTTACTACAATACAGGTAGAAATGGCGCTTTATGATCAAGGAGGCCAAAGGAGCAAGAACTTGGAGAGCGTACAGTGTTTAGCTGGCAATTCCACCCGCTAGTGTAGACGCAGAAAGAGTATTTTCTGCCTCTGGCTATCTATGTAACCATTTACGTACAACCATGAAAGATGACTCTCTGGATTGCTTGAGCTTTTTAAGATCTCACTACCAAAATAAAAATTAAAAAATGCTTGAGATTGAGACAAAGATAAAAGTTGGTTTATGGAGCAAATAAGTATTTAGATTTGTTGTTTGTTATATTTTTTGTATTTGATTTATATGCATATTTGTTTTTTTATTTGAGTGAAATTTGTGCAATAAAGAATAAGAATAGCTGGGTAGTTGGATTATTCAAGAAAAGTTTATGATGATTACATTAGAAATGATAAAAGTAATTTTTTTGCACTTTATGTATGGTTTTATTTGATTTTTGCCTCATAAATCATAACAAAATTGTTGGTTTGTTGATTTAAGATGAAGAACTGTATAGTTGTTAATAAATACTGATACTTTGAATAAATTTCCTTGTTTTAATTGCCTGAGTGCTACAGGAAGAGTATTGTTTTTCATATTCTAGTTTTATTTTTAGTGCCTGTCAAAATTATCTGAATTATCCGAAATATCCGGATATCCGGATAATAAGACTTCCTACTATTCGAATTATTCGGATACTAAAATTTGACGGATAATGCAAGCCCTAATTACGTGGGGTCTACACACTCATCACGCCACAAATATTAAAACCGCCATCGGTTTTAATTACTTGCCGCACAAATATGCAAAATAAATCCTGAAACGCGAATATGAACGCATGTGCGCTTTCAAGCTTCGACGTTTTACGCCCACTCATAAGAAATGTGTGTAAATAACAATATAGGTAACCGAGGGTGCCCGGACATAGTGATCTATATGCAAATGTTATAACCCGATTATTATATTTTCCGGACGGAGAACAGTAAGCCGTGGAAGTAAACCCAGCGATACTCCATCAAAATTTATTGAGGGTTCTGTGTGGCCTCAGCTTTACAATATATTCGTACCCCGGTGTGCTACTGGCTTTATGAAAAACATGTTTTTCCTGGGATGTCCCAATTTGTTTAAATTGATTGATGGTGCCCCGATTGCTGTTCAGATTATACGAGTAAAACATTACAAAGCTTCTTCTTTTGAGGTTTTTGACACGTGTTTTGCATGCCTAGAAAACATGGCCGATTTTATTAAATATGTTGAAATATTTAGTCTACAGTCTAAACATATTATTGTTAACTACGCGTGTGGTTTCATGAAATTGATGTATCGCAAATGTTTGAAAATAAGTACAGTACTACTTTTTATGAATACTTAGAAATACTTTAATAAATATAAAGAAACACTACTAACTAAAATATAAGTATGGGGCTGGATAGGTTACACAACAATTAATTAATATACAAGGTACTACTAACATTTGCTCCCAAAACTACCCAACAAAATAAGGAAAAATTAAGTTAGTAACTATAAATAAATAATGAAAGGTTATTCAATTCTTTGGCCGCATCGGTTATTTCGATTCACCAACATCGGTTATTGATGCGTGATTTTCCCCTCACTACATACAAAGGTACGTATTTGTTGTGCGAATTCCACATTCAAATTAAATACACTCGAGCATCAAAGAGTTTTCATGTGGTTTCGGAAATACGAATTTACGGTTCACTTATTAGAAATTTCGTACGGAAATGTGCCATTTAATTTCGTTCTACGACTTCATTTGCACAGATAATTTATTGTTTGATAAATGTAAAGTAAATTGGAAATTAATGCATTTCAATATTGTTCTTTGATTTGCATTGCGAGTTTAAAAATACGAGTAAGTGTCCGATGTGGTATGTCCTTTTGTAGTTTTATTTACATTAGCTACTGGGTACTTAACGAAATTAATTTAACTATGTTGTACATATAATTTGTGATTGAATAGGAACTATTCTTTTTTAATGGAGAATTTTAAATTAAATGGATGTTATTGTTATTTCTAATTACTTATTGTACAAGCTATTAATACTGCTATAAAATTACTAAAAAAGGAAAAGAATATCTGAAATTAATGCCTTCATAAAAACACGTAACTTAATATCACGCTTGTAATCGATTTGTCTCTAGAAATACATTTGGCAGTTACGTTCAAGTACTATTAAATAGCCGATGGCCGATGGGGCCGAAAAGTTCTGGAGTGGCGACCGCGAACCGGAAGATGATGCGTTAGAAGACCTCCCACTAGGTGGACCAATGACCTGGTGAAGGTTGCGGGAATCCGGTGGATGCGAGTAGCAAGGAACCGGTCAATGTGGCGACACTTGGGGGAGGCCTATGTGCAGCAGTGGACGTCTTTCGGCTGAGATGATGATGATGATGACTATTAAATAGGGGGCGAGCTTACTGCCATCAAATGAGCGTAAACCCGGACCCCGTGGTTGCTACTGAGAAATTCTTGATGGGAAAAATCAATAGCACTTTGCTCGACCCGGGAATCAACCCCTGGACCTCATGCTTAGCAGACACACTTGCAACGACTGGACCAACGAGACTTTCACAAAAATCTCACAACATTCTTCAAACATAGCTACTGCAAAAACCATACAATTCATTTAGAAAACCTGCAATTATATGTAAAATGGTAGGCAGTATAAAATAATTAGGCTATTGTAAAATCTAATAGGATATTGAAGAAATGAGCCGCGAAGTTTTGAATCGGCATCGAAAGCTACAATGGGTGAAAGCAAATAGCTGAGGGTAGGACAAAAGATGGACGTCTATTCTGTTTTTATGTCCCGCTGTGAAAGCGTCTTAACGAATTAATCAACCGATCTGAACAGATTCACTTCGGTGCTCCTTCCGTTTGTAGCAGTTTCGATTTGTTCCAAGTTATGTGCGATTTTTAGTTGAACGATCGCCTTTTTTTCGCATGTAAAATCATCAAATGAGTCCACTCCGGGACGAGCGGGAGGTTGAGTCAAACTTTTACTGACTATAACCCAGCCATGTTCGTTTCTCGCCCTTTGTGTTCTAGGGCCACGGTATCTCTTTCGAACAGTGCCGCAGCCCCCGCAGGCCCTTCCTTTCTGGTGACATCGTTTTGAGGCGCGCGTGGAACACTAACGCGCCGTCGACACAGCCTGTCGTCATAAGACGGTCGGACGACGAGCTAGTCCACAGCTCACCGTCTACGATCGACTACTTCCTTGGTCGCAAGTGGGTTCGATTCCCAGGTCCAGCAAAGTGTTATTGGGTTTTTCCATTAGGAATTTCTAAGTAGCAGCCACAGAGTCTGGATGTGCGCCCGGTTGATGGTGTTAGGCTCGCTCCCTATTACATGGGACTAAAACATAACTTTGAGAAATGTGTGTGTACTATTAGGAACACCTCTGAATAACCTTTCAAGGATTACAGGCGAGATATTATGTTATGTAAGTTTGTTTTCCAGGCCACAAAAGGTCGCATCACGTGATTTCACCACAGTATTTCAATTTCACGCACCGATTTCAATGAGTCTTATCTTCGAGAATTTCTGTGAGAAATCGTACCATGTTATTACTCGAAATTAATACGTGCTCGATTCGACTTTATTACCTAGCTTTGAACGTCGGAATAATAGAAATTGCGAATTTGTTCTGCCCAACAATTTACTCGGGTAATCGCAAGCGTGCGCTATTCCTTAAATTCCCCCTAGTTTGGGCCGCCCCTACCGGAATTCCTTATTCATTTGTGGCATTACATTAGGCGTATTGTCCCAAAATGAGTCGTTGAAAGAAAATACAAATGGCGTCTTTTATTGAGTTTCCGGAATGTGTTGTGTTGTAAAATTGTTTGAGATGCTCGTTTTACGGGTTTTTAATGGAGCTGCGGCAATTAAAAGATCCAATAAGGACTTGATTTGGAGAGACAAGTATTTTTACATGTAGTCAAGACTTTGTATATGGAAATTAACTTTTAAACATTGAGTGACGGAAATTAACTAAAATATTAAACAACGCAACGCATTATTTTTTAATTGATAGGTAGAATAATTCAAGAGGAAGGTTCTAGTATATAATTAGCTGGCGGGCGAAGCCGCACGCGCAGGCATCAGCGTGTTACTCTAATAATGACAACAGCCATATCATTATAATTTAAATCCTAAAAAATAATCTTGAGCAACCCTAGATTCGTTCAGTATTATAAAAAGGTCATTTTTCTATTTATTTTCTATTCAATCTGTTCTCAATGTTATTTTTGTTTAGTTTTCTTCAGAAACGACTCGCCCACAATTTAATGCTTTCCGTATCACTGTTCCGTTGAGTTATTGAATTTCTTTCTAGAAGTTTCTATAATAGGTTTTTCTGGGGAAATATTGACAATACGTGAAATAGGTATGGACCGTTTATATTAAATAGGTTTCAAATTTTTAAGATCATTGCACTAATATCATTTTTTACTGAATTTGTTCCGTTTTGTTCATTAATAAAAAAGCGAAACTGAAATGATCATATTCGTGTTTTTTTTTGTTTTTTACATACCTAGTAAGTAAAAACCAACTTCAGTTTTCATTAGAACTTGTAAGACATACTTATAACATTATACTTATACTTATAACATAAAACGTCTTTTGCAGAAAAGGAATATTTTCATCCTACCTGCTGCCCCTTTTATTTATTCTGGACGAACAGTCAGCCTGATTAAAATGACTTGATTAAATATTCGGAATACTCCGCTTTGATTCCGCACGGGGTCGTTGAAAAATATTTTTCGGAAATTTTTCGATGAGACTCAATGGCATTCTCCAAATGTTTTTTTTACTTTTTTCTCTGCAATGCTCATGTATAATCGGCCTACGTTATAATCAACACTTCTGGTTGACGAAGATTTGTGAAAAACAAAATGCTGTGAAGGCCGTAAAATGCGGTAAAAGGTAAAAGTAGTAACTTTCAAATAGCTATAGCTGATTAAAACTGAAAGTATTAATACAATAGAAAAGTGTTACAATAATTAATACCTAATATATTAGTTTAATTTGACTAAATAATACTTGTGTTATGAAAGACACAACCCAACAATTATATTATACGTCAAAATACAAGCCACTATTACACACTTGAGGGTCTTTATTTTGAATTTGAAAATTGATAATGGTAATTAATATAATTATGTACATATTAATAGAAGCCACAAAACGGTATTAATTGGATTCTATTACGTCACTTGTAGTTTAGTTAGCTATTTACCTACATAGGAAGAAAACAAACTGAGCTGACTTCAAATAGATTTATTGTACATGAAACTAAGGTCCATGTTCACCAAAAATATGACAGTCTGATTATCTGAAAACAGGTGTTTAAAACACTGGGAAAATGTCACAGTGACAGCTGTTTTTAGACAATCAAACCGTCAAACCTTAGTACCTTTTTGCAAAATTATTGCTGCGAAATGACTTTTTTTAGGGTGAAAAAGCATGTATTGTGATAGAACTCTATGTAACACCCGTAAAACATTGTGCTGATGGATTTATTGAATAGTTCGGGGGTCGTAGAAGTTTTATAGTAGTAAAAATCTTACGACAAAAACTTGTATTATTAAAAAACTTGTAAAAATGTTTAAATACGTAACTTTGACCCCCAATATCTCCGTAACTAGAAGGTTCCCAGGTATGGTGTAGAACAAAAAGTGATCGTGATGATAGGGAAAACTTGTGCCTTTCGGCTTTGGTAAGAGGTGTTTTACACCTTTTGTATGCGTGTACAGTCACGAGCATCAATAGATATACACTTTCCTTAATATTATAGCTATTTTCGCGAGAAATAACGATAGTTACAATCGTTATTTCTTGGAGATTGGATCTTTTTCATAAAAATATGAGTTCCAGAATACTATGTACGTAATAACATTACATTTTAATCAGTACATCAACTTAAAAAAACTTGAGTGTGTTAATATTATGTAATTATTAGACGTAACTGTACACATATAAGCAAAGTCATTGACAAATAGAAAAACATTCGGTTTAAAAACCACCAGTTGAATGTAAAGTGTCAATATAGAAATCTAAACATTGGCATTGCCGTATTTGTTATGCGGACTTTTATTGTAATGGTTCAAATGAAATTTTTTACGATTGAAACGGTAACCAATATCGTTATTTATAACTGTGTAAACTATGAGTGTAACTATTAAAATAAATTTCATTTTCAGCCATTCATCATGAATTCGTGACTGACTCAATAGGATCTTTCATTTCTATGTTTGTTTAAAGAACATCATTATAAACACCTTCACTATACTTACATAATAAATAGACGATCTGACAATAAAACGTGTACTGTAACTTATGGTTATAATTATGAATCATTAGCTCAGAACTCGCTAGTATTTGTTTTTGGGTTGCACCGATTTCCAGATACATACTTTATAAATTCACAGATCCAAATCTCATCAGGGCAAACACTTAAATACAAACTAAAAGTACTTTGATTAATAAAATGTATGGGTTTCCAATCAAGTATCTCCAATTCTATATTTTCTAAACCAAAATTCAAGCCCGTCGCGTTCAAAAATGTGGTACCCATTTTTCATCCACCGTTGCCAAATAAGAAAGATCCCCATACGTTCCCCCTGGCAGGAGCTAATCTTACCATCCTTGGATAAATCAACTGGAAAATTGAAAACCGGGGAATCCTCGGATACCCGGTGCAAAACTTAAGACTAACTTTGATTAACCGGATCCCGGATATACCTGATTAAAATTCGTACCAGTTGCAATTGGATATGAGTTTTATAATTATTTTACGGTGTTTTGTTCATATTTTGTTTTTAGTTTTTGATTGAGGTTCGAAGTTTTGACCAGTTAAGGGAATGTTCCTAAAGTTCTGGTTTCGGAATATATTTTTTGGGCTAAGGGGCTAAGGATTGATGTGATGTGGATGAATGAGGCTGAAAGTAAATGACTTGAAGAATAGAGGAAGACCAAAGACAAGATGGATGAACTGTGTGAACGATGATATGGCTTAGAAAGGAGGTCACTACTGAGTTGACGAGAAATAGAGAAATATGAAAAAAGACCACCCCAAATAAACTCGGATAAGAGCAGGATAATGTGGTTGAGCAACGTATTGGGTTGAAATCAACTAAAACTTAAATCCGAAACAAAATAATACTAAACACCCTTTTATTACATACCAATAATGTAAAGAACCAGGATATATTGCAACAAGATTGATACTCAACGTTAGTTTTGTTTCTATTGCGAGACCAAATTGCTTACTCAACTCTTCGATACATACTCGTACAGAACTTTTCTCATACAATGGAAAGGTACGCTTGACTTAACAGACCTACTAAAAGACTTGTACTCTTTCAAGCGATTTATTGACTAAAGAAAATACAGACAGTCGTAAATCAACGTGTTTTCTAAGTGCACCAACAATTGTTGTTCTATCTATACGGACGTCGGACGTGTTCCAAACATGTTGTATCGCGACAACAAAAGTACGACAACATTTACCATTATAAGTCAACACAATTGTATAAATAGATAGCATCGTTCCCTTATCTTTCCATACGTGTCGATATAAAATAGAATTGCGATGTTTCTATCTCGATACAATCGCATAAAAGGGCAAGCGACTTGATTCTGCGACTTCTTCAGATGAAATTTAGATAAGGACGCGTCCTCACGTAGCTTCGTATACTGTAAGTAATTGGATGGGGCGGGCGTGGGGCCGGACTTATCGACACTCGTCAATCGCAATAAAACTCAGCAAATCGCAGTGTGTGGATGGTTACTTATTCGATTTATAGATAGAGGCGTAATTACTGCCTCGTTCGTGTAGTTTCCTTGGTTCAATTAAAAACAAATTTAACATCAGCCAAAAATATTGTCCAGTATTAACTGGGTTGTGGAGGTCAGATGGGCAGTAGCTCCATGTAAAATACTGGTATTCAGCTGCATCTGGTTAGACTGGAAACCGACCCCAATATAGTTGGGAAAAGGATAGGCAGATTATGATGAAATGATGAAGAACTGATAACGACATCATGTGAAAAACCATAAATGAATGTATGAATTTGTTTCTAAAATCGGGTGGTATATTGGATTTTATTACCAGGAATTCCTCAGTAGTAGGCCCTACCCACGGAGTCTGGATTAGAGCCCGAATGATGGCAAAAGGATCCAACAGAACTGGTGAAATGTGAGTGCCTAATGGGTATCGGGAATTGCAAGCTTGATACTATCTTATAGAGAAGTAATGACTACTAGTACTCGTCGCAGTTATTACTGTATTCTCGAAATCAAATGCATTTATCGATTTGCGGTTAGACTCCCGCTAAAGCATGTTCGAAATGTCGTTTTGTGCTAAATTGCTAAATGATACGCTTAGCTGTTATTACGATTGCGTATTGTAGGAGTTTATGGAGTTATGTCTGTATTAGTTACTGTTGAAATATTTAGTTCAGATTTTTAGTTTACCTTTTAAAGATATTTCTGATCTTTATTTATCTTTTTAGTCAGAACCACGAGTTCGGCGCGTTCAGTACCTAGGGTACATGAGTTCTTTTAATGAACATAAAACAGGACACGCAGGACACAACAACCTATTTTTGTGGAACTCTCATTGTATTGTATTGTGTTGTATAGTACAACGGGCTGGTGTCTGCAAGTCCACGTCAAAGCGCGTATCCACCACGCGGGCCCAGTGCGGATTGGTTGATGTCACATGTCTTCGGTTTTTTGGTTCCAGGACATGCCGGTTTCGTCACGATGTTTTCCTTCACCGTTTTTGAGAGCAGTGGTGACGAAGTAAATATTAACACAAAGTAATGCGCCTGCCTGGGTTCGAACCAACTTTACTGTCCGTAAGTCGGGGCCGCCAACACTGGGCCACCGCTGCTCTTTCACATTCTCATCTAAAGTGGTGGAATGATCTAAGATGGTGCAATGACGGTGATGGAAAAATTTAGAATATTTGGTGACTATTCTTTACGTATAATTTTCGTCAGCACGTGAAGCTATGGTTGTTGTAAACTATGATACTTATCGATTACGGGAGTCAGAAGCCCAGAAGTTAACCAACCGTTTGTTTGAGTAACCTTAGTTAAGATCAGTATTTGCCAATAATTGGGCTGTAGGTTTCCGTTGGCGCCCCCTGTAAAAATATACAGTTGCATTTTGTTTAAAGTACCCAGACACAATTTAATTAAGAACACACAGATTAAAGTTTGATACGCATTTTCAATACGGTGATTCTATGGATTGAAAATAAATTAGAACAATACTTACTATAATTGAATTAATAAAACAAGCGAATGGATAGTTATATTAATAATATATAATATCAAATTAACACAATCATGTTGAAGAAATTTGGCACTTAATTTATTCTTCAAACGTAATTATTCCAGGCATGATTGAAACTAATTTAATTTGTAAGAATAATCTTAATTTGTTTTTACTTTCAAATTAAATTCAGCGAAGATTAATGATTACAAAGTTATTGTTGTTTTTAATTAACTTAGCACTTCGTTTTACTTTAATTATTTTGTACGTTATTATATTATTCTAACCGTATACTTTAATTGTTACAGGTATGTACAATGAACCGTTGTATGAAATGCTCAACTAAGAAAAACAGGCCTTCATCATCAGCCTTTCCCCAACTATATTTGAGTCGGGTTCCAGTCTAACTGGATGCAGCTGAATACCAGCATTTTACACGAAGCCACTGTTTCATCAACCAGAGGCAGGTAAAACATTGAATAAGTTATCTAAGATTTTTTTGTTGTTTTAACTCAAGTGTTCCACAATTAAGATAAGATTAACTCCACACTGTGCTACAAATTAGTCGTATCGCAAGACTCGCACTCGTAAAGCTCGGCGCACACTCACGATAACCCGCTGGAGTTTTAGCGCCCGACTATAAATAGTTGGTAATAAATTTGTCGTTACACAAGAGTATCTAACACGCAGGAAATTACTGCTTCACTTGATGACCCTTTATTTTTACTTCGTCCAAATGAAGAACTCACACGGTTTTAATTAACATTTTCCTAATGAATCCTCACTTCATGTAGACCCAGCTTCATTAATTTTTACTTTCGGTACCGCAGAATACAGTCCCGCTAAATAAGGCTGCGTACAGTTTAAATGAATACCTACGTTCATAAAAATGTGGCGAATAATTTATGGACCATAATTTTACACAGCAACTTTGAAGACCACAAAATGGGAACGTTACACAACGGACGTTTATAAAATATGCACAAAGTCCCAGTCAATATAATTTTTATTACAACATTCGACAATCAACAAAAGAACTCGAGACAAAGGACCTTCTTTGACGGCTCATAAAACTTAATTTGAACTCCCCCTAACTATAAATAACCACAAACATAGTTTTGCTAGAGCACTCAAAAAGTCAAAGCTCTATTATTACAAATGTGTTCGAAAATTGAAGTCCGTTAACGGATTTTTACCATTTTGAACAAAGAATGGTTCGTTCTATTTTCTAATTCGGGTTCCGATTACGTCACAGAGAAACAAAGACTTGTTGATGCAATTCGTAAACAGATGCAGGCAATGAATGAAATGTGCATTTTGTTAAACTACCCACATGTTTTTGTGAAGGGATTTAAATTAAAATGGTTGTGTCAATTGATAAGGATATTTATCGGTTTGGTAATGGAAGTATGAGAAGAGTTAAGATTAATTGTTGGAATTTATAATTTCCTGTTGGTGCCCGTTTCCGTTCTAAAGTCGAACTATTGACATATTTAACAGTGCAAAGAAAGAAATGAAAGCTTAAAATAGTTTTACATGTCAAAATATAGCTATGATTTAATTTTCAGTACTTAATCAAAATTCCTTCACATTCCACACTAATATTTGGCATAGAACAAAAACAATGCATACCATATCGCCCCAGCAAAAAAAAAGAAAGAAAATCGATATTTTCCTGCCATTCACGAAGTAATAAAACTCCGCATGAACGCACGACTGTATTACGTTTTCTTGTTAACGACAATTATGTCGCACATTTTGGGGCCCAACGAAATATGTGGCGTGCATTAAAATGATTTTTATTGTTCTTCGTAACAGCGGGACCACGTGTAAGTTCCATTGTACGGTTCGTTCGAATCGTACGATTACTTAATACCGTGCAGATGTACGATTTCGTAATATCGGATTAAATGTTCGCCGGATGATGGCCGTGTGAACACGTGTTGGGATTGTTATTAGATAATTATGTCACTTCGGAGATGACTGGATGTATTATTACGCACGTAGCGATTAATAAGGGCGTCGTATGGGCTTTGATGTTGTAAGCGTAACTAACTGTTTTATTTGCTTTTGTTCTAAATATGAAAGTTTAATTAAAACAGTTACATAATGCTATGACAACGTAATATTTTGTGGATCAACGAAATTGGTTGTAAAAAGGAGGACTACATTTCATAATTTGATGTATATCGGATTCAATTTGGCTGCGAATTAAGTTTTGCTACAAATTGAAAGCCAAATGTCAACCGTGTAATTTCAGCGTCCTCATTTAAATAATTTAGCGTCAAGTAAATAACCATTTTTACAAGAGCATCTCACTATGATTAAATACCGGAAATGTTCTTTACGTTCTTAAATTTAATCCTTAATACTTTTATTAAAAAGCCTTTTTTCCTAAATCACCTAATTGTAGGTAAAATGATTCATCGCTTTCAACACTTAACATGAATAATACGAGATGAGTATATTTTTCATAAAGATCCGACAAAAAATGTGTGACGTAATGCTCTTAATATTAAACGCCATACTTTCACATTGTCGTCGCTTTGAAAGAAAAATTGCCTTTTACGAGAGGATGCGTACCAGATGATTACGTTCACTGTCGTCGGTTGAACGTACCCATTTCGGATTATATGATTTACATGGGAAGTTTAGTCATGAGCTTATAGAACAGAAGATAGCTAAGTATCTTCTCGTCCAACTTACCGCAGTGTCTCAAGACGAAAGTCTATGACCAGTGTGTGTTGCCAGTGATTACATCGGGACCGAAACGTGGTCGCTCACAATGGGCCTTATCAAAAGGCTTAAAGTCACCCAAAGGGCAATGGAGAGGGCTATGCTCGGAGTTTCCTTGCGTGATCGAATTAGAAATGAAGACATCCGCAAGAGAACCAAGGTCACCGACGTAGCCCGAAGAATTGCTAATTATTAATAAATAATTTGAATTTGAAAATGTTTTCAAACAGGTTTAGAAGTGATTATTATACCTTGATAATAACAAAAATCATAAAACTACATAACTATAATAAATAAACCGAATAAGGAGGAACACCAAAGAAACAATGGATGGATTGTAAATGTGTAAATGATGAAATGCAACATGCGTCATGCGGCATGTCCTAGAACCAAAAATTCGAAGACATGTGACATCTACCAATCCGCACTGGGCCCGCGTGGTAGATTATAGCCCATTCCCTCTCATTGAGAGGAGGCCGTGTCCCAGCAGTGGGAACATTATAGGCTGATGATGATGATGATGATGATGATGATGATGATGAAATGATGAAATGGAAAAAGGTGTTTGAGATGATGAATAATAGAGAAGTATAGAAAAAGAAGACTTGCTGCACTGTCAAATGAATTGGGATAAGGAAAAAAGAATGATGATAATGACGTGTATCTGAATGCCATTTATCAGCTACCACGCGTACTCAAAAAAACCAGAAACATTGTGATTGATTAAACAACAAACGTATTGATTAATAAATTTGTGTTAAAACTGTTGAATAGAACAATTATGTCTTTATTTTAGAAAAAAAATATCATTTTTAAATTAAAAAAAACGAGATCAACTTATAAATCAGCTCGGATAATTATCCGTTACATGAAAGAAAATAAAGTAATATCGATAATAACGAACTCTGCTTTCAATACAAAATTTCTCTTGCAATCACTATCACTAATAGAATCAGAAGAACAATACCTCAATAAGTAAGTCATTGTAGAGTGGTTTTTAATCTAATATCCGTCCTCGTGATAATAAACTTACATTACGGAACTTTTTCTTGTAATTTGATGGTAAAACTTTTACTTACGTCGTAAAATATCTCGGTTAGTAGAAAGGTTTCCTTGATTACCGTCATTAAATTATCAACTACTACTTTTTTTCTAGAACAAAGGAAAGTATTCCGTATCGATTCTACTTCTAAAATTCATATTATTTTCGCTGATCGATCTGAAAACGGTATCGGAAGAAAAAGTGAGTTTGTGCAAATGATTATCTAGCAAAAACTTGATAAAAACCGTATAAAAACTTATCCAATCTCTTCGATTTCAAAAGGCTTACGATTTTGTATTATAAGTTTTAAATAGGAAACCATAATAAATGTAGTATCAGTGGGTACTCGTTGAATTACCCAGCAGGGGGCACGTCTTCCCCGCAGGGAGCTTGACTCATTCGGGGTAAGGGAACTTTGTTAATGCACTTTACGTCATATGAGTTTATTTGTTTTGCTACGATTCCACATAGAATAACTTTATTACTGTGCTATAAGTTGTTGAGTGCGGGGACAGTGGTTATGAACACTGCGGCGACAAATTAGAATTTATAATTTGCATCGTTGAAACTTTGGATTCTACAATTAATGCTGTATCCTTCCAGCCAATGAAAGAAACACATAAAGAAAGGAAGAAAAAGCATTTAAAGCCCGTTAAAAAAAGAAACGAAATTGGTCCTGTACGAGGTCATAAGGCTCCCATCTCAGCATGGTGCAGTAACACAACGGATTTCACTAGCTTATACTCGGGGAATAAAAATAATCCTAATCTAGGAGCTAAATTTCACCCAAATCCGTTCAGCAGTTTTTGCTTGAAAGAAGTACAAACATACACTCATACAAACTTTCGCCTTTTAGTGTGTTTAGTATCAAACGTTTATGAACAATGACAACTATGACAAGTTTTGTCCTCCAAAATATAATTGAAAATGTGTTTTCCAATTTGCCCATAATATCTTCTCTTTGATCAAACTTCCCTTATAAACCACATTCTCGCGTATCTACAGAAATCAGATCCTTTTCAAAACGCACTTATTTCCATACGTTGGCATGTTATTGAAGAGTGCTTCTTTGAATTGCAAATACGCTGGTCCTGCGGCGAGCTCTATTGAAATGTCAATTTGTTTTCTATTGGGGTGGCTTGTTTGGCAACCTCCAGACATATCGTCTTACTATTGTGTGCTTTGGCCTGAGGATCTTACGCTTTTTCCTGTGTGATGGGGATGTTTGCTGTGATATGCGTGAGATACATTTTGTTTCAAGGTTTTGAGGGAAAAGATGCTTGTAGAAAGTATTCTGCTTCTTATCGTGTACTCGGCCCAAGTTTCGCTATAAGTTTGGCGTCTTCAGTACCATCTATCAGTTCTTGTTTGTTATGTGCGTTACAAGAACTGATGAAAGTCAAAGTACTGCTAGTTATTAAAATTAATCATCATTTGCCTAGCATTTTCCCAACTATTTTGAGGTCGGCTTCCAACCTTACCTAATGCAGCTGATTACCCGTACCTATTTAACATCGAGCGACTGCTTATCTGACCTCCAGAACCCAGTTAGCTCTGGGTACACGATACCCCCTAGTAGGATTGGTTGTCAGATTTCAGGGCACTGGACTACCTGTAAAAGTAGTCCTTAAAATTAATATAGCCTTAAAATTATATAAGAATCGAGCTTTATGTAGTATAATGTTTTCGAAGCTGTCAATATTTTCTTAACGGTGGATCTCAATTATGATATCAGAATAATTTACGTAGGTAAACTGTGTCACGCACGACGTAATAAATTGAAGGATATTGAACCTAAATCGATAAAACAAATAAGAACTTAAGTATCTAGGGAGTTATTTCGTGTTGGGCTTCCATTAATAACAAAGAAAAACAATTTTGTGAAATTGTAATTAACTTTTCAAAGACGGATATTACTTAGTACCGTATGCAACTTCGTTTACAAGTTTAATATGAGGGAAGTCTTCATGTTATAAACGTAGTTGAATGAAGGAAAATGAAGTGAGATTAGTAAATATTATAAACACAGGTGCGAATCAGTCAATTACTTTGAAATAAACCACAGGCTTAGGCCATCCACAGCAGGTTGACTGGTAGAAAATGCCAGTAGTATTACGTCCGCCTCTGTAGTTTGTGCTTGAAGTGTTTAATAAATAAATATAGGTAGTACTTACATTCTGTTGTTGACTACTTCAGAACCAGAAATAGGCAATACCTAATGCTCATACAGGCAGGCCACTCACCCGCTCTACCGGAGCCAACCAAACCCCCAAACGATAAAGCCAACAAAAGCTGCTCGAAAATTTAAAACTTCGTACTTTATGAAGTGGGCTCTAAATTTTGGAGGTTTCTCTTTTTTGCGGACAAAAAGTGTAGTCGCCGTGTTCGGTATCGCGGTATCCGGAATCCTTTTTTTATTAGTGCCGGATATCGAGTGGCTTCCGAGGGCTTTGTGGGGCGATTTGGTACCGAACGCCCATTGTGGTACCTTGTGGGACAGAGCGCCCTATTGTCAGCAAGATGTCGCCTTTGTCGTTCAATGGCTCGAACGTTTAGCACAATGAACTATGCTTAACTGCAAATCGTTATTGATTGTTTGATTTTTTTTGTCAAGTGACAGTTTTTGTTGGGCTTAATTTTTGGGGTGGTATTGTTTCTGTTTTTGTGAATTTGATGTTGAAGCCTTACAGTAGCTTAATAGAACCCTAAAAAAAAAATTGTGTACTAGAAGAATTTTTGATTTTCTATTAACCCGCTCTATTATAAAGATTCATGTGAAAAATCTTGTAAAGAATTTAAACAACACATTGTTTCTTAATTCCGCACACATCGAACTTTTCAAATTCTCGATTGTTTGGAGATTTACGGCGATCTTATCATATGAACGTTTCTATTTGTTGTTAAAAGCACGTCCAGTTGTTTCTCGACACATGTTTGTTATATCGATAAGAACAATAAAACAATGATGATTAATGGTCGCAATAACAATACAATACGAATTAATATCGGTTCGAAATAAAACAGAATTGGAAAACGTTTTTTTTCACTCGTACATTGAATGAATGCTGTAGACAATGGTTTTACAATAGATTCATGCTGGCAATGAATTTATACTGCTAAATAAAAGTGAATGACAATTTAATAATAAAACAGACCTATAAAAACCGAATATATTTTAACTAAACCCTGAGTTTGAATTCTCTCTAAGCAAAAGTGCCAGGAATTTATGAAATTAATAAATATGTTTTTTACTCAGTACATTAAATATCTCGAAAACACGTCATTCGAAGCAGCCAAACGAAAATGTTGGTCACAGAACTGTCGATTCGATTCAAACGGTATAATTATTTACATTATCGGAAACGTTTCGCAGAATTCCAATCCCACAGACTGAAGTCAAAAAACTACTTATTCAACCTATTTCATTAGTTTACTGTAAAAACAATTTGCCGAGTTCAAGATACTGTAAACAGCAAAATGGGTAAAGAGTTTAAATCGTTTAATTTTGGCGCCATCTATTTTATCACTAGGGTTGGGAGCAGGAGCACAGGAGACTTAAAATCTCGCACACTTCGAATAAAAATGTGTACCAAATTTATACGAACGACTAAGTTTGGAACAGGCAGTGTCCAGTAGAAATGGGAAATGCTGGGAAAGCGAAACGGAACAAAATGTAAAGGATTTGTTTTAAAAAAGACACAAAGCGATTTGCTGTTGGGTCGCTCAGAGCTACAAAGTTGATTGATGAAAACCAATTCTTTTTGTATTGATGTCTCTTGAAATGTAAAGAAATGTTACTTCCTGAATTCGAAAAAGATTGTTTAGTTTTAATGGTTAGTGAAAAAAAAGATATGTTTGTAGTAAATTATACAATAACTTCATGTTGTGATGTAGAAGCAAATACCATATTTATTGAAGAACTAGCAGTTCCGCCGCTTCTGACTTAAGTTAAACTTACTCAGCTCCTATAAGTCATAGCGTGATGTTATATAGCTTAAAGCCTTCCTCGATAATAGGCTATCAACACTAAGAATTTTTCAATTCGAACCATGTTAGTTCGTAAGATTAGCTAGCTCAACCACACAAACGAACTCTTTAGCTTCATAATATTAGTATAGATATAATTTGTGATAAAAATTTTAGCGCTAACCTTTCACCAAGGGATCAAGTGAACGCCGGCAACCGACAACCCTATTTCAGATCCATTGAAATTTAGATTAACGTGCATTAAGATTCAGTCCGGAACGCGGAGTCAGTTAAAATGTTTTTGTTGTTCATTGCTGCCATCGAATTAATGACCCGCCTTTGTGTTGCTTGATTACATCGATTACTATCGCATAAAAAATCAGTTTATTCGATTTATTCCAACTTCCATTCAAGGAAAAATATTCGCAATCATTGAATCTACAACAGCTCATCCATATCCATTGAAGTGTTGGCCAGAATAACTTTAAATTAGTTGCCAAAGAAATTCTGAAGTTGGACGTAACGCTAAACGCGTGTAGCGTAGTTTTTAATAAAACTGCCGAAGAAAACTGCATAAGTAATACTTTAGTCGGAAGAAGAGAGAAAAAATGTTAAAAATGTTATCTTTTTTTAGTTTTTAATTTTTTATACACTAAATCCAAAGTATCTCACATTTTGGGATGAAAAATTTATATAAAATCAGGCACGATATTTTAAATGGAATATTTTATACTTTTTTGTTTGTTTTTCACAACAAAACTAGCTTCTAGCTATAAGAGCCAATGAACTTGCAATCCAACTAGGAATGTTTACGTTTGCTCACGGTACTCGGCTGTGGGAAACAGCCGGTTATTTTTGCACAAACGCTATTTTGAGCACAACACTACCGCCTGTGTTGGCATAATTTTATCCTTGTTTGTAGCGTAAATTAAGTAGCAGTTTTATTTTTATGCCAAGAATTCTTGGTTCTGATTTGGTTTAAGTAATTTTAGGAAAAATAAATTGTAAAAATTCTCATTAATTGTGTGTGCTCATTTTTACAAAGACGATTGAATTAACGTCATTTTAAATACTGCTACATGATGAAAAGAAAATATTATGTGTTTGTAAAATACAACCGCTTTAAACAGAATGCTTATCATTCTAATATGACTGAGATAATGAATGATGAGGTAGAAAAAAATGTGTAAGTAAGTATAAACATACGACTTGCACAAGTGGAGTTTACTGGCGTATTCTGCAAGCTATACCAAGATATCAGAATGAATAGGTACCAGCAAAATCGAACATGTTGGTCGAAATGTAAGAGCAGCTCTAAGTTAAAACATCCAAGTCACAAGGGAGTTCTCTTTTAAAGCTCATTGTTAGTGGGTTAGTGATTCGTTCGGTAACCCTGTTCCCACTGGGTTTCTCGAATAAAACGGGAGCCATTGGAATGTTGCGAATAAACCTCCATTCTGTTTAGAGAAACGTTCAATGTTTATGTTCGCACACGGAGTACAATGTTTACGATTCTTTTGTAGGACAACACTTTATTTGCTCAAAAGGTTTCTGTTTGATACATGTTTTATTAGGTTAAAGTAACACACTTTACACTGTCGTGCCGTAAAACTTGTCCATCTAGCTTCAGAAACAGTCTGTCACTCAAATAACTGACACAATATTCTAAAGAACCGCGTTTCTCTAATGCTGTGACATTTTTACTACCGGACAGTGTACCTAGACTAGATACAATTTTATGAGGAAGTTGTAAAGTTCTGAAATGTGATCGATCTGTCTACTCGTCGGATGGGTGGCCAATCCAAATGAGACGTGACGACCTCAAAGAGTATGCGCCTTGATTCCGGTTGCTACATAAAAAATAAACGTTGAAATTCTTTTTTTTGTTTACTATACTCGTGTCGGGGATTCAAGGAATGCGTGGTATTGTATACTGTGGCATTTGCTTTCTTTCTTTATTTTTTTATTAAATGCTTGTGTAAGTGCTTTGCCCGCATCGCTACTAATAGCTTAAGATTTCCTTTGATTTCTAAGTCCGAGTAGTTAATTTCGATTTCTCCCATCAATAAACTGTTTTCTAGATACAATCTTAGATCACTGGGATTGGTATAACAAGTGAACAGTAGTAGGTAGAGCAATAAAATACATTGTTTATGTTTGAGATAAACATTTTGATTGTATGGAAAAATCGAAATTACTTAGTCTCAATTTTATTCACACGTGCATGAACAATCTGATTTTAAGACAACACTTTGTCAACAGAGAAAAAGCGAAAAGCTATCGCTTTTACTCTTTTACTATGCCCATAAAAACTCATGGCTAACTATCAAATCGTGATACACAGTAGTAAAGCGCACGCCATAACAAAAATCGTGCGTCAATCACGTTAACGGCGTCAAGTGCGATTTTCTCATAACTTTTCACACATACTTTCACAAAAGAAATTATTCATGTAGTTTATTGTGGCTGTTTCTCCTCTTCACGTCGTGTCAGTCAACTGTCCACTGCCCATAGTAGATTAATGACTCTTAAACCAGAGGTTACTAATGGACGCGGGACAGATTAGCCGAAGTCACTTAAAGAAAGTGATGCTTTAGCGTGATTGAATCAATTTTGAAGGAGCTTTAGGTTGGGTCATCAATACAATGTGATGTTCAAAGAATGGCATTAACGGTACCTATAAAATTCAATCGAATGTGCATTTTTTTATTCTTAATCAAAACATAAAATAACATCACAGCCGAAGTGTAAAGCACAGGTGTACCTAGTAGTACACCAACATGTTCCCATTTATTTGTAGTCCAATGTTATAAGGGGCGACCCTATTTCCATCAACCGGGCACAAATACAGACGTCTGCCACTGAGAAATTTGTGATGGAAAATCCCAATAATACTTTGCCCGACCTGGGAATCGAACCATGGGCGTCGCGATAAGCAGTCGCACTTGCGACCACTCGACAAACGAGGCACTCATAAACCAAAGTGTTCATATATTTCAATAAAGTTCTAACTAATGTTTTAATTCGGCCAGTAATGTTTTCATGTGGTCATTATTTTTCAGAATTGTAAATTGTTACAAACATTAAAAGAGAGAAACTCAGTTAAAACATTTTTATAGCGGTAATAAAACTAATTATCTGAAATGTACACCAAACATTTTCATTTAGTCCACTGAAAGATAACAGGGAGCCTCGAATGTAAAATATAATAAACAAAATGCATTTAACCCAAACATGTTACGAATTCCCAAAGCGCTGCGCTGTGGGTATCAGCCGTCAGTTTCAGGACAAACGGACTAACTTTAATATCAGGACATGTCTGATACACGATGACGCGCGGTTTTACATTAATACGGCTTTGTTCAAACGTAGCCGGTTTTATGTTGACACAGATAAATATATTCAGGTAAATTTACGAACAGTTTTAATTAGTCATCTGGAGATTTTTATTTATCCTCTACTATTTAGTCTTTCCCGTGCGACTCGCATCTAGCGGATTCCCGCAACCTTCACCAGGTCTTCGGTCCACCTAGTAAAAGGTTTTCCAACGCAACGTGTTGCTGTCAATGATGATGATGATGACGATGATATTTTGTTCTTTCACATTTGTGTTCACCTCGTTACGGCAAATATATTTTTAAACATAAAACCAGATGGCTACTAAAACTTTAAACGTAGTAAGATCACTAAGATCCTTATCCGTTAGCTAAGTGCAATGATTATATAGCAATTAACGACACGGTCCATGGGGAGAACAGTACGGAGTAGACGTCAAAGCAGATAATGTCTGATGTTGCTAATTGTGAAAAATTAAGATTGACTCCGATCGCTCGACTGAATTGCGTCCAATTACCGAATCATGGTAATGATAATGGACCACTGGGACCAAATCTAAGACAAGACGTTGAAGTTAGTAAGATAACATAATATTAGTTTGTAATCCCCGATTAATACCTGATAGTACACCCATTTTTCTTCAAGTAAATTGAATTGTAGTCCCTTGCAATAGGGGGCAGACCAGATATTGCTTTCATCGGGACATAAATCTAGACTGCCATGCTGCTGAGAAACGTCTGATGGAAAAATCCAATAACACAACCCAACGTGGGAATCGCACAGGAGGCTATGGGAAGGCAGGTATGAAGATAAAGGTTAATAATGACAAATGTGTGAATCTTGGAAATGCTAAATCTATATCTCATTTCACAGTAGCCCGTCTTCAAACTCAACATCCCGCAACAACACTTGAGAATGACACGTACAAACGACACAATTAATCAACAATTACAATAGAAACAGATTAAATTAAAGTAGTTCGCAATTCAGCGTGGTTGTCCTACTTAAGCAGGCTCTCTACGATCCGTCATGTCGTACGAAATATCACATGATGTATGGCCGACGGAAGTTTCAATTGCGATGTTAAGCCCTTCATACTCAAATCATTATTAATTTATTTACTGTCTTTGTTTGTTGTTACGTATATCCGCTGCTTTGTCTGATTATTCAGCGATGTGAACTTGAACTAATTTAATGTTTATGCTCTTCTATGAAATGGTTTTCTATTTTCAAATGAAAAAAGTGCCATTTCGTTACGAATATACAATGTGCTGAATTTAAATTGGCTGATTCTATTGATTGAAAATTGATTCTGTATTGTAAAATAATGAGTTTTCAGCTGAATCGATTACTTGATTGAATTCTTTGATTACATTGACATTCTTCAAGTCAACAATCTTATATCTAGTTATAGCTTTATTTGGTTTTGGTTGCCTAGATTAGGTACTATAGAAAGCATTGAATCTGTATAGTTTACTTACAAAAGTCACGCGCGCTGGTACGATTTGCAAATCACTTCGCATTTTGACATGACATCCAAATGAGTCTCAAAAATAACAATAAGAGCAATGTCGCTAAGTGCTCGCTGCTTGGTCCCCTATTCTGAATAATGGCGTAACGAAACGACATCGGAGGGAAGACTTTCCTTAAAATGATTCTGTTGTACTCCTCCCTTATTAAATGTAAATAGTTATTGATCCTATAAAGATAAAATGTGATCGGTGTCGGGAAGCAAACTGGAGGAAAAGATAAGAGTAATATGGTGTAATATTTAGTTGATGGTAAAATATTGTTGAAATAATTATTCAAAATGAATCATAAAGTAAACATGTTCAGCAAAGTGAAACCTTAATTATTTTGCATGCTTCAAATCCGAAGAGACATATAAAAATGTAGTTAGTATACCGAAAAGAATATTAACAACATGAATCACAGGCAAAACGCACACAGAAGTAAACACACGTAATCATTTACCTTTCTCGCCTCACTAAGTTATGCGATACGCTTATTTTTAATAATAAAGATATATGAAGCGTAGCAATAAATAAAATATTCCGCGCCGTTGAACAGAAGTCACGTATAGACGCCGTAAGGGGCGTGAGACGACCTCAAGAAATTGAATGTCAGTGACTTGCGTGCTTTCAAAGCGTACACAGTAAAGCTGCAAATATACTTGCTTGTAACTTGCACGAAAGTACCGATAGAGGTAGCTTGCACATATTAGAAAATTTAAGAAAAGTCAAATCTTCTTTAGCTATTAGTGTCTCTCTAATAACTGACGATTGAATGTCATTTGCGAATATTTCTTCTTGTCATGCAAGCTAGTTGCACACTTTTATGCAAGATATATGCAAGTTTTCAACGTTAGTAACTGCCGTTAACTGCTTCCATCACACGGATCCGTAGCGATAGATGTGTATGAGACATAACTAATGGAGATCGTAAGATTTGGGAGAAAAGGTTGATACAAACGAGAAGGCTTAAACTCGAAGCTTTTAGCTCTGGTGCTAATATAATCATAATTTTTAATTTATAACCTTAATTTTACCGCTTTGCAATTCGCACATATTTTGTGGAAAAATAACTAGACTAAAGAGACAGATATAGAATTTAAATTCCTTCATGTACCCATGTAAATGTCCCTACGTTTTATAATAGTGCGATAAAGTAACTACGTCCATGAATAAAACATAACGTATACTCCGAATATTAAAGACTAAAGTAGGTGTCATACTAGGAGATCATATATCTTACGTTATTATCTCATGAGGCATCCACTACAAGGAAATGGATTACATTTTTGATCGTTTCCATTCCATCGCGCTCCTTGTCTTAGGGATCGTGTTATGTGACTGATGATACCCATCTACTGTTGTTTCTTTGATTAATATTTTTCGCTTTTTGTACTGTACATAAATCTTCAGATATCTTATTTGCAAATAAGGAAAATTTATGGAGATTATGGTAACTAAATTGCTGAATGTTTCTTTTATGAGACAGAGCGAAACAATTTGTGATTTGATTTCAACTGTATAACTACTTTGTTAAAGTAAGCGGAAAAATTGAATTTGGATCGCTTTGTTTGTTGTGTCATTTTCCCTGTTTTGTAAAGAGAAGGCAGCGGCACCGTAAAAAAAAATCAACCCTAAATGAATGACTCATCTATTAAAGTGTATCTACAAAGCGATTACTTCTTTTATTTGCATAAAGTAAACAATAACTTACCAAAGATTTTTTTTAGATACACAATTGAAAAATTACCCAGCTGAAACAAAGCATCCGGAAAAATCTTGTAAGATTACCCACACTTTCCCAACCATCTTAATTTATTGTACCCAACTGGGACTTTTTGTAATCCTCTTGATCGGAGCGAAAAATCCGACAATCATCGCGTACCCAAACTTATGTCATTAAAAGATTGAAAGATTACTTGTTCACTTGCTTGGGGTAAAAATCTACCCCAAGGCTGGAGATTTATCTCATTAGTTAAATGGCCCGTTGGCTAGACGCGAGATCAAGTTTTGGTATCCCGACAACTGGAATAAGGATATTCCTACCAATTTCTTTGTTTCCAAGGGTTAATTTTAAATAAATTAGAGAGCAATTCTATTAAACGATGTAGCTGAATTATTGCTACGTTATTATGGACACTAAAATAAAGATTAACGATAATAATGTTTATGTGTTCATGCGCGGTAATGATATTAAAAACGCCAGTTATGATAATATTACTTAGTCATGCGAGATATAGTGTAATTTTTATCAGTAAATTAGTGTAATGGTAATTTATATTTTATTCATAAATCCATTTTATAAAGCAATATTGACTGATACTCTAGCTACAAAACGCTGAAATCAATGGCCCAAAGATAGCTCCCTGAGGAACCCTTGAGCGACGAACGCGCAACGCCTACGAAATGCATAGAACTTTTTAATCCATTATGCTATTGCATGGTCAAGGATTATCAATAGTACCCCCAAGGCTTACATATCCAAGACCAAGCCTGTAGTGAAAGAACCTCGTACGTTTAAGTCCGTGACTCATTCTGCAAACATTTACGATGGTACAGGAATGCATCTGTGGGGGACGCTTATTGGAAAAGTTTTAACTAGATTAGATTTGATTGGAGCGTTCGAGTCTCCCTGTCACTTTGCTTTATGGCTTGTAAGTAAGTTGTTAGCTAATTTCAAGTTTTGATGATATTTTTTTATTTGGTCATGGCAGTCACGGAGTAAATTATGTTTTAACGATGCACGTTTGTCATAATTTTTATTACCTATGTAATGTACTACGGTTGAGACTCGCGCGGATCAGGGAAGAATGACATAAAAGAAAAGAGGTCTACCATCATCATATGCCTAACCTTTTCTAAACTATGTTGGGGTCGGGGTCTACCCGGATGCAGCTGAATACTACATACCTGGAGCGACTGCCTATCTGACTTCCACAACTCAGTAAGAACTGGATCATGCGATACCTCTGTTATTATTTAGCCACGAGCCCCACATCGAACAAGGCTGAAAATGATGATGATTGTGGTGTTCACTAATAGCACTAGTTAGGGTTTAGAATAAAACCACCAAATTATCAGTAAGTAGATGAACTACTTTAGGGGTACGTGTGCTCGCTGCCCGAGATAAGTGGGGACTGGTCGACACACGGAACCATAAAGCTCACGCCACGTTTATTAGTATATCACATCTCTTCCTTTTTATATGAAAATGTTTATTTTTAATTTAGGAAACATAGGCACTTTACGAAATGAGTTCATTTTCTTTTCCCATTCGCTAAGGTAGTTTGTATGGAGAAGAATGGGGAAGAAACTCCATACTTACTCTTTTTAAATGTTTTACAAAAAATGTTTAGGTTAATACATATATCTGTAATGTTAAGTTTTTACATATAACTGGAATACATATTAGCATATACTACAAAGGTACAAACTACTTATGCTAACATAGGTACACAATATTAAAATTTACACAATAACAGATTTATTAATTATTTTAGTATACATAATTCAGGTCTAAATATTGTAGGCATATACATTTCGCCTTTAATTAGTTTGAGTACAATTGTTACAGTATTACGTATTTAGAAATTCAGTAATTCATAATTTTAAAGTACAATGACAATGTTTTTTGTTTTGAATTTAAACACATTTTAGATACTTTTAGTACCTGCACTATACTTGAATATTATTTAGCATTAAACTTACTTTCTTGCATTATACCTAATTTTACAATACGTTACGAAACTTTAACGTTTTGTGATCGATAAATCGATAATCGTTTCAATTGTCCAGGGCCTCGATTCTGCTATTACGATAGTGTCAGAATAAGTGATCGTTGAAGTCACAATGATCAAGTTCTGTCAAGTTTTGACAAGTTAATCTACTAATATAATGCGGTCATTATGAATTCTCACTGACACTCCAAATTGAAAGAAATGTCATAGAATATTAATCTCGTACATGAAATCTGGCATGAATAAATGTTTGCAATTAGTGGTAGATTTCGAAAACCATTTGTACAAACGGTTTTATAATAATGGCAATACGAAAATGTCTTTTAAAACACAATTTTATTACGAGACCAACAACCGACCAATGATCGACCATTTATTTATTTTATTTAACAATTTATGTACACACTTATTACAGAAAATAAAAAAGGAACAGAAAATAGTACAAAGGTGATGACCATCCATCCAGGTGGTCCATTGTGAATTTAGCAGATTACGAACTTTAGCAAAATGACAATGGGATGAGAATGGAATCGTGTTGGAGTGACGAATTTATTAAAATAAAGCCCCAGTTTTCCGAATTTATTAAAATAAAGCCCCAGTTTTCATTACCCTTATTTGAACCATCTTTGGGTGTTTATTACATGATGATCGTCACGTGGCGGTAGTCTTGCTTGACCAATATCGTCATATTTTCGTTCATCGTGTCTACATGTACTCGTACATTTTCTCCAATCCCCATTCTCAACGAGTTAATTTTCTTCTATCTTCGTATAATAAATCTGTTTAACTTTTGAATGGTTGTATCAACTTCGAGATCTGTTTATGGTTATTTATTCTCCGAAGAGTCTCCCGTAAAACAGCCCTGATAGTGTTTTATTATTCTGTGTAGTGGAGGTGTACTTTTATAGATCATTAAGTACTTTAACAGATTATCGTTTCATTTTTGCAATGATTTATTCACAACTGCTTAATGAAGAATATCCCTGTTGTACATTTCAACTTAGCTCTTTGGTGAGTAAGTACTCTTTGGCTGGTAATGGACCTGTTTATTCCTTTTTCCAATTCAGAATGTCTCGAACTCTTGAGACTACAAAATTGTCTGTCAAACTCAGATTATACCCTTGTAGGATTTCGGTTAAGAGAAGATTGCTCAATACCTTTACCGTATCCTGTCTGTATATGTAGAGATAAAGAATGATTTACTTTTCAATCTCATTGTTCCGACTGTAATAGTCTATAATCACAAAAAGATAATCTCCACCTGGCAGTGGATACAAAAATCAAAGCATTACTCCTATCAACAGCTGAAGGAAGTTCACGCCTTTCAACAGTTACAGCTAAAGGATTTAGGCCTGAGACTAAACCTATCTGATTGTCTGGTGGCCCATATCGGACACCAAGCCATTGCGTATAGTCTAGCCTTCAATGTCTTAGTCGGCAATGCTCTACTACTGTTTTATTCAGGCATTATTTTTTCTCAAACCAGTGAGATTAAGAGTTTGGTTGCTCTTTAATAAAACGGTTTCATGAGTTTCATGTTACGTTCATGTTTAATTTTCATGAGTAACATGTCACCAAAGTTCATGTTTACACTTTTTTTTTTTAGCGTCTTTAAAATGAAACTTCATATTCAATCATTTTAATTGTCCTTTGTTTTGTTTTTTTTTTCTTGCCATTGAAAGCCCCATATTAAGTCACTCTCAAAGTTTACATTTTGTGACGGATATAACCTAGGCTGAGGCTTACTCAAAAATCGTTGTTTTTGGTCTGACTCTTGTTTCCGAAGGAAACGATGATATTTGTTGTAAAGTATACTGAATTTATTCAATCTGTCAACTAACAAAAGGTGTATTTATTTGGCTTTGATATTTTGCTAGCCAAAAGTTTTTTTTTTTTTCGAAAGGTATAAATCGTTGCTTGCGCAACAATTTTCAGTACAAACTACTGTCTTCTCATAGTACGCTTACTTCTGATTGGCATCACTTTTAAAATGCCAACGATCTTTATTGCCGTTACAGTTATGTTACAATTTGGTTACAGCCACTGGCAATTCAGTTCGGTAACAGTGGTTCTTTATCTGGTTGCGTTATGGTTGTTGTTCGGTTGATGTCAGACGTAAACTCATTGTGTACTTGAACATTTCAATAAATACCACTAACCACTTGTTTTTCTGTGGTCAATTTTACTTTTATTGAAATTGTCCACTTCTGTTGCACTTTGAATAAACACAGTGCGTTTGTGTATCCAACTTAATCAGATATTTTTATAATATTTTACAACAGCAGCAGTTTTCTTTCCGACATACTGTCAAGTGAATGTTAGACTCTTTATTTCCTTTTATTGTGAAAATTTTGTCTCTATTAGTAAAAGTAAATTAGTAGTGGAAATATTAAGATTACTTTGAATGTACCTAATTTCTCAAGTGGTTTAATACCTGATATTAAAATCTCAGAAACTAAACGGTTTCAGAATTTATGTAATCAATTCTGTTATGTGTAGTAAGTCATTTTAATTTAATATTTTTGAATTTTGGTGTTGGCTTGAGAACCACTTACACTCAATAATTAAATAAAATGACCCAAGAAGTAGGTTTTTTACCTTTGGTGTTTCTTTTTTCTAATAGATTTGACTGTTGTTATTTGTCTGAATTATTGTTTTGCAAAGTTAGTTAATGGTCCTTGAAACCACATTTTATGCCGTTTGCATTAATTACAGAGCAGGAACTAATATTACTTTTGTGATTTTTTTGTAAGCCCTTTTCCTGAAGTACTTTTGGTTATGGCCATTGAAACCACATTTTATGCAATTTGCATTCATTTCAAGTTCATAGTCAAGTTGGAACTACATAGTATCACTTTTGTGATTCTTGCTGCACATTGTTTTGGATTTTACTGTTTTGGCAGTATCATTTCCACTCTAGTCATTTGCCGAGAGATATTTTTTTATTTTTCTTTTATTGGTCCTTTTTGTAATGATTCTGTTTATGACCTTTTAGCATATTTTATGTGATTTGTATTATTTGCAAGGTTTCAACAACTGACTGTCATTTTGTGATCTTTACGGCCATATCGGCAACAAAGATTAATCTCGTTAGTGAGATTTTTGGTTACATGTCAATTTTATTAAGGCAGGCATTTGTTGCATTTTGTATTCTGACCATCGTGTAACTAGTTTAACGGCCTTTTTACAGTTTTGGAGATTAATTCAATCATAATTTTCGTGTATCACCAAGAATCAATGTAATCTTTACTTAGCCAAATCGACATATTTATTATAGTAAGAGAATTTCAAGGTTGTCTCGACAAATCTGTATTATTTTAAACTACATAATTTCACGAGAACATAACTACAATAAAATTTTGAATTTAAAGTAATCAAACTCCATATCTTATTTGGCTTTAACAAAAGAAACCAATAGGTCTCAAATTTTAACCTTGTATTGGTCGTTTCCGGCCAATGACAAAGAGTTCTGTGGGTGCTGATAACACGGCACTTAAATAAATTAATAACTGTAGCTTGATAGTTTCACCAAGGGTCCTTTATATTATAAGTCCCTGTTAAGTGTTAACTATGCAAAGTGGCCTCTAAGAATAATAGACGTCAGAGCTAGGGAATGTTGACGACCCGAATGGCGTAGCGGTAATGAGGCTGCCTTACGTTCTTAGGGTCCTGGGTTCGATTTACAATATAATCGAATGCAACGTACTGAATTGCATCGTATTTATTCCTTATATTGTTTTTTGATGACAGCACAAAATGCATTTAGCCAAAATGATCAGTAGCCCTAATGGATTTCATGAAACTCATTTGTTTTTATTTAGTTTTAATAATAGATAACATGTATCTCTATCATTGCTTCGACGTGGTCGAAGAGGAACTTGTGTTTGATTTTTTGATTGAAATTTCTTTCACATCATTGTTTCGACATCGTCGAAAAGGTACTTTTTGTGAGAAAATGTTCCCATAATCAACAGATAACATTTGTCTCTATTGCTTCGACGTTTGTCGAAGAGGTACTTTTGTGAGAAAATGTTCCCATAATCAACAGATAACATTTATCTCTATTGTTGCTTCGACGTTTGTCGAAGAGGTACTTTTTGTGAGAAAATGTTCCCATAATCAACAGATAACATTTGTCTCTATTGCTTCAACGTTTGTCGAAGAGGTACTTTTGTGAGAAAATGTTCCCATAATTAACAGGTAACATTTATCTCTATTGCTTCGAAGTTGTCGAAGAGGTACTTTTTTGAGAAAATGTTTTCATAATCTCTTAGGTTTTGATTGAAATTTCTTTCAATAGGCACATTTTATTTGCGAACGGATTTGGTCAACAATACGTCGGGTTGCTTTATGGTGTGTTTTGATTATTTAATTTTATACTTATTTATCATTATATTTTTTCTCAAATAAAGAAACGGATCGTGTTGTTATTGAATTAATCAAACCACGAACTTGTAACTGAACACGTTATATTACTGACTTGTTATGTGAGTAGGTATATGATGTTTAGTTTGTATTTTGGTTTTTTAACAAACACCTCTATAAAAACATGTTAAAATCAACCTACATCAGTCGCCGACGCAGATTGCGCATAGATAAATAAGTAACACTTAATTACCAACCGAAAGCAACAAATTTTGTTGTAACATCACGCTGGTTAACCATGATGGGTAAGGCAGAGGTGTAGCTATCTAATATCAACCGAGTAAAGTTTCAAACTTCGTGACTGCTACTGAGAAATGATTTCATTCTTAGCAGTCGCTATTGCGACTACAAGACCACAGGGTCATTTTCTTTTTTTTTTTTTTTAACACACAATAAAATTATAGTATTTTTGCTGACCATTTTCCGTAAGCAGATATAATTTGAGTTACAATTTCACTTACTGCGCTTTTACTCGTCGCCAATGTGGTGTTCACTAATAGCACTAGTTAGGGTTTAGAATAAAACCACCAAATTATCAGTAAGTAGATGAACTACTTTAGGGGTACGTGTGCTCGCTGCCCGAGATAAGTGGGGACTGGTCGACACACGGAACCATAAAGCTCACGCCACGTTTATTAGTATATCACAATGATGATGATGTATATTTATGTAATGCGTGTAATTGACATGCTTGTGTAATTGTCATGAATTTATGATGAACAAGATACAAATTGAAGTCAAGCTTTAATTAATTCAAATGGAGATTATAATCTTGATGTAGATTCTTCGTCGGTTTACGTATTTAGAACGAGACGATTCTTAGTAGTTAGATGACTAGTATTGTTTATTTAATCGTTTGGATTTATTTTTAGATATGACTCAATAGTAAACTGTTGCATAAAGATTGTTTAAACTGATATTGTACTTTGAATATAATTTAGTATTTTCTGAACACTTGAAATCTTGGAGCACTTGAAGATCGTAAATCATAATGAGCTTAAATGAAATCCGATACAAATAAAATAAACTTAACTTTAAACTTACAAGTGGACGTCAACGTCTCCATAAATCGATCACCGCAATAAACACAAGTACTTGTTAGTGTTTATTGTTTATTACCGTAAACTTCGTTCACGATAATATAAACATTGTTCTCAGGCTCCTTAACCTGAGTATAATTTGGTTGTTTTACGTTTTCATTAACCGTCTGATCGCTGGGCCGTATAAGCAAGCGATTGAAGGCGTCGATTACTAACACAATGTGTCTCAAGCGTAGTAGACAGGTTAATGAGGCGTCACAGTAACTTTACTTTACTTTACAGTTTGACGGGTTACTCATAACTGTTACGTTACTGTTAATGGTAATTCGTAGACTTTGTGGAGTTCTATTTTGGTAACCGCTTCTTTGTGCTTGCGAAATAATTGCTTAGTTTAATTAACAAGTTTAATGTGGTCTTGTTATTCTTAACTGTTTTTAGTGTTTAATAACTTTGTAACTACTTATGATATCTTAGTATAACTTGAGCAACAACCTAATGAATAACTGCTTTTCTCAAAATCACATATAATCGAGGCGTTTGCCCAGCAGTGAGATGACGCAGGCTGACAGTATCAGTACAAATAATTGAAATATTTTAAGAACATGATAAAATTCTTTAATTTCACTTTCTCGTTTGAACTTATCCTCTTAATAATTTACTTCAAATACTCTCCGGTAAGCAAACATACACTTCCAAGTTATTGCATAAATTACTCGCAAATTTTACTTCCATATTTAAATGTTCAAAGTACTAAGACGAAGCCTCATAACTCACGAAAACCATTTGTGCTAGCTCACCAAAATGTCACAAAGGAATCGGGCCAGACGAAGACAAAGCAAACCAAAGTGTAGCAGGAATTACTTTAAAATCTCCTGTAAATATCAAACAGAAGAAAATGCATTTGAAATCCATATTCCCCGGCATCCAGCAGTCCTGGATGGCAAACATTCCTAGTCCAAATAACAATAACAGTAAAAGTCCTTAAGTCCACCACCCGCTTCACCGTTTGTCTTACAAAGATGCAAGCTAGAAGCGGAGGTAATGGCGGTTAATTTTATCGTACAGTTTTTTAATATAATTTCGTGTCTTTGGTCCCTCCACAGGCATGGTGTTATATCACCTAAAATTCCGAAAGGCTACGCAGACAAAGGTATACGGTAAACCCACATTTCGTCAATTATGTTAAAGTCCCACGTAAAAGGCGACAGGTAATGACATTAACTGGGCATAGATCATGATTCCGTGGCTCCTATTGAGAAATTTTTGTTGGGAAAACCTGATTACACTTTGGACGGCCTGGAAATCGAACTCAGAACCTCTTGCTCAGCAGTCGCAGTTATGACCTCTAGACCAACGAAGCCAATTTTATAAATAACTATTAACTAGGCACTAGATGGTTTAGTGTATATAGATCTACAATTAAACATTACAAGAAAGAAGTTAAGATATGTAATGGTTTTCTTTCACACGACTTCCTTTCCAGACAAACGAGCTCCGATGGAGTTTATATTCTCTCATTAAACAAAAAAATCTAAATACTGCATCTCCTTTTACGTTAGCACACAAACATAAATGCAAGTAAAAGCAAACATTTGCACCCGCTCGTCGCCGATCCTTTGCGCCAGCTTGGAAACTAGCTTTACAAAGGAAAAGTAAACATTTTGTACGTGTTCACACCATTCTCTAGCATTCTCACGGCTACCACGAAGTTTGCTTGCGGCACCCGCTTTTAAATTCGGGGCTTTGCAGTCCACTCTGGGAACTTGGGGAGCAAAAGTTTCAAGTAAATTAAACCTACTGTCTCCTCTTCAGTAATGAATGGAATACGAATAATATAATTGAGGTCGAATTCTTGTTTTGTTTCTTTAATTAACGTTTTATATTTTTTCTCAATTTAGTTTTTTTTTTAATTCTGCGTCATAATTTTCATCAACCTAGCTTTTTTTCAACTACATTGGTTGATGGACGCAGTAAAATACTATAAGGAACACCAGACGGTACCACCATCGATATAAAAATCCTCGTAGTTGAAACTTTGAACTGAATGTACGATAGTGCAAGAAGCGACATTTAAGAAAGCAATTTTAACTGAAGTTGCTCCTGAGCTCAACCTGACACCTGTTTTTACTCGGCTACTCGTCACGACTTGCAACCTGGAGATTCAGCAAAAACATTTTATACAAGTGCTCTTACGTGGGTCAGGATTTTAGAGGTATAACGTTGTTTCATATTGCTTTAGTATCATTCATTATACTCTCTCGTTTCTCCTAATGCAGGTGTAAAGATAATCATAGTAATTCCTTTGTGGTTTTCCCTTTAATGATATTAAATACTTGTTCAATAGTTACGATGAGTTTCAATAGCAAAGGTCATATGTATTCAGTTTCTGTATCTGTGTTAATTGTAAGATGAGATAAATCAATGCGGTTTGTATATTCAATACCCATCAACAGGTCAGTCTCATTGGGGACAGCTTTATTCATAATAAATGCATTTAAATAATATTTATAGAAACATCATCATCAGCATCATTTTTATCTTTATCTACTTTTCCACCATTTCAATTCAATTGTTTTCAACCCGTTGAATTCATTGTAATACTACTCCGTACTTTAAGCGTTTTGTTGTAGTGATTTTATTCCATAGTTAAAAATGTATCCCCTTCAAATATTTTCATCAATAAATAAGTCAGACGAAACCTGGAACATTTATTTTCAATTCCATTTATGTATTTTGCTTTTAAAATCTGTATTGCAGCTCTTTATTCTCGGGGTTGCGGGTTTACATTAAAGGGCGAGGAAGGAACATGGATGGGTTTTAGTCAGTAAGAGTCTGACACTCCCTCCCGCTCCGCCCAGAGTGGGAGAAGTCATTTGATGATTTGCCATCCCAAAAAAAAAGGCTCTTTATTCTGCCAATTGTCTTACCACATTGAACACGCACCACGTGTTACATGGTAAACTTAAACATGAACAGCCGTTAAAAATTGCTCAAAGCCTATTTGGCTCTCAGACATGTTTCCAAGCGAAAATGAGGTAAATGGGTCATTGCTAAACCCAAAGGGCTTGAGTTGACAAGACAACCTCTTTTAAGAGCAACACAACATATACCTAGGCATGTTACCGCGCTACATGCCGGAGCTAGGAAAATATTTATGAAACATATTTTTGCCAAAATTATTCTACAAGCTTCAGAATATTAAAGCTCGTTGTCATGCGCTGTATTTTGCATTTGCGACATCTACCCTCTTATTACATCGCAGCATCCCGCTCCATCTGTATAGCCCATAATTTTCGGGCCAAATATCACGCAGGTGCACCGGTTATCATTAGTGGAGGATTATATTTCTCCTGCTTTTGTCTCTTTCACTCTTTCCCATTCCTTCTAACCTTCTCATTCGCGTGAATGGCCGCCGACAAAATTATCGCAGGGAAAAAATATGGTTGGTTTTGTTTTTTTCTTGTTTCGCTTAAGAAGCCGTATAAATACCAGATTGAGTTACCGTTTACCCCTTTTGTCTGTGGTTGGAAGAGCTAACTTTGCTGGTCAGACGCGTTTTGTTTTAAACTTTATGTTCAGAGCGTTGATGTAATCTTTACTTATTAATTTGGTTTGCTATGAAGAGGAATGAAGTTCAATTTTGAGATTTTTTTTAAGCTATTGCATAGATTCTGTCGCGGGCCTTGAGCGTGGATACCGAATCCAGAAATTCCGTAACGACACCCCATGTCAGATAATGACAATAACAAGCTAGTTTTCTTTATAATATACTAGCTGACCCACGCAACTTCGTCTACGTCAAAAGTACTACCTACCTACTACTACCTACTACCTACCTACTACTACCTACTACCTACCTACTACTACCTACTACCTACCTACTACTACCTACCTACTACTACCTACTACCTACCTACTACTACATAACTACTACTACTTACCTACTACTACCTACCTACTACTACCTACCTACTACTACCTACCTACTACCTACCTACTACTACCTACCTACTACTACCTACCACTACCTACCACTACCTACCTACTACTACCTACCACTACCTACCTACTACTACCTACCTACTACTACCTACCTACTACTACCTACCACTACCTACCTACTACTACCTACCACTACCTACCTACTACTACCTACCTACCTACTACTACCTACTACCTACCCCTACCTACCCTCTACATACCGACGAAAATAATTAAAAAAAAAAACAAAAAAAAGTATCCTATGTCCTTCTCCTGGTTCTAAGCTACCTCCCCACCAATTTTCAGCCAAATCGGTTCAGCCGTTCTTGAGTTATAAATAGTGTAACTAACACGACTTTCTTTTATATATATAGATTGCCGTAACTAGGAGTTGTAGGTTGTATACACGTGTTGTTAGACCTTCTTTGTAACCATTTTTAGGGTTCCGTACCTCAAAAGGTAAAAACGGAACCCTTATAGGATCACTTTGTTGTCCGTCTGTCTGTCTGTCTGTCAAGACCTTTTTTCTCAGGAACGCGTGGAGGTATCAAGCTGAAATTCATATCAAATACTCAAGTCTATGGTCTCTTGGAGCTGTGAAAAAATCAAACTACTAAGTCAACGCGATCAAAAGATACTCCCGTTTATGCCGCAAATTTTCGACACTCGCAAGGGAATCAAAACCTACAGGGTACTTCCCGTGAACTCAGAATCTTGAAATTTGGTACGAAGCAACGTCTTATAACACAGATAAAGGAAAAATTGCGAAAAGCATAAATTTTTAGTTACATCATATAATAAAAATATTTTTAATAATTTTAAACTTATTACCCCTTTACTCATGAACGCGTAGTGGTATTATATTGAAATTCTTAACAAATACTCAAGTCTATAATATCTTTAAGCTGTAACAAAATCAAACTTCTACGTCAACGCAATCAAAAGATACAGCAATTAAAGCCGCATATTTTGAAACTCGCAACTACTCGCAAGGGAATCAAAACATATAGGATACTTCCAGACGACCTGGAATCTTGAAATTTGGCATGAAGCAACGTTATAAAGTACACATATAGGAAAAATTCCGAAAATCTTAAATTTTTAGTTACATCACATAGTATATTTTTTTTAATAATCATAAACTTACTAGCTGACCCAGCAAACGTTGTTCAGCGATTAAAAAAAAAAACAGATGTTGGCCGATTCTCAGACCTACCCGATATGCACACAAAATTTCATGCAAATCGGTTCAGCCGTTTCGGAGGAGTTTGGAAACAAACACCGCAACACGAGAATTTTATATATTAGACTTGCTGACCCAGCAAACGTTGTTATGCGACCATAACTTTTACTTATATACCTACAGGTTTGTACGGAACCCTCGGTGCGCGAGTCTGACTCGCACTTGGCCGGTTTTTTTATCAACTTTTGCAATTATAATTATTTATGTATTTTATTTTGCAAAAACGACGGGGTGTGTATGTGTGTGTGGAACCATGATTATAAAATTCATAATTTCATCGTGATGGGCCGAGCCTGAACATTCAGTCTGCGTTTGGTCCTCGAGCCACCAACAAGCGGAAAAATAAAATAAATAAATAATTATAATTGCATAAGTTGATAAAAAATGCTATGCAATAGCTTTACCGCAGCAGTCCTCGAGTGCCACACGTCTTTTTATTGTGTTCATTCCTTGCAAAAAATTGTCTTTCTTCAAAAATATTTTTTTTGCAGCAACACTATTTGTCTGATACGTCTAAAGAATGAAGCAATCAGGCTAGCCTTGTCTAAAGCGTCCTCATCTGTTTGCATAGCTGCTTTCCACTCAAAAAAAATGTTTGCAAAGCTGAGTCACGTAGAGAGCAACTTTATCTTATTTTCCTTTGACACTCTAAGCGGGGGCTAACTTTTTCGCCTTTTAATTTGGGGAGGTAAATTTTGACAGAGATAATACCGTTGTACAGCTTAATTAAGTTTATTAGAATTTATTTTGGCGAGACGTGCCGACGTTATCCGAGCCCTTTTATGCTGATTATAGCGAACGGCCAAAGCGTTTCGGTCATTGAGTTTGATATATTTTAAAGTAATCTCATTTACTAAGTCGGTAATATTATGATAGCATCATTTTAATAATTAATTAGACACGCTTTTACTGAAACATGATAAAATGTAAACAGTAGATGAATCGATACAGAATGAATTACTTCCGCTGGAGAAACTTATCGAAGTAACGTATATATCTTGATTAAAAATTAATTCAAAGCAACAGTTATTAGCTGCCCCACTTGAGATGGGCTATTAATAATTCTAATTTCATCGAGCATTAGTTCTAATGTTATAATATTAATGCAAGTTAAAAGTAGTTCGACCCGGATGCATTAGGAGCCAAACAAATACACGTTACACTGATGCACGGTTAGCAGCTGATGTGTTGTTTCTTAGAAATCAAAGGGCACAATTACTTTGTTGATCAAGCATTGCTCTAATTTAAGATGTATTTGTTTTATTGGAAAAGATGCTTTCATAAAACTCATCTATAATATACTAATATTATAAAGCAGAAGAGTTTGTTTGTTGGTTTGTTTGTTTGGTTGAACGCGCTAATCTCAGGAACTACCGGCTCGAATTGAAAAATTATTTTTGTGTTGGATAGTCCATTTATCGAGGAAGGTTTTAGGCTATATAACATCACGCTACGATTATTAGGAGCGGAGCCTGAATGAAAAATTTTGCAATTTTTTTTTTTCCTTTCGTTTTTCTCTCATATGTGACGCAGAAGAAGTTGCGTGGGTCAGCTAGTCATTTATATACACACGTACCTCTGATTTTTCGGATTCATTTGCTTAGTGTAATAATCACTTGCTTTGGTGAAGAAAAACATCGTGAGGAAATCAGCATGTCAGAGAGATATGTTCGTGGGCATGACTAGTGAGTTTGAGCCAAGTCCTGACCTCCGGGCCATGGACGTCATAAAAAACTCTGACACCAAGTTACGCACTGACAACACAATAAAGAAGAAGATAATTAATAATAAGCGACGACCCGAATGGCGTAGTGGTAGTGAAGCTGCCTTACGTTCTTAGGGTCCTTGGTTCGAATCCCGGTAGGAGCAAATGTTTGTGTGATGAACATGGACATTTGTTTCCGTGTCATGGATGTTTATTTGAATAATAAGTTTGTATTTGCAAACAAAAAAGCATAGGTATATGTAGTAAGTATATCAACTATCTAGTGTCCACGACACAAGCTTTGCTTAGTGTGGCACTGGGTGGCGCTATGTGTTAATGTCCAGCGATATTTATTTATTATTATTAATATCATCAACGTCTTTTGCATTATAAATGCTCCAGATTAGACTTTTTGAATAAATTGATTCCACAGACGGGAGAGTAAATTAAATGCAGGTACTTGACGTAAAATGGGCAAGGGGTTCTTTGTGAGTGAGCGCATAACATTGCTTCCCTGATTGTTTAAACGTTTTCCCCTTTGCAGGCACAACCTTTAATGGAAATTTTATTCTATGTGTTTTAGAAATGGGCAGGTAGTGTTAAATTATGTTGTATGTTGTTGACCCTAGACAAGAGGTTCTTAATAGCCGATCAAATTGCCTAAGATAAGAATCATCTTATTTTTTTAACCTACATCATTGACTATATTTATTTGTACACGCTGTAACTTAGTTATTTTAATTATAAAACAGTCTATGAACAAGCTTAAATCATAATACTAAAATATGTGCAAGTATCAAAAAGGGAAGAGATATACAAGACGTCAAAATAATGTACTTACACGTCTTTGTCAAAGAAAACAGTGCCCAGAACGCTGGCAGCATTGCTAGCTGCAACTTGATCGTACTAAACACGGAACCTATAGACACAACGGTCATAAAGCATGCATCAACAGGCAACATCAGTAATCCCCAAAGGCAGAATCGATAAGGTATCAGTCAACAAAGCAGACGTCTAATCCCCATCTATAGACAGACTCTGGCTAGCCGCATATTTTATTCAAAGGACTACGCATGCTCCATCTGACCAGGTCTAAGACAAAGCCCGTGATTTAATATGGACGTGTAAGAGGCACCGATGTTTGCCAAGCCTCCCGACGTTGCCCATTAGTCAGTGCCCTGCCCGTGTTCCTACGGTTTGTTCCCCTTGACAACCGAATTATTTGACCATCATTTTGCATTCTGGGCATAGCGGTCTTCCTCTTTTATTTAGCCGTCATTTGTATTTTGGAGTTCGAGGAGGATTTTTGTTGTGGTTTTCTTGTTGTTGTCTTTCAATCCTTTCTCTGTCTGTGAGTTTATCATGTAAGTATTTAAACTGGACTTTTTTAAGCTGTTACGCTGTACAGTTAGACAAGATAGCCTTTTAAAACACACTTTCTATAATAAAGTGCATCATCGAAAAGATTTTCTTCGTGAATCACGGTTTGGTATTTTACTTTTAGTGATCGTTATAAAATAAAACAGTCAAAGATACAGATACTGTTGTTCTTTTATTTTATAAATGATTGATGGCGCATGATGACCAAAGCCGATTTAAGGAGGAGTTGCATTTGCATACCGTTATATTTTATGGATTCTCCAAAGCTTATAAGAAAGTTGTTTGGGTGTGGAATCTCAGTTATATGTTTATGGAGTTGACAATAAAATCAAACGACTCTCTGACTACTAATCTGAATGCAACTAACTGTTTTTGTTTGTCTTTTCAGGTAAATGATGATCCAATAAGATACTGCAGTCATCAACTACGAGCAACTTAAGTATCTACCATTCTACCTCCATACATCAGACATCTAGCAAGTATTTTTTTAATGTTTTAGAGATCGCAAGCGCGATCCCTTTTTTTTTTTTTTTTTTTTTTTTTTTAAGGATGGGAAATCATCAAATGACCCCCCCCACTCTGGGCGGAGCGGGAGGGAGTGTCAGACTCATACTGACTAAAAACCATCCATGTTCCTTCCTCGCCTTTTACGTTCCGGGGCCGCGGTATCTCTTTCGAACAGGCCCGCAACCCCGGCCAAGCGCGATCCCTGTACTTGCAATCTGGTTTGATACCTAAATCGCTGAGTGAGATCAGATTGCTGCGTGCATTAGGCTCGTCCGAATTACTTTGGATTTAAATGTAACTGACGAAGCTTTAGTGTACCTTCTATTAATAAACTTATGTTTACACTTTAAATGAGTAATGCTGTATCAAACACATTAACAATATACCTAATCACATAATAATATAGTTATTGTACGTGATATGTCTTCAAAATCAGCGATTACTCTCACGCCTGCTGAAGTAATTCCTTCTACAAATATATGTATAACGTGACGTCATATTCAACCCTCCTAAAGGCTCCATTGCTGTAAGGAAGATTATGTAAACTGAAGTAACCCTTTGTTGTTTTAAGCTGGTTTCGTTAAGCACTTGCGTTGAAAGGAATTCAGCGGGACAAGAAAAGCTGCACCTTGTCTAGTTTTAAATTTGACATTTTCTGGCTGTTAATTTTTTAGGGTTCCGTACCTAAAAGGTAACTATCGGGACCCTGTTAGGTACTAAGCCTCCGCTGTCCATCATCCGTCCGTGCATCTATCTGTCTGTCTGTCAGCGGTCTGAATCTCATCATTTTTTAATGGCGTGTAAAAATGTTTGTAAATAAATAAATAAAAATATATCGCTGGACATTTACACACAGCGAAATCTAGTGCCACACTAAGCAAGGCTTGTGTTGTGGTCACCAGACAGTTGATATACTACATTATACTTTTTGTTTGTAAATACATACTTATTACACATATAAACATCCATGACTCGGAAACAAATGTCCATGCTCGTTGTTTGTGAAAACATACTTGCAAAATAAACATAATTTCACAGAATGTGTATTTCTGTTGCCGCTATAAATAAATAATAAAAATATGTAAATTAAAAAGTAAACGGGGCTTCCCCAAGTAGCATATTAGCGATGAATTAGGTCGTAAACTAGCCACATTACAGTCTACAGCTTTTATGCAGATGTACTAAAGGATAGGACGAGTCTTTAGACTGTATTATGGAAAGATTATACACTATTAAACAGCATAGCTGACTAATGACTTTATAATGACGCAAAAGTATACCAAAAGCATTTAAGTAGAATTTTAAAATGATCTAGTCCAGCTTTTGGCTGCATGTGATACTACTAGCTGGTTTAGAAGTCCAAGCTTGTTAACGACTGGTTAATATGACAAATTCGCCTCTCTTGTAATGTTGCGGGCTGCATTATGGTATCAAAATATGCCACTGGCTTTTAATTGGTCTACACTAATTCTATTTTAATTCTACTTCAACGAGCTTGTTAATGGCTGTTTAAAAGTGAATATATGAATCTCTACAAATGCCGTTACATTTTTAAGAGAATCATTAAACACCGTTAGTTGTAAATTGGAGTAGGCGTACTCCATCCTAATGCCAGTGCATAAAGTGTAGCTGACTACTATTTTACAGCTTACGGCGTTATTTAAGAATAAATTTAGATTAATGGTGTTTAAATTACGTCAGATTTGATTTGTTTTTGCATAACGTCGACACGACCTAATTAAAGCTCAAGAGTTTGTGTTTGAGTTTACATATGTTTTAGTACACTTTAAATAAAAAATGAACAACTTAAAACCATGGAATAAAAGAAAACGAACTGGTGGAGTAAAAAGAAAACTGTCAAAAGAATACGCTAAGGCTGATGCAGTTGATATTTACAAGCCCGTATCGTTTACGAATAGTGAGGGTTCCGCACAAATAGATTTTGATCAAATTATTGCAGATGCTTAGGTAATCAGGATTTTCATGAACTAAGCTGCAGTAAAACGAGAAAAAAAACAGAGAAAACGTCGTTGGAGAACAAACAGAGTTCTATAAAGGGTGTAAAACACTTCTTCACGAAGCCGAAAGGCACTTGTTTTCCCTATCTTTGCGATAATTTTTTTGTTCTACACCATACCTGGGAACCTTCTAGTTACGGAGATATGGGGGGTCAAAGTCACCACTTTTTGTCATTTTTTTTTTAAATACAAGTTTATTTTAGTACGATTTTAACTTTTAACACCTCCACGACCCCCGTACTATTCAATCAATCCATAAGCACAATGTTTTAAGTGCGTTACATTGAGTTCTACAGCAAAACATTATTTATAACTAAAAAAAAAAGTTGTTTCCCAGCAATATTTTTTGTGTAAAGTTACTAAATTTGATGTACAGAATGCTTGGTTAACGGCTTTGTGATGAGATGGTTTACACCCTGTATATTTAATGGAATCGGACAGGACGAATTTGGATCAAGTACAGATGAAGACAAGAAAGAATGCATATTTATTAAAAATATATAATTTAAAAATAGCATTAAAGAATGGGCCATAAAAAGAAATATTATAACTCTTTGCTCATCATCTGGATAATCGGACGTATCACTATAGTTTAACATTGATTCAAGAAGTTCTTCAGCTTTATCGTAAGTGGGAATAGACGATCGTTTGACTGTGCACTCCATTTTAGTCCAGTCTGGAAGCGGCGTCGATTTCTCACTTTTTGTCAATTTTAAAGAAACGTTTTTTCCTGGCCATCTCAAAATGCCATTATGCTCCCAACCACTTGGAACAACTGTTAATCTTTCCTTTCCTTTTTCAATGGTTTAAATTATTTTAAACGGCAGTATTATTCCTAAAAACAATTATAAAGTAATTAGCAATCATAATTTATAGTACGAAAAGGGAAAATAAAAATAAATCAAATGAACTAAGAATTTGTAGGTAAATTATGTACGATTGGCTTTCCAAATACTCTTGCATGTCCGAAAGATACCTACAGTTAAAGTTCAATCCCGATGTTCGTCAGTCAGACACTATAAGCTTGCCTATGAAATCACTGAAATGACGACCAACAGACGTACAAACAAAGATTTTGTACATAAACAGAAACACCGCACTTACGTCGCCGTCGGTGAATCCCATGAATCCGTTATGGACACGTGCTAGTTTGCAGCGAGCGCGCTATGTAAGTACATAATGAAATGGTTTTCTGTGGAGATTTATTTATCCCTGAAAAGCTATTGTATGCTCTCTCTTTATACCAGTACACAGTAAGAAAGATAATTGAAATCCTTTCTCCAGCCAGCATAATGCTGGAAGCTGGTACGTAAGACTTGGTAAAACCACTGTACAGTAAATAACTTTACAAAAGAATTAATATAGAGTTTGTGCTGGATATCAAATGGACGCCATTTTAGCATTACAGACGATTTGTTATTAAATATCCAAATGTTTTTTTTTATGGATTTCAAGGATATTTGATATGTTTTAATTCAAACAATATATTTTCCACTTATTTCCTAATAGAATACAATAAGTTGGAAAGCAATAATTAGAGGGATAATTATATTAGGGATTCCTACACCATATATCTTGTAAAATATTTTCGTTAAAGCGATATTATTCTGATGGCGCGTGAAATATTTGATATAATTACCTATACACATTTACAGTAAAATGGTACTCGCAACTCAATTTACACACAAGGACACTCAAAAACCAACGTGAAAAATATTTAAAATATCTTACCCTATATATGTCCTCCTGAACACTTAAAACGAATAATAAATGTCGTCTCGCTGTCACAATCACAAAAGTTTTTTGTTATTTAAACTTTAATAAAAGTTGTTTCCAAGCCTCAAAACATCTAAAAGCTGTTGAAGAGATTTAAAGTAGCTGAATCTTACGCTGCAATGACTGTTGTATAGCTGTATAAGCCATTGTACAGGCCTTGCACAGCTGTTTCAATAATAATACTGCCGTTAACCAGCAACTGTAATGCTCAAGGCTGGTTAATTTGTGGCCCAAATTAGAATTACAAGGGCTGCGTAGCTAACTATTCAGCCCTTATGTAGAAAACTACAACAGCCTTGAGTATACACAAAATTCTATTATCAAGTCACTGTGCGGCTGTCATGTGCTACTTGGGAGCTACTACGTTAGTACGAAACCCTCTAAGCGCTTGTCCGACTCGCACTTGGCTGGTTTTAAATCATTCTTAGACCAATCTATGGATATTTTTGTTCTGTGAGACCAGTACTTCACCCGTATTTATTGTATAAATAGTTGAACCTAAAAATTTTATAAATGCAACATATTTTGTAAACTTTGCAATCCCATTTTGAATAAAACTTTTTATTATTATTATTATTTGTTCTACTTGAAATTTACTGTAGAGGTTCTATGATGATCGATCATTCTAGATTGAAAGAAAGAAAGAAAAAGCATTTATTAGCCCGCACAGGACAAACACAGTTAGTACCTACTGGCCGCTTAAAAAATAAATAATTATTAAATTTGAAAAAAGTACAGAATATTATGGATGATCATTGTGGTAGACTAAAAAGAAGTTATATAACATTTAAAGATGTGACATTCTTTAATAAACCAAAATGTAAGGATTTCAACCAAAAAAGGAATATGATTTGGTATATCAGCGTTACAGTATTAAGGAAAAACAACAAAAAATTGAATCGAAAAGTCAATCCCGATGCAAGTCGTTGTAGCTTGTCCACACCTACGTCCAAAAGAGGTCTTGTTTGCCACGTTTTAAGCATAGGTGAAACGCATTTTAATGCGATTGTCAATATTCGTCAAAATAGTATTGTCTCTTGTTACGTAAAATTAAGAGAATTAGTGGTAATCATTAACGAATTATATATACCTACGCTAATGATGTTCAGTTCTGTATCATAATCAATTATCGATATTTCACTACTCTCAAACGTGAATATTTTCAACCACAGCGGGAAAACTTCGTTAAACACAGTTTTAATATTGCATTAATTATTCAAAGAGCGTCCATTTGGGGTGGATTTATTATTTATTGGATAATTATTTAAACGGCAATTCACGCCTATGCGAAATAAATATGCGTTGAGTTTTGTTAATTGAAATACTTCAACGTTTTTTCAAAAAGCTTTTGGTTAAATCCAATTGTCTATCGAAGATTCAAGGAATCTCCCAGAGCTATTAAAAATAAAAATTTACACAAAAAAAAACATGTTTGCTAAACTTGAAAAATAACCTACGTATATTGGGTAATTTCCAGTTATTCAGTTGTGATAAAACAGTTTCCTATCAACAATTCAACACATAATCACCCAATGAAACCGAACTTAACTAAAACGACCCTAATTATCTGAAAATGAGGATTGATAGAAAAAGGTCGAAATTGAGTCGTCCGGGGTCGGCAACATTTGGCATACCTGCAATATTTCTACGCACCCTTATCCCGGTGAAACGCTAATAAAACGTTAATAAATTGCAACAGATAGGTTCAGCCAGGGGTTTGCACCGAAGGTTGACCAAACCTGCCATTAATCTGGATTAGTTCGCGCTGATACGTTTAAAACATAGGTAAACAAATTGTTGTTTGTTGTTGTATTGTTTCTATTAAATCTGGGTGTTAGTATGACTATTGGGACGTAACCGCACCGAAATGCTGATTATACTATCGTGTGTGATTTATTTTACAGTGGGATTAGTATTTCATTACAGAACTAATACCAGATTATGAAACGGAATGTACTAGTTTATTCTGTGACATGAAACCATTTGATACTTGGCTTAGCATTACTTGAAGCGGTATGGCTCTGTTGGGTATTGTATTGAATGGTACTGGGGTCGTGGAGGGTATTCAGAGGAAACTTTAACATAAAAAAAAAACTTGTATTTATAAAGCAAAAGGTGAAAAAGTTGAACTAGAAAGTTCCCAGGTAATATGATCCTGGTATGATTTTACCAGGCATGATCAAGAGGTAGAAAGAAAAATGTCACAATGCCGGGGAGAATAAGTTTCCTTTGGCTTTGTAAAGATACTTTTACACCATTTTTTCAAAGCTTGTTTTATCAAACGTAGGTATACCGAGTATAATCTCCCGGGGTTGCGGGCCTGTTCGAAAGAGATACCGCGGCCCCGGAACATAAAGGGCGAGGAAGGAACATTGATGGGTTTTAGTCAGTAAGAGTCTGACACTCCCTCCCGCTCCGCCCAGAGTGGGTGAAGTTATTTGATGATTTCCCATCCCAAAAAAAAAAGTTACACTATAAGCTTGTTGTCTTCCGATAAATATTATATGTTAATAGCTGTAGGTTTGTAAGTTTATTAATAGCTGACCGAATGTCACTTGTTTAAGCCAACGGGGCAAATTGAAGCAAATTAACCAAACATACAAACCTCAAAACTGCGCTTTAAAACCAGAACTTGAATCGCTCGTCAAGTGTCACTAGTTTGTATTCCTCCCTGGCGACATATTTGCAATCCCAGAGGAAACAGGTGTGCGCATGAAACTGACAGGTCACAGATGTCGTGAGAATAGACTGTACAATGTTTGTTCTGCGTTTTTATGTTGCCATGACGATATTCAGGTTCCGCTTTTGTTTTTGTAACAGAGGACATGTTTTACAAAAACAATATGGTGCGTGTGTATTTATTGAGTGTAGTCGTGTCATAAATGTAAAGAAGTATTGTTGACTGCTTCGTTTGTCTAGTGGTCGCATGAGGTCCAGGCTTCGATACCCTGGTCGAGCAAAGTGTTATTGGGTTTTCTTCTCAGAAGTTTCTGAGCAACAGCCACGGAGTCTAGATTTGTACCTAGTGAATTGCAATAGGGTCTATTGCAATTCACCAGGTACAGTATAGGGGGGCCTATTACATGCGATTTAAAACATAAATGTCAAAATGCGGGGTTACTATTATCTACATTATAAGTACCTAACCCTTCAGGCGTGTTGTTTGCGGTATCTAAAAAACTAAGTCGAGTAAACTAAGTCTAAGTCTAGGTAAAAACATTCTAAATAATATCAACGCGAACAAAAACATAATATACTTGCAAAAGCCGATTGGTTGCTGTGGGTACAAAAGTAATATTCTCTGCCAGCTAGCAGAGAAACAGAGAGAGCTTATGTATGTTATCATGATTGAGAAACAGAGAAGCTTCTCTGTTTCTCGATCATGATAATCTAGGTATCTTCAAAGTTCGAGTAAATTTTAGTTTCTTCTAAGCAAGCCTGCTTCATCGCGTCATCGCTTCACATCACGCAAGCCTATTTAGCAAAAAAAAAACGTATCAAACTTGGCTATTATCAATGTCATTTAGCTTTAATTATAGCAAAACGATGTAATAATATAATTATGTTGTCTCTGAGAAACGGATACACTTTTTATAAAATTTGATGTGATAGCCTTTCAATGTTATCTTTTTCTTGAAATCTAGGTAGCTTTGTCAGGTATTTGAGGCTTATTTACACCGCAACTAGCTCTTAATAAAAATTCTTACTAAATACGCAAAATCTAACCCCACCCCAAACCTAACTCCATAAATTCCTTTAATAATAATCCTCACCAACTTTGCTAATAACTTAATTATATAAGCCTTAAACAATCCCTAACAAATTTAACTTTAAGTTTAAACCAACCACATGATCCACCCTAGTGGTGGTGGAGTGATCTCTCTTGACAAATTAAGCGAGCTTGCACCTGTACCTGAGGTAGCCGAGACTTGTCCCAGACATATGGCACGCTCAGTAGGGTGACACGACCGTACATCACCATTGTACGTCTAGAACAGGGTTTCCCAACCTTTCTGGACTATTAGGGACCACTTTGGTGTCTTTATTGTTAGCAGGGGCCATAAGGTACTAAATAAACACAAACACATTGATAGGATTGTATGTAAGAAGCTGAATCTTTAACTTACACAACGCAAACATCTTTAACTTACACAACGCAAACATTGTAAAATGGGATGAAAACCTTTATAATTCAGATATTGAAACATACAAAAAGCGATTGAAATTCGAAAATTTAAGCAATCATTCATACAGAAAAAGGAATATGGATGGTTAGTAATGAACTAATAGTAGATTCTAAAAAAAAATAGCAGCTCGGCTTGATAGACATGTAAGGTTGGATTGAGCTTATGTCTTCTGTGCAAGCTAAAAAGTACGATTAACATTTTAAACTTTCGCGGATTATATTCGAGGCTAAAACGGACCTCCGGTGGTCCGCAGACCATAGGTTGGGAACCACTGGTCTAGAACTAAGGCAAGAGACTGAAGGCTTACTAACAATGCAAGGTAACAAACATGAAGTATAAGCACTGGTTACGGTACACGTGAAATGGAATATTCTGGAACTAGAACGTAGATTGTAAGCGGTTTATAACGAATTCTGATTCGGTAAACAATTGCTTGCGCGGTACAATGCTTTGATATTATTTTGTTGAAATAATATAGATAGGGAATTTGATGTCATATTTAATGAAATGGAGAGACTGTATCAGCATCTAAATTATTTAGTGGTAACAGTTCGTAAACATCATTTGGCAAAACTGTGGGATAAGTAATATTTAGGGTATTATGCTTTATTAATTTTAAATTATACACTACTTTCTGTTCGTGCCTTCGACAGTGTGGAGGTTAGAAATAATCCCCTGGGGAATGTACTACCGGGATAAAAAATATCCTATATCCCAACCCCAACTTGATACCGTGAAGCGATAACAGATTCGCACACAGAGTTACTTTCGCGTTCATACTATTAACTTATATCTTATAATATTTTTTCATAGCGAAAAAAAAGTAGTTTCCCGGCAACAATTTTTGCACATTGTCATTTTGATGAACAGATACTTGGTTGCTTTTTGAATGGTCCTTTTACACCCTGTATTTCGTAATTTGAGCCCTTTCATTTAGTAATTCATTAGTATACACACGCTTCAATTCCATTGCATTGTCTGTTTAGATTACGCATGTTAGTTGGAAATGTATTTCGGTTGATACATCGCACGATTGCCTAATACGTTAATTTGCGTCCGTGTAACTGTGCTGCGTAAATTATTGTGTTACAAATGAAGCCAGATCGGTTTACTCGGAAGCTGCGTGTAACGTAATGATCATAGGACCTACCAGGAACGTGCGATGTAAACATACATAATGCAAAACAATAAAATAGGAATAAAAAATGCATCACGAAACCGTCAACCAAGCATTCTGTAAGTACATCAAAGTATATAACTTTACCTACGTTACGTGAGCAAATAAATGACTATTCTATTCTATTATATTCTATTCTATTTGTAAAAATTATTGCTGAGAAACACCATTTTTTTTGGGGTGTAAAGTCATGTTTTGTTGTAGAACTCAATGTAACGCACTCAAAACATTATGGTGGTGAACGAATTGAATAGTACGGAGGTTGTAGAGGTGTTCAAAGTAAAAATCTTGTAATGAAATGTATTGAAAATGAAACTTGTAAAAAACTTGGAATTTTGACCTCCAATATCTCCGTTACTAGAAAACCTTCTAGTAACGGAGATATTGGAGGTCACCCCCATACTTCCATACTTTGGAGGGAACCCCCTCCAAAGTATGGTCTAGAAAAAAAGCAACGACAGGGAGAACAAGTGACTCTTGCTTGCCCCAGCCGCCGCAGGAGACGCACCGGGCGTCGGGTGCTACGTGGTGGCTACTGGCCACCGTAAACGTGGGCCTGTGGATGGTTAGCTATGGGCTAGCTAGCCGTCCGTCCGTCTAATGACGACAGGACGTGACGAACGGCGCGTTCGTGTTCCACGCGCGCCTCGGTGAGATGTCAGCATAAAAGGAGGGGCCCGCAAGGGCCGAACCCTGCCGGGGTTACGGGACTGTTCAAAAGAGATACCGTGGCCCCGGAATGTAAAGGGCGAGGAACGAACATGGATGGGTTTTCCCTTCCGAAAAAAAAAGGAAAAAAAAAAGGGAGAACAAGTGCCTTTCAGCTTCGTTAAGCCACGGAGTCTGCAATAAACTCGCCTCCTATTGGACTTTAACATTGCTGGCGCAGTATGGTTGTACTATGAGGTACACCTCTGCATGCCCCGGGGAGTACAGGTGTGATGATATAAACTCACGCATACTTTCCCAACGGGGTAACAAGCTATAGAACGCTGCCTGCAACAATCTTTTAATTTTATACTCGTTTGAATTCACTTTAAGTTTACATCGTGGGGTCGGGCTAGAGCCCCCCTCTAGCCCGACTATACGATGTAAACTTCAGCAACGTCTGTATAAAATACTAAATACAGTAAAAACGTTGAACGTTGCAGTCCTTTTAATTTTATACTCGTTTGAATTCACTTTAAGTTTACATCGTCGAGTCGGGCTAGTGCCCCCCTCTAGCCCGACTATACGATGTAAACTTCAGCAACGTCTGTACTAAATACTAAATACAGTAAAAACGTTGAACGTTGCAGTCGTAATGTTGAATCAGTTAAACGTTTTCTTTTTATGCGAGAAGACTTTCTTTCTCACGGTGCAGACGTTACAATACGACAGATAGACAGTCTCGGCTTCTTGAATAGCCGGGGTTTCCAAGGCAAAAAATCTCTTCACAGAAAAATATCAACATTCATTTACCAGTGCGGCCTTAAAATATTCTTAGATATTTTCGTTATGAAAGGTATAAATCCTCGTTGAAATACTTAATCCGTTTGTCTCAGATTTGTGAAGTAATCGTGTTTATTTAACACCCAGACGACGGCTTTTAGCGTCTGAGAATACAGAATAAATCTTTATCATATTTCGCTGTTGGAAATAATAAAAGATGAAAATATCAAGAGATTTTATGTTAGGCTGATATATTGGAAAATTTTCAACGCCTGCTGCCTCGCGATACGATACCTACGCTTTTAAGGAACTAACAGGCTTTATTATTGCCAACTTTTTGCCTGTACTTCTTTATTTTAAGCTTCACAAGTGGCTTTTATTGCACGGTGTTGTTTCGTAAAAATGGATACATTTCTTTTTTGTTTGACCCTACTTGGTTTATCTCACTTACTTAACACCTGAATTATCTCTTCAATTATTAAAAAATTCGATTCTTATTTTTTCCTTTGTGACAACCATTGTTTTTGCTCTGCATGGTGTATTATCTCCTATTTGAACATGTTCAACATTATGATTTCAGCTCCACACCTCACATCTCTTTACATTAAGCTCAACTTGTAAAAATATTGAATCTACGATGCTGTAGTACAAGCAAACTCAGAGCCTTACATCCCATGAAATCCCATCACTCATGCACTGCGATGTAAGCCTCACACGTCTTACGAAAGTAGCTCGGGAAGGCGCATTTTGGCACAGACCCAAAAAGCACCAACCGTGTTTTATTTTGTTCCTTGGGAAGAAAATATTGCGATGCATATAAATATAGCAATAACTGCATCGAAATTTGAATGTAAAAATTGAATTTATTTTCTTGTCTTTTTGAACGTTAACTTAGACTAGAGCAAAATAATAGACTCACTAGCTCATAATCAAGATCATTATATGGTTAAAATTATTTGACTAATTTACTCCATTTCAGATTCATATCAAAAACGTCATACAGACTTCTCATTTTCATAAATTCTTACAATAAAATCCAAAACAGAAGTTTAGGATATTTTTTAAAATCATCTACTTCAAAATGTCACAACTGCTTTCTTCATATCATTTGGGCCCAGTAAGCGGTGTCAATAACAGTGATCGATGATGGAAAAACGTGACGTATCAAAACCAAAACAATTGAAAACATTGATTCATATCAAAAGATCACTCGGGTCAATGCCCATGCCGTACTGACGTCACAACAATGAACTGGATTCGTCGATATTTATTAGTGCAACAATTTCAACCTTGGCTCGTATTTGGCACACTAGTTTCGTAAGCAAATCATTTAGCACTAGACCTGAAACAAGGCTCCTAATTTATTGGTTGACGGACAATCTTAATGTGTCTGTTATCGACTGGTAAATGGCCTGTGGTTGTTACTAGATAGTGTTTGGTCTCCAAGGGTCGTAATGGTTTCGATAGGTGTGTAATATTGATTCTGATGTGGGTTAACCATATTGATTAATGCTCTGGATTTCATTTTCTTAATGGTCGTTCACATTCCATCTACAGCGGTTATTGTAATTTGCGAATTTGTGTCAAGTGCTCGGGTTTTGAAGTTTGTACGGTCGTTTTAAAGACTGTTTTACTATTACACCTCTATGTTTTACCACAAATAAATAAATTTCGCTGGACATAACATACACCGCCATCTAGTGCCACACTAAGCAACGAGGCTTGGGTCGTGGACACCAGATAGTTGATATACTACATAGACCCTTTTTTGTAAATTCTTACTTAATTTAATGTAAACATCCATGACTCGGTAACAATTTTAAATGTCCTTGTCACACAAACATTTTTTCCCTACCGGAATTCGAACCCGAGATCGTAAGGCATCCTCACTACTGCTGCGCCATTCGGGTCGTAGAGTGAAACGGGATTCGAATCGTAAAGTAAAGAGAAATCATAAACCATGAAGTTATATTGTAAAGAGAGCAGTCTTTCCGACAGTCCACCAGTTTTCAGTTTCAGTTTTTGTCAACGTTTATTTCTACAAGTTTCTTTAATATAGATAAATGCTACATTCAATACCGTCCTAGCCGAAAAAACGCAATTATCATCGTCTACCCATACCAAATAGGTCCAATACATGTGTCGCGAACGTGCGGAACAAAGTACAGTCACCAAAAGAGTTTAGTAGCCATGCAAAAAATAAATACTACGCTCGACCCTGGCAATATAATTTTTGTTTCTGTTCAGATAGCGTTAGGTACATTAATTTCTCAGTTATTTCACTTAACTTAGTTGTCTTTAGTATCGCAATGATAAAATTGGGGTTGAGTTGCTTCCAAGTCTGTCAATATGACAATAACTTTTATTCTCCTTGCAATAAGAGTTTACCAGAATTGTTGCTGTCAAAGGTAAAAATAACTGTTAAAGACTGTACGTGTACACTAATTCTCGCAATGTCCAAGTCCAAAACATACACCGGACGCACAAAACGGATTAAAGAGCGAGTTGTTGTGGTCTGTTGTCAGGCTTATCTCTTTTGTTGTCTGTACCTACATAAAGTTCCGCGTCGTCACGCGTGTGGGGGGCGCCACCGTCGCGCCGCCTCGTTATGGCGAACTACGTGACGAGACTGAACGTGGGCTCTGTTTTGGTTGTTAGACTGAAATAGACTATGTTTTTTAATTTATGGAGGAGATGAGTAATAGAGGCATTAAATACAAAGCGAAATGGCAAAAAGTTGAAAGAATATACAGGGTGAAATTATTAAATGCCACCTGGAGGGAAATTACTCGAAATACTGGAGATATCAAATTTTACTCAAGGACAACTTTCCTTTATTTTTAAAAAGAAAGAAATCTGCATTCACTGATTTATAATTCGCTTGCCACACTCGGGCATTTTTCTTTCATTTCCTTCGTGCCTCGGAAAGTACGACAAGCAGGTTGGTCCCGTCTGTCATTTGTAGATCTGCGGCAGTCGTCCCAAAAAGACCACTAGTCTTACCAAGTGGTATCGTATTACCCAATGCTAACTGGGTTATTGTCGTTGTGGAGGTTGGATAAGCAGTCGCACCATGTAAAATACTGGTATTCTTTCTGCTGCATACAATTAGACTGGAAGCAGACTCCAACATAGTTGGAAAAAGGTAAGGCAGATGATGTTGTTATTTTATAATACAAACTTACTAAAGTTAGTTCGTTGTTAAAGAAAACGATATTTAATTTCAGCCCGGAGTTTTTGCCTATGTCCCACACAATTCAGTTGCGAACAATTCTATTCCTCATAGAACGCCAACTTTATCCACAAAAAGAGCGTGAAAATATATTTCTCTCGCTCCGCTTTTTCTATTTGCTCGGGATTATCATTAATATAATATGATCCGATGTAATACGTCGATGTTTATTATCCCTTCGGACACGAAACGGGAGACTTTACGAAACATGTTTTTCGGCGTTCGGGATTAAAGAGAGGTCAGAGGAAACTGTAAAAAATTGCCGGATAACAAGCAGGCGTGTTTCTTTTGTTCTTATTTATTACTGAACCCACATTTTATTATGATTTATTCCGAGAGTTATCCAATATTTATGTGTTATTCGAGTAGAAATAAATATACTTCCAGAGAGATGAGGAAAAATTTATCAGTTGGAAAACGAAACAAAACAAAAGGACGGAACTTGTAATTAATAGCGGAGCACTTTGAAAAGCAATAAAGTGGGTGTTCAACTTTTTGTTCGAATTTTCGTGAATTAAAAAAGGGGGCGTGCTTGCGATTAACTTTATTAGAATTCATTTGTTCATTAGAACGTTGGGAGCTTGCAAATGAGCCTATAATCCCTTTCTCAACGAAACATTCAAGTAAGTTTACAAAAAAAGTACTTCAGTACTCGCATTTAAGCTTTCCTAAGTAGACAACTTTAAGCTCAAATATAGATGCACCGCCGAAGTTGAAAATGTGTAACTTCCAACTTATACTTTCAGTTACAGCTCCTCTCACTATTGACTTTTTAAGAGAACTGGTTTGTTGAAATGTTTAACCTGGAACTTTTGTACGTCTGTGGTTTTTGAGCTGAGTATGAGGTCCCAGGTTTGATTCCCAGTTCGGGCAGCGTTTTTTTTCCACCAGGAATATCTCCTTATCAATACTAAACCAGTGGTAATGCTAAACCTGGAATTTATGTACGTTTGTTTTATATGTGCACACCGGTAAATAACATTTTCATATACCTAATGTAATTTGTAGATCATCAATTAGTTGATTTATACAAAAATTCTCTTCCTTTTAAGATGACAACAAGCGGCCTACTGTCTGTTAATACCAACTAACTGAAATGTACGTGCCAAGCATGTTGATGCTGTTAATTTTGCCTTTGTCTGTTCATTTATGCGTTTCTTGGTCTTAGTCTAACACTTGTATCTATAGTCAAGTTAAAGTAATTTTAAGTCATTACTAACGCAACCCTTTCAAGCAATAGACAAGAATAAAATTAAATTCTAGACGTTCAAATGAACATCAAAGAAAGCAAAGCCGGAGTTCTAACTTTTGACAGTTTTAACTTCAAGCAATAACTAAAGTACAGACTAAAATCGTATCTTAACCTTTACTCAAATAATCTCTTTGACTTGTTTATAGATAATACGTTTTAGTCTTAATAGTTATTACTGAACAACAAAAAATAGATACACTTGCTATTATATATTATATTATTCGACGACCTGAATGGCGTAGTGGCAGTGAAGCTGCCTTACGTTCTTAGGGTCCTGGGTTCGAATCCCAGTAGAAGCAAATGTTTGTGTGATGAGCGTGGACATTAATTGTTTCCGAGTCATAGATGTTTATATGTATAATAAGTATGTATATACAAAAAAAAAAAAAAGTTAATCAACTATCTGGTGTCCACTAAGCAAGGCTTGTGTCGTACACAAGCCTTGCTTAGTGTGGCACTAGATGGCGCTATGTGTTAATGTCCAGCGAATATTTATTTATATTAAGTTCGTATACGCGGTCCCTTACACTTATCAAGACATTTGTGAGAATCGTGAGTGACGGGTTGTTGTCCCAGACTCCCAGTGGAAGCCATCCCAATTTGCAAGGGATGACAAGCAACAAAAATAACTGTAACAACATTATTCTTGTTCGTCCTTTTACCGTGTCAGTTTCTAAGAAATTGTTACGAGAAAATATTATGTGTCCGACATCTTTGTTTAAATTTACTTTTATCGTATTGTTTCAGTCTAAAGTACTGCCTATATTTCGTATTTGTCTGTGTACGTTTTTTATTCAACGCCCTCAAGTGCGACAAATTTTCCACGGGATCATAATATCGGGATAAAAAGAATTCTATGTCATCGTCATATTCCTGCCTCTTCCCATGTTACTTAGGGTAGGAGACACATTTTATTTTTCTTCTATTTTCCTCTGTCGTTTGACAGAGGAAAATGCTGTCATTTACTCCTTTATCTTCCACATCATTCCTCACAGCCATCCATCATTTCTTCAGCAACATTACATTCATCACATTTTAGTCACCACTCTTTTATCACCGACTTGTATATTTTTTCCTTTAACTTGAGAGGCATCCCAAAAAAGTATCCTATGTGATTATAAATTATTATCTGTGTGCAAAATTTCATCCAAATTATTCGGTATTTTTTGCGTGAAAGAGTAACAAATATCCATCCATCCGACCTCACAAACTGTAGCATTTATAATATCATAATATAAAGGGTGTAAAACACCTCTTCACGAAGTCGAAAGGCACTTGTTCTCCCCATCATTGCGATCATTTTTTTGTTGTACACCATACCTGGGAACCTTCTAGTTACGGAGATATGGGGGGTCAAAGTTACAACTATTTGACAAGTTTTTTTTTAAAACACAAGTTTTTTTGTAAGATTTTGACTTTTAACGCCTCCACGACCCCCGTACTATTCAAACCTTCAATCAGCACAATGTTTTAAGTGCGTTACATTGAGTTCTACCATAAAATGTGATTTATAACCTCAAAAAAAAAGTTGTTTCCCAGCAAAAAAAATTTGCGTCAAGTTACTCAGTTTGATGTACAGAATGCTTGGTTAACGGCTTTGTGATGAGGTGAAATACACCCTGTATATATACATATATGTAGTAGTATTCAGTTGGCATGGTCAGTTGGTGTCATGGTTGTATGAATCTCAGCAATTAGAGCAACCTGCTATCGAATCTTGCTTGTTTGTCGACTGGGATTCATCGGAAATATACTAAGACTCCTCTTATTTATTGACAATAAATATTTCCAATGCAATCCATCTACCAGGCATTCATTGCAATATCCATTCGTTCATTATTATCCTTGTCTACACCAAATTGTTAACTTTCACTCTCAATCAGAATAAGAAAAACCAAGAAAGGAAATCTTCACCTAAAACTTGCAAATGAGACCATACCGTTATTTCTTTATTCCCTGATCTCACGATTTTAAACAAGCATTATATCATTGTTACTCTAGGGAAAATATTAATTCCGTGAAAGAGGATTGTAGGCTGAATCCCGTCGGCACACCGAGACAGGCTTATTTAACTTATTTTATTATTATGCGTCTTCCCTAGTGCTCGAGAACTCATTTACATGTGATATGGGCATACTTTAAATGAATACTGTTAGGGATTATAGTCTACCTATAAATTTTCAATTAGCTGTTGCGGTGAAATGTGTGGACGTGTTGTTGATTCATAGTTTGATAAATCCAATTAAGAACCTTCGTTGTATATGTATAATATGTAATTTCATGAAAGGTTTATATTCTTGAATTTTTTTGGATTTAATTTTATATCTAACTAGCTGATGCCTGCGGTTTCACTAGATCCACTACCCATTGGTAAAAACAGTTTGAAAACCGGTGCAGTCGTTTTTGAGTTTATCCCAAACAGACAGATAGACTGCCGCGGCGGAGGACTTTGTTTTATAATATGTAGTGACTGTGATTACAGACAGCCTCATCCTACATTTTACGATGCAAGATATCAAGCCTTAAAACAAACAGATTCACTGAACTAAGAATGTAAGTCCCTCCCAATGTAAAGTGTAACCAAGAGCTAGAAAAGATTGGTACAAAGCCGCAGTCTTTCAGCCCTTTTGTGGAACACTAGGAAAGCTTCTAGCGTGACTGCTTCCCTAGTACCTTCGATTAAAATACAGTTTCTGGTAAAATTACCATTAATTCTATGATTAAGGTTAAAAACGAAATGTTGCCAGAAGCTAATGCTACCCATCCTATTATAATGTTAATATTTATTAACGACCGGTATACAATGACATAATCTGCTAACAAAAAAGTACCACACATTCATTTCGATAGAGGCTTTCACTGATGAGTATAAATAACTGTTATTTGGTGCTATCATCACGCAATTGTATTTATTCAGATGCCTTTGTAATTATTGTAGAACTGTGGGTGGGCTTATAAAGTATTAGATAAAACACAGAAGTAATACTTACGAAAATAATAGTTTTTTTTTTTATTAGCCAGTCAAAGTGTTTACTTGAGTAAAAGTAAGTATAAATACTTTATTTTGCTTTTAATTACTTTTACAGTAAACACTTTGACTAGATACGATTTTCATTCTATAGTTTAGTTATTGCTTGAAGTTAGAACTGTCAAAAGTTATTATTCTTAGCTTTGTTTTCTTTAACGGTTCTTACTAATTCGTTTAAATTGTTGTCTGTTGCATAAAAATGTTTGGATAAGTAATTACTCTCACCTTGAGCATCTAGATATGGGCATTTTTGACAAGACGTCAAAAATACATATTATGACAGTAATCCGAAACTCTTGCCTTTCATCAGTTTTTATTCAGTATTTCAGTTTGGAAGAAAAAGGAAAAGTCTTCAGCAATTTAATAAGAAAGTTCGTTTAACTAATTGATTTTGTAGATATCACTTTAGTCTTCTCTCGGACCTATTAATATTTTACTACCATTTCTAATTAATGACAAACAGATCCAACGCTCATTTGATTTCCAATAGCGCTAAGCATCATCAATATTCTGAACAAACGAGGCTGCTAACTGACGGAATGTCAGCGGATGATCGCAATTTGCAATGCCTAACTCGACTTAATTGCTTTTTTATTGTATACCCATTAATGCTCATTTCCTATACTTCCGTCTTAAAACATTAAGAGCTAAATTTGATTAATCAATCGATCTGGAAATTCGTGATGTACCTATTTGTCAGTCATCTATGGGAACTTGAAAAGAGATCAATTCTCAAGCTCTGCTATAGGTCAGTACATTTGTTAGCTAAGTGTGTTTTTTTACACTACCGATGACGCTAATAACGGAAATCGACAATTGATTTTATGGTGTAAAATTTTATGATAAAACTAGCTTCTGCCAGCGGCTTCGCCCGCGTGAAGTTTGATTATTGTCCCATGGAATCTTACTGCCGGGATAAAAAGTATCCTATGTTTTAATCCAGGTTATAAACTATCTGTGTGCAAAATTTCATCCAAATCCGTTCAGTAGTTGTCGCGTGAAAGCGCAACAAACAAACTTACATTCACATTTATTCTCCGAACTGCTAAGCTATCGGGAGTTACACGTGTTATTGTGAGTCAACTATAAAAGATAGACATATGCTGTCTTGGGATATTTTTTATATAATTTTATGTGGAATATTTCCGTTATACATGATTTCTATGTAGCTTTAACCATTAAGGCTGCACACGCGACGGAAGCTAAAAAAACCAAGTAACTTCTCCCGTTTTCCCAACATTTCCTTTCACTGCTCTGCTCCTATTAATGGTAGCGTGATGAAAAGTATACTATTACCTGCTCAGGAGTATGTAGAATAATTGTACCAAGTTTCGTTAAAATCCGTCGAGTAGTTTTTTTTTCTATAAATAACATACAGACAGACAGACAGACAGACAGACAGACAGACAAAAATTTTACTGATTGCATTTTTGGCATCAGTATCGATCACTAATCACCCCCCGATAGTTATTTTGTAAATATATTTCATGTACAGAATTGACCTCTCTACAGATTTATTATAAGTATATAGATTATAATGATGCTCCAAACGGTAATTTTATAATTTTGTAGATAAAGTAGCTGTGTCGTCTTCTGTTTCGAGATTTACTTATATGCTCTCCTAGAATTTCTAAAGATAATAAGAAAGAAAATTTCCTTATAATTCGACCTGAATGGCGCAGCGGGTCCCGGGTCTTCGGGTCCCGGGTTCGAATTCCGGTACGAGCAAATGTTTGTGTGATGAGCATGGACATTTGTTTCCGAGCCATGGATGTGTATATTTATAATAAGTATGTATTTACAAACAAAAAGTATATTTGTAGTATATCAACTGTCTGGTGACCACGACACAAGCCTTGCTTAGTGTGGCACTAGATAGCGCTGTGTGTAATGTCCAGCGATATTATTTATTTATTATTATTATTTAATAAAAAAATCGGCCAAGTGTGAGTTGGACTCGCGTATGTAGGGTTCCGTACCATCTTAATAAATAAGGCCCTTTTTATTGTTTTCATTATTTGTTGTTAAAGCGATAACAAGAATACAGGTTCTGTGAAAATTTCACTGTCTATCTATTAAATTAAAATATTTTATTTCACATAGGCCTAGATGGGCACTTATAAAACGTCGAATTACTCTTTTCAAATCATTTGGTATTACAATATTTTACGGATCATGAGATACAGCCCACTGATAAACAGACGGACAGACGGGCAGCGAAAGCTTAATAATAGGGTCCCGTTGACTACCTTTCGGGTAAAGTACCCTAATAAACACGAAACGAGAAATAGAATTGTTAAACTTTTTAGTATTCCAAGTAACACATAACATAATAAACAATTTTTACACAAAATCAATCATTCTTGTAGTTCCGAGGTTAAAACCCCCTGGGGGTTTACTAGCAATAAGAGCAAAACCCACAATAACTTTTCAAAGGGTACCTAATTTACACAGAAACAGTATTCATAGTTAACACATCGAGTTAATCGTACAAATAAACCCAATCAAAACATAACCCTCAATCGCTCAGTTAGACAAACAGCTACCCGAAGCGTTAATTTCCAAAGTGCGATAACTCGAATTTCGAATAGGAATTTTCGGGGTGTTGAGCCCTACCACAGCAGACGGGTTGGTTTTCACGCGCCAAGATACACGGGGTGCGAAACAGTGCGAACGAAACAACTAACACAACTAATTTTGTAGCTGAGATTTACCCGGGTAGGAATTAATGTTATGCTGCGCTAGGATTTCTAGGAGTTAGGAGATTATTTTGCAAGTTGAGATTTAAAGTTGCAGTGTTGCGTTATTTATTCGTTTTTAGATTAACTTGAAGATCTTATACATTACGGTTCATTTTTTTAAATGTTGTTTATGTTTTTTGGAGAAGTTTTTTTACTATGAGGATAGGAGGTCTAGGTGTTTTTTGTTACCGGCTTACCGATTGTCGTAAAAACGTTGTCGAAGGGATCCATAACTTAGGTTAGAACTGTGACCAACTACGCGCGAGCCGAGCGAGCGAAGCGAGTCGTGCCACGGTAGGGGCGAGCGCTACCTCAAACTTGGTCGGGAAATTTTACTTAGTCTTTTTTTCTAATTCTCCTAAGACAACCCCCCGACAGCAAAACTCTGGCGAAATGTGGGTGTACTATTAGGAACTTACCCCTAACCCTTCTGGGATTACAGACGTGATATTATATTATGTTCCACAGCATCTATGATATAGGGTACACAAGGCAACAACGATCTTAAGGGCCCACCACACGCTAACGACCTTGATCGAGTGGAAGGAGCATAGCAATAGCGTTTACCTGTGCGTACGAGTGATCAGCGAAAAAATAATTATAAAATAATAGGAGCTACAAAAAAAATAAAAATAAATAGTTCTATCTTATACAAATTTAATGTTGAAGAATATTTTGGTATAAATATTACGACAAAATGATCTAGAACTTTGGAGATATCACAGGATGTTTCGAATCCTTTTCGGTCGATAATTGAATTAGGTCCAGATTTTTTTTCATTACATAAAAGGCATAATATATAACTAAAATATATTCTATGATTATTCAAGTATAAGATAATGTGATACGATAAAAAAAATTGTGAAAATCTTTATTCAAAACAATCTGCAAATTAGAGCCCCAGGTCTCCGTGAGTTTTTGCCAAAACATGCCTCGGGTGAATGATGATAAGTAAATAAATGAAAAAGTTATCTTAAATTCGTTCTATAATTATTGTAGTAGAGATAACGATCTTTGTTAAACAAATTATTATTATTGCTGGCAACGAAACAAAAGCGTACAATTTTAACGAGGAAAATGTAACAGGCGCCTTAATATATTTAAGCAATGTTATAAAGATATAATTTTGTCTTATATACGAAAGCAAAAAGTTGTTCTTTGCTTACTGCCATAAATAAGCAAGCTCATGTTTGCTCGAAAAGCTAAAGTGAAGATACACCTACTACAGCAACGCTAGTAGTAGCTTTAGAACTAATTTTGTAGCAAGTGCAAGCGAGGCGAAAATTAATATAGTGCTGTTATATTTATTAACTTTGCATCTTACTACTAGTTTGCTCTGTGACTACATAAAGTTTTGTGTGGGAAATATTATTCATTAGTTTTTCCTTTAGTGCAGCTATTTATCTTTTTTTTAATATTTGTGCATCTGGTTGGTGTCTGCAACTCGCCCGAGTTTTGCGCAGGAGTGGAGAAATTGATCATTCGTTCCATTCTAACTAACTTGTATTTTAAGAAATACTATTCAGGTTTATTTTAGTCTGATAGAAAACATCACATCCACATTTAGGTGCCAACACAATTGCAAAGTTTTTGATACATTAATTGAAAAATACAATTGTTCAAAACACGAGTAAGCTAAAAGTGAACGGTTTTTACTAATAAGGATTGCCTATGCACGTTTTTTTCAACCCCACTCAATCAGATTGTGTCTCACAAAACACTATAAAACCGCGAAGCTATCAAAATGTTCTGCAGTTGCGGTTCGTCGACGCACTAACTCAAACAAACATGGGCTTCAATCATCTTTCCAGCTGAATTTATCCCTACGGCGTTGAAATGTATGCACAACCATGCCCCCTGTTTGCGAACCCGTGATACTGCTAAAATTAGCTGTTCTCACATCCCCCGTGTTTTGCCAGTTTACGCCTCGTTGGATGACACTGTCTGTCAACATAGATGTTCAACGGTTTTGCGAGTAATTTCGTTTTGGAGTTGCATATTTTTCCGATACTTGGAAGTTGATTGAAATTATACAATATGGTGTTGAATACTTTAAACATGCTAATACTTTTTTGTACAGGTTGTTTACTTTTCTATGAATAGTAAACGTTTATGTCAACATTACGTGAATTGCTGTTTTTATTTTGGAATAAAAATTTGTGAACGCAGATTGCATTGGAGGAATTTACAATCAAATGTGGCCGTTTTTACAATAAAGCTCACACGTCAGATAAATACATACATACGTTTCATTTGCATTTTCGTTTTCCATTTAAATATTCACACAAAAAGTTTTTAACACGTCATATCGATGAAAAAACTTATCCAGCCAGCATAAGCGCCTCTTATGAAGACATTCAGTGCAAACAACAAGCTGGTAATTGGTGTTCACCTGACTTTTGCAGTATAATAAATAGATCCTCGACTGAGGGGAGACTTCGTAGGGCTGCATTTGACGAGAGCCGTGGGCGACATGACGGAAAATTGGACGGGAAATATAATTGGAAAATTATAAGGGTTCGCCACTTCCCTGCTAGTGCACCTATGGGTTGGACCCTGGGGGGGATGACTTTTCTTACTTACTGCCCCTTGGCATGTTGGAATTGGAAAATAATTGCATTTTAACCGAAAAACCACGGGACAGACTGTTGACAAACAGTATCTACATTTTTATTTTTGGAAAGAGTGTCATTTCGGCCTTTGTGTGTTTATAATTTTTTTAAGTTATTTGTAATAGGAACACATCTATACTAATATTATAAATAGGAATTTTTTTTTGTTACGAGTAGTTTGTATGTAGGAAGTAATCTTTGGAAATGCTGATTCGATTCTGAAAATTCTTTTACTGACGGGCAGCTCCGTTATCCCCGAGTGTCATAGGTTACATTTAAAATGTTTCCGTGGTTTAATTTACGCCCATAACGGGAACAAAGCCACGAGCAAAAAACTAGTAAATGTTGAAGAGATAACCATACTATAGATTACATTTAAAATAACAGTTTGTGAAATGTCATCAATATAACCATACTAGGGGTTACCTTTTTTTTTAGTAAAAAGTATCCTATGTTTCTTCTAATACTTCTAATAATTGGTATTAGAAGTAACATAGGATACTTTTTATTACAAAAAAAAACGAACCCTCACTCGCAGACGAAGTTGCGCGGGTCAGCTAGTTTATAATATTATAGGATTTAATGCAATTACATCAGCATAATACCTATTCCCAGAGCCAAGATTACCAACGCAATAAGGCGATGTTCACACCGCGCTACAAACTGCTACTGCGGTACGCTTTCGATTTTCGGATTTACTGTTCTGCTAGTCTGATAGGGATCCGTGGTGGCTTAATATATGCTACATGGCGAAAACTGTGTTGTCACGCTTAAAGGCAGCTACTGTTTCCTTAGCTTGAAAAAAAAGCAGGTATGTAGTGCCACGTAGTTTTAATGAAATTGAAAAACCCCAAGACAGACAAATCATGATCGTTGTGAAATAGATACATTTGGTTTGTGAGTTATTTAGAGCTAGCTTTATTTTATTTAGGCTTACTGTCATCAACGTCATTCTCTTGCCCTTTTTATTAGGCAAATGGCAAAAACGGAACCCTTATAGATTCGTCATGTCTGTCTGTCTGTCTATCTGTCTGTCCGTCCGTATGTCACAGCCACTTTTTTCCGAAACTTTAAGAACTGTTGAAACTGTTGAAACTTGTTAAATTAATTTGGAGTCCGCGCAGCATGTCTTCTTCGTCTATACATTTCTATTACCTACTCGTCATCTCATCAAATACCTCCTTTCGTGGCAAATAATCCTTCACACAGTCCATCCATTGTTGTTCTGGTCTTAGGTAAGTCGATACTATATTTATTTCAATAACGTCACCGAAACGTCAATTTTCATGGCCTAAGATTTTCCACTATCACTACTCTAAGGCAGTGTTCACACCACTGCGGTACTCGTTGAAGCGGATTTAGTGTTCCACTAGTCTGATAGGGATTCGTGGTAGCTTAGCACACGTTACACGTTACGGCGCACTGGGTTGTCACGCGTAAAGGCGGCTACTGTTTGCTTCGCTTCGAGAAATGAAGTAGTATGTAGCCAAAAGTAGTATTTTCAGAGGTAAATAACCTGTATTTTGTCTTAACTTATAATTGTTGATAAGGTTTGAGAGTTATTTAGGGCTTGCTTTATTTTATTTAGGCTTACTGTCATCAACGTCATTCTCTTGCCCTTGCCCTGATTCTTCTTAATAAGTCAATGGTATTGTTAATTAAGCCAGCCTAGAATTTGTCTATGACTTTTGCATATTCGATAGCGTCCGTCAGTTTCTTTAACTATCTACTTTTACGTTAATAAACTGTTATATTGTTTATACACCATTTTCTATGACCATCATTCTTTTTCGCCTAGTCTGCCGGAATAAACATCAGTATTCAGAAGACCAAATCACAAAATGCTTATTACAGAATATTGGCCTCTCCAAATTCTGGCACAATAGTCCTCTCGTTTACGCATCTACTCTATAGCGGATGTTCATCCTTCCAATATAAATGCGTCGAGTAATTTGAAGGCACCCACGAGGAGTGCGCTACATACCGGGATTCGTGACTAATTTGTTTGTGACAAATAGTAACTGTATAAGGTTTAGTTCGTTTATTTAAAAAGTAATTTAGTTTTATCACCATGAAACGAATCAATTCTCTTGAGACTTTTTTAATCTTGAAGGATATCGAATCTAAAAATAAATTCCATTTCAGACCTGTCTAAAGCAATCTATCATCATATCATCGGCGCTTTTGTCAATTTTAATCAAATTTTGTAATATCATTTTTGTTACTTCAATAACTCCAAGTTTTGCCGTCAGTCTGAATATTTGGATTTTCCACTACGTTCCACCGTTCCACGTTTCATTTTTTTTTTCCACGCACGTCACTATTTCCAATTTTCTCCTGGTGCGATTGTCACACAACGTAACGGAGAATTTTCTAATAAAGTTGTTCCATACAATTATGGTTCTGTGGTTCCATTTTGCTGGAGTTGACTGTGCGACTATAGCGACGTATATTGACATGTAGGGTTTCAACTAAAGGACACTCTTTCACTTGTGTTGTTGTTTTCCTATTCTTTGTTATCGAGGTCTTGTATGAGAATGATATTGTTTCATCTTTTATTATTTTCTTTCCTGTTCAAATAGAGCAAAATGATAAAGAATTTTGCTCATGATATCGTAATACCGTCTCGAACAGCAATGATACGCTCGTTTAATTGAACCTATCAGTTTTGTTTTCGCAAACTAATTTCAAACCTATTGTTCTTTGCAAATTTATAAAACACAGACAGGCACAGACTGCAGTGAATGACACCCAATTTACGTAATTTCATGCTACTTAAGTACTTGTCGCCTGTAACTCTTAGCGGCTTATGTTTACGCGTGCAGCAAAATTTGTTAATTGAATTTCCCTTTACGCAACGAATCCTTACTCACGGAGAGCCACGAAGGATTCCAAATATAATTACTAACCGGAACAGTCTCCAGAGATACGGTGTCTTATGATAGAAACGGATAATAAATCTACGAGTACCGCGCTCTGGGTACAGTTTGTATACGTCAACAAAGCGTGTTGAATCCGTTAAAAGCTCCAATTTGTCTTTATAATCCACTATGCTAGCGTGTAAACAGCGTGGCGTAGCTTCGCTTGCCTCCTTCTGATATTTTAAGTGACGTGTATTGCTCTCGCGGCGCTCTTAATTTTGAACGATCGACAAACAATGCGTGATCATATACGTTAACAGCAGATCTATGGGAGGAACTTACAGTATCATGTAATTCTTGAGTAATGTTTAGTTTAGGATTTGCGAGAGCTGCAGGCTTATTAGTTCATGTGTATGGAAGCGTACAAAGTAAATGTTTGGGTTCGCACGCAGATGAGTCATGTTTTTCTACTTCAATTTCAATCTCTCAACAGAAACATGAAGTAATATGAAACATAGCATTTGAATTTGCTTCAAGATTAGCACAAATTATCTTTACGGGCAATTTGTTGCCTTGCTGAAAGATTTTAAGTACAACGCTACTTAGTACCGCATTTACTCAAATATTTAATAGCCAATTCATATTTTATGAGCCACAGTCAGAAGTATAGCACACAGCGGGATCGTTCCACCGGAAATTATGAATTTCGTGAAAATTTTCCACGTTCCATCAAAGTTTAAATTACTCTTGCTTTATTGAGATTTAGGTATCTTTTGGCTTCACGCGATTTTTCGCTTATAATCAGTAAGGCGTATCACGGCTGAACAAATTGTGTGATGTCAAAGATTTATAGTGAAAAGTCAGGGTTGGTTGGCTTATTGGCAAACATGGGAGGGTGCTGGATAATTAATCTGGCCAGACGGATGTGCGAGAGGTGCGGAATACAAATCGGCGGTGACGCGACGAGCTGTTGTTATTCATGGGGATACTTGTTATATATTTGGCAGGAATTTTAATTTATCAAACATTGGATGGATGGTTTTTGGTGTAGTTGAATTTTGTGAGTCAAACCAAGCTGGTAGTGCAGTAGTGGTTATAGAATCTCCATCCTGAATACGTTTAACCGAAGTTCCCGTTTAAGAAGTTAGCGAAACTACAATAAAATGTATACGCTACTTTTGCAGGATATACCCAAAACACACACCTAAATATAATCTTTAATTATCCTCATCAACTTCCTGCCCATTTTGTCCATTATATTTGGGGTTGGCGCAACACGTTTTCTGCTCTCATTCTCTTCTGTCAGTCGTCACGGCATATTTTACTGCTCACTCTTTTATATCATTCTTCATACCACAATCCGTCCATCTTTTCTTTAGCCTTTCTCTCCCTTACTGTAAAATCTCCCATATTAACTTGGAAAAATAAACCGTATCCAACGTTTACACGCGGTCGGTTTCCACGACTCCACTAGACGTACCTTTTTTGTCAGTTTGTGTGAGCTTCTGATATTGTGGCGTAGATTAAAACACGCTCCAGAATCCCATTGTTCAACTTGAATGTACGGCAAGTGTTCGACTTGTAAAAAAGTGGAGTTTTGCGCTGCATAAAGCTGCTTTGTTGATCGTTCAATAGTGACTTTTTGATGTTTTGATTTAGCTGAGGTTCTGTACTAGTTCAAATATTTTTTTATATTTTTTTTTTGTATTTTAATGTTATAGCTCACAAGATTAGCGTTTTAGCGCGATTAGGGCGTGGCTAAAATTGGACTGATGCAGCTGTCCTGTTTTTCAATGCATTTCTTAATATCAACACAGTTTGACAGCTCACATACGGCTACAATTAAATAGGGTAATGTAATATGTTTAATCACTTTTCGAATAAAGAGTTCGATATGAACTCTTCGATTGGTTACATGAAATCTTTAAATAAATACAATCAGACTGAAATACAGCCGGCACAATTTACTTAAATAAACAAGTTTACCAATCCTATGAAGAATGTTACATTCTCAATCGCATTTACTTCCAAATGAAGCCTCTCCACAAGGTAAAGGCAGACCGCTATCTACAAATAAAATTAAATCGTGAAGTACGTTTCAAACGAAATTGGGATTCCTTCAGGCTTGGTATTTTCTCTTTGAAAACTTTTATATACATTGAGCCTGTTTTCTCTTGAAGGTGAACGTTACTTTGTATCAAAAGATGAACTTTGATTAATTAATCATTACGATTTCTAAGATTTCTACTTTTTCTTTTATTGAGACGAACTATGAATGTGTATAAAAGTTGGTCATTCCGTGGTAAGTACTGCCCGCAACCTTGCATCCGCGTGAAATTATTATAAAATATTACTTCTCTATTTGAATCAGATTTTAAAAATGTCCGAAGTTACTCCCTGAAACATCAGCTATCTGCCAGTAAAAGCCATGTCAAAATCGGTCCAGGCGTTTCGGAGATAAACCGGAACATACAGACAGACAGACAATAAAAATATAAGTACTGTATACTGGGTGGATTATTTTATTGCCACCTGGAGGGAAAGTATTCGAAATACTGGAGATAGCCGATTTTACTCAAAGTAAACATTCTTTTATCTTTAAAAAGAAACAAATCATTCACAAATTTTCGAAAATTCGCGTGCCACACTCGGGAATCGAATTCCACCCTGTTTGAACTCGTACTTTAATTCTTTCAAAAGTTGTTATTTAGGAATTAAAAAAACAATCAGTTCAATTTTATTTATTTGTGTAGATAATGCCAGTCAGCAAGATGTTAGGAGGTTATTGGTAAAATTTCCCTTGACTTACCTACTGATGCATCGCTAGTGAGAGCTATTTGTTATTCACTGTCCCTAATATCTATTTTCTCACGCACTGTTTTTACAGCACTTTCTTATGTAACGAATACTACTAAACTAATAAATTTGACAAATCTGAATACACATAGGTACAACGCAATTTCCCTATCTTTTTTCATTAAGTTGACCCATTTATTCTTTTCTTTGTACCGTTTTCTTTTCTCCGGTTTGTTCATGAAAATTCCAGGACTATGGTTGGAAATGAGTCCCTGTAGTGAGAACGTTTCGCAGCTAAGTCGTTGTTTGAGGTAAGATGAAATTTTCAAGCAATTTTGCGACGACAGCTTAGCGTAAAAGGCTGCCACCGTCCACATCGGGACAACATCGTCCTGTAAAAGAGCTCATCCTGCGAAAATCCTTTTTATAAAGAGACCTTAGTTTTCGCAACAGTTCTTTACCACTTTTTTTAATAGGGTAGAAGTTCGTTATAATATTCATAAATTTTCCTACCACTCAGAGTGCAGAAACACACTTACGGAAAATGAAGTTACTCTTTTATCTTTTAACTATTCTTTTTGTATCGTGTAACCTGGTGTTAGAATTTTAAAGCCGCCCATGATAGACCTCTGAATTAGTTTTACACTCTGACGAGAAATATCACTCAGGCATGCTGGTCTCCTCACGATATTTGCCTTCATCAAAGCAAGTGATAATTATACAATACGCACATGAATTTGAAAACTCAGAGGTGCAAGTCTTCGAACTACCCATGACTTCGCAGTCCGACGGACCCATCCATGACCCACCACTAAACTATCTCTGCCATATGAGTCACACACACGTTTTTAACTGCCCATATGACTTCCTAGTACGTAGGTGTGAATGGACACATATCAGTAAGCATATTTACATCGGCGTCACGACCAGTGTAACCGGTTCCAAATAGCGAGCATTGTGAATTGGATCTAATAGTGTGCGTAGGCAGGCAGACCACTCGCTCATCGTTATGTGGAGTTACGACAAACTTACGTCAGCGAACCGGACAACGATCTTGAATTTTACGAACTACTCTTGTTGCAAACATTTAGATAGATAAATCATTTATTTGGTGCACACAAAAGACAAAGCACAACACACAGATACACAATACAATCTTCAAAATCAAAATCAAAAAAGGAAAATAACAAAGAGGGTATGCAAGGTGCGGTGTGCGTCTCAAGGTTACACCAAATGGGAGTCCAGCTCAGCATGTGTCAGGCATGTACCTGACGCTGATATTGAATATTCCTTCGAATTAAAAAAATGCAGCCGAAGACTCGGTAGAAAAATCTCAAAGAATATTTAATAACTCTCTGCCTTATTAATGATCCGAGCCGTTCGTCTTATTTACCTAGCCGTTCAAAGATTTTCATTATAACCTGCAACCGCTTGCCTCTAAAATGAAAGATATTCAAAACTTTCCGGTGAAGTCAATTAAAGATGAGATGAAAACTTTACAAGAGGTAATAAACAACGCGGGGTGAAATGATGTCGGTTTGTTTGCGGGCTACAAAATGAGGAGTAGGCTTCAAGGGGCCCACCAGGCACCAACCAGTAATTAATGTTCTGCCGAGGGGCGGCCGGGGAGAAATCGGATAAATTTTCTGGCTATTCTTCGTTCCAAAGGGTGCGCTATTGGCAAATAAACATTGATTAGGCTAAAGAATTCCTCTATCCACAGCTTTTTTATCTTTGTTTAGTTACTTTAGGACCTGAAGAAAGAACGTTTCACTGTACATAAATACAATGTGGGGCTGTGGTTATTTTCAAAATTCAACACAAATTTACTGGGCCCATGGGACGCCATAAATATCCAACGCAATAAAGGAGTCCAAAAACTCTCCATAAAATTCTACGAATTCAGCACATATTGAGTGGTCTCGAACAGTTTTAAGTATGGGAAGCGCGGTGTAGGTAGCATCCGACCCTCGTATTTAGCTATTGTTTTAAGTAGGCTACACTTCGTTACGCCCCTGCCGTTTGGCGAATTTTTGAGATCGGCTTTTTTATATTCCTTCTTTTTTTGGCGGAAGAGCCCTCACGCTAAACTGATAATGACGCCGACCTCGGGGGGAATTCGAATGTTCGCGGAGTTTAGCAAGGCTTTAACGATGAAAATTTATTGTAACGGTTGTAATACTTTTCTTTACTCGTAATAGCACCGTTAACGGTAATCCTAAGAACTGAAACACCTGGGTCAGCGTTGTTGGAAGTGTTCCGAATAAATACGCTGATTTATAAACGGCCCTATAAAAGAGTGACGTTAGCATAACCCTTGGAAATAACATCAAGAAATCAAAAGAACTTTGTTTCTTTTTAGGAGTTGTTAGAGGAAAAACTTACTATGATAACTTTATCGGTATGTGTGATATTTGTCGCGGAAGTTTTGTCGTTTCCGTGCGACATCAGGTTTCATCAAATGTTTTGCTACATGAGTCACAAACGAGTGTTTCCTCGGGCTGTTCGTCTCCCCTTTCAGAGCTCGAACAATCCACAAGAGTAATTTATCTCATTTCCCTCAATTACGTGCTTTTCACTAGCGATGGAGTCACATGTCAAATGGGGTGAACTTGCTTGTCGAAGTATCCATACATATTTTATGTGTACGCGGTTAGAATGATTAAGTTAAAGGTGTTCATTTCCTGTAATCTGATTGTATTCATATCAATATTTGGTTTTGGGGGATATTCACTCAATTATAACCCCAAACGTGTTTTCAAACGCACCTCTTTGAGCGTTGTCAGATAATTTGCAGCATGGATTACATTTCTAAGTTATTTGAACAGGCATTCTCTCTTCTATTTGTTATAGAAATAACTCTACCCTTCTAATTTGTGTTCACCGTTAATTCAACAGATTTTCCGATTTTCTCAGCTGAAGTCGGCCCATTTGTATTTGTTTCAAGTTCGCAGACACTCCCTCGGGCGACGCATTCATCGTGAGGGGAAGGTGGGCTTAATTAGGAAATAATGCCTAAGCGATTAATCACAATACCCCTACGTAGGTTGTACCTTCGTAGACAGTCTTTTGTTTCTAAATTGTGAACCCGACCCGATCTTGAAGCTGATTTCCAATGGGAAGTGGAGACGGAGGGACGTCTCCGACAGACCTGAAACTGTGACGGTTCGTTTCACATCCTCGTATTGCTGTTTGCCTATTATTCTAAAAGTCAGAGGTGAAATTGAGGGACGGTCATGGGTGAAAATATGTTTCAAACTTTTAAATTTACGGTCTGAGAGGTTTTATGGCGGAAATAATTTGGACCCGTTTATTTATTTCACTGCGCAAGAAGATGTTTCAATATGTCTTCATCTGTAGGTGTTTATCTTATGGTTTATTAGTAATGAATGAAAATAAATATCTTTTTGGGTACTATATCATAGGGGTTTCACATAATTTCATTAATAGGGTTTTTATTTTATGAGTTAAGCTTACGTTTTAGTTAAGTTTATAAGAGACAATTTAAGCACAACTCTTTGTGTTATTAATGAATTTCGTGGCACAGACAAATCCACCCAAACAGCTTGTTATGAATTAAATGAAAATAATTGGTAATACAAAACCGCTTGGGGACGCAGGGTTGTTATGAAGCACACAAATTTTCCACAAACCCTTTAATCCCGCGCTCGCTTATTTCACTTGGCCCCTCGTTGTCGAATGTCCCCTATCTCCCCTATGCTAGTTGATGAAATTTCGGGTGATGCCTCAAAGGTATAAACTGTAAAATTCATGGTAAGCATTAGATGTGGCAGTTTCTGCATTATGCGATACAGGTACAGAATGGGACACAGGGGAACAAAGAATAATGTAGCATTGTTATTTTAATGTAATGGTTCTATTTCACTTTACATTTTCCACTCTAACTTTGTTTCGTAAATTTTTTGTGATATTTTTATGTAAATTTTGAAACTACAAAATGTAATGCCGCCGGCCATGTTGCATGCATAGATACTAAGTACTTTTAGTTTTTCCGGGTTCATGAAAAAAGGAACAGAATGTAGCAGCTGTTCGCGTTGTGAAAGTTTCAGAGGCAGTCGGTAAAGTTGCATACTTATTGCAGTAGTGGAGGAAATGAGGCAACTGCTATCTGCATTTGTATGTTTTAATTAGCAATATGTCTGTCATATAACGGAAATATTGTGTAACTACCTTGCACCTGCGGCTTTGCGCGCATGGAAATTGATAATTATTGTCCCACGGGATCATAGACGGGGTCATAGTTTCGGTATAAAACGGATCCATTGATTTTATTCGGGCTATAAGCTACTTGTGTGCTGAATTTCATCCAAATCCGTTATGCAGTTTTTACGTGAAAGAGTTACAAACATCCATCCATTCATCCAACCTCAGAAACATAAACCTTCGGATTTCCCAATGTAGGATTTACAGTTTTTGTTTTCGTGACTTACAATACCTACAGGTTTTGGTATACGTCAGCAACAATCTTTTGGGAACGGATCTGTCGGTCGATTCTGTAAAATTAAAACAACAACTCACATCTCACATCGCTATTCATTCTCACTTAAGGTTCAAAATGACCTTGATTTTGCATTCTGTAAGCATCACCTCGTCACGGGAAGTGATGGGGGAATTACCTTGCAGAATGCCACTTTTTAAGTCATCTCATACTTTATCTGTCAAAATCTCCCTGTCAGTTTAGTTCAACTCGCTGACACGCTCGCAAGGGTGGCGCTAGTGTAAATTCGAATTAGAAACCGAGTTTTGAGAATGTCAATAAAGAAACTCACAGCGGATTCAGATTTGAAGTTCCGAATGAAGTCTTACAGAATCACACAGCTGGATAAATAAAAAAAACTAAATTAACATTAAAATATCGCATCCTATCTGAGTAGGTCGTCGATGTCACTTAATACATATGAAAATTTGTTTACACACAGCCAAGGAGTTTTTTTCTCAAAAGAAACGTATTCAAGAATAGGTATGTTCAAGGAGTGCTTCCCTTGCAGTGCCTCAGATATCCACATGGGACTCAATACAAATTCCCTCAACCAATCTACATGAGGTCGCGTAACCGATTTTTATATAAAAAATATAAAAACTCAACCCACTGAGAATATCTTTATGTTACAACGCTCAAATCTACTCAGATTTTCCCTTTTATTATTATTTTATTTTGGGAAACAGTGTCAGCTTTTTTGTAAGATTAATGAGAACAAAAACGAATTAGGTTGGAATATTACCGAGATAAGGACAATAAAATTTGCTTTAGTAAACAATTTGGCAGATTATTTAAATGAGCCATTTATTCGAGGCCGATGGTCCAAAAAATTGGCTAAACGTTTAACGTTTGGGATAAAAGGAAATAAATAATCCACAGAAAGTTTCAAAGAAAACAAAGCGAATACAAACTCAAGCCTTTTATTCTATGAACCTAGGCAGAAGCTATAGTAAACCAAGTGTTGCAATATTAAGACTGCCTCGTTCGTCTAGTTTTCGCAATCCCGACTGCTGAGCGTGAGATCCTGAGTTCGATTCCCGGGCCGGGCAAATTGTTATTGAGTTTTTCCTTCAAGAATTTTTCAGTAGCAACTACGGAGTCTAGCCTAGTCAGTTAGGTTAGCAATAGGCTCGTCGCCCCCTACATGGGACTTAAAACTAACTGGCGGAATGTAGTTGTACTTATGTATTACCTCTGTCTAACCCTCCAGGGATTACAGGCGTCATGTTCCATGCCACAATTCATAGAAAGGATATTGACTTACTGCTTGGTCCACTTTCACACATTCGGTCACATATGTGGGTAGGTACAGTCACGTCTAATAATATGTATACACTTTCCTTGATATTATAGCTATTTTCGCATGAAATAACGATTGTAACTAGGAGATTGGATCTCTTTCATACAAATATGAGTTCCAGAATACTATGTACGTATTAACATTAAATTTTAATCAGTACATTAGGAGAAAAATGATTTAAAAAATTCTTAAGTGTTTACATATTATTAGACGTGACTGTACTTGCCTACCATTACTGTAGTCGTGAAAATTATACCCGTTGTAAATTCACAGCGGAACCGTTACAACGCACATTATCATAATGTCTTAGTAGAAATTACCACTAGGTACACTATTAGGTATTTGTAGAGGACACCTGTAACCAAATTAGTGGTTAGTATACTGTTAAGGTACTAGCTATTGACGATAAATACTAGCGACTAGTTTGTGAAGCACGAACGCGCGTAGTAAAGGAAGCCTCTAAAATTTAATTTCTTCTATACATAGGTACTAACTTTCTACAGTAGGTAATTACCAAAAAAATAAACTAAAATTATCCGATATACTACGTGCATTCGGCCCTAAGAGTGCTTTGCACTACGTCCGATCCGAAATACAATACAAAATCGGATGATGGATCTAGTGCATAAACTACCATAGAAACAGTTTTACGACATGCGACAACTACGGACCGGCGAGAGTTCGACATTCGAAATTTGTCAGTTATTCTCGATAAAATTAGTTTTTGGCTCCATAAAAACTCATTTTATCGAGAATAACTGACAAATTCATCTAATCGAGTCCTATCGAATCCTACGTACTTGCACTGTGGGTTCGTGTCAGATTGGGAACGGACGTAGTCCGATAGCGCTCTAAGACTCTAGTCATACGACTCTAGATACAGCCGAAGATGCTTTAACTGTTTATTATTCCTTTAGCTGAAAAACCAAGAAAATGCAATACAAATTCAACGTAGTATCGTATAAAATGCAACCGACGCAGTTGTTGGCAAACTCTGGGATAAGACGAAGGGTCGGCGCGTGGCCTGCATACCTAAAACCTTAGTAAAAAATTCTTTGCGTCTCCCGCCTACTGAAAGAGATATATAGGGACTATGTCTACATGTATAGATATTGCGGATTTTATAGGGAACGGATCAGCCTTACCAGACGTGGTGATGTTCGTACATGTCTTATTTATTTGGCTTATGTATGTAAAGGCAAGGATCGGAAAATATGGCAGTATGAAAGGACACCGCTGGAATAGTCAGAATGTGTTTCGATTGTCTGCTTTAGATTTATTTCAAAAGTGAATTCGTGAAATTAAATATGCCAAACACGATTTTCAGCAACATGGGGACTTATTGATTATTAGATATTACAAAGCCAGGAATAAAATACTTTCCATTCCCATTGAAGTCTGTAACTAATTATGTTTTCGGAAACTAGGGAATTTAAATCATAATTATGTTCTGTGATTGACAGGTTTCATGAACTCCTAAAATTTGTTATATCAGTGTTCAAACGCTATTAAATATCAATATTATCAATGTTATCCAGCATACGTTATACTGCATACCACACCACCACGTAATCAATTTTCTAATTTACTCTCTTACGTAAAGGTTTTTGTTCTAAAACTTTGTGTTGCTCTATGTTCGTGTAATTTATATTGTTATTTACGGGTTTGATAGAATGTAATCTGTTGTGTTGGAAACTTTGAAATTAGTAGTCTAACTTATACATCATTAGCTTACGTGTTTTGGGGTCGGTTTCCAATCTAAATGATGAATATCAATTACGTAATTTGTTACTGGTTAGGTTTTGGTCTAGTCAAATTAAGTATTGGAAAGTAACTTTAAGTAACCAAAGCTTTTCTAAAAAAGGAGTTAGAACTTTGAGCCAATAACACAAAAAAACAAACTGACCCAACTCTTATATAACTCAATATGTCGCACGCCCGAAAGAAACTTCGCATCCCTTACCCATTTTTTTCAAGATGACCCTAAAAAATAAATTGTGAGCGGGAACCGAGAGGCGACGGCGACGGCTCGAAATCCCTGCAATAACGAGACGTGCCCACATGAATAGACTTGACAACACTCGAGTTGATACCACAGATATACGACGTGGAAGATAACGTAGCACACGCATCACTATAGCATGATCTACAGAGAGGGCATTGAAAAACTATGGAGTTGTGCTTAGACTTAAATATTTTTTACAAAATCACAATTCGTTTATTTGAAACTGGTCCTTACACTTTGGAAATATTTTATGATTAATTAGATTACTTTAACCTTGAAATGACGATAAACACAAAATTATTAATTACTCCTCTCTAAACCATCAAGATTAACATTTCTACTCCCTTTCTCTGCCAACTTCATTAGTAACATCATCTTCATTATGAAACTTGTTATTAACTTCGGGGTTTTGGTCATGCACGACTTATATGCACATCGTGTAATTAACGCTGTGGTCACTGAGGGACATATAAAGACCTCTAATAAGCATCATGGTCACGTGCCACCGAATAAATTGCGGTAAACTTAATTAAAGAGTTATGCTTCTGCAACAAGGCGGGACCGCAGCCTACGTCTGTTTATTTTGCATTAGATGAAGTTAATTTTGTATTTAGCATTGCAAATTTCTGTTACACGTGTATATTTTGGAAATAAAAGACTGAAATTAACTTTGGAAAAGTTTTTCTTCGGACAAACATGAGTCTACGCAGTAAATAACTTTTTAATTAACGGACATTCCGTAAATTTTGTATTTTTGAGAAAGAACACCGGTCAAACGGCGAACAAATTTTTGTTGATATTTTATTTTAGCGTCTGCCCATGAAAATTATGTAAAAGTATAGAGTTTGAATTCCTGAAGAGTTTTGTCTTTAGTCATATTTTTCTAGGAAGTCAGGATTTAAAGATATTCCAGTTTGAAGTTTTAGAGGTTATATCTTGTTAACAACAGAATATTCGAAAAATAAATCTAAAAATACCTTAACTCACTTTAAATACATTAATATAAATGCATTTATTTACAACTAGCTGCGCCACGCGAAGTTTAGAAGAATATAAGGATAGTGGGAGAATAGTTTAAGGACTCCGTATTCAGAATATTAAGTCCAACAGACGTCCGTAGGTCTGCCACATGGCTCACATGGTCACACGAGACATAATTAGGTACTTACCTACTTAAATAAATGATCAGAAGAATATTTATTTAATTACCTTAGTCAACTATCTATAGGGCAGTTAGTTAGAGATATATTTTGATAAATAAGTCGCCAACCCGTCTTGAGCAAGCGTGGAGATCAATGTTCGTGCCTTCTCTGTTGAGAAAAGGCCTTTGCCCTGCAGTGGGACAGTAATAGGCTGGTATTATTATTATTACTATTTTTCATGGTGAATACTAAACTTACTTTTAAAATCAATTGTGTGAAAGCAGAGAGAAAATGGGATATGTGTTGTGCCTAGTCATTTAAAAAATAAAACAATTCTGTTAAAAACATAAAGTAATTTATTCTGTCATTTCTTATTATTGCCTACCCTAGCTCTAAATCACAGCCTGCATTCGATTCTTCATTAATCTGATCAGGTTTTTGACGGTGCCTTGAGGAATTCTGTCCCACCCGTCTGTTAACGCGGCCTTCAGTGCTTTTATCAATCAATCATTTCATTTTCAGGCATCTCAAGGCCCACTCGTAAGATACACAACATTACATTACAACTTAGAAATATACTAATACATACAAAATATAACTTATAAACTATGAACACATGAAGTGACGGCGTCGTGTTACGCTGCGGTGTCACGTAGCTGCCGCGAAAACGTCGGTAGGCCAAAACTCTTCCTTGAGAAACTTGTCGAGAAATCGTGTCGGAACTCGCACCACAAACGACTTGAAGTTGGCGTTGTTCAAGGTCCAGCTGGTCTTCATCTTCATGTACTCTACGACCTACTCAACCTTCGTGGAGTGATGCAGTCGGGACACATAAAGCAACGTCGTAGTTGGTATTGCTGGATGCAGCAGCATTTTGGTACTGACAGCCCAGTACCGCATTGATTGCGACAAGTAGGCTTTTTCTTCTTCTTCTGAACTAAGGTGAAGCCGTCCTCATCACACTTCTACTTGGCTGGACAGCGCTGTACCGGATTCCTCGGAAGGGTATCACAGCTGAATCGTTTTATGATTGAAGGGACTGAATTTCTGCCCAGGACCCTTATCTTGAGCTCGTCCCATAAGCGTTCGATATCAGTCCATATCTGGACTCGACCAGTCCATCGCCCGTATGTATATTCACTTCATTCAGGAACTTTCTAATGATACGCGCCGTGTGACATCTTCGGCCCCTTCAGGCGCGAAAACAAGCGTGGTTTTTTCCTCTAAAGAGATACCAGCCCATTATACTACGCACAATACAACACACATTTTATTATTATTCTATGTACCTATTATGAAAAGACAATTCGTGACACAAAACAATGATATATGTGATGGAAGGCCATAACTCTATTTAAGGCTTTTCACGGCCGATAAGGCCTCAAATAAAGATGCGGATTTCAACAAGTATGCAAACTATTCGTTTAAAACATCGTTTTTGAGACCAATCGCCCTTCTATCTAAGTGTATCTGGTGGCTACGGGCGACTTATACAGAATTTCTTGCTGAATTCGAATCAATGTTCAACTGAGATTTGGCAAAAATGTTAGTTACGGCCTTTCACCGTATGACGGTACAGCGCATGTCATTAAGCAGGTTGACAAATAAAATGTCAAGTTTTTCTTTTGTCGGTGATGACATTAAAGGTGGACACACACTTATCAATCATAAAATAAAAAAACAAGAAATATTTTTTTCTCATACGTATGACGTCATCTATTCGTACGATTCGACGCGGATAAGTGTGCTAGATTTTATAATATTTCATATAAGTTATTCTAAAATTCGATTCTTTCGGCGCGGTCGATTGTTTTGACGCGGATAAGTGTGCGTTCACCTTAAAAGTATATCTTAGCCAAAAGCCATGAAGTCAGTCCAGGAAGAAAAAAAGTAAGTCATGATTATTTTTCTCATTCATCATTATTCTAGTCAATTGAGCTCATAATAAAGAGGAATTTTTTTAGAGACTTCGTTAGACCTTAAGTTTGATTTGATAAATCTTAGTAAATTATTCTGTAGGCATCTATCACGGTGACATACGTAGACGCTCAATAATTTCATCAACAATTGTCTCGCCCGGGTTCTTTGGGAGAAGAAAATATGCAATACAAAGAAAAAATATTTTTAAAATTAGTAAGAGAATTAAATTGAATTAAAATTTCATAACATCATCAGTCTCTAAACTTGATTTTTCTTTTACAGGATGTTCAGCACAGACCTTGAGGATATTCCCGATGCAGAAGCAGCAGACGGTGGCAGTGGGCAAGTCAGTAGTGCTCACGTGTCAGGTGGATGCTCCGGACCCAGCCCTCGTCACGCAGCCACAGTGGAAGGACCCTAAAGGATTCGTCATTAATGAGGCCGCGTAAGTACCGAAGTATTCTGCTGCATTCGGTTAGACTAGAAGCCGACCCCAACATAGTTGGGAAAGGGCTACGTAGATGATAATGTTCAGTACTCACTGAAGGACAAACAAAGGAAATTTAGCAAATAACTGAAGGTTTAGGCAAATAATGTTAACTTTAAACTACGGTTGTAACCAGTTTCTAGTTAGTAGGTAGACAGCGAAAATTATTTATGAGCGATGTGACTGCCAACTTCAATATTGTTGCTAAACAACGTCATGTTATTCTTTGGCAGTCGTGTAAATTGGCTACGTTATCGATGGCGATGTAGTGAATCTGTCTGCTTAATAAGAATTTCCCTGGCTGTAAAATTTAACAGTAGTCATAGTTTGTATACGTTTTTTGCAAGATTGTAGTTTTAATGTTGAAGTATGATACTTATATCGTTCACCAATGCCAGATCAGTTCCGTCCGCTCTCGAGTTAGTAAGGGAGACTATACTAATACGGAACTTACTAGTTCCTACAATATTATAAAGTTAGCTCCTCATCAATCAAAATCAATAACCTCTCTCCCTACAGGACTGGCACCCGACCTGAGATATACACGGAACCGATGCCGGCGAAGCAGCTGCAACTGCTGTACATATCGTCGATCACGCCGGCCATGGCTGGCAACTACACCTGCGTCGCCACTTACACTAACATGCCACTGAGCGCCAGTGTCGTACTCGAAACGTTCAGTAAGTACTTTATAAGATTGAAGACATTGGACAGTTTTATCGTTGTTACTGTGAATGGGTAAAATCTTTAATTTTGAATGGTGGTGTTGATGAGTTGGTTGCATGCTGAATTGAATTTGACTAACAACCAAAATTGTGTTTTAATACAACTTAGTTGAGATGAAAATTTAATGGATATGAAAATCATTAGAAATAAAAGAATGAATACACAACATGGTCCGAATAATAACAAACAAATCTAAAAGAGAGTTGGAAAAAGAACAGGGAAAAAATGTATTAGTCATTTCCTACAGAGACGTGTTTTCATAATGTTAGTGCTAGTAGTATTAAGCCTACCTACATCAACCGAAATAACCTACTTTTATTTATAAGTACGCAATTTTGTGACACGCAAATATTATAGTGTTTACGAGAGACTTGACATTTATTGTAATGTTATTTTATATTTTAGTTGCAATTACTTGGACAAACGCTAATGAGAATCAGTACGCTACCAAAGGAAAAGATTTCAAAATAATGTGCGAAGTCACTGCTGAACCTGCGCCGTCAGTCGATTGGTTCAAAGAAGGAAATCCTGTAAGTAACAACAATACACTATTGTATCTTTAAGAAAAATCCAAAGCAGGTCTTGAAACTCATGTTTGTTAATATTATTTATAATATTTTCTAAGGTGGCAACCGGTGACAGATATGTAATTCACGCAAATGGACTGATGATCAAAGGTATAGAAGAAAGTGACGATGGAACTTACACCTGCCGTGCCGTTGTCATCCAAACTGGTGAACTGGCTGAACGAAACATCAAACTTGAGGTAAGTGAAGATCAAAACAACTGTAACGTAAACACGGTTATTTTAGAAGCGATTCTTAAATGCGTTCTTAACGTATATTGTTTTTACTAGGTTTACACAGCACCAGAAATGGAAGAGAGGGAATCAAGAGTTGAAATTAAGGAAGGTGAAAGTGCTGCTATTTCATGCAAAGCAAGAGGAAAACCTCTGCCAACATATTCTTGGATCAAGGCTTCAACACGAGAGGTAAATTACAACAAAATTTAAGAAAATAAATAATTTAAGATAGCATTGCAAATTTTAAATTTTATTTTTGATTCGTAAATGAAAGGTACTAAAAACAAAACTCCCTGTTCTAGAATTTGGCAAGTACATCACGCTTCAGTGTCAACGAAAATAGTGGTCTCTTGAAAATCGACCGCGTCGAAGCCGGTGACTATGGCAAATACATCTGCAGTGCCGTCAACCAAGCTGGTCAAAACGAAACGGAAATCGAAGTGGAAGTGCTGGTCAAACCTAGAATATTCGAACTGTTCAATAAAACAGCTGATGAGAAGCAGGAGGGTAGATTAGAGTGCAAGGCAACGGGAAGGCCCGCTCCTCGCATTAGTTTCCGCAAATTAAGCAACTCAGACCGCTTCCTGAATGGACCGAACGACGAGGGCAGGTAAGACAATTGCCTATAACAATGGTGTTTTACTATCTTAATTGATACAGGTACCGTATTAGGGTTGGCAAGTTTTATTGAGCAGTACTTAGCTAGTTCATGGAAAGGAAGGTTGGAATAAAAAATCGAATAAGCCTTTTGACATTGAACAAATTCAATCTTGATAAGTAGCATTTGTTTTATAAAAACACTCTTCGTCGTTTATAGGATATTATCTACATAAAAACTTTTTGTGAGTTGCCGAGACGGAAAATGAAAGCTTTTTCAAGTTCAGACACACTTTGTTTTTATGGATCGTTAGGAAGTTTATAAAATAAATCCTTTTTTGCAGGATTACGATCGAAACGAGTAGTCGGCAGACAGGTGATCAGATGGAATCCAGTGGAGTTATCACCATTTCGAAACTGAACAGGACTGATGATGGTCTTTACGAATGTTTTGCGGAGAATGCTGGTAAGTAATCTTAGGCTTTATTATAGAACCTGTAATTTTTCTTTTGTCCCTGTGTTGTCTTGATGATATATTTCCATGCACACTAGGGTTTAATTTTTGTTTCGTCTACCGGTTTTTGCTTTAGTACCTAACTATTGTAACGTGATCAAAGAGCGGTGCCAGGCTGCCGTGTAACTTAACATTTCCAAGAACCCATATTAACACTGATTATTTCAAAATCAAAATCAAAGCATTTATTTCAAGTAGACCAGCAAGAAGCACTTTTGAACTGTCGAAACAAAGATGTAAATTAAATGTAGTCCCAGTCACAGGACATAAAAACTGTAAACGTGATGTAGTTTTCTCGTTTTTCTCAACTGTGAAAGTGGTTTCTTTTACGAAAACTTCAGAGCAGCGGTGGCTCAGTGTGGCGACTTACGAACAGTAAGTTGTGGGTTCGAACCCAGACAGGCTCATTACTTTGTGTAGTTTACAACATGACCACTGCTCTCAAAACCGTGAAGGAAAACATTGAGGAAACTGGCATGTCGTACAGTCCTGGAACCAAAAATTCGAAGACATGTGACATCTACCAATTCGCACTGGGCCCGCGTGATGAATTATAGCCCATTCCCTCTCATTGAGAGGAGGCCGTATCCCAGCAGTGTGAACATTATAAGCTGATGATGATGAATTATTTTTCTAGGTGGTGAGGCAAGAAAGAACGGACATTTAACAGTCAACTTCAAACCAACATTTGAGCACATGCCGACTATCCCTATCTGGAGTTGGAATAGTCGTCCCGCCAATTTAAGTTGTACGGCCGAGAGTATCCCCAACGCCACCATTAAATGGAGGTAAGTGCTTTAAAACAAAGGAAAGGCTCTAATGCAGTAATTTCGCTTTGTTCAACACTGAGGTGAATTTATGACTTTACTTATGTTAGAACAAGATTCTCTTTTCTATGACAAATATCGTGCACACCATTATGTAAATTTTTGTGAGAGTTTAATGATTGCATGTTACTTCGAATCATATGAATCCATCTCAGTGTTTAGTAATACGGTAGTACGTACTTGGACGTGTACGGCAATCTACCTGATAATTTAGAGGCATGGCCCTACTGAGTACGTTCTGTAAGCATCACATGTAATTGCCAATCCTCTTGCCAAGTTAAAATTCTTGTAAACTCATGCATCAATAGCGTTCTGTGAATCTTAAAATCCCTACATAAGCTACGTTCCAATTTCTAGATTCCGCGACCTGGACTTAGTAGAAACTCCCCAGGTGAAGATCTACGGTTCTGGACCTTCGAGCTACGTCATCGTCACACCAACAGACAAAGGCTTGTACGGCATTTACAAATGTATTGCTACCAACACTCTTGGCGAAGCTGAACACATCATTCAGTTCAGGGAAGCTTTCCCACCGGGACCTGTTATTCAAGTAAGTGAAACAGTAATTACAGCTTAATTGCTTGGTGGGTATTTGGTCGGTAAAAATCGAGCCAAATAAATACCACAATAACACTGCGGGTTGAGGGACAATTCCGAATCGGGAAAATGGATTTAAATTTGGAATCGAGTCGATTGGTCAGTGGTGACCTAGTTCTTGTGTAGACTAGAGTCGGTTTTCGAGGCTGTTCTAAAAATGGGTAAAGCTTTTTTATAGTTCTTGACCTATATCTTTCTAAACACAGTTTGCTTTTTTTGTTTCACTACTCTTGTATTTTTCAATTACTGTTTCCGAAAGTTACTTCTGATATCGACAGACACATATGTATACCACAGTGTAGTATAAACATGTTCATCCGTACAACACCATCGTTCCAATAATAAACTTGAAGCTCAGAACTTTTCCTTGATCCTTGTTCCACATAAGTTATACCGAATCCCTTTTATTTCGTAGGCTCGCCAAGAAACAATAACAGCAACATCAGTATCATTCAATATCGTGGGACCGGCTGAAGAAATGGGACCACCAATATTGGCCTACACAGCCCAATACAAGGAAAACGGCAATTTCGATTGGAATCTCGCACAGAACAGGACTTGGTCTGCCAATTCGCCGTACATTGTAGAGAATTTGAGGCCGATGTTCACTTATGATTTTCGATTCGCTGCCGTCAATCGGGTTGGGCCTGGAAGCTGGGGTGCGCCTATTACCGTCATTATGCCTAGGAGGTAAGGTTCTGTTTGCTTTTGATTGTTTTGTAAGTCGGAGTTTATAAAGTCGGTAACTTAGGCTGCATTTAGAATTCACTCAACCGATGTATCGAAAGTTAGTAGATACTTTTCATGCATTTAATTGTTTTGTACGGTTACCAAATCTTCAGTTTTTCAAGTAAACTTCACTGTGAACAAAAATAAATTACAAAATCAACATTTATCATTACTATTCATATCTTGTTTTTAGATCGCCACCGGAGCAACCAAAATGGTGGGAAAATGAAAGCCCAGAATCGCTTATTCATGGTAAATACGCAGATAGATACGAGCTGAGATGGCGCGTACCCGCCAACAATGGCGAACCCATCGATATGTATGAGATCAGCTACTGCCCCGTAAGTTTTTTATTGTGTTGTACTATCTCATAATATTCCCATTTCCACATACAATACATACGCTTTCAATAGATTTGTTTGGATGATTTATTTCGCTGCTCATACCACGTACATCGAATCCGATAAACTTATTACTTATCGTAGTCTTTTATGTATTTCTAAAAGATTGCTTTAAGATAAATGTTTCAAGATCCGTTACCGAATAAGAAAGATGATTCTAAGTAGTACGGAGCAACATTTTAATGTAAATTCACGAATTTATTTAGGTGCGGAAAGTAAATGGAGAATGGAGCCTGGCATCTGAATCTCAATGCATCGTTGAGGAGCTTAAGTCCCTAGAGGCAATCAGTTACGAAGTACGTGGTCTCCACCCAGACACACGGTACAGGATGCACGTTCGGGCACACAACGTCCTCGGATATTCCCTGCCTGCACAACTTTACGTCCAAACGGCTCTCGGTGAGTACAATCAGGAGAGTAATGAAGTCCCCGTAAGGGCCGGCTTCTACGACGTTTACACCGCCTCAGAATCAATATACAATTCGAAAGCAACAACCATCTATTCCTTCAGCCTGTTCACCTTTATTTTGTGTTTGGTTTTGTGAACTCAGACCTCGAACTAGTGTTTTGTGCGCATTTATTTATTTTGTCGTGCTCCTGTAAAATATTATTTTTTGCAACGAATTTATTTACTTGTCACGTTTTTCCAGTGGTTCTATGTTTTTTTTGCTTTTCTTTGAACAAGTACAAGTATTCGTAGTGTAAGTCATCCGCTTGTTAACCATTTTTTTGTGTTATTTATTTTTCTTCATATTTTTCTGAATGGTTTTTTTTATATACTAATTTATCATTCACATTTTTTATTTTTATTGTAAAATCTTGCCTATACAAAATATAATTAACATGAATAACTTTTAAAATGTACAAATACTTTTAAAATATTGCAAATATCAATTGTGAGGAGTGTGTGAAACTGTTGTATTTTGGCATGCGTTTTCTATAATTTTAATATGATTTAAAAATTACTTTTAGTTTTTGAGTACAATTATGATTTGAAGTTAGTTATGATGTACTTTTATAGTTTTATAAATTTCGTAATGACGATTTTATATTTTGTTGGTGTTAATTTATTACCAGTGGTAAGTTTGAATTGCCTATAATTTATTTGTTGATTTCTTATGTAGAACATTTTTATTTGCCTTATTAACTATACGTATTTATCATTATCAAATATTTTCTAGGTAACCCAAATGGATGTCCAAGTCATTTCAGATGGGCTCACACTAAAATGGAAGTCTTAGCGTCGATATTAATAATGTTTTACATAATATAAACTAATAGTTTAAAGTCTAAATAAAGAAATCTTCTAAATTAAGCAAGTCCAAAGACGACTGTTGTTATTTAGGGAAAATACTTGTTGTGATAATGCAATTTGTTGATGTGTAAATGTTATTTGTGTTTGAAAATATCATCAAATGATTTTTGAACTTTAGTGATTCCAATTGTGTGTCTTTACTATTAAATAATTAAAAGTTTAATATGATTTGATCGAATTTCGGAATGGCGTTTTGAATTATACTGAAAACTTATTTCACACTTGTTTTAGAAGCTAAATATAATCGTATGTAGGTAATAAACGGCTAATAAATTAACACTGCCAAATTATAAAATCGTAAATTAGTGTTGATTAAGAAAAAAATGCCAAAAATTAAGGCATCCATAACATTTTATCATAGAACGTTGTATAAGAATTCATAAGATTTGTGTACGAATTTTTGATGACTATTTTGTCTTTTTGATATAGAATAAAGGTGGAAAAAGAAATCGTCCATCTTTTAATGATAAAATGGTGTTCGAAGGGAATATGAATGTTGACTGTTGAGGGTTGAAAATATAATGTAGTTAGCCAAAAGTTCTACTATAATTGCAAGGAGTTCGAATTGTGATCTGTTAGGAGAAAAAAAAATATGACCAATGTGAAAAATAATAAATGTTTTCAAAACAATGATTGCCATTTGTAGTTTTCTGTATAGTGCATAAAATGAATGAAGTTCCGATCATTAGTTGTATATAGTCATTACAATATTGTTTGGTGTAAGGTATTGGTACATTGCAAAACTTCATTCATTTTCAAAATGTAACTACCATCACCAAATTCCATGAAATTCGAATAACCCTCATCCCTTAATGTACCCCATGAAACTAATGATTAACTGTAATAAGAGATCAAAAAGAAAGCTGTCAAGATGCTTTACAAGGAATCCATACCCTAACCTTTTGAATGTTGATCGTTACACAAGTGTGTATGTGTCGCCCTGACCGAAATTTGGGTAAATATAATTTTACTTAATATGATATTTTTAATAGTTAATAATCCTGCTGCTAGTTTCCTTTGGAATGTACTAATTACTTGCATGTTCTCATGTACACCCTTCAAGCGCTGAATAATTCACATTGTCCCGATAGCATGGTCCAAACATTGACGACTCAACATTATATCAATCCCTACTTCGAATATATTTTCGATCTTTATCATTTTACTTATAATTATCTTAGTTGTCATGATAGATGACTATGTTTATAGAATTTATATTTTCGATTTTAAAGTTACCCTAGTCGTGCCGGTTTATTTTTTCCAAGCATGGATGGTGTAATCTATGAAACTGCCAAAGCGATTCTGATCATTTGTTGTCTTGCTACCGAAGCTACTTGTCCATCAGCTGCTTGCATTTGCAGTTTCCTTGCCTGATTGGCAGTTTCACCAGGTTTTAGGATGTCTTACTAGAAATATATAAAAACAATTGTTGCTTGAAAAATTAACAACAATTTGATTACGTTTTTAACGTCTCTTGACATTTGATCCAACGTTTTTCAAACAGCAATTAGTATTTTCCTAAATTAAGAGTATATGTGTACTGAGGTGATGGTTAATAGAGTTCCATCCAATATTTAGTTATTTTAAAACATTATTACTGTTCCAAATTATTATTCTTATTATACGTTTACATTAGATTCCGATACCGCTTCAATAGAAAAAAAAACTTGTCATGGGGTTTGAACATTTATTTTGCGATAAAGAAAATCATTTGGAATGTTTGCATCTTGACAACTTTTCTTTCTTATGATTATTATATTGTTATCATTAATTTTAAGGTCTTCGATTTATGCATCATCATCTTTCGTTTCTGTCATTCGTCATCATTCATTCAAACCCCATTTCATTCTAGCGGAGAGCTTTCTTCCAAAATGTTTGACGAATCTTTATTGATAGAATAGTTGCCGGTGATTGGGTGCACGATTTCTTTGTCTGAAAGCACTCCCTGTTTGTCACCAATTTGCTGATTGCCATCAATGTCTGTGTTGCTGTGTGGAATTTGTACAAAACTTACATTTACTTCTAAATAAACAAGTAAAACTGCATTGATTACAATCACTTCCATGTCATCTAACATCTTCAGCTTCTGTGACATGATCATAAACTAACAATAAAAAGAGCAGTAGACATTTGCCACGTAATTTGGAGATCACACTTTGGCTTTATCCTTATAGCAACTGGTACCCTGCTTCTACTGCTCTTAAATGTGATGCAAGGAATATATCGAAACAATGTTGTTTTAACAGGCGTCGAACGTTCCGGATTTGCTCCACCGCAACTTTTATCAAGTGGTTCCATTATTGGTCTGGCATTAGCTGGAGTTTTCATCTGTCTTCTCATCGTGGACCTCCTTCTCCTGTGCTTCAGACGGCAGGGTGTCATTGCGACTATCTGCGGGAAACGAGGAAAGAAACATAACGATGACGAAGCCAAGTTGGGAAGGTAAAGCTTTTACAATTTTATTGTTCTTAAAACGATTATTCGTATTTATGTTATCAAAATTCTCTAAAACAAACAGTTCATCCGAAAGCACTTCATCGACATCATAACCGTTACACTCCAGTCTTCCATTGACTTTAATAATTACCTATCTATATGTATTTTCCTTATGTTTAATTGTGTCAGAGCCTATCCCTTTGTGTCCCGTGTTCCAAGTTAAGTGTTAGTGTCGATGAGAGATGTTTCTGCCCGCTAGTCTGTACGGTTGGCGCTTCCCGCTCCCTTATTGCAGCACGAAGCCGCGCGCGCCACCTTCCCCCGCGCCCCTGCCGCCGCCGGTCAAGCTCGTGCCGACCCCTACGTAAGGCATCACACAATTGCCATACCAAACCTTGAGACTGCCTGCATGCTTTGTTTGTGCGGATGATATGGTTCGGCCCTTGTGAGGAGGAACAATCCTGAACCGAACAATCATTTGGTTTGGACGGACAATTAAGTTTTTAATAAAGGGGATGATGTATGTATAAGACTTTTCGCTGGGGCTGAGCAGTTTGTACATATCAAAGACGAAAAGCTTCGCGATTTGCCTTTTGTATATAGCTATGGAGATGATCATAGACCGTAATGCTTTGGATTGAAGACTGTAAAAGTGTTGTAGTTGTGAAGTAGTGTACAGTGCCGCTTTTTGAAGGTAACTAATTTAATAGCCGCAGAGATTTGTATATTCTATAATTGGAAGCAGGTGTCATGTCTTTTGTATCCGAAAACTTCCACCAAGTTCTGTTATACTGGAACATCTCTTACGACAATTTTTCGTTCTTGTTTCTTTTTTAATTTATTTGTTTTTAATCCTATCATTACCTTGTGTTTAACTCTTCCCCAAGCACTTATGTCACGGGTTTCACAGTTTGACTTTTAGATTTGACTATTTGCACAATCCACTAACAAGTATTATTTGTCTTTCCCAATGCTGCCCATTTCAACCACGTGTAGCTATGTACCGACCACGCCAGTGTAAGACATTTGATTATATCATACAACTGTATCCTTATTACCAGTTTTTGTTTGTGCCTTGTGTGCCGTGACTGCAGTGTCTGCCAATCTGAACTCTGCATTAATACCTTGGCTTTCTGTTGTGTTCGCTTTATTTACCTTCAATCATCTATCATCACATTTGTGTAACTTATATATCTCACATCAAACATCCATGAATGCTCGTAGTTTTGATTGTTCGTTGTTTGAAGTTGCATTATTATTTACAATTTTAACGTTTGTTTAAAACTAATATTGATTAAAGGTTTGGTTAAACCGGTAAGGACTATTTGCGCTAGCTGCTACGGACAAGGACATTTTCAGTTAAATACTACTACGAAATCTATCAGGGCCCGGTGTTCACGAATTGTTCGTAACAGTTTGACCAATCTTTCAGAATATTATTAGATGCAACTCTAAACAGCTGACTTGCTGTAAATAAAGCCTTAGTATCATTTGAACTGAAAACAAAACCTAATCACAATTTATGTCACAGGGACGAAAAGGAACCCCTCAAGGACACCAACGATGACGCTATCAAGAGGAACTCTTCAGTTGAATTCGACGGACACCGAGTATATGCAACCAGTGGTGGACCAATCATCGGCAAGAATTCTGCCGTATAGAGACCATGTAGAATTAAAAAGAAGATTTCAGTAATCATGAAACTTGGTGTTACATTCGATATGCTTGTGTATATGTGAGCGCGACCAGTATTTAAACTGCCAAAAGTTTACTTAAGTATTCAGCTTTACTATTTCTACTTCCTTCATCATCACATATTCTCTATATATTTTTATAATGTCTAAAAATCTAAATATAATCATGCAAAACATATTTTCTAGAGTTTTGTTATTAGTGGCAATAATTTTGTCTTTATCAATGGGACTATAATGCACTCTATACCATTCTTGAAAGATGCAGCCGTTTCAGGAGGTACTAAATGTGCCTTTTAGTATATTTCTTATAATGAGGGTATTATATTTTAGTGTATATAGGATAATGTATATGTAACGATACACGTCACAATATTATTTTTATCAGCAAATATTATATCAATAACTATTAAAAAGACATTTATTTTTTATATTTTTCTCTATTTCTATTTCTTGTTCAAATATTTTAAGTACTTAGTGTTCTCTTAAGTCATCACATGAAATCATAAAAAATCTTAACCATCATGATATTAACATAAAAGTGAAATGAATGAAAGGGACTTGACACTATATTTTGCCGAATTGTTCTTGTTTTAGTTGAATGAGGATGCCTTTAATTTTAGTGAAGAAATCTGAAACTATAGTATTGTAAGTTAAAATAGGCTTTGTACATAACTAGTTAAGGCTGTAAATATTTTCTATTTTAACTGTTTGGACGTCTCATTATTGATACAATCTCAAAGAAAGTGAAACGAGGAAAGAAGCCAGAAAATTACTGTTATTCATTTTTCCGAATATGTGAGACTATTTTGATAAGACGCTTGCTAATGTTAGTATGAGCTGCTTAGGTGTCATGTTTAATTTTATAAACAAAATTGTTAGTTAGGTAATGTATACCTGTTAGCTGATTTAAGACTATTTAGATATTCCTACTTATTGTAATGATTTAGGTATTATAAAGCACAATACACATAAAGAATAGACAGTATTATTATAAACACGTATGCAGACATCACAATGCAATAAACTTTAGTACTTAATACACTTTGATACACTTCCACATTTGATGTACTTATCTTCACATATTTTTATACCTCTGATCTCGATATTAGTTTTAATATTCTACTTGTTAGCTTTAAGAATTTATTGTACTTCTGTTCTTTGTGTGTATTATGTCAGCTCCATTGAATCAGACTGCTAAATAATATCAAGTATACCACCATGATTTTGAAAGTCACCAAACAATTTAGCAGTCACTTCTAATAGAGCAAAAACGTTTTTATAACCGCTTAATATATTTAAGATATTTTATCATAGTATTTATCTACATCTTGTACCTAAACTTTCTCAATTTTTATGATTTTTAAATTTCATACAGCGCCTTTGATAAAAAAAAAAGAATTTATAATGTAAACGTAGGTACGTAGACGTATTTTGGAAGTAAATGTAAAGAATATATTTACTAATAGGTACCTATATCGATTGTTTGTTAATGCAGCTATTGACGGTATTCTTGAAAAGGCATTGGAAATACAATAGTTTAAACTTGTAAGCCTGGTTTGACTCAGAACTACTAACAGAAGCCCTGACTCATCTTGAAACTATAATAACAAGCTTTAAACTTGTCTTGTTGTAAATTCAGCAATCGATTCCAATTTATCCATCAAATAGCAACTAAGTCTGCCTCAATAGATACAATTTAGGCCAATCGAATTACGTGTACCATTGAACAAATTGCAGATTGAAGAATTACAAATATTTCAGCATAGTTATATGCTTCCTTATGTACAAGCTTAAATGTTATTCGTATGTATGGTATGACTGTCTGCTTTTAGTGGCCGGGTAATCGACAGGATTGAAAGCGCATTTTTATATGAAAATAAATGTATTGAAAATGTTTCTGCGTATCATTTTTGGACATCCTAATTAGGTAATTTCCTGGGGTAGAATCTGTGGGGTCTACTGGCTTATTGCTAAGGAAATGACGTCAATATAAAAAGCCATTCGTAATTCGGATTTGTAAAGGAATTCTAAAGGTGAAAACATATCTTATTTTATGGTTCATTAATATTAATTTGCGTTATAAATAAAGCTATTATACAAAACAGGGACGCCCAAAAAATTTGTCGACAAAGAGACATGGTTTATTCTCGTTACAGTAACGTTATAAAAAGGTACGCTTTTTAATCGTTATTGTAGTAACAATGTAATCTTTAGTGAGGGGACGTGGTGAACAGACGGGGTCCGGGGCCCGGGGTCTCGCAGTTTGCGGACAATGAAGCAAATGTTGTGCAACAACACTTAGGAACGTATTAACTCTAGTGATGGGTTTTTGTTACGCTAGTCGATTTGAGCTTTTTTGGCTGATTGGAAAGGTGGGAAATTTATAATTCACAGCCAACTTAGTAGTTAAATCTAGTATTCAAATGGGATGTTTTTAAAGATGTAGAGCTAAGTTAGGCAAAGGTGCCAATAAATAATAGTACCTAATACATACTTGAGTATATTCCACCAGCTATGTTTAAGTTCCATATAATAGGAGGTTTACTTAGTCATCAAATAGGTTTACCTATTGCCATCAATTGGACAACATTTCAGACATTATTTCTCTTTAAAAAAAAGTAAAAAAAAAACACTCAGGAAAAAGGGTTGAATTCCACTAATGTTTTACACAAAAATAATGCACTACTCAACTGCATTTTATCCCAAGAAGCCAAAATATCCATATTTCTGCAATGTAACAGAACAAAGACACAAAGCAATATCTCATAAAAACTATTTTATAAAATATGTAACGCCAGCCAGTCAACTAGAACAAAATTTATTGAATGCCACAGAACCTATCGACTTTACATGAGCCGTGACGCAGTTAACAGCACTATTTCGCGAAAGCAATGCGTCACGCTTGATCCACAGGGTGCAGTCAATCTCTGCGGTCTATGCGTGAGGCGAAGGACACAATGACGCACCCTGTTTCTGTTATAATTTATTTTTCACTGACATTTACTGTAGGGGGACCACGCGTGCTTTATCTAGCGGGACAGCGGCAAAGAAAAATGGAGTGTAGTAAGTATTAGATATAATCTTTAGGGTGAAAATCTCAGGTTTAATGGTCAAACAAAATAAACATAATTAAAAACTGAAATGTTCCCACTACTGGGACACAGGTCTCCTCTCTAAGAGACGGAATGAGCACTTGGGCAGTAATCCACCACTCGAGCCCAGTATGAGTTGCAAGATGTCACAATCATGTCTTCGAATTTTTGGGTCTCGGATATGCCTGTCATGTTTTTTCACGATGTTAACCTTCCCTGTTTTGAGAGCAGTGGTCAAGTGAATAAAAAATGGTAAATCTATACTAATTTATCATGAGGTATTTGTTTGTAAATTTTTATGTAGGGAATAATCTTCGGAACTACTGATACGATTTCGAAAATTCTTTCAACAACGGGAAGCAACATTATCTCTCGAGTGTTATATACTATAAAGGGTGTAAAATATCTATCTATAACGAAGGCGAGTGACCCTGTCTTTGCGATCATTTTTTTGCTCTACACTATACCTGGGAACCTTCTAGTTACGGAGATATTGGGGTCAAAGTTTTTGGCTAGTTTTTTTTTTAATACAAATTTTTATTGTAAGATTTTTAACACCTAGGTTCTACTACCCCCGTACTGTTCAATTCATCCACCAGCACAATGTTTTTAGTGCGTTACATTGATATCTACCACAAACATGATTTTACGACCCAAAAAATGTCGTTTCCCAAAATTTTTGCGTAGTTACTTAGTTTGATGTACAGAATGCTTGTTTGACGGCTTCGTGATGAGGTTGTCTACACCCTGAATTTATAACGTTCCGTGAGTACATTCCGATAACGAAGCTAGCATAATAAATAAAGAGAAATCCTTAATTGTGTATATATTTTATCGCCACAGACATCGACATTAATCATTCTACTTGACAGGTCTGTCATCAACGGATATTGTACTGTCCTAAATGAGGAAAATGACCAAATGAACGTGCGAACGTCGGGAAGTATTTTATAATGAAGCTTGGTGAACCTACTTAACATTCTAAAAATAAATTAAATTATTAAGTATCACATCTGATTAATTTGAGAAGCTCGTGCCTAAATAATAACAGCCGCTTGGGCCAATCTTTAGGTTAAGCCGTGCTTAACCTAAACAACCTAGGTAGGCACAACCTAGGTACGTGCTCAACCTAGGTAGGCACGGCAGGAAACTACTTGCATGTGGATGCTCCGTGCCTCGGAAAACACGTTAAGCTGTTGGTCCCGGCTGTCATTTGTCCATCTTTGGCAGTCGTTACAGGTAGGTAGTCAGTGGCCCAAAAAGTCTGACACCAGTCTTACCACGTTTTATCGTATTATCCAGTATTAAATTGGTTGTGGAGGTCAGATAGGCAGTCGCTCCATGTAAAATACTGGTATTCAGCTGCATCCGGTTAGACTGGAAGCCGACCCCAACATTGTTGGGAAAAAGCTAGGCAGATGATGATCACATCGGATTAATCCATACTTCTATACTATAATAATATTATAAAGCACAAGTTTGTTTGTTTGGTTGGACGCGCTAATCTCAGGAACTGTTGGTTCAAATTTAAAAAAATATTTTTGTGTTGTTGGATAGTCCTTTTATCAAGGAAGGCTTTAGGTTATATAACATCACGCTATGACTATTAAGAGCGGAACAGGAAAGAAAAATGTTGCAAAAACGGGGATTTTATTTTTTCCTTTCGTTTTTCTCTCTTATGTGACGCAGACGAAGTTGCGTGGGTCAGCTAGTGTCATAGTTAAGGTGGATGCTCCAAGGTATACCGCGAAATTCAAATTTTCCTAATAATCATCAAAATCATCAATACAACCCTCCAAGTTTACAAACCTTGAAAAATTTGTTCATCGACATTTATGAACTTGCAGGGTTGTATTTATGATTTTGATGACTATATTTCTGTAACTACATATATTATGTCTTACAGTCGCGAATGATAGTAGCAAATAGCAAAATATGAATTTCGCGAGCTATCCTGACCTTTTCACCTTAAAAATAACATTACACAAATGTAATCTTCGAAGGGTTTCGTAGAGGTGCACCTACAAAATATTCAAATTTGGGGAGTTATTTAAGGCGCTTAGACGAGCTAAAGTAGCAACTCTATTTGTGGTTGTTTAAACTTCGATTGAAATGCTGTTACAATAAAGTTCTTATCAGCTTGCACTACAAAGTGGTTGTTACGTCAGCCACTGCGGGCCAAATAGCGCGAAATGAGTGGTTTCGATCGATTTACAAAAAAACTATTGATTGGATTAAAAAACTAAAACAGTATCATGCTAATGTATTGCTTGTAGAATTATCTGCAAAAAAATCAGAATGATCGCATGTATATTAGTATGTTTTTTATTGTTTGAAATATATTTTTAAAGAAAAGTTCGTGATTTCTTTTTATCGAGCCAAATTATTTATATTATCTTTTCAAAACAGTATCATGCTAGCATTATATCCTGAAGAATATCATATATTTTTCTGGTCTTGTTTATAGCAGTGAATTATATACTTTTAGTAATTATACAACCTTATTTTTTGTTTATACTAAACCCGAAAAGGGGTCATTGTACTCATCATTTTGAACAACTTTTTCTATGGGACGAACCCTGAAATCGCGAAAAAAAAATCAGCTGTTCCCTACATTTATGTTCGCATAACTCGTCAAAATGTAGGGAACAGCTGATTTTTTTTTCGCGATTTCAAGGTTCGTCCCATAGAAAAAGTTGTTCAAAATGATGAGTACAATGACCCCTTTTCGGGTTTAGTATAAACAAAAAATAACCCTGTATAAGTCGCGTTTAGCTCATGTAATCGCCTTAAGTACCGTGTAATAGGGGCGACAACGAAGCTAAAATACTGAGAAATAAATAAATTCCTGATAGAATGTAACACTTTGTCGAAGGTATATTTTTTTATTTTCAAAATCTCACAACATTCAATCCGATACTAACAATTTCAATTTCATCTTGTAGTCACCCTACTCTAAGCCCATATTGGTTATCGCGGGCAACAATTAGGGCAGTCCACGCGGCCAGCTTATGTTCGCTCCGAATAACTTCCCTTTCAAATAATTGCCCCAGTAGCAGATGATACGGATTACTAACAGGGCACAGCCCTATTCACAATAGAAAATAAATTCACAAGTATTTTACTGCTGACATGAACCTTATGTCTTAGGGAATACAGGTCACGGTACCGCAAAATCAAACGTAAAATAATAATAGAAGGACATTACTACAGGTCGACTCATTTCCGATACAAGTTGTCATTACGAAAAAATACACCCCTAAAAAGTTGTTGCCCCTTTTTAATTAGGGGTCGTATTAAAAGGATATGTTTAATATTACTTTGAAAGTGATCCCCTGTTCGAAATTAGTTTGCGAAAGTAGTTTTTTGAGTAGGTAAGTGATACGATGATTTGATTGGGGAGAGAATTAAAAATGTCTAAAATCTCGACGAATAAAAAAATATGGGCACTTTTTAGGAAAAAGTTTTGGAACATAGATGCAGAGTTGAAAATAGATAGTTCATGGAAGAAAAAAACAATGAAGTCCAAATAATTTAGAATGTCAACATGAAACTTTTGAAATTGGAAAAAAGCTGGGAAAGAATATTTTTACATCTGTATTTACATCATCATTTCAGCCGAAAGACGTCCACTGCTGGACATAGGCCTCACCCAAGTGTCGCCACATTGATCGGTCCCGTGCGACTCGCTTCCAGCGGATTCCCGCAGCCTTCACCAGGTCATCTGTCCACCTAGTGGGAGTCCTTCCAAAGCAACGTCTTTTAACGGTTCGCGGTCGCCACTCCAGAACTTTTCGGCCCCATCGGCCTTCCGTTCTGCGAGCAATGTGCCCTGCCCATTGCCACTTAAATTTGGCAATTTTTCGGGCTAGATCGGTAACCTTGGTTCTCTTGGGGTGTAATTACATTTTACAATGTAATAACTTTACTTAAAATACCTCTATACGACCCTGTACTATTCAATGCATTCACTAGCACAATGTTTTGAGTGCTATACAGGTATTTAATTCTGCCATAAGACATGATTTTTCACCTCAAAAAAAGTCTCAATATTTTTTGGATATACTTTCTTAGTTTACAGTTACACCCTGTATATCGCCCAGACTAGATTACTTCGAAGTTATTACTCTTGTTCCCTTCTTTAACACGACCTGATCTATCTAATGTTGAATGTAGGTACAATGAAGTTGCGTGCAATGAAGGAGTCATTGCATGCAACTTTAATCAGTCCAACATAAAGGCTTCGGTAGAGAGTTTTAAGAGGCCTGCGTAGCATGCGCATTTCATGCAAACGTAATACCAAAATATTTTGTAAATCATACGAGTACATCGATATGTACTCGTATGATTTACAAAATATTTCGAAAAACGGCATTTTTTTTTATTGTATCATTGAAATAAGGAAAAAAATACTGCGTCAGACGGTCTGATCAACGTTTTCCTACGATGTGTTTTTTTTTATACGTCGTTGACTTTTTCTAAACTTTTTTAACAAAACATACTTCAAAATTATAAAACTTAAGAAGACGGGTATTTATCGCGAATTTACCTTTAATTTATTCCCGACGTTTCGACCGGATTGCACCAGCCGTGGTCGCGGGGAGACTGAAGTACTGGAGGTACCGCGACAGCAAAGTGAAGGTGTTTATTCAACTACCCTCACTCATCTTCATAAATGTTAATTAGGGCCGGTTCACACTAGGACAGCACACTACACTAACAGTGTCCGTATATTGAGGCGATTTCACTTGACGAGTACACTTAGTGATTACTGGATTCCAAGCTGAAGAGAGTTTGAAGCCGTCTTCGCGATTGAAATTACACTACAAAATATTATACTTCAAAATGCTGTAAATAACATAAAATCAACTATTTTTAAGTTATACATAGATACATCAAAATCGCTATAAGTATTTTTTTTCGCAGTCCACACCTATTTCATTGTGCCTTAAGTTCCAACTACCAAGATACAGCAAAATTGGTGCTTCAAATTGAAATACCAATTGCTGTAACTAGTATAAAACGCATGTTAGACTTACTTTAGAATGCTATCATTATTGCCATCTGATAAATTTCATTATAAAAAATAAGTGTTCCAAAAATGACACTCTGATTCAGCTAATTTACGAGTTATGAATTTTTGAAATAGTTTTTTGGCTCTGGTGTAAAGTTCAACTTTTCGAGATAGGTACTACAAGATTGCTTTCTTGCGTCGATATTCTTAAAGTAGTGTGTATTTATTACGATTGGATTACATAATATCTATGTTCCCAAATACCTATATATTTTGAATGAACATTGATTTAAACACGAGATATGAGAAAAATAAGTTTTCTATAGAAATTTTAAATTCCTCATATATCGTCCATAGATCATTTTCCTTTCAAAATATATATTTGGGGACCTAGATATTATGACATCAAAATAAATACACAATTTTAAGAAACTGTATTTGAATATGAAGAACATGTTTGAACGTAATACCAAAATAATTATTAAATTATTTTGGTATTACCGACCACGAACGACGCACGCTCCGCCGGCCCCTAAAGGAGTGAAGCTCCCTGGCACAACAATATGCTTAATCCCAAATACCAATCTCAAATATCAATTGGCCTCTATTGCGCAACTCCGGGGAGCTGTCAGAGTGCGCCCGGCCGAAATCGTGTAATTTCTCCGCGTTCACTAAAACTACGATAGCTCTTAAATTAAAGAGCGCAGCTCGACACACTCTATGTCACTGGAATCGTTATGAAATAAGCTATCTGATTTTCTATAGTTTTGGACAGTTTTATCGTGGAAACTATTATTGATTCGAAATTGAAAATAGGGTTAGCTACTTTTTCCCAGTTTTTGGTACAAAAGTCGTCATATTTATAAAACAAATGCATTTTTTTTCAAAGTTATTGTTTTATTTACATAATAACACATTATTGTACAACAATCAAGTAAAATAACATACATTTCTATACATATTTTGCATCTGCAAGCTGAACAAAAACACGACTCAGGAAGTCAACTCGTACACCGAACAAAAAAAAAGGGTATGTTCACACATTTATTCTGGGAACTCTGTTAACCAAGTGGCTGTTTATTATAATTTATTACATAGCTTGGCACACAATCTTATCGCAGACAAAGTGCTAGCTGTTGGGATTGTTTAACTTACAAACTATGAGTCTCAATGCAAACACTTGAAAAATAGCTCTAAAAAAGACCCTTTCATAATTTTTATCACAGAGCAAGTACTATTGCATTTATTTAAATTCAGTTTTTGCAATCCACATGGTGACAATATTTACTAATAGAATAACCCAACACAAGGGCATGTTGCCTAGCAAAAACATTAACAAAATCAACATCAACCATCATCAATTTCAGTACAAATCTTCTAAAGACACAGTATAGGATACAACCAGAAGGTCACATCTGAACAACAGAATAAAAAAATATGAAAATTAAGTAATTTTCAGACAGGTTTCGGATTATTTTTTTTAATATGAAAATATGGTTTATTAAACAACATTAAAAAAAAAGAAAAAAAATTGTTTAAAAAAAAACCGCTAGAGTCCGACTCGGCAGCATCTCATCGATAAACCTCAAATTTAATCTGAAATACATAATTCAATTTTAATACTCGAAATAGTAACAAAATATTTGAATTACTAAAAAAAGTGTTAAAAAGCTGTTACTCTTCGATGGCGCCTGGCCCAGGTCTGTCGGAGCCTGCCACGGCTCGGCCACGTCCTCCACGCCCCCCTCGACCACGTCCTCCTCGCCCACGATTCGTGCCGCCTCGTGATAGCACTACAAACAAATATAAAAACATCAATAAAATAAAAATAATTTAAACCATCTTTTTTTCGAAGTCCGTCAAAACATTGCTCTACTGACCATTTTCCTGAACAGTGTACAAAACACAAAAAACATGGCGGCTAAACGTCAAATGTCCTGTCTGCTAAAAAATCTCCTGGAGATTCGATTTTCGATTACGTTTTTAAATTTCAATATTTACACATTTTTTTTACGAATTTCACTAATAAAATGCCTAATACATACGTAGTAACGTATCTAAATCATGTTTCTAACAACGTTTTGTCGTCTCTAGTGTATTTTCTACTCACAACAAGTAGAAATGTACCGGCATGGCGCGCGAATTTCGGTACAATGTTTGGTGAAATAACAAATTCTGTCCAAAATCTTTAACAAATACACAATGCAGTAATTAAAAACTGTTTAGTACTTACTTGTTTACGGTTAATCTCACCACACAACACTTTAGCACTCGAAAATAACTTATAATTCGACTGAGAATTAACTGCCGCGTCCGTTGACATAAACGAAATGAAGGCGTCACAACAGAAATAAATTCCGTTAGCAAATGTTGTTGAATGTTTAGCATGTGATGTTTTATGCCTTTCTTATTCTTTCACCTACAGTCTGTGTAAGTTAGAGTAGGAAAAGTATACTCTTGACAGCCAATATTTGGTATTTAATCCGACCCGATCCACGAAATCTCCAGGAGATTGCCACCAGACGCGCGTTATTTGACAGAAATCTCCTGGAGATTTATCAGCGGACGAGAGGCTGCTCTCCGTCTAATTGCTGCAGATTAGTTCAGATTTAGTACTTTACACGTAGATTCTAGTGAACGGACGACCAGTCTCGACTTCGTGTTGGACTGAGTAATCTATCTAGACGACGCTCACGTAAGATTCAGAATATGTTTTACTGCAAAAGAAATGAGAATGTGTTTAATGGGCGTTTTTTTTAGTATTGGAAATAATCAAATGACTTCTCCCACTCTGGACGGAGCGGGAGGGAATGTCAGACTTTTACTGACTAAAACCCATCCATGTTCCTTCCTCGCCCTTTATGTTCCGGAGCCGCGGTATCTCTTTCGAATAGGCCCGCAACCCCGGCAGGCTTCGGCCCTTGCGGGCCCCTCCCCTTATGCTGAAATCTCTTTGAGGCGCGCGTGGAACACGAACGCGCCGTCGACACGGCCTGTCGTCGTTAGACGAATGGACGGCTAGCTAGCCCATGGCTAACCGTCCACAGGCCCGCGTCTACGGTGGCCGGTAGCCACCACTTGGCCCCCGACGCCCGGTGCGTCTCCCTCGGCGGCTGGGAAGAGAGGGTCTCTCCCTCTCACGTTTCGCCACCTCCTTCGCTAGCATGACTGCTTCGCAGAAGGTGACGGCTTCCCATTCCGTCTAGCTCCGGACCATGGATTGAACCAGGGTCGGACGCGAAAGGTCGCTGCCGCCGATCGCCGCTACGAGGTGTTAATTGGGCCTTACATCTATTTTTAAATTGTTCTGAATTTAGTTGCAGTAAGTAGGTACGATAATGAATGCTGATCATCAATACATGAATAATTTAATCAAAGAATACGCAATTCAATGAAAACAGTCTTACTACATCCTACCTACATTTTTGATGACTGTAAAAGAAAATCAAAATGGGAAGACCTATTTTAATTTTCTAACAATGTAAATATTCAATTTCTATCAAAACAATGTTAATTACGCTGTCACAACAAACAATTATTGACATAAAAGGTATAAGGCCCAATACACGGCCTCGACCGATGCGACTAGCGCTCACGTTATATTTTTTGGCACTGAACATTAAGAATTGAAGATGATATCGTATTTGAAGGCGTGTGATAGAAAAGTCGCGAATATGCGTGAGGCGACGCTTGACGTCCGGATCAAGAATTCATATTTCTACTTTAAACAATGGTAATACGGTCTTGTTCTCAAAGCAGCCAGTAAATAACGCGAGGTTTTTTTATTCTGTCCCAACTGACCGTAAGAATGGTCGCCCCACAAAGTTCAATGTGACTCGTGGTATACCTAGAGGCGCGTTGTGAAAATAATAACATGGAACTGGCGTGACCGTCACCTAACGCTATATTGCATTCGTAGCCGATCTGCTACGGTGTGGCACTATAGATGTACGCGGGGCACAACCCGTAGCGAGAGATAGAGATTACTTAGTTTTCATTTATATCGGCAGTTTCCAAAGACTCCCACGTATTTTTTTTTGGTTCTGTCCCAACTAACTGTAAGAATCGATCAATGTGACTCGTGGTGTACGCAAAGATTTGTTTTTTTAAACCGACTTCAAAAAGGAGGAGGTTCTCAATTCGTCCTAACCTTTTTTTTTTAATGTATGTTCCCCGATTACTCGAAGATGGCTGGAGCGATTTGAATTATTATTTTTTTGTTTGAAAGGGTGGTGCTTTCCATGTGGTCTCATAATCATCAAGTTGGGATCTGATGATAGGATCCTGGAAAAATTAAGAGAACTCTTAAAATTTTGAGTAGGCACTTTTGATGTGATTTGGGTAGTTTTTGGAAGAGTACTTTCTTAAAATGGTCCCATTTCAATTTGGTGAAGGTCTGATGAAGAACTTCGGAGGTAGGCAACGGAACTCCTCAATAAATGATAGCAAATGGACTCGGATTGCTGAAACCTCATGTCTATCTATTGTTTACACCAGTTCATAACATATTATCACGCCGCTACGCTGTGAAGGGGTAGGGGGAAGCACAAGTGAACCACTAAAAAGTGAAAAATAAAACCTTTTTTGCAAAAAATAAAACCGACTCAATCAATCAAACAAAGGACTTCTGAAACTAAAGTTATTTTTAACTTTTTGTTTTGTTTTTTTTTCGTAAGCGCTAGGCGCTGTCGCTTGTGCATATGACTCGTGGCCGTGTAACCGCTAACATCACACTAATTACACTCAGCACTAATAACGGCAGTATCACAGTATACAATATGATTATATTGTGTATCCGAGCGAAATATAATATAATTATAATCGGAGAGTGCAGCATACGTGCTCTATCAATTTAACTCCGATATTGACAAGGAACAACGGTGTGCCATCCATCAATGTGGCAAGCTACCCCTCCGACTGGCGAGGGTGATAAAACAACGTTGATGCAAGGGCTTTGGCGAGTTAACAGAAAAAAACAGAGCATCAAAATAAAAATATTGTAAAGTGAGTGTACACAGGGTGGTAAACCAAGCCGTCAACCAAGCATTCTTTACATCAAACTAAGTAACTTTACGCTAAAATTATTGCTGGGAAACAACTTTTTTTTGGGGTAAAAAATCACGTTTCGGGGTATAGGTAAATCAATGTCGTTTTGGGGTATAACTCAACGCAACGCACTCAAAACATTGTAGTGATGGATGGATTGATTAAGTACGGGGTTCGTGGAGGTAATGAAAGTAAAAATCTTGCAATAAAAACTTGTATTACAAAAAAAAAAACTTGCCTAAAAGTTGTAACTTTGACCTGGGAACCTTCTAGTTACGGGGATATTGGGATCTCCGTAACTAGAAGGTTCCCAGGTATAGTGTTGAATAAAAAAATTATCGCAATGACGGGGAAAACAAATGCCTTTCGGCTTCGTTAAGAGGTGTTTTACATTCTTTATGTAGATACCTACTGGAGAAATGGTAGTAGTAGGACCATTGGGTTTTTAATCGGTAAGAGTCCAACAGCGCTGTGTGTTAATGTCCAGCGATATTTATTAATTATTTATTTACCTTAGCCTTTATTTTTGAGTCCCGATTCCTACACTCCCGACCGAGGATGGATTAGATTCACGAACGCCACAACTATTCCAATGGTCTTTAAAAATATTATAGCACGACTGCAAAGACAGGGTAATGGGCTTTTCCGATACACAGAGTTCATGCAGGAGTCTGAGTCTATAAACGTACCCAAATACCTATACATGTACTCGTAGAATGTGATTTTCTTTTTCAACTCTTCCCTAGTCGCCGGATAGATGGCGCTAGTCTGACTACGTTACTGCAAGGAACAGAACGTCACATAATATCACTTGGACCTAATGATTATATTCGGAAGCTGATGCAAACGAAAATGTCAGTCAACGAGCGTATGTGACGTGTGTTTTTTCAAGCGTTTTGGCTTTGGCACTTAGTAACGTAGTCGGATCAACGCCATCTATCGAGTTCATGGAAACAATTTTTTTTTAACTGTCAAAATAAAAACCTCTCATTCTTCACAGTGCCCCAACGTCTTTAAAAATAAATCTCATTATGCGCAGGATACCTGGGAATGACTGTGCAATTTCAGTCACTGGTTAAAGTCATTAAAACGTTCAGCAAGACACAAAAAGAGAATAATATCCTTTGCACCGTAGAAATACCTCGCATTCTACAGAAGAAAAGCAACGTCTTTAATACCGTTGAAAATAAACTTGGCTAAGAAAATTATTTTGTCGAAATTCTGAAAAGAAACTAGCAAAGTATTTTAAAGTCTTGAACAAGAAGATATTATGTAGAGAATGCACGAGCATTGATCACCGCGATTGATCAAGATGGGTAGGCGATTTCAGACTGATTAACCCCCGACGCAAAAACGACGGGGTGTTATAAGTTTGACGTGTCTGTGTGTTCGTGTCTGGGGCATGGTAGCTCCCAAATGGATGATCCGATTTTGATTTAGTTTGTTTTTGTTTGAAAGGTGAATTAGTCGGGAGTGTTCTTAGCTATGTTTGATAAAAATATGTCCAAGATGGCCGCCGCCGCAAAATGGTGGATTGAATATTTATTCAACAGCTCCATAAATATGGGTGTCAAAAGAATGGCATTTTACTAGTAACATACTATAAGCTATAAAAAATCAAATCCAAGATGGCCGCCACCACCAAATTGTGAATTACAATTTTAATGTTACTTGATCGCACTTAAACTTACTTAGTTTTTGTTCGATAATAGTAGAACCATTATTTCGTCTTTCAGACTTACTGATTAAACTTATAAAAGCACACACATACCTTCCAAGAAGAAAACTCACAATATCAGTTCAGCAAGAGAACGTTTTCAAAGAATGTTATAAAAATGATACACCATCAGTTTCCCAAGATAGCAGATCGCTGCACAACCCTCTTGTGGAATTTCATACAGTGCTGAAAATGAAAAAGGATATTTTTAAAAAGGTGTGAAAATACGTTAGAGGATTACTTTGTTATAAATGCTCGTGGCTCTGAGAGTAAATTTGTTCTTCTGTCATCATACTCATAGCAAAGTTATTATATATTTTTTAAATTTATTAATTTTATTTAAATTAAGTTCTTGAAATTTTAAAGATTAAATTTCAATTTCATTTTCATTTCATTGTTTCATTCAGTTGAATACAAAATTATAGAATTTAATTATAAAAATCCATGTACTGTGTAAATCAACGTAACTTGAAAATATTTACTATTTTGAGGATACAATATGTTAAAACACCATTTCCTGGGTATTATTAGGTATTTAAATTATATTCTATTTACGTAATCTTTTTTGGAGAGCAATTAAAAAAATATACACCCTAATGAAAACTAAATAAAATGTACTCAAATGAGGAAACTTATGATACGACATCAATAGAATGTCATTTATATTTTTTTGTAATATCCACCGCCCACACTTCACCTCTGTCGGTACCGCAGCAAAAAGACAATGTGCGGTTGTGCATAATTATGATAAATTGAGTAAATATTTTTTCCCTCATTTTGCACATACAACAAACAAAAAAAAATACAGTCGAATTGAGAACTTGCTCTTTTTGGAAGTCGGTTGAAAATAGGTACGTGATTATCTTCAAAACGGTAAACAACACTAATGCAACTACATATTAGAAGGAACTCGTTCAAAATAATCTTCTAAACACGATAAGGTCAGTGCAGATACGACGGTTTGTTAGATTGTTCCTGAAATATTATTTTACCATAATAATCTTATCCGTCCATTTAGCAAAGAATCAAACTACAATTAGTTTGATTCTTTGTTAATTGAACGAAAATTAACAAACTAAACTGTTAACCACAAGAATTTGTTGATAACAGTTCATTTTCGTACGCTCATTATCGCTCATTTATCTAAGTCAACGTGTTCTAATGAGCGAATAACTTTTTATAACTACATACGCACCCTAAGTTATTATAAGCTGCTTGATTATGAGTTTAATGATACAATCCGCGCCCACCCACTTGTCAATTAAACTCTATTATTATATTGTAGTCTATGATTTTCTTTTATTGTGGAACGTACCTTGTAAATGTTGAATTCTGTCACCTCGAGGCTTTGCTACGTATTTTCATTTAGCTAGACGCAAAACGGCCACATGATTCCCGTTTGGAATCATTTTCAGCTTTTATTTTTAATTTATCAACGACATAATATTACAAACCAGAGCGCTACGTTCACCGTTGTAAAGAAAGCTTAGAATTTTTAATTTCGTCCCTCATAATACCGGGTAAAACAACATGTGAATATGAATAAAAAGCTTTGCACAATCCAAAAATTCCTTACCGTAACAATTTCGACGTAGTATCTCAGCTGGATGAAACTCATTTTAAACTAGGTAATTAAAATCCTTTAGACGTGAAGAACTCCTAAGAGTTTCATTTTCACAGTGTATTTTACTTTTATAACAATATCCTGAAAGAGATAAACCATTTTGAAGAGAAGAAATATACTACGGATTTATTTGCATAGTAGAAATGAATATTCCGGCTAACTGTTTATTTCTAGACCATTATCTTGTGAATCATTAACCTATTCTTATCTCAATTTATTCGAGGTCGACTCAGCATATCTTGACGACCCAATTGGCGTAGTTGTAGTGACGCTGCCTTACGTTCTTAGGGTCCTGGGTTCGAATCCCGGTAAGAGCAAATGTTTGTGTGATGAGCACGGACATTTGTTTCCGAGTGATGGATGTTCATATGTATAATAAGTATGTATGTATTTACAAACAAAACAAATATATATGTAGTATATCAACTATCTAGTGTCCACGACACAAGCTTTTCTTAGTGTGGCACTAGGTGGCGCTGTGTGTTAATGTCCAGTGATATTTATTTATTTATTTATATCTACTTCTTCCATACTTCTCTCTAACTAGTCATCTCATTGTGTATATTTATGGAAATTATCAACAGCTTGGCTGTGGATTAGCAATTTCATATTCCAGGGTAGCAATAACTCCGAAGCAATTGTCCTTATTAAGTAATACATTTTAAATGATCTTGCAACCGTAGCCCTTGCAATAATTCCAATCATTCCCATACACTGTATACAGTATCCAGTATTTACCCTCTATAACACAAGTGTCTATATAACTTACGTCAAAATATACTGGTGCATCATCACTCAAAGGAGATTAAACTTTTTTCTCCGCTGTAGAGTTATTGCAGCATTCAATAATTGGCAGTATGGGGAACAGGGGGACGTCTAGTCACTCGTCTAGACACAACGTTTATAAATAAAGAAACATGTCAAAAACAAAACGCTAAGTTTGGAATAGAAAGCAACGTTGACGCACCCCCGTAAATGCTCTTTTCCTGTAAAAGTTTCGGGCTCCGCGAAAATAAAAATGATATTCGTTGAAATCATAACAAATCGGCGCCTCTGCCGCACGTTCTAAATTCTTCTACCTGTTTTCATTCTTCCAGAAAAATGGACCTAATGGGCTACATAGAGGGGCGTCGCTGACAGTTCTAGTGCTTTTTATTGAATTTGCGATGAAGTGTCTTCAGTTATCTTATCAGTTAGGTAACGTTCATTAGATTTTGTAAGGTCAGGAGTTATCGATTTTGCTTTATGTGACTATGTCAAAAATTGTTTCAGTGGAGGTCATTTACTTACGAATTATGTATTATAGTGTGTCAACAGCTGCTGGTACCGAGCTGTTAAGCCGTGCTTGCTTAGGTTGGTCTGTGGATGGCCATCCTAACATACTGGGTTTTCTTTGTGCCTCGGAAAGCACGTTAAGCCGTTGGTCCCGGCTCTCATTTGTCGATCTTTGGCAGTCGTTACAAGTAGTCAGTGGCCCAAAAAGTCTGACAACCAGCCTTACCAAGTGGTTTCATATTTCCCAGTATTACCTGGGTTGTGGAGGTCAGATAGGCAGTCGCTCCGTGTAAAATACTGGTATTCAGCTGCATCCGGTTAGACTGGAAGCTGACCCTAACATAGTTGGGAAAAGGCTAGGCAGATGATGAGGATGATGGTGTGTTAAAAATAAACCAACATTGTAACGTAGTTGTGACGCAGTGGTGACTGTGAACTTGGAGGTTTTCTATGTCATACCTAGAGTTAGTAGAACGAAGAAATATATTGATTGGTCCGAAAATAGGAATGACGTAGGTCTATATCAATTTGACTTGAGTGGAAATCAAAGGCGACGACGAAATTGAATAAAACATAATCAATATCTTAAAAGGTACGGAAAATTGGAAGACATTCAGGCTTAGTTTTACGTATAACTATAAAAAGAAAGAAAAAACTTACCAAAAATACGATACACGTTCAAATCCCTTTTTCGAAGAAGTCATTATTATTATATTTTACATTACTTAAATAGCCCTTTTTAACCAAAAATGTAGTAGGTAATAGGTACAGTAAAAGTAATGAGTTATGATATTACTTATAATAACTTGAATATAAACTCGAAGACCGGTCTCTTCGTGGGTCTTCGTCTGGAGCAGTAAAACTTTGAAAGCTCATTACTCTCGGTTGATTTCCGACATATTTACGTTGAAATGTTGGAAAGTATCATTTTGTAATTGAAGAAATTATTACATTTTCAAATTAGGTTCACTTAAACAATTTTCGTCAAAATGTCAACTGTTTTGTTAACTACAATGCTTAGGAACTATTTCACTTCTTGCGATTAAGTTCCCGTTAGATTACTTGGCAGATAATTTCATACAAATTCTGTTCCATTTTTTTAATTAATTCGGTATTAGTAGCTATTTAGACGTCGCGAAATAGGCCTTTTGTAAATAGATATATTTAAAAGATTTGCCAGAATATTTACTGGCCGTCATAAGTTTCTCCGTTGTATTCATACATCCATCAGGAAAATGTTTTGAGTGCGTTATATTGAGTTCTAACACAAAACATGATTATTCATCCAATAAAAGAATGCTCAGCAATATTTTTTGCGTAAAGTTTGATGTTTGATGTACAGAATGCTTGGTTGACGGCTTTGTGATGTAGTTGTTTACTCCCTGTATTTAGTTGCTTAGCAAGGAGAGAAGTACTAATTATCATGGCATTGTTACCTAACCAGTCTAAAAAACTGTTACGATCAGAGTTTGGAAAGAGATTAATCCAGGAAGGCCTCCCTAAAGTAACACCATTATCAACCCACAAAAAAGCAACAACATTTTTTAATTTACCCAACAAAGGTAACCGAACTTACCCCATATGCATGATGAACAATGCCATAAATTAACGTAAACCCAACGCTGGGCCTCATATTAATCTAATCGAGCTGTTGTTTGTCCGGGCAAGCCCACCGGACAAACAGAGGGACCCCGGATTATGACGTTACTCTAATTGACACCGTTATTTGGGTCCAAAACCTAAACAACGCACCCCCGTTGCGTGATGATGCATCCTGATTAGAATTTCTATTGGTTAAGCCGGCTGTTGAGTGTATTATCAAAATTGGACGAAGTTTGTACGGGCCGGTCGGAACAGGTGGTGTCAAATCAAAATTTTATCCAGTTTTAGCAATTTTCCTTATTGAATTTCGTGGCGTAGGTACCTGCTTATTTTGCCTTTGTTTTCTATAATAATTTTCGTCCATCCAGAAAAGTTTTCATTAATGGAAAACAGTGTTTCGTCAGTTATATTAAAACAGAACGAAAACTAAAAGTTTACTCTGATTTAAATTAATCGTTTCGGCCTACTTAACCAACCCTTACAATAATTCATACAAACGCCCTACATTTCTAAATCCAAATGTATAATTGAGAAGATTTATTACGAGTTTACATTCATACATCACATACGACAACACAAATCCCACATTACACAAACCGGCATTAGTTTTCATTGTACTAGGCCCGCATGACGCAAAAGAGAATCACCGTGACCAAGCGTTTATCAACATCGGCACTTCGGCTATATTCGTACATTTTCGGGCCCTAACGAATTGGACGCAGATGGTCAAGCAATTGACCGGATCTGTTCCTGTGAACAAAATCTCACCTAATGCCCGAATATTGGCACCGACAGATGTTCGGCAGTTTGCCTATTGGTAACTGTCGGTAAGTTTGTTTAACAAGTGGTAACTAATAAATACAGAGACTGTGCAGAAGTAGGACTAATATAAGGTTATAAAGTAACAATTTTCATAGTACTTATAATACTAATATTTGGATTTTAATATCTACCTTAACAGCAAAAAAGTTCTTTAGATAGTTAAAAAAACCTCCCGTAAAAGTTTACAAGATTGAAGCTTGCAGAAACCTGAAACGTTGTTGAGGTTAAAGTTTATAGATAGCTCTCCGCTCTGCGCTGAAAAGTTATCGCGATACAGTTTTTCAAGCACAATCCTTTAAGAAGGATTTTTCAGTTTGAAGAACACTTAAAAATCGATTTGTAAACAAAAACTAATAAAAATAACTCCTGAACAACTAGAAATTAATTAATCAGTCAAAAGTAATGAAATACACACAGCAACTTTTAAACCTAATTTTCTTACATTTTGGTAGCTTTTACAAAATATGTCTTAGCCCAAAGTTTAAACCGTTATCACACAAGAAAACTGCTTTAAATTTTTGCCAAGTGTAAGTGCATATACATTTCATTGCGCTAAATCAATAAGTAGTCACTCATTCAAACTGGGATAAATGACAACACTCTTATTCTCATTCTTTATTGCACACAAAAAACAACAAATATACATATTAATTGCAACAATATAGCTTATGTACAAAGGCGAGCTTAACCCAGAGTTGGGTTTTCTTATAGCAAACCTAATTTTGAAAGCGAGATCTGCAAAAGAGGATTTGTTTAAACGTCAAATTAACATACAACAGGTCTCAAATTGGGGAGAATAAAAAGCACAACAAAATCAGCAACACATTCTCTAGTTACAAGAACGTGATTCTACACAAGTCCGAGATGTACTGCTTGTATAAGGCCGTATACACAATGAGGTAGCAAATCCGGTATCAGAAACTGATGGTTAGCAACAACAACCACCGTCTCCGGTCCCCCATGCACGATACCATCAAACAACAGATCAGAAATCCTTTGATTCCAGACCAAACCCTTCGCGTTCGTCACACGTACAAATGCATGACAATCGTAGCAGCCCAATCCGTATCTAATCGTTACTCGCTATATTTCCCTGTGAATGGCCTTTGACATGCTGTGTAATCCATTCACAATACGATTTCATATCAAGGTTTACTCACTATAAATACATGTCCTTACTGGCGATAATAATATAATGCTGGTTATATTGGGTACAATTGAATAAGGTCCATATTCACCGAAAAGATAACCGTTTGATTATCTAAAAACAGCTGTCACTGTGACATGTTCCCATACAAAAATGTGTTTTAAACAGCTGTTTTTAGATAATCAAAGCGTCATCTTTTTGGTGAACATGGACCTAAATCGACCCTTGTTAGTACTGCCGTGCTAATTAGAAACGCAGTAACGGTTTTAAAACCGTTACTGCGTTTCACTAACCATATGGTATACTATATGGTTAGTTCTTACGAAAGAATGCATATTCAGCTATACTTACATGTAACTCAAAACATTTTAGGCGCCATTTAGTCGAAACTACTAAAACCTCCTTACTGTACTTCTAATTTGCACGGTAGAGTAGTGCTAATAAAATCGCTGACTTATGATTGTTTTTTTACATTGGTTAGGATTTTTTCCTGTATCGTGGGTTTACAGACACTGAAACTCAAATGCACAAATAGTCAGACACAAAACAAGTACTTGTAGATCTGCTTGTAGGCCATACTTACAAGTATTTCCCGAGAGGGAAGCGAACCTAAGCCAAGTCGCAGCAGCCAATCGCGCGGCAACTTACAACCTACTGAATGAGCAATAGAAATTATCAGCATGATACTACTGCCGCAAATACTCTACAGTCTTCTTGCAAACTGATGAGAGTGACAGAGATGGACCAAAAGAAGAGCTAGAAGGGTTGATGAGATTAGCGCAGAGGAGGGGGACGATTGAATAGTAGTACTAACAACCAGCAATATTAGGTCAATTAAGCAATATAATACATATATGCATACTACTATCTTTGTTATTTTAGGATGGGAAATCATCAAATGACTTCTCCCACTCTGGGCGGAGCGGAAGGGGGTGTCAGACTCTTACTAACTCAAACCCATCCATGTTCCATCCTCGCCCTTTATGTTCCGGGGCCGCGGTATCTCTTTCGAACAGGCCCGCAACCCAGGCAGATGCATACTACTTTTTAGTATCGCATTAATTGAAAAATAATAGAGAACTACCATTAGTACCCCATTAGAGTTGATACATAATCCCATGTATTATTTAAATGACCTACCTACCTCACACGTTTTAAACTGATGAAGGAAACGGAGAGCGAAGACATAATATAAGCTGCTTGCTAAGTGAAGTATCAAGGATGATAAATTAAGTGTTTACGTTTACACTTGAGTTTTTTTGCGCTACAGAAGAATTTCTCTTCGAGGCACACAAATTGTGACAGCGTTCATACAAATGACCTAAAACGTTGCTCTTGTAAATAAATTATGTAAATCTAAGGCATTCTCGTGAGCATTTCATGTTTCCTAATGAATCCTTTCCACATAAAACCTACGTGCGCTTTAACTAAAGTGAGTAATAAAACATGGGCCACATTTTTCCCGAAAAAATGGGAATGAAGAAGGAAAGGCGAACACACAGGCTCCTTTGGGATGTAGTTTGATGGGGTCACGTACGGAAACTTTTTCGGGTATTTAGCAAAAGGGCAGCTTTTCACGATTTTTACTCAAATTGAATTATATGACGCAGAAGTGCTTGAGACTCGAGGGCTTTTGATGGCCGCAATGTTTTGGCTGTCACAAAAAAACACACGAGAGCAGTGCGTTTGGCGTATTAAACTGCGTGAAACATATCGTTGTTCCACCAATTCCACATCGAATTTGAATTGTCCCTCCGTCGTAATAAACCGGATGGTGGAGTTTAGCGAACACTAGCTTTAACAGGATACGTTGTCCACAAAATAGGCGTAACCCAAATAGAATTTAATTGTTACGTCCACGATGAGAATCGGTGCAATTTACTTTTACAACGCGGCAATCTTACCACTAAGGTACGAAACAAAATGTAAAAGTTTACAACCCCTTTATATTTGGCACGTAATAAAGTTTTACGATACGGCATTTACTTAACGCATAAGTTGACCCTCCGTGAACCCCGGTTACGAAAGTTTATAATTTAATTATAACACCCTTAGGAGCCGTTAGATAGAGCTCTCTGCATTTCAAACGTGGATTTGAACTTCTATCGGACAAAAGTATTATACTCGTAATTGTTCAGAATTCTAAATAAGGTAGTTTATGACTTCAGATCCACATTATTTATATTGCAAAGTTTGACTTAAGGCTCAATTTACACCGCCGCGTAATGGAATGGAAGTGACTTTTTGGAAGAAAATGGTACATAATATAGTGAACTATATGTGAATTGTATATGTGACATACAAACTAAATATGAGCCAAAAAAGGTCGCCCGTCTTCCGCAGAATCCTCGCGCATTCCTCTAGTTACTGTCGGTCTGTAGTTTCGTTGCAAAAACTCGCTTTCATTCTATTACTCGTCGATGTAAATTAAAGCTGTGGTATCTGCTAAATAAGGAACTCTATTTGTGGTGGTTCAAACTTCGTTAGAAACACTGTTAGAATAAAATTCAAATCAGCTTGCACTACAAAGTGGTTGTTACGTCAGTCACAGCAGGCCGAATAGTGCGAAGTGAGTGGTTTTTATTTAATTGTATAGCATAATAAATCATTACATCACAATTCCAATTGTACACTTTATGAAGAAAATAGCGACAAATATATGTGTTTAAAAAAAACTAAAAATTATGCCGTTTAGTAGTTACGAAATTGCAAAGAAAAAATGCTTTGAACATTTTTATCATATAGTAATAATAAAGTTAGAATTATTTCAATTGTACAAATTAAAGTTGAAAGTCTAATAAGCAACATATACTTTTTTGCACATTTATATTCACTCATCAAAGAAGAGTTAAACTTCTCGTTAGCTGATACCACCCCCTTAAGCCTTTAAGCAGAGAAAAAATGTCTTATGCCTAATTTTGTCCTATTAACTACCGCATTGGTATAGTAGTCGTAAGCTCGACTGGCATGAGGTCTTAGGTTTGATTCCCCGGTAGGGCAAAGTGTTATTGGGTTTTTCCGTCAGGGATTTCTCAGTAGCACCCACGGAGTCTGGATTTGCACCCATTTGATGGCAATAGGCTCGCCCCCTATTAAATGACGGGAGAAATGTGAGTGTACTGTAGGTACACTTTTACTTACCCTTTGGGGATTGGCGTGATGGTATGTTATGTTTATGATCAATGCCTCCTATCTATATCATTGCTTTGAGGTTCATCATCTGCTTAGCCTTTTCCCAACTATGTTGGGGTCGGCTTCCAGTCTGACCAGATGCAGCTGAATACCACTATTTTAAATGGAGGGACTGCCTATCTGACCTCCACAACCCAGTTAATACTGGGTAATAAGATACCACTTGGTAAGACTAGTTGTCAGACTTTTTAGGCCACTGACTACCTGTAACGACTGCCAAAAATGCAAATAACAGCCCAACGTGGTTTCCGAGGCACGGAGGAAACTTGGTATGTAAGGGTGGTCACCGATCCACAGACCAACCTAGGCAAGCACGGCTTAACCTGAAGATCGGTCCGAGCGGCTTTTATTATTTAGCCACGCTTTTAGGTTCTGAGACTTTAAACTGTACTGTGCTGTGGTACTTTGAAGTTGTAGCCTTTATTCGTATACAGTAAGTGTTCCTTCTTCTTCTTCTTCTTCTAAAAAGGGGAAATCATCGACACGAAGAAGAAGAAGAAGAAGTGTTCCTTAGGAACTGGCTATAAAATTTTCCTTTCATCTAATTTAGCTTTGCTTAGTGTGGCACTAGGTGGCGCTGTGTGTTAATGTCCAGCGATATTATATTATTTCCTTTATTCAATAATATACAAACCTTTTACATTTTTAAATATTATTATAAATATATATATAAAAAACATTTAAAAATATAAAAAAAATTTAGCCCACCGGTATCGGGAGCAGTGTCAAAGCTACCGGCGGTCAGGGCTCCAGAGAGAAGAACCTCCTAACAATACGGGCCGTGTCCAAGAGTACCGCTTTCTGAATCAAGCCCTTTTTTTTTTTTTTTTTTTAAGGATGGGAAATCATCAAATGACCCCCCCCACTCTGGGCGGAGCGGGAGGGAGTGTCAGACTCTTACTGACTAAAAACCATCCATATTCCTTCCTCGCCTTTTACGTTCCGGGGCCGCGGTATCTCTTTCGAACAGGTCCGCAACCCCGGCAGGCTTCGGCCCTTGCGGCGGGCCCCTCTCCTTTTGCTGACATCTCTTTGAGGCGCGCGTGGAACACGAACGCGCCGTCGACACGGCCTGTCGTCGTCGTTAGACGGCCGGACGGCTAGCTAGCCCATAGCCAGCCGTCCACAGGCCCGCATCTACGGTGGCCGGTAGCCACCACAAGCCCTTGATCCAGCTGCCTAACGAGAGCCTCCTCAGGTGTTGGTCGAGGCTCTTGGCAATTAAGCCATGCGCTGACACGACTATCGGTCAATGATCGCTGAGTCCACTATTATGAGTCCTGAGTTATTATTATTATATTTGCCATTTCTACACGTTATTTCACATGTATCCTGAATCGTGTTTTGGCTTTAACTTACTAACTAACAAAACCCTTCAAGTCGTGAACTTTATTAGGAGGCCAACGTTAATTTCTATGAGGTATTCGACCCACTCAATCAAGTTTTCAAACAGTAATTTAAGACCCGCCAAAGTATCAAATCTCAGGTTTAATTAAGCGATGTTTTTTTTTTTTAATCTAAGTCTTGGCGTCTAAAGTATATTCGCGTTGAAGCGCTTTTCTGCTAAAAATTGTCTGCCACTTAGAGTAATTCCTTTGAGAGCTATAAATCTCACAAAGAGACTGGACTGAAAAATTCCAGCGCATAAATTAGCTGAAAGTATACCTACCTACTTTATTGAATAAACCATGCAGGTTTCAAAGCAAGTGAAGAATATCTTGCTTTTAGTTTAGAACAAGTAAAATTAAATTAAAAAATTTAAATACCCCCGACACAATGTACTAAAAGTTAAGTAGGAAATTATTTGTTAATTCGCCATTTTGTGGTGGCAGCCATCTTTGTTTTTTAATTATCATAGTGTATAGTATTCAACTATTCAAGCCCCATTAATTTGATACCCATATTGAAGGAGTTGTTGAATAAACATATATAATCCGCCAACTTGGACTGATTTTTATCAAACATAGCTCTTCATATTCTAGCAATAAAACTAAATCAAAATCGGTTCATCCGTTCGGGCGCTACGATCCACAGACACACAAACACACTAACACAGGCACAGACACGTCAAACTTATAACACCCCGTCGTTTTTCGTCGGGGTTAAAAACCATATCAAGAGAGCCTATGAACGAAGTTGTACTTAATAAAGTGTAACCCGGCGAAGTGTTGGGGTAACATATAAACTTGTGGATTAGGTACCTACTGTTAACATATTAGAAAAATGACCGATAACAACATTGGATTTTTCAATACTCAGTTAAGCACCTTTTAGTTTTTTCCAATTAGTGATGATCTGGTAAGGGGTGCGGGAATCCACTGGATGCGAATGCGAATCGCACGGGACCGGTCAATGTGGCGACACTTTGCGGATGCCTATGTCCAGCAGTGGACGTCTTACGGCTGTAATGAATGAATGATGAATGAGTGATACCCCGTATAATGTTTAGTCACTGCAACCGCTGAATAGTATTACCTGGTGCTTTTGAAAGATAAAAAAACACCAGCAAATTTAGCTGTCAGTCCACTACGTCTGTCTGTCTGTCTGTCTGTTCGCGCGAGACTCATAAACTACTGAAACGATTTTCATGCTGTTCAAAAAAATCAAAATCAAAGCATTTATTTTAATTACAGGCACTTTTGAATTGTCGAAACAAAGATGAAAATTTTATGTAGCTACAGTCCCAGTCCAAGACATAAAAACGGTGTTTGCCTAACGTAGATCGGGCAAGAAACTCCATGGACACTCTTTTAAATCAAAATCTTGGTTACATCATTCATTTTGAGATGGTATATTATGTGAGAACAATGTGGCAAGATGTGCACGTTAAAAGTGTCCATACTCGTAATAAAAACAAAATATAATTCATTCAAATAAGCCATGTTTTTTCACCAAGACATAGAGTGTTTCAAGTTCTTGAGGAAGGTTTTAGTGTATAAAGTAAGATCCTATGGGACAATTATCTAACCGCACACGGGCGAAGCCGCGGCCAGAAGCTATTTCTATATAATAAAGTGCTTCGGAAAACACTAGACTAACTGAAAGCTATCTGACCCACTAAATCCGCAGTCCTAATTCTGTAAAGCGCATACGCCAAAACGGAGATTAAAACAAAATAAAAAGGACTTAAGAAGACGGGTATTTATCGCGAATAAGAGAATGGTTCGGGAAGCGATTGAGATCAAGAAGTACCCTAATTTCAATCGCGAAGACGGCTTCAAACTCTCTTCAGCTTGGAATCCAGTAATCACTAAGTGTACTCGTCAAGTGAAATCGCCTCAATATACGGACACTGTTAGTGTAGTGTGCTGTCCTAGTGTGAACCGGCCCTAAGTAACATTTATGAAGATGAGTGAGGCTAGTTGAATAAACGCATTCACTTTGCTGTCGCGGTACCTCCAATACTTCAGTCTCCCCGCGACCACGGCTTGTGCAATCCGGTCGAAACGTCGGGATTAAATTAAAGGTAAATTCGCGATAAATACCCGTCTTCTTAAGTTTTATAATGTGTTCTGATCGTGAAAGTTTAAAAAAGACAAAATAAAAAGGAAGCTGAAACGTATATCCAACATACAATTACAAGTCAAACGTTCATTACCCAAACATAAACACACCGCAAGGTTGCCAAACACTAGTTACTTAAGACTGGCCAAGTGTTAGGGCTGCACGCAAATGGTCACATTCACTTTCGCTTCGGCCGCACAGCTGAGCCGGGGAGGGAGGAATGCTTTATTGTACGGCTGTTTATTTCGTGAAAGATACGTTTGTTGTGTTTCAGAAGTTTCAGTTTTAAGGGACTCTGAAATATTTGTTTACTTCTTTGACATTGTTCTTTTTTTTGAGCTCCTTTCATACGTTTACCATTACTGAGAGCGTTCAATAAAGTGTACTAACTCAAACTAATTTTAATTTAAAGTTGTTCATAGATAGAGCCCTCTCTAGAAGAATGAAAAAACAAGGTGAATGGATTGTGTGAGGATATGAAAGAGAGAAGATTACATGATGCCGAGACGCCTGACGTGGCCCTGGCTGCAGGCCTTACACTCAAGGCAATCCAATCACATGATAGTCCGGTTTAACAGACGACAATCTCTCTAGGTTGATAAGAAAAAAAAAGTCTGACCCTAAATAGATTGGGATAAGAGCAGAAAGATGATGATGATTGCCTAGACAAAGTTATTGATAAAATTATGTTCAAGTATGGTAGAACAATTACTAGCCCAACTATTTCTTATCTTAATCTGCCGAATAGGCTAGTTTCCACCATCAATAATTGCAAATCTATTTAGTCCCTCAGTTAGAGTATTGGAAAATAATGGACACGTATTTTTTGGTTTTGTAAATCAACGAATATTGACAAAGATAAAACGCATCAAAACTGGGGAGTGGGGGCTCGTGACGTCAGTACTCACTAAAAATGATACCAAACAGTGACGTATTGAGAATTTTAAAAGCGTCGTATTTCCGTCAATGTTGGTTTATGTAACAAAAGAAAAAATACGGGTGAAATATTTTTTGATAATTTAAGTGACGGACTAATTAGATTTTTTCCTGTTGATATATTCAGCCTAATGATACTCTTAAGTAAAGTACCATCTTACCTACTGTGATTCTCTAGCAACCTACCATTGGGTTTTCCACTAGCAACCGTTAACATCAAAGTGTGTGTGCACAGTGCAGTCGCCACTAAACTTGCTAAATAACCGACCATTTTAGCGTAACACGGGATGCGGTGTGTTAGAACTTTGAATACCCTACCAGCGTTGAAACGCATTGTAAGCACTTATGGTGCATTAGAAGACGAAGTTATTAGTGCCTATAAAGTGTTCGCCCTGTTCGCCTAATGGAAAATGTCTGCTTGCCGGAGGTGTGCGTTATTGCTATTAGTAATTGTGCAGGAGTTTTTGGGTGTGAGAAAATTGAATCGTTTTTGTTTGGCGTTAATTTGGCAGTGAAAAGATGTGTTTTGCTTGTGGTTTTGCTACATTTTCATGTTTCATTCTGTTTTTGTTATAAATACCTATAGGTACAAACTAGAAATGGTTTGAAATCTAGATCACGAATTCATCGTCAAGGAAGATAAAAAGAAAAACAGTCATCAATAGAGATTAATTAGCCTATTAACGTTCCCACTGCTGGGACAAACGCCTCCTCTCTTTGCATATCACGAATTAAAACCGTTTAGTTACAATAAACTTCATTAAACTTCATGGTTTCTTGATCTCATTACAGAAAACATAATTGTAGGACAAAATACAGTTTTCCAACCCCTTGGAAAACAGTACAAGTTATCTCCTACAAGAATAATTATGATTTTCAAGGTTTATTTTCTGAATTTAAAGATGCAAATATTTTTTTGTAATGTAATGTTATTTAAAGAGACAACGGGGCTCCAAAAATAAACTACCTTGTACGACATAAAAATTACGCACCCCGTAATAACATTATACAATTTTCAAAGCAATATTTAATTTTATGGTGTGGAAAAACCCACCCCAGGAGGGGCTTCCCTTAGACAATGGTATGATTTGTAACTCCTACAGATATCATCTACGAAGAAAATTCTCATCTCGGGGAGAAGTGTTCAAGCAAACATTATTCTTTTTTTTTCTACAATAGCCGCAGTGCTGTGCGTTGAGGCGTTTTTATTAACGTTATTTATAACGTTTTCTTTTGGTTGCGATTATCTTAAACGATATTTTTTATTGCGTTTATTTAGTAAATTAGGGTGGGACAAGATATTGTCGTATTCATTGCGTTCGTCGATATTTTGTCTTAAAGTACAGGAATTATAAAGAGCTTTCTGGATGTTGCATCTGTGAAACAAAATACCTTTATTTTAATGGATGCTACGGTCAGATAATGGATGGGTGCTATTATAAATCTGAAGGGGGTGATTGTACTACCCGTGGAAAGTTAATGGAAAATTATTTCAGTATGGGAAAGGTTGCTTATTTTTCATTTTGTGGGTTTTTGTGTGGCGAACGTGAAGTGCATTAATTACTTACGAAGATGAAAGGATCTATATTATTAAAAAGTAAAGTATAGGTACGTTACGTATTCATTCCGTTTAATAACGTGTTTTAGTACGTAAGTGCGGAAGTTGTTTGATAAAGAAAATTCACAATAATAATTAATAAATAAATAAATAAAAAAATCGCTGAACATTAACACACAGCGCCACCTAGTGCCATACTAAGCAAAACTTGTGTCGCGTACACTAGATAGTTGATATACTACATAAAATACTTTTTATAATAATAATTAATTATTTTTTCACCCCAAAAGAAAAGTAATTTCAAAGCAATAATTTTTGCACAGTTACTTAGGCCTAATGCTTCTTACCTAATGCTTGGTTGACAGCTTTGTATAGAGTCGGGTTTGTATGCAGTTAGTAGACTAGGTACTTACTTTGTACTGTGGTGTTTCGTCGCCCAACCATATCGAGAGCTTTTCCAGGTATTGTTTGAGGCTCTTGGCAATTAAGCCATAGGCTGAAAAGACTATTGGCACAATGATGCCACATGTTGATAACCTCGCGTGCCTAGGGTAGATCTATACTTGATTTGCATACTTTTTTGGGGTTCATGAGGTTCTCGGCGATCTAATCAATCCACTAATACGAAGTGAGAATACCATTTTCAAGAACTGATGTTTTGTTATTATTATTTCATTAAGGACGTTGCTCTAAGGTAGCCCGCAAAATTCAAATTTTCTTAGGTTTTTTGCAACTTGCAGGCCACTAGGTTGTATGTTGATTAAAATTAATACAACCCTAGAGGGTCAAGATCGTTCTTCCACCTTTGTGAACTCGGCTTTGTGTTGATGACTAGCTGACCCACGCAACTTCGTCTGCGTCTCGTAGGAGAAAAAACGAAAGAATAAAAAATCCCCGAATTTGCAACATTTTTCGTTCCTGCTCGGCTCCTTATAATTGTAGCGTGATATTATATAGCCTAAAGCTTTCCTCGATAAATGGACTATCCAACACAAAAATAATTTTTCAGTTCGAGCCGGTAGTTCCTGAGATTAGTGCGTTCAACCAAACAAACAAACAAACTCTTCTGCTTTATCATATTATTATAGTATAGATTTACATGCATGTAATTCTGTAACTACTCGTACATACGTCTTAAAGTAGCGAACAATATTTTAATCAACATAAAACCTAGCGCTGGCCTGCATAATATATTGCAAAAAACGTAAGAAAAATTAATTTCACGGGCTAATCGTACCCTGACGCTTTCATCTTAGGGCTGTGGTATCTGCGAAGTTAGCAACTCTATTTGTGGTGGTTCAAACTTCGTTTGAAATACTGTTAGAATAAAGTTCTAATCAGCTTGTACTACAACGTGGTTGTTACGTCAGTCACAGTAATAAATCATTCGTTCAAAATTCCAATTCTACACTTTGTGAAGAAAATAGCGACAAATATTTGTGTTACGAAATTTCAAAGAAAAAATGCTTTACTTTGAACATTTTTTTCATATAAATAGTAATAATAAAGTTAGAATTATTTCAATTGTACAAATTAAAGTTTAAAGTCTAATAAGCAACATATACGTTTTTTGCACATTTATATTCACTCACGAAAGCTCCGCCTCTACCCTCTCTTTAGCAGATACCACCCCCTTAAGTTCTCCTAAGTATGTATATGATTTTATCACTAAAGAAAAAAAGTGCATGGCAACTTATAATAAAAGCTTCTAAACTGACTTCAATTTACTCTGCTCTCTACACTACGCTATCCATAGCGGTTTACATTGCAGCAGTTAGACGAGAAATGCAACCAAACTGTAGTCTTTGAATGTAACTACTCGTGTCGCATGTTTACTTCTTTGAAACCCAACACTGCGCTGTCTCGTGACGTCACGGAGAACAGTTGAAGGGGAGGAGTTGCTTGTTTTGTTTTGGTAAGGAATGAAGATGTTATTTGTAAATATTTTGCTACGAATTAGTTGTTTAGAGTTAAGATAGACGTGCCGATGCAAGATTTTTTGCAATAGTTAAGTGGTTACCCGTCTTTCCAAGGTGCATGGTATTACATATCACATAACGTAACCGCCATGACGCCTGTAATCCCTGAAGAGCGAGGTAGAGGTATACCCATTATTACACGCACAAATCACTAGCTAGGCCCTAGCACACGGCGTATTTTAAACGCGCATTCTACGCGCAGATGATTTATTTCTTGACGACTCGAATGGCGTAGTGGTAGTGACGCTGCCTTACGTTCTTAGGGTCCTGGGTTCGAATCCCGGTAGGAGCAAATGTTTGTGTGATGAGCATGGACATTTGTTTCCGAGTCATGGATATTTATATGTATCATAAGTATGTATTTACAAACAAAAAAGTATATATGTAGTATATCAACTATCTAGTGACCACGACACAAGCTTTGCTTAGTGTGGCGCTAGGTGGCGCTGTGTGTTAATGTCCAGCAATATTTATTTTATTTATTTATTTATTTATTTTATTTTCTAAGCGCGTGTTCCTGAAACGCGCGTCGTCTGCGCGTTTTAAATACGCCCTGCACTAGGGGCCTTGTGTTTAAGTCCCATGGGGGCCAGCCTATTGCCATCAACCGGGCACAAATACAGACTCTGTGGCTGCTACATAAAAAATCAGATGGAAAAACCCAATAACACTTTGCCCGACCTGGGAATCGATCAATCGATCAGTAGTGGCGCTTGCGACCACTAGACCAAACAGTCAGTCAAAAATCAGAAGTTTTTGAAAATAAGAATATATTGTGTATATTATGTAGGCAGAATGACTATTACATTTCATTCAGGCTTCAAAACAAATCATGACGCATACTGCGTGAGCTGCATGTTGAACAATTGAAATCGTCACAGATTTTATCAAAATCGCGACCCTTTTACAACCATTAAGACCCCAACTTAGCCATAGATCTATACATACATAAATTCAAACCCTCAAATTGGTGCTAATATTTTGAGTGCGCCACGTGCAACGATTGGTCACGCAGAACAAACTTCATTGCTAATAGTAGAGTGACCCGCGTCCACTGTCCCGGTCCACCCTTTGTGTTTGTCGACTGATACCCCCATCTTGCTATAATTGTCGTCTGATGCACGCACACAAGTGAAACTGTCGATGACATGATCATAGCATTTAAAATTGGAAGGCTGTCAAATTCGAATTTTGCTGTTTCTTTTTTTTACAATTTGCAGCGTTTACAGACCTTACAAAATCGTGTGTTTTTCTGTGAATCAGGTGTTCGAATTTTGAATGTTTCACGGTAATCATCATCATCATTTTCTTGCCTTTATCCCAATTTAATTGGGTCCGTGGCTTAGGCCCTCAGTGGTCGATGGGGGTCGACGCGCAGCATGTCTTTTTCTTTCATACTTCTCTATTATTTTTTATCTCAGTAGTCACCTATTTTCTAGCACATCCCCGCAAAAACCCGCATCAAAATCCGTTGCGTGGTTTTAAAGAACTAAGCATACAAAGGGACAGACAGACGCGGCGGGAGACTTTGTTTTATAATATGTAGTGATGATATCGTTTAAATTGTATTAAAACACAAGACATTAGCGATATTAGTCACTTTCCAAAAAACGATACTGCACTCTAGCCGCAGGACCCCGCAAAATGCTACACAAAGGACATCTACATCAGTGTGCGGGCAATAACAACTAATACATGCAGTTAAGCTTCCATATTCAAGCAAAATAAACTTCATTGATAATAACAGCGGAATGAACGTTCCCCTAGCCTCCCTTGGTATTGTCAATTAATTAATTATCCACGTCCGATGGACCGGTCGGCGGATTTCAGCTGTGCGCCTACCAAATTCATTATCGAAATTAATGATTGACTTTGATCATATTCATTCATTACGTGATATCGAAAGTGCAGCAGTGAATGTAGCGTGTGTTTTGTCTAAAAGGGGAAGGTAATTAAATTAGTCGTAGTCAATATCGTGTGTCACGAGAATTTGTTACCTATGTTATACCTATGTCGTTAAGGCACAGAATCTCAAATTTGCATAATATCCAATTCACAAAATGTCCAATATTCATCATTGTCACCCTCCCCGTGTGTGTCATTATGACACATATGTTCCCCAAAAAGTACCAGGTTGGCACGATCTCAAGGTGGTATCTCATGTCTACTTATATTTCCGTCTGGACCTAACTGACTAGAAACACACTGTTCCTACTACAACCATATGTCGGGGGCCCGGGAGACACCAGTACATTCGCGCGCACCCTCGACTGGTATCAACCCGTCATTCCCTGCGGGGCGCATCACCTAGTACGGCCTATATAGCGATCGCACGTTATTCATTGACGACCCGAATGGCGCAGCGGTAGTTAGGCTGCCTTACGTCCTTGGGGTCCCAGGTCCGAATGTTAGTGTGATGAGCATGGATATATAAGTATATATTTACAAACAAAAATTATCCACGTAGTATATCAACTATCTGGTGTCCACGACACAAGGCTCGTTGCTTATTGTGGCACTAGATGGCGCTGTGTGTAATGTCCAGCGATATTTATTTATTATTATTTATGAAGGCGCATTGTTTATTGTCCCTAAAAGTACAGAAAAGGTCATAATATGAAAGTAGTTATTATTAATTCTTATGAACAGTTTGAGAAATATTCTCTATAAGTTGCTTATGATAAAAAGATAGATAGACAGCACTTATTGTCCATTTACTCCAATAATAGGATTAGGAAAAAATATTATTTGTACACATTTCTTCGTTACTCGTTTAGTATCAATAATAGACAGTGAGAAAGCTCATTATATTGTAATAGATTCTCTTTTATAGATAGAAAATAGATCGTTTGAATTATGAGGAAAGAAAATGTTCTTTATTTCTAAGAAACATGTTGTAGGTACTTAGTCTAAGAAGAAAGCAATTTGAAAGGTATAATTTAATAACATAACATAGAACCTGTAATCCGTAAAGGATATCAAGTTTTTACTTTTTTGTGCATCAATAGCGCATATTATCATGCAATAGAAAGATTCAGCGTTATTGCGGATATATTATAATTAATTGTTGCATGAGAAATAAATAGTTTCCAATTTTTATTTATTTATCAAACCCAATGCCCAACCAACCACTCGACGAGATTGATTGATTGGGCATTGGTTTGATGGTGACTTTAAAAACACGAGCTGTTTCTATGAGTAATGTGAAAAAGCAGCTTTCTCGAGATAGTTTAGTACTATTTGTATTACGTCTAGGGTTGCCAACTTTTTTTAAAAGAAGTAAAGTATATTCAGGTCTATGAAGAATGTTAAACCGTATTATAGAAAAATAATCAGTATTTTATTTATTTATATATTTAAATACTTCATACGCCTCACCACAATTATAACATGTGAGCTTCTAACAATTTGTGTGAGCTTCTAAGTATAACACACAATAATGTGCTTGCAATTTGATGCTGAAAACAGTATTTTGTATACTTTATTTTTGTTCAACAGTAAAAAGTATAATTTAGTTAAAAACAGTAAAATATTGTAGAACAGTATAGTTGGCAACCCTAATTACGTCATCAATAGCATCAATTTTATTTTTATGAAGTTTAATAGTCCACAAATGAGAAGTAATCTCTATGTTTTTATTGGTTTTTATAATGGGTCTTACCAAATAGCAAAAAAAAATGTGTCAAAAAGTAAAGCGAAGAATTTTCACGACAAAATTTTCTTTACCTCAATACCAAAATCTATCACCGCAAAAATGACGACAAAAACATTGTTTTTCACTTTACGGCTTTCTAAACCATAGTAAAAAAAGGAAATGTGTCTATGGAGTCTGTGTAAAGTATTTATTAAGGGTGACTGCAGGTAGGCTCCCAGTGCTGATGTCCCCAGTCCGGTGGGACGACCGTCCCGATCCTTTGTTTTTATGATCTACCTATAAATAAACAGACAAAATTTCATTATCTCAGGGAAAACTGATCCTGTATTGAGAAAAAAACGGTTCGCTCGACGTTGTTTTGCAGACGAATCGACAGTTTTTTTTTAAGTAGAATTCCATTGACTGATGAAATCTGAGAAAAACATTTTTCTTTTTTTTTTTCGTAATCTTGATTTGCAAAGTTACACGACGAAGGTTAATACAAACAGAAAATGGGAAAAAAATCAGACCATATTATGAGAATCAAATCCTGAAATACATGTAGGTATACTTGACCTGCAATCCAACCATACGTTCAACTTTTACAGCCCCATATAGTTCGGAACATCCCCATAAGTTTACCCCTAACCACAGCTCCTAATAACGGCTCTAAGCACAGCCAAGCTGCGTCCAGAGGTGAATGACCCCGTCTCTCGGGACACCTGCTGATGTTATTGACAACAAAACCACAGACAAAACTCTCTTGTTTCTTTTATTTCCCGCCGACAAGGGAGCGGGATTATTTCGTTTGGTGTTGCAGCTAAAGGAGGTTGTTGTGATGTATCTATTGCAGGGAAAATGGAGGGTAAATCCTCGAAAGCCGTCATTAAAATACGGTGTTTTATTATGAGTAATAAAATAATGGTAGGTACTTCTTATTTCAAATTATTCACACACAATAATATTTTCCTCAAAATAAATACTGGCTATGCAGAAAATAAATTCTAAAATCGAACCCGATTCCAAATTCGATTGCAGCAGTGAATTCGATATTTCAATTTGAAAGTTGAAGGAATGTTGTCGGAAAAATTGGGTTGCCATTAAATAATATTTTATATTTTTCAAGTTATGTTAGTAAAATACTATTTTTATCATATATTATTCCAGTGAAATCCATCGGCATCACTCCGGTCGTAATGCAGTGTATTATTTTGTATGATACCTACTTCAATTTTATTTTATGTTGATCCCAAGCTCCCAAAAATGGCTGCTAAGGGAACCGTAAAGCCGCGGCTTACATCGCGTTTTACTAACCTGGCTTTTCGTACATAAAGAATTCATGGCAAAGAGAATTTTTGAGGTAAGACACACTTGTTTGTGAATTTTATCATTATGCGACGCTTTCCAATGTTTTTATTCTCTGTTTGAAATGAAACTGCAGAGTGTGCTTACATACTTCATTTTCGGAGTCTTTCATAAAACTGCATGCCAGTCTTTTGGAATCTTTTTGTAGTAGACCCTGTATTTTTATGTTTCCATATTTTTACTACTTTCATTAAATATTTTAAGAAGAAACATTCTTGTATCGTTTATTTTAACAGTTGGAGCGAATAATAGAAAAGATAGTGGCAGATATTGCCTTGTGGCTTTAAGCACTCTTGTACGTGAAGTTAAAATAAAATGGTGGTTCAATATTTCTAGGCAAATAGGTTCTAAGCAAATACTACCGAGGACCCCCTTGGTCACCTGCGTATCGTAAAAGGCAACTTATGAGAAGAACAACAGTCGTTCGCCATTAGAATTCTCCTGTGTGTAAAAAACTGTAAAAACAACATAAATATGATTGATTGAAATAAATAAATAATAGGTTATAGTAAACTCAACCGTCTGTGTTTGCTTCAGCTTTAGAAGAAAACAAAATATAACAATTACGTATAACGCAATTACGTATAACGTATACATTACGCCTGTAATTCTCGTAGGGTAAGGCAGAGTTGTATACCCACATTTCACTAGTTATGGTCAAATCCCATATAAAAAGCGATGAACATGTTGTCATCATTCGGGCAAGAAATTCCAAATGAAAAAACCCAATAACAGTTTGCTAAACCCTGAAATCGAACCCAGGATCACATGCTTAGAGTCGCGTTTACGACCACTTGACAAACGAGGCAGGCAAGAAACATATTTTTTTATTTGAAAGCAAGCTACATTCAATTAAAAAAAATAAAAATCCCCGACATATTGGGTAGAATCGTATACCTGAAGGTAAACGATTCTACCCTCTTGCATGGCAAATTATGTAATATCGGACAAGGGCGATTAGCTGTGCGCGCAACGCTCGACTTAAATTTACTTGACCGTTTCCGACCGTTGCGATAAAAACACCTATAGATCGCAAACTACAAGGGCTAGAGCAACATAAAAAATATAATTTTAAAGCTGAATAGTTAAGGTATCTATTTATCTAAAAAAAAGACATATAATTTAAATTTGATACTATTACAGCATGTAGAACATGAAAAACAGTCACGAAAACGGCTATTTCGCGATTAAAATATTTATTTTACGAAAAACTATTAACTGCTTATCAATAAAAAAAACTGAATAAGAAACTAGATTATATTTCCTTTCCAATAAGACCAAAATCTTAGTAACGTGTTAAACAGAAACCAGTAAAAAACTAATTGGAATACTCACTGTTTGTTTTGATGCGGCCGGCGCGGGCGCATGTTTTTAAACACAAATATTTACGTAACTTTAACTCTAAGTCACCACTTTTTGTTGTCTGTACTATTTAACATTATACTCACCATAATAATTAATTACTATTTACCCGTTATTACACTCGTTTTAATCACATAAAATTACTTATTCAATGTTTATCTACAATCACTATAGGTAACATACCTATCACATTTTCACAGGCAAAATACTGCATATTTGAGATTCGAAAACTAAATTGCTTTAACATAATATTGTAGCACTATTGTTAACGTTCATTTTGATGTATAATACTATCCTAAAATACGAGTTTTTCGATCCAAAACAATTAAAATACGACACTTGCGCAGGCGCAACACGGAAAAAAATGGCGTGTTTGTTTACACTAAAGTTTTTATTTTATTTTGACGTCTGTCGATGCATTTGGGCATAGATAATCTGTATAGAGTTGGGAAATATTGTATACAGGGTACTGTAGACGATCAATGCATGGACATAGCAAGTTTAGTCGATTTTTAAAGCATTTTTTGAAAGCAGGTGCGTTTGCTGCGTTGTGGCTGCAATTACAGCCAACAACGGCGATTTAAGGGTAGTCAAACCCTTTCATTTGATACCCATAAAACACTTCCGACTAATCATCATTCAAACGAAAAAATCAAAATCAAAATCGGTTCATCCGTTCGAGAGCTACGATGCTACAGATAGACACCCACACACAGACATATAATATCAAACTTATAACACTCCATCGTTTTTGCGTCGGGGGTTAATAACAACCAATCAAAACATCAAACCATTGCCACCTGAAAAGCAGACTTATCTTACACATATTTGAGCGCCTTTACACTACCCGCAGCAAAATATCTTAGTGTCACACCACTCGCTACATTTGCCAAGATTACACCAACATAAATGTGAACCTACCAAAATTCTCCTCGATTCAGTGGAAACTAGGTTGAGTCGGGTAGAACATGCATAATGTGGAGCCTTCGTTTAAATTCATGCTTACTCTTTTGGCTACCAGACACTAGCACCTTGCGAAATGGCGGGAATGCTCAGGACAGATTTGCTGAGTATTCGCTCTTTTAGATTAATGTTTTTGCATGAAGGAAGGTTTCTTGAGGTAGATGATAGTCACAACAATTTTATAAGGCATGGGTGTTGTTTTAAATGTTCCAAATGTTTGAATTTCTTCTCATTTCCGTATTTAAAATGACAAGAAAGGATTATAGTAGTTTATTCTTTTTTCAAATTATTTTAATACAATTTTCCGAAAAAAAAAACTGTTAAAAAATCGAACCCTGATTCAAATTCCATTGCAGTTGCAGCAGTGAATTCGATTTTTAAATTTTTAAATTGGAAGGATTGTGTCATTAATAAAATCTTTCAGGGGTAAATATACTTTTGAATATGGAAGTGTTTTGGTGAAACCAAGTTTGATATAGCCACAGACCATATAGAGCTCAGACAGGGCACTCCCATAGAGAAAAATCGACTGGCATGAGGCTCACATATCATGTTTGACAGCTTTTTTTTTTTAATATTGCATTGAATCCGGTGCAGATTTTCAGGCAATGGCGTGGTATGGCTTCAGCCTAAAAGGTTTTTCTTGCTAGAATTATTGGTATTTAATTCCATTTTATAAGCATATTGCAATAATTGAAATATGTTTTGCGAATAAGTAAAGGGAATGTTAGGAAAAAAACAACTTTTCTTATTACTTTCATTTCTTTTTATTTTTTACTAGCGGACGTCACGCGGTTTCACACGCGTAATTCCCGTTCCCGTGGGAGTACGGGGATAAAATATATCCTATGTTACTCGTGGATAATGTAGCTTTCGAATGGTGGAAGAATTTTTAAAAACGGTCCAGTAGTTTTTAAGCCTATTCATTACAACCAAACAAACAAACAAACAAAGTTTTCCTCTTTATAATATTAGTGTAGATTTTGGTTTTGAATTTATTATATGCTTTTAATTGCATTTGAGGCAACGGTTTCTTTTCAAGTCTGAAAACATCTGTGCCTTTTAATATTTTATTAATAACATTGCACCAAATAAATACTGCTAATCTTAAAGTTAATGCAAGAAAGCATTCAGAAACAGCATCCTTATGCAGTTCACAATTTAGAAAGTCAAACAAATACTTAGATTTTATATGATTCTTAATATTTTTTATAACAGGACTACGTTCAGGTTGATTTTCTAAATATTTGTTTGCTTCTTCTATTATAATTCCGAAAAATCTCACAGCATTTTCTGAAGGGTAGGTCAATTTCTTTTCTTCTATGCTCTTGAACTCTCTGAAGGAAATCCAATTGTTTACACTATTTTTATCATAGTTGGATTCCCTACTAGTTAAATTTTCTTCACAATGCCGACACTTTATTTTATGTAATATTTTTCTTATGACCCACCCAGCTGTAAATGCACGTGAGTGGACCTGTAGCCTTTCTTGCCTTGCTGACTTTTGAATGGTTTCACTTTCAACCCAGTTCGATAGCTCAGAGGACTCAGGTAAACCTAACTCAGGATCTGCAAGTGATAAACTTGCTGATTCTGAGTTAGTTTGTTCTATATTAAAAAGTGATTTTAATTTTAATAACTGTTTACCTGAATCCTCTTCACAATTGTAGCTATCTGAGTGAAACTTGATAAACCTCGTGATTAACAGTGATTTAAAGGTACTTTTGAAGGCATGGCAATCTGGATTTGTATTTCTAAAATTATACGCCCGCATTTGTCCAAAAAAGTTTTCGATGGGATCTGAATTTAAATATCGCGGGCGCATAATTTTAATGTTTCTTTCATTCAAGTATTGCCACACTCTCTGGTAACTTTTCAAAGTTATAATCCAATTTTTTAATGATGGCACAGATGTTTCCTTACCGTGTTTATCGACAAATTTAATAAGTTTTAGTGTTTCGATTGCTTCCCTCCAAAATTCATGGTGCTGCGACTTTTCTGTTACCGCCTGTCTTAATGGCTTCCCCTTTGAATTCTTGTTGAAGCCTGTTCCATTGACTGAGTCAAACAGGTCGTCAAAGAATGCGATAACTTTAGCTGTATTCTTTAATGAAGGGCTTACTTTGGTTCCATCTGCATAATGAGCTACAACAAATAACATAGTTAATTATTACTTAGTCAATCCTAAGGCCAAGGAAAAGGTTAGGCAAGTGATGATGGATACTAAGGTCATAAACAAAATTCTTAAAACAAAACAATCAGTACAATAACTTACAAAACTGAGCACTGTAAGACAATGTAGCAGCTACTGTCTTGCTGAACACAGCAGTGCAATTTTTCACCTGAAATAAAATATTATAAATTACAACTTGAAAGGGAATATTGCAAACAGATTTGGAAAGTCATGGGAGAGGCCTTAGCCCAGCAGTGGGACAGATCAGGCTGACTTAAAAAAAAATATTACAGGTTTCAGGGCACAGGTTTCATTTTACATAGTAAAATGCTGTTTGAGGATTTGAATATCATAAGCGATCTAATTAAACAATTACCTTCATTTTTTTAATTTTCTCTGGAATCACATGTTCGTCAGTCAACTTATGGAGGAGGCGCGCCTGTGCATGATTGCAGTCAGTTTTGTACACATCTACTATATCACTCCATTTGGATATTTCGCCATTAACGGATATATTTTTAGTAATAAAATTATTTCTCAACCCTTTAATGAGGTGTGGTGGATCATGAATCACACTGAGCTTCTGTCCGTTAACTTCAATAACATCATCTGAAACATTAAAATTATATTGTTACAATAAACTTCAAAACAATTTGTTGGGTGTGGTCCATCTATAGTTTAAATGTTGTCACAAAACCATACATGTAAAGAGAACAAGACCTACTCACCAATATTTTCACCAGCAATTATTTGCAGTCGCCTTGTATCTTCTTGGAGACTCTTCAGGGCAGCTCGAAATGCTGTACCTTGGTCACACACCAAAGCCAACGGTATCAGTCCTGTGTTACCAACAGCAGTGATCATTTGTTTCAGAATTTCTTTTAATTCAACCCCTGAAGTTGCTCCTTTACAGAAGTAAAAGGCCAGAGGTTGCTGCCACTTGTGAACCACTCCCCGTAACATAAACACAAGGGCATGGTCAGCGAAATCATTCGTCTTTTTATTGAGTTCCACAAATCCATTAATAATGTCTTTATGTTTGTCATAAGACAAGGCTGCTTCTAAAGCCACTTCATCAAAAAGTATGGAGCAATATTTTTTTTTTTCATCCCAAGTGTTGACCTGAAAGCAAATTGCATTATTAATGTTCATTCATACAAAATTTTGCCAACAAAATATGGAATAAAAATTTAGAGCAACTAGTTATTTTCATTTAAAAAGATTATTACCTCTTTTTTCACAGCTTCAAATATTTGAGGATTGATTCCTGATTCTATGTTTAATTTAGAAATCATTTTGGTAAGAGTATATTTAGATGGTAAAATAAATATCCTGTGAAGAAATCTATAGCACTTTGGGCTCTGTTTCATTATTGCCATTGCTATCAATTTTTCTTCATCCGAGAATCGCCGGCCCCTGGCTTTTTTAGTGCACTGTTTAATCTGCATCCATAAGAAAGCTTGTGCCATTGGATTCAGTTTCTCTGTGAGCTTTTCAAAAGATTTTTCTTTTGAAAATTTCAATGCCTTTTTTGCTCGTAAATTGAAATTAAGCTGCCTTCGTGACTTAGTGTATTCCTTGTAAAGCCTAGAACAATGCGGCGACAGCTTATTTTTAGAATGTACGATACGCCGTCTTTTCTTTGTAGTTGGAGTATGATGCACAACTTCTGAAAAATAAATAATTTTATATATTACCATATCAGATAGTTTCTTTTTTAAGGATGATGCTTCAGGGTAGCCCGCAAAATTCAAAGCTAGGTTGTATGTTGATTAAAATAGTTTTTGCGACAGTGAGATATATGTTATTACAGAATTATAATCATCAAAATCATTAATACAACCCTCCGAGTTCATGAAGATTGAGAAAGACTCTTTCAAGGTCAAAGAACCCTTATCCAAAATTAAACAATTTGTATTTCTTACCAGCTATTTCTTCCACAGTGACTTCATGTCTACACCCAGATGTAGAAGGCAAAGGCTGTAATGATGAAATTACATCCGCTTCAGTTTCTGAAATGTAAATTTACACTCATATTAATAAAATTAGCAATAATTAAACTAAACTACTATTAGGGTCAGTGAGTCGTCTTTGTATTGAAGGAGATCCCAATATATGACTTACCCAAAAACAAGTGTTTTTTTTTTTTTTTACTTAATCATAGTAGTAGAATTGAATGGAAACTTACCATTGCAAACAATTTTGTCAGTTTTTGAGTATTTCTCCACAACTTTTGGTTTACAGTAGGTGTGATCCATGTGTCTTCTTTTTTTTAAATAGTCATGATCAGTTTTGACACTCTCTGAAAAATATTTTACAAATTCATTAAAAGTCCAAGGCGGTGAATTTATCTTAATTGGAATACATCATAGTCATAGGTAATAGAACCTTAACACTTTCCGTTATAGTGAACATCTATAGAGGTAATGACAATGGCCCACTTTAAGGACTAAGTGCGGAAAACTAAACCCCCTAATAGATAGAACTTGTTCACTGTCACCGAATGTTTCTTACATTAAATAATTGCTTAATTAAATTGAAATGTAACTGCTTAAACTGAGGGTATGCTTCTTATTGAGAATGAAGTGGTAAAGTTTGCATGTAGTGCAACGAGTAAAATGTGCAGATAAGAAATGAAATTAATACTGACAAAACATAATTTAGTAACAAATAGGTACTTACCAGAGTTGTCGGGTATTAATGCATCGGTTTGAGGAATACCACTGGATATCTCGCGAGCAGTAAACAACGTTGGATAGGCATCGGGGCGAAGACGAACTCTATCGCGCGTTGTTGAAAGAAACCTTTTCTCAAAATGGTTTCGACACACAAACTGTTTGCGAAGTTTTTGGAAGCTCAAGCTTCGCAGTCTTTCACAATTAATACACTGTAACCATTTTTTGAGTCCTATCTCACTTTTTGGAAACATATGAAAACTGACGTCCTTTCGTCTACTAGCACAGGTCACAACACAGCACTTATTGTACATGTTGCACGATGCTAATATTACAGTTTCAGAAATTGAGAGGATAAGTTACGGAAATAAATCAACGCAGAACTTCACTCGATCAACTTTGAAACTGAGTACTGTCTCTGTCTGTACTGTAGTAGGTAGATTCAAAAGTTTTGACAGATCAAAAAACATGGCGTCTTACAGGGAGAAGTGTGGCAGGCGGGCGGGGAGGGAACTGTCAAATGCTCAGAATAATGACTAAAGGTCAAATGAGATATGTGAACCATAGACTATAGGGTTAGAATATTTTACTTGAAGATTACCTGACCAGGATATAGCGAAGAGAAACATCTTGTTTCACACGTTTTCTTGCGTTGCATTCGTTTAACAAACAGGATTTTCTACTAGTGTGTAAAGTATGTATTTCCAATTACAGATTTTTTCTACTCAAATAGTTAAGCCACGTACAATCAATTTACCAAACGTGTCTTGTAAAACAAATCGCTAAACCCGAAAATCAGAATAACTCAGGAAGTATGAATCGAACCGTAAAATCGAAAATGGCGGCCGTCGCACAACCCCTCAGAGTCGTTTGCCACTAAATCATATTCACTATAAAAGTCCCGATAAAACTATAAATATTCCTTATGCATTTATTGTGCTGCTGTAATGTTCACAAATCTTTCGATATTGTTTCGATATAAGTTCGTGGCATTTATTTGAATTACTAGCCTTTTGGTTGTTTGGAAATCGGATATTATTATGTGGGAATGCGGAAAAATAAGGTGCGCTGAAAAGTTTTGTGGATGACTGTGAATGGCTATAAGTATTTATAAAAGATAAAAAAAACGATCTATCGACTGTGTGCAACATATTTTATTTTATACTGTTCGGAAAACTTACAGTTACTTTATAAAAACAATGCTTTTAAACTATACGGATTCGAAAACCATTTACAAGTTTCCGCAGATTTGACTAATTTCAAATCATTTTATTTCACATTCGTGATAAAACGTCGAGAAAAGGTGCATGTTTCAGCTTGGTCGTTTCTTACGTTGAAGAACCAGCAAGAATCTCTATGGTTACTCTTTTAAAATGATTGGTGGTGATTAGAACGTACTCGGATGACGTTAGGTACCTATAATACACTCGAGAGCAATGAATCCGGGTCACTTAAAGAATCCTAAAAATCTCGGAAACTAAAAATGCTAGGTTAATGCAATAAATTGTATTTAATAGACAATGTAATACTCCTTAAATGAAGGTATTAAAACTTCTTAGTTATTGTAAAGTTATATCATAAAAAATCAAATTTGAAAAAGGGCCACTTTCGAAGATGGAACTACGAAATTACAGCATTTGGTTTTGCTTTTGTTTGTAATCTGTCATATATGTGGGTACATAAACCATGTTGATAGTGCTCTATATTCATTATTCAAGCTGAAATTATGTCGCTTACGCCTGAAGAATGCACCAGAATACTTACAATGCTGGAAACCGGCCGGAGTCAGCGCGATACAGCCAGGACTGTCGGTGTGTCGCTGTCAACAGTACAAAGAGTTCTCCGATGTTACGAAGAAACTGGTTCTAACCTACGCAGACCAGGAACGGGCAGAAACAGGTGTACCACAGCACGAGAAGACCGATACTTGGTGAACACCATGCTTCGAAATCGCTTTCTCACAGGAACTGAACTCACAAATCAGTTTCGACGCCTCGGAGGAAGTAACCCAAGTGCATGGACAGTAAGACGTCGGCTTGCTGAATCTAACTTAAAACCCCTTAGACCTGCAAACGGCCCTAAACTGGAGCGTGGGCATCGTATTTCAAGACTAAGATATGCCCAGAGCCACGTAAATTGGAGTATTGAAGATTGGTCAAAAGTTATGTTCTCCGACGAATCAAAATGTATGCTCTACAAGCACGATGGAAGACACAGAGTGTATCGAAGACCAGGGGAAAGATTCAAGCAAGCATGCATCGAAGAAAAAGTAGCCTACGGTGGTGGGTCTGTACTTGTGTGGGCCGGAATTTCTTCTGAAAGTCGCACAGAGCTGGTGATCATAGAAAACGGCTCTTTAACTAGCGTAAGATATGTGGAAGAAATCCTCAATGATCACGTTGGTCCATTTATGGTCAATTTAGGTGAGGATGCTATATTTATGCATGACAATGCCCGACCTCATACAGGTAGGATTGTGAATGACTACCTTCAAGAGATGAACATTACTCGTATGGAGTGGCCAGCGCGCAGCCCGGATATCAACCCGATCGAGCATGCTTGGGACGAGCTAGGCAGATGCGTAAAACAACGAAACCCTCCCCCAATCACGCTTCGTGAGCTCAAAATTGCTCTCACAGAGGAATGGGAGAATATTCCCCAAAATCGTATAAGGAACTTGGTGTACAGCATGCCAAACCGCGTAAACACAGTAATGGAAGCACGAGGAGGCAATACGAAGTATTAAAATTCAAGAAAATCGTAATAAAGTTCAAAAATTTCATGTTTCCTATTTTTGTTTTAAGGAGAGATCAGCAGTTTTTTTCTTTATGTAATTTTGTGTTAATAAAATGTATGGTGACTCATATTTTTTTTACTTTCATTTAAGGAGTATTACATAGTCTATTAAATACAATTTATTGCATTAACCTATCATTTTTAGTTTCCGAGATTTTTAACATTCTTTAAGTGACCCGGATTCATTGCTCTCGAGTGTAGATAGCTATAGGTAAAAAAGAAAGTATGGAATTAGGAGACCCAAATAAATTAGGATAAGGGTAAGACAATGATGAAACTAGCTTTTTGGTTGTGGAAAAGAAAAGCCTAGGTAATAAATAGGGCTGAACCCACGCTTAGCAGGATTTAGTTGAAATAATAATATTACAACCGTTTTACTGAACTATAAAGTTTCTTGCTATTCCTACAGTTTAATTTTACACAGATTTACCTAATCGAGACTTAAATAAAAATGATGCCCCAGTTCCAAGAACGACCATTTCGTGTCTAAAAATAAAAAGAGACGTAGAGTGCCTATAAAATGTCATCATCTGAGATAATCAACGCATAAATTCTCATGACCTCACCTACCAGCTACCCTTAATAAACTCCATGTAAGATAAAACCCTTATTAACATTCTCCCGTTCACGAGATTTCTCATCGCTGACTCAGTTGGCTGGCAATGTCACCGCCGGGAAGACCTATGACGCATTGACTCATCTTATTTGCCTAATCTGTTGCTGCTGGATAGTTAATTGGAAAATTGCTAGACATTACACAGCTTTATGGCCTTGTAATAAGGTGTGATTGAGGATAATTATACGCCTGTATCACATGACATCGTGATAAGTTGCTTTGTTTGTTTTTGGTTAGTTAGCTGCGTCTTGACATACGGGAGGTCTTCAGTTGCGTTGACACAGGTCTACCGTTTGCGATCTTGTAATTTTAAGTGGACTAAAGGCCAGTTTTACCGGTTCCGGATAAAGTGTCGGTTAGCTGTTATCTGATAGTTAATACTATCTACCACTTAAAGGCTGATGGTTATAACTAATACTATATCTACCAGATATCGCTATCCGACACCTGTGAAACCAAAAGTGTTAGTATATCTGGCAGATAAGTTCCTAATAGGCTAACCGACACTTTATCCGCAACCGGTGAAACTGGCCCTAACTAATTTATTTTGGCGATAAAATGGAGGTCCGGTTTTCAGTTTCAGATGGGAATAATTATTATCCAGTACTCACGAGGCTTAAAATAACAGGCATTCGGGTTGATCGTTAGGTTTAGCCGTGCTTGCCTTAGGTTGGTCTGGTTGGTCTGTGGATGGGTGACCACCCACCCACCGAGTTCCTCTATGCCTCGAAAAGCCCGCTAAGCCGTTGGGCCAGGCTGTTATTTGTAGATCTTGGATAGTCTTTAGTTAGACTAAGACTTCCTCTACCAGTCAACCATATCACCAGTCACCTTAGATTTACCTTATAATTATAGGTTGCCCAAGCAAAAAATCTTGTTCAGGTGGAGATTCATAGATGACTCTGCCTTATAGTGTAAATGTGGTGGTGGTGTTGCTCCACAAACAATGGCATACATTTAACATAGGCCCAAAAATTCTGAAAACCAGTCTTACCAAGGGGTATTGTATTACCCAGTACTCACTGGATTGTGGAATTAAGTCAGATACTCTCCATGTAAAATACTGGTATTCAGCTGTATCTTGTAAAACTGGAAACCGACCAACATAATTGGGAAAAGATTAGTCAGATGATGACCAGTTACCGGATATATTTATTTATTTATTTAACACTTCAAGCACAAAGTACAGAGGCGGTCTACGATCCGATCACTATCTTGCAAGAGAGTAGGAAAGATACCAGTACAGTTCGTAGAATGTACAAATACAGACCGAAGACATTCCGACCTCGCCGCAGAGGTCCGGCGCGTAATCCCCCGTTCAATGCCTCCCCGACACTTGCTCGAGCCAGCCCGCGATGCTGAGCCTGTAGTAATAAAACAGTCCCTAAATAATGACAACCAGATCCAGCCTGTCCCTTTGCTGCCCCCAGCGACGCCCTAAGCCGAGGTCCGTACCCCACAGGGAATGCCCTTAGAGCGCTGTCGCTTAGTTTATAGTCATTTTTGCCCTGGCTGGAGGCCTTAAATTCAAGGCATCCACAGGACTTGCCCGGATAAGCAGAAGCCAGTCTTCTCAGACTGAACTGCGAGATGCCCTACATAAATAAAAAAATAAAAACTGAAGCGGTCTTAATGCCAAAGGCATTCTCTACCAGTCAACCTTATCACCAGTCACCAGTCACCTTACATTTACCTTATATAGGTTGTCCAAGTAAAAAAAACTTGTTCAGGTGGAGATTCATAGATGACTCTGCCTTATAGTGTGAATGTGGTGTTGTTCCACAAACAATGGCACACTTAACATCATGTCCTGCCTGTCCTGTTGCTTGTAAATTACAGGAGCTAGCGCTGGGCTATTTTGATGCCATCATCATCATCATCATTTCAGCCGAAAAACGTCCACTGCTGGACATAGGCCTCCCCCAAGTGTCGCCACATTGACCGGTCATCCAACCAATTCCCGCAACTGGTCATAAGTTTCAAAAATTCTAAAGTTGCTTATTTCTTGCCTGTGGATACAATCGTACCTATAAAGCTTATTACTGCGTTTTGTGTTACATCTGACTATTGCATTTTTAGTAATGCGATGATTTGTTGTTGATTATTTTCATTCAAATCAAAACTGCCGAAATTGATTAAAATAATTATCAAGGATAGCCTGCGGGGTGTGCAAACCCAGTTTGTGTCATTTTCGTCCAGGGAAAACTGACAATAGGGTCAGTAAGAGAGTTTAACACCTATTTCACCGATTGTGATATTCTTTTATAGTTAGTTGCGCGACATGTTAGGTACAAACAAGGCGGTTAAATATAAGGATTCCCGTGGACAGAGATGACAAAAAATGCCAATGTATATCAGTTACTACTTCTTAGTAAAATTTTCAACTAAGTATATTTTTTTTTTTCGTTTATTAGTGGTCGAAAAGACAAATAGCCAATTTTCTCCACATGCAAGTACCTAAAATGACACAAATTAATATAGTAGGTTGGGCTAATGGTCCGGAAACTCTATGCGAAAAACATACAACTTATATAATTATGTCACCGTAAAATTGTCAAACACGTTATATTACAATATAACGTGTTTTTTCTCGCGATATTGTAATGTCTCGAATTATTGTCAAATGAACATACGGAAGTATCTCTGCCCCCATAATCGGGACTTGGGGCACCCCCCCGTTAGGTTAGTTAGGTTCCTTTAAACCCTGCACTCGGAAATAGGGGCCCTGCGAAGCGGGGCTCCGTCGACTACGCTTTCTAGGGGGAATGTAAAGTGTTTTAAGGTTATGTTATATTAATCGGTATTTCTCAGGAATGGGGCATTATCTTTTCATGAGAGTTGTGCCACGGGCAAGGGGGACCCCTCTTTCCCTCCACACCGCGTAAGTTGACTACCATCGCATGCATTTCACGAAAAATAATGCGTTTGTAAGCAGTATGTTCATTTGACAATAATTCGAAACTTTACAATATCGCTAGAGATATTACAATATAACGTATTTGACAATTTTACGGTGACATATATTTCTGAAACCTCAAAACTACTGATGAACACTACTGAATGTACCAAACTCGAAACACAAGAAAACCAAAAGAAAGTGAAAAAAAAAGTGTGAACGATTGATTTCGAAACACTAAGCAGAACATTCAAAACTAAAAATAAATAGTTCACCATTACACTAACTTATCTATTTTACCTTAATTACTCTACCTGTAAATCACGTTTAGTTGGTAAATCAGTATAATATCTAGAAAGAAAGAAAGAAAGAAAAATATTAATTTGACGTCAGTTAATAAAGCACACACACAATAATAAATAAAAAAGATACAAAACAATGAGTAGGACATAGTAGAAATGTGTTGTGTGCCTCACGGCTGCGCCAAAAAGATCCATTTCAGCATTCATGCCAGACAGGTGATGAAGCTGTCTGACGCTGGTCTTCCAATGAACCTTGAGAGGGTACGATACAGAATAAACGGTTTCAAACATTATATAAACAAATAAACAAATGGTTAATAAGAATAAATAGATAACGAGTAAATTAATACCTATTGAATCATTCCAACAAAACAAATAACAGATAAGAAATAAAACTAATTACTCAATAAACATTCCATTATTAGAATATCTCATTCGCGGAAGTATTAAGAAAGCAACAAAATGCTTGTAAATTTAATAACAGGCGGTGTGGAGCGAGAAATTCCCAACTTGGTGGGATTCAAACATCCGCTTTCGTCTAATTTATGGCCGATTCGTTTTCGCTAATTAATTTCAACTCTTATCTAATACGCTTAATTGGAGTTACGGAGTTTGCAATTCATCAGAGTTTAATATCACCGCAAAGAGTTTAGTGAAAGGAATTTTGTGATTACATAAAACATTGTCCTTGTTTTGTGTGATTAGGTCTGGTGTTGGCAGAGATTTCCTATTTTTTTATATTTAATATTTAATTTAGTTAATTTAACCAGAAGAAGCGGTGGCCTAGTAGTGGTGGCTCCGACTGACGAGTAGTAAGTCAAGGGTTCGAAACCAGTTCCATTTGCATAAAATTTTAAGATCTAATATAACTTAGCATAATTTTGTTTGGCATAATTGTATTTTCGCATAACATAATTACGCAAAACAAGCTTACGCATAATTTTTTAAGCATAATTTCTCTAATCATAATAATGATGAAGCACAATATTCTAAAGCATACATTTATTAAGCATAAAGTTCTAAAGCATAACTTTTTTAAGCATAATATCCTAAAGCATAAATTTAGCGTTCATAAACGTATTGAACAATTTTTTGCTGTAGGAAGCATGAATCAAGCAAGCATACAGCATGCAAGCAAGCATACAGCATGCAAGCAAGCATGCAGCAAACAAGCAAGCATGCGTCATGCAGCATTCAAGCGAGCATGCAACATACAGCAGGCAGGGTTTCTGTCACGGCTCCGCCGCTGCGGTGAAGGACATTATAGGTCGATTGTGCTAACGAATTATACAACATTATTTTTTGTTTATACTAAACCCGAAAAGGGGTCATTGTACTCATCATTTTGAACAACTTTTTCTATGGGACGAACCTTGAAATCGCGAAAAAAAATCAGCTGTTCCCTACATTTTGACGAGTTATGCGAACATAAATGTAGGGAACAGCTGTTTTTTTTTTCGCGATTTCACGGTTCGTCCCATAGAAAAAGTTGTTCAAAATGATGAGTACAATGACCCCTTTTCGGATTTAGTGTAAACAAAAAATAACCCTGTATAGTAAGGAAAACTATACAAAACATTTCGATAAAAAGTCCCACGTACTGTAACGTTACATTTTCCTGGGGAGGAAAATGTAAGGTTGCGTTATATAAAATAAGAAAAATGGCAAGAGTAAATAATAGCAAGATGATTTAATAGGTTAAGGAAGCCGAGGTAACGTGGTGATTAGGGTCCAGGACTGAAGCTCGCAGTGGGCAGGAGCGGTAGACTCGCTAGCAGACGCCATTCTTGCGAGGGTTCGAAGGTCGAGGCTCACCCGCTGTCGATGTCCAGGTTCTGAGAAATAGTAGTGGATGCCTTTTCAAGGCCGACAGCGTCCAAGGTCTCCGTAGTAGTGTAGCAGTGTAGTAGCAGCAGCTTCTCAAGGATATTAGGGTTAGACTTTGCGAACTTAGCGATCACATCAAATCTTCAGAGTAATCTCCAGCTTGTTGTTGGGTCAAGGACCACACGCAGACTGCCCATTCAAGCTCGGCTTCCTGTCATCATGCAGTTATAATTTTTTATAGAGTGTTCTAGAACATGGAAGAATAAAATGGTTACAAAAGAGGTCTAGCATCAAACGTATACAACCTACAATTACTAGTTACAGGAATAAATTAAAAAGAAAACTAGGCTTGTCATTGTCATTATCTGACATCACAAAAGTAAACAAAGATTTGGAAACACCAAAATGTACAGAAATGCTTTAAATAATACTAATTAAAAGGCGGAAAAGGCATGCTAAGCCTCCGCATAAAAGCTATGAAGTTATTCGGAAATGGCATGTGATAATATTTTGGATTACAATAGTTAAAAAAGTAAGTACAAAAACACAAACATTACAGTACGTCATCACAAATTCACAATATACTAAACAGAAACTTTAATAAAGTCACATGCCCCTATGGTGATCAGCTTCCCGTCGAACCGCATGCAGTTGGATACCAGTTTTTACAACAAGAGACTGCCTATCTGACTAATCTAGTTACTAAATTACACATATAGATAAGATAACCCCTTGGTAAGACTGTTTTTAAGATTTTTGGGCCACTGATTACCTGTAAGGACTGTCAAAAGTATGCAAAAATAACTGCCGGGACCGACGGCTAAACGAGCTTTTCGAGGCACAGAGAGTTTCCAAGAAACTTTACAAAATATCTAATTATCCAATAACATCAAGCAAAATCTATTTTTAAACCTAAATAAAGTGTGAACGTGAAGGTAGAGCAAACAAAGTTATAATGAGCGATTCAGTAGATCATTATCTTTCAACTGTGCACGTTTGCTCGAAGTTACACGACTTCACGAGGACGACTGCGATTAGGAGCCGTTGAAGTCGTAATTACTGAAGTTAAAAGTCAACACGACACGACTTTCAAACTGTGATAGAACAGCGTTTTTGTTATTGCCGCTATAATAGTGAAAGTAGGATACATGTATTATTATTTTAAAGTGCAATATACAATTTTATAGCTATTTTCATCAAAACATAAAATTTTATTAAACTAAAACTTGATAGTATTTGTTGACAATATGTGCTAAATCTTAGCTCTAAAAACCGAGCATTACATTCGTGTATAAACATTGCTACAAAATTACTAACAAGAAATTTATACCACCGTAGATAAAGCACTAGAATTCTTATTAGGAACAATAATCAATACCATAATAAGTCGATTAACAATAAAAAATCTTAACAAAAACTGCGACAATTTCAAAAAACTCCATAACCCAGTAGGGTTGGCACGAAGACGTAAGTTATTATAACGTCAAACCCGTATCACATGGCCGCTTCGTAAGTGGGGTATTTTATTATGACAGCCCTTTGTATCCTTCAGAAGATAAATGTTTCGCACAGTAAGTTAACTGAAGAAACGAACTGACACTGGCTGGACAGAAATGGGGCGGCTTAAAGGAATGTAACTGAAATGAAATAAAACAATTGTTTACAAGTGAGTAGGTATGTAAATGTTATGTTGTTTAGTGGTCTAAATTGGCTATGAAGTGGAAATCTATGGGAAAAGTAATTCTTAGTTAGGAATCAAAAAGCATATCCGGGCAGATTTAGACTCTGTGGTTACCACTGATAAATTCCTGCTGGAAAAGTAATTTGAATAAATTTAATTAAAAAAAAAAAACTAGTAAGTAGTAAATAATAAATCAATATCGCTTGATATAACACACAGCGCCACCTAGCGGCACACTAAGCAATGCTTCTGTCGTGGACACTAGATAGTTGATAAATACTACATAAATAGGTACTTTTTTGTTTGTAAATACATACTTATTATAGTTATTATAGGTACATATAAAACATCCATGACTCGGAAACAAATGTCCATGCTCATCACACAAGTACGTAAGGCATCCTCACTACCGCTGCGCCATTCGGGTCGTCAGTAGTGTTCCTAATAAATAATGTTGAGTCTATATCTGCGCCTGGCTATAAGCTTGCTCCCTATTATATGGTACTCAAACGTAACTGGAGATAAGTGGGTGCATTATTAGATACACGTCTGCCTAACCCTTCTGAGATAACAGTCGTGATGTTATGATATGTAAAATTACTTTTCATGTCTGTCTGTTTGACCACGTTATTCTTTTAAACTGCGCAACGGATTATTATTCGATTATCACATTTATCACCCTAATTTTATGTACCTACTTAAACCGGAAAATGTATGTGTTTATTGGTGATGATGATGATGATGATGATGATGATTGAGCACCACACTCAGTCAGGAGCTAGCTTGACCCGGATGAGCCGGATACATCAGGGGGCACGATTTTTTAAGGAAAGACATGCTCTGAGATGGGAGAGGAACCCCAACCAACCGCAGCCAGTCGGGCACAATCAGCCGACTATGCAGCTCAGAGCCAATATATGAATAGTGGTAAAGACAGGTTCAATCCATACGAATGAGCATTGGTGTTTTGACCTTCGTTTGACCGGTCTATTCTATCATTGGACAATCATAAACCGGAAAGTTTATGTGTTTATTACGTTATGCAGATAATCTCAATGCTTGTTGTAGTTCGTTGGGTGCACGATATCGTCGAAATGCGTTCCTCGTAGATGGCGCGCAGATCGCCTTGTTGCAGAGACATGCAGCACGGTGCAACCAATAGCGTGCCGTTTTGGCGAGAATCGTGGCTATATACAGAACACGTGGAAACACCTGGAAAAGGAAACATCAGCTCAGAACCAGGAAGTGTGTCAACAGAAAGGGGAAGCCTATACCAAACAGTGGGTGATTCCGGGCTGATTTATGATAATGATGATGAATCTCAGTACTTTGTCAAAATTGTCAAGTTGTAAAAACCGTGGAAAGCAGAGTTTATCGCTATTTGCTTATTGCCCGCTTGAGTTAAACTTATTTAGATTCTAACAACATTTTTTCATTTATAAAATACCTTTACAACTAAGTATAATCGAATAAAATATGAATAACATAACTAGATGTCACATGATCGGCGGCGGCGACCGCTCGCGTCCGGCCCTGGTTCAATCCATGGTCCGGAGCGAGACGGAATGGGAAGCCGTAACCTCCTTCTGCGAAGCAGTCATGCAAGCGAAGGAGGTGGCGGAACGCGAGAGGGAGAGAACCTCTCGTCCCAGCCACCGCGGGAGATGCACCAGGCGTCGGAGGCTACGTGGTGGCTACCGGCCACCGTAGACGCGGGCCTGTGGACGGTTAGCTGTGGGCTAAGTCTAGCCGTCGTAGCTAGCCGTCCGTCCTGAATGGGTTTTGAGTCAGTAAAACTCTGACACTCCGTCCCGCTTCGACCAAAGTGGGAAAAGTTATAAAAAGAAAAAAAGAAAATTAAAATGTCACATAGAAATGTCGTTCAGGAAACCACATTTTGAAAGCTACACAAATACATTTTCTAAGTTTGTCCATACAGACAGTACAAAAAATAATAGGAACAAGCACAACTCACTAAAAATTTCAGCCAGTTACTGAAGCAAACAAGAATGTTCCTACGTACCGAATTCTTTTTTGCCTGAAGCAAAGAGTTCTCATAGCAAAAACATTTTACTGTTACCTTATTTTAAAACCAGCCAGTACAAACGTTTACCCACACGCGGAGCCCAGAAAAGTAAATTCGTTCGTTTGTTCTTTATTTGCTGAATGCGCTTTAGGGTCCCGTCAATCTTGGCCGTGTAGCGGATTTTCTTTTTTTCTTTGTGACCAATTTTCCGGATAGTTTCTTTATTAGGAAGCCAGTAAGTTTTATTAAATACGGCAACATAAATGACTATAGGAACGAATTATACTCATAAATAAGTATCGTAACATAACATTACCACGCCCATAACTAACATTAGGCAGATGCCTCGCCCATTTTTCGTCAATCATATTAAAGTGTCATGCAATAGCGGGGGCAAGCCTATTCCCATCATCCAGGCACAGAGCCAGGCTCCGTCGCTGCCACTGAGAAATTCCTAATGGAAAAACTCTATAACACTTTGCCTAACCTGGAAATCTAACCAATGACCTCTTGCTCAGTTGTCGCGCTCACAACCATTAGATTGTCAAATTCTATATTTTCAATGGCATGGAAACTTTCTAGGGACTTCCTATCTGTGGGGGACTTTCCTACCTTCACAACATCAAAGGATAACGAAGTCTTCCAAGAATTATTTTTCATTAAGGTAGCAGCTTCTTTACACACTTGTTAAAGCTAATAGACCTTACAAAGTAAAAGCAAGCAGGCATCATAAACAAAATTACTTATATTACGTATTAAACCTCTTTGTATCGTTCCCAAGAAGCTTACCTAAAGATGGTCCTTTTAATTTACAAACTCATTCTATCGAGAGAAACTTTATTGTACCAGGATTGAATAAAAAAATAGAGCTTGTTAGTGCCTTATCGTCCCTAAAAGTTATTAGGGTACGGAGGAAGGCGGGTAAGTTAATGGGGCTTGTACGTGATAGGCTACCAGGCACATAGGAACGTAGCGTAGTTAGTATTGGTTGGTCTCATGAAAGCGTAGCTTAGAATACAGGTCACTTCTGTGGAAGTTGATTGTATTGGTAACGAAGGAACGGTAGAGATCTTGATTGCAATTTTGTAGGTGACCCTTTCTAAATATGTAGATGCTTAATAAAAATGTATCGATTTTCAATCAATATCAGTTCTTTTTCGGGATGCCATGCTGCGATAAAAACAGGAATTACAGGCGTGGGTAAAAATGATGCCAGGCTCAAATGAAATTGGACGGGTCACATGAGCCCCATATCTGTAAAAGTTTCCATGTAATCCGTACATGACGTAGTCGCCAGGAAGTTGGCAGAAACAGATGGCGAGATGAGCTGGATTTGGACGGCCAATGTAATGGTTGGATCGAAATGGCACAAGCAAACAAGACCTTCAAAACTGAATGTCTGTCTGACTTTCAAAAACTAAAATTAAGATGCAAAGTCCGCCGTTTCAGAATAGGGATTAAATCTACTTCGATGTTCATCTTCAACTGTATTTTAATTCTTTTGTTACATTTCTAAGTTGCCATTGTATTTATATTGTATCTGCATTGTTACTCCAATTAAGCTGCTAGGATTGCAACTGAGTTCAAGACTTCGAGTCCGATGCTAAGCCATTGGCAAAGTTTCGTAATAAATAAACATACTAATCGTGTTTCTTCGTCATTAAGCAGAACGGAATCTGGCTTAAAGCCAAAAAACTGCACCATAAAGAGGTTTTTTTGAGTTTTAAGGGATTAACGAGGACATTGCATGGCTGTTTTATCGCAAAAATTGATTTCTTGGGATTTATCTGCCTCGCTTGCTTATCATTCGTAGCAGCGCTGCGATGTTTTTTTTAATGTTACTGCACCATGCTGAGATAGGAGCCTTTTGGCCTCGTACAGGACGAGCATCGTTTCTTTTAATTTTTTAAATATATGTTTGTTTTTTCTGTGTAAGTTTTATTTGTAAGTTTTATACAGATAATTTTGATGTGTTTTGCCCTGTGCGGGCTAATAAATGCTTTTTCTTTTTTTCTTTTCAGTTCAAAATGTTGCAGTGCACAATTCCTATGGGTCTATAGTTTTGTAACTCACTTTTACAACCCAGCTTTTTAACGTCAGCGGATGCTTGTTTTTTTATTTATTTTTTCGTTTAGATTCATTCAATCAGAATATGAAGAATAACTTGAGATTTCAGTTACCTACGTGTCTATTGAAGTTTGTATGTGCATAAATTGTCACATTTTCTTTCTCCGTTCTACGTTTTAAGAGATCACGTAAGACGAATGCTACGTTCAGCATTTTGACGGAACCCAAGCATCAACAATAAATATCCATCGTATCTTTTTGTTGACAGCCAACTGGCATGCACTCGGAGTGAAGGCATGCCATGATATCAGTATTCAGTCCCCGTAGTTAGGGAGGGGACACATCCCGTAGCATTTCATTACTGCATCCCTACGGGGTTCAGCCGAGACCTATCATGCGATATTTCGGCATTTTCTTCCAAAATATGTTGCACTTTTTTGTGTTTTGTTTGTCATTTGCTCGGCACGCTACGTGAATATGTTATGGATTCTGTAGCTTATACTAGTCTTGTTTGTATACTGAAATATGTAAAATTACATGCTCAAAAATACAATTATTATGCTGTAAATATTGCGGTATTTCAGGTAACAGTTAATTAAAACCATTAGCTCGGAAAATTAATCATAATAAAAGAAGCGAGTAATTAATATCCTACCTACTGGTTTTTGTGGTATTCATTTTAACTGATTTCCGATGCTTTATTTATATTGCTACTATAACTGTTACTATTAAAAATAATTTGCGATCCTTTCATTGAGGTTATTTATCGCAAAATGTACCAATGGAAATATGTGAAAAGTACGTCAGTTCATTTATAGATTCGACGTATTTATGAACACAATATTACACTTAATAAAATGTTTTAACGTTAATAAAATGTTAACTGAAAAATTTCTGATGGAAAAATCAAACAACACAACATGCAGCTGAATACTTTTTACATGTAGCGATTGACTATTGACTTATAATAGATCCATGTTCACCGAAAAGATAACGGTCTGATTATCTAAAAACAGCTGTCACTGTAACATTTTCCAAAACAGAAATGTGTTTTAAACAGCTGTTTTAAGATAATGAGACCGTCATCTTTTTGGTGAACATGGACCTTAGACTTTAAGCCAGTGACTACCTGTATATCGACTGTCAAAGATCTACAAATTAATGACAGTCGGGACTAACGAATTACTTTACGTGCTTTTCAGGGCACAGAAGAAACTCGATATGTTATGGATGGGTGAGCACGGTTTAACCTACAGATTTACCCAAGTGGCTGTTATTATTAAGGGGCCGGCGGAGCATTCGTTTTTAATACAAACGTAATACCATAATAATATTTAAAATCAAACATATCTTAAGGTAGTGTGTACTTGTTTCGATTGTATTATAGAATATCTATGTTCCCAAATAAATATTTTGAAAGGACAATGATGTAAAGACGAGACATGAGGAATTTAAAATTTCTATAGAATTTTTTCATATGTCTTGTTAAAATCGGTGTAAATTCAAAATATGTGTATGGGAACCTATATATTCTGTGATCCAATTAAAATAAATACACACTACCTTAAGGATATATTTGATTTACAAATTATTTTGGTATTACGTTTGTATGAAATTCGCATGCTCCGCAGGCCTCTTAAGCCATCGATGATGAAAAATCTGACGTTCCAATTTCAAATTCTAATCTCCCATAACACTTCTCTAGCGAGATTAACTGATAGCCACCCGAACCCTTCTCAAGACAAAGGATTTAAAACGCTGTCCTGTCTTCAAAAGAATAGATCCGCGCTTAGCAACCCCAGATCCCTATTCGTCGCACGTTTTCAGTTTTATTGGAATTAAGTTATACGGAACCCTTTACTTCCACCGACGTTTTGGTGGCATTACTGCGGATTACTTTCCGAAGGGTGTGACTCAACCGGAACAATGTAAAATAGGCACATTTTACGTATTTATGGACCCCCTAATCCTTATTACGTTGTGTTTGAAATTATATTTTGTTCATTGTGGGAATAAATCTCAATTTGCGTAGGAGGTTCATTGGGTCGGATTGTAATGTATTATTATATTTAATTCATATCCTAGAATTTTAAAGGTCAAAGTTTATGAAGACTAATGGTTTATGTTTAAATTATGTAACTTTGTCCTATTCATATATCCATTATGCCCAAACCTTTACGTTTCTGAAAGTCAAATACAATACTCATCATCGTAACTATGTTTCATTTATAATATCGGGCAAAGAGTTATTGAGTTTTTCTATTAGGATTTTTTCAGTAGCAGCCACGGAGTTTGTATCAGAGCCCAGTTGATGGCATTAGGCGCGCCCCTTACTACTTGGGACTTTAACATAACTGGCAAAATGTGGGTGTACTCTTAGCTACACCTCTTTTTTAGGCTGGGAAATCATCAAATAACTTCTCCCACTCCGGGTGGAGCGGGAGGGAGTGTCAGACTCTTACTGACTAAAACCCATCCATGTTCCTTCCTCGCCCTTTATGTTACGGGGCCGCGGTATCTCTTTCGAACGGGCCCGCAACCCCGGCAGGCTTCGGCCCTTCAGGGTGCTGACATCTCTTTGAGGCGCGCGCGGAACACGAACGCGCCGTCGACACGGCCTGTCGTCATTAGACGGACGGTCGGCTAGCTACTCCTCTGCCTTCTCGTTCGGGGTTACCGACTTGATGTTAAACATCGATCAAGCTAAATTATTCACGACAACACCTGCCCGTGAGAAACACATACACGTTATGTGGTGTTGAGTTAACAATCTGATTAATTATGACTAGTCAGCATTACAACTGCTGATTGTATTATTCAATGGCTTAGATTAGATTTGAGGTAATTACCACTGGTTACTAAATATTTCACACTGATTCGAGCTAACACTAATACATTTTTAATGGTCTAATTTTGGAACATCTAACGTAGTTATTCATTTTAATGGGGAGTGATGTAAAATGTTCTCGTAGCTATATGTATTATGTATCTAATGTGTTATTACAGGTAGTCAGTGTACCGACCGTCTGGCAGCCAATCTTACCAATGGGTGTTGATTGCCTATCTGACCTCCATAACCCAGTTAGTAATAACTTAATGGGTTTTGCTCTCTATGTAGATACTGATTTTCAAGTGCATCCCTAGACTGGGGAGAGGTTAGACTGGAAACCGCCCCCAACATAGTGGGGAAAAAGCTAGGCAGATGATGATGATCTCATAGCGCATGTAGGTAATTGTCAGCGTAACATTGTAAAAACCGTTAGATTGTAATATGACTAGAGAGATTGTAAACTCTCGAAATATTATCAACTGAAAATACTGCTTACAATATGACGCATTATTTTTCGGTGCATTATAATCTATCGAAGTGAAACCGTAATATTGTGAAATGTATGCGACGGAACTCAACTCGCGCGGTGTGGAGAGGGTGACTCCCATGAAAAGATAATGCACCATTTCTGAGAAAAACCGATAAATGGACCTAACCCAACTTCAAAACACTTTATATTCGCCGGATTCTTAGTTGACGGAGCCCGGCTTTGCGGGCTCCTATTCCTGTCAGTCGGGTTTACAGGAACCTAACTAACCTAACGTCGTGGTGCCTTTTTTTTTTTTTTTTTTTTAGGATGGGAACTCATCAAATGACTTCTCCCACTCTGGGCGGAGCGAGAGGGAGTGTCAGACTTTTACTGAGTAAAACCCATACATGTTCCTTCCTCGCCCTTTATGTTCCGGGGCCGCGGTAGCAACGTCGTGGTGCCTCAAGTACCGATTATGGGGGCAAAGAAGGGTCGCATGCATTTCACAATATTACGGTTTCCCTGAGATATTTTGTAATCTACCGAGAAACAATGCGTTATATTGTAAGCAGTATGTTCGTTTAACTATCTTTCGAGAGTTTACAATCTCGCCAGCCAGATTACAATCTAACGGGTTTTACATAACCAGCAGAAATTCTCTAGTCTCTTTCATAATTTTATCACGCAAAAGTGAGATGATTTAGTCGACAAAAAATCATTTTCTCTAGGCGCGTTAACAAATTGAGGCAGAGATTGAAGGCGCATTAGGACAGCGTGGCTTATAACCTAGCAATGCTGGTTATATGCTACGGTTTTATCTAAACACAGTAAAAAGCAATTAGTTTACATTATTGGCCGCATCAGCAACAGTGTCGAACGATGTAAACAAAATAAATTATTTACCGATACATAAATAATTTACATGCTTTCGTGCTCACCTGTGGAAGTACAGCGAGAGGCGGAAAACAATGAATGTAAATTGTACGAACGGCAACGGTTTCACTACCACTACTTTCAACCTTGTACAGTTGACAAAAGAGATAAGTAGAGATAGTTTGCACAGGCAACTTGCAACTACTACTTTTATACATACGTAGTCCTGCTTACTTCCAGTTTCTTCCCTGGATAATGCCAGTAGAGTAATATTTTTCGCTGTGCTCAAACATCCAGAAAACCAATTTGATTAGAGGCGACTGCAAGGGCTAAACGCAAGTTTTATAATGTCTGAACGCATAAGATTCACTGCAGTAAACAACAACAAAAGTAGAAAAAATATATGATATTCTTCAGGACATACTGTATGTTAGTGTGAAAAAGTCACGAAAATATCTCAAAAAAAATCTTTTAACGAATAAATACTATCCTAAAATACATGCGATCATTTAGATTTTTTGGCAAGTAATTCTACAAGTAACTATGTAACCTATAGACTTTTGTAAGTCGATCGAAACCACTCATTTTGCACTATTCGGCCCACAGTGACTGACGTTACAACCACATTGTAGTGCAAGCTGATTAGAACTTTATTCTAACAATATTTCAAACGAAGTTTGAACCACCACGAATAGAGTTACTAATTTAGGGGATACCCCAGCTTTAAGAGGAAACAGCACGCCCGTTTTTTAAACAAACGTAGTTCCGTTTCCTCCCTGGATAATGCCAACAGAGCAATTTTTTTTTTTCAAAAATCTATGACCACTATTAGCAATTTAAAAAAAATTGCAAGGCCGGTTTCTTTGGGCCAACTTTGGCCACCATTCAGTCTAGCTAGATGTCCTGCCAGAGGTATGCATGGTTAAAAAATTGCCTTTTTTGTCCCTGTACACCAAAAGCTTTTACCAACTGTACAAGTAGATACAAAACTCAAGTGCAAAGGGGGCGCGTCGTAGTAATAAAATTGGTCGTACAGTCGCACTCGTAAACTATTGTGCGTTTTTATGATTCATCTCTGTGTTTGCTGAAGCCCTCACTTGGGAAGACGGTACGCTCTCGTGCTAAAGGCATATATCGTAAAACTTCTATTGTTTTGAAATTACCAAGCGAAAGTACCTACGGCTTTTTCATAAACGTTGTCGTGTACGCCTGTAAAAGTTGGATGTAAAACGTTATATCCATAGAAAACTGTGGTGGTGCTTAAGGATAATAAATTCGTGTTTCACTTCGGCATTATATTCTAAAGAATAAATCTTATAGTGAATTTGAATAAATACTACAAATGTCCATTCCAAAATTATGGCAATTATAAGTTCCTCTTTCATTTCAGAAGTGAATTCTCCAGCAAGTATCATCGAGTACAAACCACGAGAAGCTAAATGAAATTCTACAGTAATCAACTTGTTTCTGGCCATTCGCTTTCGCAAACACCAGCGTGCATGACTATACAGCGAGTGCGAAATTTGTGCAGTGCCGTCTAAGTAAATTTGGTCATCTCACCCAATCTGTGTTTACGAGGGGTCAGTCTGCGTGAGCCATCGAGATTTGAGGGCCAGCCAGCCAGCCCTAACGATGAATCATTGTCGCGAAGACATCCCTTATTTAATTTTCTCTCTGTTTTACGTGTGTTTTTCTTAGTCACCCTTAGTTACGTGTGTTTCGATAGGACTTGGTGAAAACTATTGTGTTTGGTCACGTTCTTTTTTGTTTGTTCAATTTAAGTTATTGATAATACAAATACGATGCACGTCGAATATCTGTATCAACTAGACAGTGTATATGTCACCGTAAAATTGTCAAACACGTTATATTACAATATAACGTGTTTTTTCTCGCGATATTGTAATGTCTCGAATTATTGTCAACTGAACATACGGAAGTATCTCTGCCCCCATAATCGGGACTTGGGGCACCCCCCCGTTAGGTTAGTTAGGTTCCTTTAAACCCTGCACTCGGAAATAGGGGCCCCGCGAAGCGGGGCTCCGTCGAGTACGCTTTTTAGGGGGAATATAAAGTGTTTTAAGGTTACGTTATATTAATCGGTATTTCTCAGGAATGGTGCATTATCTTTTCATGAGAGTTGTGCCACTGGGCAAGGGGTACCCCTCCTTCCCTCCACACCGCATAAGTTGACTACCATCGCATGCATTTCACGAAAAATAATGCGTTTTGTTGTAAGCAGTATGTTCATTTGACAATAATTCGAGACTTTACAATATCGCTAGAGATATTACAATATTACGAATTTGACAATTTTACGGTGACATATACAAACCTACAGACATTTATAATGCACTAGCTTCTGCCCGCGACTTCGTTTGCGTGAAGTTTTGATATCGCAACGCATCGCCTGCTCAACGGAAGCTTTTTTCCCTCTTGTAACATTTTTTATTACTGCTCCGCTCCTATTGGTCATAGCGTGACGTTATATAGACTTTAGCATTCCTCGATAAATGGACTATACACCCCGATTTTTTTTTTAAATTCGAGCTGGTAGTTCCTGAGATTAGCGCGTTCAACCAAACAAACAAACAATCAAACTCTTCTGCTTTATAATATTAGTATAGATATAAGCATAGTATATTATACCTACCTGGCTAGTGTCCGCAAATCAACATCATGAGTGTGTTGATCATTCTGCCTCCTTAAGATTTGATTGAATTGATAAACTCAAAATTGAGAACCATTAAAAATACACATTATCCTCAAACAAATTGGCGTGAAGAGACATAACACCTAAGGTAATTGTATCTTTTTCTATTGGCTGTGTATCAATGAGGAGCTTGTGACTAAATAATATCAGCCGCTCGGGTCGGTCTTTAGGTTAAACCGTGCTTGCCTAGGTTGGTCTGTGGATGGGTGACCACCACCCACCACAAACCGAGTTTCCTCCGTGCCTCGGAAAGCATCACGTTAAGCAGTTGGTCCCGGCTGTCATTTGTAAATCTATGACAGTCGTTACAGGTACTCAGTGCCCCAAAAAGTCTGACAACCAGTCTTACCAAGGGGTATCGTATTACTCAGGAAGCGACTGTCTATCTGACCTCCACACCCCAGTTGGTTGTGGAGCTCCATGTAAAGTACTGGTAAGTGCAGCTGCATCAGGTTATACTGGAAGCCAACCCCGACATAGTTGGGAAAAGGCTAGGCAGATGATGATGTGTATCAATAAATGGGAAAACAAAAAAACCCTGTGCTGTAAATATTAAAGTTTCTCATAATTACTTCCAGCCATTATTAAAATGTATTAAAGCCTAACGCGAACACATCTAAAACAAAAGCTCTGCAAATTATCAGACATGTTTGTCACTTAAATTGGAAGCTCTCTTAATCCCTTAGGGGGTGTAGGCTTAAGATAAACGCACGTTACATACCCTCGGGGTATTCGTCGATGTTCTACGGAACCCTAAGACAGCATCGGCGGCCATATTTCTCTTAGGCCGTCAACACACGATCGTTTAAGTTCGGAGCGGAAATCTGCCAGCCGCAGCTATTACCGCCATCGACACTAGGCTTTATTTAGCGTGAAAGTTTATAGTAAAGGGTAATGTAGAACCTACATGAGATCGGGAGCAAAAACTTCTTTATTTAACTTTATCTAAAACTATTGTGCTTTTTAGAGGCCACGTTTTCTTAGCTATAATATTCATTGATTATTTAAATATGTCATTCGTTTCGTTGTTAAAGGACCTACTTTTACCTACCAAGGCGTCTTGTGAGTTTTCAGAATGAGACTGTCATTTGTAGTTTTGTAAATAGGTCGGTATTTTGTTTTTTTTTTGCATTGTGCGAGATTAGGGTTGCTAATACCCGGACTTACCAGCCAGTTTGGCCGGACATGTGTTTAAAAAGGCCGGACACCCTATTTTATTGAGGATTTTGTGTCTCAGTATTAAAGTACGACAAAGAAATTGTACCTACTCATGTAAAATCAAGGTTCAAAATCAGTTCAGCAAATCGAATGAAATCGAATTATTATAAATCAGTCAAATAAATGTCTAGATAAACATCTATCAGCATTCTTCGATTCTAATGAAAGGCAATTACACAAATAAATCTAATATACCTGCTATTTCGTCCCAAAGCGAAACAAAATAAAAAAACAATCTAAACAAAACTAATTCTCTTTAAGTTAGCGAAAAAAGCCTAACAAAAACCGGACAAGCCGGACAGGCAATCCAAAAGCCTAACTGTGTCCGGTTTTATCCGGACGCCTGACAGCGCTATGCGAGATGGATAAAATTCATAATATAACCTTAACCAACCTAATTGATGTAGTTACATATCAAAACAATTGAAGATTTTTAAGTGTGCCTTAAAAAGACTTCGCTGATCGTTTTTGACTTCGTTGAATGAGCCTTCAGACCCAAATAACAATTGATGTGAATGTATTTATTTATTACTCAAGAGAAGCTCTTGAGTCACGTACCCACGTAACAATATTTCGTTTTTATGTGGAGGCCGTCGATATTTTGCGATGATTTCTGATGTGTCAGACATAGGGGAAGTTGTTGATTTCCACTTATTGAGAGTGGCGTTATTCACAAAGGTAATAAAATGTAGTTCGAGGATATTTTCATAATGACATTACGTCTGTGATCTCAAAACCCTAATACTACCGTGCAAATTAGAAGTGCAGTAAGGAGGTGTTAGTAGTTTCGAGTAAATGGCGCCTAAAAATGTTTACTTTTATTTGTTTTTTTTAGGAATGCTTTTGAAGTTTTGCAAAAATGTTTTGAGTTATATGTAAGTATAGCTGAATATGCATTATTTCGTAAGAACTAACCATATAGTATAGTTTAATACAGCAATTTTAAAACCCTTACTGCGTTTCTAATTAGCACGGCAGAATAGTACACCCACATTTCGCCGGTTGTCTGTCAGGGGTGAGCTTATTGAAATCAACCGGGACAAATCCAGACTTCGTGGCTGCTACCGCAAAATTCCTGATGGTAAACCCATTAGCACTTTGTCCATGGAATCCAATCCAGGACCTCATCCTCGAGCAGCTGTGCTTGCGACCCTAGTGGTTGCAACCAAGGAGACCGTCAAAAAAAACAAAATAAATTGAGTAAAAATTAGAAAGTTAAGACCCATCACTCAAAACCCAATCATAAAGTACAATATTTATTGATTTTAATTGGGGACTACTATATATATTGATTGTATACCACAATGTTAATTCAGGTACTATGTAAACAAAGACGGCGTCATTATAGGTATACAAAACAAGTCATAAACTATACATAACATACCATAGCGTCTAAAGTATCAAGACTATTCACAGAATTACCTTATTTCTATTCAAAAGGCTCCACCATGACCGATATAACCTCAATTAACCTTTCGACGTTTCGACGGACAAAACAAAAGACGGAGCCGAATAAACAAACCAACGAAAAAAAAAACTAAACCGAATACAAAATGAAATGGGCAAAGTAAATAACATAAAGTGGGACATTTGCATTTATGTTAATTTCGGGAAAATTTGTTACAACGCTCATATAATGCGCGCCCACGGGAGCTCCCAAATACAAGTTTCACGTACGACTCAGTCCGATGGAAAAATTAAATCCACGTTGTAATTCCGCGCTCGAATGGACAATTTGTTTATTAATTTACGGGGAATATTGCTTTCTTTGTAATTGGTAACACAAAAGCTGGGGATTTAATTGCTTTGTTGCTTGTCTGATTTTTGCATTGTTGTCAAAACCAAATAAACATATATTTTCTTTGTTTCAAAACTGTTATAAACTGTTATAACCTGTACTGAAATATTCTGTTACGAATCGGAATTAAATAATTTACTTTTCCTAATCAAAACAGAGTTCCAGGAATTCCTAGCTTTGTGAATGAACAAAATTCGGAGTAAAACCTGAACGAGTATTCAAAACACAGTCCATTCTATAGAATTCTAATAAATGGCAAAATGAAATTACTATGTAACTTCGTGGAGCATTTCCGACGTTTGGCCCCCAGGCTGGAACGGACCGGGGCTGCCTTCAGGCGGCTCCTGCCGCAGGCTCTACGCGGGGGTGGTGCGGTCCTTGTGTGGGCGCGTTCCTTGAGGTGGCGAGCCGCCCATTACCTGAACGCGCCCCAAAACAAAAAGTGGTGGCCGTAAGGATGGTCCGTGGGTACCGCACGATCTCCCGCGAGGCGGCGGGCCTGCTTGCCGGATTGCCGCCATGGGATCTGGAGGCGATAGTCCTCGCGCGCCTACACGTATGGCGCGCGGAGGTACTACGCCGCGGGGGAAACTCCGCTGCCGCCTCAAATTGCTGCTCAGCGGACTGACCTCCGGCGTGATCTCATGGCGACATGGAGAGAGCGACTGTCGCAACCCCGTGCAGGGCACGCCACGATAGTGGCGGTAAGTCCCCTCTTTGAGGAGTGGCTGGAGAGGCGACACGGCGTCCTCACCTTCCACCTCACGCAGGTCCTCACCGGACACGGATGTTTCGGGAGGTACCTGCACCGAATCGGGCGGGAGGAAACGCCCGGGTGTTTCCAATGCGAGGATCGACCGGAGGACACGGTGGAGCACACGGTGGAAGTCTGCCCTGCGTGGGCGGCGCACCGCTGTGTCTCGAAGACATGTCAGCACAATGGGAGGGGCCTGCAAGGGCCGAAGCCTGCAGGCGTTGCGGGCCTGTTTGCAAGAGATACCGCGGCCCCGGAACATAAAGGGCGAGGAAGGAACATGGATGGGTTTTAGTCAGTAAAAGTCTGACACTCCCTCCCGCTCCGCCCAGAGGGAGAAGTCATTTGATGATTTCCCATCCTAAAAAAAAAATATATATATATATAAAATCATACACATGTATTATACATATTGTAGAGATGTAAGAGAGATAGATCCCTAGTAGCAATTGCCGTTGGCTTCCTTATGCCAACAGTTGGGAATGTATTGGCAGACGGTTAGTTGTTCCGCCAACCTAAACTTAAAATAGGCCCATCGTCATAAACATGCACTATTTGCCCAACGAATAGCCAACAAAGGGCCTTCTGTTACTATTCCCACTGTTGGGAGATTTTGTATGCATTTAAATTACTAAAACAACATTGAGCCAACTATCGACAGGCCTGCAGCTTCTATTCCTACTGTTGGGAGTTTTTTGTAGGGATTTAAGTTATGATAACAACTTACATCGGTTCAACTTAAACCTTTCAATAGGCCTGTTAGGTATGATACGTCTTACAATTATTGTATTGTCGAACTTAAATCGTATCATATTTATTAGAGAGATTTGATCCATAAATGATTGAACCTATCGATTGATGTCAAAAAGGTATATTATTTTTTCGAACTTCAGCCGATCCATCCCGGGTTCGATTCTGGTTCGAAATATTTTTTGAAAATCTTCGAATGCAGATTTGTTTCTTTTTAAAAATAAAGGTATGTCTCCTTTGAGTAAAATTTGCGTTCTCCAGTATTTAGAGTACTTTCCCTCCAGGTGGCATTGTAAAATTCCACCCTGTTTATTATAGTCTAGTAAATATACAGGGTGTCTCATTCAAATCGGTCAGTATGGGAAAGTCTGAAACTATAAGACATACGAAGATCTGTTCTGAGGAACCATGTCATCGATTTTAATAACAAGAAAAACTGCATTCATACATTTTAAAAAACATCTGTACTCCGTTCGGGAATCGAACCCGGTTATTTTGAAAAAAAAACCTACTCTATTTCTATTCAGATATCGATCGTGTAGGTCTTAAGCAGTAAATGTCTGTGTGAAACATGATGTCTAAAATGAATAAAATGCATTGTTTCCACATACTTTAATTTATTTTAGTAGGTGCTTGAACTGACCACGTTTACAATATTAAACAAGTTCTGGTGTTTAAAATTGACTCTATGGTTGTTTGTACCTCTTTGCTGATGTTGCAACTAGATACATACACCGCTCTACATACATATGTCATGAGCATTGCATTAAACCATTCCGGAAGTTTTGTTATCTGCGATAATATTATCTAATATCGTGTTGAATGTTGTATTGAAAAAGACGGAGGTCACTTCGAGCACCTACTAAAATAAATTAAAGTATGTGGAAACAATGCATTTTTTTCATTTTAGACACCTTGTTTCATACAGACATTTACTGCTTAAAACAATACAACAATCACACAATCAACAATTACAATCGATATCCAAATAGAAATAGAGTAGGTTTTTTTTTTTCAAAATTATCGGGTTCGATTCCCGAACGGAGTACAGATGTTTTTTAAAATGTATGAATGCAGTTTTTCTTGTTATTAAAATCGATGACATGGTTCCTCAGAACAGATCTTCGTATGTCTTATAGTTTCAGACTTTCCCATACTGACCGATTTGAATGAGACACCCTATATATCACAACACTAAAGAAGATGACTTAATTCCCTTGTTGCTATGATTCGTCAGTATCTCGTAACTAATTGTTCTCAATTTATCTTACTTAGATATCTCACTAAGTGCAATCTTGTCAATGGTACTTGATATATTAACTTGTTAACATTGTACTGTGAGTGCAATCTAAGTAAAGGTACCATTATTCTGGGAAAGTAGACGCGTAAGTACAGCACGTTTTAGTTAGTATCTTTAAACTAGATGGCGTTGTACAATTACGTCACGTTTCTGAACCGCGGTGTTAAGATTCTCCCGCGTCGAATGACTCTCGCGCAGTATTGTAGTGAATTCATACGTACCTGTAATGAGGTAAACCGTGATCAAATAGGCGGTTCCCCCAGGGCGAGGCCTTCCCATTGAACTGCAGTCAGGTTGACCCTTGCGATTATCCCTAATGTGGATAACTCTGATGCGTAATTTCTTAAGCGTTCGCGCCGTCCCCCCAGAATTCTCACAAGTTGGGACTTCGTAGGCAATTCCACGCAGTTTATAATATATCCATATAGTCTTAGTCTATGATTCCACGTTAGCTCCATCTCCATCGCAAGTTGGACTTTCGTAGGCAAATCTTCGTTGGCCATCAGTTTTGGGCCCAACCCGCAAACTGCCCGCCAATTGTATACAATTGCCAACTAAACAGAGGTATGTGGCCCAACTAAATGCCAACAAAAAATGCTACTAGGGATAGTGTTAATAGACAAACTAAATTGTCGTAATAAGTGACAAAATAAAGTACCTATAATATAAGAATTTTTTGACTGAGAACCATTTTGACATTTGACGACCCGAATAGCGCAGTGGTTGTGACGCTGCCTTTCGTTTTTAGGGTCCTGGGTTCAAATCCCGGTAGGAGCCAATGTTTGTGTGTTGAGCATGGACATTTGTTTCCGAGTCATGGATGTTTATATGTATAACTAGCTTCTGCCAGCGGCTTCGCCCGCGTGAAGTTTGATTATTGTCCCATGGGATCTTACTACCGGAATAAAATGTATCCTATGTTTTATGTGGGTCATAGCGTGATGATATAAACGTAAGAGTAAACAAATATAATAATAACAAATCTCCGAACTGCTAAGCTATCGGGAGTTACACGTGTTATTGTGAGTCAACTATAAAAGATAGACATATGCTGTCGTGGGATATTTTTTATATAATTTTATGTGGAATATTTCCGTTATACATGATTTCTATGTAGCTTTAACCATTAAGGCTGCACACGCGACGGAAGCTAAAAAAACCAAGTTACTTCTCCCGTTTTCCCAACATTTCCTTTCACTGCTCTGCTCCTATTAATGGTAGCGTGATGAAAAGTATACTATTACCTGCTCAGGAGTATGTAGAATAATTGTACCAAGTTTCGTTAAAATCCGTCGAGTAGTTTTTTTTTCTATAAATAACATACAGACAGACAGACAGACAGACAGACAGACAGACAGACAGACAGACAAAAATTTTACTGATTGCATTTTTGGCATCAGTATCGATCACTAATCACCCCCCGATAGTTATTTTGTAAATATATTTCATGTACAGAATTGACCTCTCTACAGATTTATTATAAGTATAGATAAGTATCCATACCATTATATAAATGTGAAAGTAACTCTGTCTGTCTGTCTGCTACCTTTTCACGACAAAACGGCTGATCGGATCGTAATGAAATTTGGCAAGGAGATGTATTTCAACCTAGGGAAGGACATAGGCTATATATTATCACGCTAATTACTTACGGGGGTGAGCAATATTGAATTTCGTCTATAGCTTTCAACTGTTTGACAACTGACAACTGTCATAACATGCATTGTAATAGAATAACTATTTTAGACGAATTGTCACGAGAATAAATAGCCCGTCGGTGACGGCAACCGCCTTCCGAACAGTGAGTCGCAAGGTCAAGCCTCAGTACAGACATAAAATACTTTTTGATTTTGTGTAATGCTGTAAGATTTCTGATAATAACTTTGGTTCGCACGTTTAAAAACCCCACCCGGTTTTCACTTTTTGTAACAAATAATTTTGTTTTTTTAAAGCTTACATATTTCCAAATAATTTTTTTATACATATTTTTTTTAACACTTAAACGACAGTTTGGGAATCATTTATTTTAAATAATAAATCTGTACAAAAAACGCTTAAACTGATAAAGGATCACTCACAGAACCCTTTTTCTACTATTTCTTAAACTTTCGTCGGTGTCTGTGTGTCTCAACGTAGCCCTTTTACGTGTAAATTATAAAACCAATGTGGTTTGATTTAATGCACAAATTATTATTGTGCATAACTTAGAGAAAGTTTTGGTTTTTGTTACTTTGCAATCGGTGCTCTCCATCAAAAGATATATGACTTTAAAGTTTTTAAGGAGAACTTATCATCGTGATCTAAGAATACATGCAATGACATCTATGAAACCAAAATGGTACTAATGAATAAAAATCACAAGATAGAGGAGAAGAGAAGTGAGTAGAGTGTTTGTTCGACCGCTTTCCATGCATATGTTTTAGCAGTTTAACTTCGTGCTCTATAAATGGCGTTGTTCATTTGACTCCATTTTCTGAATCACGCTGTTATTGGGAATGACTTCTCCCGTGTCAGATGTCTCAAGTTTGGTTTTTTGGAAGAAGTTCTCAATTCAACGCCTGTTTTTCTTTATGTAGATACCTATATTATGCCTGAGCAATACTCAAACAACCGATGATGAAGTCGCACGAGACCGGTCAATGTGGCGACACTTGATAGGCCTATGTCCAGCAGTGGACGTCTTTCGGCTGAAATAATGATGAATAATGATAATTCAAATGGAGTAGGGTAGGACACCTAGCAAGGCGCGGTGATGTCAGGTGGAGTAAAGCTGTGACCAAGTGGCATTCTAGAAATCCAAACAAGTTTTGGTCGTCCAGCGGTGAGATAAGCAGACGATATTGTTGCCATTGCGGAAATATCCTGGATGAGGCTGGCACAAGAGCGTGGAGCTTGGCACAAACAAAGAGAGGCCTGTACCCAGCAGTCGGTGAAGTCGGACTATGGATGATGATGATGATGACGCATAACTTTTTCCAGAGAAGTCCGATTTTCATGATTATTTTTATTGAAAAGCGTGTTTAGTAAAGTTTGTCGCATTTTTTATTGAAAATAGTTGTATTCGAATTCATGTGCGTATTGTATAATCATCGCTTGCTGAAACAACGTTAGGAAACCAACATGCCTGAGAGACATTTGGCATGTTAAGCCAAGTCAGAGGCCCATGGGCAGCATAAAAACTCTTACACCAGGTTAGGCAACAACACGATAAGGAAGGAAAGATCGTTTGCTTCGGTGAAGAAAGACATCGTGAGAAAACCACAGCATACCTGAGAGTTATTTCTCGACGGCCTAAAACTCTGACAATAGGTTAGGCACTAACCACACGATAAACAAGAAGATCGTTTTGGGGCTTATTTCATAAACCTTTTTGACAACTTTAGACCTGTCTGAAGTGTGACTATGATCAGTTACAGCAGCTATATCGTGTGTGGGCTCATTTCATGCACCTTGACATAAACTTTAGACCTAGCTAGAGTATGAGTATTATTGGAGGTCTGACGATGGAGACGAAAGGCAGTCATAAGAGGTCCGCAACTCTTCAAATCGGCTCTATCGTGTTTAAGGCTCATTTCGTGCATCTTGATAAGAACTTTAAACCTAGCTGGAGCATGACTGTCATCGATGGTCTAACAATGGAGACTGAAGGTATTAGCAAGAGATCCTCAACAGTTAACAGCAGCTAAATCGTCAATGGGCTCACTTAATGCACCTTGATGAGAACTTTAGACATTGCTAGAATATGACTGTCATCGAAGGTCTCATGATGGAGGCTTGGAGACGAAAAGAATTTGCAATAGGTTTTGAAGAGTTTACAGCATCTACATCGTATTGTGTTGACCTGCCTGGAGTATGACTACCATTGAAGGTCTGACTTTGGAGAAGGAATCTGCCTTCCTTCTCCAAAGTCAGAACTTGCGAGAGGTCCGCAACAGTTTGAAGCAGCGTTGACGTGTCTCGGCTCATGTCATGCCACTTGATGAGAACTTTCGACCTAGCTGGAGTATGATATTGTCGAGTGTCCAAGGATAGAAACGTAAGGCTGTCGAGGGAAGAGTCCTTATTTGGAAAAACATAAGTTGAATATTTAGGCGTTTAATGTAAACCTATTCGAGAAAAAATAAATTGTTACTGACTTCAATCTGTACTAATATTATAAAGTTGCAGAGTTTGTTTGTTAGGTTGGTTGAACGCGCTAATTTTAAGACCTGTTGGTTCATCTTACGCAGACGAAGTTGCGCGGGTCAGCTAGTGTATTTATAAATAAAAAAGTATATACGTAGTATATCAACTATCTAGTGTCCACGACACAAGCTTTGCTTAGTGTGGCACTAGGTGGCGCTGTGTGTTAATGTCTAGCGATATTTATATTTAAGCTTTAAGTTTTTTTTTTTAATTTTGTACTTGTTGGTTGAGGTTAATTCAATGAAAAAATATTAAACTTTTATAGTTATGCGCAACGGAAAAATAAACATTTTAATTCAACTATACAAATACAAAAATTGTGCAGTTGAATTGTCAATACGAAAGATTTTTTATTTCATCATGGTCCATGGAATTTCTCTTGGTCCAAACCAGAATTGGTGGATTGAGTTGCCAATGGATTTTGGACTAGCAGCGGAGGCAGGTGGTGAGAAAATTAGTCACCCATATGCAGACTCTGTGTAACGAAGTTCCGTCCAGGACAGGGCACTTCGAACCTTATTGTAGTTTGGTGCCGCTCAAGAATTCTCCGTTTTTGCACCCTAAGCTATACTGATATTGACAGGATCATCATCATCTGCTTAGCTTTATCCCGAACATGTTGAAGTCGGCTTTCAGTCTTACCGAATACAGGTGAATACCAGTATTTACATGATAAAGACATGAGTGAGTGTAAATAGGAATCGTATCACGAAATTATTTCTGCTTGGTCTTCTTTTATTTAAAAATGCTCAAAAAAGTTTGCAATACTAATAAATAAAAGAAAACACGTCTTGTTTCATGCTGCTTTTCAATCCCCAAAGACTGAACTCCGGTCCATTTATTAGCTAACTAGCTGACCCACGCAACTTCGTCTGCGTCACATAAGAGAGAAAAACTAAATGAAAAAATTCCCCGTTTTTGCAACATTTTTCATTCCTGCTCCGCTCCCATTGTTCGTAGCGTGATGTTATATAGCCTAAAGCCTTCCTCGATAAATGGACTATCTAACACAAAAATATTTTTTCAATTGGAAGCAGTAGTTCCTGAGATTAACCAAACACACAAACAAACTCTTCTGCTTTATAATATTAGTATATGTTCCGTACGGGGATGGATGGTTGTTGATTGAAACGATCTGACTCCAAATTAAAAACTATAATCAAGGTTCCACAATGTAGACCGCGGCCGAAAGTATATAAAAAAATTGTATGAACGCGAATGCGTGTGCTCGCTAAGGCGGTTGATAGTAAGTAGCGGGCCAGGTCGACCGCGTCCCGCGCGCCCTCCCTCAGGCGCTAGTGATGCGCCGGAACATCCTCCGGGGCCTTGGAAGCTGCTGCTTCCAAAGTGGGAACTGCTGCTGGCTCCAGCAACGGGCATAGGTACTTGATACCTCGTCGGTACGTGCCAGTCGTAGTCTTCACCTCTGCCACGCGTGCCACTCCATCCTTGCCCGGGAAGAGACAAACCACTCGCCCCAACTTCCATTGCATAGGTGGAGCATTCTCTTCCTTTAACAGGACCAGGTCTCCAGGCTGTATAGATATGCTAGGAACACCCCATTTGTGTCTCTGCTGTAAATCAGTCACATACTCCAGCTGCCAACGTTTCCAAAACTGCTGACGAAATGACTCTAACCGCAGATATCTGTCTGTTTTATTGAAGCCGGTTTGCTCCAAATCTTGTGATGGTAAGGACGTCAATGGTTTTCCTATTAAAAAGTGCCCTGGAGTTAAAGGATGTAGGTCATCGGGACTAGACGATAAAGGACAAATGGGACGACTATTTAAGATCGCCTCGATTTGGCTAAATAGAGTTGCCAGCTCTTCAAACGTTAGGTGCGTCTGTCCTAAAATGCGTTTTAAGTGATGTTTAGCTGACCGTACGCAGGCCTCAACTAGACCTCCGAAGTGTGGGGAATACGCAGGCTGGAAATTAAACTTAATGCCTTCTCCGGAAGAAAACTCCCTCACGTCATCAGCACTAGAAGTTAAGAAGTCTCCCAATTCTTTCGCGGCTGCGACAAAATTACGGCCGTTATCGGAAAAGAATTCTACAGGCTTAGGAAAGCCTGTACCGCCGCTGGCCGTGGCAGAGGACTGCGACAGATAAATCGACGCAAAGCCAAGATGAAGGCATCCTTTGAGAGCTCGCTGACGGCCTCTAAATGAACACACTTATACCTAAGGCATACGAATATACAAAGATAACATTTCGTTATTTTACATCCCCTTCCCTTTCTGTCGGTTATTAAATACGGTCCGGCAAAATCGACAGCTGCGCTAGCAAAGGGATAACCGGGATTTACACGTTGTTCAGGTAATGAGCCCATAAGAGGGCTCGGTGTCTCACCCCTAACTCTTGTACACCTAACACACTGTCTCGCAGTGGTACGAGCCAAGTCTCTGCCAGCAATAGGCCAAATGGATTCTCTAATGGTGTAAAGCAATAGCTGGGGGCCAGCATGAAGAAGTCGCAGGTGTTCTTGTTGAAATAACAATTTAGTAAGCCTATGTTTGGCATGAAGCAACATTTGATGGCGTGTATCAAAGGGATAGCAAGACAGAGTCAAGCGTCCACCAACTCTTACTATGTTTTCACCGTCTAAGAACGGATTCAATGAAATCAACTGACTTTTGGAGTTCAGAACTCCTTTAGTACGAAGAACTTTGATATCCTTTGCAAAACTATCAGCTTGAGACAAATATACAAGTTTTCGAAAGGAAAGAGAGAGTTCATCAGGCTGTAAGGCACCTACCTTTTTATTGTTTACATTTCTGCAATTGTAAATAAATCGAAGCAAGTAACTGAACACACGCTGAATGAATTTTAATTTTGAATATCGATTAAAGTCTAGCAATGATTGCTTACTAGTTTCATTTTCATTTATAGTGTTAACATGGACTTTAACTTCAGGCAGCTCAGGAATATTATTATTATTCGAATCAGACGATGGCCACAAAGACTCATGCTGAATTAAAAAGCTAGGACCATTCCACCATATATCTAAATTATTATTTTTTATTAAAGCTACGCCACGCGAAGCTAAGTCTGCAGGATTGAGGTGAGTGGGAACATGACGCCATTCGGAGTCTTTTGTTAGCTCTAAAATCATTGCAACCCTGTTAGCTACAAAGGTTTTTAATTTATCGTACCTTGTACCTAGCCAAGCTAACGCTATAGATGAGTCACTCCAGTATATTTTACGAACAATCACACAACGCAGGGCGCGTTCCACGGCGTCCGCGAGCTGGGCGCCCAAAAGACATGCACACAACTCCAGGCGCGGAATAGTTGTCGGCTTAACCGTGGCCACCCTGGCCTTGGCGCAAAGCAGTCGTACTGTGATGACGCCTCGCTTATCAGTGGATTTTAAATAAACACAGGCTGCATAAGCCGTCTGTGAAGCGTCACAAAAACAATGCAGTTCTATATGGGTATATGTTCTTTACATAAAACATGCCTTGGAATGCGTAATTCATGAAGATGCTTCATGTTGTTGACGAATGATAGCCATGATTGGCCGATTTCATGGGGCACTGGTTTATCCCAGTCAATTTTTTGTATCCATAATTTTTGGATCAATATTTTAGGCTTAATTGTAAAAATACTTAACATTCCAAGTGGATCAAACACTTTACATGATTCAGATAATATTGATCGTTTAGTAATTTTAGGTTTATTTTCATAATTTGTAGGAAAATGTATGAAATCTTCCTTAGGATCCCACCCGACACCTAACGTGTGTGACGATGAACTAATGATGAGATCCTTTTGTGAATTCTCCTGATCAACCAAAATTGACGGCAAATTTGAACGATACTTTCTTAAGTTAAAACACCCAGCAGCGAGTGCATTATCTACAGATTGTTTTATATACAATAAATCGTCTTTATCGTCACTTCCGGTTAATAAGTCATCGACTACGAAGTCGTTTTGAATTATTTGTTTTATTTTGCTATCGCAACAGTCCTCACCAAGCTGCCATAGACAACGAGTACTTAAGAAACTGGAACTGGTCAAACCATAAGTGACCGTATGGAGCCTTAATGACCTTATAGGTTCTGTGCTATGATTGCGCCACAATATCAATTGCAGGTCTCGATCACTGTCTTGAACTTGTACCATTCTGTACATTTTTTCGACATCGCCTGATAACACGTACGAATACTGCCGAAATCGAAGCAATATATTAAATAAAGAGTCTTGAATATGTGGACCTGCACTTTGTAAATCATTTAATGAGTAGCCAGACGTCGTTTTAGCACTACCATTAAAAACAACGCGTAATTTTGTCGACTCACTGGACGGACGTAAGACAGCGTGATGAGGAATGAAGTAAGACTGCTTAGGAATCAATTCACTGGACTCGGATAAATGACCTAACTCTGCAAACTCTTGTATAAACTGTGAGTACATATTTTTAAGGTTTTGATCTCGCGCGAACCTTTTTTCAAGTGATAAAAATTGTCGTTTTGCTAAATTAAAGGAATTTCCTAAGCAATCCGGTTCTGTTACAAGAGGCAACCTGACGTGAAAACGACCATTTTCGTCCCGGTAGGTATATTTTACAAAATGGTTTTCACACTCAATTTCCTCGTCAGTTAATTGATTACTATTTTGAGGAATTTGCTCTAATGCCCAAAGTTTTGTTAACTCATCATTTAATGCTTCATTGGAAATAGTTTCCTTACTTGAATTAAAAACAAGATGATGACATTGTACAGTGTTGATAAGGCATTTGCTGTTGGATATGAACGGACCAGTCAATAACCAACCTAGCTTGGATTTAAGAGCAATGGGTTGGTTTGGGCCCAGTACTAATTTGTCGGATTCAATCAGAGTCCAAAACAAATCGGCACCTATGAGCATGTCTACAGGCGCACTCTGATTGAAAGTAGGGTCAGCTAATTTAATGTTGCTTGGCAAATTTATTGATGATGCATTAAATGTTTTGTTGGGCAAATTTCCTGAAATGTTAGGTAGTACAAGGCATGAAATATTTGCTTCAAAATCGTTTTGCTTTGACTTTAACTTTACACCACAACGTTGCAAGGAATTAGAAAGAGGTTGATTACCTACACCTACAATGTCGACACGGGTTGGCTGAGGAGTCAAGTTTAATGCATTTTTAACCTTATTTGTTATTAGAGAAGTTTGACTCCCGCTGTCCATCAAAGCTCGAATTGTCAGGCATTGGTTTGTGTTTGGATTATATACATCTATCAAAGCAGTTGAAAGTAATACATTATTATTAGATGTAACTGACATACTCATGACATTGTCGCAGTCCCCCTCTAGTCCCTCGACCTCACTTTCTGTCGTAGCAATGATTGCGTGTGATTCGGAGGTACTTACAGCCTGAGAATGCTCTTTGTGCAACAAAGAATTGTGTCGCCCTTTACAAGAAGAACAAGGACCCAACCTGCATTGACGAGCCGAGTGACCTTTGCGCAGACAGTTGAGGCACAACTTCAACCGCAACACTTCAGTTACCCGCTCATCAACGGGCTTGCCCAAAAAAGAAGCGCAGTCGTACAGGCGATGGCTGCCGTTGCACAGGACACACGCCACAGAAGTGGATGCAGTCGAGGCTGAAACTGCGAATGATTTTATGTGGGACTTTTCAGATTTATGAAAAGATGACGGCGAGTGTGATTCGCCTTTATAATTGCTGTGGCGTTCGGGCTTATTAACATGTAGGGATTCTAGAACATCCGAACGACCTTTCAAAAACTGGAAGAAATCATCTAAAGAAGGGCTTTCACTAATAGTATTTTTATGTTCTTCCCATTTGACACTAGTGAGACTGTCGAGTTTTGCCGCAACCAAATAAACAACCAACGAATCCCAGGATTCGGTTTTTTCACCCAGCGTATTTAGTGCGCGCAGATTCTTCGAAACGTGATCAATGAGAAATCGTAAACCTTTGGCGGAATCGCGATGTACTGGCTGGATGCTGAACAAAGAATGCAAGTGGTTGTTTATTAGCTGTTTTTTATTATTATATCTCTTACAGAGGAGATCCCAAGCTTCCTTATAGTTAGCCGAACTCACCTCTAAATTACTGATGACGCGAGAAGCTTCTCCTTCAAGGTAAGAATTTAAATAATAGAATTTATGAATTGGTTCAATTCTGTCATTTTTGTGGATAAGAGAAGTGAACATATCCCGAAATTCGAGCCATTTATAGTAAGTTCCGTCAAAATTCGCCACTTTAATAGTTGGTAATTTAAAACCCATTGAATTGCAATTTTGATTACCTGAATTACGACAGGTTTGATCACATGTATGACAGTTTGATTCAGATTTGCCACATTCAGATTTGTTAGATTTGAATTTAGTTTCATGTTGCTCAAGTAAACATTGTGTCTTTGCGATAAGTAATGAAATGTCGGACTCCATTTCTTCCCTAATGTCTAGTTCACCTTCCAAATTATCTTGATTTGACAATTCTATCTCTGATTGCAATTCATCAAAGTGCGCAAGCATTTCGCGGAGCCGCTCGAATCTCTGATTAATCACATAGTAATCACTTCGTGAAATAGATGCACACTCAAGGAACGGGTTTAAAAAATTCCTATACTTCGTAATGCGACCCTTGACAGAGCTTCGTTTGGCATTTAAATCCTTTAAACTACAATTAAAACTTGGTTTTGGAATATTTAGCCTTAACAAACCTTCTTGAGGGGATTTAGGGGCTAGTTCTCCACTTTTGACAGACATATTGATTACAAGGAACTCACAACACAGTAACTGAACCACAAACAAACAAAATAACGATAAAACAATACGGAAAATACGTCACTTTAAGCCTGTTTACGCCCCAACACCAAGTAGGTACTCGCTGGGCCAGCGCCGGCGCAGATAAGAAACAGCTGATGCACTCACAAGCAGCCGAGCCGCACCCGTAAGCAACTGGAATGTACAATTAGTTTTTATTTTAACAAATGTATTAAACCTTTACGATTATAAAACGATTGGGACGTTGTCTGTATGCAAAAACAAACTGTTGAAGTACCTACGTATTATGTTTCGATAAAAGAAGATTGAAATTACTTGCAAATAATAGTTTCACGTTTTAAACACTTAATTACTTACTTGTTGTTCAAGTAGCTTTGTAAATAGCGTATAGCATAACAATGGGCTGCGCGGCTAAGCATGAATAGTTGCAATAAACAAAGAAGGAAGCAGCGGCAATGCTATTCAGGCAAATAAGACGAAAAAGATCAATGTAGGATGAAGTTTGAAAAGGATATTACAAGTAGGAATGAATGATTGATTGGGCACTTTCCTGGCTAAGCTGTAGCTGCGGCGCGTACTTATGTAATGTATGTCGACTGACCGGTTGGCTTCAAGCTGGTTATACCGATATTTGTTATAAACATTCACTGTCTTGTCTTATAAATTCCGATTTCCTGCGACGTTCCAGTGTATGTATCCCAAACGACGATCGAAAACACTGCAGCTGCGACAGGGTCCAAAGGTCGGCGCTGGGGAAATGTTCTCGCAATTATTCTTCCGTTCCGTTCTCGTTCCGTTGGATCACGTCGGGGTCACCAATGTTCCGTACGGGGATGGATGGTTGTTGATTGAAACGATCTGACTCCAAATTAAAAACTATAATCAAGGTTCCACAATGTAGACCGCGGCCGAAAGTATATAAAAAAATTGTATGAACGCGAATGCGTGTGCTCGCTAAGGCGGTTGATAGTAAGTAGCGGGCCAGGTCGACCGCGTCCCGCGCGCCCTCCCTCAGGCGCTAGTGATGCGCCGGAACAGTATAGATTTACTATTTTCAGGGCTGCAGCGCTTTGTGATCGTAATGTACTGTCAAACACTCTTTGTAAGTTACTTTAATGAGCAATTTCAGCTGCGGAAAACTGGGAACGTTGAACAATTACCAAACGCTACTTTTACCCAAGAGCTAGGGTTCTAATTAATTGAATTTACAATTAAGTTTTTAATTAATTGAATTTACAATTAGCCTACGTTTACGTATGTAATGAACCACAGGTTAGGTTTTACGGGACAGTGAGTTGTAATTACTTTACTGTAATGTTGTGGTTCTGTTGTTGGTTCCTGTGTTTGTAAAAGCTTTGGTCTTTGAGGCCTATTATGTATAGAACTGCATTGAAGTAAGATATGGCAAGAAAGGAGGTGTCTCATGAGATGATGACTAATAGAAATGTTAGTGACAAGAAGAGAAGACATGCTGCATCGACTCCTAATGAATTGAGATAAGGGCAAGAGAGTGATGATGATTTATAGGGCTCAGATTAATATTTAAATACATATTTTTTATTTGAACCATTTTCATTCATTATTATTTTGGTTTTCTCCATAAATTTTGATGTTTTAAGCTGGGAAATGAGGGTTTTTGAATCCATGTTTTTCCATATTTTAAGGTTAAGACCATATTTCCTATTTTAAAAATTAAACTAGCAAAAACTGCATAATTTTTGCTTCCGTAACGCCCCGCGCCGTGAAGTGGGAATAAAGATGAATTTATAAAAAATAAATTGTCGTTGCGTGGCATTCACGGATGTAGGTAGAGTCGTGCGGAACTCGTGCGCCATTTTTCTATACATGCAAATATGGTCTATCCTCGAAAAAAATAAAGAATTTACGACGCTACAAAAAAATAACAATGTTCTAAGTGGAGCACCAAACGGAAATCCAGAGGACTATATTCGCAGTTGTGCAAATTTAAGTTTGCGCTAGTTACTTCCTGTGACTTAGAGAGGTCATTCAGTCAACATATAGCGTTTTTCCGATCAAACAGGAGCTCCAATTTTGAAAATTTTAAGAAATATTGTTGTACACTGCAACAACTCGAATAACGAGACTAAATTTTAGCGAAACCATTTCATTTCGTTGATTTTATATATTTATTTTTTCAATCAATTATGATATAATAAAGTGTTTTATGTTTAGTAATAGTTGTCTTTTTTAGTCAATTTTTTTCCATATTTCCTTTTTTAGACCCATATTATAAAGGGTGTAAAACACCTCTTCACGGAGCCGAAAGGCACGCGTTCTCCCCATCATTGCAATCATTTTTTTTTTCTACACCATACCTGGGAACCTTTTAGTTACTACGGAGATATGGGGGGTCAAAGTTGCAACTTTTTGATGAGGTTTTTTTTAATACAAGTTTTTTTTGTAAGAAATTGTAAGTTTTAACACCTCCACGACCCCCATACTATTCAATCCATCCATCAGCACAATGTTTTAAGTGCGTTACATTGAGTTCTACCACAAAACATCATTTATAACCTCAAAAATACATGATTAACGAATGCTTGGTTAACGGCTTTGTGATGAGGTGGTTTACACCCTGTATGTATATAGTTTGGGTGTTTTGGCACATATTAATCCGAGCCCTAATGATGTATATAGGAGTACATAGAATTAACTCTACTGTCAGATTCTCTTGGTGTATGTTGCTATTCAGGATTTATTTAAGTTGATATTTGCAACACTAAAATGCTATTTGAACATAGATCAAAGGGTCTTCTGTTTAGTTGCTCGTACGAAATCCATTATTAAAATTAATAATGGAATCGACCTCAAACGCCTAAATTAAGATGAATAGCGTCCATTGTATTGAATAGTTTCAATATTAATCAAAATTCAACATGCCATAGAACACAATTTGACGCGAGTGCAACTGACGTTAGCCGCAAGGGTTTAACCAACCCTGTGACTGCTACCGTCCTTCATAATTAATCGGGAAACGGGTTGCGCGGTAACAAACGGGAAACACGGTTCGAGCGACATTTTATCCGATGACCGAACATCGTTCTCTGTTATTTCAATGGGAGATTGAGGCTTTTGTGTTTTTTGAGAGTCCAATTTAGCCTGTGGCGATTGAATGGGTTAAAACTCCTATTACGTGAAGTGGAGTGAAAGCGGTGGCCTTTTCACACGTGGGCGATAGACGAACTGGTAGGCGGCCTCCACAAAAAATAGACACGTTTTTGAGGTAGATTCACTTTGGTCAGATTGATGGTCAAATGAACAAAAATTGTGAACGTGTGTCCACTCGTTGTTTTCTTATCTTCAGCAAACGTTTCATCTATGTATTCAGGGTTAAACATCCTCATCACCTCATCACGAAGCCGTCAACCAAGCATTCTGTAAATCAAACTAAGTAACTTTACGCAAACATTATTGTTAGGAAACAAATTTTTGGCGTTTACCCCGAAAAAAAGTTGTTTCCCTGCAATAATTTTTCATGTTGAACTTTTAATCATGTTTTGTGATAGAACTCAATGTAACGCATTCAAAACATTGTGCTGACGGATGGATTGAATAGTACGGGTGTCCAGGAGGTGTTTAAACTGAAAATCTTTATAATAAAAATCTGTATTACAAAAAAAAAAACTAAAAGTTGTAACTTTGTCTCCCAATATCTCCGTAACTGGTTCCCAAGTATGGTGTTTAACAAAAAAAAAAAATCGCAATGTCTCGAAGAATAAGTGCCTTTCGGCTTCGTCAAGAAGTGTTTTACACCATTGATTGTGTTTTAATCCGTAGATACCTAGAGGTTTACTAAAAGAATATGCATGAGAGTGTATTCGAGGTGTTCCTTGTACATTTAAGAAGATTCTATGCAGTTCACCATCGAGTTTAATTTTCTCCCAAACAAACTTGCAGTGGAACGGAACGTTGCCTGAATTTAGTTTGGCATGCAACTAAACACAACACCGCAGATACTCATGCTTCGACAATATTTGTCGAACGTGACTATCCGCTGCAATTTGGAATTATTTTGTAAACAAAAAAACACAGAACTGTAAATATATGTATCGTATTGTAAATGACACGGTTTTTGGAGTTACCCTAATTTCGTTTTGGGTCAAATATAATTGGGACGCTTTGTTATTTCTGTATTTTAATTGTTGTTGTTTACATTTTAATATAATTATTCGAATGTTTTATGTATCTGACGACTCGAATGGCGTAGTGGTAGTGAGGCTGCCTTACGTTTATAGGGTCCTGGGTTCCAATCCCGGTAGGAGCAAATGTTTGTGTGACGAACATGGACATTTGTTTCCGAGTCATGGATGTTTATTTGTATAATAAGTATGTATTTACAAACAAAAAAGTATATTATGTAGTATATCAACTATCTGGTGTCCACGACATAAGCCTTGTTTAGTGTGGCACTCGATGGCGCTGTGTGTTAATGTCCAGCGATATTTATTATTATTTTATTATCCCGTTAGTGTTCCTTTTTAAAACAAGTAATTTAATTATACTTAAAGCCAATGCTTAATTGCCATTGCAACTTTTAAGGGAATTATTGGAGTGTGAGTCGTCATGTGTACGTGACAATGAGGACACATCGACCTATGCATATCCAATTTGTTTTTATATAACCGAGTATCGTAACCTATATGGGGACTTACTGGCGTTAACTGAAAAAATCTATTTAGGTCCATGTTCGCCGAAAAGATGACAGTCTGATTATCTAAAAACAGCTGTCACTGTGACATGTACCCATTCAAAAAGGTTTCTTAAACAGCTGTTTTTAGATAATCAAACCGTCATCTATTTGGTGAACATGGGCCTTAGTACCTCTTTTTTTTTTAGGATGGGAAATCATCAAATGACTTCTCCCACTCTTGGCGGAGGGAGTGTCAGACTTTTACTGACCAAAACCCATCCATGTTCCTTGCTCGCCCTTTATGTTCCGGGGCCGCGGTATCTCTTTCGAATAGGCCCGCAACCCCGGCAGGCTTCGGCCCTTGCGGGCCCCTCCCCTTATGCTGACATCTCATAGAGGAGCGCGTGGAACACGAACGCGCCGTCGACACCGCCTGTCGTCATTAGACGGACCGACGGTTAGCTAGCCCATAGGTAACCGTCCCGTCCACAGGCCCGCATCTACGGTGGCCGGTAGCCACCACGTGGCCCCCGACGCCCGGTGCGTTTCCCGCGGCGGCTGGGAAGAGAGGCTCTCTGCCTCTCTCGTTCCGCCACCTCCTTCGCTAGCATGACTGCTTCGCAGAAGGAGGTGGCGGCTTCCCCAGGGCCGGACGCTAGAGGTCGCCGCCGCCGAGGCCTTAGTCCCTTATTTAGATTATCAAAAAATATTTGAGCGGTTATTTTTCTTTTATTACGTAAACCAAAATTGACGAAGATACGAAGCTTTTTAAATTCTTTGTACGACACGCCATGGTATGATATTTTAGCGCGTTCTGACGTCACGGGCCCCCACTTCCGAGTTTTGAAGCGTTTTATCCTTGTCAATATGTGCGCATCTATTCTCGGTAGAGTACGTGCTAGCTCCCACAGCATTCTGAATGTATTTTGAGATAGGTGGGACAGCCCCATGCTGGCTCACTGGATACGGCTGCACAGGCAGTCTTATGTATCTTGTAAATACTGTGTTTCTTGTGTTTTATTTTTGTTTCTACTAACATTAGGTTAAGAGTTACTAACAACATATGGATTGTATGATCCGAAATATTTTTTTTTTTATTATTAATATTAATAAATTTACAAAAAAAAATAAGAACGTGTCAATTATTTTCCAATTGTTTTAACCGACTTCTAAAAAAGGTTTTAGGAGGAGGTTCTCAATTCGGATGTTTCTATATTTTTTTTTTTTTTTTTATGTTTGTTCGGGCATAACTCCGTCGCTTGCCAACTGATTTGGAAAATTATTTTTTTATTGGAAAGGGTATTCTTTCCAAATGGTCCCATAGCCACCAAGTCGGGATCTGATGATGGAATCTTGGCGAAATCGAGGGAACTCTTCAAATTTTATATGAAAACGTGTTGTGATTTTGGTATTTTCTACAACAAGTGAAGCATTTGCGTTTGATAAGAACCATTCTACCATCAGATTAGATGATGAAGCCAAGAGTCACGGAACTCCATAATGAGACAATGTACCATAGTCGTGTTTGGGCTTATTGTAATTGTAACGGTATGCACTTTCCATGTATATCAAGCACATGTAAACCACAAAAAAGTGAAAAATAAAAACTTTTTTGCAAAAAATAAAACCAACTTCAAAAAAAAAACAAAATAGTGAAAAATAACTTTAGCTTCTGAAGTCGGTGACAAGAAAACTAAAGCAATCAAACAAAGGTCACCGACTTCAGAAGGTAAAGTTATTTTTCAGTTTTTTGTTTTTTTTTTGAAGTCGGTTTTATTTTTTGCAAAAAAGTTTTAACTGATAGACTAAATAGATTCGCAATTTATTGATGGTGGAAACTAGCCAATTCGTAGCCTCTTTTTTGCAACCCAAAGTAGTTCCTAATCAAACTACAAATTCAATACACCATACAAAATTGGCAACATTTAACTGTTTCTGTAAATATTAGTTTGTAATTTGTATGTATGTGTTAGCAGTAAGTATCATAAATTCATATACCAATAGCCCTACATGTGCATAAAAAGTGTAAAACAAAAGCATCGACATTTTTTATATTCAGCTGGGGATATTTCATTGATCTTTTATTGCGTTTACACTGGGGGGATAAGGGGGATAAAATCACAACTTCGGAGAAGAAATGAACTGAGAGGAGAAAGGGTTGGTTGCGACACGACTTGAATAGACAATGCTCATTCGGAATGTTGATTTGTTAAATCGCTGCGCGCATACCAATGGATTTGGCTGGCTTCAAATTAAATTGTTCTATAAAAACGAACATGATTTTTTGTGAATAAAGTTATTCTTGCATTTCTTTGGTTAAAACTCAATTGAAGAACCGCTTTTTGTAAAATATTAACAGATTTGAACAGTCTTCTCTTTAGTGCGTTTTCGTTTATGTTATGTTTGTTGGTTGTTGGAATTAAAGACACCGTTGGGAAGACTTGGTTTATTATACAGGACACATAGTAGTCGACATCACAGACGGGGTTCACAATAAGACAGCCATTAGGCAAGTGAAGACAATCATAGACAAGATATAGAAAAGACATAGATAATGATAGTGATGTGTATACTAATTGCATACTAATTAGTGATGTTACAACATCCCCCTTGTTGAGTTTAACTTAACCCCTGACAGACAATTATAAACTATGCAAACGACTTAACTTATAAATGACAACATGCTTTGATACTTATAGCTATGTTAAGACTAGACAACATTCTTATTAATACTAAGACTAACATTAGATCTTACTTTAATTATTATTCTAAGTTAATCTATTTCTTCAATTAACCTTCTTGTTGGTTTAACAATACGACCTGACCTTGTTGTGACTTGTGAGGATTTTTGAGAAGAGGCTTGAAGTGTAGACTCCTGTCTGTCACCTTCCTCTCTCCCCTGTGACGAGTTGGATTGCATAGGAGGGTTTGTGAAGTTATCAGAATACTTATGTCTTAAGTGTATTCTGTTTCTCCTATACCTTACACCATTGACATCCTCAACAACATATGACCTATTATTCATCATTCTTTGTTTGACAATAGCTTGCTCCCAGTTACTTTTGGGATTTCTTTTAAAATAGACATGGTCATTATAATGTAACATTGACAAAGACTTTGTATTTCTATCATAATACCTAGATTTGTTACTATTATTTTTCCTGACCGACTCTTTGTAATCCTGAAATGTTACAACCTTTGGTTTCAATTTTTTATATGACACTGGAATGTTATCTCTTAAGTTTCTAGACATTAGCAATTGTGCTGGTGATGCTAAATTGTTTTTTGACGTATTTCTGTATTGTAATAAAGCTATATATGGGTCTGTTTTATTTTCTTTACATTTCCTTAGCATGTTCTTTATTATCTTGACAGAAGATTCAGCCTGTCCGTTCGACTGTGAATGATATGGGCTAGTAACTACATGTTCTATGTCCCATTCTTCTAAAAAGTTTTTAAACTCTATTGACTGGAACGGAGGACCACCATCGGACACCAATGACAATGGTATTCCATGACGTGCAAAAATTGATTTTAAATGAATTATTACATTTTGAGATGTGCTGTTTTTATTTAATAATGCAATCTCTATGTATTTTGAGTAATAATCAGTGACTATTAGATAAACTAAATTATCAAAATGCATTAAATCTATACCGACTTGTTGCCATGGATATTTACATATTTCAAAGTTTTGTAGTGGTTCCTTTTGGTTACATGGCTTGAATTTTGCACATATAAGACATTGTTCTACTAAATTCTTAATACTACTAGACATATTTGGCCAATACAAAGATTCTTTAGCTAAACTTAAGCATTTATTTATACCTTGGTGACCTTTGTGAATTTTTTCTAACATTTCACTATACATAGACTGTGGTACTATTAATTTTGAACCTTTGAATACTAAATCTTTAATGACATGGATTTCTCCTTGAATGTTCCAAAATGGTTTTACCAGTGGACTGACATTATTTTTGTTTTTTGGCCAACCTTCATAATAATACTTGACTAATAATTGCAAGGACTCATCTGTTTTGGTTTCCTGTGCCAATTTCTTGCTATATTCATCTGTGATTGCTAAATTAGCATACATAATATTGACATGACATGACATTTCTGACTCATTTTCAGGTGTATAATGGTCTTTTAAAGCGGCTCTTGACAAAGTGTCTGATATAAACATTTCTTTACCTGGGACATGTATAACTTCCAAATCATATTTTTGTAAAGTTAACATCATACGCTGTAATCTAGCGGGTACATCATGTAAAGGTTTTTTAAATAAATAGACTAAAGGTTTATGATCAGTGTGCACTATGACTCTATTACCATATACATATTGGTGGAACTTTTCACAACCAAATTGAATAGCTAGCAGCTCTTTTTCTATTTGAGCATATCTTTCCTGGGTTTCTGTTAAAGTTTTTGAACTATATGCTATAGGTTTGTTTGCTTGTAATATGACTGCACCTAAAGCTGACTTTGATGAATCGACTGACAAGACTAATGGAATCTTGGGATTGTAATGAGCTAAAACTGGTGAGTTTGTGATCTCATCTTTTAATTTATTAAGACTTTGACTATGATTCTCATCCCAAGTCCAGACTGAATCTTTTTTCAAAAGATTTCTTAATATTTGAGTTTTTTCTGACAAGTTACTTATAAAAGGTCCTAAATAATTAATCATACCTAATATTCTCTGTAACTCTTTGACATTTTTTGGTGTGGGCATATTGACAATGGCTTTGACTTTCTCTTTATCTGCCCTGGCACCATCTTTACTGAAGATATAACCCAAGAAACAAACTTCAGAGACTAAAAATTTACATTTTGACTTGTTAAATTTTAAATTGACTTGACGTGCTCTCTGCATGACTTTGTGTAATCTTTCATTATGAACAGATTCATTTGGGCCATAGACTAATATATCATCAATGAATATTAAGACTCCTTCAATATCACCAAATAAATTCATCATAACTCTTTGAAAAATTTCTGACGAAGCATTTATTCCATATGGTAATCTTAAATACTTATATCTGCCAAATGGTGTTTGAAAAGTACACAATTCTGAGCTATATTCATCTAGACGTATCATCCAGAATCCAGAGAGAAAAACATACAGCACCTTCAAGCTGTGACCTAATTTCATCAATTGACTTGAGTGGATAGAATTCCCTCATGATATTTTTATTTAGATTCCTAGGATCTAGACATATTCTCAACTGACCTGTGCTTTTTACAGTAACAACAACTGAATTAACCCACTCAGTAGGTTTTGTGACCTTCTCAATAACATTCATCTTCTCCATGCGATCCAACTCTTCACGTAATTTCCCTTGTAACGCGAATGGAACTCTTCTGGGCGGATCAACGCATGGTACTGCTTCAGGCTTGAGTTTAAGATGACAGACTGGAGGTAGACACCCAAGACCCTGAAAAACATCATTATATTGTGTAAGAATTTGTTTACAAAAATCTTGTTTTGTTACTGAAAATACACGTTTTATTATACCTAACTTTTCACAAGTTGGTAGACCAAGAACATTTGGACAATCTAAGTTTGCTACTATGAATGTTATACATTCAACGACGTTATTGTTGTTTATACACAAATTACAATTTAAGCTGACTTTGCCTAAAATCGGAATGGATTTTCCACCAAATCCTGTGACGTTTATCTGACATTTGACAAGCAATACTTTTGACAGATTGTTTTGACGTTTAATGTTATTGTATGTTTCTTTTGACATAATGTTGACATCTGCACCTGAGTCTATGATGCATTTAATTTGTTTATTACCCACTAATAGATTTATTTCCCAAGACTGCTTAGAATGACTACTTTCCAAAGTGTTGATTCTATGTTGATTATGACTGTTAGTATGTGACTGTGAATACTGACTTTGATTATGACTATTATTTGACTGTGAATACTGACTTTGTTTATGACTATTTGTATGTGACTCTGAATACTGATGACTGTTTTTGTGGTGATAATATTGTATTTTGTTGTGAGATCCCTCAGACTTGTGACCATTTTCATCTTTGAGATGTAAACACGGACACTGACATTTTATATTTTGACTGTTTGATTGGGGAGTGAATCTCTCAGACGTGTGATTGTTTTCATCACTGAGATGTTGATATTTTTCAATGCATCTCTCAGACATATCACCATTATCTTCACAGAGATAATGGGAATTGGGACGTTGACTTTGGGATTGGATGAATCTCTCAGACATGTGACTGCTTTCATCACTGAGATGTTGTTTATTTTTATCACACCTCTCAGACATATCACAATTTTCATCATAGAGATGATGTGAATAGGGATGTTGACTTGTTTTGGACTTTTGACTATTTGAGTCTCCGTGAGATCTCTTTGACTTGTCACTGTTCTCATCATTGGGATACGGTGACTGCCTCGTCTGTGATGTCCCTACTATGTATGCCTGTGTGATGTGACTGTTTGACTGACTACTATTTAAATGACTTTTATGACTTTGACTCGACATTGACTGACTGTTCAACATTCCAACAAAATATTCTTGACTACTATCTGAATTAAACGATTGCAACTGACTGACTTTTTTATTTTTAAAGCAATATTTAGCAAAATGACCAAAAGATTTACATGACCTGCATTGCATGCCTTTAGCTGGGCACTTGTAGCGATGTGACTGCCCACAGCGGCTGCATGTCTTCGAGTTGCTGGTGTCCTCGCTGTTTGAAGCTGGACCACGACTGCTCGAAGATGACTGGCGTTTGCTCGAAGCTGATTTGCGACTGGAAGCTCGCTGTCGGCTTTCACCTCGACCACGGCTCCTTCGACTGAGATGCATGACGTTTTCACTGGCGACGCCGCTCCCTTTGACAATTTTCTCGGCATCTTGCTGTGCGACTATGAGTGTCATCGCCAGCTCTTGCATTCTCTGATATGTCAAATCCGGTTCTTGCAATAACCTCTGACGTACATGTGACAAATCAATATTTAGGTTTGCTATAAAAATATCTTTGATGAGCGATTCCCTGAGCGTGCCAAACTCACATTCCCTGCTCTTCGTTTCCAAATCCGTGAGGAAATCATGGATGCTTTCCGATTTTTCTTGCTTCCGTGTGAAGAATAGGTATCTGCACATCGTCACGTTTCTCCTCGGCTCGAAGAAATTGTCGAATTTGGACTTGACCTCGCTGAGTGTGCTCGAATCAATTTTCAGGTTGAACGTGTTGAATATATTGAGACCACGTTCTCCGATTAAGTGTAGCAGAATGGCTATTTTTCGTTTTTCGGTCGACTTGTCCAGGCCTGTGGCTAACATATACAGATCTAACTGCTGTTGCCATTTTTTCCACGCCTCCGCGTTATTATTCGCTGGATCCGACGAGATGTGGAGTTGTTTCAGACTCGTGCGCAGACCTGAATCGCCATGTTGGTCGTCACCACGCGCTTCGCTGCTTGGAGGATTCGGCATTTTCACGTGCGTTCTCTCGTTTTCATTATAAATGACTCACTAATGACACCATGTTACGTTTGTTGGTTGTTGGAATTAAAGACACCGTTGGGAAGACTTGGTTTATTATACAGGACACATAGTAGTCGACATCACAGACGGGGTTCACAATAAGACAGCCATTAGGCAAGTGAAGACAATCATAGACAAGATATAGAAAAGACATAGATAATGATAGTGATGTGTATACTAATTGCATACTAATTAGTGATGTTACAACAGTTTAGTCAACCATTTTCAGACAACAATCACGTAAATACCTCTTAGCATTAGGTCTTGGGTCCGATTCCCGGGTCGGGAAAGTTGTTATTGTGTTTTGCCATCAGGAATTTCGCAGTAGCAGTCTGGATTAAAACCTAGTTGACGGCAATAGGCTCACACCCCATTGCATGAAAAATAACTGGCAAAAGGCCGGTGTAGTAATAAGTACATCTCTGCCTAATCCTTTAGGAATTATAGGCGCGATGTTTTGTTATGTCATATCAATAGTTAAAGTAGTTTCGAACTTCTATCTTTACGGGTGGTGTAGATAGCAGATTGCAACTAAAAGTTTTAGTTGCATTGCTTCGACATGCTCAGCGGATAGTAACTAATTTAGCGACGAACTCATGTGATATAAACTAAACTAAACTAACGTACGCTCCTAATTATGACGTTGATTTATTATTGTTTGTGAACTCTTGTTTGTAGCAGTATGTTCTCGCCTAGTTTGTGCAGGAAAAACCTGTGTGACACTGACGTGGAACGTGTTATATCCAGACCAGTTAAATATTATATAGTGAAGAGTTTTTTTTTATTCAGATAGTTGGGTATGAGCACACGTGGAGCATTATTATTTGTTCGGAAATAATATAATACCAGCTGAATTTTGTACTACTTAAAATCGTCGTTTCGTCAAAATTGTTTCAATAATTATTTGTTTCATATCACCAAATAGTATAGGTAGTGGTACCCAAATTTCACCAAATATGTAGTCTCTTGTAATATTGGGCGAGCCTAATGCCATCTACCGGGCACAAATCCAGACTCCAAGGCTGTTACTGATGGAAAAACCCAATAACACTAAGCTTTGCCCAAGAATCTACCCCAGGACCTCACGGTCATCGGCCGTGCTGACTACTAGACCAACGAGGCAGTCTTTGTTTCTTGCAGAAGAAACGGCGATTAGTCATTCAAACTTAAAATGTCATTCATTTAAATCGAGAGGATGGCTTCAAATTGTCAAGTATATAGGGTGTAAAACACCTCTTCACGAAGCCGAAAGGCATTTAATCTCCCCATCATTACAATATTTTTTTGTTCTACACCGTACCTGGGAACCTTCTAGTTACGGAGATATGGGGGGTCAAAGGTACAACTTTTTGACAAGTTATTTTTTTATTACATGTTTTTTTTGTAAGATTTTGATTTTTAACACCTCCACGACTCCCGTACTATTCAATTCATCCATCAACACAATGTTTTAGCCTTACATTGATGATTGATTTTAGTTTGATGTACAGAATGCTTGTTTGATGGCTTTGTGAAGAGGTGGTTTACACCCTGTATGTAATTCAGTTTAGCAGTGAGTATGCTCAAAAGTAGCAGCTTACAACATAATAAGGACTCTACAATACCTGGTGGTAGTGTCGAGTTCCAGTAGTGCGCTTAGCAAAAGACAAAGAAAGAGGGTAGATAGATTTGTCTGCTCCTAACATTTTTTTCCATCCACCCGCAATCATCAGTCAACCAGCGATCATGGCGCTTAAACAGAGGCCCTACTCCCTAACGTTTCGTTCATACGGACGGATCTATCCGCGTCTCTCACACGCACTCGTCTGCAGACGTGTGCAATTGAGACGTATAGATCCGTCCGTATTGACGAAACGTTAGGGAGTAGGGCCTCAGCATCGAAATATCGATAACAATCAGAAGAAAGAAGAAAGAAGAAAGAAGAAAGAAGAAAGAAGAAAGAAGAAAGAAGAAAGAAGAAAGAAGAAAGAAGAAAGAAGAAAGAAGAAAGAAGAAAGAAGAAAGAAGAAAGAAGAAAGAAGAAAGAAGAAAGAAGAAAGAAGAAAGAAGAAAGAAGAAAGAAGAAAGAAGAAAGAAGAAAGAAGAAAGAAGAAAGAAGAAAGAAGAAAGAAGAAAGAAGAAAGAAGAAAGAAGAAAGAAGAAAGAAGAAAGAAGAAAGAAGAAAGAAGAAAAAAGAAAGAAGAAGAAGAAGAAGATATGCTTTAAATTACATTTTAAGTTTAGTTGTGAACAGTGTTTGATAAGTCATTTGTTTTCAACAAACATGGAAGCCATTACCGCCTATTCCTTTTCATTTCACAGGTTCTTGGCTAAAACATTATACAGCAAATATATCTATTTGCTGTATAATGTTTTATACTTATGCATACTGCTCCGTCAACACAATAATACAATGCGACAGAAGCGAGAAGCCATAACGAAGTCGCAGCAAACCAAGGTTACATTAAGTTTCTCTTGATATGTAATTTTGAAATCCGGCGTGGCGGATATGAATATCTTATTTACCATGAAATGAATATATTCGGAGACTGAGCAAGGAATATTAACATTATGTATATTATAAAGAAAGCCGGAGTATTTCATTTCCATGCAGATTGTGGAGGAAAATTGAGTGAGTTAGTTATTTTCTGGCCTAAGAAAAGATTCAGGGAAAAATGAAAACAGGGTTTTGGCCTTTAAGATAAATAATCGTCTGGCAATAGGTACAAGTATTATGTGCCATTTTTGTATATTGGATGAACAATATAAAAATACTGTGACCCATTCTACCAAGATCTCTGACTGCACCAGCAGCTCGGACACTGTTCACAGCGCTGATGGGCTACTATAATGTTTCCTATAGTAATATTGGAATGTTTAAAAATGTAAATATATATATACAGAAAATTAATAAAGCAAATCTATACTAATATTATAAAGCAGAAGAGTTTGTTTGTTTGGTTGGTTGAACGCGCTAATCTCAAGAACTACCGGCTCGATTTTTTTTTTTTTTTTTGTGTTGTGTAGTCCATTTATCGAGAAAGGTTTTAGGCTATATAACATCACGCTACGATTATTAGGAGCGGAGCAGGAATGAAAAATGTTGCTAAAACGGGGACGTTTTTCTCTCTTATGTGACGCAGACGAAGTTGCGTGGGTCAGCTAGTAATTTATTCAACGTGTAACGTTAAATGCGCAAAACCTGAAAATAGTTTGATCAGAGTCACGAGCAGAATCAATTGAACCATTTTTTTATATACCTAGGTCATATTTTTAAAACCAAACCCTGTCTAGTTATTCATAGGTCAAGCCATCACGTGCGCAAACCCGACGAAATAGGTAAACAAATAAACACAAATGATTGTCGTCCTATTCAAATTTTCTCATACGCGGGATAATAATAGTTCTTGCCAGTAAATCTAATTGCCAATAAAACTAAAACAGCACATAAAACCTTTACATTTTTTTAATGTTTTTATTTTCTCTCAGAATTAGGTCTCTTGAATTAAAAGTCATTTGGGGTGTCTGAAGTTTTGCGCATTTAACGTTACATGGTGTATTTAAACTTAAAGAATTTAAACTTAAAGACCCGAAACCACAGAATGACACGCTACGAGCCTTAAAACTTACCTTTGACTTTTACCTTAAAGCTAACTTTGTACCTGTGTAGGTACAAATTACTCACAATCTAGTACTTTATTGCCAATACCTTCCAGTCATCCCGTCCAGAGTAACTTTATACCGTTACTGTTCAAAATCAAAATCAAAATATTTTTTTTCACATAGGCCACTTATAAAACGTCGAAAAAGGTGCACGGTTCGCGTTGGTCGATTCCATGGAGAAGAACCGGCAAGAAACTCCATGGTTACTCTTTTCAAATCATTTGGTATTACAATATTATTATGTTACATTACAGCATTACACAATACGTCATTGCTTACTATACATAAAATGAAGTTAAACAGTATCCGGGAATCTAAAAAGCCTACAATGTGCACTTATTCACAAATAATAGGTAAAAAAGCAATGTTGTGCAAGCTCATATCTCTCTTCGAATGTAATTTGTTTTAGACTGGTGGCTTCAGATTACGCGCTATGCAGTCGAGAACATCTTTTCTAATAACACTTCCAGGTACAGTTCAACGGGGTGATTAAGTGAAGTAATGATATTGTTTTAGTTTGGAATTTGTTTGGTTTGTTGTAGGAAACTATTATTTTTGTTGAGGTAACGCCCCGTCCACGACATCAGACAATACGACTTACTTGCGACAAGTGACACGCACGTACGTGACATGTTTCCTTCAGATGAGTGAGTGCCACCGAGTTTCGGTGACTAGGAGATCTATGCAATTGAACGCGCGACCTAGATTTTTACCTTTTGCCTTTTGTCGCAACACACGTGTTGCCTGAGCGTTTGGATCATGGTTGGGGGTTGAGGAGAAAGTTATTTTCATGAAACTGATAGTCGCTAGTAGAGCTATGTTATTCACACTAAAAACGCTACCTTTTCACTAAATACTGGAATCTGGTACTTATTATCAACAGCTATGTTTGTAATTTGACTCAATCCCACAATTTGGGAATAAGCAAGCAACTTTTAGCCAAACTGCCAATTAGTGGCTAAGTACTTTGTAAACTTCAACTAAATAAACGGTAGGTACGAAAATAACTCTCATCATTCATTCAGTGTAAACTTTTAAATAAACTCAATTAATTAACCCCTAACCATAGATTTAGTATGCCCGGCCATCGGACAGCAGCGAAACGAGGGTTAATCTGTAAATCATGTCAACTTCACACTACCGTTAAAACCTAAATACACGAAACAGTTTTAAACGAGACTAGCCACATTTTGTCAGGACCTAACACCCTTATTGCAAAGGTATAAGGTAGGGAATGAAGTAGGAATTGAAAATGTGTTCGGATATCCGCAATTAAATGTCGAGAGACGGGTATACATCAGCGGGTGGTGAGACTGCGCCCCCTAGCGGACAATCACGAAATGCTTTTATTTTTTCAGTCGGCCGCCGTTATTGCCTCATCAGAGGCTGTTATGGTCTGCGGCACTGCAGTTACCGACGCCATTGCAATTTATATACGTTAACGTAAGTAAGTACATGTGTAACACCCCTGTGTTGAGTACTTTGGAAAGTTAAGAGCACGAATGAGGAATTATGTATGAGGAGCTTATGCTTTTTTGTTTTCATTTTTTACAGAGAAATGGTATTTTTTCAGATGACGTTTCATTTCGAACTTTCAACAGTAAATAGCGATGGATAAGTCCAACGAAAATGAAGGCATTCTTTAGGAGTGGAGTTATTCTAGAAGAGTATTCTTGTAATGGCTTACTTAATTTAGTTTTTATAACAAGTTGTGTAAAGGGAAGCTTAAAGTATGCAGCATAAGTAAGTAAAATTTTAATGGATTGATTTATTTTGAGGTGAAAATGAGTACGACTGTAGTCAGCAAGTCAAAGCGCTTAGAATGTTTTCCTCATAAAAGGTGTAAAAAGACTCTTAGTGAAGCTGAAAGGCACTTGTTCTCCTCATCTTTGCGACCATTTTTTGTACTATAACCTTACCTGAGAACCGGGAAAAATTGGGGTTCTTTTTAACAATTTAATTTGTTTATCTACAGTTTAATCCGCCAACCAACACAATGTTTTGAATGCGATACTTTGAGTTTTACCGTGAAACGTGATTTTTTACCCCCAAAAAAGTCGTTTCCCAGCAATATTTTTGCGTAAAGTTACTTCAATAATGTACAGAATGCTTGGTTTACGGGTAATTCATGCTGAGTCTGTATAATGTATAGCCTTTTCTCAACTATGTTGGGATCGGTTTCCTGTCTTACCGGATGCAGCTGAACTAACAGTATTTTACATAAAGCGACTGCTTATCTGACCACCACAACCCAGTTAGTACCGGGTAATACGATACCCCTTCGTAAGACTGATTTTCAGACTTTTTGGGTCACCGACTACCTAACGACTGTCAAAAATCTACAAATGACAGGCGAAAAAAACGGCATAACGTGCTTTCCGAGGCACGTAAGAAACTATATACTTACTGCTGTAATATTCTGTCTATATTCTATTCGTTAATTATTGTTACGAGCTGGGTATGAGATAAATTAATTACTACCGATTAAACAACACAATAACTTTATTAATCACAAAACAATCAAAACTTAATCACAAATACACTACTGTTTACTATTCACTTAGATATCGCACTTGTAGTTCACTTGGATTCGCTTCGTTGTGTCGCTAAAACAAGACTGCCGGTCGCGGCCCTGAGCGCTCTATTTATACTCGCCAACAGATACACCAGAATAACCACGAACATTCGAGAGGGTCATAAAAAAACACTAACAAAAAATAGCAGGTACCTACTTACAAGGTTGGCATTACCTACTTGTACAAAACAAACAAATATGAACCTTATGCCCTAGGCGTACGGTCGAAATTCTAATGTCTTTGTATAAATAGGTCGCGAGTTTGTACCTACCTAACTTTAAAACTAATAATAATAGAATCCTCTCGAACTTCTAACGTACACACACTGTCATCACTGGCTTTCTCGAATGTTCTAGTAGGTCCGATGTAACATTGCCCCCTCCTTAGACATGCTCGTCCCGAGCATCATTAGTCCCGTAGTATCGCGCCAACCGATCTACATGCACAATCTTAGGCGCACCTCGTGGGCCCTTCTGTATTCGGTAGGTGACATCATTGATCCTAGTCACGACTCGGTATGGCCCATCCCATTTTGCTTGTAGCTTCGGAGACTTTCCCTTGCTCCGCACTGGGTTATGCAACCACACCAGTGAACCCTCGTCGAAACCCCTACCGTTTGCCTTCCGATCATAACGGGTCTTCATCTTCTCAGACATCTGTTGGCTGGATTGTCGGATATGCTCATAAACATCGTTCAACTTATTACGCAAGTCATTCGCGTAATCTGTTACACTACATGGAGCATCAGGGGGAGTTCCAGTGATTAAATCAGCAGGTAACCGTAATTCCCTTCCAAAGTTCGCGAAGGCTGGTGTCACAGTCGTACTTTCGTGGACAGCACTTCGGTAAGACAGAAGAAACGGCTGTATGTGCTTGTCCCAATCCCTTTGCCGGCTTTCCACAACTTTCGCCAGATATCTCTCCAACGTTTGGTTGAATCGTTCTACCATTCCATCGGATTGTGGGTGGTAAGAGGTGGTTCTGGTTTTATGGGTACCCATCAATCGACAAGTCTCTTGAAATACTTGCGATTCAAAATTTCTTCCTTGATCGCTGTGTATTTCTAAGGGTACTCCAAAACGACAGAAGACTTCTTGAACTAATTTATCTGCGACAGTTGTTGCTTCTTGGTTAGGAATGGCGAAGACTTCCGGCCACTTTGTAAAGTAATCCATGACCACCAGGAAGTACCTGTTTCCGCTCTCGCTTACTGGAAACGGTCCTGCAACGTCTAGTGCTATCCGTTCCCAAGGGGCTCCAACGTTGTACACTTTTAATGCACCTCTGCTGCGTGTCTGGGGTCCTTTCACGGCCGCACAACTGGTACATTTGCGGCACCAGTCCTCCACATCATCACGACAATGGATCCAGTAAAAGCGTTCGCGAATTTTTAGTAGAGTCCTTTTTACTCCCATATGTCCTCCAGAACATCCATCATGGTAGAGCCGTAGAACATCCGGTACCTTAGCTTTAGGGACAACCATTTGTAGATGACAGCTGTCCCCTCTAGCGTTTTCCCATTTACGGCACAAGACTCCATCCTGGATCACCAAGCTGTTCCATTGCGCCCAATAACTCTTTGTGATGGAACTCATCGCAGCCACATCACTCCACTTGGGTTTAGGAACACCAGCTTTGATCCACTCGAAGATTGGTTTGATGTCCGGATCTTTTTGCTGAGCCTGCTGTAGGGTCTCCTTCCATTCATCGCTGAGATCCGTTCTAAGCATCCTCACGGGTACTACTTCCTTAGTCTCTTGCCTAGCACAATGCTTACAGTCTTCAGGACAAGGTCTTCTCGACAAGGCGTCTGCGTTACCGTGAGTTCTCCCACTGCGATGCTCAGTTACGAAATCAAACTCTTGGAGTAGTTCTATCCATCTCGCCACTTGCCCCTCTGGATTCTTGAACTGTAATAGCCACTTCAGTGCAGCATGGTCAGTTCGTAATTGGAATTTACGTCCCAGCAAATATTTACTGAAGTGCTGCACTGTCTTTACTACAGCGAGGAGCTCCCGTCTTGTAACGCAATAATTTCTTTCAGGTTTCGATAAAGACTTGCTGAAGTAGGCTATTACAACCTCCCGGTCTCCTTTCCGTTGAGACAGCACGCCCCCAATTCCAGTATTACTGGCATCCGTGTCAACTATGAAGTCATTTTCAGTGTCAGGATATCCCAAAATAGGTGTGTTGCACAGACGTTTCTTTAATTCCTGAAATGCGACGTCGCAGTCCTCGTCCCAACAGAATTGCCTCTTTTCCTCAGTGAGTTTGTGCAGAGGTTTTGCAATGTCGGCAAAATTCTTGACAAACCTTCGATAGTAGGAGCACAAACCCAGGAATGCTCTGACCTGTGTCTTGTCTTTCGGAACTGGCCAATCCTTGACGGCGACTACTTTTTCTGGGTCTGTTTGAACACCTTCCCCCGAAACTATGTGTCCTAAGAAGTTCACTTGCTGTCTGAAAAACGAGCACTTTTTCGGACTTAACTTGAGATTTGCTGTTTGGATTTTCGACAGCACTCGGTTGAGGTTTTTAAGGTGATCTTCAAATGTACGGCCCACTATGATTATGTCGTCTAAATAGACAAGACATGCGTCTCCAATCAATCCGGCGAGTACTTGCTCCATCAGTCTTTCAAACGTCGCAGGAGCGTTGCACAAACCAAATGGCATAACTTTAAACTGCCATAGCCCTTTTCCTGTTGAGAATGCAGTTTTCTCCTTGTCCTTGGGGTCTATTTCTACTTGCCAGTAGCCACTCTTCAGATCAAGTGTGGTAAACCACTTCATACCAGTCAGCGTGTCCAGTGTGTCATCGATCCTAGGCAGCGGGTAGCTGTCCTTTTTCGTGACGTCGTTCAGTCGTCGATAGTCCACACAGAAGCGCATACTGCCGTCCTTTTTCTTTACCAGGACCACAGGAGAACACCATGGACTCGATGAAGGCTCTATAACACCGTCCTTCACCATTCCCTCAATCATGGTTTCTACCTCTTTTTCTCGTGCAACTGGCAGTCTTCTTGGTCGCTGACGGATAGGTAACTCGTTACCTGTATTAATCTGGTGCTGAACAAGTCCAGTTCTCCCTATATCAGCATCATTCGAAGAGAAAATGTTGGCGTACTGAAGTAACATCTTCTTAGCCTTGTCCATTTCTCCTTTAGTTAAATCGCAGTTTTCCAAAAGCGTTGACACGTCAAATTTTGAACTGCGAATTTCATTTCCGGTAGGGACATCTTGCAATTGACGCATCCAAGCTACTTCCTCGCAAGTGCCAATCAAGGTGCCCTTCTTAATCACTTGCTCCTGGTCACTTGGATTCAGTATACGTACTGCTGAGACGTTGGTGGCCTTGACCAGAGTTCGTGCCATCTTCCATGGGAAGTCATTGTTCACCCTTTCTATCAGAACACTCCGACCTTTGTTTCCAAAATTCTGTGGTAGACTAATTGGCACCATCGTTTCTGATCTGCGGGGAAGAACAATCTTCTTCAGGCAGTACACTTTTCCTGACGGTGCACCTTCCATGAACACTTCCTCCGAACCACATTTCAGTACTCCTTGATCAACGTCGATCTCACAACGATATTTCCGCATGAAGTCCAAGCCCAAGATGCAATCGTCCACTATGTCGGCCACGATGACATTCTGCTTGTAAAATCTGTCACCCAATTTTAACTCCACCTCCTTCTTGCCTCGGACGTTTATGCGCTGACCGGTAGCTGTTAGTAACTGTATACGGTCGTGCTTATTGAAGTAGTCCCCAAGAAACCGACTTGCTAGTTTGGAATTGACGACCGTGTGAGATGCTCCAGTATCCAACGTCAGTTTGCATGGTGTTCCATTGACTTCGCCTTTGATGGTCAGGCTGTTCCCGTCATGTGCTTGCGAGATCAAGATTCTCGGGGCTCTTTCAATACCAGCCAGCACCCGCCCCTCAGTCCTGGCATTTACTCGTTTCCCTGCTGTGGCTGGGCAGTCACTTCAGCCACTCTTCCCTGCTGATCTTCTCTCGGGGTGCTTCGCTTAGGACAGCTGGACCGAAGATGACCCCTTTCTCCACATGTGTAGCACCTAGGACTATACCCCTGTGGGCGGTCGCGTACAGGTGATGCAACAACCTCCCTGACACGGTGCGTTCGGTGGTCTTGCCTCACTGCCTCTACTTCTAAGGCATGGGCCAAGGCGTCCTTCAAGGTCTCATGATGCCCCAGTCTCACGGCAGCTCTAACTTCTAAGTCACGTATTCCATCAACGAAGGCTTGTACCAGATTTCCATCAATCAGTGCAGGGGCAGACTGGTAGGCTTTCCGAACGAGTTTTTCAACTTCCAGGGCCCACTGCTGTAGGTTCTCGGCACTACGTTGAACACGGTCCTTCAACTTAGCACGGAATACGTGCTCCAGATGCGCGTCGCCGTATCTGGACTCCAACGCCTCCAGCAGCTGCTCGTAGGTTACATCCTTGCCGAGTGCCTCGAGAATAGTTAAAGCCTGGTCTCGGAGGCCCAAAGTGAGCGCGGTCATGGCTTGTGGTTTTGTCCATCCATTCGCCTTCATGACGGCCTCAAACTGTATTTTGTAAGCCGACCACGAAGATGTGCCGTCGAATGGAGGCACTTTAAAACCACGCGAAGATGGTGCAGCAATCACCGAAGCTACAGTCCCGCCTTCAGTCTTCAGTTCGCCCAAAGCCTTCTTTACCCCAGCAATCTGAACTTCGGCCTCCGAGATGCGATTCTCATGCTGGTGGACCTGTTCTTTCATCAACTTGATGTCCTTGCCAAAATTTGCATGCAGATCCTTTATGAGGAGCATCTGCTCGTCCTGGCGGCGGACCTGCTCCTCTTTGTCCTGCTGCAACTGCTCTTCCAACCGGCGAGCCTGCTCCTCTTGACGGCGAGCCTGCTCCTCTTGACGGCGAGCCTGCTCCTCTTGACGGCGAGCCTGCTCCTCCTTGTCTCGCTGCAGTTGCTCTTCCAATCGGCGAGCCTGCTCCTCTTGACGGCGAGCCTGCTCCTCTTTGTCTCGCTGCAGTTGCTCTTCCAATCGGCGAGCCTGCTCCTCTTGACGGCGAGCTTGCTCCTCTTGACGGCGAGCTTGATCCTGCAGCAGCGCCATTAAAGCTGACAAGTCTGGCGCCCCTGATGCTGGAGAAACTCCGGATGGGCCAGCGACTGGCTGTGACGTAGGCTGGACACCACCCGGTGTCTGTGTCGGAGAATCCCCAAACCGCCTTTGGTCCATATCCTGCTGTCGCTGACTTCTGGTACGGATACCGTCCGTGTCGTCCTTTGGTAGGATTGGCATAATTTATATCCCACTTCTGACACCAATTTGTTACGAGCTGGGTATGAGATAAATTAATTACTACCGATTAAACAACACAATAACTTTATTAATCACAAAACAATCAAAACTTAATCACAAATACACTACTGTTTACTATTCACTTAGATATCGCACTTGTAGTTCACTTGGATTCGCTTCGTTGTGTCGCTAAAACAAGACTGCCGGTCGCGGCCCTGAGCGCTCTATTTATACTCGCCAACAGATACACCAGAATAACCACGAACATTCGAGAGGGTCATAAAAAAACACTAACAAAAAATAGCAGGTACCTACTTACAAGGTTGGCATTACCTACTTGTACAAAACAAACAAATATGAACCTTATGCCCTAGGCGTACGGTCGAAATTCTAATGTCTTTGTATAAATAGGTCGCGAGTTTGTACCTACCTAACTTTAAAACTAATAATAATAGAATCCTCTCGAACTTCTAACGTACACACACTGTCATCACTGGCTTTCTCGAATGTTCTAGTAGGTCCGATGTAACATTATTATCGGTTAGTGTATTTAGTTTGCCAGACTTTTATCATCACAGTCACTAATATAACCTCATCTAATTAAATAGTACCTATTAGTATCAAAACAAATTAATTGGCAGAAGCCATACATATACACACAAGTTAATAATAGGTAGTTATAATTAGGTCTCGTCATAGTTCGATAGTGCGAATCGTTTAATCAACGTTTGTAATTACATGCCAAAGTCAAACATTATCTAATGAGACTAATACTGTGTAATCATTTGTTACATAGCAATACGTTTGTATTAATATTATATGATAGCTTTGGTAGTTCTCTTTGTCTATATACATACAGGGTGTCCCAAAACTCAACGTCAAGCCGAAACGGGGTGACAGGATTGATCATAACCATCACGAGAAAAATCTGAAAAAAAATCTATCCCATGCAGTTTAAAAATTATGGGCATTTTAAGAAAAACCTAGAAATTTGATCAAACTGTACCATTTTTCGGTTATTGTGGTTATTCTTTTTTATTTTTGTTCATTTGAACTTTGGAAACGTAATCCTAAATAACATTTCTAGAATCCCAATAAAAAATAATGACACAATTGCCTCAAGTTTCCGAGAATTGAGACTATTTGTTAAACTACGAATTTAAAATTTTCAAGATTCGTCGACTTTGACAGGCCCTCCTATAAAAAAAAATGTACTAGAGTGCCTTGGCAAGTGGCATTAAAAGTTGGCGCATTTAATCAGAATTCTAAAATGGTACAATACTTGTTAGTTCCATACAATAGAAAAGAGTAAAAAAATTAAAACCTCAAGTAACCCGATTTTTGCTATCTCATTTTACTCAGTTAAAATGTTTTTAATTCACACAAGCTCTAGGTAGGTTCTTAATTTTAAGACAAAATGATGAGAGAGATGGATAATGGGTATGTTCGCCATGAGTGAGCGAGACAGATAGTGACGCCACTTTTACCAAAGTGAAAAAAAGTTAGTAAAATTAGTAAAATAATTAGGTTCGTTGGAATAAAAGTCAGATGATAGAGAAATAACGTTTCTTATTACAATAAATGTTCAAATTGTTTACCATCAGCCTCAATACAAGCCCTACATCTTCTTAAAAAAGATCTACTTATTAGTCGGGCATATCTTCGAGAGTTGATCGCCTCAGCTGCTTGAGAAATGCGTTCACGCAGGTCGGCTACGTTCTCAATGGGCTTTGAGTAAACTTTTTCTTTGAGAACTCCCCAATAGAAAAAATCCAGGGGATTTAAATCTGGTGAACGGGCGGGCCACGAGATAGTGCCCGAACGTCCAATCCACCTTCCCGGATATTCCTGGTCAAGGAAATCTCTTACTTGCACTGCGAAATGCGCTGGGCAGCCATCTTGTTGAAACCACATGTCGCGAAGATCTGCTAGTGGTACGTCCTCTAACAGGGTTGGTAAATCTTCTCTTAAAAAATGTAGGTAATTAGTTCCATTCAAGTTCTCAGGCAGTTCAATAGGCCCAATAATTTTACCGTTTAAAATTCCGGTCCACAGGTTTACTTTAAAACGATACTGGGATCTATCTTCTCGCATTAAATGTGGATTCTCCACATGCCACTCGTGATAATTGTGCAAGTTCATGTAACCATCTTTTTTAAATGTCGATTCATCTGACCAGAGAATTTTTTGGATGAATTGGGGATTCTCATTATGCCTCTGTAGCATTGTTCTACAAAAAGAAATCCTTTCCTGATAATCTCGAGGTAGAAAACTTTGAACTCGTTGTACGTGAAACGGATGCATTTCGGCTCTTTGTAAAATACGATGAGCAGTGCTTTTCGGTATTCCCGTTCTTTCTTCAATTCCACGTACGGAAATACTTCGGTCACGTGCGACCTCTTGCAATACTTCTTCCTGGAAAGGAAACACAGGTCTACCTCCAGCCTGTATTTGATTCGGGAAATGGCCGCCCTCTGTGAGTGAACGGTGCACATTAACAAACACGCGGTGATCCGGGTAGCGCTCTAAATTTGGATATCTTTCACGATAAAGTCTAGCGGCAGCACTTGCGTTGCATCTGCATTCCCCATAAATGAGGTGCATGTTCGCATATTCTTGTGAAGTGTAGCGCGTAGGCATGGTAGATAAAAAGGATGCCAACACAAAAGTCCAGAGAGAAGCCAAAGTTGCCGGTATGTTATCAACAAGTCCAATTCACAAAGATTCAAGTCCAAAAAGAGAAGCCAAAGTTGTCAGTACTAAATCAACACAAGCGAATACGAACGTGCGCAGTAGACGAATGAGCGAAACGTACTAACTGGTTGGTGTCGGACTGGTAGCGTAGCCATTTGCTTGGCTGAAACTAGTGCGAATGAAACAGATAGATGCCATAGCATCTATCTGTTTCATTCGCACTCGTTTAAACGACGCATCTCCGTCTCAATGCGTGGCGTCACTATCTGTCTCGCTCACTCATGGCAAACATACCCATTATCCATCTCTCTCATCATTTTGCCTTAAAATTAAGAACCTACCTAGAGCTTGTGCGAATTAAAAACATTTTAACTGAGTAAAATCTGATAGCAAAAATCGGGTTACTTGAGGTTTTAATTTTTTTACTCTTTTCTATTGTATGGAACTAACAAGTATTGTACCATTTTAGAATTCTGATTAAATGCGCCAACTTTTAATGCTACTTGCCAAGGCACTCTAGTACATTTTTTTTATAGGAGGGCCTGTCAAAGTCGACGAATCTTGAAAATTTTAAATTCGTAGTTTAACAAATAGTCTCAATTCTCGGGAACTTAAGGCAATTGTGTCATTATTTTTTATTGGGATTCTAGAAATGTTATTTAGGATTACGTTTCTAAAGTTCAAATGAACAAAAATAAAAAATAATAACCACAATAACCGAAAAATGGTACAGTTTGATCAAATTTCTAGGTTTTTCTTAAAATGCCCATAATTTTCAAACTGCATGGGATAGATTTTTTTTCAGATTTTTCTCGTGATGGTTATGATCAATCCTGTCACCCCGTTTCGGCTTGACGTTGAGTTTTGGGACACCCTGTATAGGGTGTAAAACACCTCTTCACGAAACCGAAAGGCACTTGTTCTCCCCATCATTGCGATATTTTTTTTGTTTTACACCATACCTGGGAACCTTCTAGTTACGGAGATATGGGGGGTGAAAGTTACAACTTATTGACAAGTTTTTTTTTAAATACAAGTTTTTTTTGTAAGACTTTGACTTTTAACACCTCCTCAACTACCCCCTCACTAACCGGGTACAACTCGTACACTTCGTCCTACAAAACACAAAATGAGGGTGTAGTTGTCTATGTGAGAGATTGCTTTGATACTACTGTCGAGACACCTATATTTAATGAGGCAAATGTTCTTCTTCTTAAATTCTCAAATAAAGCTGCCTTTATCGCAATCTACCGTTCCCCTTCATACCGAGATTTGACTAACTTTCTTAGCAGCCTAGACAGTTTGCTTAGTGCTTTATCCCAATTTGAAACCGTAGCCATTATTGGTGACATAAACCTGAACATTACACCTGAGAGCTCCGACCCAAATGCGGATGAATACCTCAATCTCACAGCGTCGCATGCAATGCTGCCAGCCTACACTCTCCCAACTAGACTCTCGAATTGCCTTGATCATGTGATACTCCGCACTCAACGCACTGTTACTACACTAATTATTGATTCTGTCATCACTGATCACTCCCCTATTATTATCTTCTGCAAACTCAATGTAAAAACAAAAACTCCCCGCCACTCCAGATTAAAAATTGATTTGCCTCGGATTGTAGAACAAATTAACAGCACTGATTTTTCCTTTATCCTACAGTCCCTCAACCCAAATGAAGCTGCTGAATCTCTTGTTTCCATTATGTCTTTGGCTGTCAAATCCCACTCACATGTGTCACTAATTCCCAGTAGAAAGCGTATCATTAAGCCATGGATTACTCCAGGCCTGCTGAGGTGCATACATCACAGGGATAAGTTGCATCTCAAATTTAAAAAACACCCAAAAGATGAAACTCACAAATTGATTTTCCGTCGCTATCGCACCTTCTGCAACAATCTTCTAAAAAAGATCAAGCGCGAATATGAGAGTGCTCAATTTCAGCAGGCTAGAAATAATCCAAAAGCCACTTGGAAAATTGTGAAACGGGTAGCAAGCTTAAGCCATAGCAGAGACTCAGCCTCTGAACTGCTAAATTGTAGTGCCGTTCCTTCGCAATCTGTGGACAAAGTCAACCATTACTTTGCGAGTGTTGGTGGACGCTTGGCAGCTGAAATTGAGCACTCTGCCCTCTATAAATTTCTCTCGGATAGTCGGCCAAACTTCGAGATCCCGGATACTTCCATACCATCCGCACCACAATCAATGGCCCTATACAGCGTGGACAGTGCTGAGCTTGAAAATATCATCCTTAGCCTTAAATATCATTGTGCAGCTGGTTTTGACGGAATAACCCCCTCAATTGTGAAGGCAACTCGTCACATTCTTATTCCGATCCTTGTTTTCATCTTTAATTTGTGCTTTTCAACAGGAATTTTTCCTGATGTTTTCAAAACTGCAGTTGTTCACCCTATCTATAAGTCGGGAGACAAAGCCAATGTCGCTAACTACAGGCCCGTTTCAGTGTTAACCACCCTCTCCAAAATTTTCGAAAAGGTAATATACCATCGACTTACCAAATACCTAAATAAATTTAACCTTCTTTCCAATAATCAGTATGGATTCAGGACAGGAAAATCCACCGAAGACGCTGTCCTGGAACTTACTGAAACAATAATTGACCATTGGGAAAATAAATATAAAACTCTTGCCATATTTTTAGACCTATCCAAGGCCTTCGACACTGTCTCAATTCCCATACTTCTTTCAAAGCTGGAGCATCTTGGGATTCGCGGGACGGCCCACGATCTCTTCAGGAGTTATCTAACAGATCGTAAACAATTTGTAAAGATTGAAAACTTCCTCAGCAACCAGGAAACGATCACTTTTGGTGTCCCCCAGGGCAGTGTCCTGGGACCCCCACTTTTTCTCATTTACGTGAATGAACTGTGTCAGTTATCTTTACCCAACTGCAAGATCATAGCCTATGCCGATGACACAGCTCTAATTGTTCATGGCAGGGACTGGACTGAAACTCGCCTCAACTCGGAGTTAGCCTTGATCACCGTCATGAGGTGGCTGACCGCAAATCTTCTCACTTTAAATGTAGACAAGACCAAATTTATCACATTCTCTACTATGAAGTCAAGTCAGCCTCCCACACCGATTGAAATTCAAGCGCACACCTGTCCAAACTTACACGCTAACTGTGGCTGTCAACAATTAGAAAATACCTCTTCCATTAAATATCTTGGCGTCACCCTTGATAGCAATTTGAAATGGAAGCAACATATTGCTTCAACTGTAGCTCGTGTGAGAAAACTTATCTATGTTTTTAAAAAACTCAGAGGAGCGGCGGATTTTAAATGTCTGATAACCATATACTTTGCGCTCGCTCAGTCTGTCCTGGGGTATTGCCTAACGGTCTGGGGCGGTGCCGGTAAAACCGTGATGCTACGTGTCGAACGTGCGCAGAGAGCTGTTCTTAAAGTGCTGGCAAGGAAACCGATCCGATATTCGACATCTTCTCTATATACCCTCTGCCAGGTCCTTACTGTCAGACAGCTATTCATCCTCCAAACTATTCTTCGCAAACACTGCCAACTTACCCTTGATCCTAAATGCTGTTCTACTCGCCGCTCGAATAGGGTTTGTGCCACTGAGGCCCGTAGAACCGTAGCTGCAAGTCGTCATTACAAACACATAAGTTCTAAAGTCTACAATAAATTAAACAAAAACTTAAACATCTACCCACTAACCAAGATCAAATGCAAAATGAAACTTGACTCCTGGCTGAAATCACAAAATTACGATGACACAGAAAAACTCGTGGAAGTGTAAAACACACATCACTCTCTCACACAACTCATCAAAACCTCACACACCTCGCACACCTCATTAACACTCACCCACACAACCATTCGCCGACTCACTACTCTCAACATCAAAATCGTCAATCAACGTCAAATTATTGTTACCAATTCATAATTATTGAAACCAATTCATAACTATTGTCCTACTGTTTATATACTTTCCTTTTTTTTATTGTATTATTTATGTATTTTCTTTTTTGTTTTTCCTATTAATTAAGTAAACCTAAATTAACTGTAAGCACTTTTTGTGTGGAACATCTTTCCATTATAATCTGGAGGAGGGCGTTGGTGGCTGCGCTACAGTTAATACTTTTGCAGCTTCCATCGTTTTACCTGTTAACCTTGTGTCGTGTTATTGTTCCGAAATAAACTTTTTATTATTTTATTTTTTTTTTTATTACGACCCCCGTACCTACTATTCAATCAATCCATCAACACAATGTTTTAAATGCGTAACATTGAGTTCTACCACAAAACGTAATTTATAACCTTAAAAAAAATTTTTGTTTCCCAGCAATAATTTTTGCGGAAAGTTACTTAGTTTGATGTACAGAATGCTTGGTTAACGGCTTTGTGATGAGATGGTTTACACCCTGTATACGGGTAAATTGCAAACCTAAATGAATAATCAATTTCTAATAGAATTTATATTATTATATTATATAACTAGCCGAACCCCGCGGCTTCGCCTGCTTAGATGTCGGTTTTTGCCACCAAAAGTGAAGCTCCCAGACGGCTTATTTCAAACTCAAACTCAAATAATTTATTTCATTAATAGACCATTAGGGCCCTTTTGAATGTCAAAAATACAAAACAAAATTAAAGCTACATACACAGTCACAAGGCATAATAACTTGAGAAAGTATACTGTAGTTGCCCATTCCCTAGCTATGTTTTTTCGACACCTCCAACAAATATAATTATTCTAGCCAATGTGCAAACACAAACAAATTATAATATACTTAAACCTTCCTCGAAAACCGGTCTATCTATAAGTGAAAACATCATGAAAATCGGTGCAGTAGTTTTTGAGTTTATCGCAAACAGACGCGGCGGAGGACTTTGTTTTATAACATGTATCTAGTGATTACTATTAATCTAGGAATTGGTAATTTAACTTGAGCATATTTACTGTTTACATAAACCCATGTATTTTTCTCATGGAGGTTAGTAGAAAAGAAACCACAAAACTCCACCTGTTACGATCCTAAAATTATTTCGTTTGCCTCGTCCAAGTCAATACTTATATTTTCTTCATGCGATTCACAGAATACATGTTTCAACAGCATAGTTCTTATAATTTCGGAAAAAGCACCGCACATCGCACCGCCCCGCCCGCGCGTGGACGCCGCGCCGCCCGCGCGCGGACCGCGTGTTTACGCCTCGCTGACGACGCGTGGCAAGCGCGCTAAATTCAAGACAACGCTGACCAACAGCTGTGCTGGTGCGGTGCTTGTCAAGTGTGCCACGACCTATAATAATGTAAATCGTCGATATATAATGTGTGTTGTTGATTATTTTTCTATTGGTAGCGTTGTAAAATTTGTTCGTAATTATAAGTACAATGGCTAATTCTTTGAGTCAAAAGTTCGAAGCACCTGCAATCACCATTTTTCGTCAACGACTTTCACTTAATTTATCATTATACTTAATGTGAAACTTTACCCACTTAAAAAACTTTACCAAGTATATCGGGAAGGAACACTGAAACATGCAAGCGCAATTTAGACGGAAACTTTTGGGAGTGCTTGCTAACTTGAGTTGGTAACAGCACTGTATGCAAACTGGGCGGAGTAATCACTGTGCTTAACACTCCGTTACCGAGACCACTTCCCGTGTCTCTTGCCTATTGCCACAGAGTAGACAAGACATGGAGTAATAAAGTGGCCATCCGGGCACATAAATCTCAGACCACTGCAACTCAACAGTGACGATCACTAAAATAGCGCCGAGGTAATCAAATTCAACGAAGTCTCCGAGAAACAACTGAGCTGTTGAAACAAAAAGAATAGCGGAGTAATAGGAAAAACTAATGTTAATTTGGCTACGAATATGCGGCTTAAAATGTCAGTTATACTGTGAGCAGAGTTCGTGAAACAGTTGGAAATTAGATGGAAACCCAGCAATCTACCTATTTTTTTTTCTTTCTAGGCGTTGGTTGTCTTAAATTCTTTTCTTTAACCTAACCAATAGTAATTCGTATGAATCTCTTTTGCAGATGATTCTTCAACACATTTGTTGCTATAATAGGTACTCATGACAATTTGCGCTAATTACCACTTACGATATTTTATGAACTTTTTATCTTCTTCACAGTTTAAGTACGGTAAGACTAAAATTGTCCTTTACAATTGCTTAATACGAAATATTTAAGAATATTGTAGCGTGATCTGGCGTCCACATTATGCCACACACTCGTTGCGTTCAAAAGCGTTTTCTATGGCACCCAGCGTTTTCGGCGTAAAAAAGTCCGTTCGTACAGTAACAGACTTTTACATTTTAAAATAGTTTCGCTAGACAATCGCCGACGCTTTAATGACGCAATATTTGTGTGCAAAGTAATGCACCACAAATTGACTGCCCACAAATATTGCACACCTTTACTTTACGTGCCCCGTCAAGAATCCCTCGCAGTGCAATTACACCACTCTGCCCGCCGCAGAGAAGAACGGTTCTAGGCGCCAACTCCCCCTATCCGAGATTATGCAAGGTTGTAAATAGCTGCAGTGATCAAATTGATTTGCATCTTGATTATTCTTGATAGTTTGGGCAAATTGAAAGCCAATTTTTTTAAGCATCTTGCTAAATAGTTTAACTTTTCGTCCCGTCGCGTCGTTAGAGTATATTTAGGTAAAATATAAGTTTCTTAAAATGTTAAGTTAATTAGTTAGACCTTTAGATTATTATTATTATTGTTATTTTTTTAAACTAGACTAAAATTATAAAATTAGATTAATGTTATAAATTGTACAACTTCTTTATGCATGCGGAGTTTATCTATAAGTGATTGTTGCACTGTTGCATTTATATGTTTGCATGTTACCTTAAGCATACAACCTGTGTAAACAATTGTTGGTGAATCAATAAACACAAATTAAATTAAATTAAAATTAATTCATAAAATACGATGACGCTGTCTTTATTCATCAAAGAATAACTATAATAATGTAGAAAAAGAGAAAGAGGTTGTTCTTCGCTAAGGTAACTAAAAAAATTAAAAAAAAACAAACAACAACAGGTCCAGTTGACCAATTCAAAAATTCATAAGGTCGACTGGACCCGTAGGTCCTGTGTGGGATCAATTTACCAAAGAGCCCCAGATGGTAATTCTTCTTCATGTTCTCTTCATTTGTTAGTCACTCTATGTTAGCTAACTTCCCTGTTTATAGCGAGGGAGGGGTTCACGAAAATCTACTTTCAGACGAAACTAGACTAGGTTAAGACGCCGCTTTGTAAAGAAGATTCGCGGGAACCAAAGTTTCATTAAAGTATAAGTAAGATTCATATGCCATCACAACTATATTTTGTACTCGAGCTCTGGAAAATCGTTTGTGGAAATGATAATGAAAAGATATACAGGGTGTAAACCACCTCATTACAAAGCCGTTAACCAAGCATTCTGTACATCAAAATAAATAACTTTACGCAAAAAATATTGCTGGGAAACAACTTTTTTTTTTGAGGTTATAAATCACGTTTTGTGGTAGAACTCAATGTAACGCACTTAAAACATTGTGCTGATGGATGGATTGAATATTACGGAGTCGTGGGGGTGTTAAAAATCAAAATCGTACAAAAAAAATGTATTTAAAAAAAAACTTGTCAAAAAGTTGTAACTTGGACCCTCCATATCTTCGTAACTAGAAGGTTTCCAGGTATGGTGTAGAACAAAAAAAAGAATTGAAATGATGGGGAGAACTAGTGCCTTTTGGCTTCGTGAAGAGGTGCTTTACACTCTTTATTATCTGTTGATGTGTTCATTAAATTGTGACAGCATCGTAAGTATGTATAAGTAAGCAAAACATTTGCTCAGTTTTTTTTAAACTATAATAACAGATACATGTATGAATACTGTGAATTAAGCTCATTTTTGTATAAATTGTATGTTGCTTTTTTTTCAAATATTTCGTACCATTAGAAACGATGGATGGACTTTAAAGGATGAAATGGTAAGACAAGAGGTGTCTGCTGAGATGATGAATAATAAAAAATATATATCGCTGGACATTAACACACAGCGCCACCTAGTGCCACACTAAGCAAAGCTTGTGTCATGGACACTAGATAATTGATATACTACATATATACTTTTTTGTTTGTAAATACATACTTATTATACATATTAACATCCATGACTCGGAAACAAATGTCCATGCTCATCACACAAACATTTGCTCATACCGGAATTCGAACCCAGGATCTTAAGAACGTAAGGCAGCGTCACTACCACTACGCCATTCGGGTCGGGAAGAAGAGTAGAAGAAGAAGACATACTCGTACTGCGCTGACCCCAAATGAACTGGTATAAGTGCAAGAAAATTATGATGTTGTGAACCATTAATTCCAGCATACCTAAACCATGAGAATTTTACTCACTTACCCTCATTATGTCCCAAATCAATATAAAACTCTTTTAATTTTTCCCCGAAATTCTATTGTTAGCTTTCAACAGAAACGGTTTCGACAGCTAAGTACTTGGTCAGCTGAATTAAAAACCTTAAAACATTTTTATTTGTACCTAATTCAGATTAACCACTAATGGCGGATATTTTGGGAGACCCTAAATAGTCTTTTATCGATATTTTCATTATAAAAGATTCACGTATAGTAATAGATAGATCCGATCAGTAATCTGCGCCCACAGACAAACCATGAAAACGATTTTGTGAGGATTTTTTTAAGTCATAGAATTTTTGAAAGTTTAAAAAAATGCTGTACCAAAGTGCCTTATACCCACACATAGCACGATCCGTTTGAATACCAAGCGTGCCATTTTTTGGCTACCTACTATGACGTCATAAATCAAAATCAAAGCATTTATTTCAAGTAAGCCACAAATACAACAACAAAATGTAGCTACAGGCCAGTCAAGGTATTGCCATTGCCCTATCCAAAGCGTAGATCTCTGTGGAGAAGAAACATGGACACACTTTTCAATCTGAATATTTGTAGAAAATATGCATTAAGTATTTGGTTTTACCATACAAACAAGGTACTACACAAAATAGACTACGTAAATGTTCTTGAGCTCTTTCTGGGAAGCGTCAGGGTGGCCCAGGAAATTCAAGTGATGGTAGGTTGTATGTTGATGAAAATATCGTTCGCAACTGTAAAACGTATGAAGTTACAGAATTATAACCATCAAAATCATTAATACAACCCTCTAAGTTCAAATAAGTCGATCGTTCCTCGTTCCTAGACTTACGTGAGTGGGAACGATAAAAACGTATGAAAAGATTCGTCATATATTTTATTTTCACTATTAGTTACAATTTTACGAATGGTTGGGTCATCCCAACCATTATTTATTATAACTTATAGAATTAAATAATGAAAGTCATAGAATTTGAAATGTTTAGATAAGTGTTCATTAATTAAATTCAATTGTTAGCTATCGTCCATTTAAAAGCAAATCAACCAAACTCAAATAGAAACGATATCAATGTCTTGATTAATTTTAAAAGCATTAACGGATTTAGTTACAAGTGGGGTGAATTACATTTGACTTTTAAACTGAAGCTCATTTAAATACTAGCGGTATTGTATTACGTAGATTTTCTTTGGAATTTCGATGGGTGTATAATTGGCTTTTGGTGTAAGTGGTGAACAGTATGACTTGGACGTGTGACGTCGTCGTTGATTTTTTTTGTTGTTGTTAATTAGTGGCTTTGATGTCTTTGGGTGACTGATAAACTCATGGGACAGTGTGTCAGTATTTGTAATATTTCAATGTGCCTATCTGCCTAACAGCTGTGTTATGTGTAAGTATTGCTATGTTGAAAGTTTTTTCCATGTTATGCTTATCATTAAATAATGAAGAATGAAACAAAATTTGTAGTTTGTAAGTAACTTGACGCCAAAAATATTGCTGGGAAACGACTTTTTTTTGGGGTGAAAAATCTAACATTATTTTGTGATAGTACTCAATGTAACGCACTTAAAACATTGTGCTGATGGATGGATTGAACAGTATGGTGGTCCTAGGGATGCTTGTAATTTAAAAAAAATCTTGTCAAAACGGTGAAACTTTGACCTCCAATATCTCCGTATCTAGAAGATTCCTAGGTATGGTGTAGAACAAAAAAATAATCGCAAAGATGGGAAAAATAAGTGCCTTTTGGATTCGTTAAGAGGTGTTTTACACCCTGTATTTATAAATACAAAAGCCATTGTACCTAGTACCTACCACACAATAAGTGTTAGATATTCTTTTTGCAATGTTTCTTTAGACAAACTTACTAGGGTGCTGAGATATTTGCCACCTTGAAAGATCTAGGTAGCTGTCACAATAATGACGTCTTCATCTTGCCGGCTAAGTACCTGTGCCTCTACCTACCTAACATTCAAATACCCGTACATAATGGTTAGTGTTGGACGACACACCTCCTTCAACTTTCATGGGTCTATTTGTGGGAGAGATCTATCGAAGTAGTTAGCAGGTAATGAGGGTAAGGGTCACATATTTGTGTTGCTAGTCCTTAACCTACCGTCAGGATTAACCTTTTTAGTGACAGTTCAATTGAAAGTTCACTGATATAATAATAAAATATATATTAAAAAAAATACAAAAAAAGTGTACAGGTAGGTTAGTTGATATTCTTATGCAAAGCGTATAGGACGGTTAGTACTGAAGCTCTTCCGGTGCTTGCGGGTGTACTTCCAGTCGATCTGGAGGTGCAGCGGCGGGCTGCAATGTACTATAACGCGCGTGAGACCACGGACGCAGACTTTTTAACCGTACGTGATCGTGCTAGGATTTCTAGATTATTCAAACCACAGACCGACGTCTGGGAGGAACTTTTATCTGAATGGCAATGTAGGTGGGACAATTCCATCAAGGGCAGGCACCTCCACCAGTTCTTTCCATCCGTTCGTGAGCGGCTGGACAGGACATGGCTGGAGGTTGATCACTGTGTTGCCCAATTTCTCACGGGCCATGGCAACTTTAAGAGTAAATTATTTTCCTTCAAGCTTGTTGACTCGCCTTTTTGTCAATGTTCAACATCTGACTGCGAATATGAACAATCTGCTCATCACATTTTGTGGGAGTGTAGTCTTTGGCAAAATGAACGCAATATTATGTTGGATAGTGTACAGGTTACATCCGGAGTTATTTACTATACGGACCTTGTGGAAACTAGAGCAAATTTCCGTGCGTTCAAGCGTTTTTGCCATACCTATTATTGGAATCAAATATAACAGCTCTCAACTAGGACCCATTAACGTTAATATTTATCCGTGGTGCTTGGCAACTGGGCCTATCCCAGTTGTAAACGTCCCTTTGTGCCTATTGGCCTTGTTTCGTTCTGTCTCCTGCTGATATGGAGGGAAGTGGAAATTACAGTTCTTTCCTACTCCTCCGCTATACATTCTGATTAATTTCGTTGCGGGATCCAAGACAGTTAAATTCATTCTCTAGGACTTCGTCGAGCTTCATTGTCTCGGCGCTTTTCTGGTGGTCGCCACTGTTGATTCTGGCTTTCAGGAGTTACAGTGGTTTGGGCGTGTGTGGCGGGCTTGTCCCAATTAAAAAAAGGTAGGTTAGTAGAAGTCTATATTAATTATGGTCCTCTTATATTGTAACTAATAACTGGTTAAAAACTAGGACATAGGGCGTACAAGACTACAGTTGCAATAAACAAAAAAAAAATACATCAAAAGAATTAAAGGTTACTATGAAAGATAGTAACTACTTCCTACAAAATAAACGCACAGAAAAAAAGATTTTCCTTTCAATATTCACAAAGGTTATTCCCACATCGCTATAAAGTAGTTTTTAAAATATAATAAACTATCCAACGTATCGGATAAATCCGTGAAAGCATCAAAAATCATTCGCAGGGTAGCACGGACGCACGGAGAGAGGTGTCGGATGCGTCACGTGTCGCGACGCTACGTCGCGCCGTCGCGTCGCCGACGCCTCCCGTCGTCGCCTAGCAACCCTGCACCCCGCATCTATAATCTCCTCGGGTGTGCTGACCTCCTAGTACTTTGCACACAAATCGCTGCTAACGTGTTTTAAGTTTTCAATCTAAATTCCAGCATGTCTACGGGAAACCTCTCCGAGTTAACATCTTGAGAATTTCCTTAATTTTCTTTACAGAGGAAGGCACCAAAGCACTTAGAACAATTTCTATGGAAAAAACTAGAGCTGGTAGGAACTAAAACAATAATAAATAGTACGAGTAAAGTAAAAGGAAACTCTTTAAGACCTTACCGAACTACCACTCACTTTAAGTTCTAAAACAAAACAGATTTAAAAATATTACTAGTATTGTATTGTTCAACACAGCAATACTTGTAGAATTATACAAATGATACTAGTTAAAGTAGCCGGTAAAATCATTTTAATTAGAACCGTTGGCTTTTGTTCCATTCAACAAGTCATATTTGCTTTCAACTCAATGACTAGAGCCTGGGAAATAGGAAATTAAACATGTTAAGAGTTCTTGATATTTTCCTATAGTATTTCTATTACCGGGAAACTATTGCAAGTAAAAATAAGGCTATTTGTATAGGTACCATATTAAGTAGTTACCGCTCGTAGGAGGTCGTGGCGAAATAATAACAGCCGCTTGTATTAATCTTCAGGTTAAACTGCGCTGGTCTAGGTAGGTCTTTGGATGGGTAGCCACCTATTATAGACCGAATTTCCTTCGTACCTCGGAAACTACGTTAAGCCGTTGATTGTTATTGTTAGATCTTTGACAGTCGTTACAGGTAGTGTCCTGAAAATCTGACAGCCAGTCTCACCAAGGGGTTTCATATTTCCCAGTAATTAGATGTGGAACTTGTGGAGGTTAAGTAAACAGTCACTTCATGTAAAATACTGGTATTCACCTGCTTCAAAAGCGGAAAAGACTAGGCAAATGAGGAATAAGTAGGTACCGCAGAAACCTTGACGATTAACAATTCAAACTCAAACTCAAAGCATTTATTTTGATTAGACCATTACGGCACTTTTGAATGTCAAAAATACAAAACAAGATCAAAGCCACAGTCACACACAAGGTATAATAACTTCGGCGCGTTCGTGTTCCACGCGCGCCTCAAAGAGATGTCAGCACATTGAAGGGCCGAAGCCCGACAGGGTTGCGGGCATTCGAAAGAGATACCGCGGCCCCGGAACATAAAGGGCGAGGAAGGAACATGAATTGGTTTTAGTCAGTAAAAGTCTGACACTCCCTCCCGCTCCACCCAGAGTGGGAGAGCTAAGTTATTTGATGATTTCCCATCCCAAAAAAATAAAGGCATAATAAGTTGAGAACGTACTGTATAAGTTAAGATCCTTCGGTTTTGTAGAATTCTCAAAAAATATAGCACTATGATTAAAACGCATTTATAATATTAAATAAATAAATAAATAAATATCGCTGGACATTAACACACAGCGCTACCTAGTGCCACACTAAGCAAAGCTTGTGTCGTGGACACTAGATAGTTGATATACTACATATATACTTTTTTTTTTTGTAAATACATACTTATTATACATATAAACATCCATGACTCGGAAACAAATGTCCGTGCTCATCACACAAACATTTGCTCCTTCCGGGATTCGAACCCAGGACCCTAAGAACGTAAGGCAGCGTCACTACCACTACGCCAATCGGGTCGTCAATATTAAAAGACTATTAAGTAAAAGATTCTCTATTCATTATACAGTTGGACGTCGGCCATACGAAAGACAAAGATAGACTTTAACTACGAAAGAAAGTGGAATTTTCTTTCATAGTACGATTTAAAAGTTTGTCGGTGAAATATGTCGTTCTATCTGTCAGGAAATTTAAATTTTAAATCATAAAAAGTGTTTTTGCGGCAGTCCCCGCTCGTGGCTAAAACGAAGGGTTTTTTTCCGGCCTGGCAGGTCTTGTATAACTATTAGTGTAGTCTATGTTTTTAAGCATGTCTTAAAAATAGTAGGGCGTTTAAAACTTGAATGAAAGGATTTTCAATAAAACGGTTTCACAGAAGACCATTGTAATTTTCAAACTTATTTCCAATCTTAAGTTATTTTATAATACAACTACTATTAAATGAATAGATAAATAGAAAAGATAGAAGTACCGATATCGGATAAGTATACCGGGCCAAAAACGAGCTGAAGAATTGGGTTATTGAATTTCACATGACGCTCTATGAACTACCTAGATTTATATTTATACCCAAAATATCCGTAACTAAAACTAAATTTAGATCCCATAAAATATGATACAAATAATATAAATAAAACCATACCTAATAAAAACAATACAAATCGCTTTACATTTCTGCAAAGGCAGCGGAAAATCAATTTTAAAACACGAAACATTAAAAACGCAGTTTGCGAAGGCAATCAGAGAGAGCAATAATAGCCCGAAGCGATTACTTCGCTATTACCAAGTAGTCGGGGCAATCTACGTCATAAATCTATTAACCCTATATCGAACCTGGTTTGTTTATGTGTGCTGACGTGGAAAATGACGTCATCTACGTCCAGGAAACTTATATGATTTTAAGAAATATAAACAGAAAATCACGCCAGTTTTACCTACAGGATTAGGCATCTATCAATACACTGTTACTGCTCTGGTTATGTTATGAGCCTATTGCCAGCAACGGGGGCATTAATCCAAAATTCGGGTCGCTATATACTAAACTGCTACTAGTGCTTTAACCACTACTGATCTTCAAACAAATATATAATAATAAATTCAACAAAAACACTCTATGACAGTAAGCTATGAGTAATCCGATGTGTATTTGTTCGATGATATGCAAATTCTTATAAAAAATACTTTTTCTTATATTTTCTATGTTTATTTTTCTTTAAGTATGGACTCTTGTGTGTTAGGTATAACTAATATGAAACTTTACCTACTTATCCCTTAGAACGTGAGTAATTACATGCACAGAAGCTTCAACACTTTATACAACAAAAATAAATCAAAGACTAAGACATAATTCCTATAAAACAATGGTCTCCCAGGATTAAAACAAAGTAATCAAAAACAAAACGTTTGTTCTAAACTTTAGACCTCAATTAAACTTTGAGGTAAGATTATTAAATTACAAATTATAAAATAACACAAAGCCGCTTTCGAAGTTGTTGCTAATCTTGATGATCCCTTTGGTACGTGTGGTCACCCTAATGTGACAACAAAAGGGTCTATTAGTCCGGACAGTGCATTATACCTGGGCTGTCCTTTGTTGCGTTCGCAGATTCTGGGTCACGTGTCACGTGATTTAATTCAGGAAAAAGCCGACGGAAACCGGAGGTTAAAAACAAAATGTCCTCTCGTTAGCTTTCGACTTGGTCGTAGGTTAGTTGATGAAGGATTTTGGTACACTTCATTTGTATTGTCCTCGACAATCCTCTCTTACCTTGAGCAATTAGAAATATCTCTTGAATACGGGAAATCACTTCCACTTGTTCTTGTTTTACAGCCACAAATTGATAGGATACTTCAAGGTACTACTCTACGCCCGTTGTAAAATAGACATAAAACAAGTGCCACTCAATTGGTCCGATTCAACCAAGTTCCAACAAAGAATGGAAAGTCTACTAAACAAAGAAAATTATATTGACCAACCGTAGCCAATAACTTCGTTGAATTATACAGTCAACCATTACTGTAATCACATGGAATTTGTTAGTCGACAAGAAATACTTGTTACCGTTTAATATGAAAAATGTTGTGTTCAATAAATAATTTGATGTTGCTGCTCAATCTGATCGCAATCAGGCGAGCTTCGTCCATGACGTCACGACTCACGATGACGCAAACAATTTGCAATTAGCGATCGTCAATCATTTACATATTGTAAATAATAATCTTACGGTAACGTGATATTAAATAATGTCCTGTTAACTGTATTTGAATGAATGACAAATGAAATGGCACATAGGGTTTTTATAATAAAAGGTTGATTTTCTCACCGGGATTATTCGCCTTATTTCTCTTTGTAGTGTGTTTATTAGTGCAATGTTTGTGGAGTTCCACAAGGAGCAGGACGAAGGTTGACTATTGTTTTTGATGAAATCAGTGTAATAAGACAGCAAATACAAAATTCATTTATTTCAGATAACAGTGATCCAAAGACATGCATTTTTATTACAAATCTAAAAAATGTTCATAAAAAACTTTGCCTTTCTAAAGTAACATCTTAATCAGCAATTAACTGTAGACATATAGTAAAGTTAAATATAGGTACGACTCTCGGGAACTATTGAAAATACTTTATGAAAAGTTTTCCATTGCTCACTGCCCTACCTATACCTAATGCTTTATCTATAAGTGCAAAAGTAAGTCTGTCTGTAACCTTTTTGCTGGCGAAACCGCAACCAAAAACAAAAACATTTTCACTCGATAGTTGGTTCTGGGTCACAGGCAATCATTTATATCGAGCAACAGAACCGAACGCTTTGCCGCGTTGCTATGACAACCATGGAAACTAAGTGAGGCGGATTATATAGGAGCAGTCCGTTGCGTTGCAGTGTTGCCGACACAAACAGAATATGTTGTACATGCCTACTGCCATTTTGTAGTCATCCCCTTTCGTATCGTACATTGAGGAATTCGAATTCGTAATTCATTGACTGTTCCATTTTTTTAACATGATCACTTGGTGATCATCATTATCTTCTCGTGTGGTAAGAACGATGATTACGTCAGTCTTGTCTACGAACTACTTGAACGCGTAGCTGAGTAACTCAGCTACGCGTTCAAGTAGTTCGTAGACACCACCACCACCAGTTGCTACTCAGCCTGAGTAGCAACTGGTGGAGGAATGTTATAAAGGAGAAGGTGTTGAAATCATGACGTGATCATGAGTGACATTAGATAAACGATGCATCACGAATGAGGAGGCCACGCAAAGGACCACGGGTCAACTATGAGTTCCATCAAAGATTGTAGTGATTCCGCGTTAATCAGCGATGCTTTTCTGAAACTGCGTACTATGCAGAAAGTTGAAGCAATCATACACATAATTTTTATAAAAGATCATCAACTACACTACAACAAACTACATCGAAACAGCCAAGATCAGAAGAAAAAAATAACATATTTGGGCAACGAAAGTCACATCTCAAAGTAAAATAAGATCAAAAATAAGTAATCCACAAAAAAAAAACACCATAAGCTCTACAGACCTCCTTTGATCATTTGTTCAAAGAACACAACACGTATAATCTATGAGTAGATCGTAGAGTATAATCGATTGAGTGATTTCAAGCACGCGATTGTTAGAAGAAAGTATTTTTAGGTGCTTGTTTAGCTCTAAAAGGTACACTGTTAGGAATGAATTATATAACTTACACTGTCTCACTTACGGGATATCTTTCTGAGCGCCCGATATTTCGACGCTATTGCAAGTGCCATTTGTGTTCGCGGGGTGATCCTCATACCGCACAGTTTTAATCTTGTGAAAAGGTTGGCCACATAATTATTGTATATTTATAATTTCAAAATCTATCTAGAATCTTAATTATATGCAGCGTACATGATTTAAGGTTTGTTGTCAGGGTATAAAACCTTACAGCACTGGTGTAATTCTTCACGTGCCCCCGGCAAAACAAAGAAACAATTGGCTTTGCCCTAAGTTCTACATGAGCCAGCCTATTTAACTTTGGTAAGTACACGTTATTTACATTAATTTTTCATTTATTCTATCATATTGTATTCTAAGTATATTACGAACATCTAAGATCTCTTGCAAAAATGAGTCAAGTATTTCTTCTCAGATTTGGTTTCTGTAATATATATTACGTAAATGTGGGAAGGTGTGTGGACTGCTTTTCATTTAATTTGAATCAGATTTATATCAGTCTGATATAAACTTTTTAAAGGAGCTTTTACCAACAGATGAACTTAATTATGCTCTTCATACAAATATGTATCTACACTGCTTTGTGATTATTTGGAGCTTATAAGTTATCGGTAGGATAGCGCTGATGTTAAAATGACTGGGAGCATGGTATATAAAAACTAGATAGCGGTTAGTTCAGTTAATTTCTTAGTAAGGCCACTATGATCACGCATACTTAAAAAATATTGAAAGATAGAAAGCCATACCCATGGAAACCAACCCAAAGAGAAAAAATGCATCCCGAAAACTTACTATGCTACACGCGGTTTTGAAAAAAGAACCAATTCAAAATTGGAACATGGAGTGAAATTTTTCGGACAGGATGCTTTTTGCCTTTCATTTTGCTATTTGTCTGTATCCGTATCCGTACCATAACTATGACACGTTGCGTTAGCGTCACGTTAATCTTGTTTATACTGGCAACACTGTCACTAAACAAATATGATAAAAGCGCTGGTTACCTTTAGTCACCCTCTTACTTCTATATAAACTGAAGAAGAGCTGCTTGAAGGCAGATATTTATAACCTTCCTTATGAGTCTTTTAAATTTGAATTACCACTGCAGTTTTTTTTTCAAGCCCAGTTTCTATAACCAAATTGCGAACTTCCCGTTGATCCCACCTTTGGGACGAACCAGTGGGGTCAGCGGATGGATTTTGCAACAATGCCAAGTTATCGGGAACTTAAATCAAAATGAACATTGTAAACATCCAACTTGAGCTTGAGCTCCTTGAGTTATAAGTCGAGCTACACGTTACGATAACTGACAAATGCTTGCACTGACTGGACAGGTCTACTCAAATCTGTGTGGTTCTTTCTTCAAAAGACTATCTCAGACACTAATCTGCATAGTCCTCGTGTGAATTAAACAAGATTGTCTGGATTCAAAAGACACTATGACCTCTGAATTTGTTTCGGCTGTTTCTTCTCAGAATAGTCAGGTACGAAACACCGGCCCCAACTAGTTTAAAAAAAAATACGTGTAAAAGTGTTTAAGGAAACCTACTTGCTGAATAAATATCATTTACAATGTATCATTTATCACTGTAAGTGTTAATCCGAATTAAATCGTTTATATAATAACTAGAAGTGCCCTGTGGTTTCGACCGCCGCTTCTGACTTGTTTTCTTTTCGCTCGCTCCTACTGGTTGTACCATAATGTTTTAAAGGCCTTCTTCAATAAATGGACTGTCCTACACTTACAGATTTTTTCCAATTCCAATCAAACAAAGATGTTCCTGAGATAAGCACGTTCAACCAAACAAACAATCCCTTCAGCTTTATAAAATTAAGTACAGATTTTCCATACTGCACTGTTCGTTCATCGATAACCTGCACAGTACTATCGCAAGATGTGAAGAAGGTCGTGGCTCACTTGACAAGCACCGCACCAGAACCGCTCCAACCCATCAATTTAATTGCCATTCAAATTAGAGCATTAAATCGTGTGTCGCATAACATATTTTTTAATGTCCATATGAAAAAGCTGACGGCACGGCGGGTGGTCAACGCGCTTGCCGCTACAATACGCCTCGCCTCGCTTGCGAGGCGAGGCGCCGCGCGCCGTCCGCGCGCCGTCCGCGCGCCGTAGCCTATAATCGAGGCGACGCGACGCCCCGGTCAGGACCTGTGCTGGTGCGGTGCTTGTCAAGTGTGCCACGACCTTAAGACGATGACGTAGCGGTATTTGCTTGCACGTACATCGAAAGCTTCATCTGACCCCTTCAACCCTTTGGGAAATCATGTTGATGCCGTTTTTATTGTTATATGAACGTTGTTGCTCAATCATCTAGCACACATCTTTAACCTCTTGTTATTTCCAATTAAATATAGGTTATTGGTTATGTGGGATTATTGGGTATTCCGATCAGAAATTCTCAACAGCAGCCAGTGCAGCCACGGTGACTGTATTTGTGCCTGGTCTGTTTTTGTTCAATAGGGTTGAGATATCACTTTTTAACCCGTGAGTAGGCGCGCTATGAGCAATTCACTCACACAAAAATTTAAAGCAAAAGCTTTTGGTGACACTGACGCCCTAACGTCTCAAGAGCCTAGATAGCTTCCTAACTATTCATCCCCTCCCCGCTGACGCAACTCTCGTTGTTATTATTATTTTATTTATTAATATTATATTGGTTAATTTTTACGTTAATACTCTATAGTAATGTTTTAATACTAATATTTTTTGTTTTTAGCTATTTTATTGTGATTTTTATGAAGACTGTCAAAATTAGAAAATTAAAAATAAGTTGATATGTTATTATTTTAGAAGTTGCATTTATGTTTCATAGTTTTAATTAAAATACTTATTTTCTTACTTATTAAACCTTGTTTTATTTATATAAATCCATTATAAGCCAATAGGTACAATAAAAGTGGAAATATGAGCATTTAAAGCAGTGTGAGTAATTTGCTCGTGCGTGCCTCTCCGTGTAAATAACTGAGGCGCGCCTTCTCACGGGTTAAGAGTTTCGCTTGCTAAACTAATTTGACCTTGCATTTAAAACCGAATGTCAAAGTTAAATAAAATCGTGACGAGTTTAAATCACTGAGATATAGGCATCGGCTTTTTAGCGAAGGACCCAGCAAAGCGAGTAAACAATAAATTATTACGTCGTTACACCACAGTGCACCGGCGGAAAGAGGTTTGGCTAAAATTAAACCTTCCCAGAACTTTGGGTCGGAGCACACAATGGCTTCTCGCCACCCTTATCAGGTCGTTGCCCTTTGCTTCCTGGACTGTGGTCACTTCCGATCACTTTGCTGTTACCCTACATTAGTTCTCGATATCATTAAACATAATATGGGAATATGTTTCGGGCTTACTGAATGTTTTTTAAGATTCTGAAGGGTTACTTCGGCTTTCGGCATCGACCGCGTGTAGGTCGGGAGTTATCCCATAAGAACTACGGGTGTAAAAAGTATCTTAGTCGTTGTCTACCAGGGTGCCAAACTTCGAAATCCATTTAGGCGATAAAGGTGTGACAAGGTGCATAACGGACATTGTTAACCCCCGACGCAAAAACGACGGAGTGTAATAACTTTGACGTGTCTGTGTGTGTATGTGTGTGTCTGTCTGTGGCATCGTAGCTCCCGAACGGAAGAACCGATTTTAATTTTGTTTTTTTTTGTTTGAAAGGTGAATTAGGCGGGATTGTTTTTAGCTATGTTTGATGAAAATCGGTCAAAGATGGCCGCCACCACAAAATGGCGGATTACATATTTTTTCACAAGTCCCTCATTAAGGGTATTATTTAGAAGGGTTTGACTAGTACAATTATGTATAATAATTATTGAAAGGGAATGAGGAATACTAACTAATGAAATGAGATGAGGAAAGTAGCGTGGTGACTAGGACCTAAAGATTAACGAATTTATTTTATACGAGGTTGTGCCAGCGGCTTCGCCCGCGTGAAGTTTGATTATTGTCCCATGCGATCTTACTACCGGAATAAAAAGTATCCTATGTTTTAATCCAGGTTATAAACTATCTGTGTGCAAAATTTCATCCAAATCCCTTACGTAGTTTTCGCGTGAAAGCGTAACAAACAAACTTACATTCACATTTATAATATTAGTAGGGATTTAACACACAAGAGTTACATTATGTGTCGTGGGCTTTTGGAATTTTATTTTAGTTTTACTTGTAGAATTGGATAAAGGTGACAGTTGTGTGCTAGGACACGAGATGAAAGGGGTGGAAATGTGTTTGTTAACTACGAATAGAATTGCGTTGTTTACTCCTCCGTCTCCGCTTAGCTTTAGAGTCTCATAAGCCTGCCTTCGCATTCGGGGGTCAAGCAGGCAGCAGCGCCCTCCGGAGTCGAGAAGCGACGTCAGTGTGGTACCGTGTGCGGCGGTTGTGCGGTGAGCAGCGTTTGCCGTACACACCCTATCTCCTGAACATTTCTACTCCTCTCCGCTTTAGCTGTCATGTACTACTGCATTACCAGCTTCAAACCTAGCAAGTTACATTGTGCCATAAAGTAGGTCACATAGGTATACAACATTTCCCCCTGCAAAACATGCAGCTCACGAAGTACTCCTAACTTCAACGTACGTCATTATCATCTGCCCAGCCTTGTTCCAACTATGTTGGGTCTGTTTCCAGTCAAAACCAGGTGCAGCAGAATACCAGCATTTTGCATTGAGCAACTGCCTATCTGACCTCCACAACCCAGTTCGTAATAGTAATGAAACTAATGAAGTTCAAATTTCATCATCAAGATATCTAAATCAGAACCTCAATCATTATCCTCAACAATAGCAGCTCCTCTTTAACATCAATAATTCGAAATCTTAATCCCTGTTAATGTAAGTTTGTAAGATAAATTGTATCGGATAAGATTTATCTTCCACTTCCGATGAGTCGGCATGATAATGGCAGCTAGTCGAAGAGAAGCTATGTTTATATTAGTCGGTTTGAGAGTTTTAGCGGTCCTTGTACATTAATCTTTGGGGACAGTATTAGTTTGCAATCGTTTACCGTGACGTTTTGTTTGGTCGTTATAACTTTTCTTAGAATAATTAGACTCAGAGTGATATTTTCATTCAAGATTTCGTTTAAAGTTGAAGCAACAATACAATGAATGTTGTCATGAGCGGCACGTACGGCTACACAAACTGTCAAATTTATTTAACAGATTTTCTACTTGATTGCCAAATCATTAGGTTCAAGGTTGATGTGGAAAATTTGATAGTTTCAGGTAGCTTGATGTACTGGCATGTGTAGGTACCTAATTACTACTTACTTAAAATTGCTTCACTTTGCGTTTGACTGCTATGATTCTTAAGCCTATTAATTCTATGATTTAGACAATATTTTCGCTCGAGAGCATCAACAGGAGTATTAAACAGTGTATGTGTCACCGTAAAATTGTCAAACACGTTTTATTACAATATAACGTGTTTTTTCTCGCGTTATTGTAATATCTCGAATGATTGTCAACTGAACATACGGAAGTATCTCTGCCCCCATAATCGGGACTTGGGGCACCCCCCCCGTTAGGTTAGTTAGGTTCTTTTAAACCCTGCACTCGGAAATAGGGGCCCCGCGAAGCGTGGCTCCGTCGACTACGCTTTTTAGGGGGACTATAAAGTGTTTTAAGGTTATGTTATATTAATCGGTATTTTTCAGGAATGGTGCATTATCTTTTCATGAGAGTTGTGCCACTGGGCAAGGGGAACCCCTCCTTCCCTCCACACCGCATAAGTTGACTACCATCGTATGCATTTCACGAAAAATAATGCGTTTTGTTGTAAGCAGTATGTTCATTTGACAATAATTCGAGACTTTACAATATCGCTAGAGATATTACAATCTAACGTATTTGACAATTTTACGGTGACATATGCCTTAATGGGTAGTTTTTTGAGTTACTATAACCTAACTATAAGACCGATTGTATCACCAAAAAGCACACTAATAAATACTTTGACTTTGACTTTGAAACTACACATCGAGTCCATGTAATCTTAGAAAAAAGTGACGCAGAAAGGAATATTAGTGTAGTACACCGTCCTATCGCTAATTAAGTTTTAGTCCCACGTAATAGCGAGCAAACCTATCGACATCAACTGGGCATTAATCCAGAAGTATGCGATGATAACCAGCATTGAGGCTGAGACTACATTAGGCCGCGACGCGACCTGCCACACATGACCGATTAAAACAAGTAAATGAATGCTCACGTATATGGCTACACTGTTATGTACATCAAATATTATTAGCGACCTTTGATTTCTTTATGCGATCGGAAAAACATTACTGTAATCACGGCATCGGCTTCACCAATATAGCGAAATTGAAGCGAATTTATTAGAAAATACTCCGGAATTTCGCTTGTAATGAAGCCATACCAAGTTTCTCTCGTTCCGCTCTTCCAGTCGCATCGCAAATCGCTGCCTAGTGTAGCCTCAGCCTGAAGAAAGAAAGAAAGTAAGTACGTGATCGGATCCCGTTGCTGGACCCAAAAAGACTCTTGGAAAACAGGTAGGTATTCAGTTGGAAAGTTCACCCGGAGCCGTGCTTTATCATGTGTAACAGCACAATGCTCTCCCGAAACGCACACATCGAAAGCATTTACCTACTTACAAGATGCTTTTAAGCTTTGCTTACAAGATAAAACCCATATTGTATTTTTAGCGATTACTAGTCTGCTTCGGCTTCCAGTCTAACTGGATGCAGCTGAAAACCAGCATTTTATAGAGAACGACTGCCTATCTGACCTCCACAACCCAGTTAGTACTAGGCAAATACGATATGTTTTGGTAAGACTGGTAGTCAGACTTACTTGCTAGTCACTGGCTACCTGCAACAACTAAAAAAGTTTAACAAATGACTGCTAGCCGTTGGTCTCAACGGCTAAACGTACTTTCTGAAGCACGGAAAAACTTCGATATGTAATGGGTGGTCTCCCATCCACGGAATAGCCGTGGCATGTGCGACTTAACCTGCAAATAAATAAATAAATATCGCTGGACATTAACACACAGCGCCACCTAGTGCCACACTAAGCAAAGCTTGTGTCGTGGACACTAGATAGTTGATATACTACATATTATATACTTTTTTGTTTGTAAATACATACTTATAATACATATAAACATCCATGACTCGGAAACAAATATCCATGCTCATCACACAAACATTAGCTCCTACCGGGATTCGAACCCAGGACCCTGAGAACGTAAGGCAGCGTCACTACCACTACGCCATTCGGGTCGTCTGATCTCGGAAATCGATTCGAGCTGCTGTTATTATTTCACAGGCATTACTATTTTTTTCCTAGATTCTAGAACGCACAAAGGTTTGGTATTAGCTCTTACATTAGCGACAATTTTTATTAAACCCACTCACGAACGTAGTTTTCCAGAAATACTCAACAAATACCGAAATTAAATCCAACAAATTCTTACTTACAAAGCTGCACGTACGGCGTTTTTCGCTTGCAATATAACACATAAGCGTATCGTAGCTCGTAGCTCGTACCGATACGTAATTTCAGTACGCGCCGGCGCGTTTCCTCATACAAATTAGCTGTACGTGGCATTGCGACGCGTATAACTCAGGTACTGCAACTTACTTCTAGTAACCCGTCTCTCAGTCAACGCGTATGCGAGTCAGGAATAGTAAGTACGGAGGAAACCTATCAGCGATATGAGTATTGGTACTTAGTAGCAGGAGGGAAAATTGGTTGGAGTAAAAATAAGTAAAAAATTGAATATCTTGGTTCAGTCGGTTACTGTGTTCGTGGATTCCTATTGATAAAGGTATTTTGCTGTTTAATTTTAAGCAACATTTTTTTTTTATAATTTCGAAGCGTTATAAATTTATTGGAAAGTTAAATGTTATTGTGACATGTGTAATGTGGCATAGCTTCTTCTCGCGTGTGTGTGAATCTTTATATCAGTGAAGGAATTCTTGAAACCGGCTGAGAAGTTTCAGAGAATGCCTTCTACATTCAAAAGAAGAAACTAGACTTTTTTTTTTAATATGAGCGTAGATGAAACCATAACATAAATTTTAAAATTATTGTAGAGCCCATCATCATCATCATCATCAGCCTATAATGTTCCCACTGCTGGGACACGGCCTCCTCTCAATGAGAGGGAATGGGCTATAATCTACCACGCGGGCCCAGTGCGGATTGGTAGATGTCACATGTCTTCGAATTTTTTGGTTCTAGGACATGCCGGTTTCCTCACGATGTTTTCCTTCACCGTTTTGAGAGCAGCGGTGATGAAATAAAATACACAAAGTAATGCGTACAGTACAGCGTAGATGAAACCATAACATAAATTTTAAAATTATTGTAGAGCCCATCATCATCATCATCATCAGCCTATAATGTTCCCACTGCTGGGACACGGCCTCCTCTCAATGAGAGGGAATGGGCTATAATCTACCACGCGGGCCCAGTGCGGATTGGTAGATGTCACATGTCTTCGAATTTTTTGGTTCTAGGACATGCCGGTTTCCTCACGATGTTTTCCTTCACCGTTTTGAGAGCAGCGGTGATGAAATAAAATACACAAAGTAATGTGCCCTGTCTGGGTTCGAACCCACGACTTACTGTTTGTAAATCAGGGCCGCCACCACTGGGCCACCGCTGCTCTAAAGAGACAGAGATTGTAGAGCCCAATTAAAGTTAATGATTCGAGGTCAACTTTGGTATTAGTTAACACACATCTAAACGACAAGACATCCCACAATCAATAGATAATCTTCCATCAAAGTTATTACTTGAACAAACAAATCACTGTATGATGTGTTTCCCCATACAAAGTAATAAAATGTAGGTACAATTAATTCCCCATTAGATACGGTGAGGGCCATTCATTATCAATTTGTGTACAAAAGATTAATAGTGTTGCTAATGTCCTAAAATACTTGTTGTAGGTATGTTCGTTTTATAACTAAAATATGGCTTTCGGTTATAGTAGCCAATACAATTGATTTCATTCATAGAGATAGAGTGGTGAGAGCTAGAATAACTATGCCACGCTAATTCTAGGCATTTATTTTGTGAAAATAGGTATAAATATTTCAAATAAAAACACGCATTGCACGTTGCACATTCTATTATACACACGCAACTCTGTCTGCGTCACATAAAACGAAAGGAAAAAAAACCGTTTTTGCAACATTTTTCATTCCTACTCCGCTCCTAATGGTCGTAGCGTGATGTTATATAGTCTAAAGCCTTCCTCGATAAATGGACTATCCAACACAAAACTATTTTTTTCAAAATTCGAACCAGTAGATCCTGTTTGTTTGTTTGGTTGAACGCGCTAATCTTAGGAACTACTGGTTCAAATTGCAAAAAATTGAACCAGTTTTTGTTTTCTCATGCGATAATAAGTATTATAGTTATGATTTTAAGTTAAAATTCATATGACACTGAAACTGCGCTGCCCTTCGCCGCTCTTTCGGTGTGAGTTGACCCTTATATGCGTCGCTTATCCAGGTGTTTTGCGCCATTTTGGTTAAATCGGCCCTGGTTTCTTTGGTTAGACCTTGGCCACCACTCGGTCAAAGCTAATTATGCAGCATAATTAACTCCACTCTCCAGTGTACCCACGACAAGTATGATGTAATGATTCCCACTTAAAGATAATCTCATTTAATATAAAAATAATACTAAGTACACAGAACGCTGTACCAACGGATTTTCATCCCGATTGAGAACAAAAAGAATAGAAAATATTATTTACCTAATAGAACTCGAACAGGATAAGGCTGGAAAGGTTTAAGGTAATTTAATTCCTTTGCTTGACTTTTATAAATTGCGCCGCATAACGAGCGTATGATGTTTTTCTTCAATTTTCATTTAATGAGACATGGTTCCCGATATTGTCGAGGTCAGAATAATCGTTTGCGATAAAACGTGGATCGAATCGTGTCATAAAGGATGTTTTACACAGGCCAATTTATAGAATAAAACACTTTTTATTGTTTTATTTTATGATTAGGATTTTTTTTTGTGTAGGCATCTCGCAGTTCAGTCTATGTCGACTGGCTTCTGCTTGGCCGGGCAAGTCCTGTGGGTGCCTTGAATTTAAGGCCTCCAGCCAGGGCGAAAATGACTATAAACTAAGCGACAGCGCTGCACCCCCTGTGGGGTACGGACCTCGGCTTAGGGCGTCGCTGGGGGCAGCAAAGGGACAGGCTGGATCTGGTTATCTTTATTTAGGGACTGTTTTATTACTACAGGCTCAGCATCACGGGCTGGCTCGAGCAAGGGTCGGGGAGGGATTGAACTGGGATTACACGCCGGACCTCTGCGGCGAGGTCGGAATGTTTTCGGTCTGTAATTGTACATTCTACGAACTGTACTGGTATCTTTCCTACTCTCTTGCAAGATAGTGATCGGATCGTCGGGGGTGACTAGAGTGTGACGTGGACGTTGGACTGAGCTAATACGCGATGAGTCGTACCGGGCGGCCGATGCAATTAGGGGGTTCCTATGCTTGATAGCAGTGTTAAAGTAACGCTTGTGATTAGGATAAATATCGAACTAAATATAAAAGTAGTGTCTTAGTGGGGCAGTAGGCTAGTGGGGCTAAAAAGTTCCTGAATGATACTATATTTTTAAACGTCATGATCTCTTGCAAGAATTTCTAGTCGATAGCAAATCTTAAAGATATAAAAATTATAAACTGACCGGCTTCTCTTTTTCCCGATCATAACAACCTGGATCTTTTTAAAGTTCCAGTGACTTGGTTTTTTTGGCAAGCATAAAAGCCGCAATTCGCCTAATAAGGAGCGATAATGTGGCCTACTATAAGCCATATTATCGCTCCTTATTAGGCGAATTGCGGCTTTTTGCAAGTTTATTTAGTATTGAATGTAAAAAACAAGGTATGACCATCACCGGGATATATAATCACTTTGAACCCTGGAATAAATCAACTAACAAATCCCTCAATGTCAATAAAAGTTTACCAAAGTGTTCCATTAGTAATCCACGTACTTACTTACCTAACACGTACCTATCTACCTAGACATTTCTTAACTTGAAGTTTTAGAGCAGCCCAAACCGAGCGCTGCCTCTAATTAATTAGTTTAAGACACAAAAAACCTCATTTATCAGTGTCGTTTAACTTTTATTTTCTAGGAAATAATTGAAGAAAAGTCTCTTTACAGCATTCTAGAATAAAATCCAGCTTTTGTTTTAGACAAATTGAGTTTTGATTAATTAAACACAGAAAATTAGAAGAAGTTTTTACTTTTGTTTGGCAAAACTTTATTTTTGTCTGGATTTTACTATGCCATTAGAAGGACATTGTTGAGCAGCCATACACTTTTCGCCTTAGAAACAACAGTCATGTAAAATTACTTTTCTTGTCCTAAACGTGACTTCGTTCAACTGAAAACAAATAAAGCTAGTGGAAACCAGGAAAACATAATTATTTATTTCACTTTCGAAGAATTAATCTAAAATAAAATTAATTTAAAGTACATAAAACATAGTTTGACACATAGTTTCCGATGACCTGGTGAAGGTTGCGGGAATCCGGTGGATGCGAGTAGCAAGGGACCGGTCAATGTGGCGACACTTGGGGGAGGCCTATGTCCAGCAGTGGACGTCTTTCGGCTGAGATGATGATGATGATGAAAACATAGTTTTAACTTTCATGCGGTACGACGAAAGGACATCTGCTTTCAAAATATTTTTGTTTAAATATTGTTACGATTTTATTATAGTGATAAATGAGGTTAAAAAATATATGTACCTATAAGAGTTTATTTTGACTAAGGCGCGTCGCTCACTGGTAAGTCGAGGCGCCGGCGACCGTGCCTTGACGCCGCCGCGCCGCCTCGACTTTAGTTCGTGTGAGCGACGCGCCTAACCGTTCTATGAAAGCGTTCGGTGACGATAACGCGAGTTCCATGATTTTTGTTCAACCATAAAGTGCTCAACGCGCCTAAAGAAGTTTTAATTTTAAAAATAGTTTGGAACAATGGTTTAATCAATTTATTCTTATTTTCATTGTACGAGTAATAATTGATAGTAAAAGGTGGTGGTGAAGGTTGCGGGAATCCGTTGGATGCGAGTCGCATGGGACCGGTCAATGTGGCGACACTTGGGAGAGGCCTATCTCCAGCAGTACCTAGACATCTTTCGATGATGATGATGATGATAGTAAAACCAAGAAACATATATGATTACTGAATAGGTTCCACACGGTGTTGGTTCATAGATCGTTCTCAACAATGTCCTTTTATCATTTTCAATTCTAGTTACGATGTCTAGACGTCAGATTTTAATCGTTTGATGACACTTAGACAGATTTTCACAACAAATAGTTTCATTTATTTATTCTGAGAATATCGTATTTTCTATAAATATCTATCGTAATATCGTACTTTCAGCATGATATTTTTAATGTGCTACATCGAACATCAGTAGATCAAGGTCTTCATTCCTATCGCCAAAGTTAATTTAGATCAGCCAACACTACATACATACAATTGACTAATTTAAATTGCTTTGCGGGGTCACCTTATGAATTAGGCCACCCAAATATTGTTCATGACTGCTATGAAAAGGAAACAATGGAGCATTTGAACCACAATCGCGAATGATGACACAAAACACCTAAATACTGCAATCAATAATCCGATATTTTCAATAACTGTTTGTTACGACTGTCAATGGGCTAAAATTATGATGATTTTAGTTCCGGATTACCATATTGTGTTGACGATGAATAGATTTGATTATATAAATATTGCATTCAGCTGGTGAACAAATTCAGCTTGATTTTAATCTATAACTAACTCGTTTACTAACAATAAACATTGCCACTAAAACTAGTGATTGTATTTGGCCGATATATTGTTTATAATATTAAATATGAATCCTTTGATCTCAGCAGCAAAGCATTAACCAGATAAAAGACTATGATGACCTCTTGTTATGTAAAAGGAATTTATATCTGTTCAGCAGTTCAACAACTCGACTCCTTGAGAAATGGAAAGGACGATAAAAGAAATACAAGACGACCAAAATCTCTCCCGATTCTTTCATTCTCCATTTCAGATAAATATTAAACCTTGCGTATTCAAACGGCGTCCAACTTTAACATAGAACCGCAAACTTTTGACATGGACATCAAACACCTTGGTTTTAAACCCGATTGTTCCAAAGAACTACCACCGTAATATTTAAACTGAAAGTTCGCGTAACTTTCGGAAGTATTCGTAAACATTCGGGGTAGAGGAAAACGTAAAGTTTTCGTAGCTTTATATGAACAAGCAGCTTGTAGTGGAATGAATATCGCCATGTTCGACGCAGCTGTGCAAGTAACTTCGTCAGTGATTTGTGCACACGCTCCGAATGAGTGATGAAATGAATTTGGGAGCCGACATGGCTTAGGGCATCTAATCTATATAGATTTCTGGAGTTTAATGGAACTTTGGGAGAGTATGGATTAATTAAATTGTGTTTGGAAAGTTCTAATTGCATTTCAAAGTTGTAGTATTCGATTTGCAGTTCGCAATATTCAATCAAGAACCTCTGTAATAATATTGAATATAGGAACAGAAAATAAATGAAGTTATTTTTTAAGTAAAGAACAATCGGGAAATGAATAACTCAAATATTTGTCGATGCGCTGCATAATGTTTCAATAGAGTAACGACAAAACACAATTATAAGTTCATTAGTTAGATTATCAACAAATATTGACCCATATTTTTCTTTTCAACCGTCTTCCAAAAAGAGGAGGTCCTCATTTTTTTTTTCTTGTGTTTTTTACATCAGAACTTTCGACTGGGTAAACCGATTTTCTTCGATTCTTTTTTTATTTGAAAGCTGGTGCTTTTCGTTTGATTCCATTTTAATTTGCTGAAGATCTTATGCTGATCTTTGGAGAAATAAATGGAACTCTTCAAAAATACACGCAAAGCTGCAGTAAATGCTGCAATCGCTTGGTTGTTTATTGTTTATGTAACATAGTGACGTAACATCACGCCTGTATGCTCTGAGGGAGTACGCAGAAGTGTAAAATACACCCAGATTTCGACAGTTAGATGTGTTAAGTTCCATTTAATGGGATCCTGGAGAAATAGAAAGAATTCCTTAAATTTTATAGGCACACCAGAAGCGATTTGGGTAGTTTTAGGAAGAGTACGTTCTTGGAGTGATCCCATTTTAATTTGGTAAAGATCTGATGAAGAACATCGGGAGATAGGCGACGGGAACTCTTCAATAAATGATAGTAAATGTACTGGGATCGCTGAAATCTCATGTCTCTCTATTGTTTACACCAGTTCATAATAAAAAATCACGCCGTTACGCTGTGAAAGGGTAAGCACAATATGAACCACTAAAAAGTGAAAATTAAAAACTTTTTTGCAAAAAATATAACCGACTTCACACAAAAAAGTGAAAAATAACTTTAGCTTCAGAAGTCGGTGACAAACAAACTAAATCAATCAAACAAAGGTCACCGACTTCTGAAGCTTAAGTTATTTTTCACTTTTTTGTGTGAAGTCGGTTATATTTTTTGCAAAAAAGTTTTTTGTTACACAAAATTGACGAAGATGCGACGTTTTTAAAATTCTCAAATTCACAATACATTACGCCTTAGTATATTTTTAGTGAGTTCTAACGTCACGAGCCCCCGAGTTTCTACCTCATGCATGCTGCATGTACGCTCAAATCTTTACAAACTGCACTACGGCAATATCGTTAAGTGGTAAAAGTTGGTGTGTCCTGTTTATAGCGCTGAACCCAAATGGCTAAATGTTCATTAACAGAAATAGTCTTCGATCATAATATGATTTCATGAACATCAATAATTGATTGACCCTTTATAATAAAAAAGAAGGATTCCAATAATTGGAATTATTGGATCCTTCTTTTTTATTATAAAGGGTATGTATGATGGGGATATTCGACCCTATCTTAATATTAAAGGCACAGTATAAACATTATGTCATATTTCTGATTTTTTTTTATTTTATTATATCTAATTATATCATATTTTTTTAAATGTTAAACTTAAAACTTACTTTGTATTCAGAAAATAATGTAATTTTAAACGAGCAATATTCTGATATGAAATCTTTGGCACAGGTTGTCGATTGAACCATAAACTGAATAGATGAGTTAAGGCACTTTAAAGCACAGATATTATCGGGAGTGTATTTTGTAAGGGGAAGCAATATCGATTCTTAGAATAAGGAAGAAATTGGCTCTTAAAATTGTGGGTTGTTCAAATATTTATTCTAGTAGATTTAACACAAATTGTTGGTTTTCACGGAGAAAATAATGTAAGTACCTACTAAATAAAACTGAATTTATTGCCGACCTTTTTCTTTGTGTAAATTGTAATAGCTCTCTTTTGCACAAGGCGTTACGATGCTTATTTTATTGTAGAATAAATAAAACACTTGAGTATATTTATGTTATTTAACAATTAAGTGAAAGAGTAGGTACTATTTCTATGTGCTCTTTTACTATGTTAGTGAAAATTTGACGACCAAATTAAACCAATCTATCGGACCAACTAGTATAATATCTATGGAAAACTATACTTTAGTCGACACGTAGCCATGGCAGAGATATTGATTACCGATTTACGTTACTCCTAAACTTCCCCGCGTTAAGGTGGTAATATAAGTGGACCATCTGTGCCGCGTCTCCCCTAGGGAGATGCACCAATATTTGAACATGGCGGTTTGTTTAATGCAAATAATAACTTCGAATAAATTGTAAGTAGGTACTTATTGCCCTTTTGGGAGATTTAATATGTATTAAATATAAAATTTATGGGATTAACATGTAATTTTTGTTTTATTTATGGCATTTTGAGTGATGAATAAATGTTTGGAGGGCAATGAAAAAGGTACGTACAGGTAAATGCGTTATTGTATTTTTGCATTAAAACGCAAGAAATAGGTACGAGGTTTATTTTATTTTTTATTATTATCGAATACGTCTATACCGTAGGAAAATATACCTACAATACAGACATCCTTACCTATTCATCATTACCTACCCTAAGTAAAACTTATAACATGTCATACTCGTACCAACATATCTTTTTCAATCTCAAGCTTCTTATAACATTCAACTTCAACTGACAATACCTCAGTTGTAGGTAATGATTATTTAATAATCGTATAAGACTGTTATCTTGACGCGACGACAATTCCGTGCAATTTGTCACTCATTATGTACTTGATTGTCACGCCAACGACCGTTCTTGACCAACATTCAGATACTGTGAAAAAAAATTATAACTACATCAACAGTTTGGAATGTTTTGTTTGGGTTACCTATTGCATTTTCATTTTTAGCTAAGTAAATATTGAATTGTTTTCAATATCATTCGTGTCGTTCCTTCTTCCATTATCTCAATGAAATTACAGTCAGTGAAGCACGTGTTCTTCCATAGTCCACTACTAATCGTAATTTCAATAGTCACCGCCAACGACCATACAGCCTATGGACGCCTAATATACGATCTAACGCATGAAACCTATGTTTTGCTTTATCGACAACAAAGGTGGTCGTACAATTTGGAACATCACTAATCATGTTCACGTAACATCGAGGAAAAGAGATAGCGATAAAAGTACTTTTAAAAGAAAGGGACGCAATCATAAAGGCATCAAGTATGACCAGTATAAGATGAACTCCGATAAATATTGTCAGAAAATTAATCTAATTTAGATTATGGAACTTTTAAATTACCGATGAAATGTGATACCGTCTTTCAGGAAACTGGAAGTCCTGCTTTATTTATCACACCAACGTATTATACACGAGGCCATTTATGTATATTTTTTCGATTTTTCAAAGGGGTAATGCGGAAGTGTTTGCGGCTCACAGGAGTGGTCGAAACTAATTCGAACTCTGTGAGTGACGCCGGTTATAAGATCTATACCCCTTATGTGTTGACAGACATCGGTCGCCTGTTATTAGGAGTCTATAGACTGTATGGTCGTTGGCCACCGCCTTTCTATCCATACCATCAATCACAGAGTCCAGCCATCGTTTCTTTAACCTTCCTTTACTTTTAAAGCCACACCACATTAGCATTTCGTTTTGCAAAAAAGGTTTTTTATTTTACCTTTTCTAGTTGTTTTATGTACAAAATCATGTAAAATTAAGGGACCATCACTGTCATTAACATGGCCAAGAAGAAAAAATAAGCATTAAAAGGATCTTATAAACTACTCAAGCAAAGATGCTGAAGGAAAACATGACCCCTTCCTCTTTTGTCTGTTTAAAATAGCTTAAATTAAAAAGTATCTAAACTAATATTATAAAGCAGATGAGTTTGTTTGTTTGTTTGTTTGGTATCTCAGGATCTAATGGTTCGAATTGAAAAAATTGTTGTATTAGATAGTCCGTTTATCGAGGAAGGCTATAGGCTATATAACATCACGCTACGACCATTAGGAGCGGAGCAGGAATGAAAAATGTTGCAAAAACGGGTATATTTTTTCCTTTCGTTTTTCTCTCTTATGTGACGCAGACGAAGTTGCGTGGGTCAGCTAGTTGAAGAATATAAAAGTCTGATTGGAACTGGTATAGCTATCAGTTTGTTAAAAAACAATACTGCGTAGTATTACATTTCTAAAGACACACTTATATACATCTACTTCAATACAGAACAAAACTAAAATCACCAAGACACGTTTCATTTCAAATTCTACTCACACTCAACAGTAAAAACATATAGGTCAAAATTCTTGTTTCCCAAATTCGAAATCAATAAATCAAACATCATGACAGGCCCATGGGACACCATCAGGTTACGAAGTCCCCAACGGCAACCATCGGCTTTTAATTTAAAAGCTATTTTATGTAACAACTTGGTCGCCAAACCGCAGGGAAACCACTCATTTCTGCGTTATTTTTTCACGAATGTATCAATCAATCTTACTCATTGTTCGAGAGTGCAAACAATGAGGGCTTTTTGAGAGAATACTATGTTAGAGGTACGCGTTTTTGTGCTTCTAATTTGATCCATTTTCCTCGCAATAATTTTCCAGTCACTATATAGGAATTTTGTGCCAATTCTTGGAATTAGGGTCATGTAATAAAAGTCAAATTGTATAGTGTGAGAAAATATAGGCTTTTTTTTAAACTTGTACTTACTTCATATTTTATAATAATTAATAAGAAACAGTCTCCTTATTTGTGACCGGTTGATGCCAATAGGCTCGCCCCCTATTACATAGAACTTTACCCTTAAAAAGTTGGTGTAATATTAGTTCTACCTCTGCGTTACCCTTTAGGGATTATAGGGATGATGTTATGTAATAAAGTCATCATCTGCTTAGTCTTTTCTCAATTATGTTGGGGTCAGCTCCCAGTCTAATAGGATACAGCTGAATACCAGTATTTTACATGGAGCGACTGCCTATCCAACCTCTACAACCCAGTTAGTACTGGGTAATACGATACCCCTTAGTAAGACAGGTTGGCAGACTTTTTGGGCCACTTTGTAACGACTATCTCTGCAAATAATAACCAACGGTATGCTTTCCGAGGCACGGAGGAAACTCAAAATGTAAGGCAGCTCACCAATCCACAGACCAACCTAAGCAAGCACGGCTTAACCTAAAGATCGACCCGAGTGGCTGTTATTATTTAGCGACGAGCTCCTGTGTGTGTATGTTAAATTATAATAATAAGGTACAGTTACAAAAACCCTGAAAATTAACACAAGTCCCTAAAACAAAGATCTGTTGTTTAGTTGTAGTTATGAAAATGTTTCTTCTTGTATTTATATTTCCATTTTACAATGTTACCAAACTGAATATGTTATAAATATTTTCTCAAATATTACCTTGCCATTCCTTGCATAGCCCGAAGCAGAATTCGTATCCAAATCGTATTTTTATCGGGAAATAGAATATGTATTAAATTTCTTCAGCGAATTTATTTTATCAGCAATAATATGCTAGTTTGTGTTTATATTTAGTTGTTATTTGTTAGATTATGTTCTGGATTTTCCAACGAGTTCTTTCTGACCTTGTTTAGGAATTGTTGTTGTTAGTTTACAGTAAAACCTAATGTTTCTTTTAATATCGTCGAGTTAGATTCTCAATTTTACATTGCAACACCTTCATAACTGTTTTATTTTTGTTATTTACGTTATATTAAAAGGAAAACCTTGAAAACTGTACTTAAATTTTACCCTTAAGGGGCCTTTTACAGTCCACTAGCGCCGCCAATCGAAAAAATGTCATAACTCGTAAATAGAATCAAAAATACAAAATGTGGTCTATTATTACTGTAGAAAAGGCAATAACGTAATTTTATAACACATTGTCAACACTTGAAATATAGCTGTTTAGCTAAATCGTGCATTTGTAACAAAAACGGCAGTTTATGTTTTGAATGCACGATTTAGCTAAACAGCTATATTTCAAGTGTTGAAAAGATGTTATACAATTACGTTATTGCCTTTTCCACAGTAATAATAGAACATATTTTGTATTTTTGATTCTATTTACGAGTTATGACATTTTTTCGATTGGCGGCGCTAGTGGACTGTAAGAGGCCTCTTAAGTAGACCGTATAGACGCCAGCTCATCAAACTAATACAATCTGTCAAAAAAATGAATAGACTTTCGATTTTATTGCTAATGCACAGGTTAAAGGTTGATTAGGAAAATTAGGCGTCTGCACAAGGGAAATTGAACCTCAAATATAATCAATAACTTGCGCAACCATATCAGTTTCAATTCTTCAAAACAAACTCACACAGTCAGATGTTACAAAGTTCAGTATAATTCAACAAAACTAAGTTAAAGAAACAAAGGAACAACTCCAGACAGGAATAAGCAAGGCATTGTGGCGCCAACAACCTGCATAACACAATTTCTTGGGCCAACAGCTCCAAGTTAAGAAAGAGGAAATTGCAAGCCTGAACTATTTATAGCTACTAAAGGTGCTACCCGACTTTATGGGACTTTTGATAAATACTCTCAAGTATTACCTTAGGGTACCTATGTAGCACAGAGGCAATATAAATTTCAAGCAATTTTCGGTGAAGGTACACAATCAGTGTTAGGGAACATGCATGTATTTTTTTCTTCACTTAAATCAATTAATTACACTATTATCAACCCAAGAAAAGTATTAAAAGTTAATTTCAACTACTGCTTGTCGCTTAATATTAATACTAAACTCCTGCAATTTTCTATGTCAGTTCAAACGTCCGTGATTGTCGCGACACTACTTTGACGTCATTTATCAAAATCTACCTTGTTTACATCTATTTTTTGGCCTTAATAAAGTAATTTTACTAATTATATGTGCTTTATTCAGGCAAAACTTGCGTTAACGATATTATAATAAAATGTGCAACTTTACCTACATTTCAAATAAAAGTTATTTTTTGACATATGAATTATTTTATGTCACTACCGCCGTTATCGAGGACGACGTATTTTGAGAGTGCGTTCCGTTTTACCAAAACATGCTACATAAAACAATGAATTGTAAAATAATTGATGTTTTAGAAACTTAAACAAATGTACCATAATGCTTATAAGCGCCAACACAAGCCATTTCAATAAATAAAATAGTTTTGTATTTCTTTGCCTATTGGGAAATGGAATACCCAATTCAGATGTTGTCTAACTCTGCTTAGGGCTAACTTCAATACGGTTCGCAATTAACTACCTACTAAAGTTTTGAACGCCAATCAAACAAATAATCGGTGTAAAAGTAGGTACTCTTAATGAAGCCGAAAAGCACTTGTTCTCTCCATCATTGCGATGTTTTTTTGGTTCTAGATCCTACCAGTAAACTTTCTCAATCAATCAATCATATAATTGATCGTCAATCATAGGAAGATACATAATACAGGTCTAAAAATAGATTGTGATCAGCTATCTCCAGCCCATTGGGCATACAATAGTAATTACATTCAAATTTACATACATTAAGAATAGATTATTACATTATTGATAGAAATTATTGAAATGTCACATAGAATATAATAAAGAGAATTAACATAGGTAGGTGCCCATCAATGGGCTAGTAAACGCATCATGACTGAGGGAGACTGTATTGGAGTAAAGATTTGTCTAATAGGAACCTCTAGTTCGGATCTAGTTACCTAGATCGGTTATAGTTACCTAGCTTGGTTATAGTTAGTTCTCACTAACGGCAAAACTGATTGTCAGACTTTTAAACACTGTTTTAGGCTTTCACGGTTAAAAACTAAACTTATATTGTCACTTACGGGATATCTTCCGTGATTATTCTTTATGTTGAGCTCCCGATATTTCGACGCTGTTGCAAGCGCGATATCGGGAGCTCAACATCCTACTAATATTATAAATGCGAAAGTTTGTGAGGATGGATGTATGTTTGTTACTCTTTCACGCAAAAACTACTGAACGGATTTGGATGAAATTTTGCACACAGATGGTTTATAACCTGGATTAACACATAGGATACTTTTTATCCCGGTAGTAAGATCCCATGGGACAATTTTGAAACTTCACGCGGGCGAAGCCGCTGGCAGAAGCTAGTAAAGAATAATCACGGAAGATATCCCGTAAGTGACAATATAAGTTTTGTCAGACTTTTGTGCGACTGACTACCTATAACGACTGTCAAAAATGTAGATATGACAGCTGGGACTAATATAAGTATCTAAGTACTTATAAACTTAAATAAGTACTACACTAGAGTTCGACAAATTCTTAGTTTAGAAACCTCATGACAGTTTCTTACAGTCCTATGTAGGTGCCTAAGTAATTCAATTTAAAAGTTCAAGTGAGTATAGCGCCCAAAGTAATTCTCAACGAAACTCGACTTTCCTTATTAACGTCACAAGAATAGAGTAGTTCTGGAGTTTCTCAAGGAACTGATGAATTTGGTTTCCCTGTTTTACTTAGGCAAAAATATTGAGGGTAAATGACATCTTTTATAGGTTAATCAATCGGAATAATTTAATACTTTTGGAAGCTCGTATAAAGTTTCTTATGAAAAACAATAATCTTCTAAATGTAAAATGAACTTATATTTCAGTAAGGATTTTGAATAATCTTTTACCGATAATAGTAACTTGTATATTAATTTTGGTCCTATACTCTTCTCTTCTGAATGTCAAATATTGAAATTATTATAGTTAAACCGTTGCGGGTTGATTAAGTGATATTTAAAGTTTGGGTCTGTTAAGTTTAGTACCTACTTATGTACCTATAGACATTTTGTGGTATCATTTTTCATTGTTTCTAAACTATAAGCAGATTATACACATATAGACATAGAAGAATAAATATGTATTATAGAAGTTCACTCAGATAAAACACCCAAGCAATGTGGATACAATTTGTATGAGACCATCCCGCAAAATTTCCTTTACCAAATGAAAAATCAGAATCATGAAATGTAATCATGATGTTTTGAGCTAAAGAAAATTATTTAAAGACGAAAATGAATAACCTACTGTTAAAAGTCGATTAAAAAAGTATACAAGATTACATTACAACAAAACATTCGATTCAATAGACACAACTATCTGGCCAGAATTGTCCCACTGCTGGGCAAAGACATAAACCCTACAATATTACCTACGACGGATACCGTTACAGAAAGTTTCTGTAATAAAGTTAGGGGCAGACAAACGTGATGGCTCCTGACACTCGTACCAGGCTTCGCAACTAAGACCAGATGTCAACCATAGATATTAGTTCTGCCAGACGATTTAAAATTTAATCAAGGAGTTGAACTAAAGTGGATTGCTTTAAAAGCTAGTGCGAGAGATCCACATGGTGTTTTATAGTTACAAAACCCAAGTTCTGTACTTATAACTAGTTATAAGCAGTGATATTCTTGTCTCTTAAGTCTGTCTCAAGTTGGAAACTAAGATACTCCAGATTTTTTAGATTCATGTGCGAATTGTATAATTACGAGTATCCTATGCTTCGGCGAACGAAAATATCGTGAGGTTACCAGCATGCCTGAGAGATATTTCTACACGACATTTTAAGCCGTCAGAAGCCCATAGCGGTATAAAAAAAAACTCGGACACCATGTATGGCACTAACCATAAAAAATAAGAAAAAGACTAGTTATGCAAAAAAGTAAACACATCGAAGCGAACAAATTAATGATGTAGTTGGTACTTACCGGTCAGAGAATCTTGGAACAAGAACCTGATATCGCAGGTACTAATGGTTTATTTATTAATAAGTAGATAATATATTAGAGTTTGTTTATAAACTTTGCTTCAGGTTAAGAAATGTCATCACGTTAAAAATCACAAACTGAAAAGAAAGCAACATTCTGTTTTCAAAATTTTAAACTGACAACTTAATTAGAAAAAAACATAAAAATACAGCTTTTGTACTGGCTGGTTATTTACGATGTAATGTCAATTAGTAATACTAGCCAGCTACTCAAAATTAGAACACTATTAAAATAAAAAGGAACCATAAAATCTAACCCCGGGGTGATGTGGCGCTAACAGTGCTTTCAGACACAAATGTATTACAATGCCTACCAGTGGAAAATCCACATGCTTATAAGTGGCACATACAAAGAGATTTTATCAAACAATCGGAAGATAAAGGTGGTCTTAGGGTTAGTTCACAATTATCTGGGAATATTTTAATACTGAAGATTGTTCGGGGTTTTTTTACCAGTGTCTGACAGACTTACATAGGTTTTTTTGTAAGTAATACTGACCTTGAGTTGGCCTAGCATAATACAGAGATTCAATAAACAAAGAGGTCAGTTTATACTGGTGTAACTGCCACCGACGTGTACTTTGCTTTGTTTTTCTTTTTGTCAATTTTTTTTCATTATTTCAAACACAATGTAAATTGATTGTGAATAAATTGAATTGAATTGATTGTACCTAACATTCAAAGTATCGTCGTAGACTACAATTGGTTGGGATCACAAGAAATCTCCTCATAAATAATTGCTTGCTATCAGCATTTTTCGAAAGTCCCTGGAAAGATTCTTTACAAATCGAGACTTCTAGACTGATCCTTGTCGTGAAAAACTTGTTACACCCTTAACCCATGTTATCATTCAAATAGTCGACCCGCCGTTTAGGGTTATTTATGAGCCTGCAAGTCTGACAACGTATCTATTCTCAGAATATCGGTTTTTCCCTGTAGGTACCTAATTGGGTTGGAGTTTGTGAAGGCCAGTCAGTCTGTCTGTTACATATCTTCTTTATTTCTGAAAAAATAGAAATTGTCATTATTAGAAAGGTAATATTTTAATAACATTTTGTTGCGAAATTATTTCCATGTTTTTACACATGCATAGGTAGAACAACACGGTTATTGTTTTTCGTGTCTAAAAAAAACCGACGAATTGAGAACCTCCTCCTTTTGGAAGTCGGTTAAAAATTAAACACTATGATGCTAATATGTTGCTTGTAGAATTATTTGTCAAAAAATCAAAATAATGGCATGTATCTTAGTATGATTTTTACTCGTTATAATTTTTTTTTAGAAATAGGTTTGTGATTTTTTTATCGAGGAAAATTAATTGTAAGTATTATCACAGATTAGTCTTGAAAACACTATCATACTAGCATATATCCTGAAGAATATTATTTATTTATTATTTATTAAAACTTTATGCACAATTAAAACTGTCCTACTGACTGCATTTTCTACCAGTCTACCTTAGGGTGATGCAGAGATAATACACAGTAGGTGCAATAATGAAAAAAAAGACTAGAAATTAGGCTAGAATATCATATATTTTTCTAGTTTTGTTACCTGCAGTGAATCATTACTTCAGTACTTTCAGGCATCATCAAACTCGCGTTTAGCTCTTGTGGTCGCCTTGGGTCCAGGTTCACCGAAAAGATAACGGTCTGATTATCTAAAAACAGCTGTTTAAGGGACATGTTCCGCTACAAAAATGTGTTTTAAACAGCTGTTTTTAGATAGTCAGAACGTCATCTTTTTGGTGAACATGGACCTTAGTCTCTCTCTCGTTGTACACTAGCTAGTTCATGAATGTCAGATTGAAATGCATAAAAAACTGATTATCATTGCATGGATATAAATAAGTGCACAGATTTCTGCTAAGTTCATGCCTAGCTGCGCATGCACAAACTATCACCTATCGCGGGCTTAAAATATTTATACTGAACTATGATATGCCACAGCAATCCAGATGTTTCATTGCACCAAAGCGAAGCTTGTGCGACACACACATGTCTAAAAAAACAATAGATCTATTATTTCAAAAGACCTTGAGAGAAACATTTTAATTAATTGTTCTTAAACGAACTAATTATTTTATAGCGAGTTTGCGACATTATTCTTCTAAACGAAGTATGAAGTAATATAGAACAAAACTGAATGAATGAGTCAGTAGAAGAAATAACCTAAAAATGCCATGTGATTCCCGCTTTGAAGTTTGAAGAGGCGTTCCAGTAATAGATGGCCGTTGTGTTAACTTTGTACCTATACAGGGAACACCAATTTATCTGTCAACCTTGTAGGTACTTCGGTAGATATATTTTATTCTTATAGACCGGTTAAGCCGACGACAACTTTTCTACTGCGTAGAACTCATCATCAATTCAGCCGAAAGACGTCCACTGCTGGACATAGGCCTCCCCCAAGTGTCGCCACATTGACCGGTCCTTTGCGACTCGCATCCAACGGATTCCCGCAACCTTCACCAGGTCATCGGTCCACCTAGTGGGCGGTCTTCCGGTTCGCGGTTGCCACTCCAGAACTTTTCGGCCGCATCGCCCATCCGTTCTGCGAGCAATGTGACCTGCCCACTGCCACTTACGTTTCTTCTGTAAAAACGTATTCAGGAAGCAAATCTTAAGGATCAGCAGTCGTCCATTGTGATATAATGTGTGTGACATATTTATACAGGGTGTAAACCATCTCATCACAAAGCCGTTAACCAACCATTCTGTAATCAAAACAACTTGTTTTTTGAGGATATAAATCATGTTTTGTGGTAGAACTCAATATAAGGCACTTAAACATTATGCTGATGCATGGATTGAATAGTACGGGGATCGTGGAGGTGTTAAAAGTGAAAAGCTTACCAAAAAAAATACTTGTATTTAAAAAAAAATTGTCAAAAAGTTGCAACTTTGACCCCCTATATCTCAGTAACTAGAAGGTTCCCAGGTGTGGTGTAGAACAAATAATGATCGCAATGATGGGGAGAACAAGTGCCTTTCGGCTTCGTGAAGAGATGTTTTACACCCTTTATGTTATGTATTGTGTGCCGATTAATGTAACTTTTTGTATATTGTAAGTACATACACACAACTACTTACTATATGACTTAGGGCGGATTCGACCAAATGCCATGTTATACCAGAGTAACTAACCCTTGAATAATTTTACTCATTGGTTTTACTCTCAAATAACTTCGTTTGCATTTTTCCATCAGAAACATAGAGTAGCCAATACCGCGTATTGTTACTCTTGAGTTGATGAACGAATTATGAACGAATGATGAACGATTTTGTAAGCCTACTAAAATGGAAATATAATTGTGTAGAAAGCCTAACCCAAGTTTTTATGACCATATTATTTTGGCGGTTTATATTGGTTTATTTGGGACCGGTCAATGTGCCGACACTTGGGGGAGGCCTATGTCCAGCAGCGGACGTCTTTCAACTGAAATGATGATGATGATGATATTGAAGTTAACTGTCAAATATATTTACACGAGTTGTCATACTTGTCATTAGTACCTAGTCATAGGCCCAGCGCCCACTATCGGCATCGGCACGGCTAAGGATTTTAGGTGATAAAAAGCATTCTACACTAACTTCATGGTAATAAAGTAGAAATTTCCATGATATATGATCGTAGTAACAAAACTACCGCTTCGGTATGCTTGAGGCTACTGCATCGAAATTTCTACTTTATTACCATGAAGTTAGTGTAGAATGCTTTTTATCACCTAAAATCCTTAGCCGTGCCCATGCCGATAGTGGGCGCTGGGCCATAGTCAGTTGAGTGCAGTTGGAGTGAGGAGGTTATCTTTTCGATGTTTGCATTGTGTTGTTGTAATTAAAAACTAAAAATAATATGTAACAAATAAATAAATATCGCTGAACATTAACACACAGCGCCATCTAGTGCCACACTAAGCAAGGCTTGTGTCGTGGACACCAGACAGTTGATATACTACATATATATCTCTTTTGTTTGTAAATACATACTTATTATAAATATAAACATCCATGACTCGGAAACAAATGTCCATGCTCATCACACAAACATTTGCTCCTACCGGGATTCGAACCCAGGACCCTAAGAACGTAAGGCAGCCTCACTACCGCTGCGCCATTCGGGTCGTCAAATAGTCAATAGTCGCTTCTTTGGACAATCGAAACCTTATGGCAAAGTCACGGTCATCATAATTATCGAAGTAATTGTTCCTTTCTTTAATCCATCGCGGACGCCTTGGATTGTATTCTTCATCACTGTCAGAATCTTCGATCATATTTTTGCATTATTAAAATATCCTTACAAATAACAAAACTACAAGAAATTATCAACATGCGGTCAAAAGACAATTAACTTTTTTAACAAAGTATTCGAAAACAGATGTAAGACTGCAGCGGTCGCCATTATATTACTCTGTTCTTCTTGTTTACTCGGTGTATTTTGGCGGTATAGCGATTTACTCTCGGACCTATAATAGTTATTTTGGGTTTAAGATTTGGTAAAACGATAAGTTCTCTTACTCTAGAGTAATTAGTGATTTTATCCCCAGGATAAGACTTATCCAAGATTGGGTAAGTTGGATAAGTCCATGTTCACCAAAAAGATGATGGTCTGATTATCTAAAAACAGCTGTTTAAAACACATTTTTGTATGGGAACATGTCACAGTGACAGCTTGTGTTTAGATAATCGAACCGTCATCTTTTTGGTGAACATGGACCTAAAGCTCCTCGGGAGTGCAAAAAACACTCAATTAAAGAGCCAGCTTGCGGAACTCCACACCCAGCACATCGATATACTGGACCAGCATCACCATCTCCGTCAACTAGTGTCGGGTTTCCACCAGTGCCATGACACTCATGACCAGGCACTTAAACGAATATCTGAGCTGGAGGCGGAATTGTGCAAAGCAAACATCACCTCCATCAGTTCTCTGAAAGTCAGCGAAGAGGTTGCCAACACCAACAACCTGTTCAGTGAGCTGATTGATAGTGTACCCGGACTGGAGTATGAGCAACCCACCGTCACCATAGATTTAACTGGGGATGATACCTTAACTAGATGTCCAATTGTTCTAAGTAGCCATAAGAAAATTAAGAAATATATTAAAATAAACAAAAGTATCAAAAAGTATAAGAAACTTCTAAAAACTCAAAGTGTGTACAAATATAATATTAACCTCAGAAGAGAACTCAGAAACTTAAAAAACCAATTAAATGTATGTAATAGTAAGTTAGAATCTTGTACACAAATGTATGATGTTGACATACAAAACCTTCAAAGGGAATTATTGAGTAGGGAAAATACACTTAAGGATATCTTTTGTAAATATGAGTGTAGTCAACAGATGTTGAGTGAGCGCATGCAGGAGGCTTGTGAGTTGGTGGACCTGGTGAAGTACAACGCAGAGAGGTATGAGTCATTGACCAACAATCTCTCCTGTAGTTGTGCTGCCTCTCCGCCACCTCCCATGTCTCAGCATGTTCTCCCCGCTGCCTTACCCATCATAAATAATAATAGCCAAGCAACTTTGAACCCCACCCAAAGTAATATTTTAGTGTTCTCTGATAGACTTGGAACAGGTTTTGGATCTTTGTTAAATAACCGTTCTAATCATACAGTACTGAACCATTGCCACCATAACCTGCATTTTAATGAGCTCATTCATAAAATTCAACATACACAATTGAATGAGCAAAGTACTGTAGTTTTACTAGTTGGAAATAGTCTTAGTATATCAAAAAAGGACATAGTTAATGGTATTGACACCCTACTTAAGTTAAGACTAGGCAAATTAATATTGTGTGCGTTTCCATATTCTGACAATTTACTTGCTCAAGAAAATGATTATATTTCTAGCCTAAATACTTTGATGCATATTTTATCATGTCGTCATAGTGACCGTTTATTGTTTTTTGATACTAACAATTTTGTTAGGGATTTTGTTTTGATTCGGGATCATTATATGTTTCTTCCCAAGTTTAGTAAACATTTACTAGCTACATTGTTAGCTTTTAATATACACGCATTTAATGATGATTTAACTGAGACTAGGTTAAGTGATGAATCAGTATTATTTGATAACACTGTTGTAGATTCTTTAAACTATTAGAGCCGACAAAAGAGAAGATGGATAGTAATATTTTACTTTACCACCAGAACATAAATCGCTTCTCCGGCAAAATTTTAGACGTGGAAATGTTAGTAGATAAATACCACATGGATATTTTATGTTTTAGTGAAATTTGGTTAAAACCAGATAGGATGTTGTTTAATGTTAGTAATTTTTCAGTTGCCAGCGCGTTCAACAGATCCACAGTGGGTGGTGGTACCCTGATACTTTGTAACAGTTCTCTCAGACATAAGGAAAGGAAGGATATCACTGCTTACTCTGTTGATCGCTTATGTGAGGTAGCATGTGCAGAGGTTGAAGGCCATACTTTCTTATGTGTCTATAGACCACCAGCATCTAACTTGTCATTGTTTTTAATCACAAAGGAAGAAATATTAAGTAAACTTTTCAGGGATAATAAATTAGTTTTTGTTTGTGGTGACTTAAATATTGATCTGCTAGTCGATTCTCCCGAAAAATGTAAGCTCATCTCATTGTTTAAATCATTCAATTTAAAATATTTATTTAATAAAGCAACTAGAATAACGGCAACTTCAGCTTCCTGCATAGATAATGTATTTACTAATTGTAACGTTAAAAATTCGTTCTTAATTAGTGGCGTTAGGTCAGACCATACTGGTCAACTTGTATCTTTTGATTTGGACAAAAAGTTGCACTTAGCCAAAACTATTCGAATAAGACCTCTTAATAAAAATAAATTAAAATCTTTTAATAATAATGTTCTAAGTAACCTTTCAAACGCTAGTTTTGATTCAAAAGACCCCAATTTAAACTATGGCACATTATTTTCTACAGTTTGCCAAGAATTCAATAAAACATGTCCTTTGAAAACAGTTAAAGTCAATTCTAAATCAAAATTTAGTGAAGCCCCCGGTAGCCCCCGCGGGAATAAGAAAAAGCAGAGATAATTTATACAATTTATATCACGAAAAATCTCTAACCTCAGATCAAGTTATTCATACTTATGTTAGAAATTATTCAAAAATATTCAAAAGTGTCTGCGCTCAAGCAAAATCACAGATAATAATTAACAAAATTGGTATTTCTAATAATAAAATAAAAACAGTGTGGCAGGTTATTAACAAAGAAACTGGAAAGTCAAAACAACGTGATCAGACCGAATTGTCCTTGAAAATAGATAATCAGACCATTTCTGACAAGCTAGAAGTGGCTGAGACACTAGAAAGTTTCTTCACTAATATTCCGCTAGAAGTTACAAAATCTCTCCCTTCTTCATCTACATTAGCTGAAGATTTGCTTAAAGAAAATTTTACTGCGGATATACCAAACTTTAAATTTAAACCAATATGTATTGCTACTATTATAAACGCGTTCAAAAGTCTCAACATAAAGAATACTGAAGACTTATGGGGATTATCCGTCAAGGTTCTTGGAGATATTATCGAATCAATCGCCCCTATCCTAACAGGCATATTCAATCAATGTTTGGATAGCGGTAAATTTCCTGATCTAATGAAACTTAGTAAAGTAGTACCAATTTTCAAATCTGGTTGTAAGAGTGATCCCTCTAATTATAGACCTATATCTGTGCTTCCAGCGTTGAGTAAAATATATGAAAAAATCATGCTGGACCAGATGTTATCTCACTTTAACTCAAATGGGATTTTGCACAGTCAGCAGTTTGGATTCACGAAGGGCAGATCGACAACGGACGCGGGAGTTAAAACTTATCACTCACATTTTGGAATCCTGGGAGAAGTCCCAAGATGCCATTGGCATTTTCTGTGATCTCTCTAAAGCGTTTGACTGCGTGGACCACAACACACTGATGTGTAAATTACACCACTACGGAATTCGTGGTCAAGCTGCTGATCTGGTTCTTTCTTATCTATCAAACAGGCAGCAAAAAGTAAATGTAAATGGGGCGACGTCCTCCGGGTCTCTAGTCAAGATAGGCGTGCCCCAAGGTTCAATTCTCGGTCCTTTCCTATTTCTTGTGTACATTAATGATCTCCCTTATATGATGGCCAAATTATCAGATATAATTTTATTTGCTGATGACACCTCGCTAATTTTTAAAATAAATAGAAAGGATACGCTTGTCCAACATGTTAACGAAAGTCTAACCGTTCTCTCAAAATGGTTCGCTGCTAATAATCTTTTATTGAATGCAAGCAAAACTAAGTGTTTAAGATTCTCCTTACCAAATGTACCACAACGTGATCTTAATTTAAATCTTGACGGCAATAAACTTGATGTTATAGCGGAAACTGTATTCTTAGGGATTACTATAGATTCAAAATTACAGTGGGGCGCGCACATTAGAACTCTTTCAGGCAGGTTAAGCTCAGCTGCATATGCAGTTAGGAAAATAAGGCAGTTAACGGATGTAGCCACAGCTAGGTTAGTTTACTATGCTTATTTCCACAGTATTATGTCTTACGGCATCCTGCTGTGGGGATCAGCAGCAGACGTTGACTCCATTTTTATACTACAAAAAAGGGCAGTCCGCGCGATTTATAAAATGGGTCCTCGCGAGTCACTCAGACAAAAATTCAAAGAGATCGATATACTAACTCTGCCTTCACTTTATATCTTTGAATGTATTTTATATGTCCGCAAAAATCGAGGGCTTTTCAAAATTAGAAGCGACTTCCACAATAAAAATACACGCAGTAAACATGAAATTGTGATACCTAAATTCAGATTAACAAAAACTAGCAAGTCTTTTATTATAAACAGTATACGCTTTTATAACAAGTTGCCAAAGTCAGTTATAGAACTGACCGATGGAAAGTTCAAGAACTATATTAAACGTGTCCTTATGAAAAAAGCATATTACAAAATCAAGGACTACGTTGATGACAAAGAAGTTTGGCTATGATTCCTTCTGCGCATGCGGCTTCCCTGGTAGCTCATAAACGGCACAGATTTGTGGATGTCTCTAACTATTCTCAATCACATCATTCTTTTTCTTTTGATTCAGATTATTACAGTAGTTTTCAAATCATTTTTTATCATATTTTGCTCAGAATAGTTACAGCACTGATGACAATATTTGTGTCACTTGTTTAATTTAGTTCTTTAATTAAATATTCTTTTTATTTTTTTATTTACTTACCTTTGTATAGATGCTTTTTTACCTATTATTTGTGAATGAGTGAACATTGAAGGCCTTTTAGATTCCCGGATGCTGTTTAACTTTTGTTAAATATTCCTTTTGTTTTACATTTTTTGTATAGCAAGCAACGACCTATTGTCGGGCCTACGCTGTCCCCCCATACTTTAGTACTAATGCTGTAATGAAACAATAATATTGTAATACCAAATGATTTGAAAAGAGTAACCATGGAGTTTCTTGCCGGTTCTTCTCCATGGAATCGACCAACGCGAACCGTGCACCTTTTTCGACGTTTTATAAGTGCCCATCCAGGCCTATGTGAAATAAAATATTTTGATTTTGATTTTGAGTGTTTTGGCCAATTTTTCATACCTATTGTTTTTTAATTTAATTTTGAAATTTATTGGATAAGGCTTAATTTACGACGCATCAGACGTTTTTTATTCGTTTTTTTCCGAAATTTAACGAAACATCTAGTTTATTGCCCTATTTAGTTTAGTTAACCCTTGCCGGAACGCCCATACCGGTCTGCTCCGATTTTCGGTACCTTGGGTCGCTTATTCAGGGAAATGGCGAAGTAGACCGGGACGTAACGCACCGGATCAACTCATGATGGACGAAATGGCGTCAGGTCACTGGAACAACTTGCGACCCACGGATGCCCCTCAAGTTAAAGGGGAAAATGTACAAGTCTGTGATTAGACCTGTCGTATTGTATGGATCAGAATGCTGGGCTGTGAAGGAGATGGATGAAAAGCGATTGCATGTAGCGGAGATGAGAATGTTGAGGTGGATGTGTGGAGTGACAAGAATGGATAAAGTAAGGAATGAATGTATTAGAGGAAGTCTGAAAGTGGCACCTGTTACTGAAAAACTGAAAGGAAGTCGTTTGACTTGGTATGGACATGTAATGAGGAGAGATGAAACGCATGTGACTAAAAAGGTGATGGACATTAGTATTGATGGATGGAGTGGGAGAGTAAGGCCAAAGAAAAGATGGATGGATTGTGTAAAGACTGATATGAAAGAGAAAGGAGTAAATGATGCCGTGACGTCTAACAGGGGAGAATGGAAGAAGAAAACGTGTTGCGCCGACCCTAAATAAAATGGGACAAGGGCAGGAAGATGATGATCTATTCAGTTTATTGACAATCTATAAAAGGAAATAAAAGCATAAAAAATGAAGATTTCCATCAATATGTAGTCTAAACATCTTCTAACTGAAAACATCCTTAGACATAAACATATAATACAATTGTAACAAAAGATCTCATGGAAATGTTTTGTCGTCGCCTGAGGCGTTTGCCAACAATTAGGGGAAAGGTGACCAAAATGGCCTTCTAACAGGAAAACAGCATCCCAGAAAGGTTTGGACAATGGGTTCCGAAATAATCGGTAGTTCCCTTCTCTGTTATTGTCAGTGTTTGCCCCAGGTTTAAGACGATTGTTTTTGTAGAAAGGCAATTAGGCAAATTGTCGGGGCAAACACTCTAAAGGGAGCAAAATTCAGAAATTATTCCAACAATTCTGGGAAAAGGTATTAAAAGGAAAAGGTAGTATGGCCTTTTTGTGTAGTTTACTCACGGTTTTATATGTATTTCTCGTTTGCCAATAATTAAAACGAATGGAACAACTTGTATGAACTTTATATTCACTGGTGCTGGCACTGGTAATAACGCTTAAGTCCAATGAAATAATAAAAAAACATAAATGAGTTTTGTTTTATAATAAAATACAAGCTTTTTACAACTCGAACATAATTTTATTTTTAAGTAGCTTCTACAGAGGGGTTCTATTGTTTGGATTACTTTTCTTGTCAGCAATTCGTCCATTTGAACGTATTTCAAACATGATTAAGCAACGTTGCTACTTTCATGCTACCCTTTAAGTTTCCAAAAACCATTATACGCCATCTTAATGCTGTTCTTTTCAGTAACAGGGAACAATTTATTTAAGTGGGGAAGCACACAGCTTGTTCATTTTCGTAAGCAATAAGAACCCCTTAGACGTTCAAAAGGGTGGCTGTACCGCAAGAATAAAAATCTGAAATATCATCCTATTTAAGGGAGAAAAACGATTAAACAGATAACAATAAAAAACAAAGACTTGGTAAAAAAAAAGAAACAAACAACCCGACAATTCACTTGTTAAAAAGTTACGTAAGGTTTTAATTTAACCGTTTAAAGATCTTCGGGTGAGTAGTAGTACTAGTACACCATACAGAGGGACATTCCAGTAGTTCAAATGCTCTAAAAATAAGCGTGATGTTTATACTTCAATATTACGTCTCATTTCCGAGCTCGCAGTGTCAGTAAAAGAGGCACAAACGTCAGTCGTGTCAAGCCTTGCCCGCATCTACACGAGCACTGGCCATAAGCAATCGTCTGATTTGGAACGCAACTACTTTTTTTCGAACGATTTGAATAAAAAAGGCGCGAAAATAGAATGTGTCAGCCTTGAACTTTTATTGTCTGTATTGTTTGTGTTTTGTTTCGTACAAGGATAGAACATTTTTTACAATGAAGAATTTTGTTTTGTATGCCGTTTTCGTGATATTATCTTCGAATGGTGAGTTCAAAACTTTTATTTTGGAATAATATGGTTATTGAGTTATAAGTTAGCCTATTTTTTTTTTTGTACTTATTTATTTAACATGACGTTGAGTCGTTTCTTCTAAGACTTGTGTTGGGTAGTTCAATATTAGTATTGCAATGCAATCCGGTTGACCTGAGTCGTTATTATGCAAAAGTAAAGAAACATGTCCTTGTACATTGCTTCATATTATATCAAACACGTATCCTCAGAACTTATGAAGTCACCTGTTAAGTATTTATCCTATTTTCGTAATCAAAGGAATAGATGCGTGCACAATCAAAACTTTTAATTTACTAAATATTATGTACCTTAGATCTTTTTACCTATCTATAGCTAGCTTTTTAGTTAACTAACTATATTATTATAAAACTAATTACTAAAACATAAACAAAAATGATTACCTAATTATAAACACTGTCAAAGTTTCAATAAATCTGAAGACGCTTTTAAAAAAACTTCAAGAAAATTATTAATCATTTTTCATCTATGCAAGCACAAACATTTCGTTTACAAAAAACACTCGAAAATGAATATATTTGGAGATATATTTGTAGATATTGCATGTTTATTATATTTTAAGGCGGATTTTGTAGGTAGCAACTACAAGACTCAATGACTAGATCATACTAATGAGACAACAATTGAGAATAACTATGGGTTTTTGGAGGTTATAAATACGAACTATTTACCTAATACAGGATGTAGATGAATCATCATTTAAAATAGAATATTTATTATTATACAGCCGTTAACCAAGCATTCTGTACATCGAACTAAGTAACTTTATGCAAAAAATATTGTTGGGTGAAAAATCATGTTTTGTGGTAGAACTCAATGTAACTCACTCGAAACATTGTGCTGATGACTGGATTCAATAGTACGGGGGTCGTGGAGGTGTTTAAGTGAAAATCGTAAAATAAGCGTTTGTATCTATACTATCTATGTATAATATAATATATTATTATAAAGCAGAAGAGTTTGTTTGTTTGTTTGGTTGAACGCGCTAATCTCAGGGTTCTCGGGTTTAAATTGAGAAATTATTTTTGTGTTTGATAATCCATTTATCGAGGAAGGTTTATAAGGCTTATAAGGCTATATAACATCACGCTACGATCATTAGGAGCGGAGCAGGAATGAAAAATGTTGCAAAAACGGGGATTTTTTTCTTTTCGTTTTTCTCTCTTATGTGACGCAGACGAAGTTGCGCGGGTCAGCTAGTTTAAAATAAACGTGTCAAAAAGTTGAAACTTTGACCCCCATAACTCCGTAAGTAGAAGGTCCCAGGTAAGGTGTAGAACAAAAAAATAATCCCAATGACGCTGACGGGGAAAACATGTGCGTTTTGTCTTCGTTAATAGTTATTTTACACCCTTAATAATTATACTCTTTGAGCACGACCATACCGTATCAAGTTGATAAGTAGAATCCAATATAGGAACCTACAGCTATAATGTAATTGAGAAACCCCTCAAGTTTATGCGAATCTGCTCCTAATAGATAGACATTAGCTGTGACCGCGGATCTACCCTCGTGAAAAGTTAATAATCCTTTGGGGTATAAACTACATAGGTATCCAATTAGCTAACCAGTTAATTTCTCGCTAAAAATCTTGAGTTGTAGCAAAGCCACACTCATAATGTCTAGATTTATTCTGCGCACATTCGTACATTACATAATAAAATTAGTATGTACACATACATACATGCAGTGTTGAATGAATATGTCACCGTAAAATTGTCAAATACGTTATATTACAATATAACGTGTTTCTCTCTAGCGATATTGTAAACTCGAATTATTGTCAACTGAACATACGGAAGTATCTCAGCCCCCATAATCGGGACTTGGGGCGCCCCCCCATTAGGTTAGTTAGGTTCCTTTAAACCCTGCACTCAGGGCTCCGTCGACTACGCTTTTTAGGGGAATATTAAGTGTTTTAAGGTTAGGTTATATTAATCGATATTTTTCAGGAATGGTACAGTATCTTTTCATGAAAGTGGTACCACTGGGCAAGGGGGACCCCTCCTTCCCTCCACACCATGTGAGTTGACTACCATCGCATGCATTCCACGAAAAACAATGCGTTTTATTGTAAGCAGTATGTTCGTTTGACAATAATTCGAGAGTTCGCAATATCGCTAGAGGGATTTCAATATAACGTGTTTGACAATTTTACGGTGACATATATAATTTATACTAATAACTTCTAGTGCCGAGTAGTTTGCGTGCAGAAATACAAGGCCGAAGTAATTTCGCAGACGAACCTACTAATATAAGAGTTGCAGGTCAATTATTGTATCAATAGACAATGATCTTGGCCGACACTTTGAGTGTCATGTAACATCATAATGATTGATCGCAAGGACTTTCGCAGAATGATATGTAAGTGAGCACCCAGACTTCCGTGATAGAAGAGTTTTTAATAAAAGGCAGTATATACCAGTGTGATCAGTCAGAATTCAAAATTTGTTCAAGAACATTTTGACGTTTGTAACACAGGTTTGACCTAGCACATCAGGAGTCAGGGTTTCAAATGGAAATGCCCTTTTCTTTATGTCAATAATAAAAAAAAAATCTTCGTAGCAGTAGATAATAATATGATATATTAGACATATTCTACTTTATTAACCCCGAAAACCGAGACGAAAAAGAGAGGTGTTATAAGTTTGTAATATCATAATTATACATAGTCTGCGTTCCTTATTTTTTGATATCTAAGATAAATCGTTTGGATGGATACCTATGGTTAGTTTTTTTGCGATTCCTATAAAAATGTTGTACTTTGACCAATTGAACCAAAATTAACCTTCAAACTTTAAATCAGACGTCGTCAATAGAGGTTTTTTTACCAGTATTTAATAAATACTACAATGGAACAGCGAATTCAACAACAAGAATCGAAGGCAAACTGAAAATAGGGCTGTCAAACCGTGCATGCGCCAGTATTATGAAGTTGGTGCAACTCAATTTTCATACTGTCTATCAAGCGCGAAACCATTTCGAACGCTTTTCCGCGAATTGTGTCAAAGCAGAATCAAATATATTTTTGATATTACCCAATAACCAGAATCAGGGAAATTGAAATAAATGGTAAAAGATTTTTTACTGAATGTTGCAGAGAAATATAGGGCTTTCGTTATACCATTTGGCTTTTAGATGATTTTGTTTATCAGTTGACGTTTTTGGGAATTTCAGAGAGCCATGTCACAGATTTAAAAAAATGTAATCGCAATTTAAGGTCAGAGACAATCAATGTCAAACGAAATGTTTTAAGGAATAAGGTAAATTAGAGGGTTTTTTGACAGACATCATCAGCGATACATGTATATAATATGTCCGTGATACCTCAATTGCCCCTATTTGTATAATATAACTATTATAATAATTTAATAATAATTATTATTGACAAAAAAGAGGGCATCATTAATGAGGATAGTGATAAAGGACTGTTTGATTTAAAGTCCGTTGAAGTTGTTATTTATTTAAACTTTAGCTAGTAAAAGCACATTTGTGACGAAAAATATTACCATAACAAAAAACGTTCCTTACTCATTGTAGTAGGTATTAAAACTTTGTGCGTACGGCACAGGTGAAGGCATAAAAATAGGTTTATCTTCTTTGATCATTGTTCCCAGATGTGAACTTACAACTCGCCTCCTAAGACACGATCTAGTCTTTTTACACAGCAATAGTTATTTATTTAGATCTATAAACAAATTCTGTTAATGTTTACATGACCGTAAGTCAGTATAAATCTCGCGTCAAAGTCAAACGTTTAAATGTTTGAAATTCAATCTGAATCAGGGTTTAGAATAAACACGTTAATGTTTAATCAATAATGTTAATATTATTGGTTTTGGGTTATCTAGACGAAACATGCTCAGATATTTGAGAGCTTATCTTGTTACATTCACTGAAAGAGTAAGCTCTTTCAGTGAATGTAACAAGATAAGCTCTTCATCGATAAGATATCGATGTAATTATAACAGTTTTTTTTTTAAACCTGAAAATCGGAGAAAAAGTTCTTCGGTATGTGCTGGTCTGGAACTGAAACACAAACTATAGCAATTTTTCAGTGCCTAAGAGTATTTTCTATTACCACAACAACGTAGTTTTTTTATATTAAGTTGAAAAGCCTATTGACTTTAATGTTGTCGACGATGGAACGAGCATACCCAAAAGAATCTGAGATATATTTTGCCTGTATCTCGATATTTATTCCGGATTAGTCTCTGTATCTGGCTGCAAACAATTTTATTCAGCTCTACACCCATCTAACTAACAAACTAAATTCTCTAACGACAGTACCTACAGTTTACAATCCTAAACGAGGTCAAACCCTTAAGTGTGTAGTGAACATTGTAGGTAGTTCTAGTTTTATTAGAAGCGACACAAAGTAGCAAAACTACTTTAGTACTAAAGTAAACCATTTCTCAGTGACAAACTCACTTTCTTCAGAGTAAAAGTACGTAATAAAGTTTATATTTTTCTCTTACACCTGGAGCAGTGAGATAGTGTAAAGCAAATAAAGGAATTGTTAGAAAAGTGCGAGTAATGTAACCATCACACGTTTCCAGACAAGATTTCTTGTATTTGCAGTCGGTTTATGAAAGACGAAAGTTACCTATGTCCTTGTGAGTTAACTTTATATTTTGTTCTTTGGCTGTCGATAAAGGTAGGTAGTGGCCTAAAAGTCTAACAACCAGTCTCACCAAGCGGTATCGTATTCTTTATATTTTATATTCAACTATGTTGGCTTCCAGTCTAACCGGATACAGCTGAATACCAGTATTTTACATGGAACCCATCTGACCTCCACAACCCAGTTGGTACTGGGTAAAAAAAAACCGTTGGTTAGACTGGTTGTCAGACTTTCGGGCCACTGTTACGACTGTCAAAGATTTACAAATGACAGCCGGGTCTAGAGGGACATAAACTGACCTTTTCTGGTAAAGTTCTTCAGAAGGGTTCGTGTGTAGTAGGTACTCGCAAACGGCGCGGCGTGCGTGAATATTAACCAGATGTGAACGTGGACGAGGCGAATGGTGAAAAGATGTGAGTTAGGAACGTACCAAGTGGCGTTCTGAAGCTTCTGCTTACCTCCATGGAAAAAAGGCGTGAATTTAAGTATGTAGGTATATTGTTAGAGCTTCAATGAAATCTTCTGGTGCGTCCTGTTGCAAAAATGATGTATAAGAAAAAATTAATAGGTATTGGTGAATCCTTCTTCGAAATCGACCTCTTCCTGCGGCTTTCCAAAGGGATTTTTAACGTCAAAACATTACAATAATCGACACATTTCTATATAACAAGTTCCACAAGTGTTAGTTACGGTAACAAAATATTTAAAAGCGTAACGTTAGGAGCGTGCATCGTCAATTTGATGCGTTCGTTCGGTCACCGACTAGTTGAGCTCGTTAAGCAAACGTGACGTTATCAATTCCTGAAATTATGAGCCCCATTATTTGTGTCATGGTGCTGGTAAATGGGACGCGTGTTCGGGCTTTTGAATTGAAGAATTTTTGTGAAATGCTTTGCTGGTTCATTCTGTAGCCTTGACTGTTAATTTTGGGCCCGCTTGCAGCACTAATTGATAAACGTGTTTAACGCTAAACGCTCTTAAGACTAACATTCTGTTTGTAAGAATTCTTGTTTTTAGAATCACAGCGATGATGTGTTAAAAATACATATTTAGCTTAAGCTAAAGCGCGTGTCAAATATTTCCATTTTTCGAGCAACTATGCAGATCTAATAGAGAACAGAATGTAAAGAAAACAATATGGAGGTGTCAGTTTGTTTTTGTTAATATTACTATCATCCTTGTTTCATCCATCTATTACCAGTTTTGTAAAGACATACGCACGTTTTGTTGTTATTAAAACTTATAATGGTTCTCACTTCTCAGATTGGCAGATGATCAACCCGCTGTGGTTTTGTAAAGAATGTTTGCAAACACATATTTTTCCTCATTTTGCTCTATTGTGATTTTAAGACGAAACAAGAATTTCAGTCATAAATAACTATTTCGTCAGAGATAACCTCGCGAAGATTGATAGTTCTTATCTTTAAATGCAAAACCGGAAGTACTATTCGGGAATACCAGATCACTGTTTTTTGCACCAACTTGATATCTTTGGTTAAAATGTAATATTTTTTAAATTAACTGTCCAAAACTTACCTAATGAAAACAAAACTTAAACTAAGATTCCTCATTCATTACATTTTGTTCGCCAAAGCGAGAGGCCAAAAAATCTGCAGTGAAATGTCGATTAAATACAAAATTGAAATGTGTTACACGTTACAGAATTGCTTTTTCGTCGAGTTCATAATATTTTTGAAATTGCTAAACAGAATAACAAGACCCAATCACAAACGCGTAACTAACATAACGTAAGAAAACATGTCATATTTTTGCGACAAAGAACAAATTACTTGAATCAACCATAGATCATTATGAAAAAAGTTCTACTAGATGTGAACGTTTGTGACGTTGAATAGATTGTTAGATATTTGTTACTCTTTCACGCCAAAACTACTGAACGGATGTGGATAAAATTTAGTACACAGATAGCTTATAACCTGGATTCACATATACACGGTGTAAATCACCTCATTCTGTACAATAAACTAAGTGACTTTACGCAAAAAATATTGCTGGGATACAACTTTTTTCTTTTGTGGTGATGAAATGAATGAATGATGAAAATCATGTTTTGTGGTAAAACTCTGTGACGCAATTAAAACATTGTGCTGATGAATTGAATAGTACGGAGGTCGTAGAGGTGTTTAAAGTAATCTTACAATAAAAAACTAGTATTAAAAAAAAAAACTCGTCAAATGTGGTTCCCAGGTAGGTATGGTGTAGAACAAAAACAGTATCGCAATAACGGGGAGAACAAGTGCCTTTCGGCTTTGTTAAGAGGTGTTTCACACCCTTTATATGATACACATGTATGATCCCATGGGACACCTCTCTCCACTACAATCTGCACGCGGGCGAATTTGCGAGAATATGCTAATAATTATTACGCGCAAAATGGCGTTTCTAGATCCACAAAATATCAACAAATAAAGGCCAACTACATAATTATATAAAATGATTATCCAATATATTTTTTTTTTGCAGCAACTTGTTACAAACTGTGCTTATTAATAGGTCGATGTATCTTCCTTTATTTGAGTTTTATTATCCTTTAACAATAAAAGTAAAAAGGTCGGAACTCAAACACTTACTCCTGATTTGCCCTTATTAAGCTGCAAGACTAATATTGTTCACTAAATGTATTCAATTGGATAATAACAATGTCTGTTCTTGACTGATACAAGACAAGTTGGGAAGAGTGACCTTGTTTATATTAAACAAGGAATGTTTTGAATGTTTGTGTGACCGTGTGATACTTATCCGCGTGGTGGGTGATAGCCTATTCCCTCTCATGGAGAGGAGACATTAATAGGCTGATTATGATGTAATAGTTATCTATATATTTTTGTTTCTTAGTATTAGGAAGTACCATGACCACTGGGGGCCTAAGTCACGGACCTGTTTGAAAGTGGCGCCTGTTACAGAAAAGTTGAAAGTGAGTCGTTTGTCTTAGTATGGATGTCACCGTAAAATTGTCAAACACGTAATATTGTAATATCTCTAGCGATATTGTGAACTCTCGAATTATTGTCAAATGAACATACTGCTTACAATAAAACGCATTATTTTTCGTGAAATGCATGCGATGGTAGTCAACTCACGCGATGTGGAGAGAAGGAGGGGGTCCCCTTTGCCCAGTGGTACCACTCTCATGAAAAGATACTGTACCATTCCTGAGAAATATCGATTAATATAACCTAACCTTAAAACACTTTATAATCCCCTAAAAAGCGTAGTCGACGGAGCTCCGCTTCGCGTGGTTATTTCCGAGTGCAGGGTTTAAAGGAACTGCCGGGGTTGCGGGCCTGTTCGAAAGAGATACCGCGGCCCCGGAACGTAAAAGGCGAGGAAGGAACATGGATGGTTTTTAGTCAGTAAGAGTCTGACACTCCCTCCTGCTCCGCCTAGAGTGGGGGGGGTCATTTGATGATTCCCATCCTTAAAAAAAAAAAAAAAAAAAAAGGGTTTAAAGGAACCTAACTAACCAACGGGGGGGTGCCCCAAGTCCCGATTATGGGGGTAAAGATACTTCCGTATGTTCAGTTGACAATAATTCGAGATATTATAATAGGTATCGCTAGAGAGAAACACGTTATATTGTAATATAACGTTTTATTGTTATATTAACAACAATTTTACGGTGACATGGACAAGGAATGAGGAGGGATGAAATGCATGTGACTAAAAGAGTGATTGAAATAAACAGTTATTGTCGATGGAAGGAGAGAGACAGGAAGGCCAAAGAAAAGATGGATGTATTGTGTGAAGACTGATATGAAAGAGAAAGGAGTAAATGATGCCGTGACGTCTGACAGGGGAGAATGGAACTTGTTTAACCGTGAGGTAAATAAAAATATAAAATATCGCTTGACATTACACACAGCGCCATCTAGTGCCACACTGGGCTTGTGTCGTGGTAACCAGACAGTTGTTATACTACATAGATACTTTTTGTTTATAAATACATACTTATTATACATACACAAACATTACATACCTATCCATAAAGGATAGGTGGATGATGGAAACGAGTGTTCATTCCAAAGTTCCTTTTATTACTGTCCAACGACTAAATTACTTACTTAGTGGAATATGAATACTTAGTTTATTTATTATTAGTTATTGGACCGACAACTGTCTTAATGGGGATCGGCAAAGGCATGTCCTTACAACCGGCTCCAAATAGAATGGTACAAGGGCAGAAATATGATGATGACTTTCAGGCAGTTTGAAATCTAACCGAATTTGCACTGGTTTATTATCAGAGTTATTTTTAAAACACCAACAACCTCGCTGGAGTAGATTACTAACATCTTAAACAACAACACATGTTCTACGACATTTTCGAAAACAGTAAAAAATCTCGATCAGCTGATTAGACGTATGGAGATTATTTTTTGTCTGTTAACCCTGCAAAATAGCTTAGGCATACTGTCAATAAAACATTATCAATCGATGACTACATTATTATCGATCGACCTACTACCTACCTAGTAACTTTATGCATGTGAAATAATGGAAATGTTTGTTGAGTAGTCAACTAGCAATTTCCACGATCGTGCCTTAATTTATCTATTTATCTAAGTATAAATATATTATTTCCTTGTTTCGTTGATTATTAAGAAATTAGTAAAATATCCAATCAAAATTATTACTTAAAGTTGGAATCATGTTTGATACCAAAATCCTTTTATATACTTTCGGGACGCTAAACCTGTGCGTAGTTCATCGCCCTCGAGGGTAATTTATCATTCGTAATTATTAGTGAGATTAGTATTTACATAGACAGTAAATATTCTATGGCACGAAATAATATAAGTAATTAAAACGGTCTATATTTAGGTTAGCTTTCATCTAGATGGTAATCATTAATGTAGATTAAATACAAACAATCATAATATTCCTCAGTGAAGGCATGTATCCACGCTAAATGTTAATTTTATAAGAAATTAAGTGCTATAATTTTATTTTGAAAACTTTTTTTTTGACTTGGTATGGGCATGTGATGCGGAGGAAGAAAGTTTGAGTACGAATGTGGATGGGTATATGAGTATAAGAACTGATGAGAAGAAAAGAAGTGTCTAATGAGATGACGAAGACTAGAGAAGAATGAAAGAAGAAAACATGCTGTGCCGAGCCGTCGACCCCAAAAAGAATTGGGCTAGAGAATGATGTTTTTCCTTTGATGAATAATACTCGTAACCCACAAATGACAGTAACGATTAAAAACCAGCGCAAATAAGGGACAGTCTTCGAAGTACCGCCTTTTTTGTCCGTCAAAATAGATCGGTTAGAACTACATCACATAAAGCACATAAGTAAGCGGTACTTTTGATCCATTTGCGTTGAGCAATGAAGCTACAAGTGATCTATTTTGTAGGGGCCAAAAAGATCACCGACGTCTGTCTCACCAGAGTGCCTTTAAATATTTGCAGAGTCCCTCTAAACAGAAAATAATTAGTAAGAGATTACATGAATGCAGAGATTTGAACTTATAGTTTCACATTTCCCTTCTGGTTTACTAATTAGCAAAATCACCTTGGATATCAGCTAACAGCTATAATATTCTCATAATTACGTCAAACTCCTGTTACGTCCGACACAATAGGCGCCTAATTAATACCAGATGACTACCAAGAAGGAGTATTTATAGGAAACTTATATGATCCGTGACCTATTAACTTTTAACGGTCATTCCTATTTTGGGATTATGTGCAAGAGAATGGAGTAGGAATTACTGCATAGTTCAAAAACGAGATATTAAAAACAAATTGATATAAAAATCGAGACTGCCTTATTGGTTTAGCGGGAGCATGGGGTCATGAGTTCGATTCCCAGGTTGAGCTTAGTCAAAGATTTATTAGCCGATAAATATGATTTATTAGTCGATAAATATGGTTACATAATTTCTATTATTATCCATAAAGAATTTCTCAGTATACATAATAGCCTACCCTAATTAACTATTGAGGTAAACATAACCTGCGAAATATGGAAGTAGTGTACCTCTAGCTGTCTCACCATTCGGGGAATATTGGCACCTGTCAATAAAAAATACTAATTATATTATGTGTGCAAATTGTTCAAGAAATCTATATTTTATATGGACGATTCTGTTGTAATTATTGGAGCGTTTGGTGAAGTTAGTAAGTAGGCCAGAATTATTATTATACTTTTATTAATAAGACACTTAATACTAAAGACAAAACAGCGACGATGCGCTTGACACGGGAGGGTGGCCATGACAGAAATTAGCTGCGATGAGAAGACTAAAGATGACGCCATCTTTCAGGTAGACACAGATTATAATATTTACCACAGATTACAACAGATTCAATTTGGGACACCTCAGACTAAAAGAGTTTTTCTTATACTTTATGAATAAAACGAAAGAGAGTTCTAAATAGCTTTTTTAGTGAACAATCAAATGGAAGATTAAGATTTACTGTTTCCTTTGTGTGTGTTTTAGTAACCAATGCTGAAGTAGGTGTAATAGATTTATATTTAGTATTATGATTCACGAGTTAAAAACTACGAACTAACTAGGGAGTTATATCGCACGATCTTCACATATTGTTCCAGTTACCCTTAAAGTTCCTTCCCCATTTTCATATTTTCCGGACGAGACAGGAAATATTCATATTCCTGCAAGGTGTCCAATTCGTATCCCATGTCAAGTCTTTGACATAGGTAGGTACGAAATAATGTTCAGAGAAATAATATTTATATGAGGTAGTTAGGAGTTTACTAGATGATCCATTTTTCTGACCGACCACACATTTGTTAAATTAGCACTATGGGGTAAATTTTTCCATGAAAACAAAATCAAACGTATTTCTGGGTTTTAACGTTCTTCCTAGCGATACCGCGCCTAATCGGCGTTAGATTAGATCAGAGTATATTAGGGCAGCATGGCTCAATGAAGTGCGACAAAATATTTACAAATCGAACTGAACAAAGCGCGAAACAAATACGCGTTTTTAAACTGATACCTGATTCAGACCGCATACCAGTCGCGGAAATTGAGAGCGTCAAGGGCGCAGTTGATATTATATTTTCGTGAAATTGTCAAACCACATTGAAAGTACTAGAACACAGCGTTCCGTATAATGACACACGCCAAGGAAACCATGCAGCTCTCTATATAAAATTGTGTGGTCGGAGACCGTCGCTGTTCGAAATTCAACTTCGTATTCACAATTTTGTCGGTCATCGGGTATCGATCCCACTCGCTACGATTTGTTTAACATTTTAAAACTACATTAAACTCATGGGAATAACGTACTGTTCGTCAAGTGGTCGTGTAGTTGGTGTACCCCATACAAATTAAATTGTTCCTTGTTCTCTACTTAGATTGATGACTTGCTAGACTGTGGTTGACGCGCGGACAAATGGACCAATCAACTATGCATTTGTTAGATATTTTAGATGTACTTAACGATGCTGTTACCGAGTTTGTTGTTAGGAGTACTTAGTTATAATAGGGCATTTAATTCTTAAGAAAGAAGAAGGAGATGAGAATGTAAGTAGGTAGTGTTTAAATTGTTCTGTTTTAATGATTTGTGTAGCCAATTTTTCAAATACACTTACCCGGTTTCTGATTTGAGTAGGTATTTGATTACAGATCAAGCTTCACTGTACATACAGCGCCATCTAGTGCCACACTGAGCAACGAGGCTTGTGTCGTGGACACCAGATAGTTGATATTCTACATAATAAAGTATTTCCTTCAATGTACCACATGCAGCACTCGACATTCTGTACAACTCAAGTTCTAACTCCAATAATTACTCAATAAAAAAATATAAGTTTATTTTTGAGAGGGCTGGTCCCTATAATATTACTATAATATTACCTAGTTCAGGCTCAAAACATGTGTGAAGTTGACATAGGTTTAAGAAAAACTGTAAACGTTTACCTTAAACACATTTTTGAATAAATTTTATTTATTAATGTCATAATTTTTTTTGTTATTTTCCTGAAATAAAACAACTTTTAATTAAAAACCAGCCTAAAGCCATCATCACGGGATGATGATTACGGTCTAAAATAAGTAATAGCAAAGTTTACAGAAACCAACAAAACATAAATTATTTTATCTCTTACTGTAATCTCCGTGCTGAATATATCAGAAGCTAAATGAAGCCTTTCCTTTACCAGACAAAGGTACTAATATACGAGTAGGAGATCGATTTCCCAGTACATTATTACATGGAAATTAATCTAGATACCTTATAATGAGGTAATTCTACCATAGCTATCGTCAATCTCTGCGAATAATTTGATATACCTTTGGTTCACGCGTAGGTATACCAAATAACATTTACACAATCTGGGTCCTAATATAAGAGAATTGTTTGTTTAATTTGCCATCTGTGTATCTGTCACCGTAAAATTGCCAAATACGTTATATTGTAATATCCAATGCGTTTTGTTGTAAGCAGTATGTTCATTTGACAATAATTCGAGACATTACAATATCGCGAGAAAAAACACGTTATATTGTAATATAACGTGTTTGACGATTTTACGGTGACATATCTACTCATCATCATTGACTATTCTACCCTTATCTCAATTTATATTGGGTCGGCGAAGCAAGTCGTCTTTCTTCCATACTTCATTCATTTCTTTTTTTCATACACGTCTCAACAGTTACCTTCTTTCTAACTATACCATCCTTTACGAAGTCCATCCATTGGTCTTCTCTTACTCATATAGTCATCCTCGCTTTACTCCTCAAACATCCAGTATCTAGTTCAAAACTAGGACGAGTTCGGTTTAACCAATTACTAGTTGTTTCATCTCTCGATTAAGGACATCACACTGTCGTTTGTGCGTGCCTATCAAACAAATGAATTCGATGCTACGTTGCGTTTACATTGAGGTCCAGTTGCTCCCGTCTTATCCAAAGTGCGGCTCGTCTCTCAACCGTCGACAAATAGTGCCAGTGTGTTCCAGGCATTAGGAACACACACATTGTTTTGTGGGCAAAACCGTGACGTGTAATCTATTCTTGTGTTATTTAGATGGACAGTGATTAACACGCATCTGCACTCAATGTCAAACGGTCATATAATATTTTAGTGTATTTTTATTTGGGTTATTTTCATACAGATGTTGAATGGCTGGATTATGGAATGTAGCAAATGTCCGTTTTAACTTTTAATTCATTGTATCATGTATCGTTATGCTGTATTCCCTTCCGGCTGTGCAGAATGAGCTTGAATGAATAAATATGAATGAATGGAGTGCGAATATTCAATGAGGACGCATGATAGAATGCAAAACCATGTTTTTTTCAGAAATTAACGAAGAAATACTCCAGAGTAAATATTTATATCGGTTCAGAATGATGTCCAGAATGCGTGGTATCCGTTTGTGCATAGGTTTTCTTTCCACTCTGTATATATAAGTTTATACCAATCTAAAGTAAAAATCATAACCGTTTAAAAATAAGACCAAAGAAACTATGACCAGCATCCAGCTGCTTTCATTCATCTCAATCAGACAACAATATCAATGCATATTTCCTCTCACAACAAAACACAACAAAACGGAAAAACAATGCAGCATTTCAGTAAAACGATTCTACAAACAACAATATATGTTTTATAAACAACACTTGTGCCGCAGCAATATAATGGGGCTTAATTGAAAGACAACGCGGCGCGTCGCGACGATAGTTTATGTCACTTTAATAATACTTCGCGCGACAGGCAACTTGTGGCAAGTGTCGATAGTGAGGCGACTAAATTATGGTACGATTAGTCTGATGGTACGTTCTGCATATTTTATTATGAGTAACTGGGCTATTTGTTGAATATGTGATGGTCTAATTTGATAAGTAACTAGTAATAACCTACTAGTTACAAGGTAGACAGCCACTAATTACAACAAATGTGTATCTAATTTCGGTTTATTGAAATTAATATCTCCAAAAGAGAGTAGTAGTTGAGAATGACAGAAAAGTAAGTAACCTTTTTCAAAACTTGTAATGATTTAAAACAGCTTGTAACGAAGGCATCTGATGTTACGACTTAGGGCAGCTATATTTGTTGAGAAAAATGAAGAACTTTATGAACGACTAATGAGATGAAACTTTTATAACCGACTTCTAAAATAGAAGAAGGTTCTCAATTCGGGGAAAATTCTTTTTTTGTTGGAAAGGGTATTCTTCCTAAATGACCCCATAGCCACCAAGTCGGGATCTGATGATGGAATCTTGGCGAAATCGAGGGAACTCTTCAAATTTAATATGATAACGTGTTGCGATTTTGGTATTTTCTATTACACGTGAAGCATTTGCGTTCGATAAAAACCATTCTATCATCAGATCTGATGATGAAGCCAAGAGTTACGGAACTCCATAATGGGACACTGTATCCTAGTCGTGTTTTGGCTTGTTGTAATTGTAACGGTATGTACTTTCCATGTATATCAAGCACATGTGAACCACTAAAAAGTGAAAAAAATAACATTTTTGCAAAAAATAAAACCGACTTCGAAAAAAAACAAAAAAGTAAAAAATAACTTTAGCTTCTGAAGTCGGCGACAAAAAAACTAAAACAATCAAACAAAGGTCACCGACTTCAGAACCTAAAATTATGTTTTACTTTTAGGTTTTTTTTTCCGGTTTTGGAATTGGAAATATTGCGGTTTGATTGATACATTTAGCTGTATATTTTAGTACTTATTGCCCGAAACATAAGCATCATTCGAAGCGATATTGACACGAACCCCTCAACATTTAAATCTTTCGCTCATTTTTATAGGTTTTGTGCTAGTTCCATTTGAACCATAAAAATAACGATAGCACTTCACCCCCCGATGTTTTCCATGTGCTAATTCCTACACTTGGGAGAAATAACATTAAATCGTAGTGGCTTGCCCCGTTCCCAATGCTTTTCCACTAACGAACCGATAATTTAGGGGGAGTAGAGAACTTTTCTTCGGATTTACATTATTTTTGTTCGATTTTCCCTTGTTTTGGTCTGCCAATGAGAAATGTATTTGTTCGCGGTTCCGTGTAAAAGGCGAAATGGAAAAATAAGGATAATTAACTGTTTTTTCGAAGTCAAAGGCAACCAAAATGACAGTGCTATTAACGAAAATGCACATTTTATCGACCAAAATTGTCTTGGCAGTTTCCTAAGTTTTTGAAGTCGAAGACAAATAAAATACTATTATTGCATATAACAACAGCAATTTACTAGTGACAATATTTTTTCAATTAACAACTATACAAGCACCACCTTGAGCAGTGTCCTACTTCCATTTTCACCACCCATCATAAATAGCCTAATTGGTTCGTTAACCATGACAAAAATAGGAGGTCTGACGTCACAACAAAAATGGCAGGAAGCGCTAAATAAAAAATGGCCAACTTTTGCTCCTTATTGATGTTTCTAACTCCCTCAATTATTCTAACCTTGCATTCCTTGAAAGACATAGAATGACACACTAAAATTCCCCAGATAATATTATTTGCTTTGTTAAAATGACATAAAACCGTCATCTTTGACTTTAGCCGTGACATAAGGGACCTTAATCTTGAGATCTGTAATTTTGTTGCATGTATTTGCATGTGGATCGTGTTTCAGACTTCAGCGTAATCTGTTTAACTATGTAATGGCGTACTTGGAATGTAATTGCATGACTGTACTGGTCTTATATATATAATAGTTTCGTCGTGTCTTTGTGTGTAAATAGGGTCTGAAGGCTAATTTATTTTGATTTACTATGAGAAAATTTGTAATGTTGGTCTTCATATTAGCTTCGAATGACATTCAATCGTTTTGTTTCATTTTTAATTTACCGATATTATTCGATGTTCGTATGCTATTTTTTATAGACAGAATACCTGTCATGATTCTTTAGTAGGTACCTAAATAAATCCATTTCACTTCTTGAACCCAAGATATTTTAACCTAAATAAATAGTTGTAGTTATTTCTGCTCATTGAAATTGTTTATTAATCTTAAAGATTTTGCAAGCAGGACTATAAACTCTAGCGCAAAAGCAATTAATTTTACCCAGACAGTTTTATTTACCCTTAAAATTGAAGAGAGTTGTTTATAAAATTACAATTTACAGCAGGGTAATTAAATTTCATGTTTCATCTATAAGCATGTTCGCTGTTACGCGTTGTTTCATCAAATAGTTTTTTGTTTACATTGTTTGTAGGTCATTAATGTTGAGGGCAATTAATTTGAATTGTTTTAAACGAGATATAATTAGGTTGGAAATCCCATGTGCCCATGTGGTGAGTAACTTTGGTCCTGAAATATCAACTATAAAAGAAAACTCGAAGTTTTCATATTGATGTTTAATAATCTCGTTTTTCAAATTCTGTCATTTCTGGAAAACACATTTTTCATTTCAAAGTATTAATTAAACTACTATAGCAGCGCTAGAAAATAGGAAAGCGATATGGTTTGGACAGGCTATTTCAATTAATCACTGCATAGATTTACGTTTGCACCACCTTGCCTTGACTTGTCTGCATTCGTCATTTCTATAGAATTTCAGTCCAATGTTGGATATCTTTACTAATGTATGTTAGAATTGAAAATTCATATTTTTAGCTATAAAAACCCTCCTCAAAAGCTATGAGCACTTGGAGCCCACGGCCCCAGAGATTCAAGCCCAAATGGCTCGGAAATATAGTTTCCACAAAGGTTACTACCTATTTTATTTACCCCGCCTTGAGGTTCTCCACAAATGCAGCGGCAGCGCCAGCACAGTTTCATCTAGATCAAATGAATGTTGCTAAATACAGTCCAAAAATACCACCGCTGTAAAAAGCAAAGCCTTATTATTTATATTTCCCAAGAAACCATACGTCAGTGGAATATCTATAATGACACTCCCAATCTCTCAATAACATCGTTAGGCACATTGAATAGACTCTTTCAATACATCTCCCCTTATAAGCCTTCGCTATTGATTACGCCGAGACACAGGTTGGTCACAATTTTCGGCCACTACGTCTATTTCATCTGATTAGTTGTCTGTAGGGATTCCACCTAATAACATCGTACAACGGAAATAATGATTTCTGGGAAGCTTAAGGTGTCTTTGATGTAGCGAAAAAAATGTTTGGTTCGTACGCACGGCGACCAGTCTAACTATACAAAACCAAATTAAGCTGATCTCTCATTATGCGAGAAGTTCATACAAAGCGAGATCAAGTTGGTGGTGCTTAGATCTGGCCGATTTGAAATAAAAACTTTAAGGTACCTCATTTTTCAACCGACTTCCAAAAAGAGGAGGTTATCAATTCGTCTGTTTTTTTTTTTTTTTTTTTTTTTTTTTTTTTTTTTTTTGTGTTTGTTACCTCAGTACTCTTGACTGGGTGAACCGATTTTGATGGTTCTTTTTTTGTTTGAAAGCTGGTGCTTCCCGTTTGGTCCCATTTTAGTTTGCTGAAGACCTGATGCTGATCTTCGGAGATATACAACGGAACTCTTCAAAAATACACAGCAAATCTGCAGTGATTGCTGCCATCGCTTGTAGGTTCATTGTTTATACTATATCATGACGTAATATCACGCCAGTATGCTCTGAGGGGGTACGCACATGTGTAAAATACACCCGATTTCGAAAATATTTGTTACCTCAGTACTTTCTACTGGGTGAACCGATTTTGATCGTTCTTATTTTATTTGAAAGCTGGTGCTTCCTGTGTGGTCCCATAATCATCAAATCAGTAGCTGATGATGGGATTCTGGAGAAATAGAGAGAATTCTTCACATTTTATAGGCACACTAGAAGCTTTAGGTTGTTTGGGTAGTTTTAGGAATTGTACTTTCTCGAAGTGATCCCAATTCAATTTGATGAAGATCTGATGAAGAACTTCGGAGATATGCAACGGAACTCCTCAATAAATGATAGCAAATGTATTGGGATTGCCGAAATCTCATATCTGTCTATTGTTTACACCAGTTGATAACCTAAAATCACGCCGGTACGCTGTGAAGGGGTAAGCACATGTGAACCACTAAAAAGTGAAAAATAAAAACTTTTTTACAAAAAATAAAACCGACTTCAGAGAAAACAAAAAAGTGAAAAATAACTTCAGAAAAAACGCTTCAGAAGTCGGTGACAAGAAAACTAAATCAATCAAACAAAGGTCACCGACTTCTGATGCGTTTTTCCTGAAGTTATTTTTCACTTTTTTGTTTTCTCTGAAGTCGGTTTTATTTTTTGTAAAAAAGTTTTTTATTCGATCATATTATTTCTATTTAATTCTAACTCGCTGCGCCCACGTTCACACAGGCAAATAAAGATTTTTTTATTTTTATTTTTAGGCCATTTTACACACACCGCTCACTGAATACAAAAGGGCCACAAATCAGAAAATTCTAAAATTAATTTTATTGCAAAAATGATGTCTTAATCGACAATTTTTTTTAGTTAAAAAAAGATACCTATCATTTTCGCATCACTATTCCCAAACCGACTGACCGCCATTTTTGCACTGGAGCATTTTGTTACCTAACTTCCGTGCAAGGCCGCCATTTTGTCAGTTGCGACTTGAAACTTGACGCGATCGCACGTCAGTTGCGTGCAAGAAGGCCACAACCCAAAAAAATACTACAGTTCGTGTTCATAGTTCTCTGCAAAAGTGCCATATTTTGGAAAACGTCCGTTTTGCATTCAAACATCAAGTAAGTATAATCATATTTTGTAATGCAACACGGCCATTATTTGGAATGCGTCCGCATAGCATTCAAACATCGTGTAAGTGTAAATATATTTTAGAATGCAAAAGGGCCATATTTGAAAACGTCCGTTTTGCATTTAAAAGTAAAGTAAGTTTAATCATATTTTGAAATACAAAAAGGCCATTATTTGAAATGCGTTTGTTTTGCATGGAATTATGCATGGGTTGATTATTATTTTTGGAAAACTAGAGTGGGAAGTTCAGAAATGTGTCTGTTTTGTATGAAAATAATTTATGATTTAGATATTTTTTTTTTTTATCAAAAAATGTTTATGCTATTGGGGTTTCTTTAGTTGTTAAATCACATTAATTTTTCAATAGCAATTTTTAATAACAATAGAAAAATAACATTTCGTAATTTATAATTTATGTTCCAATTTACCTGCTACTATTTTAATTAATTATTACTTACAGAATGAATAGCAGAGCACGATTAATTGTGAACATGGCGACCTTCACTTCAGTAGTAGATAATGATCAACCTTTATCTACCCAGAACACCCAAGGTACACCAGAACTTAATACTCCAGCACATCTTCCACCAGACCTATTATCCAATGATTCTTTAGATACAAACTCCATACCAGATAGCCAGCCTGACTTCTCTCTACTTGAGGATGAAGATACCAATATAAAATTTGTAGCAGCACATAAACAAATAACAGGAAAGATTGTTGAAGCAAGTGACTCTAGTAGTAATTCAAGCGACTCTGATACTGAAGAATCTAGCGATTCTACAACATCAAATAGTTCGTCAAATGCCGACTTTTCTTCAGATGACAGTGTCAAAGATCCCATTTTTCAACCTAACACTGATGGGTCTTCTGATTCGGAGGACGATGTACAAGCAAATCTCAATACCGCACAATTCTATATTTCACCTCAACCCGGACCGTCTCGTATAGAACCTCAGCCATTTATTTATAATAATCTACCCGTAGATTTAGATACTCAGTCACCTAATATAGATTCACATCCATCCAGCGTTACTACTCAGCCACCTAGCATTGACAGTCAACCATCTAGTGTGGACCCTAAGCCATTATCACGTAAAAGAAAAGCTTATCCAGAATCATGGAAGAGAAACATAACCAAGACTTTAAGAAATAGTGGAAAGGCATATACAACTATGTCCAAATCTAAAAAACTAATTTCTGCAAGAAAAATGGGACCTGTGTGTTCTGATAGTTGCAAAATGAAATGTCAAAACGAATTCTCATTTGAAGAACCATTAACTGTATTTAATAACTATTGGCAGAGTGGTGATTTGAACCTTCAAAGACAGTTTATTTACAACAACATGACAAAAATTGAACCTAAATATCGATATGTCCGTGTTGGTAGCACTCGCCAAAACTTCAATCACGCTTATTATTTACCGAAAAATAATCAACGTATCCGCGTATGCAAAGTATTCTTTATGAATACTCTTGCAATTTCGGATAAAACGATAAGGACTGTTGTAAAGAAGAATTCTGGACCAACTGGAATACAAATACAAGATAACCGTGGGAAACATGGTAACCAATTTAAGCTAGATGCTGCTTTGAAGGATGGTGCCAAGGCACACATTAACTCAATTCCCCGGATCGACAGCCACTATTGCCGTGCGCACTCTAAACGTGAGTATATAGAAGGAAGCTTGTCTGTTGCCGCGTTGCATCGTGATTATGCTGATAAGTGTAAAGCTGAAGGTAAACAATATCTTTCATACAAACTGTACTATAACATCTTCGTGAATGACTTTAACATTTCTTTTTGGCTACCCAAAAAGGATCAATGCGAAGACTGCACAGCTTTTGCAAATGTAGAAGATAAGACACTTTTGCAAGAGAAGTACGACCTGCACCTAAAAGAAAAATCTCTAGTTAGAGCTGAAAAGGAGAATGACAAAAAAAATATAAGCGATCATTTTGTGGTATGTGTGTATGATTTACAGGCTGTAATGCCCTGTCCACGAGGGGAAGTCTCTAGCTTTTTTTACATATCCAAATTAAATTTACTGAATTTTACTGTCACTGAACTGGGTACGAATAAAACAAACTGTTTCGTTTGGCATGAGGGTGCAGGATCTCGAGGTGTAAATGAAATCGGGTCGTGTGTACTCATGTACTTGAAAAACTTAAACGAGAAAGCTTCTTGTGATTTCGACGTAGTTTTCTATAGCGACAACTGTTGTGGCCAACAAAAAAATAAATTTATGGTAGCGATGTACCAATACGCCATCAATGAGTTGCCGAAGTTAAGAAGTATCACCCATAAATTTCTTATAAAAGGGCACACTCAAAATGAAGGAGATGCTGCACACTCTTTAATTCAAAGAAATATTTCAAGCGCTTTAAAATCATCTCCTATTTATGTGCCAGACCAGTATATAACCCTAATCAAAACCGCAAAGAAGAAAGGCACACCCTTTGTTGTTCATGAACTAACACATGAGAGTTTTTTGGATCTAAAACCTCTGGCTGTTGGCAATTATACCACTACAGAAGATGGTCAAAAAATAAAATGGGCTGATATAAAAGTTATCAAAGTGCATCGAGATGATAACAAAAAAATTTTCCTTAAGACTTCTTACGATACTGGAGAGTTCACCACGGTAGCGACGCTAACTAAAAAGAAGTCTAATACTATAACATCACCCAAAAAATTATACAAACATAAACTTAAAGTAAGTGAAACAAAAAAACAGGGTATACTTAAGCTGATTGAGAAGAATATTATACCTAAATATTACCAAAGTTTTTATGAAAATTTATAATTTTTCTTACAATATTAATAATATTTAAGACAGTTAATAATAATTTAGAAAGTGTCTTAGGTTTAAAACTTTTATTGTTATAGTTTGTACTTACCTATTTTTAACTAAATGACTTAGATTGTGCCTTATAATATTAAACTGTCTGAAACTTTGTATGTGATTTTATAACTTTGTATGTGATTATTCAAAGTTTTGTACTATTTAGCCATTATAATTATTGAACTCATGTTTTCTAGAAGTTTAATAATAATGTTTAAGTTTCAGAGACTGAATTGGACCGCCTAGTGTTTAGAGTATTTTGTTTTATTACTTTTATTCTATGCTATATGCAAAAGCTAATTATTATGATTATACTTAAATAATGAAAAATTGTATAAATGAGTCGTGTTAAAGTTTTAGAGATGTTTAATTTTAATTAAAATAATAGTCACGTACCAGTTTGATCTCAATTACATAATAATTACCTATAAGTTAAGATTTTTTAGTTGTAGATGTAGTCATTTATTTTAGATACCTACTGTTTTATTGTCTGTGATTAATTCGTGATTTTGGCTGTCACTATTATGAGACGTTTTGGTATAATTATTTTGAAGGAAAATTTAATAAACCATTTATTTTTATAAAATTGAATTTTATTTTTGACATATTTTTTATGACATTGATCCAAATTTTGAATACAAAAGGGACTTTTGTGCTTTTTCAGCTTCATGAGTTACAGCTATTATAAGTTTCACATTTTTAATAAATAGAGCATGTAAAAACGCATCTAATTATATATTAACATGTAACATTAATTGACAAAAATTACAAAATATTTTAAAAAAACAGGGTACGGATTTTGTTTTGACCGTCGTGTAAAATATATGATTTTTTATTTGTGGCCCTTTTGTATTCAGTGAGCGACACGTATTGTGTTAAAAATCCCTCCCTGTACAATTCTCAGCATTGTTGACACAAGCTTTGAGAATCCAACAGGGTAACGATCTGTTGCAATTGCAACTTTCGGCGCCAACCCTTTAAAAATCCCAAGCACTAGATTTTTAATAACACTCACGAGTTGCCTTACAGTGAAGGAAAGTAGGTACTGTGAGAGTATTTGAGTGAGAGTGAACTGAATGGTCCAAAATTGCCAACATTCAGTGGGTAATCGAGGTGATTATTGCCTGTCCTTGCTTTGTATTAAAATACAGGTGAATTCAGTTTATCATACTAAAATGACCGATACAAAAAATAACTTTAAAAAAAAACACGGTAAAACACACGTACCGAATGGCAAGCTCGACGACGAGTTCGGTAAACACCGAAGCTTCTTTTACCAAATTATTATATACAAACTTTATTTCTAAAGTAACCAGATAATTATCATTTCCATGCCCATCATTGACTTCTTTTGCCGTAGATCTGTAATAAAACTTTTCACATTACAAAACTTGTTTGATTTTTGTGGATAATATTTAACTACGATCTAATCCCGCCTTACGACAAACTCGACTGATCCGATAAATGAACTTGTATAAAAGTTTAATATAACGTTACGCGTCGAAAGCGCGGGATTGCGATCTTTCCCGACGACTGACTTTTGGCAAAGTTAAATAAGCTACGCCATGAGAAATTTCGGCCAATCTACCTCCCCAACTATAAGTAGGTACGTTTCTCTTTAATGTGAAGGTTTACTGTATGATTATAATTAGTAGATATTATGCTTGATTTGATAGTCTTAACTCTACTTGATTATTATTTGATTCAATTAGCTACAGTAATTAACATGTATGTGGATTTGCAAGTAATTGTAGGAGCGTTATTGGAATTTAATTAAACCACTGTTGATCATACCTTTCTGAATTTCTACACATTCTTTCAATCTTCTATCAACCTCCAGAAATTAAATAATCTAAATTCGTAAAAGTCGTGTTAGTTACACTATTTATAACTCAAGAACGGCTGAACCGATTTGGCTGAAAATTGGTGGGGAGGTAGCTTAGAACCAGGAGAAGGACATAGGATACTTTTTTTTGTTTTTTTTTTTTTAATTATTTTCGTCGGTATGTAGAGGGTAGGTAGGGGTAGGTAGTGGGTAGTAGTAGATAGGTAGTAGTAGGTAGGTAGTGGTAGGTAGTAGTAGGTAGGTAGTGGTAGGTAGTAGTAGGTAGGTAGTAGTAGGTAGTAGTAGGTAGGTAGTAGTAGGTAGGTAGTAGTAGGTAGGTAGTAGTAGGTAGGTAGTAGTAGGTAGGTAGTGGTAGGTAGTAGTAGGTAGGTAGTGGTAGGTAGTAGTAGGTAGGTAGTAGTAGGTAGTAGTAGGTAGGTAGTAGTAGGTAGGTAGTAGTAGGTAGGTAGTAGTAGGTAGGTAGTAGTAGGTAGGTAGTAGGTAGGTAGTAGTAGGTAGGTAGTAGTAGGTAGGTAGTAGTAGGTAGGTAGTAGTAGGTAGGTAGTAGTAGGTAGGTAGTAGTAGTTATGTAGTAGTAGCTAGGTAGTAGGTAGGTAGTAGGTAGTAGTAGGTAGGTAGTAGGTAGTAGTAGGTAGGTAGTACTTTTGACGTAGACGAAGTTGCGTGGGTCAGCTAGTATTAACATATTCGTTTGTTTTGAACCTATTCTCAATAAGTCAATATCCGGCTAGAAACGGGCACAAGGAAGTATTTTCCCACCCCGACAGACGATTTATAAACACTCGAATATTTTTAAAATTGCAACTCCCCAGATAATTTTTTAGCCAAATATGTTCTTGATTAGTTACCGATTTATTTTATTGACGGCCCCACTCTTACAAATGTCAAATGTCAACGTCAGAATCTGATTAACGTCACTTTTGAAAAAACTGTGCGTTTTTTATGTAGTGGACACATAATTCTGTTAAGTTTCTTCAAGAAAGATTCTGATAAGTAGATATATGATCCGTTATTGTCGAATATATTATATTCTATGTAACGTTGTTTTGATATTCAATGCAAAAATGTTATATTTATGTGGATTTTATTCATTTGAAATATTGTGGGAAAATGGTTGCGATTGCCCGTTCCTGAACTCCGTCCTGAATTGCGTCAATATATATAAAATGTAGGGATTTATTTCTGTCGATTTTTATTTTTGTTTATCTAATTTTGTTTATTACCCGACTGCGGTGCTGCACATACAAGGTTTCATTATGCCCGCATGACTGTATCAAACAATTTTATTAGGCTGAATATTTTTTTATTCTGGTTTTTACTTTTGATTGAATGCCTCGTTCACACACTGATCCCCCAATTCACTTCCAAGTAAACAACTCTGTGCACATTTATTTGAGGATTGAGGAACATAACTTCAAAAGTAAAGTCAGAGTAAGGTACTAGTCTATTAAAATTTATAGATGTAATCGGGCAAAGGGAAATAATTTCTCACTCGAAAAAAACCTTTTTATTTCAGTTGCAGTTATTTAGGTATATTGTTTTATATGTACACTGCCATCTAACATGATACAAGAACTTACACTTAACCATGAAAAGTTGTTATTTTTTGTTATTAAGGATTATATTATTATTATTTGGCGACCCGATTGGCGTAGTGGTAGTGACGCTGCCTTACGTTCTTAGGGTCCTGGGTTCGAATCCCGGTAGGAGCAAATGTTTGTGTGATGAGCACGGACATTTGTTTCCGAGTCATGGATGTTTATATGTATAATAAGTATGTATTTACAAACAAAAAAAGTATATATGTAGTATATCAACTATCTAGTGTCCACGACACAAGCTTTGCTTAGTGTGGCGCTAGGTGGCGCTGTGTGTTAATGTCCAGCGATATTTATTTATATTTATTTATATTAAGGGTTAATATAAAAATCAAATTCAGACTACACCCAATATCAAAAATTCAATTGTAATTGTATTAAATTAAAAACATGCAAAAGTTATCAACATGACAAATAATGATAAACTGTTATCACAAAACCTCTTCAAAGTTTTATTCACTAGATGGCCCGCCGGTTGTTAAGGAGTAAAAAATTTAGCCTTCTTTCAAAATAAGTTCAGCAGCCATTTTTAACTCCTACTTCAAAGCAGACTTTACTTTAACTCGCCCACAATTTTACTGTTTTTTTTTTGTTACAGATTGCTCAGCCTGCTTCAAAGAGGATAAGGACATCATCAGGAGTATAACTAGTGGCAGTTCATATTTTGAGGACTGCTGTTGTGAGGAACCTGGTTTTTCGATTAAGCACCTACAATGGCTTGATCCTTCCAACAAGGTTATTGTGGGGTATGTGATATGTTTAATACTTTAATACCTGGACTATAATATCAAACAATGGTGAATATTGTTTCTACTAATTACTTTGTCAGTGATTGTGAATGATATCATGATTACCTTTGAATTGGTTTGAAAGAAACTGCTTTATTTTTTGGTAATGCTTGTAGAAATATAGACAAATATGTATAAACTTCATATTCCTTGTATGCACGTAATGAGTACGTAATCCTCGTATCTATTACATGTGCCAAAACATCTACTCGGTGCGAATAATAAACATTGTCGAGGAAATTAAGCTAATACAAACAGTTTTGAGACATTGTTTTTGGAGCATAGATGACCAAGTTTGTGTAACGATGAATAATGTATTTCATCATCCCCCTCACTCGCTATGGTGGAAAACAATATAAGGAAATCGGCATGTCCGAAAAAAAACTATCAAGCCATGAGGCATGTACCTATTGATATCAAGGAGGTCTGTGTCCCAGTAACTGTAGTGGGCTGATTATATTATGCATGTTTTATTAAATGAATTTATCGTTTTATATAGTGTTTTGCTGTCAAGTCCTAAATAAGAACATTGTTTTCACAAGACCAGGTACAGATTCAAATGTGTACATCGAGGAGCAAAGTAACTGCTTATCTCTTCTGATATCAAGTGCAAGCAAGTCATTATCAGGAGCATATCGATGTGTGACTACTTTTGAGACGACACAATACTCTCAAGTTTATAATTTGGATGTGTTTGGTAAGACATACTTTACTTAAAGAATATTCGCTTTTCTCAATCCCTAGCGTTGCATTGGTACAACTCATTTTGCGTGGCCGTAGCGTAAATTCCGCGACTCATTTTATGCGACTCACAACTTAAAAAATGCCCGTTTTTTTGGCCTCAACCTTAATTGCTTACTTGTATAGAATGCAGATCAAGTGTGTCAAGTAATATTTACTCGTAATATGGCACAATTACGAGCAAATGTTGATGCATACGCCTTAGAAACACTTATGACGTAAGTACTTATATGAAATTGTAGACATTGAATGACAGAGTAGCTGTATTCAAGATGGCTACAATTTATGATAAAAATTTGAGCACATTTTAGTTTAAAAGAACATTCAAACGGTATCGTTTAGATGTTCTGTTGACTAATTGACCAATATACAGGCTGTGTACAGAAACAGCAATTTTATCAGTACTGGCGTCTCTATGCTACCGGGGATTCTGATAGAACGATGAATTACAGTGTAGCTTCTTCAATACGGATAAACTCATATTATTACAGTCTTCATTGTCTGAATTTAACAGCTTTGTATCTGAGAATCACTGCATATTATACAATAAAGTCCTCAGCCGCGTCTATAATGTTCGCGATAAACTCAAAAACTACTGCAGCGATTTTCATGCTGTGTTCACCAATGGATAGAGTGGTTCTTGAGGAAGGTTTTAGTATACCGGGTGTAAAACCCCTCATCACTAAGCCGTCAACCAAGCATTCTGTACATAAAAATAAATAACTTGACGCAAAAATTATTGCTGGGAAACGACTTTTGTTTTTGGTGTGAAAAATCATATTTTGTGGTAGAACTCAATGTAACGCACTTAAAACATTGTGCTGATGGATAGATACAATAGTACAGGGATAACGTAAAGGTGTTTAAAGTAAAAATCTTACAGTAAAAACTATTTTTTTATTATATATTTTTTTAAAGTTGTCAAAAAGTTTGAACTTTGACCCACAATATCTCCGTAACTATGAGATTCCCAGGTATGGTGTAGAAAAAAAAATTGATTGCAATGACAAGGAGAACAAGCGCCTTTCGGCTTCGTGGGCCTTTATAATTTTTACGTGGGTAAAACCGCGGGTATCAGCTAGTAACTGATATTAAACTCGCTGTCGAAGCCTTATCAGTGGAGTTGCAGTAATTGATTGGGAAGACCCACTGATGTTTATTGCCAGGCATCGCAGAACCGTGGAGTCTCACAAATCAATTTATATTATTTACATATTTTATACAATGCCAAAGTGTTATTGGGTTTTTCCACCATGTATTTCCCTGTGACAGTCACGAGCTTGGATTTGGTCTTGGTTGATGGCATTAGGCTCTCCTTCTAGAACTTAGACAAAACTGGCATGGCATGGCTGTACTATAGGATACAAAGAGTTATAATTCCCTGTTGTTAAAGTAATAATTGTGCACATTACCAGATCCATTATACTTCTATGCGACCGACAAAGACCAGTACTTGGTCCACAGCAATGATTCACGTATAACTTGTCAACCAAAAGGAGCTTCTCGACCTGTTGTAACGTGGTACAAAGGAACTGATGGACAACATGAGGTAAGAGGATAAAAAGTTTTAAAAAATCTACATATCTATAGGGCCCCATTCAGACCTACACTTCTGGACATAGACCACAAAGAAATACCACAATTACCAACTGTGCTTCCCCCAGCTCGCGGACGCCTCTAACCATTAACCCCTTTGGTGTTTCTTGTGATTTCACACAAACATGTTATATCTGGACGTGTGATTGGAGAGGCCTGTGTCCAGCAGTGGACGTCTCTAGGCTAAGGGCCTTATCACACTAACGAGTTGCGAGCGAGTGCGCAACGAGCTCGTCGCGAGTTCGCAACATATGCGCAGCGACTCACTCGCAACTCGCTAGAAGTGATAAGGCTCTAAGGATAGTGATTTTGGATGCTTCAGTTCGCTATAGCCGGTTGGACTTGCCATTTTCTTTTATATCAATCTTATTTTGTTGCAGATATTCAACGACACAGTAAAATATCAGATCATGCCTGAAGGACTGATTGTTAAGAATGTAAATAACGATGATGAAGGCATATACAGATGCTCAGCGACAGTACCAACAACTGGTGAAGATGTGGAAATAGATATAGATGTTAAGGTTAGCTCAGCAAACACATAAACAAAATACGAGTACATATTCATACTTGATATACATATCAAACAAAATACGAAATGCAAAACTCTCCCAGAAACTAATATTAAAAATTATTGTCTTGTAAAAGAAATTGATTGACAGAACTATTTATTATTATTTATTGTTCCTACACACAATATTACTTATAAATTGCATTTGATATTAATACGTATTTATAACGGCGAGTTAAAAAATTGTGTAGCAATATATAATTCTACCTTTCTTCTTTCTATATACAATATATAATAATACCTATAATTCTACCAAAATCATAGATAGGCACTGCTTCACAGTTTTCTATAGCACGTATTAGAAAATTTGTTCGGAATCATCTGTTGCTAGTCTTTAGCCCAAGCATACACCACGCACAAATCAAATGAACCATGGCCAACTATCCGCACTCAGCCTGCCCGCCAACCTGCCATGCGATGTAGTAGACTGCAATTTGCCTAGATTTGGGGAAGGGTGTGGAGCAAAGGATATGTGTCATCATTTCAGCCGAAAGACGTCCACTGCTGGGCACAGGCCTCCCCCAAGTGTGACCATATTGAACGGTTCCGTGTAATTCGGATCCGGGATATGCGTAGAACTACCCAATCACATCTAGATAGCTTGACTCAAGCTGTGAAAGATAAACGAAACGATTGGTTAGTTTAACACACTTCTCTTCGCGACGCATCTTCGCACGTCACTATTGGTGGCCTTTGGTTCGCACCAGTGATTCGTGCAGTTAGAATACTTAATGATATCTCTTGACATTTGGATATATTTTCTTGCTCTTGGCGGAATTCCAGAGGGTGTCAGCATGTTATCTATTGTATAATTTGTACATCTACCGTTGGTTGGGACTGGACAATTTGCTATAATGACTACTTTTGTTAGCTTGGGTTTTACTTGTTTAAACAAAATTTAGGTATGTGTTATTGAATAAAAATAAATAAATAAGTAACTTTTTCATCCACATTTATGTTTAACGTTTAACATTGCTATCATGCAGGTAATGACACCACCAGAGATCACACAAATATCAGCCATTCCAGATGCAGTGTTGGCAACAGGAGAAGCTTTGATCATACAATGCATGGCGGAAGGTTTGCCTCAACCTAAAATCGAATGGAAGAAGATACCAGAAGCAGTAAGAATATTTTGTTTGCATCTTAAATCGTCTATGCTGACCACTAAACGTCAAAAATGAATTTTAGAAAATGATTTTAATTATGCTGTTGTCTGCACTACCAACTCTGCCATCTCATATTCGTCATTCCTAATTCAATGTTACATAGGGTGGCTTGTTATTTACTTTATCTTTATCGTGATTTAATCTTTTGCAAAAAGTATTTACAAGTTGCACCCATCTGCAAGAATGTTCTTTTAAAATGGACATGAGAAACGTATATCTCTATTGTCACAAGTTTTTGCTTCAGACTTTTTCTTTTAGAGACCTCTTTAGAGATACCTCTAAAGGTGCACTGGCCCGACCGTAGTAAACCTTTATTAAATCTGACAGCCCACTTACCTTAAAGTCACTAAGGGCTCATTGTGGCTCCATAACTCGAACGGACTATAAAAGCAAGTTTGTTTAGTACTTTGCTCAACTTACGGAAAGGTTAAAAGCAAGAGCAAAAGTTGAATGATGGTAATTGAGGTGCTGGTTTAAAGTCTTGAGATTTCTTTAGAAATTGTTTGTGAAAATTAATTAGTGACCTGAATGTAGAATTATTTTATAGTTTTTATGTGATTTAATTTAGAAATGGTAAGGAAAAATACATACTAGTTTTAGCTCTCAGTTTCATACGACAGAATTCAGAAATCTTTGTAAAGATTCATTGTCTATTCAAGAAAATATTTTAAACCTTTCTTTTAATTTTAGAGCCCAGGTGAAAACAAGACTGTCAGATGGAAACAAACAAACGACAGTTTACGTTTTAAGGGCGTAGCACCAGAAGATGCTGCGACATACGAATGTACTGCTACGAACCACGTTGGAGTCACTAAGAAGCAAATCAATATTACGGTAACAACCTAGTTCTTAAAACTTTTATAAATATTTATATAAGCCCGTCATCATGCGGGCAATGGAGCGCAGCATAATACGTGTGAAGCGTACAAGACGCGTAAGAAACACCACCCCGCATTTCATAAATCAGGTTGCAGATGACGAAGAAGAAACAACCAAGCTTAGGACGCTTGAAGAGGAACTCGCCGTCGAGGAAGATCGAAGGTGGTGTGATGATTTGAAACTTGGAAGGAGAAATGGGATGCTTGTGCACAGTAGCGGGACACAATGAGAGGCTGAGAAAAAAAAACATGACCACAGCTGAATTTGCGCCTTAAAATCTGGATATTCTACTACACATTCTTAAGCATTTCAAGTACATTTCTTTATAAAACATTCGCGAATTGGTGATTCTAAACCTATTTATGTTTTATCACAAATATATTTACCAGCGAAAACATTTTATCCTCAGGTATATACAGCACCTGAAATCATAGGATTCAATAATAGATCGGCGGTGGAAGGTTCAATGTTGCCCATAATTTGTAATGCAACAGGCTTGCCACAACCAAACGTGACAATTACCTATGAAGGAAAGAGTTGGGACGAAGAAAGGTTTGTAAAATTTTCATGTTTTTCAGAAAATTATTCTTGGGAACTGCGAACTGGAAGACGTTGCTTTGGAAGACGTCCTACTAGGTAGACCGATGACCTGGTGAAGGTTGTGGGAATCCACTGGATGCAAGTGGCACGGGACCGGTCAATGCGACATTTGGGGGAGGCCTATGTCCAGCAGTAGACATCTTTCGATGATGATGATGGTCCTTTGGGCTTGTTTCGCAATGGCCGGAAAGCCACTATTCACTGAATCATTCCATAAATGGAACATAAGTACGCGTTAGAAGGGTCACCGACACATAATAAGCGGCTACGCCATACAATTGTTTTTTTTTTTTAATTTGATGTCCCCTACAAAAGTGCAATACTTACACGATCAAAATGTATGGAAAAGCTGTTCTTTTAATAACCGATTAAAAAGTAGAGCGGGTTTAGAATGACGTACTGAATGGTAATCGTTTTCATGTACTACCAATCTACCTTGAATTTCATCTTAGAATGGAAAAAGGCTCTCATTTAGAATTTTTAAAGCACCTTAACCGATTGACCTCCACAGCATAAACGCACGCGCGTTCCCTCCACGCCAAGCCACAATTTCATCTACTATTTTGTCACATATTTGTGTCGTTTGGCGGACAGGGCACGCGCTAGCTTGTCACGTATATGTGACAATGGCGTCCAAAAGGTTAATTAAGAACCGTGTTTGTGATAAAAACGTTACAACGTTTATCAAAAAGCTTCAATAGATCACTCAAAATAATGTTTGTTCTAGGGAAACCGAGTATGATGAAGAAATAACCAGTTATTCAACAATCAAAGTGACCAGAGCAAGCGAAGGAATATATGTTTGCAATGCTACCAATGTTGGTAAGATAGTTCCCATCAAGAATTTCCTTTTTGAGGACATGATCTTTGTGTGTCGATGGCAATGAAAATTGTGTCCAGAACTGAGCCACTAGTTTGGCGCCTTTATTAGCGTCCATCAGTTTCTGTAATGACCAAAGAACAGAACACGCAGGACACAATATTAAGTGCCCATCGTTTGTGGAGAAGTACTTCACGAAAAAATATTATATTAAATAAGTTATACTCATGCATTGTTTGTTTGCCTTTGCCCAATAATCGGCATTCGATATTCCAACATATTTTTTAATGAAATATATGTCACCGTAAAATTGTCAAATACGTTATATTGTAATATCTCTAGCGATATTGTAAAGTCTCGAATTATTGTCAAATGAACATACTGCTTACAACAAAACGCATTATTTTTCGTCAAATGCATGCGATGGTAGTCAACTTACGCGGTGTGGAGGGAAGGAGAGGTCCCCCTTGTCCAGTGGCACAACTCTCATTAAAAGATAATGCACCATTCCTGAGAAATACCGATTAATATTACATAACCTTAAAACACTTTATATTCCCCCTAAAAAGCGTAGTCGACGGGCCCCTATGGGGTTTAAAGGAACCTAACTAACCTAACGGGGGGGTGCCCCAAGTCCCGATTATGGGGGCAGAGATACTTCCGTATGTTCAGTTGACAATAATTCGAGACATTACAATATCGCGAGAAAAAACACGTTATATTGTAATATAACGTGTTTGACAATTTTACGGTGACATATACACATAAATAGGTAGAATACATCCGTTGTTTTTGCCTAGAATGAGATGAAAATGTATTTATTTGGTACATAAACAGCAACAAATAATTAATGTAGGGCAATGAAAATAATATAAAAGTGCTGGTATGTATACAGGGTGTAAACCACCTCATCACAAAGCCGTTAACCAAGCATTCTGTACATCAAACTAAGTAACTTTACGCAAAAATTATTGCTGGGAAACAACTTTTTTTTGAGGGTGAAAGATCATGAGTGGTGGAAAAACTCAATGTAACACACTTTAAATTTTGTGCTGATGATGGATGGATTGAATAGTACGGGGATTGTAGAGGTGTTTAAAGTAAAAATCTTAAATTTAAATCTTGTATAAAAAAATAAACTTGTCGAAAAGTCGGAACTTCGATCCCCAATATCTAGAAGGTTCCCAGGTATGGTGTAGAACAAAAGAATGATCGCAATGATGAGGAGGACAAGTGCCTTTCGTTAAGAGGTGTTTTACACCCTTTATGTAAATAAATAAATACACATAGTACAGATAGTTGATATACTAGATGGATACTTCAACAATGTTAAAAATATTTCTAATCTCTTCTCAGTTAAAGTCAAATACATGATAAAATAAAGACTATTACTACCTTTATCGTTTTAATGAAAATTACATTTTTCTATCAATCCCAGTGAACACGACGACGGAGGTCATGTATTTATCAGTACTACATCAGCCATATTTCGACAAAACGTATGAACTTGTGTGGGCCTGGGATGGAGAAACTATCAACATCAGCTGTGCACATGACAGCAATCCAAAAGCGAATTTCACTTGGAGGTATGATTTTGATTACCAATTTTATCTTCTACCCATATTTCTTTCTTTCTTGAGATTAAGTTGTCTCTCTTCTTTATCTTTCCCTTCGATCACGAGATCACTCTTCAGGTTTTCAGTAGTTTACTTTTAATACAATCTGCCTAATTAATTGCTGGAACTATGGCATGATACATTTTTCAGTGGTTATAACAGCAATGATAGTATGTCTTGAGTTTGAACCCAAGTTCTCTGGTTTCGGATACATGTGCGTATTGTACAATGATCACTTTCTTCGGTGAAGGAAAATATCGTGAGGAAACAAGCATGCCTGAGATATATTTCTTGATCTATGTTAAGCCAAATCAGAAGCCCTTAAGCACATGAAAACTCTGACACCAGCTTAGACACAAACCATACGGCGATGAAGATGAAATTATGGTTATGCTTAAGTTTGTTACTGGCGTTCATTTTTCAACCCGAAATCGGAGACCGTATAAAAAAGTTAACACCAAAATTTAAAAAAGGAATTCATCGGCATTTGCACCTAATGCTACTTTTTTTCTTGCAGTTACACAACCAGCAATTATTCAACAATAGAACAACAAGGACATGACAACATAGTCCCGAATTATGAAACTACATTAAATCATTCATTTGTATTTTCAAATAAGTTTGCACCGTTCGGGACACATGAGTGCGCAGCTCGTAATGAATATGGTGATCGAGTCAAAATTTTTTACATTCAAAAAGGATTCGTTCCTTCATACGTAGAAAATGTAAGTACAAAGTTTTAATACATTGGTAGATGTACATTTGATATTGCCGGCAAATCATGCCTGTATCAAGTCGACCTGTTTAGTAGCATCCTTTAAGTGTTTACTCCAATACATAATGTTTCAGTATTTCCATAAACAATGTTAATGCAAGAACGAGGAGCAAGTGGCTAAATAATAACAACCGATTTGGTCGATCTTTAGGTTAAGCCGCGCTAAGCTATTTGGATTGGTCCATGAATGGGTTTGTAGATCCTTGACAGTCGTTACAGGTAGTCAGTGATCCAACAGTCTGACCACCAGTCTTACCATTACTAACTGGGTAGTGGAGGTCAGATAAGTAGTCACTCCATGATAAATACTGGTATTTAGCTGATGGCTGTTGATGAATGAATGCAAGACATCTAACATACACTATGACTAAACTATACATATATTCTGCCAGACCAACAGTAGTGTTTCATTGAAAAATATGACCTTTCCGTCAAAAGTGGTGCTGATCTAGATTTCACATGTGAAAACAAACTCAATGCCACCACAACTGTATTTTACGCGCCAAACAATCTGCGAACAATTAAGCCATGACCTTTTCCATACAAATAAATAATTTAAAATTCTGCATACATTACGTAAGTAGCTTCTAAGTTAAGTATTTTAACTCTAACTGAACAAACACAAAGTTAATTTGAATCACAAATAGATTCTGTTATTGTGGTTAAATCTTACTTCTTTGAAATTGAGCAATGGAGTTGTATTTTCATCTTTTGTTGTGTAACTTTGTAATGGTGTTTCAAAAATTTTCGTTGTAATATTAATTGTCAATTTAAGTTTAAATGCCAGTCTCTTTTTAGACTCTATCTACACTAATATTATAAAGAGGAAAACTTTGTTTGTTTGTTTGTTTGGTTGTAATGAATAGGCTTAAAAACTACTGGACCGTTTCTAAAAATTCTTCCACCATTCGAAAGCTACATTATCCACGAGTAACATAGGATATATTTTATCCCCGTACTCCCACGGGAACGGGAATTACGCGGGTGAAACCGCGTGACGTCCGCTAGTTATGAATAAACTGTGTAGGGTTTACCAAAGTGCCGAAAACTTAAATCAAACTGATTGGTTGATTATGATTTTCATTAAAACTTTACGTAGTTTAAAATATATGTAATATTCTTTTAATACAAACTTCCAGTCAATAACTGTTGAAAAATTGACTAAAAATATCCGCGACAGCGCGTCTAAAGAAAATTAAAATATTCTTTCTACCAGTAACCTCGACCAATACAAATAGCAAGGCCAATAGGTGGCTCTCGTTGGTTGTTTGTCGAGGCTTGATTCAGAAAGCGCCATTCCTGGACACGGCTCGTTCCTCTCTCTGGAGCCTTGACTGCTGATAACTTTGACCCTGTTTCCGATACCGGTGGTATCTACTTCACTGACAACCAATTAGATACAAATATTCACAATTTGACGATCCGAATGGCACAGCGATAGTGAGGCTGCTTTTCGTTTTTAGGATCGCAGGTTCGAATCCCGGTAGGAGCAAATGCTTGTGTGATGAGCATGGATATTTGTTTCCGAGTCATGATTGTTTATATGTTTAATAAGTATGTGTTTACAAGCAAAATAGTATCTATGTAGTACATCAACTATTTGGTGTCCACAACACAAGCCTTGTTGTTTAGTGTAACACTACATGGCGCTGTGTGTAATGTCCAGCGATATTTATTTATTTCCATCTCACAGGCAACAACAACGGATATAGCAGCCACATCAGCTACTTTCGACATTCAAACTCCAATCAGCTTCGAGGGTCCTGACGTCATAGGCTACATCGCCGAGTATGACGAAGCAGAGAACTATGCAATCACCAACATTCACCCCAACAGGACATGGGCAACTGGCAGGGATTTCAAGCTGGAGAGATTAAAGCCTAACACTACATACCACATCAGGTTCGCTGCGATCAATCAAGTTGGCACTGGGGAATGGAGTGATATGATGGTCTTTGTTACTATGGATAAGTAAGTTTTTTTATTGTTCATCATCATCATCATCACCATTTCAGCCGATAGACGTTCATTGCTGGACATAGACCGCCCACAAGATTTTTTTCGTATTGTTCCTTATTTTTTAATTAAATCGCCTTCATGCTACGACTTTTTTTTGGGTAAAAAATCACATTTTACGGACTCAATGTAACGCGGTCTATTGTGCTGATTTATAGATGTAATGAATAGTATGGAGGGCGTGGAGGTTTTAGAAGTAAAGTCATAACATTAAAAACTAGTGTAAACGAATCAAACTTGTGAAAAAGTAGGACGTGGTACCACTGGATAGCTACGGGGTTTTTTTTTTTACCTTGGTACAACTGATGGTAATACTTGGTGGTACCACGGGCAATAAACGGAACTTCGTGATCACAAATATCTCCGTAACTAGAAGGTTCCTAAGTACGGTCTAGAACAAAAAAAAATCGTCGAGCCTTATCACACTAGCGGACTGAGAGCGGATTCAAAGCGGAGCGGGCGCGCAGCGAATAGCAGCATGGACGCCATTTGTACTGTCTCGTACGAACGCCACTCGCCAGTCATAGGTTCGAGAAGCATTTAACATTTTGGTACCGAGTGTATTGTACGTCGTTAATTCGCGACAAATTCGTTGCGCGCCCGATCCGCTTTGAATCCGCTCGTAATCCGCTAGTGTCATAGGGCTCTATAAATTTATTCCAGAAGGATTTGTATGTATAACAAAAACTGTCAGAACAATCAGGTCATAGAAGAAATCTAAAATTAAATGATATCTAACAATCTAAAGTAAGTAAGACGGTAAATTCTATTCACTTACAATCTCTTATTGTAATTTTTGTAAATTCTTCCATTCAGTCTGTTGTTAAATCTTTCCTAAGATTGAAACATGTGTAGTATATAAGATTGCAAGACGAATTACACAAAAAAACCCATCAATAACGAGTATAAAGATACATTGATCACCATGAACTACATACGTGACTCATGTTCTTGTATATTTCCGTCTCCTACACATTCAATTTAACTTTACCGGCCATATTGTTTTTTACGCACCATACAATATCCAGTCGCAATCATTATCGAGTAATACGTTTTCATTTAATTAAGATGACAGTGCAGGATTGTACTACGTGATTATTAAACTTGATTCGATTGGTTGCCATAAAAAAATATTGATTGGACAGTCGGAAATTGGGAGGATCGTTCGTTTGTCACCTCGTTATGACAAACGAGTCTTATTACTTACCCTTTAACTATAAAGTCAGTAATAGATAGGCTTTAAATATTTTAAAAAAATCTTACAGCTATTTCTATTCTTACCGTACCGCCTAAGAACGACATTCTCACATCTGTTAACTGAATGAAATTAGTTTTTAGTAATCTTAATTTCTGAACAAAGAATTACATAATTACGTTGCTTATTGTGATTGGGTTGCCTGATGAAAGAAAGTCAATCTTAGGCAGGATCTTAGACACAAATCTGAGGCTTGCGACAGCAACACTTGACGTCGAGAGAAAAAAAAATGCAAGTTTGTTTAGAATGCTTCGCATGTCGTTCGAGTTTGTAACGCAAAAGCTTCACCGTATCAACTCAAAGCCTCCTTTACTTATCTCACAATTTGTTATCTTTGTAGGTCAGCCCCTGAACCACCGATATGGCAAGTGAACTCGCTTGAGTTATCTTCGAACAAGCTGCTGAAGTGGAAAGCGCCGGAGAACAACGGCGAACCAATCGACTGCTACTTTTTGCGATACTGCCCGGTATGTATGGCTAGGTGGAACAATACGACCTTGTCGTCACTGGAATTTTGTAATGAAAGGTTTAGGTACATCGTCTATTACGTATCACATCCGCAAGACAACCAAGGTTACCGACGTAGCCCTAAGAATTTCCAAACTTAAGTGGCAATAGGCCGGGCACATTGCTCGCAGAACGGATTGCCGATGGGGCGAAAAGTTCTGGAGTGGCGATCGCGAACCGGAAGACGTTGTGTTGGAAGGCCTCCCACTAGGTGGACAGATGATCTCGTGAGGGCTGCGGGAATCCACTGGATGCAAATCGCACAGGACCGGTCATTGTGGCGACACTTGAGGGAGCCCTATGTCCAGCAGTGGACGTCCTTCGGCTGAAAAGATGATGATGATGATCTCTTATAGTTTTGGCTTCACTTGCATTCAGGTCAAGACTTATCGTCCGGGAACATTCAAAATCAAAATCAAAATCAAAATCAAAATCAAAATCAAATCATTTATTTCAAGTAGGCCAATAACAGGCACTTTTGAATTGTCGAAACAAAGATGAAAATTAAATGTAGCTACAGTCCCAGTCACAAGACATAAAAACTGTGAAAGTACTGTAGTTGCCCATTCCCTAACGTAGATCTCTATGGAGAAGAACGGGCAAGAAACTCCATGGACACTCTTTTAAATCCAATTTTTGTTACAAAATCTTGGTTACATCATTCATGTTGAGATGGTAAATTATGTGAGAACAATGTAGCAAGATGTGCACGTTAAAAGTGTCCATAGTAAAAACAAAATAATTCTTTCAAATAAGCCATGGCAACTAAGAGATGACCAGTCACAACTGACAGCGCCCGTTCACGAACATGACGCATGGATCAGCACCATTCAGCTCAACCCTTTTGAAGGGAGCTAAATGGTCCGACACACACGCCATCATCAGCGAGACATTTGAGTGAGCATGACATACTCTCAACCGCCAGGGCACATTCAAGTCAAAAACTAAAGTAGGTTTCCAGTGAATGATAGCTTTCTAGTACATAGTACTCACACAATATGGGCTATGCGATTATATAATACTAACATTGAATCTATACAATGCAAAGATAGCTGTACAATCTTCAGCAGCTCCAACAATACCATTTAATGCTATCAATTTTTGCGCCCCTGTCCTTGTGGAGCAGGACCAGCATTGAGCCAAGCATTTTTATCAGCGATATAATCGCTCAACTTGTAATATGCTTGCTTACATAGTGTGCGTTTAATGCATGTTTTAAATTTCGTCTCATTCAGTTCAAGAATACTTTGTGGAATTTTATTATAGCATCTCAAACAGTACCCCATGAAAGAAGAGTCTACTTTAGCGAGTCTAAAGCCTGGCTGAACTAGTTGGTCCCTATTTCTAGTACTGTAATTGTGTCTGTCGCCTCTTTTACCGAAAAGATGCAGATTTTTTCTAACGTACATTATGTTTTCGTAGATGTATTGGCCATGAACCGTCATGATGCCAATATCCTTAAATAGTTCCCTTAGAGAATCGCGCCTACGAAGATTGTATATGGCTCTGATGGCTCTTTTCTGCAGAATAAATATAGACTCAATATCAGCAGCCCGTCCCCATAGCAAAATACCGTAAGACATTATACTATGGAAGTAACTAAAATAAACCAGTCTAGCGGTATCCACATCAGTGAACTGACGGATTTTTCTAACGGCATACGCTGCTGAACTTAAGCGCCCCGCAAGAGATGTTAAATGAGAACCCCATTGTAGCCTTGAATCAAGCGTAAGCCCCAGGAAAACCGTTTTATCTACGAATTCGAGTTTCTCTTTATTCAATATTATCTCACAATCACTACTTTTAACATTCGGTAATGAAAATCTTATGCATTTAGTTTTTTTTTCATTTAATACCAAATTGTTTGCTGTGAACCAATTTTGGACCTGAAGTAGGGCATCATTCACGTCATCTAGATTTTTGGCCCGTCTATTTATCTTAAAAATTAGAGAAGTGTCATCAGCAAACAACACCATATTTTGAGATTGGTGTTTCAACAAATAGGGTAGATCATTTATATAGACTAGAAAAAGGAAAGGACCCAATATTGAGCCTTGTGGAACCCCCATTTTTACATTCATACCCTGTGAATTAACTCCATTTATTTGAACATGTTGTTTTCTATCGCTCAAATAAGATTTTAGCAGGCTAAGTGCAAGTTTACCCAGTCCGTAATGCTCCAGTTTCAAAAGTAATGTGTCGTGATTTACGCAATCAAAAGCTTTAGAGAGGTCACAGAAAATTCCTATTGCGTCTTGGGACTCTTCCCACGCAGCAAATATGTGCTTTAATAGGGTTACACCGGCGTCAGTTGTACAACGTCCCTTGGTGAAACCATACTGTTGATCATGAAAGATTCTGTTGGTGTTAAAATGATAGAGCATTTGATTAAGCATTACCTTTTCAAAAACCTTACTAAAAACTGGTAACACGGATACAGGTCTATAATTATTGGCATCTTTACTATCCCCGGATTTGAAAAGAGGTATGACTTTACTGTATTTCATTAAATCAGGGAAAACTCCTTGGTCTACACATAAATTAAAAATTAAAGCTAAGTACGGGGCTATGGTCTCAATCTCAAGTATAGATGAACAAACTTTGATAGACATTCCCCATAAATCTTCAGTTCATTTTAAATATAACCTATGACATTCAGGAATACTGTAGCTTACAATTTTAAAATAATTTTCGTAATCGGATTTCTAATTCAGAAGATTACTCTCGATATTAAAACTTACAAAACTTCACCTCTTTTTTATTATTTTATCAGTCTAAATGTCAAAGTGGAAAGTGAATTTGTGAAAGCTACTGGTGATCTTTGATTTTTCATCCTTTAAAAAGTCAAAAAGGTTTCAGGGAACGAGAATCAATTACGCCGAAATACCCTTTTAAAATTGATAGATTTTTGGTAATCTTTCGTAAATTCTAATGAAAATTCTATATTTGTTGATAAAATAAGTAGTCTGGTTTCACGCCTACGAGAAATTCTTCCCACACATTCAATAAAAGGTCAGGTATAAACAATAATTCTTTAGAGAGTAGGTAATATTTCCAATAATCTCGAATTTCTGTGTATCAAATAAGTTAGTATATTAATAAACGTCTAGACGACATTGATGGTTATCATTTCACAATTCACATTTGCGGCAATGATCACATTGTCGTTTTTTCCAGAAAAATATCATTTTTGTCTGGAATTACGGCTAAAAATACATACATATTATCAAAGTAAAAGACTTTGGAAATATGTTTTGTTTTGTTTCTTTGGTAAATTCAAGGCTTGTGATGTAACGTAAACATAGTAAAAGAAAGCAATATAAAACTTAGGCAAGAAGATACCCTTGGACTGCTTATCGGTCGAGTGGTCACACTGCTGAGCATAAAAGTTCCTGGGTTCGATTCCCAAGTCAGTCAGTGTTATGGCTTTTCCAGCATCTGGAACTTTTCAGTAGCAGACACGGGAGACATGAGATGTTATGTTATGTACATACCTACTCTTGCTAGTCTGTAATCATCATTTGCCTAGCCTTTTCCCAACTACATTGGGGTCGGCTTCTAGTCTAACCGGATGCAACTGAATACCAGTATTTTACATGGAGCGACAGCCTATCTGACCTCCACAACCCAGTTATTACTGGGAAATACTTGAAAGACTGGTGTCAGACTTTTGGAGCCACTGACTACCTGTAACGACTGTCAAAGATGGACAAATGACAGCCGGGATCCACGGCTTGACGTGATTTCCGAGGCACGGAGGAAACTCGGTATGTAAGGGTGGTCACCCATCCACAGACCAACCTAGGCAAGCATGGCTAAACCTAAAGATCGACCCGAGCGGCTGATATTATTTAGCCATGAGCTCCTGTCATTAAAGCTAGTCTGTCATTAAACAAAATATCATAAACTTATATTGTCACTTATGATATCTTCCGGAAGAACCACGAAATCACGGAAGATACCGCAAGTGACAATACAGGGTGTATTTCACCTCATCACATAGCCGTTAACCAAGCATTCTGTACATCAAACTAAGTAACTTTCCGCAAAAAATATTGCTGGGAAACAACTTTTTTTTTTGAGGTTATAAATCATGTTTTGTGGTATAACTCAATGTAACGCACTCAAAACATTGTGCGGATGGATGGATTGAACAGTACGGAGGTCGTAGAGATATTTAAAGTAAAAATCATGCGATAAAAAGAGATATTTAAAAAAAAACTTGTAAAAATCTTGCAACTTTGACCCCCTATATCTCCGTAACTAGGAGGTTCCCAGGTATAGTGTAGAACAAAAAAATGATCAGAATGACGAGGAGAACAAGTGCCTTTCGTATTCGTTAAGAGGTGTTTTACACCCTTTATAAGTTTAGTTTTAAACAGTAAAAGCTTAAAACAGTGTTTTAAAATATTATGATCGCGCCCATCATTCACAGTTTTAGATTTGTTATATTATCAGTCAGTTTCGGTAATGTAACTGTCGCCATTATTAAATATAACAATGTAATTATATTACAAGAGACTTTATCAAACCCTGTCTAACCGACATCTTTTGTTTCTGACAAACACGACGTCAATATCTATTTATCATTGTTTCAACCACAGATTTGTTTGGAAGTTTGTGAACAGCAAATAACTGGATGTTTTAAAAGCATAAAATAAAAACTCCGTTTTTTGTCACCGACTTCAGAAGCTAAAGTTATATTATTAGCTCTAGCGTTTCACTTTATAGTGGTTTACATGTACTTACCCCTTCACAGCGTACCAGCGTGATGTTTTGTGATGAACTGGTGTAAACAATAGACGGACATGAGATTTAAGCAATCTTTGTCTTTTTGCTATTATTTATTGAGGAGTTCCGTTGCCTATCTCCGAAGTTCTTGTTCAGATCTTCACCAAATTGAAACCAAACTGAACCAACCAACCAATTGAACTACCCAAATCGCTTTAAGTGTGCCTCTAAAATTTGAAGATTTCTCTCTATTTCTCCAAAATCCCATCATCAGATCCAGACCATCTGGGAACCTTTACACCTTACCTTACCTGTATACCTTTTCAAACAAAATAAAAAAAATCCAAATCGTTCCAGCCATCTTTGAGTAAACAAAAAAATGGTTCCGACGAATTGAGAACCTCCTCCTTTTTGAGGTCGGTTAAAAATAGGTGATCATCAGCAAAATGGTTGGACTCCATACAATTTAGGTATCACATTGAGAGAAATAAGATTTTGTTCTAATGAAATCTCCAATTAGCCAAACAATTAAGTAAGGCCTTACCTTACCAGACTACTTGAGCTCGTGGCTAAATAATAACAGGCGCCCGGGTGGATCTTTAGGTTAAGTCGTGCTTGCCTATGTTGGTCTGTGGATGGGTGACCACCCGTTCCATACCGAGTTTCCTCCGTGCCTCGGAAAGCACGTTAAGCTGTTGCTCCCGTCTGTCATTTGTAGATCTTTGACAGTCGTTTCAGGCAGTGAGTGGGCCAAAAAGTAGTATTACCCAGTACTAACTGGATTAGGCTTAGGTTGTGGAGGTCAGATAAGCAGTCGCTCCATGAAACATACTGGTATTTAGCTGCATCCGGTAGGTTATAAGGACCTTCATACATCGGACACCTCTATCTAAAATTGTGTATAATGTTAACCTGCGCCTGTAATTCATGAAGTCGAGGAAAATAGAGATTTTATGATGTATGATGATTTATGGCTACGCCAATCACATGTAAAAGAGGAACTTGGGAATAGAATCAAGGACCTCATGCTTAGGGCACGCCACGATAGTGGCGGTAAGTCCCCTCTTTGAGGAGTGGCTGGAGAGGCGCCACGGCGTCCTCACCTTCCGCCTGACGCAGGTCCTCACCGGACACGGATGTTTCGGGAGGTACCTGCACCGAATCGGGCGGGAGGAATCGCCCGGGTGTCTCCACTGCGAGGATCGACCGGAGGACACGGTGGAGCACACGGTGGAAGTCTGCCCTGCGTGGGCGGAGCTCCGCCGTGTCCTCGTGGCGGCGATCGGCGGCGGCGACCTCTCGCGTCCGGCCCTGGTTCAATCCATGGTCCGGAGCGAGACGGAATGGGAAGCCGTCGCCTCCTTCTGCGAAGCAGTGATGCTAGCGAAGGAGGTGGCGGAACGAGAGAGGGAGAGATCCTCTCTTCCCGGCCGCCGCGGGAGACGCAACGGGCGTCGGGGGCCACGTGGTGGCTACCGGCCACCGTAGATGCGGGCCTGTGGACGGCTGGCTATGGGCAATAGCTGGCCGTCCGGCCGTCTAACGACGACGACAGGCCGTGTCGACGGCGCGTTCGTGTTCCACGCGCGCCTCAAAGAGTGTCAGCAAAAAGAGAGGGGCCCGCAAGGGCCGAAGCCTGCCGGGGTTGCGGGCCTGTTCGAAAGAGATACCGCGGCCCCGGAACGTAAAGGGCGAGGAAGGAACATGGATGGGTTTTAGTCAGTAAGAGTCTGACACTCCCTCCCGCTCCGCCCAGAGTGGGAGAAGTCATTTGATGATTTCCCATCCTAAAAAAAAAAAAAAAAAAAAAAAAAAAAGGACCTCATGCTTGGCCGTCGCACTTGCGGACAACTAGCCCAATGTTAACTGCCTCGTTGGTATGTGTTCAAATCAAGTTCGATTAATCACATATCACAAATGTTTTCCCACAGATGGACGAGGAACTAGAAGAAGTCCTAGATGAATCATTATGCAAAGAAAAGCAACTGAAAGATACAACTGAACTCCAAGTACCCGATCTGGTGCAAAACACTACTTATTTCTTCGAACTAATAGCGCACAACACCGAAGGGAATTCTACGGCCGCTAACATGTCAATTTCTATAGGTGAGATATTCTTATTTGGGTTTACAAATGCATTGGAATGATCAGAAAACCAACACTTCACTTACAATCAATTGATCTATCCAGGTGGGAAACAAAGAACTAAAATAAATGAACCCAGTTTGGCATATCGATGCAAAGACAAGATTTTCGGTGGCTTATTGCAATGAAATACCTTCTTGACATTTCCGTAATTGTAATCGCCTAAAGAATGTCAGTTTCTCAAGATTGATTTTCCTAGAGTGAAGATTCTTACTTACTCATAAAGTTCTATAATTTGCAGTCCCAAGCGCACCAGGGCCACTATTATCAGCAGGAGCGCTCATAGGAATATCAATAGTCGTGGTGATCGTATGTCTTGTCCTGTTGGACCTACTACTGTACTTCTGGAAGAAGCAGGGCATCATAGCCAGCTGTTGCTGCAAAAAGAGTACTAAGAGGAAACCAAATCCTTTAAATGCACGGTAAGAATTTATTTCGCTGTGTAAATTTTATGAGCAACAATGGTAGAATCACTTTTATTTTTGGTATTTAGTATCTCAAAAATTACCTCACCTTTAAACATGAAGGATCATCACTAAATTAAGCTTAATAACATAAGTATCGTAGTACAGAAACTCATTTCCATCGCAATCTATTTTTTATTAAAAACTCTCCAATTACATCACGAGTTGAGCTGGCTATTAAAAACGGTTGAATCATAAAAGATTACGCTCCCGAACTTCCAACATCAGATTTTTTCCTACCAATTATTAAAGGAAAGTAATAAACGACAAATCAAATCAAAATTTACTAAGCCATCCCGGATTCAATCAAGCAAAATCAAATTGGGAAAAAAGATTAATGAAAAATCGGGAATAATTTGTCGTTGAATAGGCGCGTCACCTTAACCTCGATCCAACGTCTTTTTTGTTGAACACTTAAATCAGTCTCTTAAAAGTCCTATTGATTTTCAGTGACAAGAAAGGTCTGTTGAAAGACAACCGAGAATCTGGAACAGACGATACTTTGAAGAGGCCAAACAATGGGCACAAAGAGTACGAATACAATAAGACCACCGGCATTATTACCGGGAAACATTCCTCTGTTTAGAGTAAAGAATTTTAAAACGTTTAAGATGACGTCAACCGTACGATTTTTGTCGGGAAATTTGTTGTCATTGTTGGGTCTTTTCTTGTCCCAGGTGCGATAATGGAAGCGTACGCTTTGCATGAAACGCTTTTCCATTCTAACCTTTTATGGAATTAGAAAGCCTTCAGAATCATATCGTATCTATTGTTCATCGCTTACCAACTTCTAAAGAAATGCTTGATGTTTAATTGCGTATGAAATAATAAATAGATTAAGAGTAATGTCATCAAATTACGACAAAATCGTACGGTTTACAACTTATGTATGGTAAATGAACGTGATATTGTGAATCTGTAAGACAGTAATGTGTAAAGTTGTTTTATGTTTATAATTATGTATTTTATTGAGTGTATGTGTAATTTGTTACACTTTATCTACCAACTTTTATTATAATTCTTATCTGTAAGTATTATGTGTACGTAGTGCGATTTGATTTGTAAATTTTCGACGAATCTAGCAAAATTTAATTGAATAAAAATGTTGTCATTGTTCTTTACAATCTCTTTCAAATTGTTTTGTTACCTTTATTAATATTTTCCGTATAAATTACTTGAAGTTTTGACGTTGAAATGCGCCGATATTGGTTCAAGAAATTGGAAAGAATCATTTTCTTTTATTTAGTCCGGTAAATTAAATATTAGATTTATTTATTAAGTGTAGATTTCTTTTACAGATACCTTGAAATCAGACTTGATTTTTTACATTTTGTACATATATAAAAACTTGTTAAGTTTTCATCCGTTTACTGATAACATCTACTTATGTAACTGTACAAATATATTGAAAGTGCTTATCATATTACATACACAAATTTTTTAGAACATGTTTTTTTTGTCATATATTTTTAATGTCAACCATTATAAAATTGAAGAATAGTTCTGAAATAAATATGATTATTTTTAAATAGATAAATAGAAACATAAATCGTTCATATTTGTACGTATTTCAGGAGCGTTTTATTAAAAAGTAAAATATACGATAAGTAACCTCATAAATAAAAGATATTATATTTATAAGATTTAAAAAACTAGAATAATATAGATCTTTAAAAATAGGTAGGCATAGTGAAAAATCGTTATAATTTCATACCAAAGAATAAGTCAATATATTTACAGCATGGCAAAAATACTGCAAAGTTGATTTAAAAAAAAAAGAGCAGAGCAGAAAAATAATCTAATCTTCGTTTGTACCTGTACAAAGTGAACATAATAAACGTATCGCTTGTCGTGCGGTATCTCGAGACCTGAAACTGAACATCTTTAGTTCTACGAGTTTTTTAAATTCGCAAAAAAACATGGATTTTTAATAGGAATGTAATCAGCAGCTATAACAAATATTGTATGGTAAAAACAAATTTTCAAAAGTCAATGAACAAAAGTTGTTCAGTTTCATGGTCCGAATCGTGGTTTTATAATGTTAAACCTTGTATGAACTAGGTGGGGAATTATTTATACCCATATAGGTAAAAAAAAATGCTTTTCAGCACTTGTCTAATTTAGCTTTATAAAATAAATTTGACCGAGTCGATATTTCACTTGTGAATGAAACCCGGATATTCTCCTAAACTATTAACAAATAATTTCTACGTTGGGGGATTTAAAATCAATAACATGCTGAATTCGTGGTTACAGCTTGGGCGTTGCTGTCCATTCCATTGTGTATTATCATTCGTTGTATATAACGCCCGGGTTCTTTACCTGGAAGTTCCTGATTATTAAAATTTTTTGTTTTTTAATTTCAATAAAATTATATCCTATACATATTTTGTAGTTACTTCTGAAATACCGTAACATATTACAACAGCTGAAGGCCAAGTTCTCAGTATTTTTGATACAAAACATTGTATTTTTAACTTTCATTAAAGTTTATATAAAACTATGTAGTGTTTCATTTTCCGTGTAGGTACATTTTCTTCCATAATATTATGTTAAAAGCAAGGCATGTTGTCTACCGCACTTGGGCGTGACTCCGCACTAATCCTGCTGTATTAAAACCTCACTTTCTTTCTACATAATGTGAATTCATAATTATTTTTTAAAATTTTACAAAACAAAATTAAGGTTTTTGTTTACCTCATTAAGGAGGGCAACCAAATCGGTCTATGTATTAGTACAGGAAGGAAATTATCTCCTGCTACCGTTTTGGGTTTATTTTCTTAGACAGTGTAACTTCTGATTCCTGAAAATAATTGTTGTCTATTTATTATAATGGCAAGCAAAGTCCATGCCGACCATTCTGCCATTTGAGGCCGGCGGAGCAAGCGTGGTTCAAACAAACGTAATACCAAAATAATTTGTAAATCGAACATTTATTCTTAAGGTAGTGTGTATTTACTTCGATTGGATTACAGAATATCTAGGTTTCCAAATTAATTTTTTTTGAATGAACACTGATTTAAGCAAGAGTCATGAGGAAAATAAGTTTTCTATACAAATTTGAAATTTCTCATATCTTGTATTTATATTATTGTCTTTTCAAAATATGTCCAATTGTTCCACCGGCCCCTTAAAAAAAATATAATTTACAATTGATTCTTTGTCAAGTATCAGTTTTACATTGTAAGTAGAAGTTACCATAGCTAGAAGTTAGTTAGCATATCACCCACATTGAACAACAAAAAAGCACATTTTAGTCATTGCCAGTAAGATCGCAATAGCGGTCATTGACCCACCTAAGAAAGCTATCATAATTTTGCTTGTATTTGAGTGTTTTAAGAGTCTAACACTCTAATAAAAGGTAAAATTGAGATATTTATTTAGAACACTCCCGAGAGAAATAATCAAGCATTCTCAGGTACCTATATATTTTTTAAAAATTTTGTTGCAATATCTAAACCAATAATCTCACATCAAAACTGAGAATTTAGATCTGTGATTATGGTTTAGATAATATGGCCACAAAGTAAAAATAAAAATTGCCCGAGACAGCTATGATGATTATGTATTTCTCTCGGGAGTGTTCTAAATAAATATTACAAATTCTTGTGTTTCAGTGTTATACTCTTAAAACACTGAAATACAAAAAAAATGTGATAGCCCTCTTAACTTTGAAATACTGTTCAAGTCTTGAATCGTCATCGTCATCATCAAATTTTTTCTAATGAAAAACGATTCGAGTACATGGTTCATTTCTTTTGGTTCGTACAAATAGATATTAGGAAAAGGGTAATGACCGCAATTGCGATCATAACTGACAACTACTATAAATCATAACTCATAAAGTACCGAAGCAAAGTGAACAAAAAAAGGATCATACAGGACCACCGCGCAAGCTTCCCTCTACCAACTGTAAAAAGAATCACTTATACCGATATAAGTGATTCTTTTTACCAGAAATTACGGAAAAATTAAAACAAAAAATGCTGATGAAATACATACAAGTATGACCTAACCACCTCTTTTAGAAGTCAACTCAAACCAGCCAACATCTCCAGTGCGACAATGTTTTTGCTGCCCCAAAAGTAAAAAAAAAAACAAACGGATAATAATATAATACAAAATACAAATCATTACAACGATTATCCTATTTTAATTAACTGTTACAATTGGTAATCGCATTGATTCATAAAGCAATCGTTGGTGCGAACTAAATCATTCTAAATATTTAATGAATTCGATTCCAAAGGCTACACGGCGCACCTGTTATTGAAAATTAATACTTTAAAAGAAAGGAATTGGTAATAAAATGTTACAAGCTATGAGAGAAGAAAGGTTCTGGATATAAGAAATTTTTAAATTTTGCCATATTTGGAAGTTTGTCGTGGCTAAGTAATATATAGTGCTCGGGTCCATCTTTAGGTTAAAGCGTTCGTGCCTAGATTGATATATCTGTCACCGTAAAATAGTCAAACACGTTATATTGTAATCTCTCCAGCGATATTGTAAACTCTCGAAATATTGTCAAACGAACATACTGCTTACAATAAAATACGAGTTCGTATTTCGCTTACTCTTCTCAGTATGTAATGGATGAGCCAGTTTCCAGTGAGCCGAGTTTCCTCCGTGCCTCGGAAGGCACGCCAAGCCTTTGGTCCCGGCTGCCATTTGTGGTCTACAAATGGCAGCCGGGACGACTGTCAAAAGCCTTAGTCGAGTCTGGTCGAGTTTATTTTTGGTGACGTTTTCTTGCTCGTTCATGACCAGAATAGTAGTTTATGCGACTGTGCATAATGAAGGGCATTACAACACGAGTGTTGTAATGCCTAATTATGTATAGTTGCATACACTACTTTATCTACCCAAATATCATAAGGGCTCTATGATGGGTTCAGGAACCATAGGGAAATGACCTGCATTGTTACTTGGCCCTTGATTTTTGTGCCAACAGGTTATTAGTTGCATTCGTCGCTGCATTTACGATATCTGGCGGAGTATTCATGTCAATTTCTGAGTCACTATCACTCATTTTCGACAGAAATAAAGAACTTATCAGAAAATTTGTCTACTCGTAACTGGATTACTGGAAATAAAAAGCTAACGAACAAATGACAGCTCGAAATGGCGGCGTTTCGCATATCTGTCATTTTTTTTTAATCATAGGCAAACGAACAAAGTCACTATTCTTGTGTCGCTCGAGATTAAAATGTCGTGCGATTTATAATTAAAATCATACTGAAATGGGGTTTTTTTTTTTATCGATATCTGATTTAATGTAGGTGATACTAGAATAGCACACTCACTTGAATTTGACACCTGTTCCAAATTTAAAACTCATAACCTAACTGTTTTCAGTTGCGTTATGAGTTCATTACAGTTCCGTTTATTTCTGCAGGTTGGTAATGCTGGTCATTGCCTATGGTTTTTGAACGCATTAGAGAGGGTTTATGATATTTGGGTAGATAAACTATATTGTAGAATAGCAGTTAGTATCATATTTCTGATTAACGATTCAGAGTGCTACTTATCTTTAAGTTACTTAATTGGTATTAACATAGTTCTCAATGTATCTTGAAGATCTAAGATTTCAATTATTTCAATGTTAAAATTAAATTCCATGATCAATAAATAATAATAATAATGATTTATTTTCTCACCACAATATAGGCACATTAGACAGGTATCAATCAAATTAAAATCACGCAACAACTATAATTATACTGTGGTAGACTGGTGCCTAAGCTAGACTTGGCGTCTGTATTTCAGGACACCAGGATTCAAAATGACTAGTCGGGCACTAGTTGTCCGGCATTTTGCTGAACTGGGCCTATTTGGCGCAGCCGTGCTGAGGCACACAGTGTCACACTGTCTTTTTTTTTTTTCTTTTATTTAGGTACATTTTTTCTTTTTGTTTAGTTTTAAGTTTTGTATGATTGTTTTTGGTTTCCTTTTGTTTTTTGAACTATTTCGTTTGTTTATTTTTTATTTTATACTGTGTGCACTTGTAGCGTGTGCCAAATAAATGTATTTTCTTTCTTTCTTCTTTCTTTCTATTCAGAAATGGGAAATTAGTTGACCGTTCCAAAACGTAGACTCCTATTGAGCAGAACGAGTTAGCAAATCCATGGCCACTCTTTTAAATCAAGCTGGGGCAGTACCGACTATTTTCAAGAAGGTCGTCTGTTTTCAAATAGACAGTCTATTTTCAAATTAGTAGTCTGCTCTGTTTTAAGGAGCTCGTAGCTAAATAATAACAGCCCTGCGGGTCGATCTTAAGGTTAAGCCGTGCCTGCCTAGGTTGCTCTATGGATATGTGACCACCCTTACGTACCGAGTTTCCTTCGTGCCATGGAAAGCACGTTAAGCTGTTGGTCCCGGCTGTCATTTGTAGATCCTTGACAGTCGTTGTAGGTAGCCAGCGGCCCAAAAAGTCTGACAACCAGGCTTACCAAGGGATATTGTATTACCCAGTACTAAATGGGTTGTGGAAGTCAGATAGGCAGTCGCTCCATGTAAAATACTGGTAGGTATTCAGCTGAATCCGGATAGACTGAAAGCCGACCCCAACATAGTTGGAAAAAAGCTTCAATTTCTGTTTTATAAGTAGGGGAGACCGGGTACAAAAGTAACACTTTGTACTTTGACACTGGTTTCTCGTTATTTAATATGTTTATGATGAAATGAATATAGCCACATAATACCTTCAATTGTGCTCTACAAATTTGTATATAAATTTACATCATTATTTGCTGTTTATTGTGAGTTACGATGCTTTAAAAAAAAAAACGACGATTGTTACTTTCGACCCCGGGGCCAGGACGAAAGTAACACGGTGTGGGTCGGAAGTAACATGGTTAAGGTGCATGTAATAAATATGAAATGCTATATAAAATCAACTTATTTATTATTAAACACACAAAAAAACAAAAGCAATCTTCTTCGTCACATGAATTATTGTTATGATCAATGTTTTCTTTTACTTTTAACTTGCCTTCTTTGTTCTTTTTCCTTTTCCGTTTTGTAGATGTATCAGGTAAATGTATATTAGTAATGTAAATTAGTTTTTTGGCTTTCACTCTTTATTAGTATTCTTCTTCAATCGCATTTTTGCGATTGGAGAAGAATGCAGCAATGATATACTCGTATTTATCAGTAACAGCTAGAGGAAATGCTTTTTTGACAATACCAGGAATGTAATGTAGTCAGCGTTTGACCAGGATTATTTCGCATCCAGTTGTCTGTAGCTGTGTTTATCATTTTTTGAATGGTAATTTTCTTATGTATCAATACAATGTCACATGGCAAACATTGTACATTTGTGCCAGGGCTATAATTGTGGCATTCTCTTTGAAATGCTCGTCAGCCGCTTTTATGTACACGTCCATAATTATGTCAGTGGTCCTTCTTGGTGTCTTCCTCACTCGTTGTCGCGGCATTCTGTTAGTAAATAAAAACAATAAAAATAATTAATTAATTAAAAAAAAAAAATTAAAAAAAAAAAAAAAAAAGTTTATTGCTTCAACTTAGATAACTTATTCTATTTACAATGGAGAGAATCCTTTTAAGCAAGGAGTATGCTTGTTTTAGGATGCTCTGCCCCTCCCCAGGTTATATTAAAGTTATTAATTAACTTAAAAGAGTAAGGGAATCATACGTATTGCATTATGGGGACAAAAGTAACATGTTACTTTTGTACCCGTAGTGCTGTGTTACTTTTGTACCCAACCACGATTTCGTTAATTCATGAATGCCTGCATAAAAATAGAACTTGCTATTCCAAAATCAATAACAACACCGTGTAAACAATCTAATTAAAAATTACACTGCAAATAGTCACATTGATATCACCATTTGAACACTACGTGAACACTAATGAGTAAATGACAAAAAACTTACTTCTGGTTCTTAAAATCACGTGGCGTCCTCTAGCACAACTTTACGGCACGGAGCGAGCGCGGCGACTAAATATAAGCGAGGGGAGCATCACTGGCCGTCTCCTGACGGTAGCAGAGCAGCGTTTCGACCATTTGATATACCTACAGAGCGTTTGTTACTTTCGACCCGCCGTTACTTTTGTACCCGGTCTCCCCTACTTTTGCAAATTCGAGGTCCAGCGTAAACTTTTTAAAACTAATGTCATTTGTTTCACGAGTAGACGTATAGGGAATCGACGCAGAGGCAATGATTTCTGTCAAATTTAATTGGAACTAATATTTTCATACAAAAAGGTGCACGTAAAAATATGTCAACTAAAAACACGGTGAAGCGCAAGGCAAAAACTAGTTTGACATCTCTAACTTAGTTCATAGCTATAGCCTTTTCGTGCACTGCCTTTCAGTAAAATATAGCAACAGCTTAAATTAAGTTAATTTGTGCGCAACAGAATCGACACCATTTTCCGTGATTGTTATTATTCCGCTCAGTAACAACAAAACGTGCAAACCTGGAAATTACAACCAAACGGCGAGGGTCTCCCGACTTACTAGACAGGTTATTAAAAGAGTATCAGGATATCTTCAATAACTATCTTCTAACAATAAAATGAGCAATTCCGCTACATCTCACAATTTGCACGTAGCATCGTCACCTGCACCGCTGATATTAAACGTTTGAACTGCAAAGCAGACGAGCTTGTTATTGGAAAATTCTGATATTTTATGATATATCACCACTAGAATTAATTTATGGATGTCTTCGTAGGATACAGTTTCCACTGTTTATCAAATAGTAGTACACCAGTTCACTTATAAGTATAAATCAAGTTCAGATTAATCTAAATTATAAATTAACTCGCTGATGCCCTCGGCTTCGCCCGCGTACGAATTATATACTAAAACCTTCCTCGTGAACCACTCTATCTATTGGTGAAAACAGGATGAAAATCGGTGCAGTATTTTTTGAGTTTATTGCGAACAGGTAGACAGACGCGGAAGCTTTGTTTTATAATATGTAGTGATTAATTATCCTGGTTAACCGAGATGTTATAGCTAACCATTGATCATCATTCTCTACCTCACCATAGCAGGTCTAACCGATGATGGTCTAACCGTGGAGTCGGACTGCCAAATCGTAGGTCTCAAGTCCGAACCTCTGATTTCCTGGAGTCATGTGCGTATAAAATATCTAATCAGATATATTTCACGACGGCATGTAAAATCAAGTCAGAGTCCCGTTGGCGGCATAAAAACTCTGACACCAGGTTATGCACTTAACCACATGATAAAATAAAAAAGACCTTAACAAAGATATTCTCAATTTTCATTACCCTCGCACATTTCTACTCTCAGAAAAATCTGTAAAAGTAACCGCAAGCAATACGGTTAGCGGATGCAACTGTCAGTTCCCACGAATAAGCGGCTATTTGGCCGATTTATAGGCTTCCTAACTGAATGGCCCGCAGGTGTCAATAATAGCCTTTAAAGGTAACATTTCCCGTAAAACGAAACTCCCCGTAAATTAACTGTGTCTGTTGCAGGTGTCTATTAGCAATAGATATAAACTTTGGCTTTATTTTTGTTGTTTGTTTTTTTTAGTTCTGTGAAAATTCAAATACCTACACAATCACAGAATACTGACATGTTTAATAATGGGTCCCAAACTAGACATAGGGTGGGGATGTTATTATAACTAACCTGTATTGTCCCACTGCTGGGCAAAAGCCTACGTCCATTCTTTCCAACGATCACGATTATATATTTTTTCCGATTCTCAAGGAAGACATTTAGTTCGTCCCGCCACGTCTCCTGTGCCACGACCCCGTGTCGCAGTGTCAAGGCACCATTGTTGAGCTTTCCGTCCCCACAGTTTGGTGGTAGGCATGTCCTGCCAAGGGTAGCTAGTTCCGCTAAAACCAACAATAACCTAGCTGACTGGTTGATTCTGCTGTAACGTGAAGGCCGAAGTCTCGCGTCCGGCCCTGGTTCAATCCATGGTCCGGAGCGAGACGGAATGGGAAGCCGTCACCTCCTTCTGCGAAGCAGTCATGCTAGCGAAGGAGGTGGCGGAACGAGAGAGGGAGAGAGCCTCTCTTCCAGGCCGCCGCGGGAGACGCACCGGGCGTCGGCGGCCACGTGGTGGCTACCGGCCACCGTAGATGCGGGCCTGTGGACGGTTGGCTATGGGCTAGCTAGCTGTCCGTCCGTCTAATGACGACAGGCCGTGTCGACGGCGCGTTTGTGTTCCACGCGCGCCTCAAAGAGATGGTAGCATAAGGGGAGGGGCCCGCAAGGGCCGAAGCCTGCCGGGGTTGCGGGCCTGTTTGAAAGAGATACCGCGGCCCCGGAACATAAAGGGCGAGGAAGGAACATGGATGGGTTTTAGTCAGTAAAAGTCTGACACTCCCTCCCGCTCCGCCCAGAGTGGGAGAAGTCAATTGATAATTTCCCATATGATTCGAAAAATAAAACGGTTACACACGTGCGTGTAAAAAGTGCACATACATTCACAGATGCGCCTTTTGATTTACCGCAGCTGGATAGAATATGCTGTCGCGTTTTAGAAATTGGATTTAGAGATTGTGAACTGTCAAGGGTGGTCCTCTGAATATCTATACTAATATTGTAAAGCTGAAGATTTTGTTTGTTTGTTTGAACGCGCTAATCTCAGGAACTACTGGTTGGAATCGAAAAAATCTTTTTGTGTTGGATAGTCCATTTATCCAGGAAGGTTATAGGGTATATATCATCACGCTATGACCAATAGGAGCGGAACATAAATGAAAAATGTTGCAAAAACGGGAAAAATGATTCCTTTTTGAGAGCTTCCGTTGCGTGCGATGCTTAAACAGTACAAGTTACATGAAAATTATGTACTAAGGAATTATTGCTCTTAAAAAGTTCTAAAAAAAGCCACGACCTAGCATATGTCTATCTTTGAAGATTGACTCACAATAACCATTTTTGTGATTCTAAAATTTCGTCATAAATAATGCTTCGTGTTTTTACAGACATAGTATTAATCTTTATCAAAATAAATACGTTAGTCATCTTTAGCGTTTAATTGCGACCAAAATTGCATTTACACAATCTCATTAATTTTTTTTATTTTTTTTTTATCGAGGAAGGTTATAGGCTATATAACATCACGCTACGACCAATAGGAGCGGAGCATAAATGAAAAATCTTACAAAAACGGGGAAAATTTATTCCTTTTGTGAGCTTTTTCTCTCATATACCTATGAGACGCAGACGAAGTTGCGTGGGTCAGCTAGTTGTAGATAAGTAGAAAAAAATAAATAAACAATAGAATTCCTTTTATTCAGTTACTAACTAACTAACTTTTAAAACAAAGAGAAGCGTCATTTCTTTTCATTTTAACATTCTTAATCAACTTTAATGTCTGTACTCATCTTACTTCACTTTGCTTTAGTATAAAAACTACACCGAGGTGGGTAATTAGAACAATCCTCTTTGTTTACACTTCGCTCTTGACGTTTTTCTTCGTAAATCAGTCTAGGAGACAGCGGCCACTAATTACCCTTTTCTTCTTACGCATAAATTATACCTACCTTAACACTTTAATTAAAAATGACTGATTTATTTACACTCGTCCCTTTCATCCAGGGGAGAGTTTGATAAATATACATTACCTATATCTGTCGTATATTTTGAATGTATTAGCTGTGTTTTAATGAATGCAGTCTAGTGATGTTTGATCTGGTGTTGGTTAATTGGGGTGGTCATTTATTAAAAGTTTAGGTATGTAAACAACAAGGAAGTAGGTATTTTTAAGGATGTGGAGTTACAGTCAGGAAAAAGCTCTAACGCTTACTCTTCGCTTACAAAGAATATTTGATATGAATGCAGTATTAATAAAGTAAAGTATTAGTTTTTCATTTCCAACATGTTCAATCGACCAATCCAATAAAATAATTGATTTAAAACTGTCAAGTTAGGCGATTAAAATTTTTATTCATAAAACCAAAATCATAACATCGCTGTTTTCAATACAGACAAAATGTAAATTGATATCAGAATCAGATTTACTTTTTCCAGTTAGAGGATTACGAGATTGTTTTACAAATCCATTATAATATTGAAAATGAATTACATTTTGACTAACATGACAATAAAGTGAATAACCAATGTAAAGTTACACTATGGGTATGCATGTTTTTAGTTATAAAACTATTTCATTGTTAGTGAGTGCACAGTGAAAAGCCATTACCAGTTAAATGAAAAACCTGAAATTTTATACATTTTTTGTGTTTTGTGTCGGCCATTTGTCAGTGCAAAACAATAGAGAATAAAGTTTTCGTTTTGTTCGTCTATGTGTATTATAAAATGGCCAGCAGACATCATTCCGAGTACCTATTACAACCTGAGCCTGATTCCATGTCCTGCCAAGGGTAGCTAGTTCCGCTAAAACCAACAATAACCTAGCTGACTGGTTGATTCTGCTGTAACGTGAAGGCCGAAGTCTCGCGTCCGGCCCTGGTTCAATCCATGGTCCGGAGCGAGACGGAATGGGAAGCCGTCACCTCCTTCTGCGAAGCAGTCATGCTAGCGAAGGAGGTGGCGGAACGAGAGAGGGAGAGAGACCTCTCTTCCCAGCCGCCGTGGGAGACGCACCGGGCGTCGGGGGCCACGTGGTGGCTACCGGCCACCGTAGACGCGGGCCTGTGGACGGTTAGCAATGGGCTAGCTAGCCGTCCGTCCGTCTAACGACGACAGGCCGTGTCGACGGCACGTTCGTGTTCCACGCGCTGAAAGAGATGTCAGCACAATCATCGCTTTACATAAGGCGAGTTTCACCCAAAAATAAGCAAACTTTGTATTATTTCAAAACACTTTGACAGCATAGGTTTATCTAAAACTTGACGACCCGATTGGCGTAGTGGTAGTGACGCTGCCTTACGTTCTTAGGGTCCTGGGTTCGAATCCCGGTAGAAGCAAATGATTGTGTGATGAGCACGGACATTTGTTTCCGAGTCATGGATGTTTATATGTATTATAAGTATCTATTTACAAACAAAAAAGTATACATGTAGTATGTCAACTATCTAGTGTCCACGACACAAGCTTTGCTTAGTGTGGCACTAGGTGGCGCTGTGTGTTAATGTCCAGCGATATTTGTTATTATTATTATAAAACATTTCTGAGTGTCCATACAATAGCGTCATCATCATCATTGATCATTTAAGTCCGACTCGGCCTACCGTTTCTTCTGCCACTCTTCTTTGTGCTGTGCGGCCCTCATTCATCTTTTCCCGCGATAGCATTTACTAGCAACATCATCATCATCATTGCCTACCTAGCCTTTTCCAAACTATGTTGGTGTCGGTTTCCAATCTAACTGGATGCATATGAATACCAGTATTTTACATGGAGCGACTGCCTATCTGACTTCCACAACCCAGTTAATACTGGGTATTACCATACCCCTGGTACTGGTTGTCGGACTTATTGTGGGCCACTGAATACCTGACGATAGCATTTATTAGCATACGATGCGATAACCCAAATAATTTTTTTTTGAGGATCTCTGTAGTTCTTTCAATCTCAAGTCTTCTACCCTTGTTATTGATCATTATTGACCGAACTTTAGGGTCTATATTAAGGTTCTAAAGAAGCACACTATGCTAGTTAACACTGTCGTCTACGTTCAGCGAATAATGAAGGAATTGTAAAATATACTTAATTAATTGTAATTAATTAGTGTTAGTTATATAAATACATTTGTCAGGCGTAACTGTTTCAGTCGGAGCTAGCAACCAAAACATTCTAAACATGCTTAGGTACATGTTAGAGAAGCCAAACTAAACTAAACAACATCGATCTAAAATGGCATGGAATTACTACTGTTAATCTGTTTTTAATAATAATAATAATAATAAGCTATAAGTATTTGGGTATGTCGGAAGCGTTAGGCATTAACGTAACTGACATGAAGCAATCGTTGAGGGAGCGCTTCTTCGGTCGCCTGAAGAAGGTTTTAAATAGCCTTCTTTCAGGTGGAAACAAGGTGCGTGCCTTCAATGGTTGGGTCATGCCGGTTTTAATGTACTCTTTCGGCATACTCAAATGGACTCAGACGGAACTTGATGTCCTGGATAGGAGGGTACGCACACTGCTGACCGCAAATCGAATGCATCACCCACGGTCGTCGATGATGAGACTGTATATCCCTCGGAAGTGCGGGGGTCGAGGCTTCTTAAATGCTAAGAACCTGCACAACCGAGAGGTATGCAGTCTCAGGGAATATTTCCTGGAAGCCGACGTGGGGATGCACCGAGATGTGGTCTCAGTGGACAAGGGCCTCACCCCGCTCTCCCTGGCTAACGAGAACTGGCGCAAGCCTAAAGTATTGGACACCAATGACCGCAGGGAAGAATGGCAAGGCAAGGAGCTTCACGGACGCTTTTACCGGGCCCTACATGGCCCTGATGTAGATTTCTTAGCGTCCGTATCCTGGCTACGCTTTGGTGACCTCTTCGGGGAAACCGAAGGTTTTGTTTGTGCAATTATGGACGAAGTTATGATGACGAATAACTACCGCAAATACATTGTGAAGGACGGCACGGTTGACATATGTCGGGCATGCCACCGTCCGGGAGAGTCGATCCGACACATTATTTCTGGGTGTTCTAGTCTGGCTAACGGAGAGTACTTGCATAGACACAACCTTGTTGCCAGGATTATCCACCAGCAACTTGCTTTGAAATACAACCTTGTGGAATCAGAAGTGCCATACTATAAGTATGCGCCCGACCCAGTTCTCGTAAATGGTAATATCACGTTGTATTGGGACCGACCTATCACCACCGACAGGACTGTTGTTGCCAATAGGCCTGACATTGTGGTGATAGATCGATTGGAGCGTCGCACAATGATTGTTGATATAACGGTCCCGCATGATGAGAACCTCGTGAAAGCAGAGCAAGATAAAAAAAACAAATATCTAGATCTGGCTCGCGAGGTTGTCGACATGTGGGATGTGAGTACAGCAATCATTGTGCCGATAGTCGTGTCGGCCAATGGCTTAATAGCCAAGAGCCTCGACCAACATCTTAGGAGGCTCTCGCTTGGCAGCTGGATCAAGGGCTTGATTCAGAAAGCAGTACTTCTCGACACGGCACGTATTGTTAGGAGGTTCCTCTCTCAAGAGCCCTGACCACCGGCAGCTCGGACCCTGTCCCCAGCGCTAGTGGGCTACTGTTTTTTATATTTTTAAATGTTTTTTTTTATTTAGTTTTGTAAATAAATATTTAAAAATATAAGAAATATGTACAATGATGAATAAAGGAAATAATAATAATAATAATCATTTATTTGCTAAAAACATGGTATAAAAGATGGTAACATTAATAATGTGAACAAACATGTTTTGCTTAATAGATATAAGCGTGCAAATACATGCATAACAAAACTATCAGTCATCATGCGATTTTATGTTCCAGGAACTCCTTAACACTGTAAAAACTACTAGCAGAGAGCCATTACCAAAAACATCAGCTCAACGTCAGCTCATTAACATTACTTCTACCGTTCTATAAGATAGAGGAGGGTGGTCAACCATAAAGTTTCTAAAAAACATCAAATACAGGGTATAAACAACCACACATCTCGAAGCCGTCAACCAAGCATTCTGTACATCAAACTAAATAACTTGACGCAAAAAATATTGCAGGGAACATGTTTTTGTTGAAGAACTCAATGTAACCGCACTTAACACATTATGCTGATGGATGGATTGGATAGTACGGGGGTCGGAGGTGTTTAAAAAGCTTTTTCACAAGTTTTTTTTTTAAATAAAAACTTGTATTTAAAAAAAAAAACTTGTGAAAAAGTTGAAACTTTGACCCCCAATATCTCCGTAACTGAAGGTCAAGTGCCTTCAGGCTTTGTTAAGAGGTGTTTTACACCCTTATTGATTTAACGAGTCGACAAAAGTAGTTTAAGATCGTCTAAGATTTCTAGCTCCCAGTACTGAAATCTCTGCCCTTATCCTAATTTATCTGGAGTCGGCGTAGTATGTCTTCATCTTCCGTACGTCTCTATTAGTCGTGATCTTTGATAGACTAAAATTGCAGTCCCTGACAAGCAATAAGTTTTCACATCAAAATCAAAGCACTTACTTCAAGGAGGCCAGTTACAGGCACTTTTGAAGTGTCGAAACAAAGATGAAAATTAAATCTAGCTACAGTCCCAGTCCAAAACATAAAAACCGTGAAAGTACTGAGTTGCCCTAGCGGATCTATGGAGAAGAACGGGCAAGAAACTCCATGGACACACTTTTACAAACTACTACTCACATCACTTCTAGTAGGTAATGTAGGTCTTTACTGGTGGTGTATCGCCCACACGTTGTCAGAGCGTGCGGTCGCTTGCCGCAAGTCAGCGAGTAGAGGGATCAACTCGACGGACTGAAACTTTGTCGGGCGCTCATGTTGACTGTCTTTTCTCTTTCAATTTGCGCGTTACTTACGCAACTGCGGAGCATCCCAAAAGAGGGGTTTGACCGATGTTTGTGTGTGGGTGTCCGTTTCTTTGTTCCTTAGTACTAATAAATTGTGAAAAGAGGAAAAAGTAATTTAAATCCTGACTTTATTGAGTCTGTTTTGTTCAGTGTTTTAAGACAGCTGTAATAGTTAAAAAAATTTTTAGGTAAAATGAATGAAACTATAGTGAGCGAATTCACCATTGTTAAGGAGTACTGATTGACTATGACTAAATGATTGTGAGAAATAGAAATAATCAAAGAGATCTCGTGACTGGCAAATAACCAGTGTTTATCAGACATATAGTATCTATGGCGTACCCATTCATTTTCAACTCAAGTTCTCTAAAGTAAGCCAATTTTAAAATCCTTCTCAAAAAGAGAATGACAATGTATTAACTTCAAGAGTAATGATAAAATATGCCTTCTCAGGCAATATCCGCGTCATGTGACTTGCAATATCCGGACGCTATCGTATCCGCGCGTCCCACTTCCGAAAACCCCCGATTTACTTATAAAATATCATTTTTTGATATCACTGACGTCGCGAAAATGTAGAATGAATCTTTGTTGTATGTTTCATGGTGGAGGAAAACAGGTGATGGCTTATAATAGTGATAGGAAATGACCAATTGGTGTTGATAAAAAGATTCTCCTCTCCTAAGGAAATGGCCTGCTCTATATTGAAATAATAACAGATTAGTAGTTCCAATATTATTGTATTGTAAACGCCTAGAGCATTTTGATAAAGGAAAAATAAGAACGTTTAAAAAGTTGTATCGAGGTGTCAATCACAAAAATGCTATTCTATTTTGTTTTATTATATTACTTTCGTGGTGGAAAGTTAACCTAGATATTACCTTTGATATTACGGACTAAAAATCCGACCCACTCACAAACTCACCGCGCGTAATACTTATGAGCAAAAGCGCTTTCAAACTCCAACTCAAACAGATTGCTCAATTCCCAGTTTGTCTAAAACTAGGGGGTCGGTACCTATTTCCGTCAAATAAATTAGGTTAGTACCTATTACCTGGAGTCGTAGGACTAATAGCTACCAGGCGGGCAGACGAATGGTGGAGTTCATTGATAAATTTTCAATTCCGGTACCCGTTCGCTAGTGTCCGTACTATTAAATGAACCGGAGTTGGACGGACAATGGCTTTCTGCACGATTGGAGTTTTCAAATTCGTGTCTTTTAGGAATAGTTGGAATTTAATGTTGAACCCTTTGGGTTGGTTTAATTTTAGATTAAAAAGTACAGTCTTGTGGAGATTTAAAAAGAAAGAAATAGCATTTATTAGCCTGGACAGGACAAAACACATAAAAATAACGGTATAACTAATAAAAATTAAAAGGATTGATTTAGTGGTATTCTCAAGCGTTGGCTGAATTGGTTAGAACACCTGAGAAGTTTCAAACTGATAATCCTTTACCTTACGATTTACGAAAAGTAGGTTCATTATTGATGAATTCGGATGTTTCTATTTTTTTTTTTTTTAATATGTTTGTTCGGGCATAACTCCGTCGCTTGTCAACCGATTTGGAAAATTCTTTTTTTGTTGAAAAGGGTATTCTTCCCAAATGGTCCCATAGCCACCAAGTCGGGATCTGATGATGGAATCTGGCGAAATCGAGGGAACTCTTCAAATTTTATATGAAAACGTGTTGCGATTTTGGTATTTTCTACAACAAGTGAAGCATTTGCGTTTGATAAGACCCATTCTACCATCAGATCTGATGATGGAGCCAAGAGTCACGGAACTCCATAATGAGACAATGTACCATAGTCGTGTTTGGGCTTGTTGTAATTGTAACGGTATACACTTTCCATGTATCAAGCACATGTGAACCACTAAAAAGTGAAAAATAAAAACTTTTTTTGCAAAAAATAAAACCGAAATAAAAAAAAACCAAAAAAGTGAAAAATAACTTTAGCTTCTGAAGTCGGTGACAAAAAAACTAAAGCAATCAAACAAAGGTCACCGACTTCAGAAGCTAAAGTTATTTTTCACTTTTTTGTTTTTTTTTTGAAGTCGGTTTTATTTTTTGCAAAAAAAGTTTTTTACTCTTATTTTTTTGTAATTAAATATTGGTCTACTATTATAAACTAGAACTGAAAATTTCCATCAGAAAACATAAGGCTAGTAATACCTATCGTCGTGTAATTTCTAATAAGTGTGTAAGTGATAATTATATTGTACTAACTCTAATTAATACTTCTCTCGCCGCGTTCTCTGTAACTCGTCATGATGATAAAATCTCGCTACGACGACAGGATTAAGTTTTCTTCATAAGGGCTTCAGCTTGAAAACCGTGTACGTGCTTGTAAATTTAACTCTCGGCATGCACTGTCTTAATCGGTCCTCTTACTATGGAAAGGGGAACTATGAGAAAGATGAAGTTAAAAAAAGCTGTTTTAATTTCTCTAAGATAAAGGGTGTAAAACATCTCTTAACGAATACGAAAGGCACTTGTTCTCCTCGTCATTCTGATCATTTTTTTTGTTCTACACTGTACCTGGGAATCTTCTAGTTACGGAGATATTGGGGGTCAAAGTTGCAAGATTTTGACAAGTTATTTTTAAATACCACTTTTTATCGCATGATTTTTACTTTAAATATCTCTACGACCCCCGTACTATTTAATCCATCCATCCGCACAATTTTTTGAGTGTGTTACATTGAGTTATACCACAAAACATGATTTATTACCTCAAAAAAAAAAGTTGTTTCCCAGCAATATTTTTGCGTAAAGTTACTTAGTTTGATATACAGAATGCTTGGTTAACGGCTTTGTGATGAGGTGAAATACACCCTGTATTTAAGAAACCAACGGGTAAGTAAGTTGATTCTATAACTATAATCAAGCAATCTTGATTATACTTATAGCGTATACTTACTAGCTTCCAGTTACAAGTTCTAGTGACTACTTTAATTATCTACCATGTTTGCATCATCATAATTATTTCAGCTGAAAGATTGCTAGACCTATCTCCCCAGACAAGTGGCGCTATACAATAAAACCAATGACTGTAAAATCAATATTATTGACCACAAACTAGATTTTTTGTGGTTATGCTAATACTAAAAACCCCGACTACTGAAAAATAACGCTACTAAAATTCGGAAATTACAAGGACTTCTCCTATTGTTTTAGTCGGTTAAAATGTAGCCTTCGTTACCTGGGCCAAAATAACAAATCGATTGACACCTTATTCATTAAAATCGAATGGAAAGTTTATAGACTAAGATCCCAGAGCAATCCAGACATAACTTATTTTCACACGGATGAAACCTGAAGTTTTCAGTAGCGTCTCGTGTGCCTTGAATACCTACGCGCTTTGTGGAACTTGCCGAGTGACACCTGGGCAGGTACCAGGTGAGAAAGGTAACTAAAACTAAGAATTATTTAACTTAAATTCACATGGCTGATTTTTATATATGTCATGTAGAATATTATTATAAAGTAATATCATAAGTGTCAGACACTTTTGCTGGACCAGAGCTTTTGTCAGACGCTTTGAAGCTACCCAAAAAATTAATTAACTTTACTTATTTTTACATGGCTGATTTATTTTAATATGTTATTGAAGTATTTATTAAAAAGTTATATTCAATCAGTCAGACAACTCAGAGTGACCAAACATCCCCTAAGACAAAAGTTATTCAGCCAGAAGTATGAGGGCGATTCGATTCCAGGTCGTGCTGAGTATTATTAAACTTTATCTTCAGGAATTTCTCAGTATTAGCCACGGAGTTGGGGAAAGGCTAGGCAGATGATGATGGATTACAGAATATCTAAGTTCACAAATATATATTATGAATGTACATTGATTTAAACAAGAGTTATGAGAAAAATAAGTTTTCTATGGAAATTTTAAATTCTTCATTTCCCCTGTTTTAGACTTTTAGGGTTTTTCACTACACTTAAAGTACTTACGGGATAACACACGGACACGAACACTCACGGATATAATCCCGTAAGTACTTTAAGTCCTCATATCTCGTCTTTATGTCATTGTCCTTTCAATATTTAATGTCCAGCGATATTATTATTTACTTAATTCAATCGAAATGAATAGACACTGCTTATCTTCCTACGCTGTTACAAGCGCCATGATCGCAGGTTGACAATGGCTTTTGCCTATGACCTTGGTACTATCAACTTGGTACTTTAATCAAGCACCCAATTTCATACTAAATTCAGTTCCCATTCATCCAAACTACGACTCCATATTTCCAGAAGGATACGAAGTGAATACTGCCTGACCACCGAAACCTACCTAGTCAATATTCTCTCAATAAAGGCAAAGGGGAGTACCCAGCCGGTGTTAATGAAATCTCTCGTATGTTGAGCACCTTAACGAAGCTGCGAGACTGTCGAATTGAAACCTACTGTGTGTCTACTCCTTTGTGATTCAAGATGTGATTTATTAGGTAACCAAGCAGGTATCGGGGAGAGGAACCGTGCATAAGATATTGTAGAATATTGTCTTTGAATACAAACACGGAGGTGTTTGTATTCAAAGACAGAGGTCGGAAATCTCATCTTAAAGATTTTCAAGTGGTTTTTAACCGACTTCTAAAAAAGGAGGAGGTTCTCAATTCGGATGTTTCAATTTTTTTTTTTTTTATGTTTGTTCGGGCATAACTCCGTCGCTTGCCAACCGATTTGGAAAATTCTTTTTTTGTTGGAAAGGGTATTCTTTCCAAATGGTCCCATAGCCACCAAGGCGGGATCTGATGATGGAATCTTGGCGAAATCGAGGGAACTCTTCAAATTTTATATGAAAACGTGTTGCGATTTTGGTATTTTCTACAACAAGTGAAGCCTGTGTGAAGTTGATAAGACCCATTCTACCATCAGATCTGATGATAAAGCCAAGAGTCACGGAACTCCATAATGAGACAATGTACCATAGTCGTGTTTGGGCTTGTTGGAATTGTAACGGTATGCACTTTCCATGTATCAAGCACATGTGAACCACTAAAAAGTGAAAAATAAAAACTTTTTTGCAAAAAATAAAACCGACTTCAAAAAAAAACAAAAAAGTGAAAAATAACTTTAGCTTCTGAGGTCGGTGACAAAAAAAACTAAAGCAATCAAACAAAGGTCACCGACTTCAGAAGCTAAAGTTATTTTTCACTTTTTTGTTTTTTCTTTTGAAGTCGGTTTTATTTTTTGCAAAAAAGTTTTATAGTGCCAAACCACAGCGAATGTTTAGTTATTTTTTTCGTAATTGTCAACAAGTAAAGCCAATACATGTTGGTTCTACCCAATTCACTGACGGTCTGCCAGTTTTCACTCTTATACCTTCAGTAGCAAGGCTGAAAGGTGGTCGACCGTCAGTGAACATGGTAGTACATCCTTGCTAATCATGTCAACACATATTTCAGAACATTACTTTTTCAGTTTGCGAACGAGGACTGTATCAGTTTAGAGGTCTAAACGAGATGTAAACTTAGCCACATTTAAATGAAATGTCAACAAAACAATCACAGGTGTACCTACTTAATCTCGGTGGATGAGGACATTCACCACCAAAAATGGACGAATTTAAACGCTTAATGTTACAGAACAGGGTGGAATATGATCGAGCACGTACGTTTGAGCCATTAGTGAGCTAGCACCGGGAACTGCCGAACTAATGTCTGATACGTGAGGCGGGCAGGCCGCTTGCAACCTGGGCTTACAAGACTCGTTTGCAAATGCATTTGGTAGAATTTTGGAAACGGACTCATAGGTTTACGGTGTAAGGAACATTGTGTCACAATATTAGTTTAAGTACACTTCAATACTGTGTAGTCCGGTCAATTTAGACATTTGGTGCTACATAAATTTACAACCAGCTGATATTAGAACACTGTTTTCAAAAAAAACATAACGAAGTCATTATTTGGAAAAGGTTTGAACCTAAGCGGTGAGGTTTGAACAGCAGAGATAACGCAGCAATAGGTATTATAACCCGACGGGGACAACAAGCACAATTTGAAAATTATATATTACACTAAATTAACGGGGACAGCGTACGGGGACAACGGGAGGTAATATTATTTATTTTATTAAATTCCCTTTGTCCCCTTTAACGGGGACATGGACTACGGAGACAACGGGAATACAGGAATTGTTCAAAATATAATTATAAATAAAATGTTAAAGTGCCCTATCATTCCTGTGTATGGGTTTTTTTTTATTCAAGGTCAATGGTAAAAAAAAAATGTTTTACGCGATTTTCAGCAAAATGGTAAGTTTTAACATAAAAATACCCAGTTAAAAATTGGACATCATAAAATTATCTACAAAAAATATATCAGAATTTTTTTTCCTACGAGCCACCGTTTCTGAAATATTTCGATTCAAAAAGTTAAAAAAAATGCATTTGAAGTTTTCCTTGAAATTCCACCTTTACACAATAAAGTGCTGATTGTGAGAAATCAACGCCGTTTAGGATATTCAACTGATACTTTTTTGATAGCTCATGAATGAATGTATCCTCCGAAAACCAATTTATCACATCTGCCTTTGAAAAATAGGCGCCATAAAGGTCATCTTCTGAAAATTTATTGAAAGTTTTCTTGTTTTTCGAGGCCGGTTTCTCAAAATAAATGTATGACACTTGTAGTGTAGATTACAGAACCGACTTTGTTGTCTCATTAGCTTTCCCAAATGGTACCACAATACCCTCTTTTAGTAAGTAAATGACCAGAAACAACGATTGTTCATGAGAAGGTAGTATTTTAATATAACTGGGTGGGTAATACAACTTTTCCGATGATAGAGTCAGATCTCACATGATCTGATCGACCAGGATCGCATTACGTCAAGCAGCTAACATCACATAGCGGTAACAAGAAATTCTGCAATAAGGAAGACGTACATCGGAAAACCTGTATCAGTGGTTGACCATTGGAAAGTCATAATGGTGCCATTATATTAGATTACCAAACTTGTAAAAACTTGACAGAACTTGACCATTATAAAACCAATGATCGACTATTTTGACACTGTTGTAATAGCAGAATTGAGGCCCTGACAGGACTTCTCACTTCTCATTTAGTGGTGAAATAATCGCTTTTAGATATTCAGACGCCGAGTCATATTATCCTCAGATTGGCCATTTATCTTTTTCAAAGATAAAGTTTGGCATAACTTTATAAAAAATAAGGAGTTTGCCTCCAATGAGACCAATCAATTAAAAATTCATAAGATCTTTACCTAAACAACAAGAAAATAATACACAAACTCGTTTATATAAAGGATCACATTAAACGTCGTCCTCGTCTCGTTGCTTATACATAAAATATGTGGTGAAATAATATTTATTTAAATTACAGCTCTCTAGAGATCGTACCCTTTTCACAGCTGAATATTTTATGCAGCCAGCATTTAGTTCAAGACTAGCGTATATATATATTTTTTGTATCTGTATCTGTACTAAATTCCTCTTGAGACTGACATGTACCTATGTAACCTCGTTTTGTACGTCGAATAATAAGTCATTTCCTACGTACGAGTAGTTAGGGTCCTGTATGGTCTTTTGATAGAATGCTTTCAAGGAAATTAGGTAACGAAATAGGTTTATTGTTTGTAAATCTTAGCATATTACAAAAATGGTCTGAAAAAATTTAAATGGTCAGATTACTTTAAAAGATAGGTACCTAGTGTTTTAAAGTAACTTATAACAAATTCTATTTTAAAGTTTGTCTCGAAGTGTAAGATTTGCCGGTGCATGATTTGTCATTTCAGATCTTGATTTGCAGTTGTACGCAGCTATCTGTTAAAGGCCTTGTCATATGTAGAATATGAAGGTTCACTTAAAATTATTTTCTTCGAATTGACACAGAATTTGCCTCATTGGCCAAGTGGACTCAAGCGCGACTACTAAGCATGCGGTCCTGGGTTCAGTTCCCGGGTCGTGCAAAATTGTACTGGGTTTTTCCATCGGGAATTTCTCAGTAGCAGCCACGGGGTCGGGATTAGCGTACGGTTGATGGCAATAGGCTCGCCACAATTAAAATAAAATAAAAATAGCTTTATTGATTCCTCACACTATTTAGACATCCATCAATTATTTACATTAATTGTTTTAGCAACAACCATATCATTGTTATACCCATTTGGCTGTTAATAATTTGCGACATATTATATTAATTTCTTTTCTCTTTCTCTTGCCACAATTACATGAGACTAAAACATAACAGACGAAAATATGTGAATCGTGTACTAATAGATACATCTAAACCAGTCTTCTTGGTCTAAATCTTCGGGGATTTCAAGTGTAATGTTAAATTTACAACAAGCTCCAATAAAATCAATATAGTCCATACAGTCCATCCACCTGTTAGATAAACTAAGACAGACGTGGCCAAACCGCGCGCCGCATGTGATAGATTACCTCGAGAACTACCCTGACGTACCCCTGACAATCTGACCGAAGATTGAATTAAACGCTCACTGTTCAATGAAAATACTCGTCTTGGAACGTATTAGTGCAAGCTTTTGGGATTGTAGTTGGTTTTCGAGTTAATCCTTCAGGAAACATGTAATGTTTTTGAACTAAATTTCCAATAGTGTAATATTAGGTATAACAGCCGCTCGGGCCGATCTTTAGGTTAAGCCGTGCTTGCCAATGTTGGTCTGTGGATGGGTGACCACCCTTTTTTTTGGGATGGGAAATCATCAAATGACTTCTCCCTCTCTGGGCGGAGCGGGAGGGAGTGTCAGACTCTTACTGACTAAAACCCATCCATGTTCCTTTCTCGCCCTTTATGTTCCGGGGCCGCGGTATCTCTTTCGAACAGGCCCGCAACCCCGGCAGGCTTCGGCCCTTGCGGGCCCCTCCCCTTATGCTGACATCTCTTTGAGGCGCGCGTGGAACACGAACGCGCCGCCGACACGGCCTGTCGTCGTCGTTAGACGGACGGACGGCTAGCTAGCCCATAGCCAACCATCCACAGGTCCGCATCTACGGTGGCCGGTAGCCACCACGTGGCCCCCGACGCCCGGTGCGTCTCCCGCGGCGACCGGGAAGAGAGGATCTCTCCCTCTCTCGTTCCACCACCTCCTTCGCTAGCATGACTGCTTCGCAGAAGGAGGTGACGGCTTCCCATTCCGTCTCGCTCTGGACCATAGATTGAACCAGGGCCGGACGCGAGAGGTCGCCGCCGTGACCACCCTTACATACCGAGTTTCCTCCGTGCCTCGGAAAGAACGTTAAGCTGTTGGTCCCGGCTGTCATTTGTCTATCTTTGGCAGTCGTTACAGGTAGTTAGTGGCCCAAATAGACATAGACAGGTAGTCGCTCCATGTAAAATACTGGCTGGTATTCAGCTGCATCCGATTAGACTGGAAGCCGACCCCAACATAGTTAGAAAAAGGCTAGGCAGATGATGACGAGTGTAATATTAGGTATACCTCTACTTATTCCTTCGATGATAACTCACGTGATGTTATATTGTGTATTTCCTCTAGTTTATAATAATTATGACCAAACCTTGTTTTTCCGTTATTCGGAAAATTACCAATTATAAGTTATTATGATAAACAAGAAAGTACCTTTAACATTCGACTCATCTTTCATGTCTTGCACGAGGAGCGTATATAGCGTCTCTAAACCGAAAAACCCAGATCATAAAAACAACAGGAAAAACCAGTCACCAAGATATAGGTAGGTAGGTAGATAGGTATCTCGGCTGTCTGGCAAATTGTCCTTGCGAACGTAGGTATTTTAATAAAATAGTCAGTCCCAAACACGACGAAAACATACGAGTAAATACTTCGAGCTCTCAGGGTTTTTTCATGCAACCCAATAAAGTAGACACTAAACAAGCAGTCCATTGAAGAAATATGTACCTACTACAAGCTGATGCCCGCGTACAAATTATATACTAAAACCTTCCTCGAAAACCACTCTATCCGTTGATGAAAATAGTATGAAAATCTGTGCAGTAATTTTTGAGTGTATCGCAAACGGAAAGGAGGACTTTGTTTTATAATGAGGATGAGGTGTCATACCATTAAAGACAGAAGTATGTATAGCAAGCAATTCCTCGAGTTCATGAATTATAAACACAAAGGTGGCGAGTATTGTAATTGTAACCGGCAGATTTATCTATGCACCCAGCATCTAACTGGGCACTCGCCCCGCTTTCAATTTGCTCGCACCTAGCTAGTGTGATGAGGCCCTTGATTAGCGTGTAAGATGCGAGTTATTTGAATTTTACAGAATCCACCGGCAGGTTATATTACGGTGACAAATAGCATTACAGTGAAATATAAGCGAATACTAAACTAAACTGTAGACAGAATACGTCATCATCTTCATTTCAGCCGCATGACGTCTAGATATAGGCCTTCCCCAATAAGTGTCACCACGTTGACCGGTCCCGTGCGACTAGTATCAAGCGGATTCCCGCAACCTTCACCAGGTCATCGGTCCAACTAGTAGGAGACCTGTCAACAACGTTTTCCTGTTCGCGGTCGCCACTACAGAACTTTTCGGCCCCAACGGCAATCCGTTCTGCGAGCAATGCGCTCTGCCCACTACCACTTAAGTTTGGCAATTCAAATACCTATACAAAAATAATGTAGGTATTAGCTCTAATGGTTGTCTCATTTAATAAAACATCATCTAAATCTGAAAGAATTCTTCTTGTTCATGAAAAATAAACACAAACGAGAAGAAGGATTGTGCCACTAGATTTCCCAGTAGCTACCTATGCACCCAGCATCCAGGTAGTATAGGATTACATACGGTGACAAATAGGTAGTCGTGCGCTGGATAACAAGATTCTACTCGCGTCCGTACGGAATGCAGGCGATATGAAATTGTAGAACAGTGATAATGGTGTCGATTCTGTTGTGCACAAACCAAACTTAATTTAAACTATTGCTATCTTTTACTAAAAGGCAGTGCGAGAAAAGGACGGCTATAGCTATGCACTAAGTTAGAGATGTCAAACTAGTTTATGCCCTGCGCTTCACCGTGTTTTTAGTCGACATGTTTTTACGTGCACCCTTCATTTGTATGGAAATATTAGTTCGAATTAAATTTGACAGCTCTAAATTACGTCCGTCTCTTTCTCGTTTTATTAGTGAGAAAAAGATAGTGATAGCCTAAATTAGGTTTAGTTTGTGCACAACAGAATCGACACCATTGTCGTTTATATCTAGTGCACGGAACTACGGATGATAGATCTGGGAATTTTTATTAATAATACTAGCTGCGGCACACGGTTTCACCTACGAAAGTTATAAAATTTTGCTACTTTGGGTATTACATATTATAACATTACTGCAATTTTCTTGATATTCATATTGTTTTTTTTTAAATATATTATGTTTTTTCCTGACAATGATTAAGCTTCGCATTGATGGAAAAATGGTCCAATAGTTTTGCAGCGTATTCGGTACAAACAAACAAACAAATACTTGCTTGCCATGTTAATAATAATAATACTAAGGAGCGAGGGAGCGCTTCTTCGGTCGCCTAAAGAAGGTATTAAATTTAATAGCCTTCTTTTAGGTGGGAACAAGATGCGCGCCTTCAACGGTTGGGTCATGCCGGTTTTTATGTACTCTTTCGGCATACTCAAATGGACTCAGACCGAACTTGACGCCCTGGATATAAGAGTTCATACACTGCTGACCGAAAACAGGATGCATCACCCACGGGCATCGATGATGAGACTGTACATCCAGCGGAAGTGCGGGGGTCGAAGCTTTTTAAATGCAAAGACCCTCCACAACCGCGAGGTGTGCAGCCTCAGAGAATATTTTATAAAAGCCGAGGTGGGTATGCACAGAGATGTGGTCGCAGTGGACAAGGGACTCACCCCGTTGTCTATGGCTAAAGAGAACTGGCGCAAACCTGTGGTACTTACTACTGATGACCGCAAGAAAGAATGGCAGGGCAAGGGCCAGGGGGGACCTTCACGGGCGCTTCTACCGGGCTCTTCATGGGCCCGAAGTAGACTTTCTAGCGTCCGAGACCCGGCTACGTTTTGGCGACCTCTTTGGGGTAACTGCAGATTTTGTCTGTGCGATTATGGACGAAGTTATGTTGACGAACAACTACCAGAAATATATTATGAGGGACGGGACGGTTGACGTGTGTCGGGCATGCCACCTTCCGGGTGATTCCATCAGACATATTATTTCTGGTTGTTCTCGTCTGGCTAACGGCGAGTACTTCCACAGGCACAATCAAGTAGCCAGGATTATTCACCAGCCACTTCCCTTGAAATTTAAACTTGTGGAATCTGAGGTACCGTACTACAAGTATGTGCCCGACCCAGTTCATGTCACGCTGTACTGGGATCAGTCTATCATTACTGACAGGACTATTGTCGCCAATTAGCCTGACATAGTGGTGATAGACCGATCAGCGCGCCGAGTAATGATAATCGATGTTACCATTCCACATGACGAGAACCTCGTGAAAGCTGAGAAAGAGAAACAAATAAAATATCTCGACTTGGCACACGAGGTTCGCGATATGTGGAGTGTGAACTCGGTTATCATTGTGCCGATAGTCGTGACGGCCAATTGCCTTATTGCCAAGAGCTTCCATGACCATCTATCGAAGCTCTCTTTAGGCGGCTGGATCAAGGGCCTGATTCAGAAGGCACTACTCCTCGACACGGCTCGCATTGTGAGGAGGTTCCTGTCTCTGCGGCCCTAACCACTGAGGTAGCTTGGACCCTGCTCCCGATACCGGCGAACCACTATTTTTTACATTTTTAAATGTTTTTTTACTGAGTAAATCTTTTAAAAGATATGTAAAAATATAAAAATGTAAATGTTAAATAAATAAAGGAAATAATAATAATATTCTTTATTTTTCGGACAACAGTAATCCATTGTGTTTTAATACAAAATAACTTATTTCTAGGTTAGTAGCTGAGATACATTTTAGAAAACAGAGTAAATAGTATTGTGAAAAGGACATCTCCTGATTAGTGTTCTGTGATTGTCCTTCTCACAAAACTTTCAATAATCGGAGAGTCGAGACTTTCCGCGATGGTTGTAGGATGCTGTTGCCACTCGCCCGCAACCTTGACAACAGCGACACGGTTTTCTTACGAATGGCGGCGTGATGATGATGATGATGATGATGATGATGATGATGGCGGCGTGACGGCGTAATGTTCAAGAAGAAAGTTTAGTTTAGATTGTGCTGAGCTGACGTGACCATGATTCAGCGAGCGCAGATGGAGTTTGCCGATTGGTATTAACCGAATGTATGTACCTAATAATTGCTTCTGTATGTTATTCAACAAATACTTCTTAATCGAATGTACTGACTTGAATAACTCGAAGAAGCACTCTTTAAAGAACTCATCATTGTAAAATACCACGTTAGAGAGTAATTAAACTGTAGCAAGTAGTGTTTCAATCTAAAAATGTAACAGAAATAGCTTTTGTGCCGTTTATCTGGTTATCTGGCTGTTTCCACTAAAGTGCTATTACTTTGCTTTCTCTAAGAGAAGTCGACGAAATTCTGGTAATTCACTCTCAAATAGTTTAATTACTGAACTAGGGGCAAATACTAATTAAATTAGTCTTTGGCAAGTTAGTTCAAGTATTGATAGATCAAAATGTTATTTGAAGCGAATTTGTGAAATGCAGAAACTCGTTAGATTGAAGGCACTAAAAGATAGGCATAACTGTGATACGACATGAATTATGTAATCCCCGAAGGGTAACGCCGAGTTATGGCACAGTAAAACTTACAATTCGCCAGTTATCTGGGTCTTGCAAATGGTTTTTTTTATAAATATCGCTGGACATTAAACACACAGCGCTATCTAGTGCCACACTAAGCAAGGTTGGTGTCGTGGACACTTGATAGTTGATATACTACATATATACTTTTTGTTTTTAAATACATACTTTTTATAGGTACACGTCGTTGTCGTCGTTGTCGTGGACACCAGATAGTTGATATACTACATAATTATATACTTTTTTCTTTGTAAATACATACTTATTATACATACAAACATCCATGAATCGGAAACAAATGTCCATGCTCATCACACAAACATTTGCTCCTACCGGCATTCGAACCCAGGACCGTAAGAACGTAAGGCAGCGTCACTACCACTACGCCATTCGAGTCGTATTGATAGACCAGAATGTTATTTGAAACGAATTTGAGAAATGCCTATGAAACTCTTTAGACTGAAGGCACTAAAAGATGGGCATAATAATTGTGATACGTCATTAAGTATGTATTCCTCGAAGAGTTACGCCGAGTTGTGGCAGTTATGTTAAGATCCCATACAAATGAAAGCGGGAAACATCGCGATTGCGGTGAAGGAAAACATCGTGAGGAAACCGGCATGTCCTAGAACCAAAAATTCGAAGACATGTGACATCTACCAATCCGCACTGGGCCCACGTGGTAGATTATAGCCCATTCCCTCTCATTGAGAGGAGGCCGTGTCCCAGCAGTGGGAACATTATAGGCTGATGATGATGATGATGATGATGATGACAAATGAAAGAGGGGGGGAAACTATTTTCATCAGTATTTACATACAAACAAATAAATAAAATTGAAGTATGTATCTGATTTGTAATTTCAAAATAACAGCTTTCATCTGGATGCATTTATAAAGACGGTATTTTACAACACAAAACAGTTTCTTTAATTTTTATCTGTCTGTTTGTTTCGGCTAATATTGGAAACAGCTAGACCTATTCTGACGGGATTTTACTGGTCGATAACTGATGTAATAAGGAGTTGCTTTTGAAAGAAAGAAAGAAAGAAAGAAAAAGCATTTATTAGCCCGACAGGACAACACATAAATAAAAAAAGAATAGTAAAATTGTGATTATAACGCTAGTTTAAAGTAAACATATTGAGAGCGTAAAAAAAATAGAAGATATTAGCTTTTATTAACGAACTTCCCAAAGGAGGAGGTTCTCAAATCGTAGCAATCTTTTTGTTTAGAAAACGAGTTAGGGTTCCGTGCAATAAAATAAAACCCTTGAAATTGTTAACAAAATCCGGAAGGTCTGGGAAAGTATTTTTTGATTATTTGATGCGGATGAATGTCGCGGGCAACAGCTGGTATGTGGGTATAAATCCTGACTCTACGGTTCTACGACGAAATTCGTGATGAACTCACCCGTACGTTATGAATCACATGTCTATTGTCAGAGGTTTAAAACATATGGGATCATATTATCCGACCTCCACGTGGGCAAAACCGAGAGCATTAGTAACTAATCATTACATTATTTCCACCAACCCAATTAACAACCCTAGAGTAAACCAATTCGACATTAAGGATGCCACCCACAATTGGCACGTTTATAATTTATACAGACGGACGAGTGGGTTGTGTTGCATTTGGTATGCGCGTCATGCCATCCCACCGGATTGCGTGCCACCCCTAATCACGGGGCTTGTGCGACCAATAACAGTACTATTCATTCGTTAGTCTATTTTAGGCTATTGATATTTTAAATTGAATTGGTTTTGATGAAGGGGTTTAGTTTTTTCTATTTTGTTTTGTTTCTTTTTGACAAAAAACTCGGTTGGGGACGCGTAACTGAGTATATCACTTGGAGTTCAGAAGTTTTAAGTTATGATCGAAGTGATTAATATGTAAGTACTTAAATAAACTAGTTCGCTTTCTCAATGTAGATCTTACCTGATGCAATCAGTTAGGCTGATTTTATAGTCACGCGTTTCAGCAGCGCCGTCGGAGCGCGCGCGCTCGGATATGTATTGGGGTAGTAGTAGCGTTTCAAATTCGCGCGCTTGAGCAGCGCCGTTCGGTGAACGCGTCCTATTCGCGCGGCGCTGTCGAAGCGCGCGCCGCTCATGCGCTTCTACGGCCATTGTGCGTTTCAGTGTGACGCCGTTGAGACGCGCCGTTAGGTACTGTTGTGTACAAAATGAATCACATCGATACAGGACGAGTAATTGAGGAAGTGCGATTTAGAAGATGTTTATGGGACCCGGCCGATGAATTTTATAAGAATAATTTTATAATCTTTCCATAAAAAGTAAATAGCCAGTACTCTAACCGCATTGCCGTTCATTTTGTATGTTTGTACACGACTGTCTCACAGCAGCGAAACGCGCCTTACTAATGTCGTTTTATAGTGCATCGCTGTTCAAACGCGCGCTGTTCAACAGCGCGCTGCCCAACGGCGCGTCTAGCGGCGTGACTATAAAACCAGCCTTAGAGGCCCAACACAAGCGCGCTGTATACGTCAATTTTAGAATCGACAAAATCCTTTTTTGGAAGTCGGTTATTAATTTAATTACTAATGCCATTTTTTTGTGTTTAGGTACATTCCGTTTACAGCGCTAGAACCTCTAGTGACCGTGATACTACCCACTCTAAGAAAAAAAGCGGCCAAGTGCGAGTCGGACTCGCCCTTGAAGGGTTCCGTAGCAGCAAGTAACATAATGTAAAAATTACGTATTAATAAAAAACTACTGACTAGATCTCGTTGAAACCAATTTTCGGTGGAACTTTACATGATAATGTCCATCATATATTATTTTTAGTTTTATCATTCTCTTAGTTTAGAAGTTACAGGGGGGACACACATTTTTCCACTTTGGAAGTGTCTCTCGCGCAAACTATTCAGTTTATTAAAAAAATATACTAGAAACCTCAATATCATTTTGAAGGCGTATGTATGGGTTTGATGAAAAACAAATATTTGAGTTTCAGTTCAAAGTATGGGGATTTTTTGTAAATCGATCGAAACCACTCATTTTGCACTATTCGGCCCGCAATGACTGATGTAACAACGGCTTTGTAGTGCAAGCTGATTTAAACTTTATTCTAACCTCATATCAGACGAAGTTTGAACCACCACAAATAGCGAGAGTTGCTAATTTAGTTCATGTAGTCGCCTTAACAACATTAGCAATTATCCCACAGATACAATATTTATCCTACATAAAGGTATATTCGTGAGCCATCGTTCATCGAAGTGAAAAATGATGACAAATCGAAAGTCACTTTCGCATTTATTATATTAGCATGTGAAGAGGAATAGACATAATCACATCTTTTTTTATATTATTGTGTGTTTGTTTTATCAACTGACGTCAAATATATATTTTTCTATTACCGAATGAGGTAATAATACAATTAGAAAAACAAGTTAGAAAAATATTATCGTGAACAAAGTAACCGAAAATAGCAGTGAAGGTAAACATTCTCTGATTAGTTTTAATTGAAACAACGGTATCTTGTACCGATCTGTACATAACTGGCTTGATGATAGAAATTCCATTTAAACACCTGTAAATAACGGTTCAGTGATTTGTACCTAGCGACTGAGCCAATTAAAATCTATCGGTATTACATTGCAACAATTCCGGGAACTGATCACAAACACAATGTTTGTGAATAGTTATTTTGCTTGATCATTTCAACATTTAAATGAAATTATATGGAATCTTTATTTTCCACATAAAGGGTGTAAACAACCTCATCACGAAGCCGCCAACCAAGCATTCTGTACATCAAACATAATATGGTGTTCCACAGGGTAGCGTACTGGGACTACCACTTTCTTTAATATACAACGTGTAACGGAATAAACGCAAGACCTCAGACACCCCAATTAGAAAATTAAATTATAGAACTAAAGAAACATCTGTAATTCGATTTACCTAAAGAACGCTATGTTTTTTTTTATAAAATAGTTGTCCTAGCTGGACGCATAATGTTTGAGCATACTACTGTATCCCTACGCACACACTCATAGCGCACACTCGTGCGCGTGCCTACGTAACATGTAGGTAGGAATAGAAAGCAATGCATGTAAGCTTAGGTATGTATCTTTACGTTTAATGGCCGAATATTACGTATCTAGCTGATATTAGTAACTTGTGGTATTACCCTATTAATTATTGTTGCCAGCCTTTGCCCAGCTGTGGGACAGTATACGCTAAATAAAAAAAATAAAAAAATATTGTTAGTTGCCTAACTAGTAAAATAATGATTTCATCTTTCCATCACACTTACAGGCTTTTTTTATGGTGGGAAAAATCATCTAATGACGAATCCCGCTCTTGGGCGGAGCGAGAGACAGTGTCAGACTCTTACTGACTAAACCCACCCCGTTCCAACGTTGCCTTTCGCACTGGGTCCAGGCCTTCTTTTCAGAAAAAGAACCCGGGCCCCAGCTGGCTTCGACCCTATTACAGGGTCCCTACGTTTTTCGGACAACTCCTTGAGGCGCGCGGGAACAGTGCGTGCCGTCGACGACTGGGCTTGGTCCGGAATCTTACCAGACGACTGAACGGCGAACTACCCATTGCTCGCCGTCCGCACACTTACTACTACAGGCTTTGAACTTCGAATAATTCAGTTCAACTACGGATAGCTAAGAAAGTATTTTTAAATTGAGCAACCTTTCATCCCACTGCGATTTATCAGTACGGCAATACCTAAAGTCAGACATGTCACGCGTCTTTTAACCGATTTCGCGATATTACCACCTACTCGTCAGTGTGTTTACATTTTTAGGGTTCCGTACCAAGAGGATAAAATTGTCCCTGTTGTTAAGACTTCGCTGTTGCCGCTATAAAAAGAAATACTAAAAACGGAATAAAATTAATATTTAAATGGGTTATTCATACAACAAACGTGAATTTTTGGCGGTTTTTTGTCGATAATGGTACGGAATCCTTCGTGCGCGAGTCCAACTCGCACTTGGCCGGTTTAATAATTATTACGTAGGTATAAAACATATTCAGTGTTTAAAAGATTTCAATCATTTATGTATTTACAGTAGTAAAATCGTATTACGAAGGTACATACCTGAGCTATTTACACTAAATACTTCTTCTTCGTCCTCTTTTTAAAAGATTTTCAAAATGTCCACCACCTTGCTCGGTACACATTATTGCACGTTTTCTTAAGTTAATTTTTAATTTGTTAAGCACTTCAGTTTCACTTTTCACTTTAACAAACGCGAGTTCAATTTTATGTTTGAGGTCATTTATACTGGTTGCTTCGTTTACATACACTAGCGATTTTATTCGACCCCACAAAAAAAAGTCCAACGGTGTTAGATCGGCAGATCTGGGAGGCCACGGTATAGGTAATTGTAATTGTCTTGATCGAGTGATCATATATATGCTTAACAACTAAACCTCTAGTTTTTAATTGAGTAGTATTATCTATTAATCGACGTTTATCTAAATCGACCAGTAACTTGAAGTGTTTTATGAAATCAGCGCCCAAAATTGGTTGCCGTACATCTGCAACAATAAATGTCCATTTAAATGAACGTCGTAATCTTAAATTTAAAGTTAGCGTTTTCACTCCAAAAGTTTTGATTTGAGTTCCGTTTGCTGCGAATAAACTAAAAGAATGTTCTGAATTGATATCGCGTATTTTACGACACTTAGGGAGCACTGAAACGTTAGCGCCTGTATCAACTAGAAAGTTTAGTCCTGTGTTTGAACAACTTACTGAAAGGCGGTTATTCGACGTGTCTATGGATCCGTCCGCCGTCGTCTCCATGACATCTAGTTTCCCTGTTGCTGCTGTTTGTGCTGCTGCCTCTTCCAAGCGCAAGGTTCTACGCACTTCTGCGCGTCTCCCCCGAACTTGAAGTGGTAGAAACAGAGCCAATCTGCACACGCGGGAGATCTCCTTGTCCTGTACCCTGACGGTGTAGCCGCACGGCTACGGTTACGTCGTACTGGTTGCTGTTGGTCACGCCCACGACTACGCGATCGAGAGCGGAATCCCTGGTTACGCATGGACTTGATTTCCTGATGAATCTGAGCTATTTCTCGTCGAATGTCGTCTACGGGAAAATCTCTACCTTCGTTACTCTGGGAAACTTCCGAAACGAAGACTGATTTGGTGTTCTCCATAACCTTGTCTGCCACTGCTGCTAGAGAGTTAAGGTTCTTGGTGTCGGCGACTGCGAGTACAGCACGCACTGAAGGAGGTAAGTGACCCTGCCAGAGTATAGATAACGTTTCATCTTTGATCTTGTCTCGCGCTAACTCGCGCATGCGTAGTAACAGCTGTGAGGGTTTCTGATCCCCTAGTTCTAATTCACTGATGAGCTTCTGTACTTGGCGATTTTCACTCTCTTCATAAATGTATAGCAAGCGTTCTTTAAGTGCGTCGCATTTACCTGTAGCGGGAGGTGTAAGAAGTAAATCCGATATGTGCTGAACTACATCCGGTCCAAGCTTGTGTACCATGATGTTGAACTTTGCTTCATCTCCTAAGCGTTGTGATGCCAGAATGTTCTCCGTGTACTGGAACCAGATTCTTGGGCGTTTCGGCCAAAAGTCTGAGATCCTGGTAGTCAGTGATACTGAGTTGACGTTCTCTTCACCAGCGCCACCGCTAGAGCTTCCAGCACCTTCGGCATTATCACCAGCGGCCATGGTAAGTAACTATTTTTGAGTCCAGTAACTAAAGTTTATTTATTTTCACAGTGCAGTACACGAGGGCACGTTATTGTAATGAGATACGGGACGGGCAGGCCACGTGAGTCACTCCGAGCGCGCGTTATCAGGTGCAAAAGTTACGATGTAAGAAAAAAATACTAAGTGTTCGCTGTAGAAAATAATATTGTTCACTAATGTTCAATTCACTAAAACTGCGTGTTCACTGTTATCACGTCGGGGTCACCACTGTACGGTTCTACTGTGTCTACGGGGTGTCTCTAGGGGTTGTATCAAGGAAACTGCACAAATGTCTATTACGTATGTATTGTGACGTCACAAGTTATACAGATAGGTGAACCTGCCCGTCGTGTCCGGAGGTAAGGGAGTGACTGGCTAAGCGGCGGGCCGCATGGCCGAACTGCTGACCTAAGCTCTACTACAATGTCGCTACAGGTCCTCCACGTCCAATCCAATGAGAGCCATACTCCGCATCAAGATGCCGTCGAACGTTCCACGTGAAATGCGCGGGAGCTCCATCATGTTGGTAAAACACGGGTCGTCGTAACAACGAGAGAGGGACCTCCTCCAATAACTGGGGCAATATCTCTTGCAAGAAGTGTAGGTAGGTATCTCCAGTCAACCTCGGTAAAAACACAGGGCCGAGTATGTGTGTACCTACAACTCCCGCCCACACGTTCACGGAGAACCTGTGCTGAAATGAGTCTACACGACATGCATGTGGATTTTCGTGCCTCCACAAATGCATGTTATGTTGGTTGTAAATACCAACTCGTGTGAACGTGCTCTCGTCCGTCCAGATGATGTTTCGTTGCCAGTTTTCCAACAACCATCTACAAAATTGCAGTCGTGGCAAGTAGTCAGTCGGCATTAGCTCCTGACAACGTCGTAGATGGAAGGGGTGTTCGCCATCAGCACGTAACGTTCTCCACACGTACATGTGGCTGCAGTCAAACAACGGCGCTGCTTCCCTCGTGCTGCTCTCTGGATGTTCATCGAAATAATCGAGAATGTTTTCCTGCAAACGAGTAGACCGCACATTCGTCCCTCTATCCAAGGCCGTGTTAGGACGAAACGTACCGAAGTCCCTCAGGCGCTGAGTTGCACCTAGCATTGTCCTGGCGCTCACTCTGGTACCATGTCGTTCATTGAAGACTCGACACGCTAACTCCACATTATCGTCGCAACGAGCCAGTGTCCTCACCATCTCAGTGCACTGGATATTGCTGTACCGGAAAGCCATCGCGCGCGTAAACAACAACAACAAAATTGCGTAATTCACTTGTCGGTTGCCGGCGAATGCCTAATTTGGCGGCACGTGCGCCGGCGGCATATCAAACAAATGCGGCAACTCAAAGGGCTAAGTCAGTAAATTATTGCATCTCGCTCTTTCATATTGATTTAGCGTTTGCAAAAAACGTACCTTTGATTTTCTAATATTTTGTCATTTCTCTACAAAATATTGTGAATGCGGAATTACAAATTCAGTAAGGCCCTAAGGCTACCCACTGACCCTTTATTGCTTTGAGATAAGTTTGAAATTTCCTAAAATGATGTTTTTATTTAACTAGCTTAAATGTAAAAACCTACGTGTGTGTGTAGGTAAGGATAGAAATGATATTTTTATTTTTACAAATTCGGTTGTGCAGTTAAGTAAGACGTATTGCTTGGAAATAAAGACTAATCTTTCTTAAATTAAATATTTTACCTTTCGCACACTATCATACTTTATTCTAAAATGTATTGATTTTTTTACGTGTGTGTATGGATGGATATTAAGCGATCTACAAATTCAGCCGTGCATTTTTATGGGCTTTTATTACTTTGAGCTAAGGCTTATAATTCCCTAAATAAAATATTTGATTACGTTGGTTTTACGCAGTGGTCCTAATTTAGATTAAATGAAGGATATTTCTGGAGAAAATTAACACATATAAATAATGATGGGAATCGATTCAGAAGCCGATTCTGAGCAAACTACTTTCAGGTCTTGCGTTTATTCTGTTACATGTTGTATATTAACGATCTCCCGGAAGCAACAACAAATAAAATGGTTCTCTTTGCGGATGACAGTACAGCTGTAGTTAAGTAAATGTGCAAATCATAAAAATTACGAGCAGAACATAAATAGCTGTTTAAGAGACATAATACTCGTACATTAGTTAAACAATAATAATTTGATAATAAACCTTAGTAAGACAAAAATAATGCAATTTCATCAACGCAGTGAAAACCCAAAACTTAATATTGCTTACCAAGGCTACATTGAAAGATCAAGGTTATACTGAAGAAGGAAATCAGGCGAAGTTCTTAAGTTTAGTGATCGACAGCAAACTGACTTGGAAACCTCATATTGAAGTTGTATGCAAAAAAGTCAGTAAATCTGCGTATGCTCTCCATCAACTTTCAAAAAAAGTCAACAGTAAGGCTCTTTTAGCAGCCTACCATGGACTTGTTGCCTCTGTTTTGCGGTATGGTATTATTTTCTGGGGACAATCTACTGCTAAGGAACCATTATTAAAAAAAGCAGAAGCGATGTATAAGGCCAATGTGCGGTCTTAAAACGACTGATAGCTGTCTTCCCTATTGTGACACTTTAAAAATGTTACATTTTAATCGACTTCAAAAAAATAAAACCGACTTCAAAGAAAACAAAAAGTGAAAAATAACTTCAGAAAAAACGCTTCAGAAGTCGGTGACCTTTGTTTGATTGATTTATTTTTTGTAAAAACGTTTTTATTTTTCACTTTTTAGTGGTTCACATGTGCTTACCCCTTCACAGCATCCCAAGTTGGACCACAACTGTCTGTCCTTTCTGACACCCAACCACCTATACTGGATAGTTCTTTTACCAGGACACCCAAGTGCTGATTCAGAGGTCAGTAACCTTTGAATCATCGCCGGGAAAATCAAAGTCAAAACATGAACTCCGGTTTAATTAAAACCCAGCAACTGTCAATCATTAGCAACTCAAAATAATTATAATTCATCGTAAAACCGGCTCGCTCCAGCGAACTATGAAATTCCCTTATCTATGAGCCCCCGATGGACAGTCCCACAGCAAGGTAGGTATAATATTATACAGAATTAATTTATATGCTAATTGCTAGCCAGAGTGCCACTGAAATTTTCCGATTGGGAAATTAATCGGAACGACCACTGCGCCATTGTGTTAACGATCTATAGAATTAAAATGGAGTTAGGACAACTATATTATATAGTTTTGATGTCAGTTTTTGAGCCTCCGAAACTATCTATGTATGTAAAATTGTATTATTTTCGATTTTTAGGTAAATATTATTTTTTAACCTGTAAAGTTATACTAGGAACTTACTTACCTAAATAAGTAAGTTTTTAGTACTTATTAGGTACGAAATCTAAATCAAAGCATTTAGTTCAGTTACAAGCACTTAAATTGTCGAAAAAAAATATGAAAATTAATCTAGCTACAGTCCCGCAGGCCGCAGCTACGTATAACCTGTACTCACGGGTGTTCTGAAAATAGTGATCGATAAGATAAAAGAAAGGTCTTCTCTGTCGCACATAGGTGCCTTCCCTATTTTCAGATTCCTACACTCAGAGAGTGTGTGCACAGATAGAAGTGTGGAAGGTCGGAAGACGCTGGAATGGAAGGCTGTGCCCAGCCGTGGCACAAAATAGGCTAAGGAAAAAAAATAGTAAGCTTTTTCAAAAGCCATTTTTTTTAAGCAAAAATCTTTTTACAACGTGAATTATACATTTGTTAGGAAATTATCATTTTTGTCGAGCCACTAATAACAAAACTGAATTTGTCTACTAGGAACTATAGTTATGTAGTCACTATTTTTATGTAATAGGTTTCGCAACTGTTTGTTATTTGTTACTCAAAACTTTTTTCAGTGGATTTACCAACCAGGACCTGGTAAAGTTTGGAAAGGTTTGGTTAGGCTGTATCACCCAAATTGCTACATTGGTCCAACAAAAAAAACATCACGCTAAAAAGCTTTACGCGCAAGAAAAGCCTTGTTAACAAAACAATTCCCTAGCTTGTCGCAACAGAAAGGCAAATGAGATTAAAACGTTCGCAAAGACAATTAATCTGCATCTAGACGAGACGTTTCCCTAATTACAGGATTCCTAGAATACTTCTGTAGCAATTTATATCAAGCAACATTGCAGATGACGACTATATTTCAGGACGTATGCAGAAAGGCAATATTTTAAGTCTGAGCAACGGAATTTAGTTCCATAATTTGTCTCCGCTCTACTGGAAATTCTAGGAGAAGTAGAATCTCATGTAAGCGCCACACGTTGCAACTTTTGTTCAAGATGTTATTTCATGTGAGTTTGGAATGTCATTTTGGGTAATGGGTTTTTGGTTGTACACGTTCCGTTTGAGTAAATTGATGCAGTAGGTTTGTTGCTTTGTTGGCACATCAAGCTACTGCAATCTGTCAAGATTTTGAACTTTATCTCAAAAGCGTTAGGTTCAAGGCTGGTTGGAAAAATTAGATTTCAGGTAGCGCACGATCTCTCGCGAGGCGGCGGGCCTGCTTGCCGGATTGCCGCCATGGGATCTGGAGGCGAAAGTCCTCGCGCGCCTGCATGAGTGGCGCGCGGAGGTACTACGCCGGGGGGAAACTCCGCTGCCGCGGCAAATTGCCGCTCAGCGGACGGACCTCCGGCGCGATCTCATGGCGACATGGAGAGAGCGACTGTCGCAACCCCGTGCAGGGCACGCCACGATAGTGGCGGTAAGTCCCCTCTTTGAGGAGTGGCTGGAGAGGCGCCACGGCGTCCTCACCTTCCGCCTGACGCAGGTCCTCACCGGACACGGATGTTTCGTGAGGTACCTGCACCGAATCGGGCGGGAGGAAGCGCCCGGGTGTCTCCACTGCGAGGATCGACCGGAGAAAGTGGAACCGGACCGGTGGAAGTCTGCCCTGCGTGGGCGGAGCACCGCCGTGTCCTCGTAGCGGCGATCGGCGGCGGCAACCTCTCGCGTCCGGCCCTGGTTCAATCCATGGTCCGGAGCGAGACGGAATGGGAAGCCGTCACCTCCTTCTGCGAAGCAGTCATGCTAGCGAAGGAGTTGGCGGAACGAGAGAGGGAGAGATCCTCTCTTCCCGGCCGCCGCGGGAGACGCACCGGGCGTCGGGGGCCACGTGGTGGCTACCGGCCACCGTAGATGCGGGCCTGTGGGCGGTTGGCTGTGGGCGGTTGGCTGTGGGCTAGCTAGCCGTCCGTCCGTCTAACGACGTCTAACGACGACGACAGGCCGTGTCGACGGCGCGTTCGTGTTCCACGCGCGCCTCAAAGAGATGTCAGCATAAGGGCCGAAGCCTGCGCCGGGGCTGCGGGCCTGTTCGAAAGAGATACCGCGGCCCTGGAACGTAAAGGGCGAGGAAGGAACATGGATGGGTTTTAGTCAATAAGAGTCTGACACTCCCTCCCGCTCCGCCCAGAGTGGGAGAAGTCATTTGATGAATCTTTCCCATCCTAAAAAAAAGGGTGGTCACCCATCCACAGACCAACATAGGCAAGCACGGCTTAACCTAAAGATCGGCCCGAGCGGCTGTTATACCTAATATTACAGTATTGGAAATTTAGTTCAAAAACATTACAATGACATGTTTCCTGAAGGATTAACTCAAAAACCAACTACAATCCCAAAAGCTTGCACTAATACGTTCCAAGACGAGAATTTTATTGAACAGTGAGCGTTTAATTCAATCTTCGGTCAGATTGTCAGGGGTACGTCAGGGTAGTTCTCGAGGTAATCTATCACACGCGGCGGTTTAGCCACGTCTGTCTTAGTTTATCTAACAGGTGGATGGACACTATATTGATTTTATTGGAGCTTGTTGTAAATTTAACATTACACTTGAAATCCCGGAAGGTTTAGACCAAGAAGACTGGTTTAGATGTATAAAAAAAAAAAAGGTAGCTCTGTCTGATACGCTGGCGTCGGTATGTACTTGATAAAACCGTAAAGAACATTCCAAAACAATTTCGCCATTCAAACGCGATTTGGCTGAAAACAATCTTCTTACCTTGTCCACGCAGTTTTACTAGGTAAAGATAAATCTAGCTTCTGGCTAAAAACTTCGGATATCAGGACCGCTAGTTTATTTTTTAGATAGGTTAAATTTTATCAATGTCATCGTAGTGAAACTTATAAATCGTGATAGGTATTTAAAAAATCAGCTTGATTGGACTATATAATATAGTCCAACAAAAGAATTCAAAATCAGTAGAAAAGACAACATTTTCCCCACATAATTTCTCTTGTTCATCGTAGGTACCTACCTGCAATGGGCGACGGGAAGTCGACATGCGCCAGTGACAATCAACGTTCCTTATTAAGATAAATGACGCTCGCCCTATCGTAAGGGAAATCTGGTCTACGACAAATGTTTGGCAACCTTTAGTGACACGGTACTACGGTTTATAAGGTCACCAAGGACGAGATTTAAATGGATTTGTCACGGAATGTTAAGGTTCATTCAAATTCAAAGTTTTATTTCAGACCTGGTGATCCATGTATTGTTAGTATCAACTTATCCTATGTTAATAAATAACAAATTAACATAACTTAAAAATACACTAATTGGCTACATGATCTAATAAAAGGTCCGTCAAACTTGTCCGCCAGTGTAGCTAAGAAACTGTTCGGGCTACCCCTGGATCGCCGCAACAAAATCATACGTAAACGCGGCGGTATTCGTCGATACGCACACCGTTTACGTATGATGGCTTGAAAGTCATCTATTCGTACCTCCGCGAACATGCCCTATGCACTGCAAAACCGAGGCAGAGTATTAAGTATTGAGCATATTATTATTTAGTTTTTGGAAGCTTTTCTCACGCTCCATATAGGTAAATAAAATAGTGGTAAATAGCATATTATGTGGAGTTTGATAATTGTCCCACGGCAATAAAAGTATCCTATGTATTAATCCAGGTTATAAACTATATTTGTTCCAAATTTCATCCAAATCCGTTCAGTAGTTGTTGATGCGTGAAAGAGACATCTAAGTATACCTACATCTATCTTTACATATATCCTCACTGCATCTGATTAGGCTAGAAGCCAACCTAAACATATATAGTATGTTGGAAAATGATAAGACGATATGTTTTGTTAGTTTTTGTCCTAAAGCTTACTACGGAAGCTAAATTACGGAATCTTTATCTACAACAGTCTACTCTTAAAATGCAATAGACTACTCTTAAAATGCAATAGACTACTCTTGAAATGCAATAAACTACTCTTAAAATGCAATAGACTACTCTTAAAATGCAATCGACTACTCATAAAATGCAATTTACAAAAGAACCTTAAAGATTTTTTACCTAATTTTTCAACAGGCAGGCATTCTGTTTCCTTAGATTTTATACGAATTTTTTTATATCAACTTTGATTTCTGTCAGGCAAACTTTTCTTGGCAACAATAGCTTCTATCCATCGCCATAATATTATTAGTTGACTATTGTTAGCTTCAACACGTAGCTAACATCGTAGCAATATACGGTTACAGAAAGCTATGATACTGTCTACTGTCTACCACAGGTTCATTTAATCCACCTAGACGTAGAGAGAAACTTCATCCAAGCTAATTATTACTTCCTTCCCGCAACTTCTTCCCTGGTACGCGGTTCGAAATTAAGTGAAAAATTTTAAAACAACTCTTCAGGAGTTTGTACATGTCTTGAGATTTAAGCGCTATGCTCATTAGACGGGTAATCAACCGGTTATGGTAAGCCTCTGATGTGCCACTTGAGATATTTTAAAGGATGAGTATTTTACACAACTGAGTTTGTTTCGGCTGTTTCTTCTCAGATCAGTCAGGTACGAAACGCCGGCCTCATTTAGTTAAAAAAAAATACGTGTTAAAATGAGTTTGTAAAAACCTATTCGCAAAATAAACATCATTTATAATTTCATTTATCAGGTTGTTAATGAGCATATACATATAAAGCTCTGGAACGCGTTACCCCTTGGCATTAAAAAAACCGAAAGCAAATTGGCTTTCAAAAGAGCAATTCGGATGTTTTATGTAAAGTCTGTCTAAATTGTTTACCAACTAGCCTATTTTAGAGTTATAATAATTATTATAAGGTTTCTCGTATTTCGGACTATTTGTATGTAGTTTAAAATATATTACTTTATTTTAAATGATTATTTATGTATTAGTATGTAGGTACCTATTTATGTGTTTGATTGTATTCTTGTAAAATGGCATGTTTATTTTTATTATTATTGTACTTTATCACAATGCTGTCTTATGACCCATTAAGTCCGCCTATGTACCACTATTCTACATAAAGTTTAAATAAATAAATACATAAGTACTTAGATAATGCAGAAATGACACGTGAAAATTTTACTTATAAATTCAATCGCCAGTGCTGGGCTATTGATAACACAAACCACAGTTTGCTTCTTCACACTCAATTCCCAATGATTATGCCTTTGGTTTATGCAGTGCTATGTTAAGTTTGTCGACATTTGAAATTATTTTAAATTATAAGTACACCTAATAAAATAAAAAATAAATAAAGTTGTCTGTAAAGTCACAGTTTTCTACAAGTTGTTTATTATCTTTTTTTGCCTACAATTCCTTTTGTATTCTTTTGTTAATGTTTTTTTATGAAGCAGTTCCACACGCCGCGCGCCGCTAGAATTTTCTTGGATATTTTTTGGTGTCTGTTAACCGGTATAAAAGCACAGCGCAATCACGCGACCGGGCAGTCTGATTTTGGCTACTTATCGAAGTGAACTAGAAGTGCGATATCTAAGCGAATAGTGAACAGTTGTGTATTTGTTATTGAGTTTTAATTGTTTCGAGATTAATAAAGTTATTTTGTTGTTTAATTGATAGTAATGAATTTATCTCGTACCCAGCTCGTAACAATACTGTATCAACATATCTTATTCAACTTTCCTCTCGTAAGTCTGCCGGAAGAAATTTCCTTTGAAATAAGCAGTAGGTATCTTAGTGCTCTTCTATGTTAATATATTGTCCGTATAAGTATTTCGTATGCATAAATAACTTAAAATAATGAATAAGTATTACCTACCCAACTGTCAACGATGACGAACAAAGGACAGTACATATAGATAACCTGGCCATAAAGAAGGAAATTATATGTATATTAAGACATATGGACATAAAGTTGACGACCCGAATAGCGTAGTGGTGGCGATGCTGCCTTACAATCTTAGGGTCCTGCGTTCGAATCCCGGTAGGAGCAAATATTTGTGTGATCGAGCATGGACATTTGTTTCAGAGTCATGGATGTTTATAATTATGTATAATAATAATGTATTTACAAACAAAAAAGTGTATATGTAGAATATCAACTATCTAGTGGCCACGACACAAGCTTAGCTTAGTGTGGCACTAGGTGGCGCTGTGTGTTAATGTCCAGCGATATTTATTTATTATTATTATTTATATTCTACTACTATACAAATAAATAAGTAACAATATGTTCCCGTCATTCCTCATTCGACCCCTAGAGGGTGAGTAAAGAGTACCTGCCTACAATTAAAAGCCTAAGGTTACAGTTGCCAGTAATTTGGGCAAATTGACCGCTGCCCGTGTGTAATTTGTGCTTAGCCAATTAATTTTCGTTGTTCATCTTCGGGCTGGAATTACAAGTCTGGAGGCTATTATTAATGGTTTAAGTCGATTATAATAAATGCAAAAGTATCGGCTATTAGAAAATGTTATCATCGTCGTTATCAATGTTTTCTTTATCGCTTCACTCCAGAAGACCCACTACAATTGTATAGGTTTAACCGCGTCTGCTTCGGTTTAAAATCTAGTCCCTACCATGCATTGCGCACTGTGAAACGGTTAGTCGAAGATGATGGCGCGCGCTATCCTCTCGCCAGCAAAATCGCGTCTACGTCGCTTTTCATGGACGATCTCGCCTTCTCGATTCCCACGGAACAAGAAGCGATATCTGCGTCACGACAGTTGATTGACCTATTCAAAGGAGCTCAGTGGGATCTCGTAAAATGGAACAGTAACAGTCGCGCTGTACTAGATAATCTTCCCGCTTCGCACAAACTCCCTACGGAGGTTGAGTTTGATAAGACCATGCAGCATAAAATACTAGGCCTGCATTGGTGTATTGATGATGACGTATTTTATTTTAAAATTACGATTCCCGCAGATGTGAAGTGCACTAAGCGCTCCATCCTTTCTACAGTCGCCCGACTGTGGGATATAATGGGGTTCGTGGCCCCCGCAGTCGTGTATGCTAAGCTACTGATCCAACAGCTTTGGCATCTTAACTTCGATTGGGATGACACCCCACCGCTACACGTTGTGAAAATGTGGAAGCAGTTCTGCGACGAGTTACCAGCTCTTAACAATATACGCATTCCGCGTCATGTAGGCGTTTCGAACAACTGCACTCTCACTCTCCTATCCTTTTCGGACGCAAGTGAACATGCCTATGGTGCCGTTGTATACGCTCATGTGACCGCCGCCTCCGGTAACACTGTCCAGCTAGTCTGCGCAAAGTCCAAGGTCGCTCCTACCAAGCCTCTGTCTATAGCACGCTTAGAGCTCTGCGGCGCGCTTCTCATGTCCAAACTGCTACGCATAGTCTATGAAAATTACTCGCGTCATCTTCCAATCAAGGTATTCGCTTTCACCGACTCTAAGGTCGTACTATATTGGATCAAAAGTTCGCCACGTCGGTGGCAAACCTTTGTAGCAAACCGCGTTGTTCAGATTACGGAAAATATCTCTGCTGACCACTTTTATCACGTCGCGGGGACTGAAAATCCCGCAGACGTTCTCTCACGTGGCATTACGCCTCAGAAATTAACCACGCACCCTCTGTGGCTTCACGGGCCCCAGTGGGCTAAATTGGATCCGTCTAAGTGGCCTCTCAAGCCTCTTGACGACCAATTTACTCCGCCTACTATCGAACAAAAAATTCTTACACACGCTGTGTACTCGCCTGTAAAGCATTGTGCTTTATATGATCTCGCTAACCGCATCTCCTCATGGAGCAAAACTCTGCGTATAACTGTATACGTTTGTAAGTTCGCAAAATTGTTACCCCGCCGCGACACTACTGCAGTGTCCGCTGATGAATTAAATTTCGCTGAAAATAAAATTCTTCGCGCCCTGCAAAGACAACACTTTGCAGAGGATTATTCTAAGATTAAGAATAATCAATCATGTTCGCAGTTTCTCAACCGCTTGAGGCCTTTCATTGAAAGCGGTCTGATTCTCGTAGGAGGTCGACTCGTCAACTCCGCGCTGGACTATGCTCAAAAGCATCCAGTTATCTTACCGCGCAATGATCCCGTCGTAAACTTGATCATTGATTTCTATCATGTAAAGTATTTACACGCCGGACCAGAATTATTGATGTCGCTTCTTCGACAGAAGTTCTGGATCTTGTCCGCACGCCGCGTTGTTAGACAGCGCGTCCACATGTGTAATACATGTTTTCGTTTAAAACCACGCCCAACTTATCCGCTGATGGCCGACTTACCTGACTATCGCACGCGTCAGGTCACTAAAGCTTTCACGCACGTAGGCTGTGACTATGCTGGTCCTATGCCGTACGTTCCTGTGCGCCGTCGTGGCGTCCACAGTGCGAAGGCCTACCTGTGCATTTTCACATGTCTTACGACTCGTGCCGTGCATGTCGAAGTCGCCACGGACCTCAGCACTCCCAGTTTTCTCGCCGCGCTGAAGAGGTTCCTCGCTCGTCGAGGACCGATTCAGATCATGTACTCCGACAATGGTGCATGTTTCAAGGGGGCTAACTCTTACCTCCGCGATTTGTACAAGTTTCTCAATACTGTGTATCGCCCAAAGTTGGAGGAAGAGTACGCTGAGAGTCGGATAGTTTGGAAATTTATCTGTCCCAAATCTCCACACTTCGGAGGCGCTTGGGAAAGTGTCGTGAAGGTTGTGAAAATTCACCTGTTCCGAGTCGTCGGACAGCAGCTTCTATCATACGAAGAACTCTGTACTGTTCTCACTCAAATTGAGTGTCTCCTTAATTCGCGCCCGTTGACAGTACTAAGTTCCGATCCCGCAGAGCCCGCGGCCCTTACGCCAAGCCATTTTTTGCATACCGCGCCTCTATTTTCTTTACCCGCGCTTGAAGATAACCATGATCCTGTCAATTTACTTCACCGACACTCGCTACTGGACAAGTTGGTCCAGTCGTTTTGGAGTCGTTGGAAGATGGAATATCTACACGGTCTACAGGTTAGGCAGAAATGGAACACGCCATCGTTTCCTATTACAGCAGGAACCGTGGTTGTAGTGATGAGTGATAACTCGCCGCCCCTATCCTGGCCGTTAGCTATTGTAGAGAACGTCCATCCGTCTAAAGACGGCGTCGTGCGCGTCTGTACAATTAGAACCGCCAAGGGAACTTACCTGCGTCCGGTCGTTCGATTGTGTCCTCTTCCAAGGCAATAATTAATAAAACCGCACTTCGCATTAGTTTAAGTTAGTTAGTAATACCGCATCGCTTTAGTTTGTAACGTAAGTTATTAGCTTATCCCGCTTCGCCGTGACTCTACGGAACTATTTATCTCACCGCGCGCATTGAGCGCTCCTAGAGTCATAGCCATATTTTTCTCTTTCGTCTTATTATCGCTTTTTTAATGGTGACCCATTAAGGGGGGGTGGAAATGGTAACGCCAACACTGATTAGATATATTCATTTTTTATAATATGAGGCAGTTTGTAATTTCCCGCACCTTTTCCCAACCTACACATGCAGCGCATGTAGCATCATTCAAGAAGTGAACATGAACATGAGAACGAGAGAACGAGGATTGACAGCTGTCAGTTCAACGAAAAAATTGCACATGTTCGCACGTGTGTAACGGATCTCTTGAACCACCCGCACCGCATGACGAGCCTTTTCGTCTGACCATCCGCGAAGAGACGAGGATCATCTCGAGCCTTTCTCTGCAATATTTAATACACTCCCGCTCCGCCAAACGCGCCCTTGTGTTTGATTACCCAGTGTAATAAGAACTAAAACTATATTCAAATTGGTCGCGCGACCCGCGTAGTGATACTCTGCTGTGTGATAGTCGAAGGAGATTGGATCCCGCTGGCCTGCCCCAGGTGAGTGCTGCATGTCCTTTCTCTTCCTCTCTGTTCCGCCTCGATTTTCGTCACTGCCGATTCACTGTATTTAACACGTCCGCGTGTATCGAAGGTTGGTTCTGTTTCAAGAACTAATTATTGTTGGCGTGACCACTGAGCACCAATATAAAACTTCTAAAATTGAATTTATTTTCCAAAAGTAGGTAGCTACCTACTAGGTAGTCCTCTTTTTACGAAGTAGTGTTTGCCCTTGTATTTGCTGCCAAGCTGCTTCAATTGCGAGTGAACTAATCGACCCCTTGAGAGGCAGCGGACGGACGCGGGGACACTTTGGCCATTGGGGAAGCCGGACTAACATAGCAAACCACTTGGCGAAACTATGCCAGTTTAATTGACAGGCGTCATAGATGATTGGGTCTTCCATTTAGATTGCTTTTGATGTGAATTTACGTAGATAAGTACCTACACAATATGTAGTAAGGTACTTAATTTAAATCAAAGAATAAATAAAATACGTTTAGCTTAAGTAGGTCATTTTTACATGCAAATAATTATTTTTCATTGGCGACATGTGACTGAAAAAAATTACACTTGAGGATCCACACGCGAAATAAATACATTTCGATAAAAACTTACTGCAGCCGGAGCAGAATTCACACAAGACCCGAAAGCGAGGGTGTTATTAAGAGAAGTATGGGATAAGACAGGCTGCGCCGAAGCCAAATAGGAAATGGGCAGGAGTATGATGGTGATTACCCGCCTTTATTTTTCTTAACATTAAGCTAAGTATGTTTGAGACAGTGGTCTTTCCCTTTTTGTAGGTTCCTACTCGTGTTTTCGGTCGATTCAGAACCTTTTGTTTTCCTTTGGTACTATTGAGTAATTACTTAACTAGGTTTTAACTATTTAATCAGGAGATTGCCTCTCCATAGAAACAGTCAAACAAACCTTGGTAGGTACCTACAGATTTTTCTTCCCAATTCATTCAAATTCACCCCTCGATTGTGAGGTCTCCTCCGCACCTATAAGTAGGTAGGTATGTAGGGACCTGCTCACGAAGAAAAAACTTGTCACTCAAAAAGTTTTTAAGTCAGTCGCACGTCGAAAACATTTTGCATTACAAACCTACTGTGATTATTGGGCAAATCGAGTTTCAGAAGTTTTGATTTACCAACCCAACTTGGTTATGAAGGTAAAACCAAGGTAAAACCCTTCGGAAAATATTTCGGTAGACAGAACCTATTATATAAGTAGGTACCTCTGGTTTATCAAAATCCTTACCTACTTACCTGTTGAAAATAAAAAGGTTTTTGACACTAAGTAGGTCCATAATAGGCTAGTTTCCACCATCAATAAATTGCAAATCTATTTAATCCGTCAGTTATTAGAGTATTGAAAAATACTGGACACGTTGTTTTTGTTATTTTTTTTATCAATGAATATTGACAAAGATATACCCGCATCAAAACTCTGGAGTGGGGGCTCGTGACGTGACTAAAAATTATAGCACGACGTGACGTATTGAGAATTTTAAAAGCGTCGTATCTTCGTCAATAATGGTCTACGTGACATAAGAAAAAATACCTAAGTGTCAAATTAAAAAAAAAACTAACTGACGGACAAATTAGATTTTTTTTTATGTTTTCTTCATTTCTAGCCACATCATCCTTCACAAAGCTCATCCATCGTTTCTTGGAACTTCCTCGACTATTTTACCCATCCACATTCATACTAAGATGGATGGTTGGTGGGTCATTCTCACAAAAAGTGTACACTGTTATAATTAAATGTGTTGAAAATATTTTGTTGTAATTCGTTTATTTTCATTATATTTACAATCGTTATTGTTTTCACTATATGAAAATAGTAATAAAACATCTAATTCTTTATTAATTAATGAAATCTAAATATATACAGAGTGGAGAAGACAATACGACAATAAATGAAAACACGCGTAATACTAGTTCATAGGAATAATTCTACACAATTAAAAAAACCCAAAACCGAAATAAACAAAAACAGACAAAATCTAACTCTAAGGATACTCTTTATGACTCTTATTGGCCTGGTTTAAGGTCTAATTTGCAGTAAATCAAATTAGAAAAAGTTTTTAAATAGCGAGTTGGCAAGGGGTCGTTAACCTGTTAGTGCTTCTTTAAAATCAGATACATCATGTAGCAAATGTTGAAGGTGAAAAATAATTTCCTGTGACTAAACTACTTGATATTTTCAAACGATTTTTTTTTGTATGTTAGGAACGTCTTGAGGTATGCGTAGTTTAATTTAATGTCGTATTGTCATCACCACCCTGTATAATTCAAAGGTGACTGACTGACTGACTGACATAGTGATCTATCAACGCACAGCCCGAACCACTGGACGGATCGAGCTGAAATTTGGCATGCAGGTAGATGTTATGACGTAGGCATCCGCTAAGAAAGCATTTTGATCAATTCTACCCCCAAGGGGATAAAATAGGGGATGGAAGCTTATATGAAAGTCCGTCAGTTTTAAAGTTAGTATCTTCTAATTTTGTGTTTAGGCTGACGATTGAAAATTAATTTATGCGTGTTTCAGCGTTTTTGATAACTCCACCCCGAAGGCTTATAAACGGGATGAAATTGTAGGTGAAAAATCCTTAATTTTCGACGTAAAAAGTACAAAATTTGTTATCTGGGCTTATGATTGGAAGCTGACGCAACGGCTTTATTAGAATTTCAACCCTTGAGGGATGAAGAAAGAGCAACATTTTGTTTTTAATTAAAGTTTTTATTTTTTGAGTCACCAAAAAGTATCAAAGTTAGTAAGTCGTTAGTTTTTTTTATTTAAACCCACAAAGGGGGGATGAAGTTTTGCATTGTAGTTGTTCATTCGTTCACGAATAACAGCAGCAGGAGAAACCTTTTGCAGCAGTGCAAGTTAATAGTATAGGCCGTACACAAGTTCATAGCACACGTGACTTCACGGCTGACAGTACTTACCGTTTTGTAGGGACCTAGGTAAGCCGAAGATTATGGACTTACGGCAGGAGCAGAAAAAGAAAGTATGGCAGCCGCCGCTCCTGTGGGTGCCGCCCGCTCGCACCAACTTGCTGCAGCACGCGCCGCTGACGCGCGCGCTGCGTGCACTCAATGTGGTGTCACAACAGATTGATTGCTTCAATTGTACACTGAGCGAATTCACACGGGCCGCATTTTGCGCAATTACTTTAGTTTGTCAAATTAATTAATTTATTCAAAACATAAATAATTTAACTTAAAATATAACTGCTCTATTGTATTAGGTACCTAAACCTGTAATAATAGTTGTATGTGTTGTTTAAATAAATAAATAAATTATGTATAATAGAACGAGATAGAATGAGTAATTGTCGATATCGTATTTGATACCAACTAGATTTTTTTATTTTGTAGATTTCTGTTTTTTTTTTCTCTTCTGCATTTCTGATCTTACTTTTGGTGAATGAAGATGAAATCAAAAATGGCGGCGACGAAAGATTTTGGATTTTTAATCATGGGTGTCGTTTCCGTAGTTTTTGGTGTCGCTGATAGTGAAAATGAGGTCAAAATTAACACGGAGAAAAAAGTTAACAGAAGCAAAAAAAACAGTTTTCCTTTTTTTTCTACGGCTTCCCCTGACACTATTTTCACCCTGCGCCACTGTTAGGTAGAGGTGTATCTAATCCTACACCCACATTTCGCACATTTAGCTTAATCCCATCAACCGGGCACAAATAATACAATAACACTTTGCCCGTCCCGCAAATCGAACCCAGGACCTCATGCTCAGTAGCGCTTGCGACAACTCGAACAACGATGCAGGCTCACACATGACCCATCAATATTTTCACGCGAACGAAGTCGCGGGCAACAGCTAGTATTGATATATTACTGTCCTTGGGGAACAACATTTCTTCCATTCCGCAACTATAAACTTTCGGTGATAGAAATAAAATAAAACACGCATGCAACTAGTATTATATGTTACTAATGTTTTGTACTTTAATACAAAATAAATAAATAAATAAAATCAATAATATTAAAATATACTTTTTCATCAATTTAATGTCCATTCCGTTACTATTTGGCCTGTCTAACCGAATGCAGTTGTATACCAACCGAAAACCGACTGCCTATCTGACCTCCACAACGCAGTTAGTACAGAGTAATAGGGACTCACAAAAAGGTTAAAAAGAAAACAACACAGATCTTCATTTGCGTTTGTTTATTCTCATACAATAAAATTAAACATGAAGTATCTATTTACAAAATTATATAGAAATCTAATAAATGATCACATAAAGAGTTTCCTAGTCGTTCGTTCTTTAACACTACAAATATGTATTATAAAATTAATCTAGAGAATTAGTTCAACGGAAGAAATATTTTCATAAATTGTAAAGATGCATTATATCTATTGTAAATTTAAATAGTACATTATTGCCACCGCGACACTGTCATTCAATAAAACAATGTTGTTCAAAATTAGGTACGTAATTCAATATACGTACGAATACAATTCAAGAAGGGATTTTAGGCCGCATACATATAAAAATAGTAATACCTACGTAACTATTGTTTTACATTCGGCCAAACATAAAACTAAATATTTTACTATAAATAAATTAAATTGAAAGAGATAATAATTATTTGTTTACAATTGAGATTCGATATGCGTTAAATTAATTACATTCAAACAATTTCAGTTTTTTTTTTTGTAATAACTAATACCATAATAAAACCGACATTTGCTAGAGCGAGAAGCAGAGCGGTAGTGCTATCGCACGCGACAGTATGGACGATGCAGTCACCAGCACTCTGTTTCTCGCTCTAGCATATGATGGTTCTGAGCGAAGGAAAAGGATAGGACCATGGATTAATGCGATTCCATGCTGATAGGCTAGGCACTAATTCAATCCAGGCCAGCTAGGTTTTCAGAAGTATTCGATACAAAAGAAGGTAGACGCTGCGAGCACGAATCTCACAATTTAATTCAATTTCATCTATAATTTAATCTTAGCGCTTTTAACATTTCAGAAAAGGGAAACAAAACTAAAACGATGAGCTGATTTTATTTAAGTATTCTTGAAACAGGAGTTTTGATTACTTCGCTGTTAGTGCTTGTTCTTACACAGTGGAAGAAGACATCGCGAGACGTTTTAACATTCAGTTCACAGTTTTATATACACCAGTGTTAGAGTTAAAATGACTTGTCCGTTATTTTTAGCATATGTAAATACTTAGCAAAATTCAAAATCGATTTTGTCAAGAACCTTCTATTTTGAGATCGGACCATTTTCGTAATACTAACTTGTAAAAAGTATGGTCGTGAAAATGTCACTTTAAAAAAAAACCGACCAAGAGCGTGTCGGGCCACGCTCAGTGTAGGGTTCCGTAGTTTACCGTCCGTCACAATAAGTGTTCAATACAATCCGATTTTAATCATTCTTTTTTTGTTTGAAAAAAGATACGTTCAGGATAATAAAATATGTAAACGAAGTTAAAACAAATGCTTGCATATACGATTATACTACAAACTTAGTCCAGAAATTATTTTGTACAACTTTTTGTCTTTTTTGTACAAAAACTTGTTTCTATCCAAGTTCAAAATGATTTTTCTAGAAAGTCCTTATAAAGTTCTACTTTTCAGATTTTTTTCATGTTCTCTAAACTTATGGTTCAAAAGTTAGAGGGGACACATTGTTTTTTACTTTTGGAGCGATTATTTTAGAAATTATTGACATTATCAAAAAATGATTTTAGTACAATATATCACACGTTAGGGTTGAAATAAAAAAAAAATCACTTCCCACTTTTAATCTAGGGGGGCTACCCTAATAAAACATTTTTTCCAATTTTTATTTTACCACTTTGTCGGCATGATTGATACACATATTGGCACCAAAATTTCAGCTTTCTAGTGCTAACGGTCACATAGATTAAGCGAGGACAGACAGACATCGGGCCTGTGGACGGGTGGCTATGGGCTAGCTAGCCGTCCGGCCGTCTAACGACGACGACCGGCCGTGTCGACGGCGCGTTCGTGTTCCACGCGCGCCTCAAAGAGATGTCAGCAAAAGGAGAGGGGCCAGGGGGGCAAGGGCCGAAGCCAGCCGGGGTTGCGGGCCTGTTCGAAAGAGATACCGCGGCCCCGGAACGTAAAAGGCGAGGAAGGAACATGGATGGTTTTTAGTCAGTAAGAGTCTGACACTCCCTCCCGCTCCGCCCAGAGTGGGGGGGGGGGTCATTTGATGATTTCCCATCCTTAAAAAAAAAGGACAGACAGACATGGCGAAACTATAAGGGTTCCTAGTTGACTACGGAACCCTAATTAATGATGTTCATTTTACATCAATCACAAATAGTTTTTTAAAAACACTTTACCAGGTTTTTATTTTAATATATCGTGTTTCAGGTGGGTTGCACCTAGCTACTCTGAGAAGAAACAGCCGAAACAAACTCAAACGTCATGGTCTCTTTTGAAGTCCAGAAAATCTTGCTCAATTCACATGAAGACTATGCAGATTAGTTAGTGTCTGAGATGGTCTTTTGAAGAAACAAACACACAGATTTAAGTGGACCTGTCCATTAAGTGCAAGCATTTATCAGTTATTTATTACACATGTATAATTATACTATGTCCTCTTAACTGTACACCGTCAAAATATATAAATCATGTTTAGTGTCCCGATCTCCTTTCCACTGCAGATACTTATTAAAAACAACGAACGTTTATAGTAAATTGGGAAGAGTGATACAAGTCAAACCCTTGTTTTGTGAAGACAAATTTTGAACTAACGTAAAATATTGCACGTTTACACTTTGACAGATGTTAAATTCAAAAAGTACTGTGCTCTCGTCGACATTCGGAGACTGGTCGAGTGCACGAATGTCTGAATTCTGGCCTGGTGTTCCCCGCTTGACTGTAAACTCTCACAGTCGCCCTGTCTCGTAATGTCTCGCCGATACTGATAATGGTGACAGTTCACCATTATCAGTTGGCAAGGTCGTACTTAGTGCTTAGTAAAAAACAAGAATTTGAATAACATAATACACAAAAGTTATCGTAAAATTTAACCACTACTGGGAATGGCAACTGTGAAACGGGAACACCCAAAAACTCCGAAATTCGATGTTCCGGTTTTCAAACGTCCGAATTTCATAATACTTAAGAATTGTAATGTCTATTAATTGAAAATCACGAAATTTATTTTACTGAAAGTCGTAAATGAGATTTGTTAGTTTTCCGATTTTCATACGTTTGAAAAATCAAATGCTCGAAAAACGACATTCCGATTTTCAATACCTCGAATTCAAAATGTTGTGCTACAAAATTTAGTGACAGAAACGAATCGCTGCAAAACCGACTTCACGTAGTCTTGTCTGCCCTACCCTAGGGTGTAATTTAAGCCCGAGTAGGCGCGGAGGGGTGGGGCCGCGACAGAAACAATGCTTGATGCATGTTGCATGACTGCTTGCTTGCATGCTGCATGCCTAGGCGCTTGCACGTTGCATGCCTGCTGCATGCTTGCTTGCATGCTTGGTGGCATGCTGCAAAGTCCCTGTATTATTGATGAATCACTTCGGTAAACAATATATGCAATTGTCAGTAGGAAAACGCATCTGTCATAAGTTTTTTAATTCCACCCCCTCATACCTATATAATATTATACTTCTCTCTGACGGGCAATTATGTCTTTATTTTTGTTGCTTTCCAGTTTTACAAGGCGTTTTTATTTCGGAATTTTAATAATCGGAATTTGTACTTTCGATGTTTTGAATTATCATTAAGTCGGACTTTTTGTTATTCGATCTATTGAAACGCGGTACTTTGAGAATAGTAATTTTAAACGTTAGGAATATTGAAAATAAGAAATTATGAAAATGGGATTAATGATAAATCGGAGTTGATACATTCGGAATTTTGAACCATTCGGAATTATGAGAATCGGTATTTTGAAATTAGAATTTGAAACTTTCGGAATAATGTATTTCGTATTTATGTAGTGTACCCCTGTAAAACGATTGGCGATTACATAGCTTGTTCCAAGCATCGTAAGTTTGAAAATCTATTAATAACATTTTATATTGGCTTGGGACTTAGTTATGGTCACGACATCTACAATTAGCTTTGACAGACCTTCTCCACTAGCACGAGACTGATTTAAACCTTTACAGAAACACCTATTTAAGATAATTAGAAAAACATTCCATTATATTTGATAGTTGACTTGTATCATTCTTCTTGGACTGTACGAAATCGAGGAAGGAGTTCGTGCCCACCATACACATATCTCTGCAAAAAATTACAGGGCGTCATCAAGTTGGTAAAATTATCTTTTACAACATACAGAGTGTGTAAAAAGTCCCATTACATAGCCGTCATTTACGCATTCTCTACATCGAACTAAGTTACATTGAGCAAATATTATTGCTGGTATTGACTTTTACTTTAATACATCTATGGGCCAAAACTGGCTAAAATTAATTAATGTTAACTATTTAATTTTGACGTAAAAAAGCTGTTTATGGCGGCACGCAATGTGATGCACGAAAAACATTGTGCAGATGTACAGGAGATGTGGGGTATATAAGTCCAGACATTAGCTTCTTTTCGAGAAAAAAAGTAGGGACCTTTCAACAACCAAAAAGTTTCTAAAATAAGGTCCAGTACAAAAAATAAACTTTGAATACATGAAGACTCTTAGCTTAGTTAAGGGCCTTTTACACAAGTTATTCGACTAACACATACATAAGTACAAAATGATTACTACGCTAAAAGGAATCAAGTATTAGACCGATTCGGAAGTTTGAGCATTTCGTAACAAACTAATTTATTATGCTTACTTTTTACTTAAACCTAACAGCTAGTATAAAAACGTAGGGTTTTAACGAGTGATCAAGTCAAGTTAGAATGACCTTGGCATGTATTAGTGCAATCAAGATTTTCCTCGGTGCTATTTCTAAAGTGTCAAAGCTACTGGCTAATTAGGTTTGTGGACTAATAAAACTCCTTATGGTGCACTTACAACTAAAGCCTGTTTTTCAAACACGAGACACAAATTAGTCTTCTTATTAATTTCGATTAGGCCCAAAACTTGGCTATATGTTTGGTTTCCCTAAATTCATCTAGCTTTTCCCCATGTAAGTTGGGGTCGGCCATCCAGTATAACCTGATGCAGCTGAGATTATTTTACATGGATCGACTGCCTATCTGACTTCCACAAGCAGTAAGTACTGGGTAATTCTACCTACTGTTGGAAAAGTTTTATTTTGATATGGCTTAATGCTATAAAAGAAAACGATATAACTTCTGGGCGATTTCTTTACAATCTTCGCTTTTTCTTATCTATATAAAAGCGTTTTCCTCACGCACCGTTTGATCTCGATTGCCGAGAATAGCGCAATTTATTTGCTTGTATAAGTAGTTTTAAGTTTGTTTCTTAACTCAGTTGCTTTTTCGGAGCCGCTATCTTTTCATGTTTTTGCAGCTTGTAATTTAAAAAAGGGAGTAAGTTTTGAGAGTTTCTTAATGCTAAAAAACACTGGTTTAGGTATATTAATAAATGTACGGTCGAACGCTGTTTTCAGTGCCAAAAACTTACTACATATTTGCCATATAAACAAATAATGCTACGTTCAAGTCACATTTTGATCTAAAGCTAAAGTAAAATAAACGCACGTGAACTTTAAAACCAGGTCGGCTCACACCTAAGTCGTTCGTTCTCTGGGCGAAAAAATATGAAAGCGGTGTTGCGACATTCATAAAAGACTTTTGACATTGCTTTAGCAATTTATGCCGCCTGCAAAGAACGGTAGGGTATACCGCATGAGTGTTTATTACCCTGTTCTAAATGGACAAAGTTTAAAAAAATTAATAAAGCCAATTACTTATTTCAAAAACGGAGGAACTGTTTTAAATCATAGAAATAAATTTCTAAAGAGTATTTCGTTAATTTAATCTAATATGAGCGCAAATCGATAGAAGTATGTTTTTGCTTGTCCATTTTAAGTCAGCGTTCAAAATGGACAAACAAATAAAAATATTTTCATGTTTCTCTAGTAAGTTATGAGGGTCATTATGTAAGTACCCAAATAGGTTATTAAGAACGCAATTTAACGTTAAAATGATTGTAGTACTTACATAATAAGGGCCCTTGAAAATGTATACCTTACATCAAAGTTTTCGCAGACTTAATCTAGATGGCAGCAGTTACAAGATGGCGTTTAAATTACAGAAATATTAAACGTTTAAAAATAGTTGCTACACGATTTTCAACCTAATGTCTATAAAATAATTTACTAAAATCTAAACATAGTATTATGACGATTATGATAAAATTAATACAAATGTTTTAAACATAAAATATATAAAAGTTTCGTATTTTTTTGTTGTGAGAAATCGACTATTGCAAAACATTATTATATAAAAATATAAGACTAGCTTTACACTAGAGGATGTTTTTTTATTCTCGTAAAATATAATTACACTATTACGCTAATTTACTTATAAAACTTATATTTTTATTTATAAATCTAGCATTTTCTACGCGACCCAGACTTTCTTTTACAAAAGAGTTTTCACAATTAAAAAATAATAATAATACTGAACGCAGTGGAACAATTTAATAACGCGAATTAGATCTTTAATTAGTTATTATGATAGTTTGTGATGATATCATGAAAACCAATTTAAATGGTAACCTAGGTAAGCCTCTTTCTAAAATGTTAATGTACATTACAATCGCCTGTTGCTCGCCAATTGCCCGTTCTTCTCCATAGAGATCTACGCTAGAGAATGGGTAACTACAGTACTTTCACAGTTTTGACAGTGACTGGGACTGTAGCTACATTTAATTTTCATCTTTGTTTCGACAATTCTAAAGTGCCTGTAATTGGCCTATTTGAAATAAATGATTTGATTTTGATTTTTGAATCCGTCAAAGTACTTACTTACATAGATATTTTAATGCTGTTTTTCTTTTACTTGCCGTCATGATTTTTGCATCAATATAATGATATTATTTACTAGTCGTAGAAAAAATATAGGAATAGTAAAAAAAACGGCACCCGCCTTGTGACGACGGGATCAGTAAAGGGGAACGCCGGGGTTGTATGCTGTAAATGCTCATACAGTAAAGGACAATTCAAACTAGCCTTTTCGGTAGATATTATTACCCACATATCGGCCTCTTTAATGGGGTCGGCAAGTTAAAACTGATTGTAGATGGCGCGTCCACCGCAAAGACCCAATCTGACCAATGAGGTCAAACTATTTTGAAATGTAAAATGACATTGACAGATTTTCAGCCAATGACGATGTTTTGGTTCAAGCGGTGCTAGCGCCATAAGTTCCACAGTTGCCCACTCCATTGAAGTAAGTCCAATTATCTAAATTAAACACTAGTGTGGGTAGTACAAAACTGACCTTGTGTTTTGTTAGCAACATCATTGTTGACACGATCAGACCGAGAGGACTCTTACAAGTGAGCTTCATACGATTGTACTCGGAAGCTGTTGATATCGTCATAGTTCACAGTAATATGTTGCCACAATATGAGTATCCGAGTCAACGCGGCTTAAGGGGATGTCAATACCAAAATGCGCGCACACTATCTATTTGTAAAGGAGTAAACGAGAGCGGGAGAGTCACTGGGCGGCCAGGTATTAGAAAATAATGATTAAATATTGAAATAAAAAAGTGTGGATCATTTGTGAAATATGACTAGTTAGCGGTTTACGTACGAATATATTGATTTCATATTTTTAATTGCAGACCATACGTCAAAAAAATAAAGACATAGAACCGTTTAATGATGATTTTAAGACCACTCTATGCAATTATTTTCTATCGAGTAGATTTCGTCCAATTATGTATCGAGTCCGTCCACGGTCTTTGAAACAATGAGTATTAACAAATATTTTTTGATGTGCTAGAACAAATATTTTTAAAAACATTAAGGGGCTACCCTTAAACTACTTGTAGCTATTGGTTGCTGTCGAGCAAAAATGTATAGATTTTTTCATAGCATTTATATGTCATGTTTATATGCATATTGACGTACTATGTAATTATTGGGATTTCAGAATGAGTTTGCAGTCATGTACGAAACTTTGTATGTATCAAAATAAACAATAATACAAGATTATTGTGTTCTTTGTCTTATCTATATTTTACTAATTTTATTTTCAAAGTTGTTTTATTTTTATTTTATGGCGCTTTTTATATATTATTTTAAACACAAGTCTGGGCTATATTTAACGATCTCCTGAAATTAAATGTATAGTATCTTGAATCTACTTCATTTTAATCTACTCATTAATATTGCCTCTCACATAATTGTTGAAGATACTATACCAAGTGAATAAATGTTAAAATTTATAATAAATAAGCTCTCGTTAATTGCACAAAACGTAATTAACATAGGTAACTACATTAATTACTATTCAATTTAGTGGCATTTCGGAGCTAAAAAGTCAGGTTATTGTATATCTAAATTCGCTTTCTAACGAAACCATTACATATAACACACACAAACACAAAGTAAATTGGAGAAAAATCTACAAAAAAGTAGTATATAGACGATACAATTTTTGATCTGAGTACACACCAATTGAGTATTCTTACTTATAGATAGATTGTAAAAGATTAACATTGTATAGAGAACATTTAACCCTTGAATATCCATTGCGGGTTTCCGTTCAATCGGGACGTGACTCCCTGTACATGAAGACCAATGTAATACTGTTTCGAACTCACACTTCAATGTGGTCGTCGGGGACAGCTTTAACCTTCATTTTCTTAGGGTTGAGTAGTGCTGGTTTCTGCGTCCGTGTGTGCCAAACGTAGACCTTAGTGCAGTTTTCTGCCAACGGCTCCAGTTCTTCTTTGCTCGTGAAGTATTTTAGTATTTCGCTTTCCTGAAATAGAAACATGTTCATGATTAGTCAAGGTGTAATTATACTTACAGGGTGTAAACCACCTCATCACAAAGCCGTTAACCAAGCGTTCTGTACATCAAACTAAGTAACTTTACGCAACAATTATTCCTGGGAAACAACTTTTTTTTAGGGGTATAAATCATGTTTTGTGGTAGAACTTAATGTAACGCACTTAAAACATTCTGCTGATGGATGGGTTGAATAGTACGGGGGTCGTGGAGGTGTTAAAAGTCAAAATCTTACAAAAAAATCTTGTATTAAAAAAAAAACTTGTCAAAAAGTTGTAAGTTTGACCCCCCATATCTCCGTAACTAGAAGGTTCCCAGGTATGGTGTAGAACAAAAAAATGATCAAAATGATGGGGAGAACAAGTGCCTTTCGGCTTCGTGAAGAGGTGTTTTACACCCTTTATAACATGAAAACACGCTTATAATCTCCCAAGGGTTTTTGAAGACGGTAGTTCACTTATTAGAACACTAGCTGACCCACGCAACTTCATTTGCGTCACTTAAGAGAGAAAGAGCTCACAAAGGGAATAAAATTTCCTCCGTTTTTGCAACATTTCTTATTGTTGCTCCGCTCCTATTGGTCACAGCGTGATGTTATATAGCCTATAGCCTTCCTCGATAAATGGACAACACAAAAAGATTTTTGTAGTTCCTGAGATTAGCGCGTTCAACCAAACAAACAAACAAACTCTTCTGCTTTATAATATTAGTATAGATCTATATTTAACCAGTTCAGAAAAAAGGGGGCGATCTTATTGCTATCAACCGAGCACGAAAACGGAGTTTTTCACTGCTACTGAGAAATTGCTGGTGGGAAAAACCAATAACACTTTACCCGGCCCGAAAATTGAACCTAGGACTTCATATTCATCAGTCGTGCTTGCGATCACTCGACCAATGGAACCTATTTCTATAAATAGAAAAGATTTGTCTGTTTGTAACGAGTAATTTCAAAAACTACTGTACCGATTTCAAAAATTCATTCACCATTACAGTTCCACTCGTGCGAAGCCGGGACATAACGCTAGTAATCATTAATCACGGAAGATATCGCTCACTAGTATTAGACCAGAAAATATGAAGTTTTCCTAGAATAATCCGTGAATGTTTTTTCCTCAAATGCATTTCATTCATTTGGTATCTACAAATCAAACACTAACAAGGAATAAGAAATATTTTTTCATAACTCATACTCGGAAAGTAGGTCGGAAGTTGCCTGAGGAGCGGGTTGAAAGTAACACTTTTCAGCCCTAGGGAGAATCGCTTTCAACTGACAGCTGTAAAATTATAAAATAAAACTAGTTCTATTTTCCCATTTCTATTGAACCATGTTTCGACTTCTAAATTCAGTTTTAATTAAAGATTATAATTTTTACAAATAACTTAGTTATAATTAAGTTACAAATATTTCTTTAAATAACAGATTTGGGAAAAATATTTATTATGTTTTCAGAGTCGATAATGAAATATAAAAGCTGAATGGCCCGCCACAGATAAAAAAACAAAATAGACGGGAAAGCGACAATCCGATCTTAATTTTTTTTTGAGTTGTTTCGTGTTTTACCTCGGGATAAAGACATAAAGGGTGTAAAACACCTCTTAACGAATACGAAAGGCACGTGTTCTACTCGTCATTCTGATCATTTTTTTGTTCTTCACTATACCTGGGAACCTTCTAGTTACGGAGATATTGGGGGTCAAAGTTGCAAGATTTTGACAAGCTTTTTTTTAAATACCACTTTTTATCGCACGATTTTTACTTTTAATATCTCTACGACCCCCGTACTATTCAATCCATCCATCCGCACAATGCTTTGAGTGTGTTACATTGAGTTATACCACAAAACATGATTTATAACCTCAAAAAAAAAAGTGGTTTCCCAGCAATATTTTTTGCGTAAAGTTACTTAGTTTGATATACAGAATGCTTGGTTAACGGATTTGTGATGAGGTGAAATACACCCTGTATTTAGTTACTTTCACCCCTAGTGTAACAATGTACTATTAATGTTCAATTGATAAACGGCGATGTTGATTAAATTACGCTTTGAAGAGTCAGTTCTTTGAAATCTATAAAGAAATATACAACATAACTAGCTGACTCGCGCAACTTCGTCTGCGTCTCATAATTTGAGATTTAAACTATCCTATCTCTCAAGTTGGATCGAACTGCACATGGTGTGCGAATTTTATTATAATCGGTTAAGTGGTTTAGGAGTCCATTGAGGACAAACATTGTGACACGAGATTTATATATATTAAGATTATCATCAGAAGTACCTGCTTTATAATTTATTTTAATATCAATACATTATGCCGTCATTCATCGGGTGTCTATGTATGAACTACAGGATGCATCTGATAAGACTTGACATAAGTTGGCATTGAGTGAGAGCTACGTTATCGTCATTCGTCGAAGAGATAGTTATAATTGACATTGACATCCGATATTTATGAGTTATATTTTCACCAAATGTACCGGCTTATTCTAAAACTCTTACTGTTATTATAAATCGGAAACTTTGTGAGAATGGATGGATGTTTATTTGTTACTCTTTCACGCAAAAACTACTGAACATATTTGCATGAAATTTGGCACACATATAGTTTAGAACCTAGATTAACACATGAGTTACTTTTTATACTGGTATTACGATTCCGTGTAGCCGCGGGTATAGGTGTAGTCTACACTAGTTGTGCACATACGTCTATCGACGGAGTGTGTTAGTAATGTGTTCTAAATGATTGTTCAGATCAGTATAAATGAGTAAAACCGGGCGGCATAATTGCATATATAGGGTGACTGGTAATAAATGTACGATACTTAAACACGTGAGTGTGCTCATGATAACAAACAACTTTTACTACGGGACCATAGCCGAAATCGCGGGAAAAATATCAGCTGTTTAGTAAGTACATTAAGCAAACATAAATGTAATGAACAGCTGATTTGTTTTCGCGATTTCAGGTTTGGTCCCATAGTAAAAGATGTTTGTTATCATGAGCACACTCACGTGTTTAAGCTTCGTACACAAAGGTCGATGTTCACCGAGAAGATAACAGTCTGATTATCTAAAAACAGCTGTAAATGTGAAATGTTCACATACAAAAATGTGTTTTAAACAGCTGTTTTTAGATAATCGTTCGTTATCTTTATGGTGAATATGGACCTAAGGTCCGTGTTCACCGAAAAGATAACGGTCTGATTATTTAAACAACTGTTTTTAGATAAAATAAATAAATATCGCTGGACATTAACACACAGCAACACCTAGTGCCACACTAAGCAAAGCTTGTGTCGTGGACACTAGATAGTTGATATACTAGATTTATATACTTTTTTTGTTTGTAAAAACATACTTATTATACATATAAACATCCATGACTCGGAAACAAATGTCCATGCTCATCACACAAACATTTGCTCCTACCAGGATTCGAACCCAGGACCCTAAGAACGTAAGGCAGCGTCATTACCACTACGCCGTTCACGTCGTCAATCAGATAATCAGACCGTCATCTTTTTTGGTGAACATAATTATTTACCAGTCACCTATATTGGTATTTCATTCGGATCGGGTTTTGTTGTTCAACAAATAGTTGCCCGCTTCGATAGAAACGGATGTGATGGCCCAAAACAACAATACAGCGTGCCTTGCTCTCAATAACAATAGTAAGTACGTGTGCATCGACAATATTTTGAGACTGTTGCTGCCGAGTGCATTGTACTAATAGACTTAAGTGAATTCCTAGCATTCTGTAACCTCGCTTAAGCTCTATGCAATATGAATCTTTCTTACAAAGAATAGGTGATAGAATAGTAGTGTCATCTTCAAAACTACTTGTGCAACTGGAGATACAGGTTGTAACCAGACTCGTCAGGAAGCCTTCAACCAAGCATTCTACAGGGTGGTGATGACAATACGACAAAAACTAGATAGTATTATCGATTAATATAAGTTCAATGTGTAGTCGCAACGTTGGCAAAAATGGCGGAAGCTAGACCGGTAAATTCAAACCCCTCTGAAACATATTGTACTTATTCAAATTCGGCGACCCGACTGGCGTAGCGGTAGTGAAGCTGCCTTACGTTCTTAGGGTCCCGGGTTCGAATCCCGGTAGGAGCAAATGTTTGTGTGATGAGCATGGACATTTGTTTCCGAGTCATGGATGTTTATATGTATAATAAGTATGTATTTAACAAACAAAATGTATACATGTAGTATATCAACCACGACACAAGCCTTGCTTAGTGTGGCACTAGATGGCGCTGTGTGTAATGTCCAGCGATATTTATTTTATTTACTTATTTATTTTTATTCATAATTGTGTGATAGTAAAATAGGATACTAGCTACTAATAATAATTAGGTTAGTTCGGTGCTAAGCTGACAGTCTAGTAGTTATACCTAATGGGATTTGGTGAAGGCCGTAAACTAAATAGCGTTAAGCCGATATCCAATTATGTACGAGTTGTTTAATTAAATTCTTCACAATGAAACATAATAATCGAAACTATAAAATTAAGACGTTTTCTGCATCTCATTATTTTTTATCGGCTGTTAAAACAATTAGTTTAATCTAATACATTTAAACGAGCCATTCTCGTATTATACTAATATTATAAAGCTGAAGAGTTTGTTTGTCTGTTTGATCGCGCTAATCTCAGGAACTACTGTTCGAATTGAAAAAATATTTTTGTGTTGGATAGTCCATGTATCGAGGAAGGCTTATAACATCACGGTACGACCTATAGGATCGGAGCATAAATGAAAAATGTTACAAAAACGGTATTTTTTTTCGTTTTTGTGAGCTTTTTCTCTCATAAATACGTGACGCAGACGAAGTTGCGTGGGTCAGCTAGTAATAAAGGGTGTAAAACACCTCTTATCGAATCCGAACGACACTTATTCTCCCCGTCATTGCGATCATTTTTTTGGTCTATACCATACCTTCTACTTACGGAGATATTGGGGGTCAAAGTTCCAACTTTTTGACAAAGTTTTTTTTAAATACAAGTTTTTATTGTAAGATTTTTTCTTTAAGCAACTCTACGAGCCCCGTATACATCCATCAGCACAATGTTTTGTGTGCGTCACATTGAGTTCTACCACAAAAAGTGATTTTTCACCCAAAAAAAAAATCGTTTCCCAGCAATAATTTTTGAGAATTCTTGGTTGACGGCTTCGTGATAAGGCGGTTTACACCCTGTATATGGTGACTGGTAATTAGTGTACGAAACTTAAACACGTGACACGCGTTACCATAATCGCGAAAAAACCAGTTCTTCAGTACCTACTTTTTTACTAGTTGAATGTACTGAACCAGCGGATTTCTTTTCGCGATTTCAGGTTTGGTCCACTAGTAAAAGTTGTTTGTTATTAATAGCACAATCACGTGGTTAAGTATCGTACACTAATTACCAGGTTATTTACTCTATGCCAGTCACCTTATATATAATCTGAATCTGCAACGATTTTCATGAAATTTAGTATGCGGGGGCGATTAATAGACCCGCCACGAGACGCTATAATTTTTGTAAACAAAGAATTTCTACCAAGTTACTTACCGACGATTCAATCAACAACAAATAATTCCAAATTCAAACAACTCAAATTATCATACGTGTAATACGAAACTAACGAGCAAATTCACTAGGTCGGGTTATATTTTGGCGATGTAAACCGCTGTCGTCTAATGTTTTTTGGAATTGGAACGCTTCTGACATAATAGAACGTCAACATTTGGGCCGCCATTTTGAAGTAAGTTCACGCTTACGCTGTCATCTTTTTATTTGATCCAAAGGTTGCGAACCCGATAATGTGTGTTTACAAAATTTATAGCTTCTCGTGGCGGGGACTATAGCAAGGTTCCATTTTTAGAAGACTTCGTTTACCAACAAAAAAAACCAGCAAACTTCAGCAAAGCTCGGTCATCCAGGGTAATCTATATACAGGGTGTATTTCACCTCATCACAAAGCCGTTAACCAAGCATTCTGTATATCAAACTAAGTAACTTTACGCAAAAAATATTGCTGGGCAACAACTTTTTTTTTAGGTTATAAATTTTGTTTTGTGGTATAACTCAATGTAACCCACTCAAAACATTATGCGGATAGATGTATTGAATAGTACGGGGGTCATAGAGATATTTCAAGTAAAAATCATGCGATAAAAAGCGGTATTTAAAAAAAAAACTTGTCAAAATCTTGCAACTTTGACCCCCAATATCTCCATAACTAGAAGGTTCCCAGGTAAAGTATAGAACAAAAAAAAATATCAGAATGACGGGGAGAACAAGTGCCTTTCGTATTCGTTAAGAGGTGTTTTACACCCTATATGGATAAAGTTAGCCTATTCAAAGAAAGAAAAAAATATAAAGATCAAACGAAAACCGTACCTAGTAATATTTCAGTTATCGCCAAGCACAAATTTCACAGAAGAAATCCGATAGGCGATATTGATTTTCCCTTGAAGGGGAAAACAGAATTGTGATATTTTTTTATCGCACAGAGAGAAGAGTGGAAGGCTTTTGACCAGCAGTAGGACATATGTGTTTTTATAGTTATTTTACCGACGTCGTGAAGGTATTTGAAGAGAATTTATGAAAAGTGAAAATGTTGGAACTTTGACCCCAATATCGCCGTAACTAGAAGGTATCGGTAACAAAAAAATATCGTACTGACGGGGACAACAAGTGCCTTCCGGCTTCGATAAGGGATACTTTAACACCCATTATTTGTGTATCATCAATTCAAGTGGTGATTTGTAATCTCTAAGAGCTTACGCTAAATGTTACGCACACTCAACAAGTATTCATTGGGTGTCACTTTAGTGTAAATTAAAACATGTATCAGTGGTACTACTGATCACTATCACTGCATATTATAAAACAAAGTCTCCTGCCGCGTCTGTCTTTCTTTTTGTGATAAACTCAAAAACTTCTGCAACTATTTTCATACTGTTTTCACCAATGGATAGAGTGGTTCTTGACGTAGGTTTTAGTAATAATTCGTGCGCGGTAACGCAGGCGAAGCCGCGGACATCAGCTAGTCTATTATAATTTTATCACACACAGTGGCAACACTTCAATGGTGTAAAAGAGCAGGCCACGTCTACACAGCCACCTCATCACGAAGCCGTCAACCAACCATTCTGTATATCACACTAACTTTACGCAAACAATATTTCTGGGAAACGACTTTTTTTATTTTGGTGTGAAAAATCACGTTTTGTGGTAGAACTTAATGTAACGCACTCAAAACATTGTGCTGATTAATATATCGAACAGTACGGGGTCCATGGGGTATTTAAAGTAAATATCTTACAATAAAAACTTGTATAAAAAACAGTTGTCAAAAAGTTGTAACTTTGACCCCCAATATCTTCTTAACTAGAAGGTTCCCAGCTATGGTGTAGATCAAAAAAAAAATTCGGAATGACAACGAGAACAAGTGCCATTCGGCTTCGTTAAGAGGTGTTTTACACCCTTTATTACGAGTAATTCAAATGTGGCAGCATGGTCAAGCGCACATCAGTTACAATTTGTCTAGGAGACCTTTATTTTCGCAGCTGTAAAGATTTTTGTAATGTTCGGTGGTGTGTGTTTCCACGGTCTTTTGGTCGATTGTACAACAAAAGAGTTTGGAACACAGCCTAAAGGAATCAACTTCAACAACTAAGTTTTCTTTTTAATTTAAAATAGACAAGAACAATGTTTACCTAATGATGAACTAACCTGAAATCCAGACTGCACTTTTCTGGAGAATTTAGCCTCTGGATGATCCAAGAACAAGGTGGCGTTGATGGCAAACCCTGCCATGTCGATGGGGAATGGTCTGTAGGGTTTCCAATATGCGTTGTAACCGCTCACTTTTCCATCGGTGACTAGGGGCATCTCGACTCTCATGCCACCCACTATACCGACCGGCCACACGCCGACTTTCTTTATTTTCCGCATCTGGAAATTATTAAAAAATAACTTATCAAAAGACTGGGCGAGTTAAACTTCTAGCATCAACTAGCATGGATCAGGACAGTTGGGCAAGAATGGTCGTACAGTGGCCTGTAGACGGGAACCACAACTGAGCCAGGTCTAAGAATCGCTGACGTGACGAATTAGGGCGCTTTCAATTTAGACGTTTGGTGTCGGACCGCTGCGTTGCCGAAGCGCCGGCCGCTTTCAAATAAGACGGTCGATGTCGGACTGCTGCCGCACGGCAGCACCGCAGTAATCCGAAACAAAACGTCTAAATTGAAAGCGCCCTTAAGGCGGAGGTTTCTTGAAAACGGTCCAAAAGGCGGTTTTTAAAAGCAGTGTATATCTAAAACTAAATAATTTCGACAAATAAAAAAAAAATATTTTGAAGTCCTTTTTGCATACACTGATGGAACTCAAAACATAATTTGACAAACTTTAATGCACCAAAAAAATCTTCAAACATACCTCTTAATTTTCTTTTAAAGCAGTTCAGCCATTTATTGACAATGATAATTATAATATAAAATATAACATAAAATTTCAAATGCTAAACTACATCTACTGATGGATTAATTATTATTAAATAGTTAAGATCTAGTTTTAAATCGATCGAAAATACTCATTTCGCACTATTCGGCCCGCAGTGACTGAAGTAACAACCACTTTGTAGTGCAAGCTAATTAGAACTTTATTCTAACAGAATTTCAAACGAAGTTTGAACTACCACAAATAGAGTTGCTTATTTAGCTGATGTCGTCGCCTTAAGACTCGATTCCAACAGATCGACCGAAGGAAGCAAGACAAGGAAGATTTTAAAAGTATGAGGGAGGATTTCGTCAACAAGTGGAACAGAACAACAGTCATGTTTAGCTAGCCCAGTAGAATTGTATCGTTGGTGGTTTTTTGATCCCTCAGCTTTTAGAGGAAACAAAAACGGTATTTAAAGTCGAGCCAACGACTTTCAAATCTAGATCGTTAGCTCCCATGTCTTACCCAGTTCAAATGGCAACTGACACTGTTATTTCTCTGCGGCTACCTAGCTAGCTAGGATAGAAATGATTGAGATATTTTTCATGATAAATATTGTGGTAAGAATATTTTTGACCAAGGTTACCGACGTAGTTCGAAAAATTGCCAAACTTAAGTGGCAGTGGGCAGAGCACATTGCTCGCGGAACGGATCACCGATGGGGCCAAAAAGTTCTGGAGTGGCGACCGCGAACCGGAAGACGTTGCGTTGGAAGACCTCCCACTAGGTGGACCGATGACCTGGAGAAGGTTGCGGAAGTCCACTGAATGAGAGTCGCACGGGACCTATCAATGTGGTCCACACTTGGGGGGAGGCCTCTGTCCAGCAGTGGACGTCTTTCGGCTAAAATGATGATGATGAATATTTTTGTCATTGTTATTGATCGTTTATTCAGAACGTTGGGCCACAAAACGTATGAATGCAAGGCTGAGATGAGAATCCTAAGGAGGACGTGTGGAGTATCGCGAATGGATGAAATTGAGTACGTAAGAGGAAGTCTGAAAATGGCGACGGTGACTGAAAAGTTGTGTGGTATACAGTTATAGTGGTGGAATGTAGGTAAGTGGCTATAAGAGTAGAGGAAGACTAAAGAAACGATGGATGGACTATGTGAAGGATTATCTGGCTACAAAAGGAGGTAACTGCTGAGATGACGAGCAATGGAGAAAAAATGGAAGAAGACATGCTGCGTTAACCCCAAATTAAATTCAAGATCTTAATAGGTATTACGATCTTGAATTTAATGAATGAATGATACATTTATTTGCAAGAATATAGGTAGTTAAGATAACCCAACTAACAATTTTCTCTTGTAGATGTGCTGATTTAAGAACTAAGGTGTTACAACTGACTTACATGTGTCTTGACTATGACAGAACATCTTATAAAAGCATGATTCAAGACGTTTTGTACTTAAAGAGTACTAACACTTAGTACGTGCTCTTATAGATGTATATAAAGAATCGTTGTAACACATCTATCAGTACAGTTGTCTTACAAGCGCATTTTTACAGAGCAATTGCTCTTGAATATTATTTACACTTAAAAAAGCATCTTAAAAGTACATTCTTTCTTAGTAGAGTCTGCATTGAGTGGTTTATAACACTTATGATCTTAATAAACTTTTGCATAAAACTACTATGAAACCAACTCGTTCTAAGTGTAAATTGTCTTCTCTGAGTCAAATTAAAGAGAAAGCGAATAATAGTAGAGCTCTATCAGACTATTTGGTCTTATGGAAGACTTGTGAACACTTTACTAAGAATGTCGGCCATTATATTCATGTAAACAACGCTAAGTGTTTGTAACACTAACAGTTAACTATGGAGTTTGAAAAATGGAAACATGGACATAAAAATGGACATATAATATACTGATGCATATTTGTCTCATCTAATATTACACCTACCACAAAATGGTAATTTGTAAGCCATGGTTTTAAAAGGAACCCTAAATTTATTAAATGGCTGCAAGTAGTTCTTTTATGTAAGAGCTCAATAAGTTCAAAAGGCTTAAAATTAACTTAAGTAGTGTGAAATAAGACATTTTAGTATTAAAGTTATCTTAGAGAAGAGTAATTGGTCTTATAAATCTGTAATGGCGTCAGTTTTTATTTTTATAATAAGTTAATATGTTTTTACTAATATTCTAAATACATAATTAAGTGGGCCTGTGAAAAAATTCTACTTTATTCCACAAAACATTCGAAGAAATGTACACCGCAAGTCATTTAAGTTCATAGACACATAATTATCAAGCAAATGAACTAAATGGTTACAAGAAATAAAAATACTACTAATACAAATAATACAAGTTGACAGTTAAACTTGTTTTTTTTTATTTCAACAGCACTCGCGCACACACTTTCGGTTGTTGTGATAAATATTCCGTTATTGAGCTTCCAGAGAGCAATATAAGGGGAATTACACTTGCAAGTGCAGTCCTAAGAGTGCTCTAAGTCTATTTTCCCTCAAACCATGCTGTTATAAGACCATCATAAGTTATTTTGGTCTTACAACAGCAGTAACAAGATTATTGTTAGTGTAAAGTAATCTTCAATAAGAGCGTTATTAGTTGACTGTAAGTGAGAATTCTCTTATAAAGTGCGCCTAAATCGACACTTACAGTTGTCTGTAAGTATGCTAAAAGAGTAAAAATTATTGGTCTTAGGACACTTGTAAGTTAAAATTTTGCTAGTTGGGAAGTTCTTAATATTTAAGGGTTTCTCTTCTTCGGTCGCCTAAAGAAGGTATTAAATAGCCTTCTTTCAGGTGGGAACAAGGTCCGCGCTCTCAATGGTTGGGTCATGCCGGTTTTAATGTACTCTTTCGGCATACTCAAATGGACTCAGACCGAGCTCGACGCTCTGGATAGAAGAGTCACTGTTGACCGAAAACCGGATGTATCACCCGCGATAATTGGTGATGAGACTGTACATCCCGCGGAAGTGCGGGGGTCGAGGCTTTTTAAACGCGAAGACCCTCCACAATTTGGGGTGAACGCAGCATGATACGTCTGAAAATCGTGATTCACGCATTTGAATTTGAAGAAAGCAGTGAGCAAAATATATTTAACAATGGTTGCTGCCCGTGGGACTTCCATGAATCATTTATTTATTTTTAGCTTTAATCTATGTTAAGAGTAGATAAGATAACGTAGTAAATATTCAAGTGTATGAAGTCCAAACTTAGTATCACACTAATATTATTAAAGCGAAAGTTTGTATGTGTATGTATGTTACTCTTTCACGCCTAAACTGCAAAACGGATTTGTATGGAATTTAGCACACAGATAGTTTATAATCTGGACCGCGGGCAGAAACTAAGTAAAATATTATTGCGATTAATCTGCCGTCACAACTTCATGTTATCTAAGTTGAGTTTGGTCGGTTGCCTGTAATTATCAACAAAGGCTTAAAGTTACCGCATGCATTTTTACGTCACAATCATATTGGTTAGAACAATTTGTTTGAAACGGCCTTTCGCTCACCAACTCTCAAATTCTTTCGTAACTACAATTAAGTGTAGGCTTAAAGTCTTTACAGCTTTTCACGAGTTGAAAGATAATAAAGAGTGTAAAACACCTCTTAACGAATCCGAAAGGCACTCGTTCTCCCCATCATTGCGATCTTTTTTTTGTTCTACCTACACCATACCTGGGAACCCGCTAGTTACGGAGATATTGGGGGTCAAAGTTTGGAGCCAACTTTTTGACAAGTTTTTTTTAATACAAGTTTTTACTGAAAGATTTTTATGTCAAACACGTCTATGACCCCGTACTATGCAATCCATCCATCAGCACAATGTTTTTAAGTGCGATACATTAAGTTCTAAGGCTTCGTGATGAGGTGGTTTACATCCTGTAAGGGTGGTTTACATCCTGTAAGGCCACATCACGAAGATTTAGATTAAAAAAAAACTAAAAACATACACATATAATGTTTGTACATTATTTTATTACTTATACAGTGTGTCCGGGCATGGACTAGCGATATTCTAAATACTTAAATATAAACTATTTTAAAGCACAATTACACTCTAGGCTTGGGTCCAATGCACTTCCCCGCTATGTAGCAGCCATTTTGTTTTTTTTGTTGAAATATGCTCTATGCGAGTACAAAAAATATCATTTATCTCAAAGTTTTAGTCATACTGAGATAAAAATAGGCTTATTCGAAAGGCAATAATATTGTCTACCATCTGCATTACAAAACAATGTGTTCACAATTCCATAACTTTTGAAAAAAAATGTGAAAGTCGAAAAAAAAAAAGAATAATTATGCAATTCAACCAATAATTGTTAATTACTACAAAAACATACCCGACAACTTTTTTATTTTTTTTACTAGATCGACAGATTTTGAGCTAATCTACAATACAACATAAAATTCACAACTGTATGTCTAATACTTTAAGAGTTATTGTTGTTTGAACATAGCGTATGCGCAAGCACAAAAGGCCTTTGTTAACCGCTAGAGTGACATTTATGGCATTCACTGCATTCCATCCGAGAACAGGTCAGAAATACTGTTCGTTACTACCGTGAGTGAGCGAGATAGAACGTATTAGTCCACTACCTGGAACAAAATCACAGTTTTAAGGACAAATGATTAGTTGGGTTAGTTATCCCTCGCCCTGCGTTGTGATCGCTACTTTCACTTACCGTCCGTACTGTTTACGTGCTGCGTTAGTGTTTTGTATTTAAAAGTGTCATAAAGTATGGCACAGCGTCAATATTCATCGCAACATATTGCTGACATACACTTCGTGTATGGCTTTTGCAATGGAAGTGCAAATCTGGCTGTACAAGAATATCGACGAAGGTGGCCTAACAGGCCTACACCGAGTCGCCAAACTTTTATCGACGTGCATTCAAGATTAGCGGAAAGAGGTATTCAAAGACCTTTTAATGAACGCGATCGCTTGGTATCGCCCGAAGATGAAGAAGAAGTGCTTAGACTAATAACCAATGATCCTAGACTAAGCGTTAGACGGATTGCAGTGCAACTTCAAATGTCTAAGTGGCATGTATGGAGAATTTTGAAGAGAGAAGGATTACACCCTTATCATTTTCGACGGGTTCAAGACGTGATCGAACCAGATCTTGCTGCGAGATCTGTGTTTTGTTCGTGGATAAATAGAAATTTGAGAGAAAACCGTATTTTTTTACAAAGAATACTGTGGACTGATGAAGCCAAATTTACAAGAGCTGGGATTACAAACCACAGAAACGACCATCTCTGGTGCTCCGCAAATCCAAGGGCGGTGCGCCCAAGCTCATTTCAACATGAATTTTCAGTAAATGTGTGGGCTGGCATAATCAACGATAGACTGATAGGGCCATTGGAATTGCCACCTACATTAAACGGCGCTAGATTTTTAGAATTCTTAGAGACACAGTTTGCGGACAGCCTCATGGACCTACCTCTATCATACCGTAGGCGTATGTAGTTCCAGCTCGATGGTGCACCCGCGCATTTTTCTCGAGCAGTGAGAGAATATTTAAATAATAATCTGTCGCCGTGGATCGGTCGTGGTGGTGTAGTAGCGTGGCCGCCTCGCTCACCCGATTTGACACCCTTAGATTATTTTTTGTGGGGTCATATGAAACAAAAAAGTATACGCTACAGTTCCAAACACCAGGGAAGAACTCGTCGCAAAAATTATGGCAGCCGCCGAAGAAATTAGATCCGATTTGGATTTAATTAGGCGCTCATCAACCCAGGTGGCACAGAGAGCCGTAGTGTGTCTACAAGCTGGAGGTAGCCACTTTGAGCAACTGCTTTAGATATTTTAATCGTAGTTTAATATTGGAAAAAAACTTTAAATAAAATTCAATATGAATGTTATGTGTTTTTAATGATTTCCTGTTTAGGGTTCCGACAAAGGCCTTTTGTGCTTGCGCATACGCTATGTTCAAACAACAATAATTCTTAAAGTATTAGACATACAGTTGTGAATTTTATGTTGTATTGTAGATTAGTTCAAAATCTGTCGATCTAGTACAAAAAATAAAAAAAAATTCGGGTATGTTTTTGTAGTAATTAACAATTATTGGTTAAATTGCATAATTTTTCTTTTCTTTTTTCGACTTTCACATTTTTTTTCGAAAGTTATGGAATTGTGAACACATTGTTTTGTAATGCAGATGGTAGACAATATTATTGCCTTTCGAATAAGCCTATTTTTATCTCAGTATGACTAAAACTTTGAGATATGTGATATTTTTTGTTCTCGCATAGAGCATATTTCAACAAAAAAAACAAAATGGCTGCCACATAGCGGGGAAGTATATTGGACCCAAGCCTAGAGTGTAATTGTACTTTAAAATAGTTTATATTTAAGTATTTAGAATATCGCTAGTCCATGTCCGGACACACTGTATATATTTTCAACCGACTTCCAAAAAGAGGAGGTTATCAATTCGTCAGAACTTGCGACTGGGTGAACCGATTTTGATGAATCTTTTTTTATTTGAAAGCTGGTGCTTGTCGTTTGGTCCCATTTTAATTTGCTGAAGATCTGATGCTGATCTTCCGAGATACACAATGGAACTCTTCAAAAATAGACGGCAAATCTGCAGTAATTGCTGCAATCGCTTGTAGGTTTATTGTTCATACTACATCATGACGTAACATCACGCCTGTATGCTCTGAGGGGGTACGCACATGTGCAAAATACACCCAGATTTCGAAAATGTTTGTTACCTCAGAACTTTCGACTGGGTGAACCGATTTTGATGGTTCTTTTTTTATTTGAAAGCTGGTACTTTCTGTGGGGTCTCATAATCATCAAATCAGTATCTGATGATGGGATTCTGGAGAAATAGAGAGAACTCTTCACATTTTATAGGCACACTAGAAGGGATTTGGGTAGTTTTAGGAAGTGTACTTTTTCGAAGTGATCCCATTTCAATTTGATGAAGATCTGATAAAGAACTTCGGAGATATGCAATGGAACTCCTCAATAAATGATAACAAATGTACTGGGATTGCCGAAATCTCATATCTGTCTACTGTTTACATCAGTTCATAACTTAAAATCACGCCTTGAAGGGGTAAGCACATGTGAACCACTAAAAAGCGAAAAATAAAAACTTTTTTACAAAAAATAAAACCGACTTCAGAGAAAACAAAAAAGTGAAAAATAACTTCAGAAAAAACGCTTCAGTAGTCGGTGACAAAAAAAACTAAATCAATCAAACAAAGATCACCGACTTCTGAAGCGTTTTTTCTGAAGTTATTTTTCACTTTTTTGTTTTCTCTGAAGTCGGTTTTATTTTTTGTAAAAAAGTTTTTATTCTTTATATGGTACCCGCGTATTTAACCCGCGGATTACTCGGGGTCCGCAATAAGGGTGAAAAGTGGTAGAATGTCGGTCAACTCAGTAGCACATAGGTCCACCATCCTCTAGTCATATGTAGGGGGTGTCCATAATTACGTGAGGCAATTTAGGTGATTTTCTTACAGGTGAAAAAAAACATACGTAGGTACGTGATATTTGCCGAGACTCCTTCCGCCTTTCCCTCGTGATATTTAGTGAAATTAGACTCCACGTATTTAATGGACGCCCCCCTACAGAGAAAGGATTTGTATCTCTCTGTTTTCAGGTTCTGGTTAAATGTTATTTATCAACACAAAATATTGTGAATTTAGGTACTTAAGTACCTAAATTTTCACTACAGTATTTTTGTATGGTGTTCTATTTTTAGTAGGGAAAAAAGATAGAACACTATGTGTTATCGCAGAACCCATTACAATAATACACGTAGAAACATCGATAAAGAGCATGAATAAAACATTGTTATTATACAGCTTCCTTACTGATCATTCCGTTCGAATGATTTTATGTTGCTATATAAGTTTTATTGATACTGTTATAGCGAAAACATCGGCTGTTCATCACTCACAGTTTATTGCCCGCATTATGAATAAAGAAATGTTGACAATGAAATATATAACCAATTGATACAAGTCATTATCTGACTGAAATTGGGCCAAACGAAATGGAACAGTTTATTAAGTAGGGCTGTCTAAAGAGAGTGGTGATAGACGCGCCCACATCAGCATGAAACTTACGGCAATACTAGATTGTGCTTGCGGCTTCGCCCGCATGAGGATCGTTCGGGCTAAAATGTATTATTCCAGCCCCCTTATTCACAACACTTCGATTCGCTTCCGATTCGGGAAGTCGTATGTCTATCTTGGTCGTTTTTGTAATGCCAGAAGAAGACAGATATACGAGTTGTCGAATCGGAAACGAGTCGAACGTTTGTGAATACGGGGGCTGATCTCTCTCTCAAAATTAGGTAATTGAATTAAAACACATTTGGGGTGTCTGAGGTTTTGCGCATTTAACGTTATACGTTGTATAAGTAAGTTTCATCATGAAACCCGATTAGGACACGGCAACATAATAGATTGGACAAAAAAGCAGTGACGACGAAGAAAAGTGGACACGTGCGGGAATCGACCAATCTCATTGGTTAATGAAATCCATATCGCGTGTCTCGTCTCTTCATTGGCCCTCTTTGGTGGATTCCGGGCCTTACTCATTGTTGGTAAACAATCGGCAATTAACTTAACGTTAAGGTGGCTATTTCTAAGTTAATTAAAACGCATGTTAACAAAGAACGATAGATTTTAAGGGTCAATTCACACCGAGACGCGACGCAACGCGACGCTGCGCGCATATTTGAATAGAGTGACTCAAAATATAACTTTATTTAAGAACTGCACGAAAAGATATTTCATTGCAATGTGTAACGCTATGCGTTGTGTACTGACGCGCCGCGTGTGAACTAACGCTAAGTTTAAACACTATCTAATCTGTTACTACAAATTAATGTATTACATAATATTTTAAATAAGATAACGCTTATCAAAAACGTAGTAGGTACCCACATGATGGTGGAACTTACTTCAACCGGTATAGATTAATAGGATAACAACATTTAATTTTTTATAGTACTTATAATGATTAACTAGAAAAAAAAAAACGATTGGAATAATAACGTACTCGAATATATACCAGTAAATATTATACAGTGTGTTACACAAACAAATACCTCAAGGGTTTGCTTAAGAAGACCATTTTTTATGGAATGACAAAAAAAAAATTGTGAGACATTTTTGTCTTACTGTCTGTATGTCTGTTCCGGCAAGTCTCCGAAACGGCTGGACCGATTTTGACGGGACTTTACTGGCAATCAGCTGATGTTTTAAGAAGTAATTAAAGCTACTTTTATTCAATATTAAGAATTAGATTCCATGAAAAAAATAAAACCCTTGAAATTGGTAACAAAATCCGATTAAAAAACGGAAGTAATATTTTTTTATAATATTTCCAAGCAGCACAGATCGCGGTCAACAGCTGGTCATACATGTATTTGGATCGAGGACGTATTAAAATTTTCAGCAGCTGATAACATATGTGATGGTCTGTGGTAGCAAAGTCTTAAGAGGGCCGCGGAGCATGTAGTTCATACAAACGTAATGCCAAAACACTGATTTAAACAAGAGAGTTTTATATAGAAAGGAGACAATTTTTTTTGTTCGACGATTAGTTTCCCACATAAATTCTAGCATATTATAATGAAACTTACATTGATTTCTTCCTTATAACCTCTAGATTCCAGTGGTTTAATTAGTTTAGCATTGTCTAACCGGAATAAATGCGAAAAATCTGCAAAAACACTTACGAAAACCAAAATAAACAGAAAAAGTAAATGTCAAAATAATGAAGTTGTCTGTCAATCACAAAAAAAGTGGGTTTATAACGTTTCATGCCACGTTGATTGTTTAAACCACCTATGCGATTTTAGTGTAAACCTATAAAAATGGCATTAAAAATGCTCATAGTTTAATAATATTTATTTTTATATTCTTTCTGATTCTATAATAATTATATAGCACATATGATTTCCAACGGATAGGTACCGTACTTTTTTTAGTAAACAGAAAAACGCCCCTATTCACGTAAGTATTTGCTGTCAAATGACATTGACCACAACAAGAATGATTTGACTCGCAAAAAAATATCATAACATAGCTTATTTATTATGATTTTAAGATTCCGTTTTCATTTCTACGTAATATTTCCTTTAAAACCATAGTAAAATGGTTACTTTTTTTTGGTGTTATTATGAATAATAAATGCAACGACCAGGTGGGCCCAAAAAAAACTATCTCCTTTTAGATTCCTCATATCTCGTCTTCATAATATCATTGTCGTTTCAAAATATATATTTGGGAACGTAGATATTTTGTAATACAATCGAAAAAAAAACACACTACTTACCATAAGAATATGTTTGATATAAAAATTATTTTGGAATTACTTTTGTATGAACGACGCATGCTTACCCGCGCCGGTGGCCCCTTAAGTATGACTATACCCAATTCTGTTACACGCTGTATATAGGGTGTAAAACACCTCTTGACGAAGCCGAAATGCAATTATTCTCCCCATCACTGCGATCATTTTTTTGGTCTACACCATACCTGGGAACCTTCGAGTTACGGAGATATGGGGGGTCAAAGTTACAACTTTTTGATAAGTTTTTTTTTTTAAATACAAGTTTTTTTTGTAGCATTTTGACTTTTAACACCTCCATAACCCCGTACTATTCAATCCATCCATCAGCATATTGTTTTAAGTGCGTTACATTGTGTTCTACCACAAAACATGATTTATAACCTCAAAATAAAAAGTTGTTTCCCAGTAATAATTTTTGCGTAAAGTTACTTAGTTTGATGTACAGAATGCTTGGATAACGGCTTTGTGATGAGGTGGTTTACACCCTGTATGTAGGTAGGCAGGTAATGTGTATAGGTGACAATGTTATCATGTCTTGATAACATATTCACCTATTGACCTGCCTACCTGACCCAGGTTTTACTTTCAATAAAATATCTCATATCCATATCAGTATAAGGGTCTTTGACATTTATCTAAGTACGTAATCTTATGTAAAACCTAGGTCAATATAGTATTGCAAACGGGGCTTCCATTCATTACGTAAGGTCATTTTGATTATCAACCCCTTCTACACCCTTGGTGCGATGTCGTGAGATTTGATTTGACCCCCTTAATATCACGTGAGATTTATCATAATGTCTAAATACTTAAATCTATGCTCGATTGCGTTGGATTTTTTTAAAAGTATTAGTTGTATATATTTTTTTATAAGTAAGTACTTCAACCTAATTTTCACAAAATTTTCTTGAGGGGGAAAAATACGTGATATTTGCCAAGAGCCCCTCACTCTCGTGAGATTGGGTGAGATTCGGGTCGAAACGCTACAGTTCCATGCTCAATCAAACACCTTAAATTGACCCTAAAACCATATGAATTAGGGTGATTAATTTATTAAAACTAACAATGGCGTAAACATGATTTCATTCTATTTATTTATTGAAACGCAACGAAAAGCGTTCGCGATCCCAGTCAACCCTAGAATGCTTCAAACATTTACTACGCCATCAATTTTCTCTCGAATGTCTTCAGTTATCAAGTTTTATCTATTTGTATATATTGGCTTACGAAACGAACGGGGACGTCGGAACTCCCGATACTTGCTCGGGTTAGAAGGAAATGATAAGATAGTGTCGATGACCCCAGTCGCTAAATGGCTATAGGTTGGCTAATTTTAGATGTATTGAATTGGATCACTTATTGTTCAAACAACATTATCTTGACAAGTAAACTTTAGATTGTATTGTGATCATTTTTAGTCAGTCATATTGCCAGCTTTAGAAACATAAAATTATGATGACAAAAAGTTCCTTTTTTAATGGTTTCACGAATGGTTAAAAACAAATAAGCAAATCTCACATTCCTAAGTGTAGAATGCATGAATTTCAGTCACGTCCATACACAAACCTAGCCGACAATATGAAATTCTATTTTTATCAACAAAAATCCAAAACCGCAATTCCTCAGTTGAAACAACAAATGATGGTTACCTGACTACATAGCGTCACGCAGGAAGATAGTGTTACCTTACCACTTGCCTGTTTACAATTACCTTGATATTGTTTTCTGTTTATAAATAACATCAAAACGTTCATATTGCTAAGAGTACATAGTACATACGCATGCATACTATGTGGAGTGCCGCTCTACATGATTCGCCCTCTGACAACAAATCTATCAGACTGCGTTTTAGGAAACACTTAATTTAAAACAGTGAAAGAATGACATAGAAAAAACCTCGTGGTTACACAATAACAGCCCCACGGGTCTATGTGATGCTTGAAACACCGTCAGCCTTAGTGTCTTGAAAATCATGTTAAGCAGTCCATCCCGACTGTCAATCTGTGATAAGCCCCAAAGAGTCGTCGTCAGACTCCAGAACCCAGGTAACCCTGGGTTGTGGTGGTCAGATAGGCAGTTGCTAAAATACTGATATTCATTAGATTCTGATGATAGCCGACAGCAAAATAGTTGAGACAAACCTAGGCGGATGAAGTAGTTAGCATTGAATACGTTACAGATTATGAATAAAACGAAGCGTTGAAAATTCGATTCTTAATAACGTAACGTGAATCGTTTCGGTGCAATTTTGAATGCAACCGCGACCGCCGCAAATTACGTAATCGGTTACGCTCGCAATTTTATGATAAGGTATTATTTAAAACAGGAAAATAATAATATGTAATTACTAATTAGCTATTAAAAATGTAGTGGGTTGATTATGAATTTATCCGGATCTGTGTCTAATATGTGTAAATTTTCGGTTTTTATAATTTAAAGACCGTAAAACTAATGATGATCACAAAAACATGGCCATGATTAAAAGCCTGCCATGGCCCACTGCAGGGTAAGCCGTCAGGGGGCCATCCTACTATACAGCTCATACATACATAAACGTCCGTTTATTTATAATTTCAAATTCTGAATGCAAATTAAAGCAAGTTTAGGTGCCTAACCAACATAATGCGCGGTACCTATCTAAAACAATCATTTTTTTTTCATTTCCGTTTTTCGGTTGGCTAATCTCCGAAACGGCTGGACCGATTTTGACGGGGCTTTTACTGGCTGCTGTTTAAGAAGTACTTAACTCAGACTACTTTTATTGACGTGATATCGTCTTCTACATCGATAAATACCGGCTGCACACACGAAAGTGTCATACCGTTTCGCGCGCCAGTCGATCAACGCCCAGCCCAAACCCTTGGACCAAGTAAGCAGAAATTTTGCACAGTAGTTCCCTTTATAATGTAGACAAGGAATGAGGAAGGAATTATCGAAAATCAACCCCTAAGGAAGTTAAATAATTGATGAAAGTTTGTATGAAAGCCCGTCAGATTTAAAGTTTGGATCTTAAAATTTTGTGTTAGGGTGACGATTGAAAATTAATTTATACGTGACTTAGCGTTATTTATAATTCCACTTCCAAAGGTTTAAAAAGGGGATGACGTTGTGTCCTTAAATCCTTAAATTTTAAAGCAAAGATCCCAATATTTATTATATATGCGTAAGTTTGGTTGGAGCCGTTGGAGGCTAACGCAATGCCGCCATGGGATCGGGAGGCGATAGTTCTCGCGCGCCTACACGAATGGCGCGCGGAGGTACTACGCCGGGGGGAAACTCCACTGCCGCGGCAAATTGCCGCACAGCGGACCGACCTCCGGCGCGATCTCATGGCGACATGGAGAGAGCGACTGCCGCAACCCCGCAGGGCACGCCACAATAGTGGCGTTGAGTCCCCTCTTTGAGGAGTGGCAAGAGAGGCGCCACGGCGTCCTCACCTTCCGCCTGACGCAGGTCCTCAGCGGACACGGATGTTTCGGGAGGTACCTGCACCAAATCGGGCGGGAGGAAACGCCCGGGTGTCTCCACTGCGAGGATCGACCGAAGGACACGGTGGAGCACACGGTGGAAGTCTGTCCTGCGTGGGCGGAGCACCGCCGTGTCCTCGTAGCGGCGAGCGGCGGCGGCGACCTCTCGCGTCCGGCCCTGGATCAATCCATGGTCCGGAGCGAGACGGAATGGGAATCCGTCACCTCCTTCTGCGAAGCAGTCATGCTAGCGAAGGAGGTGGCGGAACGAGAGAGAGAGAGCGTCTCTTCCCGGCCACCGCGGGAGACGCACCGGGCGTCGGGGGCCACGTGGTGGCTACCGGCCACCGTAGATGCGGGTCTGGGGACGGTTGGCTATGGGCTAGCTAGCCGTCCGTCCGTCTAACGACGACGACAGGCCGTGTCGACGGCACGTTCGTGTTCCACGCGCACCTCAAAGAGATGTCAGCATAAGGGGAGGGACCCGCAAGAGCCGAAGCCTGCCGGGGTTGCGGGCCTGTTCGAAAGAGATACCGCGGCCCCGGAACATAAAGGGCGAGGAAGGAACATGGATGGGTTTTAGTCAGTAAGAGTCTGACACTCCCTCCCGCTCCGCCCAGAGTGGGAGAAGTCATTTGATGATTTCCCAACCAAAAAAAAAAAAAGGCGTAAAAGGGGGGGTGAGATTTTATTTTTAAGTTAAAATCACAAATTTTTACCTTTTTGGTAGGTAATGGATAATTACATGACTAGCGTTTTTGAAAAATGATCCTAGACCTAGCAGTGGGTAAAATACTTAAAATAGAGATGAAAAAATAGTAAGTTAGTATAAGAAAACCGTAAATTTTAAAGCTTATTCACAATATTAGTAATAAAGCGTAATCTTTAGGCGTTTTAATAAAATCATTCCCAAGGTGGTTAAATGACGTTATCACGTAAAATAATAGTCCATAAACCGACTTTACAGACAACCATTTTTTTTAGAAAAAGGATTAGGGTTCTGGGCGAAACAATTAAAACCCGTGAAATTCTCACTTAAAATGTCATGTACACATAACAGTGTTTGTTATCAAACTCCTTCGAAACGGCATAACTGATTTTTATGAAATTGTGTAAATTTGGTAAATCTGAGAATAGGTCGTAGGCAAGTATTAGTCTCACACATACATATCATTTCACGCGAACGGAGTTGCGGGCCACAGCTAGTTTTTTTTATTATTATTTCCCACAAACGTAGGTCACTGGCGTCACAAATAGGTCCATCCCAAGAATGCGCGAAGGTGCTTTAATATTAGAACTACACGACGGTATGATTCTGAAGTGTGAAGAACCTGGATTAAGCCGGAAACCCTCGATGCAGCCGGTGCCTGTCAGTCACAACTAGAGACAGCCGAGACAGGCGAGCTATTTCTGAACAAAACGTAGTATTGTAGCCAACTAGAACTAAGGCCCTCTTGCTATATAAACACGAAACGTGTTTAAAGCGATTACATGAGCTAAACGCGAGTTTTATAATTACTAAAAATTTACAACATTATTTTTTGTTTATACTAAACCCGAAAAGGGGTCATTTTACTCATCATTTTGAACAACTTTTTCTATGGGAAAAACCTTGAAATCGCGAAAAAAAATCAGCTGTTCCCTACATTTATGTTCGCACAACTCGTCAAAATGTAGGGAACAGCTGATTTTTTTTTCGCGATTTCAAGGTTCGTCCCATAGAAAAAGTTGTTCAAAATGATGAGTACAATGACCCCTTTTCGGGTTTAGTATAAACAAAAAATAATGTTGTTAATTCACTGCTATAAACAAGACCAGAAAAATAAATGATATTCTTCAGGATATTATGCAAGCATGATAGTGTTTTGAAAACATAATACAATTAATTTGACTCGATAAAAAAAATCACGAACTTATCTCTAAAAATATCTTTCGAACAAAAAAAAAACATTCTAATATGCATGCGATCATTCTGATTTTTTGGCAAATAATTCTACAAGTAATATATTAGCATGAAAGTGTTTTAGTTTTTTAAGGGGCCGGCGGAGCATGCGTCTTTCACACAAACGTAATACCAAAATAATTTGTAAATCAAACATATTCATACGGTAGTGTGTATTTATTTTGATTGAATTACAGAATATCTAGGTTCGCATATACGTCTAATCGCCTTAAATCACGTTGTATTTCTGACTATCGTTTGACGACAGGATGTTTTAAATATGCTCAGCTTTCAATGCGATCATTGATTTGTGGTGCTACTAGCTCTGGTTTTAAGAGGATATTCCGTATTCTTGGTTGAGAGTTTGGCCTAAACAACATTAGAGATAACTGATACGCCAGAAGATGATACTCACTGATAATGAATGATATGTGTGATTTATCGATCATATGAATTTCAACGAATACGATTTTGCAAGAGCACTTAAAACTTCACGCTTAAGTACCTTGATTGGTATGAACAATAGTTGACAGAGTTGCTGTTATAATGATAGGCTTGGAAAACGAATTTAATCGTGGTCATGTATTTCCTTTGATACCGACTTAAACTAATAATAAGAAAACCTTGGCTGGAGCTAAACACTATACAGTACATACAATGGAACTTTTTAGATACTCATTTAGCCTCACCCATGTTCTCGCATCAAGCCAATTGCTCATCGTAGTAAAATATAGTAGCTAGTCATCAATGCGGTAGAAGGGCAGGCTGATCGGGATAGGTACTCCTGAGTGGAGCTGCATTAGAGTGAAAAGTGGTCGATCGTCAGGGGGCGTCCATTAATTACGTGAGGCGTTTATGGGGTCCGAGCGTCGTGTCGAATCTCACCTCATTTCATCTCGGCAAATACCAAGTTTTCGTTTTTTCCCATAAGAAAGAGTTAAATTGCGAGAAAACTGGGTGAAATAAAGTAAACACGTAATTACATTAAAATACTCATTTTGAAAAATCTCACGTGAGATTAGGTTAGGGGGTCAAGTCAAATCTCACGACGTCTCACCAAAAATGATAAAAACGATGATCGATCGATGTAATAAATAGACACCCCATCAGTGAACTGGATAGTAAGTAGGAATGATGGGCTATTCCAATCCACGTTTCTCATAAAAGTTATGCTAAATTGTATGATGGGTTTACATTTACCTTAAGGTAACGCAAATGCGATAAAGCATTTTTTCACGTACCTACTCGCATTATTATTCTGTGCATAAGTATATGATTGTGTTATTCAGACAATCCCAATATAAGTAGGTACATAGGTATACGATGATAAGCTCCACAGCATTTGGAGGAAAAACCAGACGTCAGTTTTGTTTGCATCATCGATTTAATAAGAATTAAGACGTAAAGTTATTAATTCATGTTAGAGTTCATGAATTAGTTATTCATTGGGATTGATAGTGACTAACTCTGTAATGCCATAATTGCCACGGTGCGCGGTGGCCAATCATATTTTGTTCAACATAATAGATTTGACCTAGAAATTGCAAAAATCGGAAGAAAACTTGAATTTTGCGACCTACGAGTACCTTGGCGGTTCAAAAATTTGTATTATCTATACATATAATAAAAGAGTAAAAAAACTGTGTCTGTACATTGAATATATTAAAAAAAAGATTGAGGGGGTTTAGAAACAGTAATAGAGCACGAATCCAAAAAAAATTGACTGTCTGTCTGTTTATTTGTACACGCTAATTTTTGCAAAGCTATCACTAATTTCACTGTATAATAATTATAAAATAACATAAGCTGGGAGTACCTCCACGCGATGAAGGCGATAACCGTTTAGGACTGGTTTTAGATGACGATGGTATATCATTTGACTCTACTGGCCAAAACTCCCATTTATTATTTTATATTTTATCTTCGTGACTCGGTAGCCTACCCGGTAACGCAGGGGAGCAGTCACTTAGATCTTAATTGATCAGGTATCTTCGCCACAAAACTATATCCAACGACTGTCCTCTGATCGTGTGTGACATACATTGTCTTCCGAATTGGAAACGTTTACCGATTCAGAACCACGCTTGAGTTCTCAGCGTATTCGCACATACTAACAGGTCTTTTGAAACAAGGGATGAACGTGATGCGCGACTAACTGCAGCTCGAGATTATCACACATTGCACTGAACACGCACAAAACAAAATATTCACATTCAGTTAGAAAGTGAGCAAAAGAATTGCTGGAGTACGGCATGAAGAGACAGAAGAAGAGCACGAAGACTGACATTCTCTGAACACAATGTCGATACTTATCATCTGAAGAATCGAATGTGTCTCAAGATATAGCCGTAGGGCATGGCGACCTTCCTTGGGTTGATAAGGAACGGAGTGCATTTACGTATACTCCTATGATTTAATACGCCACATATTCCGCCATCGGTGGTATGGTTCATAATTTTACTTTTTGTGAAGCTGTTAAATGGCATAAAGAAACAAACGGTATGTGTTGCTCAGGTGGGAAAGATGCGTTATTTTCCCGTCTCAGGCTCTTAGAATTCGACATCACACGTTTCAGATCTTCGATTTTGACGACCCCGTTGTCGCTGGCATAAGCAACAGGATCCGCGTACGAAGTCGCAGGCAGAAGCTAGTGTTTCAATATTTTCGCAGTAATTATTAAAATTTACTTTAAGGCGATTACATGAGCTAAACGCGAGTTTTATAATTACTAAAAGTATATGATTCACTGTTATAAACAATACCAGAAAAATATATGATATTCTTCAGAATTTAAGCTAGCATGATAGTGTTTTGCAAACATAATACAATTAATTTGACTCGATAAAAAAAATCACGAACTTATCTCTAAACTAAAAATTATCTTTCAAACAAAAAAAGCTTACTAATATGCGTGCGATCATTCTGATTTTTTGGCAAATAATTCTACAAACAATATATTAGCATGATAGTGTTTAAGTTTTCTAATCCAATCAATAGTTTTTTTGTAAATCGATCGAAACCACTAATTTCCCGCTATTTGGCCCGCAGTGACTAACGTAACAACCACTTTGTAGTGCAAGCTGATTACAACTTTATTCTAACAGCATTTCAATGGGTCGTCTAATCGCTTTAATGCAGTAGAATAGTTTGAAAATTTTGTGTAAACACTAACAAAAGGTAGGTAAGTACCTAGCTACTTATTAAAAAGACAGATACTTAAGGGGGAAGCCTCAACTCACGCGATGTGGAGGGAAGGAGGGGACCCCCATGCCCAGTGGTACCACTCTGCCACTCTGACTCAACCTCAACCCTGCACTCGGGGTTTAAAGGAACCTAACTGACCTAACGGGGGGGTGCCCCAAGTCCCGATTATGGGGGCAGAGATACTTCCGTATGTTCATTTGAAAATAATTCGAGAGTTTACAATATCGGAGATTACAATATAACGTATTTGACAATTTTACGGTGACACATACTTACATTTTTTTTACTCAAGGTGTTTAAACTTTGTTTAAAAATTATTAGGTTTTTGAAGGTTCATATCTCTTTTAATAAATAATTTAAGTAAGAAAAAAAAAACATAGGGACATGCCAATTGTGGTCTCTTTTTTTTGGTACTTACTTAAGTATTGCATTATCCTCTATTTACGTTCGTATGGGAAAAACGGCCGTTTTGTGTCCTCTTAAGCAGTTTAAATGCTGGTTATTAAAAGTAATAGGCAATAAGACTTACCTCATCAAATACTTTGAGTGAATACGTGTTGTCATCATCCATAAAATACACAACGCCTCTTTTATTTTCGACCTTTTTCAAGTGGCCTTTAAGCCAATCCAACGCCAAGTTTCTTTGTTCAACACCACTTGCCTGAAATATTTACACGAGCCAATGAAAAAAATTGAACATTCGATAAAGATTTCCACACGCTTTCAATTATATTAATATCAATTCTACAATTTTTTTCGGTTAGGTATTTGCTAGACAATTAGAAACAAACATTCATTTTGTAGATCTATATACACCACACGAAGAGTAAAAAACAATAATATGTTTCATGATCAAGAGACACAGATCGTTAACAAACTGTACCACATCGTCTCCAATTCTCACAATTATGACTAAACCGAAAACTTTCAACTATAATAACTAAGCCCTTATCGGCTAGAAAAATCCGAAAATCTGCAGGGAATCGATATCTGCACACAATACAATACCCAAAACAATTTTTGATGATTTTTTTTTGTATTCACACCCGCGGTTTGTCTTACTTACAGTATGAGTTGCTATTTTTATTTTATTTCATAGCCTTTCGTGTTTTACTAGCCGATTTAATTAGATCCTTTTTATTTTTTTCTTAAAAAAAAGACAAGGATTACCAAGAATTTGTGTTGCTTTGCCCATAAAGCAACAAAAACCAATGGAAGAGTTTCCCATACTTCATTTGTGTGGCTTTATCTATAGACAACAAAAACAGAGAGAAGAGTTTCCTATAATTTGTATGGCTTTACCTATAAGCAACAAAAACAAAGGGAAGAGTTTCCCATAATTTGTGAGGCTTTACCCATAAACAACAAAAACAGAGAGAAGAGTTTCCCATAATTTGAGTTGCTTTACCCAATAACAACAAAAACAGAGAGAAGAGTTTCCCATAATTTGAGTTGCTTCAATAACAACAAAAACAGAGAGAAGAGATTCCCATAATTTGAGTTGCTTTACCCAATAACAACAAAAACAGAGAGAAGAGATTCCCATAATTTGTGTTGCTTTACCCAATAACAACAAAAACAGAGAGAAGAGATTCCCGTAATTTGTGTTGCTTTACCCAATAACAACAAAAACAGAGAGAAGAGATTCCCGTAATTTGTGTTGCTTTACCCATTAAGAAACAAAAACAAAGGGAAGAGTTGCCCCTAATCTGTGTGGCTTTACCCATAAACAACAAAAACAAAGAGTATCCCATAAGAGTTTCCAGTTTGTTTATTTGTTTGATATATTATAGTCAATGATAGTGCAAATTGCATTTATCTTTATCTTGAGTAGACAGTTTTATTGATAACAAAATGACGGTCTTTTGGTTTATCCTAGTAGTCACGTTTTAGGTCCATGTTCACCAAAAAGATGACGGTCTCATTATCAAAAAACAGCTGTGTAAGACACATTTTTGTATAGGAACATGTCACAGTGACAGCTGTTTTTGGATAATCAGACTGTTATCTTTTCGGTGAACATGGACCTTACAAATTTATACTGGGTCACCATCTCCCTATTCTCGTCCCATTATATTTGGGGTTTGATCCATTCTCATCAGTCAGACGTCACGGCATTATTTACTCCTTTCTCTTTCATATCATTCTTCACACAATCCATCACACATCCAGAAATAAAAAAAAGGTAAGTAATGAACGATATATCAATAGAATTTTCTTTCAATTATATATTCACCGGCCACTTCATGTAGGAGAGGAAAGACAGATCTCTGTACTAAAACATTTAATGTAACCTACTCACACTGAGTGTTTTTCCATATCCCTTTATTTTACCGACACTTATTCGGGTATTAGTAAGTATGACTAGCTTGACATGACTAGCATAATTATTGCACTATCACTGGCAAACTACACATGAAGTATAGAAGTACCACTAAAAGGAGCCATACCCACCGCGGCGCACGGATAGGCCACACACGTTTAGCTCTGCTTTGCAAGAAAGTGTATGTGATTGTGTCTACTGCAGACCACGGATATGATATGTCGTTAGTCCTTACGTGCGTGGCTTGCACGAAAAATGCGCTCACATAGCTCAACTCAACACTATACACGTAAAGTCTTGGTAAAAAGAAAGTGGTATTTATGTGCGTTTTTATGTTTTTGTGGGTGTACCTACTGCAGTGGAAACGTAGACCCACGTTGTCAAAAAACAAAAATTACGCGGCTAATATACGCCGCGTACCAGTGTGGGTACAGCATGTGCCGCGATGGGTTTGCGCCTGAACTCGAAACAAAAGAGCTCATACACAAAACGAAATTATAAGAAACCAAGATGTAGATTGCATGTCTATAGATTTCAAATTCTGTAAAGTAAAAGTAGTAGTATCTAAGTTAATTCCTACAGAAATAATTAGTTTTAACCTTTTGAAAGAGTACTGCCAGATCGTACTTTTGAAAGAACAGCTCATAATTATATAAAACAGAAATCGTATCTTTATTCAATCAGAAGCCAATAATAAAATTATTATTCGCAAACGGATCCGGTAAGTACAGATCAACTTGCAAATTATTTAGTGATGAGATCATGATTTAGTGATGATCAACAGCGATGAATATAATGATGATTAGATTGCTATACTATAGATTCAATTTTATAGACCCTCAACGGTTGCAGTTAATTTTAGTTTTTTACTTTTACCGGACTGCGGCGAGCTCCAGAAGGTTTACGGGTTTGACCTTATTGTATATTTGTTTTTTCTTCCCTCGTAAATTATGCGAAGTTCGATTTGTCTGGGTGGCGCAACTGTCACTGTATTCATTAAAGTTAAAAAAAAACACATTAAACTTAAAACCAACGACAAATTGAGGATGTTGGTGGCCATTATTGTGGGATTCGATGAATGTTTTCTTCCAATGCAAAGCAGGGAATCAAAATGGGTTTTAAAACGTGATTAAGTACCTACTTTCAAAAATATTTAGGTACAATTTATGTTTATAAGAGTTAAATTGTATAAAAAAGGGAAAAAATCGATGGATAACCTTTTTTATCGCCTGCGAAATCTTTCACATTACTTACTAAACTAAAGAAGTGAAAATTTAAAAAATGAAAGAAAAGTGATATATATCGGATAAAAAATGAAAAAAACAAAACGCCCAGAAGAATATGTTTTCCTTAATTCAATCAGTGCGTGAAAAGTAACGGAAAATACGTGTAACGCTTTTTGTTTTTATGCAGCATACCTTCCTGACTGGTTGAACGACGGACATACTGAACGAGATGACAAATGATAACATAATTTACTATCAAATGTAACTGAAAGTTTCCAATATGAGTTGAGATATGCATGGTTTGTAAAATTGTAACTCTTTTACGCAAAAACTACTGAACTGATTTGGATGAAATTTTGCACACAGATAGTTCATAACCTGGATGAGAATCATCCAACATGTCCAACGTTCTAAAAATTCTATAAAGCCTAGAGTGCATCCACTAAAACGCGTGAAATTTATAGTTTTCTATACGAGTCCAAAATGAAAAACGAAGGTGACAATAATGTTCTTAGAAATTATGTCAAGCAGGATGGGGCATGACAATCTTGTAATATAGGTACACATTTACAATAAACGAGTCCCACAGTCCCACTGCGGGTACGTAACACCACTCCCGTGCATATACAGGGCGATTTTTTTTCAAGACGGTGTGAGTAGGTAGCAAAAAAAAAATGTTTCGAAATGAAAAAGGAATACAATAATTCACCCTGATGCACTTATAATACATTTTATTTAACCACAACTCACAACAATACGTGGTAGTTTACCAATCATTTCTTTAAAATCCGCCCCTTGAATCGACATTGGAGGGAAAGTCTGTAAAAGGTTAATAAGTAATATTATTCATGAAATGCAAAGTTTCAGTAACTTATTACCAGCCATTTTTGCATTTACATTTATGTGTTGCATGGCAAAAAAAAACCATACGTTTTTCTGGGATCTATTTTACATTGACAAGACATTTATTTTGTACCTTCAAGGGTTGTTTTTTTTCATTCAAGTGACTACTTGAACTGCGGTTTAATTAACATAACATGATTAAGTTTTCATAGCAATCTAATGTCTGAAGAGCAACTAAATAAATTGCAAGTTTATTACACAGTTAAAAACTGAATTCCCTTAATAATCTGGCGGACATACACAATACCAAGTCGTGTTGTATATGTTTGTTTTAAACAGACATATATTGATATCCATCATCTGAAATTTTTATTAAAATGAGAAAAAGCAAAAATATCATGAATGTATATTAATAATCTCTGAGAGCAGAATGGCAGACATAGAGTGTTTGCTTAATAAAAAACACAAGTTGCATATGATGTTTGATTTGAAAACTTATTACTTTTTTTTTTTTAATGAGTGTTGCTGGCCAAAATAACTTTCTGGTGTTGCAATACCCGGGTGGCAGGGAGATTAAGGCTTTATATTGCCCGAGAGCAGGATGCATAACACCACCAAAGACAATTTTATCAGAACTCAATATCTTCAGCTACCTCAGCATACACACCCGAATTATCCTAATGCTCTAAGTAATAAGAATAAAAATATTAATATGTTTGAATAATACTTGAATACTTAATGAAAACAAAACATACCGTAGATGACTTGGTTTTATGTGTTTTGATATTAAGATGTGTGTACTTTAAATTGGACTCCCGGAGCAAGTTAGCAACCAACGGTGTCTTTTCAACGGAGTCCTCGATCACAATCCAGTGGAAGTTCTTCACATGCATCAGAGTTTGTGATAACCTGGAAAAATGAAATTGGTACAATCTTGTGCATTTGATGATACTTACATAATATAAGCTATGCTGTTTGGGGCCAATTGGAAAATATTTATAGCTCGTTGAATGTAGCCAAAAGCTATGAAAAGAAAATTTTAGGAAATACCTATTCAATAATTTGTAAAATGCAACATATAACATTCAACCACCTTGTTGCACCTGTTAATGGAGTCTATGACTTCATAAATGTCTACCTCCGAAAAACATCCTTTAGTGTAGTGATGTTGGCCAAGATCAAGAAAAGGCATTTCAATAATCCATGCCACATGTGCATTCACTGCACAATACATCAATTTAAAGCAATAGCCAAGTTTTACTTTGCATGATGGAGCAGCCCTACCTAGACAAGACTGCGGCCAACAAACCGAGTAAACACCAATTGCAATAAATCGTGATAAATAAATGAGCTTGTTTTATAAGTCAATTAATCAATAATTTGACAGTGCTGTAGTAAGATTATTTTGTTTTGAAAGTTTCTAATACAATAACGTTTCTCAAAGCTATAATAATTTTGTGTGAAATACATTTCTAGTTCTATATTAGTAGAGTAATCTACAATAAAAATATACCTAGTTGATTAAACATAGGCCCAATCCGCACTGGGCTTGCGTGGTGGATTATAGCCCATTCCCTCTCATAGAGAGGAGGCCTGTGTCCCAGCATTGGGAACATTAATAGGCTGATGATCATGATGATTTTATAGTGGTGCTATTTTGGTGTTATTTTAACTCCTCAGAATCAATATTTATTTTATTTATTTATTTAAAGCAATTCGATATTACCAGAGATCAGAAGTAGGTATATGTGGATTTTACCACACCCTAATTTAAAAACAGAATTATTGATGAAATCCCAAAAATATATATAATTTCCAAAATAAATCTTGTATTAAAAATTAATTTTGGAATTTTATACAGAGGTAGGTCCTTGAAGATTAGGCATATAAACTCTACCTTTTCTCGGAATTTCTCAATAGCTTGGTGTCTGGATTTACTTATATACCGTGGTGAATGATAAAATATTTATATTTATTTTATTCTTATATATTTTAGTTAATGATTTCTAGTCTTTTTTTTTCGGTTATTGCACCTACTGTGTATTATCTCTGCATCACCCTAAGGTAGACTGGTAGAAAATGCCTAAGGCATTAAGTCCGCCTTTGTACAGTTTTAATTGTGCATAAATAAATAAAAAGCTCGGTTTGTGGAGGTCAGATAGGCTCCATGTAAAATACTGGTATTCAGTTGCATCTGATTAGACTGGAAGCCGACCCCAAAATAGTTGGGAAAAAGCTAGGCAGATGATAATGGATGGTAAAAAGCTTGCCCATATCACATTGCAATTTAACTAAAGTGAAATTTTGATGTAAGTACTGCAGGTATACCCTCTTTAGGGGAAATAGACATGGTGTGGTTTTAAATACAAAAAACAGAAATAAAGTTTTATCATTTATTTGCATGAAAATTTAGTTACTTACATCAATGCCTGTGACAGTTATTAATAAATAAGTGAAATATTTTTTTCCACCTAGGAATTGTTATTTTAGTCACACTTTTTGTGTTCTGGCAAGTTTTATATGAACTATTAAAAGGCACTGAATTCATGGATATTAATCATATTATAGGTAGGTATTCATGTCCACACTTTACATTGTTTATTCAAGCAGTCAGGATCACTCATAATTTAATTCGTAGCAGACAATGTTCCTAGAATCAAAAGTGAGTAAGCAATTAAAGCGCAGTTTTCTTTGAACTCCGCAAATAAAGCTCGTCGGTACGCGCTTAATGCTTTACATGACAAGTATGAAGTACCTTCAGCATTCCCAAGGTACGCATTGTGTAAGCCCATCAATGAACCAATTAAAATAATTGACGGCTCACCGAGAGTATTGCCAAATACTTTAGCCAAACAGATGAGGTAAGATAAACAATAAATCAAGGGCAGAAGAATCACGATAAACAATTCTTACCTTGTAAGATCTGCCTTTTGTGCGAGTCTCAGGTACGTCGGAGTTATCCCGTAAATCACTGGGAGAAATGAACTCACTTCTGCATTAAACTGACATTGAAAAACGGGCCTACTATTAAATAAAAACAATAGAACGAAAATCAACATCCCAATTGCTAGATATTGCTTCTTGATGTTTACAAAAGGCATCTTATTGTCGATGACTATATCTTTAAATTATTTTTAACAAACACTTCGCACGCGCGTCTCACAGTCGATAATGCATTCTTGTGCAGTTTAGTTTTCAATAAATTGCAAAATTACTCGAAACTCGAGTCCGCTGATGCGGCCGATTCGCCGTCGACGAATGACAGATTGATTTGACGCTTTCATTCACAGATATTTTACGTTCTACATGCGATAGAATAGAAGATACTCAGCATAAGTGGATCGCTTATCTCTTTCTACTTTATTGAAAAGTGTTCTTGCACGACAAGGACAGAGTTTCCACAGCAGTGCAGATGTAATTGAAGATGTGGGAAAACGCATAAAAATATGTATCCGGTTGAAGTTATTAATTATTCAAATAAATTATAAGCATTAGATTTTTCACATTGTAAATGTTTGTTGAAACTTTCAAAGAGAATTTTAAATGTTTCGTCAATGCTAAACTAGCGGCATCTGTTCAGCTTTTACAAAACTAGCTTGAAATAAATACGTTACTGGTTCAAGTAAGTTAAAACAGATGGCAGTGAACCAAACTCTGAGGATGAAAAATAATAAAATCTTACTACCATCAATGCGATCAACTGGTCAGAAATCCTAACTCCATGGAATTAATGGCGCTAGCATAGCTGGTTCCAAGCATCGTCATTGGTTGAAAATTATTCATTTCATATTTTAATTATTGAATTGTCTAGCGCTCTCTGCTTTTAGTCCGATAGCGCTAGGCAATTTTGATGCCTTAGTTTAAAAAATCTAAAGTTATTATTTTCTGCCTGTGGATTCCCGTCTATTTAGAGATGCTCTGTGCTGTGGATCACAGACGTATAAAGACGTCTGTGCTGTGGATACAGCCGAACCTACTACGGAGCTTATTGCATTTTGTGGCATAACTGACAATAGCATTTTCAGTAATTCGATGTTTTATGGTTGATTATTTTTATTAAAATTGCCAAAATTGATTTATAGTTTAAAATAATTATGATATCTAATTTAAGATAGCCTGCCGAGTGTGCAAACCCAGTTTGTGTAATTTTCGTCAAACTGGCAATAGGGATGTAGCTCAGGTTGGCTGCACAAAACTTCAAAATAGCTCCCATTTTACTAGGTCAATAGGGCACTTTATGTGACGGCTAAACACCCTTATGTCAGAATTTGTGACGCTACAGAATCTTAGATAATCGATCGAAAACGGGTCCAGCCATCTTGAAAAACCACTTTTCGCTGGTCACTCAATCTCGGTAATGGAAGTGATTTTGACGACTTTTTGCATATCAACGGGCGTCACATAAGTTTGTGACAGGCATCGAGCTAAAAGTTTTGTCATACAGTACAGTGGTTTAGTAGAAAAATCCAAAAATCTGTGCCAGCCATCTTGAATTTACGTACCTATAAAACTTTTGGCTGGCACTTCCGAATCTCAATAACGGTAGCGTTTTCGGATATGTTTCCTTTACTAAAACTTGGTGACGCAATGTGTGACAGTAATAACGTTTGATTTATGGCGTCACATGCAAGGGTTTACGAGAAATCAATAAAAACCTACTGTCCAGCCAACCTGAGTTCAGGCTGGCTGGACACCTGTATCTCCGCTGCCTGATGATCTACGACCTTCAAAATATGTTCAAAATGTTGTGACGGGGACGATACTGATAAACTGAATTTGTGACGGAGAAACTTGGCGTAGTTTCAAAGATATTGATCATTTAAATTTTCCCATACATTACTTTACATACTTTAGCTCGATGCCTGTCACAAACTTATGTGACGCCCGTTGATATGCAAAAAGTCTTCAAAATCACTTCCATTACCGAGATTGAGTGGCCAGCGAAAAGTGGTTTTTCAAGATGGTTGGACCCGTTTTCGATCGATTATCTAAGATTCTGTAGCGTCACAAATTCTGACATAAGGGTGTTTAGCCGTCACATAAAGTGCCCTATTGACCTAGTAAAATGGGAGCTATTTTGAAGTTTTGTCCAGCCAACCTGAGCCACATCAATAGGGTCAGTACGTAAAAGAGTACTAAAGTAAGTATGAAAAAGACGTATTTGTTTTTTACGGGGCGTGTGTTAGGTTATTTTCGTTACGGAATTTCTGGATTCGGTCTCCACGCTCAAGGCCCGCGATAGAAGCTATGCAATAGCTTAAAATTACAGTTTATGAAATAACTATTTTCTTTTTCGGATGATTAACTTAAGCTTAGGTAGGTATTAAATAAATTTGTGCGAAATTAGACCACGTAATTTAAAGTTATTTAACATTTTGTTTTTCCAAGCTGCAAAAGCTTAAAAAAAAATACAATTATTAGAGTTTACATATTCAAGATCATAAATGCATGTAAAATCAACATTGTTTTGTGTCATTTTCATCCACGATGTTTAAAATTATTAAAACTCAAAACTTTGTTTTTTTAACACCGAAGTTAAGATTTTCTGGGTGACCAATAGCAATAACATTGTACCATTGGAGAGAGCTTTCCAATGACCACTTTTGCTACTCCTTAAACCTTTTCTAATACGCAGTCCATTCAGAAATAATGACGAAAATGACTATCTGGTCTTCGAAGATAGGACTGTCTAGGCAACCAACAGCTATAAGATTTACAACAATAAAAAGAGATTTTTAAGGAGAACCTTTGCCTCTTACGACTTTCGGCAAATCGTATTCCGTTCGGAGTTTTTAAGGAAACGATTTGATCACCATCACAAGTTAAGATTTTCGCAGTAACCAACAGAAATAATTTACACGGCTGGTATTTTCTTTTGTTGATTTTATAGGTTTTTGTAACAAAAAAAAAATTAAATATCTTTAAATGTCGTGGATGAATCCGGCACAAAGTATGTTTGGTTGAACGACAGCTAACAGTACTGTTAAACGCGTAACATCCATTTCACCAATTGTAATATTCTTTGAGATAGATAGATAAAGCTAGTAGAGCGACGGGTTAGGTACCTACTTGTTAATTAGAAGGATTCCCGTGGACAGAGATGACATAAAATGCCTATGTATTTCAGTTACTACTTTGTTATTATAACTAATGAAAGTAATTTTTTTAACTATAATTTTCTTTTCGTGTGATAGTGATTGAAAAGACAAATAGCCAAATTTCTGCCTACGCTAGTACCTAAAATGACACAAATTAATATAGTAGGTCGGGCGAATGGTCCGGAAACTATATTCAAAAAACAAACAACTTTAATATTTTTGAAACCTCAAAACGTAGCGCTACCGGACTATTTTACGAGGTTCTCGTCATGCAGGGCCGCCATCACCGTTCACCACAAAGTCAGGCTTATTGTTAGTGATAATAGGTCTTTCCCAGTACAACGTAATATTACCACAATTGAGAACTGAGTCGGGTGCTTATTATACATGCATGGCACTTCTGATTCCACAAGCTTGTACTTCAAAGCAAGTTGCTGGTGGATAATCCTGGCAACGAGGTTGTGTTTATCCAAACTAGTACTCTCCGTTAGCAAGACGAGAACATTCAGAAATAATGTGTCGGATCTATTCTCTCGGACGGTGGCATATTCGACATTATGTCAACCATGCCCATTTCACCATGTATTTCCAGTAGTTATTCGTCATCATAAGTAAGTTCATCTATTAATGCACAGACAAAATCTTCGGTTTCCCCGAAGAGTTACATCGGGTCCATGTAGGGCCCGGTAAAAGCGCCCTTGAAGCTCTTTGGTCTGCCATACCTCCACGTGGTCATTAATGTCTAATGCTATAAGCCTGCACCAGGTCAGGAGAGCAGATTAAGGCTTTTAGGAAATATTCCCTGAGACTACATACCTAACGGTTGTGGCTGGGTCTTAGCATTAAATCGATTATTATTAAGATCTGAGATGAATGCGTTTTGAAGACTTAACTAGGCCATCCAGCATCTGATGCTAGTCGTGCAGCGAATCACCCAGTATGACATGTCATCTGAAAATCTCAATTTAATCGCCGTAGATGTGAATACCACGTCATTCTCAGTTCAGCGTCTTAAATAAAGGGTGTAAAACACCTCTTAACGAAGCCGAAAGGCACTTGTTCTCCCCATCATTGCAATAATTTTTTTTGTTCTACTCCATACCTGGGAACTTTCTAGTTACGGAGATATGGGGGGTCAAAGTTACAATTTTTTTTTAAATACAAGATTTTTTTTGTTAGATTTTAACTTTTAACACCTCCACGACCCCCGTACTATTCAACCCATCCATCAGCACAATTTTTTGAGTGCGTTACATTGAGTTCTATCACAAAACATGATATATAACCTCAAAAAAAAAGTTGTTTCTCAGCAATATTTTTTGCGTAAAGTTACTTAGTTTGATGTACAGAAGCATACTCAACACTGGATTCCACGTACTCGACAATTTGAAGCCATCCTCGCGATTGAAATTATGCTCAAAAGTAGCAGCCGGCATCATACAAAAAACTCCACAAAACTTGGTGATACTGTGAGTGCGTTTTGTCGTGACTTAGTGTCGAGTTCCAATAGTGCGCGTAGCAAAAGACAAAGAAAGAGGGTAGACAGATTTGTCTGCTCGTAACAATTTATTATCCTTCCACCCGCATACCTACTCCAGTCAACCCGCGATCATGGCGCTTGCAACAGCGTCGAAATATCGGGTGCTCAACATTAAAAATAATCACGGAAGATATCCCGTAAGTGACAATATAAGTTTAGTTTTAAACCGTGAAAGCCTAAAACAGTGTTTAATAGTTAAATAATATAGGAATTATCATCATTACACTGTGGGATCCCGACGGCGGCTTACTCTATGGAAGGACTATCATCATCTGCCTAGCTTTTCCTTTAAAGAATTCCACGCGCGCCGATGATTATTTTCGTGGCGGGATTCATTCTCTGAGACTTCGTCGGGCTTCATTGTCTCGGCGCTTTTCTGGTGGTCGCCACTGTTGATTCTGGCTTTCAGGAGTTACAGTGGTTTGGGCGTGTCCCAATATAAAAATACATGAAACCGATTAATTGGATACATTCGCAAAAAAACAAGAAAAACTTAAAATTAAATTATACATGAAAACTAAATAAATATTTAAAACTCTTAGGAAAGTAGAGAGAGAATCTCGAGACTTACCTATCTAAATACTCACAGAATAAAAGAGCAACAGGTTGAAGATAAACCCTCTTTCCTCCGTGATACCATCTAAACCTTTTCAAGTCAATAGCATTGACTGTAAACGCTAGGTACTTGAGTATATTTCAGAAAAGGGGTAGTTTGATGATAAAATGGGAGAAAGAATAGGACGATGTAATGCAGAGATTAGCTACAAACCTCTTTGCTGACTTAGTACAGCCGTCAATCATATTTTCATCAACATACAACCAATCACTGGCCTATGCAACTTGCGAAAAAGTATGAACGGACAGATTAAACACATTTTAATAACTTATAGAAGCGCAGCCAGGGTACCAACGCTAAGGGTTCTACATCGGCTTCGTAACAGTAAGTTATTTCTAAAAATGTCCGAATATCAGTTATCATCACACAGAATCCGTAATTCACTCCTCTGATACTCTATAATTATGCTCGTACATAATCAAACACCCTCTAATCCCGGAAGGCTTAAGTAGACAGAGGAGTCCTATATAGCCTATGCAATACAATAAGCAATGTCTACGTCCCATATAAGTAATAGGAGGCTATCTTATTGCCAACTATCACGCCTGTAATCTTGGAAGTGTCAGGCAGAGCTGCGGCTGTCAACAGCACGTTTGTGTTCCTCGCGCACCTCAAAGACATGTCAGCAGAAAGAAAGGGGTAGGAAAAGATCGATGCCTGCCGAGGGTCCAGGACTGTTCGAAAGAGATACCGTGGCCCCGGAACGCAAAGGGCGAAGAAGGAACAAAGATGGGTTTTAGTCAGTAAAAGTCTCACACTACCTTCCGCTACGCACAGAGCATGAAAAATAAAAATGGTTTAGGTGGAGGAGTACCTAATAGTACATGTTTTAAGTCCCATGTAATAGAAAGAAAGAAAGAAAGAAAGAAAAAAAGAAAGAAAGAAAGAAAAAAACATTTATTAGCTCGTACAGGACAAAACACATACAAATAACATTATTTACGAGCCAGACTTCGTGGCTGCTAATGAGAAATTCTTGATGGAAAACCCAGTAACCACTGAGCCCGATCCGGGAAACGAACCTAGGACCTCATGCTCAGCAGTCGCGCTGGCACCACTAAATTGTTTTCTTTTTGAGAATAAAAAAAAAAAATAGTTTCTGTGAACTCGATAGATGGCGTTGATCCGATTATGTTACTAGGCCCCAAAGCCAAAACGCTTGAAAAAACACACGTCACATACGCTCGTTGACTGACACTTTCGTTTGCATAAGCTTCCAAATATAACTATTAGGTACAAGTGAAATTATGTGACGTTCTGTTCCTTGCAGTAACGTAGTCAGACCAACGCCATCTATTATCAATTAATACGGCATTTCAATTCAACTTTATTGAGTATCCGGTTTACCGATTGGTTAGTTTTTAAAGTTTCTTTATCTGCTGTAATTTACAAAGTTTGTTTATTTTATTTTATTTAACTAGGACAACTCGTTGTTTCAACGATTAACCTTAACATTCTTTAGGAAAATCGCATATTTTCAAAGTAAATATCAATGAGGTTTCTGCAAACGTCACGTAAAAAAACGTGTATTTAAAAAAAAAGAGTGAAAAAGTTGAACTTTGACTTTCAATATTTTTGTGAGGTTCCAAGATATTGTCTCATCATCGGTCTAGCCTTTTCCTACTATGTTGGGATCGCCTTCAAGTCTAAGCGGACATAGCTACAATACCAGTATTTTAAAAGCGCGACTGCCTACCTGACCTCCACAACACAGTTAGTAGTTAGTACTAACCAAGTTAAAGGGGAAAATATACAAGTCCGTAATTAGACCTGTTGATACAGTACTGTATGGATCAGAATGCTGGGCTGTGAAGAAGATGGATGAAAAACGATTGCGTGTAGCGGATATGAGAATGTTATGTGTGGTAAGTCAAAATTTTAGTCAAATATCGCAAATGTCATACAAAAACATCCATCAAGAAGATATTTATATTCTACTTACTTACATTATGTCAGAAGTATTCCTCAGAAATAGATCTATGGGGATTATTGCATTCCATAAATAAACTTGGCCCCATTTATCTCCTATTTACCGTCAGTGGGTGAGCGATAGTAAAACGTGGGCGTTTTGTAGTATCGTTCGACCTACTCGTTCTAATTATAGCTTGAGGTGTTATTAAAGACGAAAATACGTACATTATTCAATAAAAATCTTAGTCGCAGGTCGGAATCTATATTTATGCCTGAACGATAGCAATAATCTTGAATTTTATTGAATACCCGCTTTTGCTTAGCTCATTATTGTAGGATATTTTATAACGGGGATATTTTAAAATATACTATAATAATACTCGAGGATAATGTAGCTTCCCAGATCAGTCGTTTCGAAGTTCTTCTTTGTAATATTCATCATCATCATTTCATCCGAAAGACGTCCACTGCTGGACATATGCCTCCCCAAAGTGTCGCCACATTGACCGTTCCCTTGCGACTCGCATCCAACGGATTCCCGCAACCTTCACCAGGTCATCGGTCCACCTAGTGGGAGGCCTTCCAACACAAGGTCTTCCCGTTCGCGGTCGCCACTCCAGAACTTTCCGCCCCATCAGCCATCCATTCTGCGAGCAATGTGTCCTGGCCATTGCCTTTGTAATATTAGATATAGATTAAGGACACAAATATGTCCGTATTTCTGGTAAGACTATAGTTCCTATCTGAATACCAGTGCTTTGACCTCTTTTTTGTTACAGGTCCTTGCTGTAATGACGACTATTTTCTCCTACAGGACCAATTTACACTTAAAGTACTTACGGGACGTTACTTATATCCGTGATTTTCTTTTGTTTTGAGCACCCAACAAAAGAAAATCACGGATATAATCCCGTAAGTACTTTAAGTGTAGTGAAAAACCGTGAAAGTCTAAAACAGTGCAGGACCAATTTTTTTCGACGACCCGAATGGCATAGTGGTAGTAATGCTGCGTTCTGAGGGTCCTTTTTTTTTTTTTTTAAGGATGGGAAATCATCAAATGAACCCCCCCACTCTGGGCGGAGCGGGAGGGAGTGTCAGACTCTTACTGACTAAAAACCATCCATGTTCCTTCCTCGCCTTTTATGTTCCGGGGCCGCGGTATCTCTTTCGAACAGGCCCGCAACCCCGGCAGGTTCTGAGGGTCCTGGGTTCGAATCCCGGTAGGAGCAAATGTTTGTGTGATGAGCATGGACATTTGTTTCCGAGTCATGGATGTTTATATGTACTTATAATAAGTATGTATTTACATACAAAAAAAGTATATATGTAGTATATCATCTATCTGGTGTCCACGACACAAGTCTTGCTTAGTGTGGCACTAGATGGCGCTGTGTGTTAATGTCCAGCGATATTTATTTATTTTTATTTTTAATTTAGATCCATGTTCACCGAAAAGATAACAGTCTGATTATCTAAAAACAGCTGTCACTGTGACATATTCCCATACAAAAATGTGTTTTAAACAGCTGATTTTAGATAATCAGAGCGTCATCTGTTTGGTGAACATGGACCTTAGTCTACAATAAAGTATGTTTTATTTTTAATTGATTTTGTTGTCAGTTTACTTTTTGTATAATTTAGATTTATTGTTATCTAGCTGATCCGAACAACTTCATCTGCGTCACGTAAGAGAGACACATTTTTCGTTGATGCTCCGCTCCAATTGTATAGTCTTCGCTTTATGAATTTTGCAATTCAAACCAGTTATTCCTGAGACGCGTTCAACTAATAAAACAAACATACTCTTCAGCTATATGTTGTGTTGTTGCTGATGGTTTTTTTTACGCCTCGACTCGGTCTTTTTTATTATTTTTTTGGATGGGAAATCATCAAATAACAGAATTTATTTCCATTCTGCGCGGAGCGGGAGGGAGTGCCAGACTTTTACTTACTAAAACCCATCCATGTTCCTTCATCGCCCTTTATGTTCCGGGGCCACGGTATCTCTTTCTAAGAGTCCCGCAGCCCCAGTCAGTATACACGGTCAGTTCTCTAGCCAATTAACTTTATATTATCTCCAATATCATTTAATACATATTTCCGATAACTTCAAATTGAGACGTGAAATCAAGGAACTCACTTACGTAACACTAGAAAAGTCCGCAGTTCCGGTCTTACCAGTTAGTAAGTAATAAAATCCATGTCGAGGGTTTACTTTTTTATTACCTTTCAATTTCAACTTTTTCCGATAAATCAAAACTTCTCTTGATATTACTCAAACACGGTATAAACTTTTTTTGTGTCCAAATTTCTGAGAAGACATTAGGTTTCGTGAAATCTACACATCAATGTTTTTTTTCAGTCTTCAGTAAATGCAGAAGAATTTCCTGCCTAGCCTTTTCCCAACTATGTTAGAGTTGGTTTCAAGTCTAACCGGATGCAGCTGAATACCAGTACTTTACATGAAGCGACTGCCTATATGCCCAAAAGGTCTGACAACTAGTCAAGACAAAGACTGTCAAGGATCTTCAAATGACAGCCGGGACCAACGGCATAACGTGCTTTCCGAGGCACGGAGGAAATTCGGTATGTAATGGGTGGTCGCCCATCCACAGACCAACCTAGGTAAGCACGGCATCGAACCGAGTGGCTGTTTTTACTTAGCCACAAGCCTTTTCAGTCTTCAGCAGAGGAATTTCCTCGTCGTGGTAGGCCTCCAATCTTCGACAAATCTTTCTATTTGGTATTGCTATTTGGTTTACATTTAACAATGTATTTTGTGGGTTAATCTTTAAACCAAATAGCTTGTTCGACCGTACTTCTATGTTGGTATGTTGGTCCCCATAACGTTTCACCCGCGTAGTTCCCGTTCCAAGGATAAAATCAAAATCAAAATCAAAGCATTTATTTCAACTAGGCCAGTTACAGGCACTTTTGAATTGTCGAAACAAAAAAGAACATTTAAAGTAGCTACAGTCCCAGTCACAAGACATAAAAACTGTGAAAGTACTGTAGTTTCCCATTCCCTAGCGTAGATCTCTATGGAGAAGAACGGGCAAGAAACTCCATGGACACTCTTTTAAATCAAAATATTAGCCTATGTTACTCAGGGTGAATGTAACTCACCAATGGTCAGAGAATTTATGAAATCGTCACCGTAGTTGTTAAGTTTGACACTCAAAAATACAAATTCCTCTATATGATATTATTATAGTGTTGATTTCAGCGAGAAAGAATCTCGCTTTTTTTATAAGTATATTTATATTGCCCTTAGCCAACCTTATGGTTCTGTATAACTATTTCCAATAGGTCATTAGCCGGTCAACTAAGTCAAATATAATTAAATGACATCACGAGCATTGGATTCTTTAAGAATTTCGATAAGTTTCGAGACAAAGGAAAATTCTGAGAAAATTTGATGTCTGCATGTGTGAGATATTTTCAGAATTTTACAGTTGGATCAACCTAAAGTGGAGACACTTCAAAGTCTTTGAAGACATTTTATTGGCACTATCGGGATATTGCATTGATCACATCTGATATTTTCCATATTATACACTTCGATAGCGAAGAGCACATGAATGCTTTTCAGAAACTCTCAATAATAACATCACTACATTTATTAAACTTAAAACATAGTCCTCAGCCGCGTCGTTTGTTTGTTCGCGATTAACTCAAAAACGAATGCATCTATTTTCATGCTGTTTCTCCAATGGATTGAGTGGTTCTCGAGGAAGGTTTTAATGTATAATTTGTCAAGTTTTTGTCACGATAACCGACATCCACGCGAAAAAAGCCACGAGATTTAGTTAGTAACCACTAAATTACAAAAGCGCAACTTTCTGAATTAAACTTAATGATTAATAGGCATCAAAATGAAGGTGAATACAAATGTTCTCTTTGTCGTTTCTGGGTGCGTAAGTGGAATATTATTCATTTAGCTAAAGATAATATAACTAACTAGCTGACCCACGCAACTTCGTCTGCGTCACATAAGAGAGAAAAATGAAAGGAAAAAAAAACCCCGTTTTTGCAACATTTTTCATTCCTGCTCCGCTCCTTATGGTCACAGCGTTATGTTATATAGCCTATAGCCTTCCTCTATAAATGGACTATCCAACGCAAAAATTATTTTTCAATTAGACCCGGTAGTTCCTGAGATTAGCGCGTACAACCAAACAAACAAACAAACTTCTGCTTTATAATATTACAGTATAGAAGTATAGATTATTTGCTTAGGCAAGTAAGCACATTTGGCTCTCAAAAACTGGCCAACATCGAGTCGAACTCGCGCATGGAGGATTCCGTACCATGGCTGTAGGGGAGCCCACTTTAATTTTAATTTATTTGTTGTAATAACGCCAACCGAAATACACATCCTGTGAAAATTTCCTATTACCTATCTATACTTAATATTTTAAAGCAGAAGAGTTTGTTTGTTTGTTTGGTTGAGCGCGCTAATCTCTGGAACTACCTAATATGTAAAAATAAATATTAAATCAATATAATTTGCAGTGAAAATAATGAACTATGTACATAGTCGAATATATTTTATTTAAGTGGGGAAACACTAAACATCACCGCAACATAATAATATCGTTTCTTCTACGCTACTACGCCGTAGCAAGGAAAGCTGATTACAAAGCGTCTGCTACGAATTAGTGTCATGCGTAGCGGCGTAGCTCTGTAGTCTTGAAACGCGTGTAGCGCATAACTGACATAAAATTACGTTAACATTGGTAAACAGTACGTATCTACTGCTAATAGGGTAAGTTTTACATCACTGTTGATTTTTTTTTGCCAGGGATGGTGGATGGGGTAAACATTTCTGAATTTGACTTGAGTAGACATAAATGTATCGTCGCCTTGTAGAAATATTTACAAATAAATACCAAAGGAATGATTTTAAAACGTTTAAATTACTCTGTGCAACAGAAACCTTTTCACAGACACGCAGGCACGTAACAATGTAATTAACCGTCGGCGCCATGTTTAATTAAACAATCTCAATTAATATAAAATTATTCACTACAATGCAACGTGAACTATTCATGAAATTCAAGCAAGAGGCGCGTACTAAATAAATATGTACTGAACCTCGGAAAGGCACGCAAAAGTTCCGCTCGAGCACTCTACAAGTGCGAGGAATCCAACCTTTTCATGTACCAACAATCGCGGCAGTAATTTCACATTGTATTACGAGCTCGTTACAAAAAGCTGAGTGAATAAAGTGGGCGACTTATGGGAGCTATGCGTCCGCTAATGTAGCACGCAGGTAGTTTGTGTTCACCGAGCCATTCCATTGTAAAAGCGGTATAGATAGGACAGGGACGAGCTGGCTGGCGGCCCGGGCTCACCTGTGCGCCAGACCCGTAGCCGCGTCATACACGCACACAGCGTCGCGCGTGCGGACGGGGGTGCGCCGCACACACGCGCGGCTCAACAATGGAGGGTGTAGCGCGCGCTGCACGCACACCGACGCGCGCCGGAGGAAGGAGGACGGCGCAGATCGCGGCACTGGCGGGCGAGCTTTCCCGCCGCGAGCACCTCCGAGCGAGCCCGCGTCGCCGGCGCTCGCAAACCACTTGTTGAATCTTACAGACTTTTCACACCTAAACCGAACTCGCTCGAGTCACGTCGCGCGTGTTAACAGTACGTTCTCCGCTCCGGTTTTACTTTGATTTTGTTTCGTTACGGTTAGTATCTTGTACTTCTGAGCTGATCACGAGCTACCTGTGATGCCTACTCTTCGCTTCCTCTCTGCCTTCTCTTCACTCCCATATACGCTTGGTTTCGTCTTCCTGTCAGTGTTATTATTGTTACGGACGGCTCTCTCAGTAACATGATCCTGAGCGCGTTGTAACTTGTTGTAACTTTTAAGATATTTAGAAACTGTTGTTGATACTCGCATCTGTGTTACCTGTTGACTACTTACTTATTATATTAGAAAGTTCAGAATTAAATAAATATATACGTCGCTGTAAAATTACAAAATCGTTCGTTATACTGTGGAGCGTTGCCGAGCACAGGTAAGTGACTTATAAATCGTTATAATTATTTTTTATGCGGGGTGAAATAACTACGATTAGGAGAGCAGTAAATTACTTTTATAGCGTCATTTTTGACTGTCGGACTTATAAATCAAGCTTATTATCGTATAAAAAATCTCTCATTTTATTAAAACGTCCACAGGATATTATTGAGTTAATTCACCCTATTTTTAACCAGGTTATAATGTTATAAGTCGTCGTTTTTCACAATAAAGTATTACAGGCAGGCATTCAACAGGTAAGTGCTCCTATTTGCGGAGGTACCTGTCTCACCTACATTCGCTGAGACAGGGTGTATCTATGTCTCGTGCACTTATACCATGCTAACTGAATAATGCGTTTAACGTCCCGGTAAACACGAGTGCTCTAATCAGATTGCGTGCGACTGTTGGATGATCGTCTCGCGGAGTCTTACTGGAAACTGTATCGTATCGTTTACTACAGAAAATCGGAAAAATGAGGAATAGCATTTGGACTAATTTTATACATCGAATCGTGTATTTATTATGCTACATTTCTAAAGTCTTAAAATTCTTATTTCTAGTTTGAACATTTTGACGATAACTAACCCACAATACATAAAGCTGAATCACCAAAAATAACTTTTAATATTATAAATTACACAGTGGGATTATTCAGTTTCTACTACATTCAAAATTATATTGACTACCCTGCCTTCTGGCGACAACATTAGGTCTTTCAAGATCAATTATTTAAATATGAATTTGTTCAAAAGTGTGTATAATTCAGAATTGGGTTTTCTTACACCAAAATATACCTACTTCGATTGCAAAATTTGCAAAATAGGTTAAATATACCTTATTGTATGGGCATGAACAGTACATTAACTAATCCATATTATTTATTCATAATATAACCTTTTCTTCATAACCTTTTCCCAACAATGTTAGGATCAGCTTTCTTGCTTTTTTATTTTATCTAATCTGTGATTTGAACAATTTAAAATAAATAACTATTATTTATTTCCATAAAAAGGTTAACAGGGCACTTTCGCGTATTAGAATGAATGTTTTTAATTAGACAAAGTTGGTGTTTCTATGAAGAAATGCAGAAAAAGACAAAGAGATCACAGATTCTTATATAGTACCAACTGAAAAAAAGCACGGTTGTTTTGATGATTATGGTAATGGAAACCAGTCAGTGGCTTTGATGGTTTACGACTATAAAGTACGTTAGGAAAATACTTACGTCTCACCAGTATGACCTCTTATAAAAACCAAAAGTCCCAATTATTCCACTTAGAAATTCTCTCTCCATTGTTTTTCTTTTCATTTATCTCAATCGGATTCAATTTATTAGTAAACAAAATAACTGTGAGTAATGTACAGAAAAATAACACACAAAAAAGAACAATTTATTTATTACAAATAGGGCAAACTTAGAGGCTGTAAGGCCTTCTCCATACTGCAACATAAGTGGTGATAAAATCATGTTCTACCACCTCAAGGAGACTGACATTTAAATGAAATAATATATTTAAACAAGTAGTTCTAAAACTAAACCCGTTTACTGAACGAAGTCGGTTAAAATATAGCCGAACGAATCGATTGACACATTATACATCAAAATTGGATCAACGCACTTCAGAGTAAAATTATTTTATTCTTCGTATTCTTTTATTTGACGCCCATATCATGGAAATGCATGTCTGCCATATTTGGGAGACTGCCATATTTTATTTAGAATGATCACTCAGCTAACCGATCATAATGATCAAGTTCTGTCAAATTTTGACAAGTTTGTTAATTCTACTGTCATAATGGCGCCATCATGACTTTTCAATGGTCTAACACTGACATTTCATTGAAAGAAATGTCATAGAATATTAATCTCGTACATGAAATCTGGCATGAGTAAATGTTCGCATTTAGTAGTAGATTTCGAAAACCATTTGTACTAAGGGTTTTAATAATGACAATACGACAATGTCATTAAAACAAAATTTTTATTACGAGACCATTGACCGACCATTGTGAATTTAGCAGATTACGAACTTTAAACAAAATGACAATGGAATGAGAATGGAATCGTGTTGGAGTGACGAATTTATTAAAATAGTAGAATTAGGCCCCAGGTTACTTGGTTAGCCAGTTATAATGCGGCGAACTTGCGTTTGAGGATAAAAGCCACCCTTAGAATAAAAAGGGTGTAAATATAACGAAGCCGAAAGATACTTGTTCTCCCCGTCTTTGCAATATTTTTTTTCTTCTGTATCATACCTAGGAACACACTGGTTATGGATATATTGGAGGTCAAAGTTCCAAATTTTTAATAAATACTGGTTTTTAATATCATAACTTTACTTTAAATGTCTCAATAACTAAACTCCTATTAAATGCCCATCACCAAATGTTTTGAGTGCGTTACATTGAGTTTTACCATAAAAGTGATTTTTACCCCAAAAAGAAGTCGTTTCCCAGCAATAATTTTCGCGTAAAGTTACGTAGGTAGTTTGATGTAGGTACAGCATGCTTGGTTGACGGCTTAGTGATGAGTCCGTTTATACTGTGTGTGAATGAAAAATGTAAAACACTGCGCGTAAAATTGCAGCTCAACTTGAAATCGGAAAGTGAGTCTTTAACTTATTTGTTTAATTAGTTTGGGCACACACATAACATCAGACTTCTAATTTCCTCGAAAGTTTTAGCACAGGTGTACCTAAAGTACATCTTCTGTAGCCAGTTATGTTTAGATCCATGGTAAGTACATGGGAAGTCTATTAGCAATACCTTAGAGTAGGTATATATGCGGCGGCGACCTCTCGCGTCCGGCCCTGGTTCAATCCATGGTCCGGAGCGAGACGGAATGGGAAGCCGTCACCTCCTTCTGCGAAGCAGTCATGCTAGCAAAGGAGGTGGCGGAACGAGAGAGGGAGAGAGCCTCTCTTCCCGAAAATAAAAAAAGGGTTAGGTATGGTCTCGATTGAGGATTAATATTATTATGCTAGTAAACTCTGAGGAGTTTATTTCGAATATAACCCTATACAGATGAATAGCGTAGGCAGACACTTAACCTTTGCTGTAATGACTAAAAATAAACAGCGCTCATGTTCCCCAATATTCAATTTTCATGTCACTTTTTCGAAGAAATTTATTTTACATATCATTTCATCGAGTTTGGTTGCTTTTTTTTTAATAGATTTTTGTGGTAGAACTCAATGTAACGCACTTAAAACATTGTGCTGATGGATGAATTGAATAGTACGGGCGTCGTGGATGTGTTAAAAGTCATAATCTTACCAAAAATACTTGTATTAAAAAAAAAACTTGTCAACAAGAAGGTCCCCAGGTATGGTGTAGAACAAAAAAATGATCGCAATGATGGGGAGAACAAGTGCCTTTCGGCTTCGTGAAGAGATGTTGTACACCCATTATTGGAATATCGTAGACGAAATAGGTAAAACATATACGCTGTAATGATCAGGTGGATAGGCAATACGTTTAGGTATTGTTGAACCATTCATAAAGTTTGAAACACGAAGCCTAGACAGTTTGTGTGTAATGACTTAATTTTAATTAATCCTACAATGCCAAATATTTTAAATGTCTGTGAATGTGAATCGGATGACTATTGAGATTGTACAATAATCATTCAGATTATTTATTAGTATATTATTTTAAGCTCATTAATTGGGAATGGTATGTGTCCGTAATAGTACCTACAGAAAGAGACGATTTGGTTTTGGTGGCCAAATGAAACACCAACATTTTAGATCTGGGTTCTTTTCAAAGTTTCTTATTGTCTTGACATATACCTAGTGTGGAAGCTTTTAGAATATTCAAATTTGGTTCCAAATATTTTTAGTATTATAGTCTATAGCAGACTTCACGAAGCCTTCAACCAAGCATTCTGTACATCAAACTAAGTAACTGTGAAAAAAATATTGCTGAGAAACGACTTTTATTTTTTGAGCTGAAATATCACGTTTCACAGATATAGCTGACGTAGTCAGGGATTTAAGACCAAAAAAACAAAATACCAAAAGAAAATAAATGATTAACTTTAAATACTAATCTTTAAAAAAAAAAACTTATTTTGATACAAGAAATGTTAAAGAAGTTGCTGTTTTTTATTGAATTCACTAGATTTTGTCGCAGTAACTGCGACAAGAAAAATATTATAAAGAAAATGCAGTTCAAAGGTGCCACTCATTACTAGAGAAATCTCTTTCAGCAAACCGTTAAGAAAAGCGATTTTCTAAATTGTAATCTATAGATTTTTTTAAATAAATCGACACCTGCAGTTTTAAACAGCGACGTCTCAACAGCTGGTGTGGTTACCTTCACACAGTTCCACATAATAATACAGGATGTAAACCACCTTACCACAAAGCCGTCAACCAAGCATTCTGTACATCAAACTATACTTAGTTTGATGTACAGAATGCTTGGTTTGCGGGTTTGTTTGTTTACGTAAAAATTATTGCTTTTTTTAGGTTATAAATCGTGTTTTGTGGTAGAACTCAATGTAACGCACTTAAAACACTGTGCTGATGGATGGATTTAATAGTAAGGCGGGGCCGTGGAGGTGTTAAAAGCCAAAATCTTGCAAAAAATCTTGTACCTATTTAAAAAAAAAAAAAACTTGTCAATATGTTGTATTTTGACCCCCCATATCTCTGTAACTAGAAGGTTCCCAGGTATGGTGTAGAACAAAAAAAATGATCGCAATGATGGGGAGAACAAGTGCCTCGCGGCTTCGTGAAGAGGTGTTTTACACCCTTTATTATATTAACCACAGCAAAATGTGGTTTCAGGAGTTGCGGAATATTATGTTAACCTTTTAGCTATTTGCGGGTTGTAAGCTGAATTACCAAAAATAATAGAAGCTTTTTTAAAAACATGTACCACTAGGATAGGTAAACATGTGTTAATTTTATGATCCTATAGCTCTGTGCTGCGTGTATCAACATCGAATCTTATAATAGGGTAGACGGCAAACAATATGAGGACATCAGCTAGATATTAATAAATATTTGACCAGTTTTGTTTTTTTTTTTTGTTTCGTAAACCAATATTTACAAATAACGATGCTTTTAAAATTCTCAGAACGTCACGCTTTGGTACCTATAATTTTTTGTGAGTTCTGACGTCACGAGCTCCCACTCCCGAGTTTTAATGCGTTTTATCTTTTACAATATTTATTGATTTACAAAATCAAAAAATACTTGGCCATTATTTTCCAATACTCTAACTGACGGACAAAATAGACTTTTTGATAATGACGTTATGCCAATTCATTATTAGGTATCTGAATCTGTCGACATATTACGAAAGAGATGCAAGTTGCGTGTCATTGTAAGTGCATAAGTAATAGAGAGGTACAAAACTAAATCTAATAATTAAAAAAAGGCATTTTACCAAAACGAACAAAACACAAAATTCATAACTTATCATTACCACTAAAATTCCCGAAATATTAAGTCATAAGTCATAAATCATGAGTCATTTATTTCTTAACAAAAAACGTTGTGTAGAAAAACTTAAAATTAAATTAAATTAATAAGCTTTCGACAGTAATATACTTACAAAACAAAAATATTATGTTTAATATAGAAAGTATTGTTTGATAGAATTAAGGAAATGTAGAATTAAGTTTCAGCAATAAAGGCCTATTTTATTTTATTTATTTATTAGTGATCCCGCGGTCATTATGCTAGCAACAGCGTCGAAATATCGACAGCAAATCACAAATAAAATAATCCCGTAAGTACTTAAACCTTTTTAGTCTTTTTTATTCTTTTTTTTGAGTGTACCGAAAAACCGTGAAAGTCTAAAGTTTATTTGTCCGTAATGATGATTTATGAAAAACATAAGGTGCGTTTATGAGGCACGACAAAACAATGCAATGTGTTGCTTTAGACTGAGGATTCCGCAGTCCCAACTTAAGCGCTGCAATTTGTTCGGACGGCCCAGATCCTAAAACAATATACACTTAAAAACGTGCCTTTGTTATAGTATAGAAATTCACATGGATTGAAATCTCCTCTCAGTGAGGAACAGCTTTGTCTTTTAAAAATTAAAACCACTCGGTAGCTATCTTCAGCACATCCAAAGGAGCTCCAACATTTTCAGTGGTACAGGGTACTTACTGATTCTCTCCCCATAAGTGATATACAGGGTGTCTCATTCAAATCGGTCAGTATGGGAAAGTCTGAAACTATAAGACATACGAAGATCTGTTCTGAGGAACCATGTCATCGATTTTAATAACAAGAAAAACTGCATTCATTTTTTTTTAAATAATCTGTACTCCGTTCGGGAATCGAACCCGGTTATTTTGAAAAAAAAAACCTACACTATTTCTATTTAGATATCGACTGTGTAGGTTTTAAGCAGTAAATGTCTGTATGAAACATGATGTCTGAAATGAATAAAATGCATTGTTTCCACATACTTTAATTTATTTTAGTAGGTGCTTGAACTGACCAAATCAAAATTCAAATCTTGTTGGGATCAGTATCCCCTCTTCCTTGCACCCAATATATTTATAAGGACGCGAGTGATCTTGCGTCCAAGTCCCATGGTACCAACACACATCATCTTATAGCGCGGGCTACCTTCACCAGTTGCAGTTTGCAAAGAAGAGCGGCACCCCAATTTGTGATCTCGCATGACATGACACAAAACCGCCAAAAATGGAGAGATTTGGAAGAGACCTACACTCACCACTGTGTGGCTAAGGGTTGAAGAAGAAGGTCAACACAAAAGCTCCATTGATCTTATAACGTCTATGCATACCTTCCGCTATTATGTGGTCCACCGAGGTAAGAGCGGGCTAAATGTTCGTCATCCATCATCCTAACGCGTTGGATATCTACTTTAACTGGCCAATAACTGACCCGATGAAAAAACGTAGTCGTAAAAAAACTTTGAAAAAATATTGTCGTATTTACTCATTGCTCCACTTTAAACAAGTTTATTTTCCGTTATAGACCAGTTATTTACTCTGTAGCTCAGTAAAAAGTAAATAAATGCTCTGCTTTGATGTCAGTTTCATGGAGGTAGTGTTATGTCTATGTATATCTTTTTGCATCGATGGTCTCGCAGTTTACTGCTGTATTTTAATAAATACGTGTTGATTTAACAAGAAAACCTGCGTTCAAAGGACGTGTTTACTTACAAAGTAAAACATAAGGTAATATGTGTAGTATCGTTGAAGAAGGCTTTTAATGAGTGAATTTTTAATAACACAGTAAATAAGCAATAGACAAACGCAACTTTCCGTCACAGTCCGTATATAAAAATAGTTGTATTGAAGGTAACATTCAATAAAGCATTATTATATCAAATATTTATTTCATAAGGAACGAACATAAGGTTCAAAGATTTACAAATTAAATATAAATAAATGTCAAAGGTACGTAAAACGTGCCTATATCAAGCTTTCAAAATTGCGTAAATATTTCTTATTTGCGATGAAAAGAATGCTGTATCAAAGAACGTTTGCCTGTGGAGATAAAAAAATACCAAATACTTCCCACGATTTAATATTAATCAAATCATTTTGGGATCGTGATGAGTGACTTTTCCAAGAATCCGGGAAACAATTTCGTTTCATTTATAATAGTCAATCAATCTTATCAATGCGTCATCCGACTGCTGGGCAAAAGTATTTACCCATGATTTCCAGTTTTTGGCTATTTTGGACCTACCCACCTACCAAATCCATGAATAATCAAATCAATATTTTATAACTTGAAAAGGTCTAAATTTCGACTCGCCTTCTTCAAAATATACACAAAACTGGGGAAATGTTAAAGTACTATAGGATGCACTTCTGCTATATTATTGCAATTTATATTTAAACTAGTTATTTTGTTTGCAATAAAGAATAAGAAGAAGAATACACCTCTGATTATCCTTTCGAGACTTACCTACAGGCGATGATTTTTATCGCAACCACCAATATTTTTGTAAAATATAGCACTTCGCCCGCGACTTCGTCTACGAAAGTTGTGATGGCTCAGCTAATTTGCATGATATCAATATAATTTATGGCATATGTTACTCGGTAAAGATGTAGCTTTCTAACGGTGAAAGTTTTTTTTAAATCTGTTGAGGAGTTCATGAGTGAAATCGTAACAAACAAACAAACCAAATCTTGCATCATTATTATATTAGTTTTGATTGAACAAAACACCTATTGAAATAAATTCAAACGATACTTCAAAGAAAAAATCCTTCGAGACTGTAATCCAACAAACAAATCAACACCCAGTTCGATGAAAAAGAGCTCGAGTTTCTTCAAAAGCATTCCGCATACTGCACAGTTCTTTTATTTCCTAGTGCAATCCCAGGGAAGTTTCCCAGCCCGCCCACTTCCTTGCCTGATTGCACGAGCCCACGAGTAACGCTATCGCAACAGCATCCGCGATGATTAATTGTACGTTCTCGGAAAACGATTAAGTTTCACAGAAAATACTTTTCCGAAAGCCGTATTGTATGTTGCTGAAACGAATTTCGACCAACGCGTGGCGATATGTTTGTCAATACGTTTTGACAAATTGACTTTCGATGAACTATTTTTGATTTGATATTGTACCTGATGGAGAACAATGTATTTACAGAAAATATTTTTTTGAAATGGCGATATTTTTCTAATGTTTTGAGGAGAAGAATAACACCATCGAGAGAAGTGGCAGCAATCAGGGAGGCTTTTTTATCCAGGAGAGGAAAACCACTAGAAAAAAACACGCTGGTCAGTCTTTGATGATTGCTACGGGTTGTGCCCCGCGCCGACCCGCTACGGTATAGTAGTGGTACGCCGTAGTGGGTGTAGTAGTGCTACGGCGTAGTGGGTGTAGTAGGGCTACGCCGTAGTGGATCGGGTATGATCGGCTACGAAGCATAAGGTAACGTTTTCACATCAAAAACTGAATAGATGGCCTCTTCCGACGAGACTTTGACGACGTTAATTCCAACGTCTCCACACAATATTTACTTTCGTTATAGTTATGACGCTTAATAAACACAGCTTTGTTTTATGGTCAGCCTTTACACATACACAATCATCATAAGGTACTTTCATGTAATTTATCATTTTGTAAAATAAATATTTTAGCTTCTGTTCAAGGAGAAATGGATGAAACAAGAAACAAGGCCCCTAAAATGTCCTTGGTATCCAGTTTCTAGGTACTGTAGCGGTCATCGCTACACAAGCATATTATAATTTATTTGATAACTTAATTCGAAATTGTAAATACGTTATTACGTTTCACGTTCACTATTTTCCCGTGACAAATGTCAAATAAGAGTAACTGTCAAATCATAGACATCATTCACGATCATTGTCTTTGGATAGGATCCAACAATTATTAACAAATATATCTTCGCATTTATTTAATTACTTACTATATTTATATTACACTTATATCTTTTTACAAAATTTTACTATAAAAATAAATATTTACATTGTAACCATCCAAAGAAGTATTTTATTCGCACTTCACTCATACACTTCAGTGCCTAGGCTAGATCCGTCTGCTAATTAAGGAAAGCTGATACTGCTGGTTTGTTAGCAGTATTGTAAGGAAACGTCACCGTAAAATTGTCAAACAAGTTAGATTGTAATCTCTCTAGCAAAGTTGTAAACTCTCGACATATTGTCAACTGAACATACGAAGTGTCTCTGCCCCTATAATCGGGACTTGGGGCACCCCACGTTAGGTTCGTTCCTTTAAACCCAGCATTCGGAAGGCGCTTTTTAGTGGAAAATAAAGTGTTTTAAGGTTATGTTATGTTAATCGATATTTCTCAGGAATGGTACATTATCTTTTCATGAGAGTGGTTCCATTGAGCAAGGGGGACCATTCCCTCCCTCTCCTCCACACCGCGTGATTTGACTACCATTCACGAAACCTATTGCGTTTTATTGTACTTAAGCAGTATGTTCGTTTGACAATATTTCGAGAGTTAACAATCTCTCTAGTTATTTTACAATCTAACGTGTGTGACAAGTTTACGGTGACATATACAATGGTTCTAAAATTAGCATCTCTTTTATAATGCTGCTATTATTTGAATATTACATCTACATATATAACCATACGATGTCAAAAATGTAAGTCAATTTTCTGGTCTTTGTGTGTAAGCGTATTTTTTTTCATTAACTACGCAACATATTTTTGGATACAGATTCTATCCTCGATCCTAGTTTAGAGAATTAATTTAAGAATAGCTGTTGCCCATTACCTTCGTCCACGTGAGAAGAACCATTTTTTTTTTTGTTCGGATGGGGAAATCATCAAGTGACTCCTCCCGCTCTGGGCGGAGTGGGAGGAGGTGTCAGACTTTTACTGACTAAAACCCATCCATGATCCTTCCTCGCCCTTTATATTACGGGGTCACGGTATCTGGAACCCTAATTCTTTTTTTTAATGAGAGCCTAATTGTTACTCCTTCTATCATCAGCTATCAGCCATTAAAAGTCCCGTCAAAATCACCAGAACAGACACATAAAATTAAAAAATTAACAATGTTTTTGATATTGAGAAAAGTACCGTATACTACAAGTACTACCATAACTTATGCATTCAGTAAAAAGCTGTTATATGAAATTACAAACAGACTCTTCAATTTTGTTTCTTTGAGTAGTACCTAGGGATAAAGAATATTTTTTTTTAAACTTTTAATCTATATTATCCCACTGCTGGGTAAAAGTCTCCTCCATTGTCTTACACTCTTGTATCCATGCGGTTTTCTCAGGCCAATCTCTCATAAACGCCAGCGTTTTCTAGGCCTCCCTCGGCGACGACGTCCATTTTCTGGCACCCACTGTGTGATGACTCTGGCCCATCGGTCCATATAAATTCTACAGACATGGCCCACCCAATTCCATATCAGCCTAGTAGTCTTGTTCCTCATATCAGCGATTCCAGTTTTAGACTTCGATTATTCTTACACAAGCAAATCTCAATGTTTTGTCAAGTCGTAAAAAAAAACTTTTTTACAAAAAATCAAACCGACTTCAGAGAAAACAAAAAAGTGATAAATAACTTTAGCTTCAGAAGTCGGTGACCTTTGTTTGATTGATTTAGTTTTTTTATCACCGACTTCTGAAGCTAAAGTTATTTTTCACTTTTTTGTTTTCTCTGAAGTCGGTTTGATTTTTCGTAAAAAAGTTTTTATTTTTCATTTTTTAGCGGTGCACATGTATAGTGATATGAGATTTCAGCAATCCCAGTACATTTGCTATCATTTATTGAGGAGTTCCCGTCGCCTATCTTCCGAAGTTCTTCATCAGATCTTTACCAAATTGAAATGGGATCACTCCAAGAACGTACTCTTCCTAAAACTACCCAAATCGCTTCTGGTGTGCCTATTTCTCCAGGATCCCATTAAATGGAACTTAACATTTCTAACTGTCGAAATCTGGGTGTATTGTACACTTCTGCGCACTCCCTCAGAGCATACAGGCGTGATGTTACGTCATGATGTAGTATGAACAATGAACCTACAAGCGATTGCAATAATTACTGCAGATTTGCCGTCTATTTTTGAAGAGTTCCGTTGTATATCTCCGAAGATCAGCATCAGGTCTGCAGCATTTAAAATGGGACCACACGGGAAGCACCAGCTTTGAAACAAAAAAAGAACTATCAAAATCGGTTCACCCAGTCGAAAGTTCTGAGGTAACGAACACAAAAAAAAAATATTCAAGCGAATTGATAACCTCCTCTTTTTGGAAGTCGGTTGAAAACTTCAGAAAACACGGATGACTCAAATAACTAAAGTATAAACATAGAGGCTTTTACAAACAAATCAATAATACCCTGTCATTCACTCACATGCCTATAAAACCTTTTTAAAACTTCTAATAGTCCTAGATTAGTTTGGGGCCAACTTATAACAAACTAAGTCCATGTTAAGTTACCAAAAACCACTGCAAAGATGTTTGCGGTGTAGACAGCTTGTCTAAGTTAGACAAAACGTTTAGTTATATGTGGATAGATAGATGCAGCGTGAATGGGATTGGTTCAAGTTTAAGCTAAGTCCATGACGTTCGATGTCGAAACAATTCAAGTTATTTCGCAAATATTTAACTTAAAACTATTTAAACTTGGCATGTTCATTTAGTCATTAGAGTTAACGAGTTATTTATAGTTGAGATTTTGATGAAATACTTGAAGATAATTCAATAGGTTCTGTGGAAAGGTCATCCATCCATTCTTAAGTTAGGTTGGTGTTAGTTGAGCCGAGGCTCGAACAAAAGTAAGCTGATATTGCAAAAACTTAAGTAAAGTAAGCAGTGTAAAATCTGAATTTGAGACCTGTGACATCACAGGTCTCAAATTCAGATTTTACTAATTCATGTGCGAATTTTATAATTAGCACTTGCTTCGGTGAAGGATACATCGTGACCAGCATGATGAAAAATATTTCATGTTAAGCCAAGTCAGAAGTTGGCGGCATAGAAACTCTGACAGTTCAAAAGTGCCTGTTTGAAATAAATACTTTGATTTTGATTGATTTTGACACCAGGTTAGGCACTAAATGTAATGCGAAATGCTCATAAATGGTTCACTCGTGTTTACTTTCAGTCAAACATTTTGTTGCTGTGCTAAACTCTATCATGATATTTAGGTAGATAAATAAATAAATTAAAATAAATAATAATAAAGTAACAAAAAATCGCCGGACATTACACACAGCGCCACCTAGTGCCAGACTTAGCAACAAGGCTTGTGTTGTGGGCACCAGATAGTTGATACACTACATAGATCATTTTTAATGATCGTCGAGTTCTGTAGTGTCTGCCTACTTTACCATTACAAAAAAACTTGAGTTAATGTATAAGCTTCAAGCTATCCACAATGTGCCCGCAACAAATGATCGCGCAATGTATCCACAACGAAATGTGCCCTTGCTCTTTCGGCACTTACCTCCAAATTGCCAACATCGATCCTGTCCAAACATACCTGTAAATGGGATCTTTGGCCTAATATACAGAGTAAATATGACGTCGGAGGAATGAGATTATCCAATCCAAGACTAAGGTGATTGCGTACGTGTATGGCCATGATTATCTAGAACAGTTGTTTAAAACATATTTTTGTATGGGAACATTTCACACTGATAGCTGTTTTTAGATAATCCGACCGTTATCTTTTCGGTGAACATGGACTTAAGTCATTCACATGTAATTATAAAATACATCAGTTTATTCTGCGTCTTCCTGTTACTCGGCAAAGACCACTATACCTCTCTTGGAGAGAGGACTTCCAGCTTTTTCATTCCAATTAAGTCATAGAAGCTTTATTGTACTAAGAATGTTGTGTACGCCTATAACTGGTACCTAAATTAGAACCCTAACATGTGTACTCTTATCGATAAATGTGTGTGTAATGCTCAGATCATTGTTGTTTCTTAACTTCTTATCGTTGGGGAAAATAGATAAAAAATCAGTTTCAAAAATATTTTATTTTATTGCTTGTCTCTGTCTACACACCTTGTATTGTTTCGATTTTGTTTATTTTTTATTCATGAGAAAATTTAGATGTAAAGACTTGACTTGAAAAACTGGGTCGTGGTATGGACATGGGTGATAGGGGGTGAGGAGGGATGAATCGCATGTGACTAAAAGAGTGCTGAATATAAATGTAGATGGATGAAGGGGGAGAGGAAGACTAAAAGAAACGATGGGTGTATTGTGGGAGGAATGATATGAAAGGAAAAGGAGTAAATTATAGCGTGAAGTTCTACATTTATATATCTGCCTTTAATCAGAATTGAGGGGAAATTTTTGAAGCAACCGCAGCGGTAAACCCCAGACGTCCACTGCGACACTAATCTCTATGCAATTCTATGAAATCTACAGCAAGTGGCAGCAACTCAGTTTATCTATTAATACTTCTATACTAATATTATAAAGCAGAAGAGTTTGTTTGTTTGTTTGTTTGGTTGAACGCGCTAATCTTAAGAACTACTGGTTCGAATTGAAAAAATCTTTTTGTGTTGGATAGTCCATTTATCGAGGACGGCTATAGGCTATATAACATCACGCTACGACTATTAGGAGCGGAGCAGGAATGAAAAATGTTGCAAAAACGGGCTTTTTTTTTCCTTTCGTTTTTCTCTCTAATGTGACGCAGACGAAGTTGCGTGGGTCAGCTAGTGTACATATAAAGGTTTTGTTGCGCGCGACAACTTTTTTTCTAAATTGTACCTTTGCCGTAAAGCAAACAGCTGAACATGAAAAAAAAGGACTGAAAAAGTATTCCGATAAAACAAGATTCATTTTATTGTTTACTTTTCGAGAACACCAGTAAGACAGTCAGCAAGCTTCCATCTCATTGATAAATATTGAGCCAATATTTCTCACTTAGCATGACATTTATTTATGGAGCGTAATTTTGTTAAATGGTGGGAACAACGTTCCAAGAATAGAATGTTTCAAGATGAACCAAGAAGTAATTCTGAGTTATTGAATTTTCTATTCGATGGGTTTATTTCATCAATGAGAGCAGCGGTGGCCCAGTGGTGGCGGTCCCGATTTACGTACAGTAAGCCCTGGGTTCGAACTCACACAGGCGCATTACTTTGTTGTAATTTATTTCATCACCACTTCTCTCAAAACGGTGAAAGAGAATATCGTGAGGAAACCGGCATGTCCTAGAACCAAAAAGTCGAAGACGTGACATGTAATAATCCGCACTGGGTCCACGTGGTGGCCCATTCCCTCTTATTAAGAGGAGGCCGTGTCCTAGCTGTGTGAACATTATATGTATCAACTCCCACAGCTGGGACACGGCCATCATCATCATCATCAGATGATGATGATGATGTTATTGGGTGAATGGTCGCTTGTACACAAATTAAACTCACTTATCAGTATCGATATATATCTGTGGAAACCCGAGCCGTTTCTGGGGTTGCCCCTTTGGGAGCCGAGTGGTCACAGCCATTTAATAAAAAAATATATATATAAAAGTAGCCTTTATTTTACTCTGACCTTAAACAAAAACAAGTAATACTAGATTAACTTAAAACTAATCAGCTACCAGGTCAGGCTGTTTTGCGACATAGCCCTCCTCTATTTCCCTCCAATTATTCCTGTCCAGAGCAGTTCTTCGCCAGCCCTTTGGCAGATCATCCTCCCACCTTTTCATCTGTCTACCATCACGTCTTTTTCCATTTCTTGGGTACCATTCTGTGACTTTTTTGGTTCATTTTTCCGTCTTGGCTCTCATCAATGTCCATTTCCATTTGAGTGTTCTGGTTTTTACCATTTTTTATCACTTTAGTGATGTTCCTTATTTTAGTAGCCTTCCAATTCTCTTGTAGTCATAGGTTCAACATGCCCCTCTCCATTCCTCTTTGTTCACACAGCTTGTGTTCGACTTTTCGTAATAATGGCCAGGTCTGGCAACCATACGTCAGACATGGAAGAATGCAGGCATGCACAATTGCACAGTCACTTTAAGGAAATTTCAAAACGCCTAGTTAACGTTTCCCGTGATCGAAAGGCTGGCTTTTACTTTGGCCAGAGGTTAGCCATACAACGTGGCAACGCTGCCAGTCTCCTAGGCACATTAGTAGATGACAGCGTTGAGTAGTTTTTTGATGCCCTTTTATAGTTTGTTTTTAATTCATGGGATATTTTTAATTATAATTATATTGTATACCTATGTCAGATTATAAATAAAGCTAAAAAACTGTTAAAAATATCAATCAACAATCAATGTAACTGTATTTGGACAATACATACATCTACTCGTAAATCGCTTGCTTGTTGCTACATACCTATGTTTATAAGCACGTCTGCTTAAAAACGTAATTAATACCGAAATAAAATGAAAGGTAACGAAATTGAGAGAGTGTTACACAATAAGGTAACATACAGGGTGTAAACCACCTCATCACAAAACCGTTAACCAAGCATTCTGTACATCAAACTAAGTAAGTTTTTTTTGAGGTTATAAATCATATTTTGTTGTTGAACGCAATGTAACGCACTTAAAACATTGTGCTGAAATGGGAGTCGTAGAGGTGTTAAAAGTCAATATCTTAAAAAAAAACGTTTATTTAAAAAAATACTTGTCAAAAAGTTGTAACTTTGAGCCCCTATATCTCCGTAACTAGAAGGTTCCCAGGTATGGTGTAGAACAAAAAAATGATCGTAGTGATGGGGAGAACAAATGCCATTCGGCTTCGTGAAGAGGTGTTTTACACCCTTTATAAGAATTCCATTTCAGTATTATGACCGTTCAATATTTCTTAACAAATATATTGAAAAATAATATTTTATTGCAATCAATCTCAATTCAGCAGTACGTTTACCCCATTCGGAAAAGCTCCATCATTAATACCGATTTCTGATTCAATGGTGCATTCATACCAATTTCAGAAACATTTTATTGATTTATTAACACACGTAATACATATTTACCTATATTATGAACATTACCTATTTAATATTTGTGTGTGCAATGTCGGCAATTAATGGCAATCAATTCAGTTCGTAATTTGTTTACCTTGACATGATGTTGCGTATCAAATTAATAATTAAGCAGCGTTGATTTATCAATCTATGAATAGACTCGGTTGAGACTTTGAAATAAAAGTAGTAGACTGTATTAAAATAGGTGTAATACCACAATTAACATATTATGTAACAAATTACAAAGACCGTGCAAAGAATGTCCAGAGTGGCCGACGTCTGTGAGCTCAGTGAGTGGTAGAGCGCGCAGCGGCGCTCGCATAGCCGGGTTCGGTACCCCAAACCCCGCCCCCTCTCCGCGGTTGTCCACGCATATGTGAGGCACCATCAATCTCTTTAAACAAATCTACACTAATATTATAAAGAGGAAAACTTTGTTTGTTTGTTTGTTTGGTTGTAATGAATAGGCTTAAAAACTACTGGACCGTTTTTAAAAATTCTTCCACCATTCGAAAGCTACATTATCCACGAGTAACATAGGATATATTTTATCCCCGTACTCCCACGGGAACGGGAATTACGCGTGTGAAACCGCGTGACGTCCGCTAGTAATAAATAAAACTAAAGTGTCCAATTGTAATTTTAAAATGACGGGTTTTTACTGAATGCTGAAAGTATCAGCCTAAGTTACTTTTAACAAATAAAAAAAAATCTTTAACTTTTGTCTGTCTGCCTGTCTGTGTGTTCCGCCTTATCTCCGAAACGACTGGACCGATTTTGACGGGATTTATTTTTGAACTAAAACTTTTTTAGGCGCGTTGTGCACTTTTTGGGTGAACAAAAGTTATGGAAGTCGCGTGACCGTCACCTAACGCTTCGTAGCACTCGTAGCCGATCCGCTACGATGTGGCACTACTTATGCGTGCGCGGGGCACAACCCGTAGCAGATCTAAATAACTTAGATTTCACTTCTATCGGTAGTCGCCAAAGACTATCACGCTAGTTTTTTTTTGTTTTGTTCACGTCAGTACTGAGGTGGTTTAGATCAAAGCCAATTAGGAAAAACCCAAAAGAACAGCCATCCGTCTTAGGTGGAAGTTCTCTGGGCCATCAAGTAATTATTAAGTTGACGACCCGAATGGCGTAGTGGTAGTGAAGCTGTCTTACGTTCTTATGGTCCTGGGTTCGAATCCCGGTAGGAGCAAATGTTTGTGTGATGAGCATGGACATTTGTTTCCGAGTCATGGATGTTTATATGTTTAATAAGTATGTATTTACAAACAAAAAAGGTATATATAGGTAGTATATCAACTATCTGGAGTCCACGACACAGGTCTTGCTTAGTGTGGCACTAGATGGCGCTGTGTGTTAATGCCCAGCGATATTTATTATTTATAATTAAGTATTATTGACAAAATAAAGCGATGACCAAGAAAATACAGGGAAAATTGTTAGAGAGTCGGACATAGTTCGTTAGTATCTTGTACACAACACAAACTTTATTTGGGACATTGTATACTCACGTTTTTCCTTACATATCTGACATAACAAGTATATATAGCCGAAGGGTTCGGGAGGGATGTACCGTTTATGTTTAAGTCCCATGTAAAAGGAGCGAGCCTATTCCCCCCCCACCCCACACCAGGCTAAGATCCATGTTCACCAAAAAGAAAACACAGTAACAAACAACAACACACAAACACACACAGAAACAGTTTACACAAGCACAAACAAAAAACAACAAGAAACAGTTTTAGGTCCATGTTCACCGAAAAGATAACAGTCTGATTATCTAAAAACAGCGGTTTAAAACACATTTTTAAAGTGGAACATGCAGTGATATTATAAGTAAAAAGGCGTAGATAGGTTACCTACACAATATTCGATCTTCAAAAACGCACACTATCGCACACATGAGTATCTATAAATTGTCATAGCACACTGCATTAAGATTACAAGTCAAAGTAGGATGGCATGATTCAATTATCGTGGACGAAAAAGAGATATTTAAAACGTCAGTTGACGCCGTTAAAAAGACACTGATGTCATGGTTGGCTAATTAGCCACATTTTAACATGCCGCTTGCTGAGCGCTTACAAAGGGTGTAAAACACCTCTTAACGAATACGAAAGGCACTGGTTCTACTCGTCATTCTGATCATTTTTTTGTTCTACACAATACCTGGGAACCTTCTAGTTACGGAGATATTGGGGGTCTAAGTTGCAAGATTTTGACAAGCTTTTTTTTAAATACCTCTTTTTATCACATGATTTTTACTTGAAATATCTTAACGACCCCCGTACTATTCAATCCATCCATCCGCACAATGTTTTGAGTGTGTTACATTGAGTTATACCACAAAACATGATCTTGAACATGTCCTTTAAACAGCTGGTTTTAAATAATCAGACTGTTATCTTTTCGGTGAACATGGACCTAAAACTGTTACTCCAGCCTACTACGGATAAATTCCTGTAGGCAAACTCTCTCCTAGTATTCGAATACAGGGCCTTATGATCAGCAGTATACTTGGTGACCACTAGAAAACCGGGTCTACGCAAATGAATAAAATTCGAGTTGTCTAACTGTCTGTTTGTTCTAGCTAACCTCCGAAACGGCTGGACCGGATTTGATGGAAGTAAGGGCTCCGTGCAAAACAATTAAAAAAACCCAAATCCGGTCCAAAAAGTGAACTAATATACGCAAACGAAGATTGCGAGCAAGAGCTGGTCTCTTAACATAATAAAAAGCGGCCAAGTGCGAGCCGGACTCGCCCATGAAGGGTTTCGTAGCAGCAAGTAACATTTATTTTTATATTTGAGCTCATTGAATGAAAGGTAAATTGCGGTTTACGATTTATGACGTATTAAATAAAATCTTTTTTACAAAAAATAAAACCGACTTCAGAGAAAACAAAAAAGTAAAAAATAACTTCAGGAAAAACGCTTCAGAAGTCGGTGACCTTTGTTTCATTGATTTAGTTTTTTTGTCACCGACTTCTGAAGCGTTTTAAAATGCAGACGAATTGAGAACCTCCTCTTTTTGGAAGTCGGTTGAAAAAACTACTTACTAGATCTCGTTCAAACTAATTTTCGGTGGAAGTTTACATATAAATAAATAAATATCGCTGGACATGGTAATGTACATCATATATTTTTTTTAGTTTTATCATTCTCTTATTTTAGAAGTTACAGGGGTGGGGGGTTACACATTTAACCACTTCGGAAGTGTCTCTCGCGCCAGCTATTCAGTTTAGAAAAAAAATGATATTTCAAACATCAATATCATTTTTGAAGACCTATCCATAGATACCCCCCACACGTATGGTTTGGATGAAAAAACAATGTTGAGTTTCAAATATATTTTTTTTTCTAAACTGAATAGTTGAAAATCTTAGTGCGGTTCACAGAATACATCTACTTACCAAGTTTCAACAGCATATTTCAGCATAGTTCTTATAGTTTCGGAAAAAAAGTGGCTGTGACATACGGACGGACAGACAGACAGACAGGCACGAGGAATCTGTAAGGGTTCTGTTTTTTGCCATTTGGCTACGGAACCCTAGTAACCAGAATTACCAAGGTCTAACAGGCTAGAGCGTCTAATCAAATAATTCTCCAAGGGTTTCCATTATAACATTTGTTGAATCGTTTACAACAAACAATTTAAATTACTCTAATCCTATATTGTCTGGGGAATATAATCGTTCATTTTGTGTGAGATTATTCAGCTGTACCCTAATATTATCTACATAAATTGTGACTTGTCGGTCCTTCGGGACCCTTAGTTCGGTCATATGTAGCCTCAGACCGCAGACGTGGGATTCGAAACTCAACTTGTAACTGACATGGCGACTTAGTAGCAGACATTTTAAATGTTGGTGTATTTGTTAGTGATAAATACGGAGAAAGATTAATAATTCTCGGTAACAGCTCAGTAAGGATTTATGTCCGATTTATGTCGATAAGCCACGAGGGGGTGCCCCTTATTTTAAGCGATTATATTATTAAGGTGAAAGCGTTAGGGTAGCCTGCGAAATTCAAATTTTCTTACGTTATTTGCAATTTGCAGGCCAGTGGTAGATTGCATAAGTCTAGGAACGACTTTGACCTTGAAAAAATCGTTCGTCCGTCGACTTATATGAACTTAGAGGGTTGTATTGATGATTTTGATGGTTATAATTCTGTAACTACATACGTTTTACAATTGCGAACGATATTTTCAACTTCATACAACCTAACGCTAGCCTGCAAATTGCAAATAACGTAAGAAAAAATGAATTTCGCGGGCGGTCCTGACGCTTCCCCCTTAATGAGGTTGTACTAAATGTGGTTCAGAAAAATAGAAAGAGCTTTAATTTATTTAAGTGTAGTAGTTAGTGTGTGTGTATACTTGAAATATATAATATAATCTACACTTATATTCTAAAGAGGTTCTTTTTTTTTAATTTTTGTGTGTGTATGTTTGTAATGAATTCACTCAAAAACTACTCTGACGATTTGAAGAATTCTTTCACCATTGGCAAACTACATTCACCCTGAGTAGCATTGGTTACATTTTATCCCCGTTCTCCCACGGGAACGGGAACTACGTGGGTGGAACCGCGTAACGTCTGCTAGTCTACACTAATATTATAAATAGGAAAACTTTGTTTGTTTGGTTGTAATGAATAAACTGAAAAACTACTGTGCCGATTTCAAAAATTCTTTCGCCATTGGAAAGCTGCATTCACCGTGAGTAACATAGGCTATATTTTATCCCCCTACTCCCACGGCAACTGGAACTAAGTAAGTGAAACCGCGTGACGTCTACTAGTAGTTGATATATCTCTCTGATATCATTATAATATCACGTCCTTCTATGAGTGAGTACTGTGTCAAGAGTTTCTATAACTCCACATTTCAAAGTAAACTTTACAAAGTACAGATATAACGTAGCTAAATTCTTGAAGATGTCGAATCGCATTCATGTATTCAACCGACGAACTGCTAATAAAGGAAGGGAGGACCAAACGCTACGTGCATACAGATACGAGTTTATGGGAAATAATTTACAATAAATATACAACAATTTAGAACATTTTGTATGTATGTACATTATACATTCACGTTTTAACGAATTTAATTACCCTCACTAGGCTCATATCAGAACGGTCGGCATTCGCCATGGAATTTTATTACGAACGCGCCGAGATCGCATATGATACAAGTTATGCAAAAATGAGCGATCCAAAAAATGTTACAAGAACAGCCTTGAAAAATGGAACGGCACAAATATTTTTCATTTTTTGTCGCTCTATCATTTTGTTGGTTCCGGCTAATCTCCGAAACAGTTGAACCGATTTTGACGGGACTTATACTAACAGATAGCTGATGGTATGGGAGTAACTAAGACTATAGTGTAGATAAGTGCAAAAAAATAAAACCCTAGAAATTGATAACAAAATCTGTTTCAAAAACGGAAGTCATATCTATACTAATATTATAAAACAGAAGAGTTTGTTTGTTTGTGTGTTTGTTTGGTTGAACGCGCTAATCTCAGGAACTACTGGTTCAAATTGAAAAATTATTTTTGCTATATAACATCACGCTACGACCATTAATGCAGGAATGAAAAATGTTGCAAAAACGGGGTTTTTTTTTTCATTTCGTTTTTCTCTCTTATGTGACGCAGACGAAGTTGCGTGGGTCAGCTAGTTTTTTTTATAAATTCTCGCGAATGAATGTAGTGGGCAACAGCTAATAATAATAATTTGAAAACATTCCGATTATTCAATTAATGTATAAAATATTCTGACTCTGAGACAAAATATATTCATGTTACCTAATCTTTCGATTAACTTTTTGGGTAGGAAAAGTCAGTTTCATTTTCGTTATTTATTTTAAATAAAATTTTTAATCTAGCTCAGATTAGTATAGGCTCTGCGGTCGTTACGTAACAATATTTTAACAAGAAATTGTGTATTGTATTATACCACGTGGCTTAGGTACTAGTATAATTGGGCTACTTGACTGTTAGAAGGCGATACCGTGGCCCCGGAACAAAAAGGGCGAGGAAGGAACATGAATGGGTTTAGTCGGTGAAAGTCTGACACTCCCTCCCGCTCCGTCCAGAGTAGGAGAAGTCATTTGATGATTTCCCATCCGAAAAAAAAAAAGCTACTAGTAAGTATAATTATATTTTCTGTGTATTATTTCATTCCTTACCGGAAAAGGTATACAAAAGAATCGTTGCCCGAGATAACAGTGATGTATTGTTTTCGTAATTATAATATGAAAGCTACGTAATACATCAAGTGATTGTCTTTTCCCGGCGATGATCCTTGGCAAGAAGCGAGTCTAAACAGAATATATACGAGATCTTTATTTGTCAGATTTTTTGCTAGCGAAGTGAAGAGTCAGCGGTTATTTTTTTGTGGTTTTAATTACTTTAAGGGATAGTACTCATGAAAATGAACTACTTTTATACTTATCGACTATGAAATTTCGAAAAAATATCAGCTGTTCATACATTATTGGTCGCGTAATTCGTAAAAATGTAGGCAGCAGCTGATTTTTTGCATTTTTCTTTTATTAAAACGCCTAAACCGTAACGGTATACGTATATAAGGAAACGGACAATTCGCGAAGTCGAAAACCAAGCATTCTGACTTTACGCAAAAAATATTGCTGGGAAAAACCTTTTTTTTATTATTGAAAAGTCACGTTTTACGGTAGTATACTCGCTGTTACGCTCTCAAAACTTTGTCCTGATGGATACTTTGTCCTTGTTTGGAATAGTATGGGAGCCGTGAATGTGTTTAAAGTAAAAACTATAAATACTCGTCAAAAAGTTGGAACTTTGATCTCCAATACTCGTATTTCCATTACTAAAAAAGTTTTCGGTTTTTTTTTCCCAGAAAAAAACCAGGGTAACAAATGCCTATCAGCTTCGTCCAGGGTCTGTTTATGGGTCTTCATATGAATTTATTTTACTGACAAGACTTACAATCTGTTACTCTTGTTGATGGAGCTCATAGCCGATAGCTAAGCTACTTGCTTTTCCTTTGGCAGTGGTGCAGATGCCTAAAGATGAACGAAAAGCGTGTTTTTTCGAGACCGCATGAAATTATTATCATCCGTGTTTCATGGATTCCAATTTATGAGATAAAAAGCTCTTGTCTGTGTATCTTTTGGACTTAAGCAAAATACATCCTCGTCTTTTGCGCCAGTGTAATTAGCAGTAGTACCTATGTATAATAAAGTACTTCTTGAACCGATAAACTGTACATAGAGCGGAACGGCTCAAAGGTTGGGTTTTTCTTCTAAATAATAAAGGGTGTAAAACACCTCTTCACGAAGCCAAAAGGCGCTTGTTCTCCCCATCATTGCGATCATTTTTTTGTTCTACACCATGCCTGGGAACCTTCTAGTTACGGAGATATGGGGGTCAAAGTTACAACTTTTTGACAAGTTTTTTTTTAAATACAAGTTTTTTTTGTAAGATTTTGACTTTTAACACCTCCACGACCCCTGTACTATTCAACCCATCCACCAGCACAATGTTTTAACTGCGTTACATTGAGTTCTACCACAAAACGTGATTTATAACCTAAAAAAAAAGTTGTTTCCCAGCAAACATTTTTGCGTAAAGTTACTTAGTTTGATGTACAGAATGCTTGGTTAACGGCTTTGTGATGAGGTGGTTTACACCCTGTATGTTCGGGGGTCTTCTGTTGAAATTGAGTTCCGTCTGGAATTTCTCAGTAGCAGCGACAGAGTCGGGATTTGTGTTCGATTGATGGCATTAGGCGCGCCCTCGATTACATGGGATTTAAAACATAACTGGCGAAATCTGGGTGTACTAGTAAGTACACCTATACCTAACCCTTTGCAGATTGCAGGCGTGATGTTAAGTTATGTTTTTAAGAATGGTAGATCGTCACCACCTGTCTTCACTATCACTACATATTATAAAACAAAGTCTCCCGCCGCGTCTGTCTGTCCCTATGTATACCTAGATCTTTAAAACTACGCAACGGATTTTGATGCGGGTTTTTTGAATAGATAGTGATTCAAGAGGAAGGTTTAGTGTATCATTTTACGCGGGCGATGCCACGGACATCGGCTAGTGTAACTATATGTTTCAGTCGGCTTCCAGTCTAACAGAATGCAGTTTAATACCATTATTTTAAATGAAATGACTGCCTAGGCCTGTTTGAACTCCTGAACCCTGCTACTGAGTACCGCAATACCCCTCAGAAAGACTGATTGTCAGATTCTTTGGAATCTTTGACTACTGTCAAATTATAATGGTACACCCGTTTTAACAAAAGGCGAACTGCAAAGCTACAATTATCGAATTGCCATTTTAACTACCTTTACCGTCATTCCAGACTTGTACCCACCCTTCTATTGTTACACGTCGTTATAATAAGGTATGCGTGAAAAAAGGTCGTTCGGATGTTCGCCATTATGACGGCACGCACATCCGAACGTTATTGTATTATATGGGCCATGAGGTTCATTAGAAATATGGTGTTTAGTTAAGTGTTTTTGCGATTATGAGCTGAATGTAAATTATATTTTTCCCAAATAGACTGTTCTGATCTTTTTCCTATATTTCTTTGTGAGCAATGCAACTTGTCTTCTTCTTCTATTCTTCTCTTTTACTCGTAATCTTATCAGCAGTGATTGGATTATGGAGAGCTATTTAGGTTCATTGACCGCAAACATTGATATTAGTATGGATATTCCTCGGGATTCCGACTGATACTATGGGATTTTATTATTATATTGTTTGTTTAATTATGTGAATTATTAATCACTTAAAAAAATCCCTCCGGTAAGCCGCAGGAGGAGGTAGATATCGGAGAAGGTGCTGGAGCGTTGGAGTATTGAAAATTTGTATAAAGAGTTGTACTTATGTCTACAATTTACATAAAAATTATATGATTTCAAAATCGTTGTCCTTTAATGGAAAGGTTACCCTTTTTAAATCCTCTCATAAGAGTGTAGCATGGAAACGCCCTCAAATTTTTAGTTATCATTTTTTATTTCGAAAACTATAAGTTTTATCGCTAAACTTTGAAAGTAACAATTGTAAAGTAAACAATTTGCTTTAAAAAAAATATATTTACGACGCTCAAAATGTTTACTGTTTCGGAGATGTTTTTTTTTCGGAAAAAAATTGGAAACTCAACCCCCTCCCCAATTTAGGGGTTCCATCAAAAATGTATTAATTTAAAGTTGTCCGTCTTACTCGAAAATGATAAAAATGAAAAACGGTTCTAAAAATTACCATAGGTTATGGCCAAAAAACTGTTTTTAGAAAAACCGCCCCCCCGCTCCCCCCATAGACGGATTCCGCCCATTCACGAACTTAGCTTAAGTTTTGACCTTCTCGATTTTTTGGCCAAGTTTGAAAGCAATCGGTTCATAATTGCGACCTGTAGAGTGTGGCTAAATTTTGCTTGTCACCCATATACATACGTTAACATATACCCTCGTAGGTGAGAGACCAATAGGTAAATTTACCTAAAACTCGGGGAATATCCGTATTATTCTAACCTATGGCAAGTACATAAAACTAAACTACGAGTAAACTCTACCTCTTCCGATTTATGCTTATCAGACATCTCCATTCGTGCCATACCATCCTTCACACTGTCCATTCATCGTTTTTTTGGTAAATTCGAAGATTATTTCTTCGCATTTGGGTTCTAAGTCATTCATCAAACTATGCTGGATTCGCAAGATGGATTATGGATCATTCCCTCTCAAAGAAAGGATATAGGTACGTAATTATGTCCCAGCAGTGGTATTCTTATAAACAGCCTATGGTTGTGTTACCAATGTAATAAAATTTTTCGATTGTTCTTATTTACTAATTCCTGAAGCTTTACGCGTTAGATGTAGGGTGGGCAAAATGAGAAAGTTTTTTTTTCTACAAATGAAAATTACCAGACATATTTCCGTGTATCGTCAGATTAAGCTTTTTTTAAGGTTAACTAAAGTTAAAATGTAGGCATAAGAAACAGGCTTGGCAATACGGACAATATTTGACGAGTATTGTTTCTTTCGTTACGTAAACTAAAATTGACGAAGCTTTTAAAATTATTAATATGTCACACCATATTTAGTGAGTTCTGACGTTAGGAGCCCCACTCCCGAGTTTTGATGCGTTTTATCTATTTCAACATTCAACGATTTACAAAAAAAAAAATGTCCATTATTTTCCAATACTATACAATTTTTTGGTACTGTCGTCATGGCTATATTCAATGTGGTAAATAATACTAATACAATACTGCATGATAAATATTTAAATGATTTTGTATGAAGCTAGCCTGTATATTCCCAAGATCTACAATTTCAATTAATTAATAATCTTAAGACTCTTAAACGCTACTTACGTTCCAATTAAAAAAGCTTTTTATAAGAAAAGCTGAACAAAGTTGCCGAGTCAATCAATAAAGCGATTAAAAATTTAAGCTGTTAGGGAGTTGCACAGAAATTTCGATATTCTGCCGAAGCTTAGAAGCTAAGTTACAGAAAGAAGTACTTACTTACTTATTAAATATTTAAAGTGACTTTTCTTTGAGGAAACCGCTAATTTTACCCTCTAGGTTTATCTTGAAGTTTCGAAAGACAACATGAACGGAACTTGCGGTGTTGCTTAGGTCCATGTTTACCAAAAAGATGACGGTTTGATTATCCAAAACCGCTGTTTAAAACGCATTTTTGTTTGGGAACATGTCAAAGTGACAGCTGTTTTGGTTTTTGTTGTGTTAAATGTTTATTACAAATGTCGCCCTGTCTATTTGTTAATAGGTCAAGCCATAAAAAAGTTTGCACTCCGAAACTATCCAACATTAATTTTAATTTGTACACACATCACACGCCTTCTAGTGCCACACTAAGCAAGGCTTGTACCATACTGTGTTTATCCATGACTCTGAAACAAATGTCCATGCTCATCACACAAACATTTGCTCCTATCGGGATTCGAACCCAGGACCCTAAGAACGTAAGGCAGCCTAACTACCGCTATGCCTTTCGGGTCGTCGTCAAATTCCAGCGCACACTCACGCAAAAAGCACCATAAAAGGCAAACATCAAGGTTTGTTGGCAATACTGATGTTCTATATTTCGCAGTAATAAGGCTTGGTATATAGTAAGTAACACGCGATTTTACTTCATTTACATATCATTAGTATTCGCTGATGGAGGAATTCGTTAGCTGCTGGAATGTATGGACGTAATTGTCGGTGACGTCATTTCTTGGATTGTTGTGTGTATAGTTCAGAAGAATATTTAAGAAAAACGGTAATTTATGAAAAAAGTATCGCAAAAAGTGTACACTTAGGCGCTGGCTCATACAAGGGAATAAATATGATTTATTTACATGTATGAACTCACATTGTCACTTACGAGATATCTTCTGTAATTTTCAACTATTTCCTTTTAGTTACGGAGATAATGCGGGACAAAGTTACTACTTTTTCACAAGTTTTTGAAATACATGTTGATTAATCACTGTTTTAGGCTTTCACGGTTTAAAACTTATCTTATATTGTCACTTACGGGATATCTTCCGTGATTATTTGTGATGATGCGGGAGCTCATCATTACAAATAATCACGGAAGATATCCCGTAGGTGACAATATAAGTTTATGTTGATTAATGTACGATTTTCATCGAAAACGGTGCACAATGTGCACATGGGACTTTGAACGCCTCCACGACTCCCGTACTATTTAATACATCTATCAGCACAATGTTTTGAGTGCGTTACATTAAGTTCTACCATGAAACATGTTTTGCTACCCCACAAAAATGGTAATTTCCCAGTATTCTTTTTGCGTAAAGTTAATTAGTTTGATGAACAGAATGCTTGGTTTACGGTTTCATATTATAGAGCGTTTTTACATCCTGTATTGTATTATAATCATCTGAAAGTCTTATCGGATTAGGTTTAATATCGTCGGCTCTCGAACTAATAGGAAACATGATATCCGTATTTATACGAATACAAAAACAAATGAGTTCTTGGAATAGAAATTGAAATGTAGAAAATGTAAAACTAAAAATTAGCGTAGGAGTAATTTATTGAGAGTTGAATATGATTCCATTGAAAACATTTCAATAGCAGAAATAAATTCAATATGAAGCTCTTTGAATTTATTTATAAATGCAGGTCGATAATAATATTTGTATTGCTGTCATAAAAGTACTTTTATAGACCTGAAGAGTTTGTTTGTTTGTTTGAACGCGCTTATCTCAGTAACTACTGATTGAAAATAAAAATTGTGTTGTATAGTCTATCATGGAGGAAGGCTTTAGGCTATAATTATAACATCACGCTGCGTCCAATAGGGGCGGATCATAAATGGAAACTATATAATATTTATTCCTTTTGTGGACTTTTCTCTTTTATGTGACGCAGACGAAGTTGCGTAAGTCAGCCAGCTAGTTACAAATAAAATGCTATGCAATAATCTGCTGTAGTTTTACACAAAAGTTTTAGTATCTGTAGCTGAATTAGTACAAACCTTAAGTAGTTATGTAACATAATCATCATTCTAGTATGCTAACATTTCGTAATACTTTAGAATATTATTTACTGTTATATAAAGCTTTATTTTAATGTTAATTTATTCATTGTCTTACTTAGTTTTATCGTTTATAAAAATCTAAATACAGGGTGTATTTCACCTCATCACAAAGCCGTTAACCAAGCATTCTGTATATCAAACTAAGTAACTTTCCGCAAAAAATATTGCTGGGAAACAAATTTTTTTTTTGAGGTTATAAATCATGTTTTGTGGTATAACTCAATGTAACGCACTCAAAACATTGTGCGGATGGATGGATTGTATAGTATGGAGGTCGTAGAGATATTTAAAGTAAAAATCAAGCGATAAGAAGTGGTATTATAAAAAAAATTGTAAAAATCTTGCAACTTTGACCCCCTATATCTCCGTAACTAGGAGGTTCCCAGGTATAGTGTAGAACAAAAAAATGATCAGAATGACGAGAAGAACAAGTGCTTTTCGTATTCGTTAAGAGGTGTTTTACACCCTTTATATATAATTCAAAGGTGACTGACTGACTGACATAGTGATCTATCAACGCACAGCCCGAACCACTGGACGGATCGAGCTGAAATTTGGCATGCAGGTAGATGTTATGACGTAGGCATCCGCTAAGAAAGGATTTTGATCAATTCTACCCCCAAGGGGATAAATAGGGGATGGAAGCTTACATGAAAGTCCGTCAGTTTTAAAGTTCAGGATCGTTTAATTTTGTGTTTAGGCTGACGATTGAAAATTAATTTTTCAGCGTTTTTGATAACTCCACCCCGAAGGCTTATAAAGGGGATGAAATTGTATGTGAAAAATCCTTAATTTTCGACGTAAAAAGTACAAAATTTGTAATCTGGGCTTATGATTGGAAGCTGACGCAACGGCTTTATTAGAATTTCAACCCTTGAGGGGTGAAGAAAGAGCAACATTTTGTTTTTAATTAAAGTTTTTATTTTTTGAGTCACCAAAAAGTATCAAAGTTAGTAAGTCGTTAGTTTTTTTTATTTCAACCCACAAAGGGGTAAAAGGGGGGATGAAGTTTTGCATTGTAGTTGTTCATTCGTTCACGAATAACAGCAGCAGGAGAGACCTTTTGCAGCAGTGCAAGTTAATAGTATAGGCCGTACACAAGTTAATAGCACACGTGACTTCGCGGCTGGCAGTACTTACCGTTTTGTAGGGACCTAGGTAAGCCGAAGATTATGGACTTACGGCAGGAGCAGAAAAAGAAACTATGGCAGCCGCCGCTCCTGTGGGTGCCGCCCGCTCGCACCAACTTGCTGCAGCACGCGCCGCTGACGCGCGCGCTGCTTGCACTCAATATGGTGTCACAACAGATTGATTGCTTCAATTGTACACTGAGCGAATTCACACGGGCCGCATTTTGCGCAATTACTTTAGTTTGTCAAATTAATTAATTTATTCAAAACTTAAATAATTTAACTTTAAATATAACTGCTCTATTGTATTAGGGACCTAAACGTGTAATAATAGTTGTATGTGTTGTTTAAATAAATAAATAATGTATAGTAGAACGAGATAGAATGAGTAATTGTTGATATCGTATTTGATACCAACTAGATTTTTTTTATTTTGTAGATTTCTGTTTTTTTTTCTCTTCTGCATTTCTGATCTTACTTTTGGTGAATGAAGATGAAATCAAAAATGGCGGCGACGAAAGTTTTTTGATTTTTAATCATGGGTGTCGTTTCCGTGGTTTTTGGTGTCGCTGATAGTGAAAATGAGGTCAAAATTAACACAGAGAAAAAAGTTAACAGAAGCAATAAAAATAGTTTTCCTTTTTTTTCTACGGCTTCCCCTGACACTATTTACACCCTGCGCCACTGTTAGGTAGAGGTGTATCTGTCACCGTAAAATTGTCGAATACGTTATATTGTAATATCTCTAGCGATATTGTAAAGTCTCGAATTATTGTCAAATGAACATACTGCTTACAACAAAACGCATTATTTTTCGTGAAATGCATACGATGGTAGTCAACTTACGCGGTGTGGAGGGAAGCAGGGGTCCCCCTTGCCCAGTGGCACAACTCTCATGAAAAGATAATGCACCATTCCTGAGAAATACCGATTAATATAACATAACCTTAAAACACTTTATATTCCCCAAGTCCCGATTATGAGAGCAGAGATACTTCCGTATCTCGAATTATTGTCAACTGAACACAGTTGACAATAATTCGAGACATTACAATATCGCGAGAAAAAACACGTTTTATTGTAATATAACGTGTTTGACAATTTTACGGTGACATATCTAATCCTACACCCACATTTTGCAAATTTAGCTTAATCCCATCAACCGGGCACAAATAATACAATAACACTTTGCCCGTCCCGCAAATCGAACCCAGGACCTCATGCTCAGTAGCGCTTGCGACAACTCGAACAACGATGCAGTCTCACACATGACCCATCAATATTTTCACGCGAACGAAGTCGCGGGCAACAGCTAGTGTACATATAAAACACTATAAAAACATTTAAATATATTAAAAATGGCAGACCAGAAGTACTGCTATCTTTGCTAGCAGCTAAGCGAGAGCTAAGAGAGATTGTTTCATTTTTTTCCGTACGCTATTTAACTAGGTAACTCATTTGCGATAATTGTGCTAATGAGTATTATAAAGGGTGTAAAACACCTCGTCACGAAGCCGAAAGCCACTTGTTCTCGCCGTCATTGCAATCATTTGTTTGCTGTAAACCATACCTGGGAACCTTCTAGTTACGGAGATATGGGGGGTCAAAGTTACAACGTTTTGAAAAGTTTTTTTTAAATACATTTTTTTTTTGTAAGATTTTCAATTTTAACACCTCCACGACCCCCGTACTATTCGATCCATGCAACAGCACATTGTTTTAAGTCCGTTACATTGAGTTCTACCACAAAACATGATTTATATCCTCAAAAAAAGCCCCCAGCAATAATTGTTGCGTAAAGTTACTTAGTTTGATGTACAGAATACTTAGTTAACGGCTTTCTGGTAAGGTCGTTTACACCCTGTATATTATTTGTTTTTATCACTAATAAATAACAGCTAGAGGTATGTATATGTCACCGTAAAATTGTCAAACACGTTATATAACAATATTACGTGTTTTTTCTCGCGATATTGTAATGTCTCGAATTATTGTCAACTGAACATACGGAAGTATCTCTGCCCCCATAATTGGGACTTGGGGCACCCCCCCGTTAGGTTAGTTAGGTTCCTTTAAACCCTGCACTCGAAAATAGGGGCCCTGCGAAGCGGGGCTCCGTCGACTACGCTTTTTAGGGGGAATATAAAGTGTTTTAAGGTTATGTTATATTAATCGGTATTTCTCCTGAGAAATACCGATTAATATAACATAACCTTAAAAGATAATGCACCATTGCTGAATGGTGCATTATCTTTTCATGAGAGTTGTGCCACTGGGCAAGGGGGACCCCTCCTGCCCTCGTAAGCAGTATGTTCATTTGACAATTATTCGAGACTTTACAATATCGCTAGAGATATTACAATATAACGTATTTGACAATTTTACGGTGACATATACATTCCTTAGACCGGATCTCACACTACTGAAATGCATTTGAAAAAAATAGCTTATATTTACAACTGTGGTATTTTGCGTGGTCGTGCGCCCACGTTCCGACCACGCACCGCCCACTTGTATCACCTACACAGGAAACATTATACGTTGAGTGAATGTGGGTGGTAGATACCGAGATTTTCAATCCAACTACTGACTAGCATACATTCATGAGGTATCCAAGTCAGTAGTATTTGAGTCAGTATCTGAGTGTACTTACACACAGATAAAAGACACGGAATTTAATACACTGCCATCTCGTATATTCCTTAGAAAGCTTTTTTATTTGTTCCCTGGAAGTGGTAGTTTTTATTTATTTAGTTTATTCCAAAATGGGAAGTAAACTTATACAGGGTGTAAACCACCTCATCACAAAGCCGTTAACCAAGCATTCTGTACATCAAACTAAGTAACTTTACGCAAAAAATATTGCTGGGAAACAACTTTTTTTTTTGGGGTTTTTAATCATGTTTTGTGATATAACTCAATGAAACGGACTTGAAAACATTGTGCTGATGGATGGATTGAATAGCACGGGGGTCGTGGAGGTGTTTAAAGTAAGTTAAAATCTTACAATAAAAACTTGTATTTAAAAAAAACCTTGTCAAAAAGTTGTAACTTTGACCCCCCATATCTCCGTAAGTAGAAGGTTCCCAGGTGGTGTAGAACAAAAAAATGATCGCAATGATGGGGAGAACATGTGCCTTTTGGCTTCGTGAAGAGGTGTTTTACACCCTTTATAGTAAGTCCTACGAAACTTTTGCAATAGTTTGACTGTGGAGTCGGTTAGTCTGACACTCATACTTCGTACTTGAAACTAAATATTATAATAAAGCAACTGGCAAATATTATAAATATATATAAATTTCGGTGGCATTGATGTATTACGTAGGCCCTAAACTCTCTCACTTTTGACGTTGCATGACTTTGTTATGTCCATTATGTTTTTTCTCTTCTGCCTATTCCCAAATATGTCACGGTCGGCTTTCAGTCTAGCCTAACCAGCCTCTACCACCAAATTAGTATTGAGTAATATTGGTAAGACCTCTTGGTAAGACTAGTTGTCAGATTTTCGGTTCACTGACTACCTGTGACGACTGTCAAATATCTTCAAAGGACAGCCGGGAACAGGCATCCACGGACCGCAATGACGGCGAGAACGACTACATTAAGAGATTTTTTACACCCCATATGGCTAGGTATTTCTGGTATTTAGCTTCATCCGGTTAGACTCGAAGCCGACCCCTAATAGAAAAGGCTAGGCAGATGATGATAGCTAAGGTATTTCTAAATTGCCAGGTACCCGATAAACACATTGAACAGGTCGGCAATCGCGCTTGCGACCACAGAACAAATGAAACAAACAGATCAGGGATGATAATATCAGCATTGTTAACAACTTTATGATCTGCTTAACCCATAATTAACCCCACATAATACTCCTGTATCTTAACTAGAGTAAATAACAGATTTCAATTAGCCACATGTCAAGAACACGCCATTACGTTTGAACTTCGTCGAATCGGTTTGTGTTTGGTATAACCTTCTGAAAGCGTATACAGTTAGTAATTAGTAGAAACGCTCTTTGACCTAGGTAATGAATACATCTTTGTTTAAAGAATTGAATGCGAGGAAATCTCTGAATGGCGAGTTCGTTGTAAAAGACTCGTTTTGGTTACAAAACTTTAATACAACCTCAGCTTACAAGTAAAGTACTGGTTTTGAATAAATATAGGGTATATTATGTCACCGTAAAATTGTCAAACACCTTATATTACAATATAACGTGTTTTTTCTCGCGATATTGTAATGTCTCGAATTATTGTCAACTGAGCATACGGAAGTATCTATGCCCCCATAATCGGGACTTGGGGCACCCCCCCGCTAGGTTAGTTAGGTTCCTTTAAACCCTGCACTCGGAAATAGGGGCCCCGCGAAGCGGGGCTCTGTCGACTACGCTTTTTAGGGGGAATGTAAAGTGTTTTAAAGTTATGTTATATTAATCGGTATTTCTCCGGAATGGTGCATTATCTTTTCATGAGAGTTGTGCCACTGGGCAAGGGGGACCCCTCCTTCCCTCCAAAACGCGTAAGTTGACTACCATCGCATGCATTTCACGAAAAATAATGCGTTTTGTTGTAAGCAGTATGTTCATTTGACAATAATTCGAGACTTTACAATATCGCTAGAGATATTACAATATAATGTATTTGACAAATTTACGGTGACATGTATAAAGGTAGACAAAACTGTTCATAAATAAACATCAAGCATGAAATCCCCAAAGGGTTTGGCAGTGGTGTACTAAATAGTACATCCACATTTCGCCAGTTATGTTCAAGTCCTAATTAAGGGGGCGACCTTATTGCCATCAACCGGGCAGGAATTCAGACTAACACAATCCAGACTCAATGACAAATTACCTGATCCAGGAATAGAACCCAAGACCTTTGAGGAGTGGCTTGAGGCCGCCACGGCGTCCTCACCTTCCGCTGGACGCAGGTCCTCACCGGACACGAATGTTTCGGGAGGTTCCTGCATCGAATCGAGCGTGAGGAAACGCCCGGGTGTTTCCACTGCGAGGATCGACCGGAGAACACGGTGGAGGTCTGCCCTGCGTGGGAGGAGCACCGCCATGTCCTCGTAGCGGCGATCGGCGGCGGCGACCTCTCGCGTCCGGCCCTGGTTCAATACATGGTTCGGAGCTAGACGAAATGAGAAGGCGTCACCTTCTTCTGCGAAGCAGTCATGCTAGCGAAGGAGGTGGCGGAACGCGAGAGGGAGAGAGCCTCTCGCCCCAGCCGCCGTCGGAGACGCTCCGGGCGTCGCGGGGACCGCGTGGTGGCTACCGGCCACCGTATACGCGGGCCTGTGGATGGTTAGCTATGGGCTAGCTAGCCGTCCGTCCGTCTAACGACGACAGGCCGTGTCGACAGCGCGTTCTTGTTCCACGCGCGCCTCAAAGAGATGCCAGCATAAAAAGAGGGGCCCTCAAGGGCCGAAGCCTGCCGGGACTGCGGGACTGTTCAAAAGAGATACCGCGGCCCCGGAACGTAAAGGGCTAAGAAGGAACATGGATGGGTTTAGTCAGTAAGAGTCTGACACTCCCTCCCGCTCCGCCCAGAGTGGGAGAAGTTATTTGATGATTTGTCATCCTAAAAAAAGGACCTCGGGCTAAGCAGTTGTGATTGCAACCACTACATTAACGTCAATTTGTCTAAATAAAGTTTTAAACTTGACCTCCTTATAAGTTTAGTGACAATGTTAGTATTGTCACTAAAGGAAATATCAAACACACAGGAAATCCTTTAATAAATATCATGGAAGATTTCCCGTTTGCGAGTGATACTATTTCTAAATTCGTCCAGATTTAATCATACTCGTATGAACGACCAAACCATGAATACTACATGAAAACGGTCAAGGATATGCGTGTTTATATGTAATAAAAATATGGCCAAACCTCTTCACTGGCACTTCGTTTGATGGTCCACATATTATTTCCTAGCTCTACTGTCGATTATAATGTCACTGCGAATATTCAGGCTATGCCAGGAGAATAAAAAAATAGAGCCTAAATGGTGCGTTAAAATAATGTTGGTTTTGTTTGTAATACCTCTAACTTCTAAGGAATTCATGACCTTTGACTACCAGTCAAATCTAAACTTAAAATGTCACTTAAGTGATATTTTCCGTGATTTTTATTTGTATTGAGCTCCCGATATATTTGCTACGCGCATTATTGGAACTCGACATTAAGTCACGACAAAACGCACTCACAGTATCACCAGGTTTTGTGGAAAGAAAAGACAAAGAATGAGAGTAGACAGATTTGTCTGCTCGTAACAATTTTATTTTCCATCCATCCGCAGTCTCCAGTCAACCCGCGATCATGGCGCTTGCAACAGCGTCGAAATATCGGGAGCTCAAAACCATAAATAATCACGGAAGATATCCCGGAAAGGGACAATATAAGTTTAGTTTTAAACCGTGAAAGCCTAAAACAGTGTTCATGATTTTATTGTACTGTTATTTATTTCACCTATTTTTAAAATTAATATTTAAAAATGTAAATGAATTTTGATAGAAATTAATTATAGTTTAATAACATGATAGTCGATTACAGTCTATGCTTATAGAAACTTAATTAAAGGCAATTGAAACGAATTTCTTATTCACTAAAAGAGGAAAAAGAACATGTAAATGTGGCTGAAGCTTCGTTAGACGCCATTGTAACTTATACAGATTATGCCGTCAACGCATTCATCTTCCCACATTTTTACATTCCGCCAAAAAGTCAACAGGCTTCTTTGTATTTTTATAAAGTTATCACGGCGAGGACTGCTTAATTACCTACTTGGTTGTTCAAGGGTAGTGAATAATCTATATCGCATCGCATATATATAAAGCAGAAGAGTAGATTGTTTGTTTGGTTGAACGCGCTAATCTCAGAAACTGCTGGTTCAAATCGAAAAATTATTTTGTGTTGGATATTCCATTTATCGAGGAAGGCTTTAGGCTATATAACATCACGGTACGACTATTAGGGGCGGAGCAGGAATGAAAAATGTTGCAAAAACGGGGATTTTTTTCCCTTTCGTTTTTCTCTCATATGTGACGCAGACGAAGTTGCGTGGGTCAGCTATTCTTTACTAATATTATAAAGCAGAAGAGTTTGTTTGTCTGGTTGAACGCGCTAATTTCAGGAACTACCGGCTCGAATTGAAAAATTCTTTTTGTGTTGGATAGTCCATTTATCGAGAAAGGCTTTAGGCTATTTAACATAACGGTAAAACAACAAACACACAAAAAAATAAAAACCTCTTAGGCTCCGAGGTGCCTAAGAGGTGTTTTACACCCTATATGTATACTCGTACGCGCGACCGACGCGACGTACGCGACTAACATTAGCGACTTCAGGTCTTGAAATTACATCACATCAATGGTGGACAGAATTTTATTTTTTACTTTTGAAGTCCACCAAACGAATGAATAGCACTATGAATACCAAAGCACATTGACTACTTCAAAGTCGACTAAGATTTGTGTTTCCTAAGCAAATAGTTGGTATTACCCTTGAATTCAATACTCAATACTCAATACTCAAACTTTATTTGCATTCCACAATGTGTACTTAGGTGGTAAATTTTCAAAATTAGATCATTATGGACCCTGTCGGGCACAGCAAGAGACAAAGATATAGTAGGAGAGAGGAAGCTTTAAAAAACACAAAAAAAATACATATCTAAAATAAATCCAATATTACCATAATAAGAATTCTTCATACATATACATAGGAATTTTATAAATTATTAATTATATTTTATCGTTTAAATATTCAGTTATGCTATAATAGCATTTTTCTGTTAAAAATAGTTTTAGTTTTTTTATAAATGTGCTTAATTTTTCTTCTTTTTTTATTATTTCAGGTAGTTTATTATATATTTTTATAGACATTACATAGGGGCTTGTTGAGTGTATTTTCAGTCTAGATTGAGGAATGTTTAATCTTGATTTGTGTCGGAGTGTGAAACGTGATTGTATATCTTCGCGCTTTGTGTAAAACTCTTGATATTTACGAACAAATTTGCAGGTTTCTAATATGTATATACTGGGGAGTGTTAAGATATTAAAATTTTGGAAGTGAGGTTTGCAGCTGTCGGTTTGATCAATATTTGCCAGGATTCTAACTAATTTTTTTTTAAGGATAAAGAGTGAGGGTGCATCTGTGCTATTTCCCCAAAGGGTAACACCGTAGCTTAGCCATGCATAAGCATATGCATAGTAGGTGGTGAGCGCTGTTTGAAGATTTGTGGTTTTCTTTATTTCACGTAGAGCATATGAAAATCTTGAAATTTTTGATCTTAATTTTTGTAAGTGGGATTTCCAATTTATGTGAGTATCCAAAGTGAGACCAAGTAGCGTAAATTCTTTAACATTTTCTATTTTTGTTTTATTAAAAGTAAAATCAATATTTAATGGTGTTTTTTGGTGGGGATGAAAGGTTATAAGTTTAGTTTTAGAATAATTTATTTCGAGGTTGTGTGCGTTCATCCAAGTGATGGTTTTAGTGAGTATTGTATTTAGTTCTTCGTTTAGATTTAAATTGGTTTTACATGAGACTAATAGAGAAATGTCATCCGCAAATAATATACATGGCCCTTCTATGATTTTGGGTAAGTCGTTGATATATATTAGAAACAAGAGACATCCTATTACGCTTCCTTGGGGTATTGAAGCACTAATTGATTTGCTGTTAGATCGAATTTTTTCAATTTCTTTTGACGTGTGATTAAAATATTCAATTTCTACTGTTTGCTCCCTGTTTTTCAAGTAAGATACAAGCCAATCATGGGCTTTTCCACGGATGCCTATTCCGTATAGCTTGTTAAGCAATATAGTTCAATTAAGCTGCAGTCGCTTAGTTCCTAACATAAGTTATTTATTAAGCTACATAATACATACTATACTTGTCAAAGTAGAAACTGCCATACCAACTAACTTGAACTTGAGTTCGTCGAACATTCTAAGTGAATATTTTGTATGTGTGTGTGTGTGTGTCTTCTATCATGTGTGTTTGTGTTTGTGCTAGGCTGGCCACACAGTTAAGTAGAGAAAGGCGGAGCAATGCGAAGCTAGGAAAACATTAAACAAAATTAAAATTCCACCTGCTTTGTTCACAATTCCCCTCAGCTTTGGTTTAGTGGACCTGGCTACAGCGGTGCATAGACTAGCCCGCTTATATGCATAGTCGTATTTGAAATGGTGGGTTTCTTTCGCATTTAGATGTGATTTTCACCATCTATTAGACAATTTGTTGTAAAAAGTTAAAGCGTATAATGGTGTTTTAGCAAAATCTCGTTAAATGATAAAAGAGGTTAAATAAACCTCTTTTATCATTTAACGAGATTTTAAGTAGGTTTCACAAACACTTTTACTCATCAATTAGGTAGATTCTTATCAGGTAGATCTACCTATTGGTCTCTCACCTACGGAGATATATATGAAAATTTAGCCACACTCTGCAGGTCGCAAGTATGAACCGATTGCTTTCAAACTTGGCCAAAAAATGGAAAAGGTCAAAACTTAGGCTAAGTTCGTGAATGGGTGGAATTTGTCCATGGGGGCCGGCGGGGGGGGGGGGGGGTTTCTAGAATCAGACGGAAAATTTTTGAATCGTTTTTCATATTTATCATTCTGAGTAGACAAGTTACGGTATACGGACAAGTTTAAATTAAAACTTTCAACCCTTAAATTGCGGAGGGAGTTGAAATTTCCAAATTTTTTGCGAAAATAAATCATATCTCCGCAAATATTATTCTTTAAAGCAAATTGTTTACTCTATAATTGTTACCTTTAAGGTTTAGTAATAAAACTTAGAGTTTTCGAAATTAAAAATTGTAACTAAAAATTTGAGGGCGTTTCCATGCTAAACTCTTATGAGAGGATTTAAAAAGGGTAAACTTTCCATTACAGGACAACGATTTTGAAAACATATATTTTTGTAGATTGTACATCTATACTAATATTATAAAGCAGAAGAGTTTGTTTGTTTGGTTGAACGCGCTAATCTCAGGAACTACCGGCTCGAATTGATCGATAGTCCATTTATCGAGGAAGGCTTTAGGCTATATTACATCACGCTACTATTGTTGCAAAAACAGGGACATTTTTTTCCTTCCGTTTTTCTCTCTTATGTGACGCAGACGAAGTTGCGTGGGTCAGCTAGTTATAAATACAACTCTTTATACAAATTTTCAACAGTCGGACGCTCCAGCACCTTCTCCGAAATCTACCTCCTCCTGCGGCTTGCCGGAGGGTTTTTTTCTTGTTGTTTAGTCAAGTCACAAAAATCACGTAAAGCAGGTCAAGATAGGTTTTTTTTATTATTATAGCTAGCCCTTAATTATTGGTTTAAATTAAATTAAGTAATACTAATAACACTAACATAACATAATAAGCACAATCTGTTACTAACTACTAACAACGTATGGACTGATAGAGGTCTGAAATAAAGTTCTTTTTTTATGTCCCACTGTGGCCTTCGTCCATTTCTTCTAACTGTCACAGTTCTGTGCTACTTCTTTCCCATCGTCAAAGAAGACATCCAGTTCAGTTCAGTTCTTTATTCAAACTTATATTTACAGGGAAAATTTATACAACGCTATGCTCATTTTCTCAATTTCAAATGTAATGGAATATCAGCCTTACCTTGCTTGTTACTTCACAAATATGACACGAGTAATCTAATTGACCGAATTTATCTTCAGTTATGAATGTAATTGGAATTAATACCTGTCATTGTTCTGTCAACTGTCTGTGTAGTTTAATTAATCTGATCTTATCAGTGTTCAGCTGTATAATTACGTGCGCAAAGTTTGGTAATTTAATTTTAAGTACCTACTAAGATTTGATGTGATACAGAAAAAATGTTTATCAATCACTTATACAGCCGATAAAGATGACTTATAGAACCGAAAGCCATGAACTCGATCATCGTACTCAAAATGATTGGCATAATTAATTAAAAAAAATAAGAATAAAAAAATATTATGATTATTTTGAAATTATTTTGATTAAATGGTACTGTAAAAATAATTTAAACTATACCTAGAAATGAAGCCCTACACTTCATAATTTCAGTTTAACTGAATGCAGCTGAGTACCAGTATTTTACATAGAAAGATTGCGCATCTGACCTCCACACCCTAGTTTTATTTCGACAATTTAAAAGTGCCTGTAACTGTCCTACTTGAAATAAATGCTTTGATTTGATTTTGACCCGAAGGTTGAGTGGGGAGTTACGCTTCACCCACCACAAGCTCCTCCCAATATGGAACACTTATATTATAAGCTTTTAAAGCTCGTTATGTACCTACATCTTATTTTCCGGTTGTATTCTGAAAGCGATAAAATTATGTATTGACCTAATTTTCACTGATTCAACTGTTATTTGCAAAATGGTTTTCATGTTAGAAAAGCAGATTATTATGCACATCTGTAGTCTGGATTTATAATATGGATATTGCTTATTTTCATATGTTGTTTTTTTTTTGTTTTGGATTAAGATCTTCATGGCCAATCTAGGTTTTGGACTAACAGATTAAAATGATCTAAAATACGAATTTTCCTAAAGTGCGCGTAGCGAAAATAGCTTGTTTATGTTTCCTTTTCGAAATTGTAAGACATAATACTATTACTTGAAATATTTTTTACAAAATTCAGGGACTGGTTTATTTGAAAATGTTAAAGGTCGGGGATATTTGATACCATCTTACATTTGAAAATTTATTTCAGTAACTAAACGAAATAAGAATAACCTTACAAGGTCTTTCAAAAGAATAATATTATTTTATTAGTACCATTTTTCTTTACACAGATGAAACCTCTCGAGATATCAAACATTAATGTTATTGCTGTTACAAAGTATAAGCTAAAAGAATAAACTCCTAATAGCTAAGACGTAGGATATCTTATTGAACCAAAATCCTATTTACGATATAAATAATTCTTTTAACTTGGCATGTTTATTTTAAGACTGAAGTAAGAAAAAAGAGAGCAATTTTTATATATTATTTACTCGTTATGCTGAATCATGCCCACGTAGTTTTCTCAACTTGATTGTTTCACGTATTTTTAGAATGTAGTAAATGGAAACTCAGATCGGCAGTCGCTTTACGTCACATGTTGTAATTCAGCTGCATTCGGTTACACTACATAGTTAGGAAAAGGCTAAGCAGATTATAATGTAGTAGATCTAAACTTAGCCATCTTATTTCTAAATCTGTCTACGACTGTTTTTTTTTTTTCAAATAATATTGATCAGTTTTGGTATTATTTGCATTTTTGTAATTGTGTCTTTTTATGGGCGTCTTGCCTGAAATAAATGAATTTTATTTATTTATTTTATTTATTATTATACTGATTGTTTGACAGACGAGGCACTTTAAAAATAACACTTACCTAAAAACATATAGACGATAGAATTAATGATTTGTTAAATTAAATACATTTGCGGTTTAAAAATATTAGTGAACGTAAGTTTTTAGTTTTGTTTTATATTTTCATTTATTGGGTTTTGTGTTTTACATAAAAACAGAAATGTAAAAAAAAGTGGCTCACGATAGCACTCGCTCCATCCCACTTTACCTGCACCAGTAAGTATCAAGCCCACTCTAGGGAACCAAACTAATGGATATTATCGACCAATTAACAAAGCAATCGAAGAAATTGAAATGTGTTAAAGTTAAGTGCTAGTATTCACAGTCAGTGCAGTAACGTTCGGAATACACAGTTGCAGGACAAGGCCTTTTTAGAAAAGCTAATTTGTTGTTTAGTTTATTGTAATCATCAATTTTAAAGCTTTTTGTAGCAATGAAACATTTTTCACCCGACAACGTGGCAATGCTGACTGCGTTCTGGGCACTTTTCCTGTTGACAGCGATGTGGACGAATTTTTTGCTGCGCTAGGCTGTAACCCTTTTGATACTTGTACATATTTTAATACTATTTTAGAGCTGTGGTTTGTAAATAATGTGTTTGTGTTACAGTCAAAACTATCTTTGACTGGGGTCAGTCAAAATCCTTATGAAGTTGAAATGCGTTTCCTGCGTTAAAAATATGTTGTTTAAGGGGCGTTTTACAGTCCACTAGCGCCGCCAATCGAAAAAATGTCGTAACTCGTAAATAGAATCAAACATACAAAATGTGGTCTATTACAAAAACGGCCGTTTTTGTTACAAATTCACGATTTAGCTAAACAGCTATATTTCAAGTGGTGACAATGTGTTATAAAATTACGTTATTGCCTTTTCCACAGTAATAATAGAACATATTTTGTATTTTTGATTCTATTTACGAGTTATGTCATTTTTTCGATTGGCGGCGCTAGTGGACTGTAAGAGGGCTCTTAAGAACACCTCCGTTGTAATTATATTGTTTTTAAAAGGGTCATAAAAAACCTAGCAACCTAATAAGTTTCTAAGTAAATGTTAATTATTGTTAAAATATTTTTCTCCGGTTAAAAGTAGTGTTTACTTATTTTTAACAGGGGGTCTAAAATGGCCGCTATAACAGAATCGTAAATGAATCACGTTAAAAAAGTTAAATTCTTAAAATGGTCTTTGTAACCATTAGGTACCATAAAGTCTATTTTAAGATTTTTTTATTTTCGTGATTAATTTTATTGAACAAAATTTAAAATTATTAAAATGGACTATAAGGTAATGGACTATAGGGCACGCCACGATAGTGGCGGTAAGTCCCCTCTTTGAGGAGTGGCTGGAGAGGCGCCACGGCGTCCTCACCTTCCGCCTGACGCAGGTCCTCACCGGACACGGATGTTTCGGGAAGTACCTGCACCGAATCGGGCGGGAGGAAACGCCCGGGTGTCTCCACTGTGAGGATCGACCGGAGGACACGGTGGAGCACACGGTGGAAGTCTGCCCTGCGTGGGCGGAGCTCCGCCGTGTCCTCGTGGCGGCGATCGGCGGCGGCGACCTCTCGCGTCCGGCCCTGGTTCAATCCATGGTCCGGAGCGAGACGGAATGGGAAGCCGTCGCCTCCTTCTGCGAAGCAGTCATGCTAGCGAAGGAGGTGGCGGAACGAGAGAGGGAGAGATCCTCTCTTCCCGGCCGCCGCGGGAGACGCAACGGGCGTCGGGGGCCACGTGGTGGCTACCGGCCACCGTAGATGCGGGCCTGTGGACGGCTGGCTATGGGCAATAGCTGGCCGTCCGGCCGTCTAACGACGACGACAGGCCGTGTCGACGGCGCATTCGTGTTCCACGCGCGCCTCAAAGAGATGTCAGCAAAAGGAGAGGGGCCCGCAAGGGCCGAAGCCTGCCGGGGTTGCGGGCCTGTTCGAAAGAGATACCGCGGCCCCGGAACGTAAAAGGCGAGGAAGGAACATGGATGGTTTTCAGTCAGTAAGAGTCTGACACTCCCTCCCGCTCCGCCCAGAGTGGGGGGGGGTCATTTGATGATTTCCCATCCTTAAAAAAAAAAAAAAAAAGGTAATGGTTACAAAGACCATTTTAAGAATTTTTTTTTTAACATGACTCATTTACAATCGGCTAAAGCGGCCATTTTAGACCCCCCGATGTCTGCTAAATATCTTCATTAAGTAGTAAATTTCCAATTTTTTTTATTTTTTTATTTAAGTTTCCGTTCGGCTTCATCTTGTGTACTAATTTTTGATGATTAGTTACTGAAATGTTTTTTATTTGCCTTTGTTTTTTTTTTTTTAAATAATCCACGTTTATGAATTGCAAAACAAGTATGCCTTCCTAATCGTTCAGAAAAAATACTAACTTAAATAAAAGCGAACGAACCAAGTCCGATTTGTACGTTTTATTCGTCTCGTAACACTCGCTAAAGGATAGGACTTTAATAGAAATGGGACATTTACCCGGAAGCGAAATGTATTTGCTAATTAGTAGGTACCTCGTTCGAGTTTCTCAGTATCTTTGCAGAGACTAATTAGCAAGCTCTTAAGGTTGATATTGCATGTAAACAAACATGACCACATCGATGAAGCAAAATGTATTTAATGGAAATTGAAACGGATATTTTTATATTTTAATTCTGGGATATTTTTCATCTTTTATGATAGAATGTTCAATACGGAGGTTCTAGCTTTATATTTTTGCATTTGATTTTTATTATTCGTATCTACGTACTTAAGGCGATTAGATGAGCTAAATTAGCAACTCTATTTGTGGCGGTTCAAACTTCGTTTAAAATGCTGTTAGAATAAAGTTCAAATCAGCTTGCACTACAAAGTGGGTGTTACGTCAGTCACTGTGGGCCATAGTGGTTTCGATCGATTAACAAAAAAACTATTGATTGGATTAAAAAACTAAAATATCATGCTAATATATTGCTTGTAGGATTATTTGCCAAAAAATCAGAATGATCGCATGCATATTAGTATGCTTTTTTTGTTTGAAAGATATTTTTAGAGAAAAGTTCGTGAATTTTACTTATCGAGAAGAATATCATATATATTTCTGGACTTGTTTATAGCAGTGAATCATATACTTTTAGTAATTATAATACTCGCGTTTAGCTCATGTAATCGCCTTAACGTTTAAAAAGTGAATGTGAGAATGCTCTTATTCCTTTTTTATCATCTCTTTTGATTTGATGTTGAGTGTCGAAAACAAAATAATCATAGAGCCTATTAAAAGCGTCATTAAAGGATTGAATGTGTGATTGTTTTCTACCTAATTAAAGATGTACAAACTATATAAAATACACAATACCTACCTACACATCTTTAAGAAAAGGCTAAACGGCGTTTTTCACGTGGCCATCTTGTATGATATTTTGGGGTAGAATGATGAAATTACACGTCAATTTCCGTTTAAACAAATGCAAACTGCTAAAATGTCTGTACAATATGATCCCTATAGTCTAGTACTCAAAAGTTAAATCACATAAAAATGAATGTCACCTGGCAAAGAAAAAAAAGACTGCAGTGTGTGAGTAACATCGATGTACCCAGCTTCGTAAGAGCAATCCACCACCCACCGCCCTTAGCAAAGAGTTACGTTACGCACGTCACAACATGTCAGGAATAAATAATGCTCGCTCTGAAATATGATAGTGGAAGACACAATAACAATGAGCGACAGCGTAAGTCCCCGTGGCTTAATCAACGTACGCAAATTACACTGTAATGCTATGCTACCCTGGTACTATGGTTAGATAAAGGTAATGATAGCTTATTAATTTTCAAGGAAATTCTTGTGTGGTTTCCGGGGTTTTAACACGCTATAGAAGAAGAATACAACATTTCATTTGATATGAGTTACTGAAGCTTAAGTCAACCTTGTTATAGCAATTTGTGGAAATATAAAGAGCGATAACCCGGAGTCAAGACCCTCTTCCTATAACTCTGTCCGACATCATTGGGCAATGAGCTGCATGATGCTCGCGACTTGAAATGGAGTTCCGAAAACGGTCGGGCTACGTGTCAACAGATACTTGCTACAGCTATATGTTTGTAACCAATGGTATAATTCAATTTCTAGATCTGACAATGTCGGTTGCGCACGACTTGACGGATCGTCGGCGCGAGCTCAAGATTTTCAAGTAATCTTCACGTTTACAACTGCTGACAGTGGCAGATAACTCGATAACTCGACCACTATTTGAAATGACGAAAATGAAACTGTATCAGATCAGAATCAGAATCAGAATCAGAATTATTTATTTGTTAAACATAGGTATACATTAAAGATCTTATAAATGGTCTATGCTCTTCATCATGATTTTTTCCATCGGTCTCTGCTGTAGTACGATTTGTGTCAGCGTTTTTTGTAATAGGCATCAATTGTGCAATTAACGTGTTTTAAATCTTAATGACAAATGTTGAAACTAAGATAGCAACTTGCCGAAATGAACCAACAAGGCTGAATTGATCGAACTTGAACGTATCAAATAATTAAAGACCGAAGAAGATTTCCTGACTTGGCCATCCAAGCCCTCTTCAAAAAATCATAGGTTTTAGTCGACCCATGTTTTGCAGTGAATATGATATTGTAATGACGAGAAAACATAAAACGTTAAACGTAGCTTTAACAATTTACGTACCGTGCAAAACATGAAATCCAGCCCGACAATTACACGTAGCATGCGACCTTTTTTCTGTCATAAATATTCCTCGCGGTGCCCCTGAGGGTAATATTCCGGAAAACTCAGTTTAAAACTAAAGCAATAAATTAAAACGTAGGTAATACTTATTGTAGCAATTAATCAGAGTAAACAAACATTAATTACTTAAAAACTTGAGTAATCCTTTAAAGTGTGTTCTCGTATGTTGAATACAACACTGTAATATGATACTCATAAGGCCAAATTAATCCCGGCCTCAAGTTTGAATATAACGTATGATTTACAGCAGTATCCATCTTTGTGAATTACTGTGAGCACTCAGACGTTAAACTTGCTTAAAAATATGAGGGGTATCTACTACATGAGAATTTGCTACTTGTTTTAATGCTGCTGTTATTATGAACTTTATTCCAAAAGTTCGTCGAAGAAGAGGTTTTTGTTTCGAAACTATATTACGGTAAAAGAAAAAGAAATATGAAAGAAGAATTCACTTACTGTCATCACATTTGAAAGAAAGAACTAGAGAGAACAAGTTGGAATTTTGTTTAAAAATGTCAACTTATTCGAACTACTTATTCTCATTACTTTTCTCCATAATTATGTATTCATGGATCCATAATTAAGCTCTTGTCAATTAAACTAAGTAATCTTATCAAGTAAAACTAACCATCATTAAGAGAATACGGTCACTCAACGATAGCGAAATAGGGTCATAATCAGCTTTTAATGTGCCCACAGCTGGGACACCAGACTGATCTCTATGAGAGGGAGTGGGTCCAGAAGTTCCATAACCCATCACGCAGGTCCAAGACATAGTACAATAAATATTTAAATGCGATGAACCAATTGAAATTTTCACTTGAATAGATAACATTAAGATGCAAACACTAATAGACTCATGTAGCGTAGATCCAAGAATCGTAAGCGTTTGTATAGTCGATCCACCAGTCCACAACATAGGTATGACTTCTATGACATTGACATAAGGTTTAAAGTGCACTGCACTCGTGAAATGCAACAACTACACCGCAAATCACGTCAGCGACATTGAGAAATGTGTTCCTCGAGAATTCTGATGTGTATTATTACAATATCGTGAAATGTTCAAGCAATTTTAGCTTATATTAACATTGATGATGTGTTTCCGACCATTAGGCTTCATTCAAGCCTGAAACCAGTGGTATGGTGACTAGGGTGTATAATGGATTGAATAAATTAGCCAAGGCAACTCGTGGCAGAAATTGTCAGGAGAAACGAATGAGTTAGGAATTGAAGTCGTGTCTCGGAATAGCTTAAGGGTTACACCTCATCTGCAGCAGGGAATTGCACTATTCCATGCTCCCACCCTATTCATTATTATTATTTATTATTCTGTCGCTTAAAACCGTGATTTAGCTAGAGTGAAAACTTGAACATAAACGTTGTGCATTTATGATATTTTTGGAATGGTTAGGAAAAAATTAGTTAATTCGCACTAATTGCTTAATTTAATGATCAGTATAAAAGTACTATCATTTATGTGGTAAAATACGATATTTATTGCGCTGTCGTACACAAACATGTCAATTTATTTTACATTAAAAATTTAACACTTCAGAACTATTACAATTGTTTTACATTAAAAAGGAAAATAAATCCCTCCCTCTTACGAATTTTCGATCAGTTCACGTGTCCTGATAGTTTTTTTTACCCACCCCAAAAAGTGCACAAAAGAAGAAAGAAGAAAGAAGATTTCACTTCAAAACAACTAAACTAGATACAAATTTTACATGTTGTTGTGGCCGTTACTTGTCTCATTTTAACGGCCTTTATTATGGTAAAAAAGTATTGTTCAAAGTCAAATGAAATGAAAATTAGACCATCATTTAGACTTGTCTTTGCGTTTTAATTGGATGTAGTAAAGTGCAAGTAATTGTGTATCAGACAGCAAAACAATCTAGATCAAAGTGTGAAATATGTAATATTTTTTTCAGTATTTAAATGCTATCTAAGAATAATATACAACAAAAAACGAAATTAAGAAGCTGTTGTGGCTTTTCGGTCTTTGCGGCATGAACAAGTTTTGGCGTCAAAAACACCCAAAAAGGTTTTATTCTGAGGTTGGTGGATTTTTTGGATACTATGAAGGAATGTTTAAAAAAAATACGATAACAATCAAATGACTGTATCGATTGTGGTAAACGCTATTCAGTCTGACATTCATTACACGAACTGCAAAATGAAATCATAAAATGAACACTTAATAAGATTTCATTCACCCTTTACTGAATTTTCATTTGATTTCGTCAGTAACAGACACGATCAACAAAATGGAAATACGTTTTCCACTGTTAAATTGTTTGAGTAAAAGTAGTTTATTAAAGTGCTACCTGAAAACGCCAGGCACAAAGTAAACAGTGATCAATAGATCAAACACGACCCGGCCCATAATTTATTTAAACGAAATTAGTAATTGTCGATAATTTTGTCGAAGGCCACATTTCCTTGTCAACCTTCCTTACATTTCTGGGAATTTTGGCAAAACATTTCATTAAATAGGTAACGGTTTTCTTAATCTTGTTGAAGATTAACGAAGGTTAGGTAAAGGAATAGATATTATCATCATCTGGCTAGTTCCCTTCTATGTCGGGTGCGGCTTCCAGTTTAACCGGACGTAGCTGAATACGTACCAGTATTTTGCATTTGCCAACTGTCTATCTGATCCCCAAAACCCAGATAAAACTGTGTCGTTCGATCCTCCTTTTGGTAAGACTGGTTGTCAGGTTTTAGGGCTAAGGAATATATGTTGGTAACGACTGTCAAAGATCTACAAATGACAGCCGGGACCAAGTACTTAACCTGCTTTCCGAGGCAAGGAGTAAGGAGTAGATTCGGTGGGAGAAATAATCGAAATAGGTTAAAAAGAAAATAATATTCTCTTTCAGAAAAGGTTTTTAAAAATAATGTTAGTAACTGGAAATCCGTGAAACCTATTTGTAAACTAAGAAAAATGCCAAACAGTAAACATCGTTTTTTCATTATTCAATTCCGTTAATGAACAAAACAAATAACAAAGCCGAAATTAACGCAGCCATCATTGGACACTTTTGTAAACATCGAATGTTTGGAGTAAAAACAAATGAAATCTACGAATTCCTGGGAATCGAGAAGCAGCAAGTTTACACAAACCTAATTGGAACTGGAGAAATTCTCAGTGAAAATGACCTCTGATGTTGACATTCGCGGTTTATCAAAGTAACGCAACCGGTCTTTGAGTCACATCTGTTACACGTTTTCTCTTTGCTACAAAATTATGAATGAGCATATACGAGGTCTCAGAATTTTGAAAATGTTTGTTAAAAAGTCGTCTGACTATAGGAATTGTCTTTTTTAAACTTTCACGATCAGAACACATTATAAAACATATGGTAAATTCGCGATAAATACCCGTCTTCATATGTTTTTTTAATGACTAGGAAGTAAAAGAAAAAAAATAACTAATTGTGTGTAAAGGGCAACTTTTTCCATACATAGCTGGCATGTTTTTTTTTATGTTTTCTCCAAAGATGAAACCTAGGCCATATGTTGGAGGATTGTCTGAGAAATCAATACCAAAATAATTAGCTCTATCAACCGTGACCGAAACAAGTTAGAGAGTTTTTAGAAGATTGATGTTCGTTTCATATCAGGCGTTATTTTTGTGTGTGATATTTTAAGTTCCCTATTATATAGATAAATCCTACTCTGCAACTCTAATGTGTCATTCCGCGTCATTATGAATTATAAATTGTATTATAAATTATAGTATAAGAAATATATTTTTCAACACACTTGCTCAAAAAGTGCATTTACGAATCCTATAGACATTGTTCGAAAGCTATAAAATTACGCACCATGCAACGGAACGTGTGGTAAAATAGGTACTCTCTCCTAAGTACCTATTTTACCGCACTCCACCTTGTATAGCACCGTGCCTATCCTTTACGGTTTTTTTTTATTAAAAAAAAAAGAACTCCACCAAGGACTTTCACATTACGAAAATAAGAAGCTGACTGATCGAACCTCCTTGGAAGCGCTTTTGCTCAATACGTTTGTCTCACTTTAATACAAAAGAGTAAGTGAGACGAAAGATGTAGTTCTAATTTTCACCCTCGACTTCGTCTCGGGCTTACATTCGTCTACTAGTTTGTAAAAACCAACTTAGGATGAGGTGGTTTACACCCTGTATAGCAATACTTCCCTCCTTATCTTCGTTCGGTTATGGTTTATCAGCTTGGTTCTTTTTTTACTATTGATTCCTCGTATCTTTTCTCTAACATTACCCAAGCTTCATTTCTAGCGGAAGAAAAAAAATAAATAATGCCAAAAGTTTACATTGGCCCTCTTAAATACCACTGGCCTTTCAAAACGGTTTAGTTGACACTTCCTGTGACCCAAGGGCTGGCTTTTACCTTGAGCGTTGCCATACAACGTGGCAACGCTGTCAGTCTCTTGGGTACATTACCAGTTGACAGCGGCGAGGAGGAGTTTTTTGACGTAGTTTCTTAAGTTTATTGTTAAGTCAGTTTACTGATGGTTACTTTAATTTGTAAATGTAAGTAGATAATATTTAGATAATAAAGAATCGACGTTTTTTTTTAAAGAAATGTGTGCAACCTCCCTCTAATTTAATTGTTTGACTCATCAATTCCAACATACTGATCCTACCAACCGTACTAAGAACGCTAAGGACTTAACAAAGGCACCTGCAATCAACCTTAATACTAGTGCAGAATAATTATCCCTGTCATCAGCTACGTTGGGAGTAAACGTAGCTTAGGTATACATTATTATATAGGTAGATCTTGAAGGAGAATACATCAATGTACATAACATATCATGAATGCAAGATCTTGGATGTTATACGATGATTAATAATTGCATTGAAATATTGGTAATGGCTCAAATCAAACGGTATCGTTTTATAATTATCAACTTACTAATACGTGCTAATACACTAATTATTATCACGTTGCTATGATATTTAAATTAAATAATAGCAACCGCACGGGTGGATCTTTAACTTTCGATCATTCTTAGAAGATCCATTGGCCAGATCCAAGATAGATCTAGTGAGAATTAATTTTCTCATTGGATCCTGATTTCAAGACGTGGATCTACTGAGAACCGTTCGTTCATTTTCAGAAGATCCATTGGACAAATCCATGATGGATCTAACGGATATAGTGAGTATTAATTTTCTCATTTTTTAAGCCTGATTTGCCTCGGCCTGTCCGTGGATACCCTTCCACTACAGGCCGTAGACGTGGTGGTCCGCGCTCTTATTTACATTAAAAATATTTATAGATTTAAAAAAAAAGTTAAAACTACGATCGTGCTCCATCATTGGACACGTTACATTAAACTAAGCTTATTATTAGTAACTTAAGATCTACGTGAGTCCATCCAATTTTTTTTTGTGTTTTAGGCTTTACAGTTGTTAATATTTCCTTAACCACTAATTAAAATTAACAAAACTCTACACTAAGCTATTCAATTATAAATTTTTCCACTATCTATTAAATACTACGAGTTTCCTCCATGTTTCGGAAAGCACGTTAAGCCGTAGGTACTGGCTACCTCTGGTAGATCTTTGACAGTCCTTATAGTCAGTGGCCCGAAAATCTGACAACCAGTCTTACTAAGGGGTATCGTATTTACCAGTACTAACTGGGTTGTGGAGGTCAGATAGGCAGTAGCTCCATGTAAGATACTGGTCTGCAGCTGTATCCGGTTAGACTGGAAGCCGACCCTAACATGTAGATGATCAACATGATGATAGTGATGATGTCGTGTTGTTGTAGTAGATGATGATGAAGTTTTAATTAAAAACGACTTCAAAAATGCATAACCATGTTCTTTTCTTCAAAGCGTGGTCTCATATCTTTCATTATACTCAAGTGTATAAAAATCTTCTTACAAACAGTGCTAGGAATAGGAGCTCTAACAATAGGGGTCAAGCTTTAAGGGTCGGATTCAAATCCGCTCCCTGCCCATTCTACCCAAGCCTGTATTAGCCTGTAGGCTATTTTCGCTTAATTAATATTAATTTGGTTAGCTCAACGCTTTTCTTTGATAACGCATTTTATAACAAAGTAGATGTAAGTTACATATTTTATTGAAGAATTGTTAAGTATACAGTGTGATGTAAGAAGAGTTGGATATTTGATACCGGCTTCACCATTTCATTCAAATCATTCTAGGCTTTCTGCATTCTCAAAAATATAAACATGAAACTACCGTCCCAGTCATAAGTCACAAACTGTAAAATTGCAGCTTTGTGCATAGGTTCTGCGGGCCTAAAATTGCCATTTTAGACCCCCAGATCTCATTGGAGAGCATCATGGGCAAGAAACTCCATGGACACTGTTTTAAAACAAACTAAATGTTAAAATAAAGCAATTTCAAATATATCCATACAAAATCAATCTACTAGACAAGAGTTTCAATTTGGTCATCAAAATATCCAGCTCCCATTGGTTCACCTGAATATTAATAAAGACCTTACAGAATAAAATGCAAAAGAATAGATACCAGTGTTTAACAATCCGAAACTGCAGTTTCAAGATATCTTTGGATGCCACTAATGCCACTATAAAACTCTCCAACAGTAAAGTTTGGCCGCTTATAACTTATTTTACCAAAATGTTAGGTTGCTAAAACATACTTTCCCGAACCCTCAGTCCGAGGGCAAACCCTTAAAAAATTCACTCGACGCCAGTTCACCCACAAGAAATGTAAATGATCCTATTTCGGGTCCATTGGACAGAATTTTGAATCAAAATGGCCTTACCTGTACCAAGCCTCATTAAAACAACCTTCTTACGGAATAATTTAAAGTTAGATTGTTTGACAAAATAACGTTGTTTACGAATAAAAGTATGATTAAATAATTGTATCCGATTTTCATTCCCATAATCTGTTTCTTTATGATAATTTTGAATGAAAATTTATCTTTTAAGCATAGCCTGAATCGAATTTGTTTGACGAGTTCTCCCATCGAATATTAGATTTTGTCTTATTTACATTTTCAGATCTATGGAGAATTTTAAACAGACTTTGTGGAAAGAGTTTCAGTTAATAGCGTTGCTAACTGAATAAAATTTACAACATTTTTTACTCAACATCACAAGTATCTTCTTTAAAATCTTCGTCTCATGGTGCCCAAATATTTTCACGATTTGTAACAATTAACAAGTGAGCATTCACAATCGAGTGTGTACAGCCGGTAGTTATCGTCTATTTTGCCAATCATCACTATGTATCAGTTATATCGATCAATAGATCAAGAAGTAACTGTAGATTTTAAGCTAGACTGTATTATACAATTGGTAAAATCTAAAAAAGTATATCTGACAGAAGTGGGCAGATCAAAAATTAACACAATCTTCAAAAATCCTGAACTCTTTCCAGCTGTATCTAGAAGATGGCATAAAAACATTAATGAAGAAAGACATCGTGAGGAAAATGAAGGCAGGTCTGAGGACCATCAGCGGTATAAAAACTCTGACACCAGGTTAGGCTAACAACATGATAAGTATTGTTACGAGCTGGGTATGAGATAAATTAATTACTACCGATTAAACAACACAATAACTTTATTAATCACAAAACAACTTATACTTAATCACAAATACACTACTGATCACTATTCACTTAGATATCGCACTTGTAGTTCACTTGGATTCGCTTCGTTGTGTCGCTAAAACAAGACTGCCGGTCGCGGCCCTGAGCGCTCTATTTATACTCGCCAACAGACACACCAGAGTAACCACGAACATTCGAGAGGGTCATAAAAAACACTAACAAAAGAAATAGTAAGTACCTACCTACAAGGTAGGTATTACCTATAAAAGTTGTAGGTATAAGCTACTTGTACAAAACAAACAAATATGAACCGTATGCCCTAGGCGTACGGTCGAAATTCTAATGTCTTTGTATAAATAGGTCGCGAGTTTGTACCTACCTAACTTTAAAACTAATAATAATGGAATGTTCTCGAACTTCTAACGTACACACACTGTAATCACTGGCTTTCTCGAATGTTCTAGTAGGTCCGATGTAACACTGCCCCCTCCTTAGACATGCTCGTCCCGAGCATCATTAGTCCCGTAGTATCGCGCCAACCGGTCTACATGCACAATTTTAGGCGCACCTCGTGGACCCTTCTGTATTCGGTAGGTGACATCGTTGATCCTAGTCACGACTCGGTATGGTCCATCCCATTTTGCTTGTAACTTCGGAGACTTCCCCTTGCTCCGCACTGGGTTATGCAACCACACCAGTGAACCCTCGTCGAAACCCCTACCGTTTGCTTTCCGGTCATAACGGGTCTTCATCTTCTCAGACATCTGTTGGCCGGACTGTCGGATATGCTCATAAACATCGTTCAACTTATTACGCAAGTCATTCGCGTAATCTGTTACGCTACATGGAGCATCAGGGGGAGTTCCAGTGATTAAATCAGCAGGTAACCGTAATTCCCTTCCAAAGTTCGCGAAGGCTGGTGTCACAGTCGTACTTTCGTGGACTGCACTTCGGTAAGACAGAAGAAACGGCTGTATGTGCTTGTCCCAATCCCTTTGCCGGCTTTCCACAACTTTCGCCAGATATCTCTCCAACGTTTGGTTGAATCGTTCCACCATTCCATCGGATTGTGGGTGGTAAGAGGTGGTTCTGGTTTTATGGGTACCCATTAACCTACAAGTCTCTTGAAATACTTGCGATTCAAAATTTCTTCCTTGATCGCTGTGTATTTCTAAGGGTACTCCAAAACGACAGAAGACTTCTTGAACCAATTTATCTGCGACAGTTGTTGCTTCTTGGTTAGGAATGGCGAAGACTTCCGGCCACTTTGTAAAGTAATCCATGACCACCAGGAAGTACCTGTTTCCGCTCTCACTTACTGGAAATGGTCCCGCAACGTCTAGTGCTATCCGTTCCCAAGGGGCTCCAACGTTGTACACTTTTAATGCACCTCTGCTGCGTGTCTGGGGTCCTTTCACGGCCGCACAACTGGTACATTTGCGGCACCAGTCCTCCACATCATCACGACAGTGGATCCAGTAGAAGCGTTCTCGAATTTTTAGTAGAGTCCTTTTTACCCCCATATGTCCTCCAGAACATCCATCATGGTAGAGCCGTAGAACATCCGGTACCTTAGCTTTCGGAACAACCATTTGTAGATGACAGCTGTCCCCTCTAGCGTTTTCCCATTTACGGCACAAGACTCCATCCTGGATCACCAAGCTGTTCCATTGCGCCCAATAACTCTTCGTGATGGAACTCATCGCAGCCACATCACTCCACTTGGGTTTAGGAACACCAGCTTTGATCCACTCGAAGATCGGTTTGATATCCGAGTCATTGTGCTGAGCCTGCTGTAGGGTCTCCTTCCATTCATCGCTGAGATCCGTTCTAAGCATCCTCACGGGCACTACTTCCTTAGTCTCTTGCCTGGCACAGTGCTTACAGTCTTCAGGACAAGGTCTTCTTGATAAGGCGTCTGCGTTACCGTGAGTTCTCCCACTACGATGTTCAGTTACGAAATCAAACTCTTGGAGCAGTTCTATCCATCTCGCCACTTGCCCCTCTGGATTCTTGAACTGTAATAGCCACTTCAATGCAGCATGGTCAGTTCGTAATTGGAATTTACGTCCCAGCAAATATTTACTGAAGTGCTGCACTGTCTTTACTACAGCGAGTAGCTCCCGTCTTGTAACGCAGTAATTTCTTTCTGGCTTAGATAAAGACTTGCTGAAGTAAGCTATTACAACCTCCCGGTCTCCTTTCCGTTGAGACAGCACGCCCCCAATTCCAGTATTACTGGCATCTGTGTCAACTATGAAGTCATTTTCAGTGTCAGGATATCCCAAAATAGGTGTGTTGCACAGACGTTTCTTTAATTCCTGAAATGCGACGTCGCAGTCATCGTCCCAACAGAATTGCCTCTTTTCCTCAGTGAGTTTGTGCAGAGGTTTTGCAATGTCGGCAAAATTCTTGACAAACCTTCGATAGTAGGAGCACAAACCCAGGAATGCTCTGACCTGTGTCTTGTCTTTCGGAACTGGCCAATCCTTGACGGCGACTACTTTTTCTGGGTCTGTTTGAACACCTTCCCCCGAAACTATGTGTCCTAAGAAGTTCACTTGCTGTCTGAAAAACGAACACTTTTTCGGACTTAACTTGAGATTTGCTGTTTGGATTTTCGACAGCACTCGGTTGAGGTTTTTAAGGTGATCTTCAAATGTACGGCCCACGATGATTATGTCGTCTAGATAGACAAGACATGCGTCTCCAATCAATCCGGCGAGTACTTGCTCCATCAGTCTTTCAAACGTCGCAGGAGCGTTGCACAAACCGAATGGCATAACTTTAAACTGCCATAGCCCTTTTCCTGTTGAGAATGCAGTTTTCTCCTTGTCCTTGGGGTCTATTTCTACTTGCCAGTAGCCACTCTTCAGATCAAGTGTGGTAAACCACTTCATACCAGTCAGCGTGTCCAGTGTGTCATCGATCCTAGGCAGCGGGTAGCTGTCCTTTTTCGTGACGTCGTTCAGTCGTCGATAGTCCACACAGAAGCGCATACTGCCGTCCTTTTTCTTTACCAAGACCACAGGAGAACACCATGGACTCGATGAAGGCTCTATAACACCGTCCTTCACCATTCCCTCAATCATGGTTTCTACCTCTTTTTCTCGTGCAACTGGCAGTCTTCTTGGTCGCTGACGGATTGGTAACTCGTTACCTGTATTAATCTGATGCTGAACAAGTCCAGTTCTCCCTATGTCAGCATCATCTGAAGAGAAAGTGTTGGCGTACTCAAGTAACATCTTCTTAGCCTTCTCCATTTCTCCTTTGGTTAAATCGCAGTTTTCCAAAAGTGTCGACACGTCAAATTTTGTACTACGAACTTTATTTCCGGTAGGCACATCTTGCAATTGACGCATCCAAGCTACTTCCTCGCAAGTGCCGATCAAGGTGCCCTTCTTAATCACATGCTCTTGGTCACTTGGATTCAGTATTCGTACTGCTGAGATGTTGGTGGCCTTGACCAGAGTTCGTGCCAATTTCCATGGGAAGTCATTGTTCACCCTTTCTATCAGAACACTTCGATCTTTTTGTCCAGGATTCCGTGGCAAACAAATTGGCACAATCGTTTCTGATCTGCGAGGAAGAACAATCTTCTTCAGGCAGTACACTTTTCCTGACGGTGCACCTTCCATGAACACTTCCTCTGAACCACATTTCAGTACTCCTTGATCAACGTCGATCTCACAACGATATTTTCGCATGAAGTCCAAGCCCAAGATGCAATCGTCCACTATGTCGGCCACGATGACATTCTGCTTGTAAAATCTGTCACCTAATTTTAAGTCCACCTCCTTCTTGCCTCGGACGGTAATGTGCTGACCGGTAGCTGTTAGTAACTGTATACGGTCGTGCTTATTGAAGTAGTCCCCAAGAAACCGACTTGCTAGTTTGGAATTGACGACCGTGTGAGATGCTCCAGTATCCAACGTCAGTTTGCATGGTGTTCCATTGACTTCGCCTTTGATGGTCAGGCTGTTCCCGTCATGTGCTTGCGAGATCAAGATTCTCGGGGCTCTTTCAATACCAGCCAGCACCCGCCCCCCAGTCCTGGCATTTACTCGTTTCCCTGCTGTGGCTGGGCAGTCACTACAGCCACTCTTCCCTGCTGATCTTCTCTCGGGGTGCTGCGCTTAGGACAGCTGGACCGAAGATGACCCCTTTCTCCACAAGTGTAGCACCTAGGACTATACCCCTGTGGGCGGTCGCGTACAGGTGATGCAACAACCTCCCTGACACGGTGCGTTCGGTGGTCTTGCCTCACTGCCTCTACTTCTAAGGCATGGGCCAAGGCGTCTTTCAAGGTCCCATGATGCCCCAGTCTCACGGCAGCTCTAACTTCTAAGTCACGTATTCCATCAACGAAGGCCTGTACCAGATTTCCATCAATCAGCGCAGGGGCAGACTGGTAGGCTTTCCGAACGAGTTTTTCAACTTCCAGGGCCCACTGCTGTAGGTTCTCGGCACTTCGTTGAAAACGGTCCTTCAACTTGGCACGGAATACGTGCTCCAGGTGCGCGTCGCCGTATCTCGACTCCAACGCCTCCAGCAGCTGCTCGTAGGTTACATCCTTGCCGAGTGCCTCGAGAATAGTTAAAGCCTGGTCTCGGAGGCCCAAAGTGAGCGCGGTCATGGCTTGTGGTTTGGTCCATCCATTCGCCTTCATGACGGCCTCAAACTGGATTTTGTAAGCCGACCACGAAGATGTGCCGTCGAATGGAGGCACTTTAAAACCACGCGAAGATGGTGCAGCAATCACCGAAGCTACAGTCCCGCCTTCAGTCTTCAGTTCGCCCAAAGCCTTCTTTACCCCAGCAATCTGAACTTCGGCCTCCGAGATGCGATTCTCATGCTGGTGGACCTGCTCTTTCATCAACTTGATGTCCTTGCCAAAACTTGCATGCAGATCCTTTATGAGGAGCATCTGCTCGTCCTGGCGGCGGACCTGCTCCTCTTTGTCTCGCTGCAACTGCTCTTCCAACCGACGAGCCTGCTCCTCTTGACGGCGAGCCTGCTCCTCCTTGTCTCGCTGCAGTTGCTCTTCCAATCGGCGAGCCTGCTCCTCTTGACGGCGAGCTTGCTCCTCTTGACGGCGAGCTTGCTCCTCTTGACGGCGAGCTTGATCCTGCAGCAGCGCCATTAAAGCTGACAAGTCTGGCGCCCCTGATGCTGGAGAAACTCCGGATGGGCCAGCGACTGGCTGTGACGTAGGCTGGACACCACCCGGTGTCTGTGTCGGAGAATCCCCAAACCGCCTTTGGTCCATATCCTGCTGTCGCTGACTTCTGGTACGGATACCGTCCGTGTCGTCCTTTGGTAGGATTGGCATAATTTATATCCCACTTCTGACACCAATTTGTTACGAGCTGGGTATGAGATAAATTAATTACTACCGATTAAACAACACAATAACTTTATTAATCACAAAACAACTTATACTTAATCACAAATACACTACTGATCACTATTCACTTAGATATCGCACTTGTAGTTCACTTGGATTCGCTTCGTTGTGTCGCTAAAACAAGACTGCCGGTCGCGGCCCTGAGCGCTCTATTTATACTCGCCAACAGACACACCAGAGTAACCACGAACATTCGAGAGGGTCATAAAAAACACTAACAAAAGAAATAGTAAGTACCTACCTACAAGGTAGGTATTACCTATAAAAGTTGTAGGTATAAGCTACTTGTACAAAACAAACAAATATGAACCGTATGCCCTAGGCGTACGGTCGAAATTCTAATGTCTTTGTATAAATAGGTCGCGAGTTTGTACCTACCTAACTTTAAAACTAATAATAATGGAATGTTCTCGAACTTCTAACGTACACACACTGTAATCACTGGCTTTCTCGAATGTTCTAGTAGGTCCGATGTAACAGTATTATTGTTTATGTCAATTGAACTAACATAGGTTAAGACATTAAAGTTACATAGGTTTAAGAATACTAGCAATTAATGGGTGACCTGAAACAAAGATACATACATAAATAGATAGATAGTAGATAGATACATATTTAAAAAGAGATCGAGCACATGCACTTATATATCAGGGAAAAAGAAAACTGCGTTTGTGACTACAAAACGCCTGAAGCAGCTGTTCAAAAACATCCATTAGCGTAACAAGTGAAAAAAGTTTTTACAGAAACAGATTTCTAAGCGTTATGTTCGTAATTTGCTTGTTTCAGTGTTTGTTTCTTGAATAGTGATTGAATGTTGCAATTTGTTAGTAAGACGACAATCACACAAAACAGGCAATTATGTAGTTCGTATCGGTTGGAAATGCTTATATCATCATCATCATCATCTGCTCAGCCTTTTCCCAACTATGTTGGGGTCGACTTCCAGTCTAACGGGATGCAGCTGAATACCAGTATTTTACATGGAGCGACTGCCTATCTGACCTCCACAACCCAGTTAATACTGGGTAATACGATTACACTTGGTAAGACTGGTTGTCAGACATTTGGGCCACTGACTACCTGTAACGACGGTCAAAGATGGACAAATGACAGTCGGGATCAACAGCTTGTTGATCTAACGTGCTTTCCGAGGCACGGAAGAAACTCGGTATCTTAGGGTGGCCACCCATCCACAGACCAACCTAGGCAAGCAAGGCTTAATCTAAAGATCGGCCCGAGCGGCTGTTATTATTTAGCCACGAACTTCTCTTGAAAATACTTATAATGTTTGTTGATTCTTTTGGATTGATTATCACTTTATGAGAACAACACTATTAAAACATATTTTAAGGAGCTGTCTAACCAAGTGGTTTGTCGACTGTCTGTGGACCCTGGATTTTGACCAATATAGCCCGCCTCTGTAATATTGACCTCTGTCTGCAGTTTAGTTCGCATTCTACAACGCCACATGCGACAAATCCCTTGCTACGCTGTGGCTCTGCTACGGCGTAGCACAGAACGAGCTACGCCAAAACATTTGTAGATAAAACTTAGAAGCCAAGCTGATGCTGTGTAAGCTGGGACCACAGAATCAGCAACAAATTACAAGAACAACCATTTATTTTAGGCACACACACAGGGGCTATCTATAGGGCATGAGGAAATACGCACCCAAGCAGGCCGCTGCAAACATGATTGCTCCGAAGAGCATAAGTGCACAAAAAAATCTAAATGCAATAAAAAGTATTAAAAATAAGCAATAGAATCTATAATACAATTATTTGTTTGGAAACAATGCAGAAAGCAAAGCTCATCTGGCCAGTCCATTGGGAGTAGGACGTTATTAACTTTCTGTTTTCTCAATTGGATTTTGCTATTTACCTTGGAAAATGAATAAGCTAGTAATACATTTTCCATTACTATTTGTCCCTGACCAATGCTGTAATATGATTTTCGACGAAAAAGTAGACCTTTGAGGTAATAACAATAACTTTCGAGTTACGAAGTGAAAGAAAATAAGAGAACTCACGAATACTGCATAGAAGATCACATCATGGCTTAAACTTCAAGCTGATATTACGGCTGTACCTATAGTACAAAAACTTGTTACTCGTTTAAAAAGTAGTGAATTTAAAATAATTAAAGAGATCATTCAAAAACATTGAGATACGTCTCTACCCATCCTTCAGGTATAAATAAAGGCGAGATGATTGACAAACCGGACCAGTATCTACTACACAAAATAGAAGCAAAACTAACATCAAAGTACTAGACTTCTATAACTATAGCAGAGACAATGACAGAGGAAACTCAATGACCAATAAAGATTCAATTATACATGACACTCCCATTAGGAGAATGACTAAAATAACAATAATTATACCGTCACACTACATCTGAAAGGTAATATATTGATAATTTACGGTATATAGACAGGGTAGTGAATTTAAAAGAATTAAATACCAAACTAAAACACCCGTGTACGTACACAATAATATCAAAATACCAGTCTTCCTGTATATTGTACATCTTTACTATTAGTATCAGTTTTAAAATAGACTCATTTATACCCCAGATTCTATGATTGATGGAAACAAACTCATTTATACGGAATGGTTATTTTATCTTCTGGCTACGTTGAGCAACAAACATGAAACTACCAGGGTTACATAACTATAACAGAGGCAATGACACAGCAAACTCAATGACCAACAAAGATTCAATCATACATTCCACTCCCATTAGGAGAATGGCGTTAGGGACGTACGACAAATCCGTGACCAAAATACACAATGATGGGACCGCTAAGCGACTAAGCATACATAGAATCGTGATCCTGCTTTGTGTTCTAAATTGCCGCCTTATAATAAATGTAGTTTTGGCCCAGCAGTTACAAAGGTGATAGGGATGGGCGAAAATACTTTCAATGGTAATTTTATCGTTGGCCTTTAAAATAAAAGTCGATTATGGCAAGAGTTTAAATGCAATACGTGAGATTATTATACATATTTCGATTCGATTTTGTGAAACCTGTTTTTAAAATTGTAGAAATGTAGGAGACTGGAGAAAATGCTTATCATTTTAATAGACGTGTAACTGTGTTGATGAAAAGAAGACTTTAAGGGTGACTAAATTGTATTGGGAAATATATTTATCTCCGAAAATCACTGCGTAAATCAGGCTATAAGAGTGCAATTCAATCAGTGCGCCTAATTTCAAATTGACTATCATGTTTAATAGTTACCACAGTTTACATGTCGAAAGAGACCAATCTACACTTAACAGCCGTAAGATATCGATTTCCGCCGAGCAAGTCTTTCCCATCACTAAAATATGATATAACATAACCTGCGTAGTGTTTAGCTAATATAATGGCGCTGTCATGGTGGATCCGACAACAAATGGCCAACAATTTTTATAACATCCATTAGAGGGAAACGTCGGATTGATATTAACATATTTTTAATATTAATTTTGTGAACGAAATGGAAGAGCGAACGTGTCAAATTAATGTAATTACGGATATTGGTATGTTTAAAAAATACGTGTCCCCTTCAAACGACTAATGTTATGACCTGTTCCGTAGTATTGTTAAAAACTATGAGTGGAACTGACATTTTGGTTTGAAGTAGCGTAAACGATGGGTTACTGCTTTGATACAATGTGCTATCATTGTTGTATTGAAACGACGTGTTTTCGCGGTGTATAGTCGCGTGTGTAGCGTCCACGCTGTGGCAACCAAAGGCAAAGATTCGGCGGTACTGGAAAACTCAGTAGCATTAATTCTCAAAAACTCAAACTCAAATCATTTATTTCAATTAGACCATTACGGCACTTTTGAATGTCAAAAAAAACTTAATATTTGCTAATCCGCAAAAAGATGTTAAAAAGCGTGTTTTAATATTAAACACGGCCGTGATCCTATTCATTTTACTTTATCTCACCGCTTTTCAGTATCTGACACGAAATTCTGAACAATATTTTTCTCTTATTCGCAGCGAGATTTTTTAATCATTGGTGTCATTATTTCTTAACTTTTCTACTTCGGCAAATATTTTCTCAGGTCAACGAATTCGAGAAAAATCTTTGGCTTTTTTCTGTTTGCTATCCATTTCTGAAATGGGAAATGTTTTTAAAGATGATCGTGCTGACTAGTCTTGGTAAAATTTAAGTAGAATAAATTATATAAAATATTTGACACGATCAACCTTCATCGGAGGGCAGATAAGCAGTCATTCAATGCAGAATACTGGACAACTGCATTCGGTGAGACTGGAAGCCGACCTCATCATAGTTTGGAAAAGGCTTCACAGAGAAGAGTTTGGCCAATAGGTTGCCAATTAAAAAGTCAATCAAATAAAAATATAGTGATCATTATTTATGTTATTTTATGACTGCTTTTGTATTGCAGTTGCCAGATGTTAAAAAAAAAACTGTGAAACTATCACTTGCTTCATTAAATGAAAACATCGTGAGGAAACCAGCATACCTGAGAAATAAATCATAACGGCATGTAAAACTAATTCAGAGGCTCACGGGCGGCATGTAAACTCTGACGCCAGTTTGAGCACTAAACTACACGATAATGAAGGTAACTGAAACGAGTGTAAACCTACTTATAAATGGAAACTGATAAACTGAAAACAACAATCCATTTGTGTATAACTTTATTATGACACTGTTTTAGGCTTTCACGGTTTAAAACTAAACTTATATTGTCACTTACGGGATATCTTCCGTCAACCCGCGATCATGGCGCTTGCAACAGCGATGAAATATCGGCAGCTCAACTCAATAAATAATCACGGAAGATATCCCGTAAGTGACAATATAAGTTTAACTTTATTATGTTTCACAGTTTCGTATTTCAACTAGTGAGGTTCCATTGTGATCATATTTTGAGTATTCAATGCTCGTCCCGTTTTTCACAGCGTACACTGCTGTTCTGATTTCCTTTTCACGGATATTTTCCGGTAAATTGTAGCCAAGAAATCTTCGTTTCCTATTTTTATTACATTATTGCTGTTTGTAGAGGAAATAAGGGAGGGTTTTCCAGTATGCGTTTATGGTATTACCGATTTATTGGGGGATGTATGTCAAATGTATTATTGTAACATATTTTGTTGCGTTGGAGTGATAGCATGACGGTTGATAGAGGAGAATGGACCAAATAAACGTATTGCGCTGACCCCAAGTAACATGGAAAGAAAGAAAATACATTCTTGGCATATATGGCATTTATGGCATTTATGGCATTTATGACATTTATGGGAATTATGGCAGGAAGCATGGTTGGGCAGGATGATGATGATGATGATAGATTTGAAGTTTGTGTACGTTTACGATATTTTGGTTAAACAACTAGCTTTCGATTTTGCTTCGCTCGTGTTCATTTAGAAATTAACAGTCAATCCGGGTTGTACTGCAGAGTAGAACTTTTTTTCTACCCAGTAAAATTAAATAAAAGTGTAAAAAACCCCCGACATATAATAAAGTAGTAAATAATGTTACATGTTTGTACTAAAAGTTAAATGAAAAATAATTGGTTAGGTCCTAAGTACCAGTCATGACTCCACTTTCCTCATCTCATTTCGTTAGTCAGTATTGCTTATTCCCTTTCTATATACTTAAGCGGCATTATTCTTCTACTAGTCAAGCCTTTTCATTTGATACCCATATTGAAGGAATTGTGAAAAAATATGTGATCCGCCATTTTGTGCAACATAGCTAAGAACACTCCCGATTAATTAAACTTTTCAAACTAAAAAACAAAATCAAAATCGGTTTATCCGTTTGGGAGCGCCGATACCACAGACACACACACACAGACTCGTCTAACTCATAACACCCCGTGATTATAGCGTGGGGGGTAATACTACAATTCAATCATGATTTGAAAGACATGTGGCGCCATCTATTATCATAATAATGTTTTTGTTGATATGCACGGCAACAGTACTTTTTTTCGGGATGGTATTTATCCCGTGTTCTACAGTGTATATGTAAAACACGGATCAGTGGTTAAGGTGTGAAAAAATAACAAACAAACAATCAAACTTACTTTTGCATCTATCTTCTATCTAAATATATATAATTCAAAGGTGACTGACTGACTGACTGACTGACATAGTGATCTATCAACGCACAGCCCGAACCACTGGACGGATCGGGCTGAAATTTGGCATGCAGGTAGATGTTATGACGTAGGCATCCGCTAAGAAAGGATTTTGATCAATTCTACCCCCAAGGGGATAAAATAGGGGATGGAAGCTTATATGAAAGTCCGTCAGTTTTAAAGTTAGGATCTTCTAATTTTGTGTTTAGGCTGACGATTGAAAATTATTTTATACGTGTTTCAGCGTTTTTGATAACTCCACCCCGAAGGGTTATAAAGGGGATGAAATTGTATGTGAAAAATCCTTAATTTTCGACGTAAAAACTACAAAATTTGTTATCTGGGCTTATGATTGGAAGCTGACGCAACGGTTTTATTAGAATTTCAACCCTTGAGAAGTGAAAAAAGAGCAAAATTTTGTTTTAATTAAAGTTTTTATTTTTGAGTCACCAAAAAGTATCGAAGTTACGAGTAGTAAGTCGTTGGTTTTTTTATTTCAACCCACAAAGGGGTAAAAGGGGGGATGCAGTTTTGCATTGTAGTTGTTCATTCGTTCACGAATAACAGCAGCAGGAGAGACCTTTTGCAGCAGTGCAAGTTAATAGTATAGGCCGACACAAGTTAATAGCACACGTGACTTCGCGGCTGGCAGTACTTACCGTTTTGTAGGGACCTAGGTAAGCCGAAGATAATGGACTTACGGCAGGAGCAGAAAAAGAAAGTATGGCAGCCGCCGCTCCTGTGGGTGCCGCCCGCTCGCACCAACTTGCTGCAGCACGCGCCGCTGACGCGCGCGCTGCGTGCACTCAATATGGTGTCACAACAGATTGATTGCTTCAAGTGTACACTGAGCGAATTCACACGGGCCGCATTTTGCGCAATTACTTTAGATTGTCAAAATAATCAATTTATTTAAAACATAAATAATTTAACTTTAAATATAACTGCTCTATTGTATTAGGTACCTAAACCTGTAATAATAGTTGTATGTGTTGTTTAAATAAATAAATAAAATAAATAAGTTATGTATAGTAGAACGAGATAGAATGAGTAATTGTCGATATCGTATTTGATACCAAATAGATTTTTTTATTTTGTAGATTTTTGTTTTTTTTTCTCTTCTGCATTTCTGATCTTACTTTTGATGAATGAAGATGAAATCAGAAATGGCGCCGAAGAAAGTTTTTGGATTTTTAATCATGGGTGTCGTTTCCGTGGTTTTTGGTGTCGCTGATAGTGAAAATGAGGTCAAAATTAACACGGGGAAAAAAGTTAACAGAAGCAAAAATAACAGTTTTCCCTTTTTTTCTTCGGCTTCCCCTGACACTATTTTCACCCTGCGCCACTGTTAGGTATTTTAGGATGGGAAATTATCAAATGACTTCTCCAACTCTGGGCGGAACAGGAGTGTCAGACTCTTACTGATTAAAACCCATCCATGTTCCATCCTCGCCCTTTATGTTCCGGGGCCGCGGTATCTTTCGAACAGGCCCGAAACCCCGGCAGGCTTCGGCCCTTGCGGGCCCCTCCCATGGTGTATCTAATCCTACACCCACATGTCGCACATTTAGCTTAATCCCATCAACCGGGCACAAATAATACAATAACACTTTGCCCGTCCCGCAAATCGAACCCAGGACCTCATGCTCAGTAGCGCTTGCGACAACTCCAACAACGATGCAGTCTCACACATGACCCATCAATATTTTCACGCGAACGAAGTCGCGGGCAACAGCTAGTTAATAATAAAGTTAGGCCTAGTTAGAATAGGATTTACCTTTGTGTGTAGTATTATTGTAAAAACATTTATTTTTCTTTAGTTTGGCTTAAAAACAAAGAAAGTGTAATAAGGCTTGATTGATTATTTTATTCTGTGAGAGCTAATATATTAAACAATTTATTCTTATCCCAAGTTTAATCTTCTTCGTCTCCTGAATGTATAAAATGGTAAACTGACTGACTGACTGGGTGATATATCAACGCACGGCCCAAACTGCTGGGTCTACAGATTCCAAGTTTGACAGGTAGGTTCCTAATGTGGTCTAGGGGTGCACTAACAAAGGATTTTTCAAAATTTACTCTCTGAGGGGGTGAGACAGAGCTCCAAAGTTTATATGAGCAAACAAGATTAGTTAGACTTTATAATTCTTAACTTCAAAGGAGTACTCCTATTGATTAATGAGTAGAAACGGGTTTCAAGTTTATTCAGAATTCAACCCCTAAGAGGGGGAAATGCGGTGACTAAGTCTAAAAATCGAAACACAGCCCAAACCGCTGGGTCTACAGATTCCAAATTGGGCAAATCGGTTTCTTATGTAGTCTAGGGGTGCACGAAGGAATGATTTTTCTAGTTCACCATCTAAAGAGGTGAATCGGGGCTCCAAAGTTTATATGGGGAAACAAGATTAGTTGGACTATTTCATTCGAAACTTCACAGGAGTACTCCTATTGATAAATAATTAGAAACGGGTTTAAGGTTTTTTTCAGAAACCAACCCATAAGAGAGAGGAAGAGAAGTGGCGTGACAAATTCTGAAAATCAACAGGGGTATTGTTTGTATGGTGTATCGGGTTGGGCGTTTTTCAAAAACAACGATTTTAAGATTTAATGTGGCGGACCTGAAATTCCATCATCCCTTATCCCGAAAGGGTTGGAATGTAAAATTAAAAATCAATACGGGTGTCGCTTCCGAGATTATCAGGGCTGCTGATTACGAAGGTATTTATTTTGAGATCCAAAAGATGGCCGATTCAACTTCTGTACAGGATTATTAGGGTATCAGGACAAATGCGTGACTTAATGGCCACTTAGGTTTAATAAGATGATGAAGAGTAAACATAAGATCATCATAATCATCATCACCTTCCTGCCCTTGTTCCATGTTACTTGGGGTCGGCGCAATACGTTTTCTTCTTCCATTCTCCTGTCATGCTATCATTTAGTCCTTTTTCTTTCGTATCATTCCTCACACCACACAATCCATCCATCGTTTCTTTGGTCTTCCTCTCCCCCCTCCATCCATTACAACACGCATTTTTTGTTTTTCCGTCATGGGTATCGTTTTCATTGTTTCTGGGGTCGCTGATAACGAAAATGAGGTTAAAATGTTTATCCAAGAAGGCGCCTAGGATTTTTTTTGGTTTTTTCGTCATGGGTGTCGTTTTCATGGTTTTCACTTAAATCAAATCTATTTTTTCTTTTGTTTTTGTGTTTTCGTAGATACGTAACGTAATTTACCGGCCATACTAGACACAAATTTCAGATTTTACATAATACTTCTGATAAGTTTCTCTGTTCTGCTTTGAAATCAACTAATTTATGAGCAACGTCTTGATATGTATATCTTTAAAATTCTGCTGGGCCTTGAGTTGCACCTTCATTTTTTATTTAAAATTACCCCAAATTCAACGCGAGCGAAGCCACAGACAAGCTAGCTAATATATAAAAATCTTGTGTCACACAGTGTTTGTTATCAAAGTCCTCCGAAACGGCTTCACCGATTTGAATGAAATTTTTCGTGTATATTTGATAGGACAGAGAACAAGCCGTAGGCTATTTTTATACCCCTAGGTGACAAGGGTGGTTCACGCAGACGAAGTCGCGGGCAACAGCTAGTTCACTATATTTTGCTTACCTAGCAAAATTCATCATTTATCAATTAATATAATTTTAAATTGACATTTAAATTGATGGCCAAAACATTATAATCATTATTCTGTAGCCACCGGACTCTCACTCAATTATTAACTCGAAAGACTCGTCAATAATATGAAATGCTACTCTATTTTATATTGTTTACGCAATTAAATTGAGTGTAATAAATGTCATTGACGGATTTGTGAAATTATTTCACAAATCAGTCAATGACATTTATTTTAAAATTCATAATTCACGTTCCCTGAACCAAAAAATAAATAAAACATGAATTGAACATCCCACGCAGTATCAGTTTATATAATAATACCTTTTCATAGTTTTTACAGCATAATTACATTCAGGCATTGAATGTCGTTCGTGTTTCTGAATAATCTATTTGCGGGCACAAAACAAAAAAAAAATTTAAAACAGGCGTTATATGAATAGAACCACACTGAAAATACAATACCTTGAAATTTTAATACTGTGAGTGGTTTCCTTTGTAATCCGAACACAAGGTCCGAACGCGATTTTCATACATTCTGCTAAGCTGACAATTTTAGAAAACCCACAGGTATGTCCAGTAAGTTTTCTAAAATTTCTTCAATAATGTTGTGTCTGTTGGTCATTTGCATACATTTGAACCACCTCTAAATGATTTTCTAGCTAGACAAAAGCCTAACCGTTTCTTTCGAAACGCGTCTCTAAACTGACAATGAAGGTCCGTTAATACGTCCCTTAGGTGCACCGCGTTATTTATTTAAGGTGGATGCTCCTCCAACTTCTCAACATACATGTTGATTAAAATATTTTATCAACCTAAATATCATAAACCCTCTCTAATGCGTTCAAAAACCATAGGCCAGCATTACCAACCAGCAGAAATAAACGGAACTGTAATGAACTCATAACCTACTGAAAACAGTAGGTTATGAGTTTTAAATTTGGAACAGGTGTCAAATTCAAGTGAGTGCGCTATTCTAGTAGGTATATACATTAAATCAGATATCGATACGAAACCCCAATTCAGTATGATTTTAATTATAAATCGCACGACATTTTGATCTCGAGTGACACAAGAATAGTGACTTTGTTCGTTTGCCTATGATTTAAAAAAAAATGACAGATATCCGAAACGCCGCCATTTCGAGCTGTCATTTGTTCGTAAGCTTTTTTTCCAGTTACGGGTAGACAAATTTTCTGATAAGTTCTTTATTTCTGTCGAAAATGAGCGATAGTGACTCAGAAATTGACATGAACACTCCGCCAGATATCGTAAATGCAGCGACGAATGCAACTAATAACCTGTTGCCACAAAAATCAAGGGCCAAGTAAAAATGCTGGTCATTTCCCTATGGTTCCTGAACCCATCATAGAGCCCTTATGATATTTGGGTAGATAAAGAAGTGTATGCAACTATACATAATTAGGCATTACAACACTTGTGTTGTAATGCCCTTCATTATGCACAGTCGCATAAACTACTAGTTCGCGACTGTTAAGATGTATGTAATTACAGAATTAAATCATCAAAATCATAAATGCAACCCTCCAAGTTCATAACGGTGCAGGAATGATTTTTTCAAGGTCATAAGCGTTCCTACACCGAATTTTGCGGTCTACCCTATATAGAATTTAGAAAATATCAAGTATCACTTCAAAAAATAATAACATCCTTCTTTTTTGTTTCCAGATAATGAGGTGCGTTACCAACACACCAAGTAAGTATAAATATTATAAGCATGCAAACAAGGGTTGATCTTCAACGGAAAATATGATAATTTGTTGGTGAGTGGGTCAAAAGAAAATGGCGATGTGTAGATAAATGAGCTTCGAGGGAAAGGTGACATTGCCGACGAATTTTAGGTGAAAGTAACGCGTGTACTAGAGACCACGGTCATGTTACTGAAAAAAATACTTTTATAGGTTAGATGCGAAGATATGTTACGAGTACGACACATATCTAGATTAGTTTTTTTCTAGTATGAAAAACCTTGGAATCTTGAATATCATACTAAAGATATTTCAGGATTCAACATTAGTCAATCGGAAATTAAAAATTAAATTAAAAAATAATAATAATATAGCGCAACCTGTTAATATTTTTAAGAAATATGAAAAATCACACATTCAAGGCGTAAACAGATCTCTTACATCACGAAGCCTTGTAAGATTTTTACTTTAAAACACCTCCACGATCCCCGTACTATTCAATCTATCCATTAGCACAATGTTTTAAGTGCGTGTCATTGAGTTCTACCACAAAACATAATTCTTCACCCCAAAAAAAGAAGTCGTTTCCCAGCAATAATTTTTGCGTAAAGTTGCTTAGTTTGATGTACAGAATGCTTGGTTGACGGCTTCGTGATAAGGTGGTTTAAACCATGTATAATATATTTAATTTCGTATCCCGCGGCTGTTAATACTAGCCAACCGTCAACAAACAAAGGTTCCAATTAATAGGAACGACATCTCCCCAAATACGGGCTAAATAATTATTTACTCGAAGAAGTAATAACAGTTTGAAACTAATATTGAGTGAGCCTGATTTCTGGTTGTTGGGAGGTCCGGTCCTGGGGCTGTTCGAACTACGTTATAATATTAGACACGGAATAAAGAACAACTCAGAGTCCACATGTGGTAACAATTGATATCATTGTTAGAGAATGTTACATATTATAGCAAATGCCAAGTAACATATAACAAAAGCCGAGTAACTCGCTTGTTGCTGCAAGTTACTCAGCAACAAGCGAGTTACTTGTTGTTATAATTTGTTGATTTGTAGCAAGTAGCCACAAAATTTTCAGATTGTTACCTAATCATACCGTGTTGCTCCATAAAAAGTAACAGCGGTGTGGATGCACCATAACAATTAGTATTAAAGGAAATTTTGTTTTTTTTTACGTTTTTTATAAATAGTCCCCTAAACCGGTGCAATTGAAACTTTCTTATACATTCTAGTATGGTTTAACATTAGTTACTGTTAGAACCTGTTTTGGGACAATAATAATCTCATTAGTCAATTCTACTGTGTGACAGAATAGAGTTATACAATGTTCCTTAAAAAATGGTGAAAAGTTCACAAGCCAGCCATTAAACCGGTATGGACCAGGCACTAACGGATACCTAAACACTTATATGTCACTTCGCTTTTCTTTCAAACACAGACCGTGGCATGGAATCACAAACAGCCTTCTGATTTATTCTTCATTTCGAGCTTTGGTTGTGTACTTCGATACAATGAAGGCAGAGGGTCCGGTCAGCATTAATATTTCGTGGTGTTACCGCGTCGCAGATATGGACTGACGGAGCTACGGTGTGCCTCCATATTTAATGTTTTAAGTGCTTTTTCGTGTTGGCAGGTACTTATTAAGCTCCTCGCTAAATTGGAGGGCTATTTTAGTGGTGGTTCACCTTGTGACTGCCTATTAATGTGGCAGTTTGTTTAATTGTTATATTAGTGAGACGGTCATATTAAGCGGACCACGTATTTGGCGCATTTTGTAATACTTTGTAACTCATTTCGAAGCTACAAGGTCTTGTTACGAAATTGTTTTAGTATATATTTTTTTAAACGTTACTCCATATACTTACTATTTATTCTCATACTATTGACGCTTCAATCTAAAGAACCAAAATCTTAAAGAATATTAATTGTGGTGTTTGATCTAAGTACATTGAATTTTCTTCATTTGAAGTAGGAATAATTCAAAAAACATCAGTGACGCAAAACCGAACTTATTCACAAAAATATTTCCGAAGTAGACGACAGTCACCGGATGAAAACTTTTGTTGTTGCGGACATGTTTCGCCCGGGGCATGTTCAACGGTACCGAAAAAGGGCAGACCGGGACGCGACAAAAAAAACACAAAATCTGCCTGACACTTTTGAAAATTGGAAAAATCTTTAGATGAAAATTCCGTTTTTTTGCTGCTTTGTTGTATTGGGTATGGATGTTAAGCCAAGTATACACATATTAATAATTTGAACAAACGTTATACAAGTAGCTTGGATGTCTTTAATACGGGGTTGATGGGGCACCGACGCAAAAACTGTCACCACATATTATTATTATTTTGTATTGGGACAAGCCCGCCACTCTACTCCCAAACCACTGTAACTCCTGAAAGCCAGAATCAACAGTGAACCACCAGAAAAGCGCCGAGACAATGAAGTTCTGCAAAGTCCCACAATGAATTTAACTGTCTTGGATCCCGCACCGAAATTAATCAGAAACTATAGCGGAGGAGTAGAAAAAAAACGTAATTTCCACTTCCCTCCATATCAACAGGAGACGGAATGAAACAAGGCCAATAGACACAAAGGGACGTTTACAACTGGGATAGGCCCAGTTGCCTAGCACCACGGATAAATATTAACATTAATGGGCCACATAACTAAAAACTGATGTTTTCTACAATAGTGCAAAACCTACACGATCAAGATGTATATGCCCACTGTTTTTTTTAATCAAATTAAAAATGTTTTTAAGTGGCCTGGCAATCCGAAAGGACCGGAGAGGAATCAGGCGCCGGACCAAAAGCTTAACATGCTTTCCGAGAAACGGGGGTATTTTACCGCCAACTTCCTAGCTCGGGGTTACTACTGCGAAATTTCTAATGGAGAAACCCAATAGCAAATTTTTTCGACCCGGGAATCGAACACAGACATAAGATTTCAGCAATCCCAGACCATTGCCAATCATTTATTGAGGAGTTCCGCTGCCTATCTCCGAAGTTCTTCATCAGATCTTCACAAAATTGAAATGGGATCACTCCGGGAAAGTACTTTTCACTACTCAAATCACTTCAAGTGTGCCTATAAAATTTTATGAGTTCTTTCTATAACTCTCTTATTAGCATGGTACTCGAACCACAAATAACCTAAAGTTGATGTTGTGGCGCGATTTTATTTTATTAGATTAACACCTCCACGACCCCCTACTATTCAATCCATCCATCAGCAGAATGTTTTAAGTGCGTTGCATTGAGTCCTACCACAAAACATGATTTATAACCTCAAAAAAAAAGTGGTTTCCCAGCAATAATTTTTGCGTAAAGTTACTTAGTTTGATGTAAAGAATGCTTGATTAACGGTTTGAGTGACTGGAAGCCGACCCGAATCGTAGTTGGGAAAAGGCTGGGCAAATGATGATGATATTTGAATAACCTTTAAACTTTGTTCCATTTGTTATAAGTCAGTTTCAATCTGCCATACGATTTCTGACACACGTTTACATTTTCAAACAATAAAAGAAGCCACATTAAAATAAAATAGGCCAGTCTATTAATAAATGCTGGAAGAATAATTTCGCGGTCTTCATTTCAATTACCAATTTCAATCACAATACAATTGAATTGCAAAAGAGACTTCAAAATTAGATTATTTACAAACGAACGAACAAATTGTGAGAAAAGATATTGAATAAAAAGCATTATTTCCTATTTTCTTCGAAGTGGAATGCAGAAAATATAGATAGAACGTAATAATGCTGTAAAACACAATTGGATTGCATTGAGTCGTCTTATGCGAAGGTTTATTGCATTGAGTCATCTTATACGAAGGCTTATTGCATTGAGTCGTGTATATCTTTAGATGTTTCATTGATTTACAAGCAACAATAGGGATGGATTCGTGATTTACAATCTTAGCTATTGTTTTCCTTAAACTTCTTTCTTTCCTAGGTTATTGTACATGCTCATAATTGAATAGTCAAACGAACTTACCTGTAAGTGAAGTTCGACGGTAATTATACTTGTTGTTCGTGTTGTTCTCAATGATTAGGAAAACTAGTGTAGATGTTTAAAGACCAGTTGTAAAATCAATAAACATTTATTTAAAAACAATTAACACAGTCATTATTCAAGGTTTCATAAATACCACTTTAGTTACTTTAATAACTAAGGTAGCATTTTTACAATTAGGGTTTAATCACGTTCATTATTATTGAAAATAGCTTCAGAGAAGCTTCTATTGTTTACTATCGGTCTATTATAAAATTTAGCAAAAGTTGTTGACTCTCCAGTCCAACCAGCTGCTCGTCTAATGTCATCTATATTAACCCCCTTGCTGAAGGCTGCTGATGTTGTTGCATGGCGGGTACTGTGCGTTGAGAATGTGCTAATGTCAATTCCGCTCTCTTCCATAGTTCTTTTGACCCAACGGCTGATTGTACTGGAGCTCACAGCTTTATATGGTCTCTTTGTAGATATGAATAAATTAGAACAGTTCCGTAGACCTTCTGTTAATTTTAAATAATTAACCACAGCTGTGGCTGGGCATATTCCTATTCTAGTATTAAAGAAAGGAATGGTTAAAAAAGGTTGGCATCTGTTTGGCCCTGACGTTTTAATCAACTTATCAATCTTAATAGTAATACAGTCTTGATTAATGATTATATTATTAATGTTAATTAAAGAAATTGTTTGGGCCCTTTGACCAGTGGCTAACAGTAATAAAGTTACAGCTTTCTTGCTGACAATTTGTAAATCATTTTGTAGAATGTAATTATTTTCAATGTAATCTAATAAAACTGAAACATCCCAAGTATTATTATACTTGGGTTTTGGAGGTCTTAACTTATAAAAACCTCTGAAAAGTCTTTTAATCATAACATCTGTGCCTATGTGTGTTCCTATAATTAGAGATAGAGCTGATCTTAAAGAATTTAAACTTCCATAGGAAAAACCTTCATTAAACTTCAAAGTGAAATATTGAATAATCTCAGTGATGGCAGGTTTGGTAATGTTTATATTATTTGAATTACAGTATTTTGCCCATGATACAATTGCAGGTGAATATTGATTTAGTGTGCTCTTGGTTATTGAGTTCATCATAACCTCAACAGCTTCATTATTAATTCCGAAATCTATAAATGTTTTCCTGATAATACTCCTGCCATCAGTCTCAGTTGCTTGTGCAGTGGGTGTAACGATCTGGAATTATGCAAAGTGAGAAGATCTTTAGAAGGTTGAAAAATAATAGGTTCTTGTATAGACAATCTATTAAATAATGGGAACCATGGTTGGGTAACCCAATAGGGGACTACTATAATACCAGTTGCTTTATCTGTAACTATCTTTTCTATGGTTTTGAGAACCATAGAGAATGGTGGGAAAGCATAAAATAAGTGATATTGGGACCAATGCAAAGTGAATGCATCCACCGCTACAGCCCCTGGATCGGGGTGCCATGATACATAAGTATGACATTTTGTGTTGGTCCGTGATGCAAATAGGTCAATTGAAGGTTCACCAAATAAACATATAATCTTTTGAGAATTTAAATCACCTAGTTCCCATTCTGTACTTTCTAATTCCCTTCTAGATTCAAAGTCTGCTATCACATTGTCTTTGGTGTTTATGTAGGTAGCAAAAATCCATAAATTTCTTACTTCACACCACTGCCAAATATTTTTAGAAATTTTATGCAAGTGAGGGTGTTGAACTCCTCCTAATCTATTTATGTATGATACTGCAGTAATATTATCAATTCTTAACAAAATTTCAATATCTCTTAGATTATTGGAAAAACACTTTAATCCAAAAAAGGCAGCCATTAATTCCAACGAATTGATGTGAAGCTGAGCTTCTTCCACAGTCCATCTTCCATTAGCAGTTTGAGAACCACAAGATACTCCCCACCCTGTGGAGGAAGCATCTGTAAATATTTCCAAATCAAAAGAATTTTTTCTGATAGGATTGTTGGAATTGGCTATGTTTATAGCCCACCATGTAAGATCCTGTATGCATTTTAAATTCAATGTAGTGTTTATGTCGTAATTATCATTGTTATTTCTTAGAACCAGGTATTTATGTCGTTCAAGTTCTTTAGTGTATAGAATCCCATACTTAATGGCTGGGCAAACAGAAATTAAAGTTCCAATAACCTGAGCTAGAAATCTAACTTTGATTTTACTTTTGTCAATTAATTCTTTTAATAGCTTAGAACAGTTATTCCTTTTCTCTTCGGTGATATTAAGAGTCATGTCAACGGTATTGAAGACTAGGCCTAGAAATTTACATTGTTGTTTTGGTATAAAATCACATTTCTCTTTGTTAATTATAAAACCTAATTTTTCTAATAAAGTTACAGTTGATTGCATGTTTTCTAAACATTGTTTATAGTTATTCCCTATACAAAGAAAATCGTCTAAATATACAACTGAAATAAGGCCTCTCTCTCTTAAGGAGGCTATTACGGGTTTCATGATTTTTGTAAATGTTAATGGGGCTGTACATAAACCAAAAGGTAAAACATTGAATTGATAGCATTTTCCTTGAAATATAAATCTTAAATATTTCTTACTATCTTTGTTAATATTTATCATATAATAGGCATCTTTAAGATCCAATGTTACAAGAAAATCATTTTTCTGTAAAAGTTTGCATACTGTTCGGTAATCCTCCAACTTAAAATGCTCAGTTCTAATAAAAGTATTCAATTTCTTTAAATTTAGGATAAAACGGAAAGTTCCATTTGGCTTTTTGACAAGGAAAATTGATGAGCAAAACTGGTTTTGTACAGGGTGACAAATTTCAATTGCTTTAAGAGCAATTAATTTATTTATTTCAGATTTTATCTGTATAGATTACAGTTTGGTAAATTTATCATTTAAAGGAGTATAACTCTGGTGTGGTTTTGTATGAAAAGGGATTGAGTATCCCATAATCCAATTAAGAATAACTGGATCACTAGTGATTAATTTCCAATCACATAAATGATATTTTAGTCTGCCCACCTGTGAGTTTACTTGCGCCGGAAATGATTCTTCCTGGCTTCCCATGTTCTGTCTACTACTGGAGCTCTTGACGCCCCCCCCCTTCTCTTGGCTTCTGTCCGAGGAGGGCCCCGCCAGTTTAAAGTTTTATTACCAATTTTAGGAGTGTTTGTTCTGGGTACCCATGTGTTCGGTCTAGGAGTGAACTTTTTAGATTCAGCTATCTTTAACTCCTGACCAGATCTTTTGACTGATTTTGCTGTTCTTATTTTTTCCGCAAGGTCTTCACCAAATAGGTGTGTTTCTGCCTCTGATTGCAACAGAAAATCCTTCATGTCTTTGTTAATAACTGACAATAACAGGGATCTACGTCCCCTAGTATCTAAATGTATTGCATCACACAGCAGAGTCGAAGCATCATTCACCTTTTTAATGATGTCCATTTTGTGTCCCTGGACATCCTTCAAGCACATTTGAAGGCATGAGCCTAGACATGCCAATGCTGTTGAAATCTGCTTTTGCCTTTTTTGTATCAGTATGTCTCTCTTTTTGGATACTTCATTTACTGCAGCGCTTACCTCCGGGTTTAACAAAGGTGGTATCATTTGTTTTAAATTAGAGAACGGTGGGTTTTCATCCTGAATCTTATCTTTCTCTTCTTTAGTCAAGCCTTTTTTGAGTATCATATTCCACCTTTGAGCTATATGTGCATGCAATGCCTCTCCTACTCTCTCTGGTTGTGTATCCACACCTAATATTTCCAGGACTGTATTATCTATTATTAATTCTTCGTGTACCTCTTCTTCAATCAGCTCTGGCTGAATGGTTGCATCGGGTTGAACATCTCTTAATTCCAGGCAATCATTGTCACCCGACAGCTGGAGTATATTTTCATGTGGCTCTATAGGGACATTTTCTGTATCTTCATCTACGTTAGGTGGTAATTCAACTTCTGGAATAAACATATAATGCATGTTGTAAAAAACATAACATTACACTTAATAATAACCATGTAAGTTCCCGCAGAACTTCCCTTGAAGGTTTTAATAAAATAGTCAACCGCGTGTGTTCCTAAAGAACACCCCCCAGGTTGCTAAGTTTACGACATAGCCATAGTAGACCACGTACGTCCCCGCAGGACGTCCCAAAGGTCAGGCAACTCGTTAACAATATTTCCATTTTGGACCTCATTCCATTCCCGGTTCCAATACACCGATCCTGTTAGTAGCTTACGATATAGGTAGCCATATATCTCACTCCGTTTTGACGCAAACTAGGCAGGCACGCCGTTAGTTGCGAAGACGTGCAAAGCGCAAGGCACAAGTACATGTCATGTTTTCGATGTAGCCATATTTACACAAATATGCAAGAAATAGCAGAGCCTTGGGCCCTTGATTTAAATTTTCTGCAGGAGGCATAAAAGAAATAAGGAAGCCATCTTTTTTTCTTACCTTCTTCACTGGAATCAGAGCTTAAATCTTTCATCCGCTTTTCGAGTCTCTTCAGCTTTTTCAATAGCCTCAATTTTGTTGACGCCGACTTTCTTTTCCCCATTTTATTGGATTAGAGCACTTTTTAACAATAAATAACGAAAATTACTTGGAAAAAGGTGACGCCATTACTAGACATAAAATCCGAATGAAAATATATGTTACAGAGACAACTGGGAATGCTGTAAGTTGCGTTCAGGAATAAGATTTTTTCTTTTTTAATCTTTAAAATATATGTGACGTCCTAGAATAAAGCCGAGACTACACTAGTTTTCCTAATCATTGAGAACAACACGAACAACAAGTATAATTATGAAACAGAGCTTGTTTTCAATATTCGTACATTGTTACTATTTCATTCTTATTGGCTCCTTTTTTTGCGGGTTTAAAATCTCACTGCCGTTCGTGTTTCATTGAACGAGGAATGTTTTAAAGCGTGCTTACGAAAAATTAAGCATGATGTTGTCATTGCCGTCTAAAAACTATAAAAAAAGAAGATTTTTTTTTACAGTAATACTTAAATTAAATGAAATGATAACACAACTTAAAAAGTAGATATAAAAGAAAAAGACAACTTTAATTTTAAGAAAACAAAATGATAACACTTCTCAGATTGACATAACCAGGCTCACTTTTTACTTATCTCCACAGTAATCCCAACGAATTTTAATAAAAATCACTTTATTACTGAGTCAACGTTTTCATTTCGTTTACCTACCTCGTAAACTAAGCTATAATATAAAGTATACGAGACAGGCACGTATGTCATTCAATGTAAACCAGAAACGTAAAGCTCGTTGGGATTTTGAATAAATATTTACATGACAGTAAAATGTGAATGCGGCAGTTGGTAAAATGTTAAGATTACTACGATTAACACCTAAAACGGGATATTTACCAAGTGAACATAGTAAATATCCAGTTTTAAGTGTTATTCATAGTGTGTTTGACCAATATGACCATGTAAGTTCAAAAACTTTTAATGTTCAGGTGATTGTAACTCAATTTATACAAAAAAAAAAACTAACTATAGAGTCTGTAATTTATAAACAGTAATTTTTATTTTCGGGTGAAGTCATTTTGACAAGACTTTACTGGCAGATATCTGAGGAAAGGATTACGGTGCAGTGCAAAAAAAGTTAGCAAAATCCAATTCAGGGATTGCAAAAAGGAAGGGGCAAGGGTCGAAGCCTGCCGGGGCTGTGGGACTGTTCGGAAGACATACCGTGGCCACATAAAGGGCGAGGAAGGAACATGGGTTTTAGTCAGTAAAAGTCTGCCACAACTCCCCGCTCGGGAGGAATCATTTGAAATTTCCTATCCGAAAAAAATACAAGGGAAGTAAAATTTTAAAACGGAAAGATTTGTATTTTTGTACATGTAACGAATAAACTTAAAAAGTACTGGATTTGATCAATTATTTCAGCAGCGGATAGCTAAATTATCAGCAAGTAACATAGTACTCTCACTGGAACGAGATCTAGGCGCGTTTGCCGTCCGCTAGTTATTAATAAAACAATAAATTAACTAACTTGAACGGATAAAGAGTGAGTCACTAGAGATAAAATGGCGAGGGCATTTGAGTAAATAGCGATATTCTCAGTGGGACTGTTAGCTCGCAGTCTCACGCGATGATACGATGTAAGTGGTCGGTAAATTGATCTTATTTATAAAACTGGGTAAGAAAAAACTATTTTTACTACCGACTAACGGTCTTACACCGAATTTGACCGAGTAAAGTTAAGGAATCTAATTATTTAGCTAATTGAATGTGACTCTAAATATATGCCGACTATAACAGCTGTCATTCTTTGATAGCTGTATGAAATAGCTACGAATTGATATAGTGTGGCAGTTCCATATAAGCAATCCATCCCCTTTTTTTTTTTTTTTAAGGATGGGAAATCATCAAATGACCCCCCCCACTCTGGGCGGAGCGGGAGGGAGTGTCAGACTCTTACTGACTAAAAACCATCCATCCATGTTCCTTCCTCGCCTTTTACGTTCCGGGGCTGCGGTATCTCTTTTGAACAGGCCCGCAACCCCGGCAGGCTTCGGCCCTTGCGGGCCCCTCTCCTTTTGCTGACATCTCTTTGAGGCGCGCGTGGAACACGAACGCGCCGTCGACACGGCCTGTCGTCGTCGTTAGACGGCCGGACGGCTAGCTAGCCCATAGCCAGCCGTCCACAGGCCCGCATCTACGGTGGCCGGTAGCCACCACGTGGCCCCCGACGCCCGTTGCGTCTCCCGCGGCGGCCGGGAAGAGAGGATCTCTCCCTCTCTCGTTCCGCCACCTCCTTCGCTAGCATGACCGCTTCGCAGAAGGAGGCGACGGCTTCCCATTCCGTCTCGCTCCGGACCATGGATTGAACCAGGGCCGGACGCGAGAGGTCGCCGCCGCCGATCGCCGCCACGAGGACACGGCGGAGCTCCGCCCACGCAGGGCAGACTTCCACCGTGTGCTCCACCGTGTCCTTCGGTCGATCCTCGCAGTGGAGATACCCTGGCGTTTCCTCCCGCCCGATTCGGTGCAGGTACCTCCCGAAACATCCGTGTCCGGTGAGGACCTGCGTCAGGCGGAAGGTGAGGACGCCGTGGCGCCTCTCCAGCCACTCCTCAAAGAGGGGACTTACCGCCACTATCGTGGCGTGCCCTGCACGGGGTTGCGACAGTCGCTCTCTCCATGTCGCCATGAGATCACGCTGGAGGTCAGTCCGCTGAGCGGCAATTTGCCGCGGCAGCGGAGTTTCCCCCCGGCGTAGTACCTCCGCGCGCCATTCGTGTAGGCGCGCGAGGACTATCGTCTCCAGATCCCATGGCGGCAATCCGGCAAAGCAATCCATCCCCTGATAGTACCTTTTTATAAAACACTTCTTGCACATCGCTCGCGACTTCGTCTGCAAAAGTTATGATAGCTCGGCCAATTAGCACGATATCGAAATCGTTACTCAGTAAAGATGTAGCTTTCTAATGGTATAATAATCACAATTGTAATTCTAAACATTTGCACGCCATAGTATATGGCAAACATGTCTGAACCAATTTCATTTATGTTATCCTGCATACACTTATTATATATTATTGTATGTGTACACATGTTTGAGCAAATAAATTTTTATTTTATCTTATCTTATAACACTTTTTAAAATCGGTAGGGTAGTTTTTGAGTTAAATCGTAAAAACAAACAAACAAAAATTCAAATCATTCCTCTTTATACAACGTGTAATATTAGTGTAGACAGACGTACATATATTTTTTTAATGAATGTTAAAATCATCATTTATCAATTATTTACTAACTATACTCTTAAACAGACCTAAAATAACAGTAAATAATTTAAAAAATTAAAGGACGTAAAAAAGTACATCTGCCCTCTGTTCCCTGTCTACGGGGAATGTGCCTAAAAAGTTGGCAGCATTGCCACGTTGGATGGGAAAATAATATGTAGGTAAAGCAGTTTTTTTTTGTAAATAGTTACAATCATATTATTCTGATTCCTGGAAAAACTCCACTCTTATACAATTTAACGGTACCTAATTGGCACTCCCAGTTCTAGGTTTTAATTATTATTAATGTACTTAAACTATATTCAAGTGTATTTAAGATGACCTTCATTATAATTTGTAAAACACAAAAGAACAAAGTTGTTTCCGCAATTAATCATTGTACGTTAAACCGAAGCGTTTGCTGCGATATTCCGAGAAAACACTAGAAACAGCTTAATTGCCATCGTATCTTGAATTGGAGGAATAGTTAGAATTTTGTGTGTGTATGTGGTTCGTTTTTACTTCGGTCCTTCCGTCCTGTATAATTAGAAATGTTATGAGAGCAGGAATTGCAGTTAGTTAGTTAGTTTTCATGTTTGTTTTACTAAGCCCAGCGGCAAGTGTAAGATGGGACTCCCTCAGGCTCGGTGGCTCGGTGGATCTTCGCAGGGTGGCTGGTAGTTAGATGAGAGTTGGTGAGAGTTGATAGGCGAGCAATTGAAGAGGCTTATGTCCAGCAGTGGACTGTTGTAGGCTGATGACGATGATAATGAACGAGAATTTAGAGAAGCAGCGCTGAATAATCTTAGAAACATTTCACACCAGTGGCGAAGGGTGAATTTTTGTAACAGGTAACCCGGTTCAGTGCATATTTTTAATAATGTTTTGAAAAAACCATACATCTTAACATTTGTAGCTTTAGCAATGTTTGAGCAATCACGTCCTAACTGAATTACCTACATTGTTTTACTTTTGGCAATAGTAGACTCCAGTACAGTGATTGTTCCGAGGAGAAGCCGGCAGGTTTCGAGTTGTATGAACTCTTCGCCACTGTTTCACACATCACTCTTGTATTCTGCGAAGGGTTAGGCAGAGGTCAACTTAATAGTAGGAACAGCCACATTTCACCAGTAATGTTTAAGGGGCGTTTTACAGTCCACTAGCGCCGCCAATCGAAAAAATGTCATAACTCGTAAATAGAATCAAAAATACAAAATGTGGTCTATTATTACTGTAGAAAAGGCAATAACATAGTTTTATAACACATTGTCAACACTTGAAATATAGCTGTTTAGCTAAATCGTGCATTTGTAACAAAAACGGCTGTTTATGTTTTGAATGCACGATTTAGCTAAACAGCTATATTTTAAGTGTTGATAAGGTGTTATACAATTACGTCATTGCCTTTTCCACAGTAATAATAGAACATATTTTGTAATTTTGATTCTATTTACGAGTTATGACATTTTTTCGATTGGCGGCGCTAGTGGACTGTAAGAGGCCTCTTAAGTCCTCTGTATTAAGGGGCGACCTTATTGTCATCAACTGGGCACAAATCCAGACTCCGTGGCTGCTACTGATAAATTCCTGATGGAAAACTCAATGACATTTTTTTTTTCAATTATTTTTTTTTTCATTTTTTCATTTAAAAAAAAAACCAACTGAATTTATTATTGAAAAAGTGTAAACTGCTAGAAATCAGCCACTAAAGAGAAAAGTGGGAAATCTCTGGGAACAACAACATTAAACGCTGTTTGAAGCTTCAAGGTAAATAAATAAATAGACAGTATAATTATGTGTACAACAAGATTATTTTAAAAGCACAGTCTTTCATGGACACATTAAAAAAAAAAACAATGTCATTACGAATTACGGAGATGGCATCATCTCCATTAGAAACATGGAACATTATATTCAATACCGATTTCAATAACACACCAGCGAATTTATAGCACCCCTATCAGAGATCAGGTCATGCCCTTCAGGAAGTTTCAAGTAGATCGCTATTCAATTTCCTTTGCGTTGGGGGGTGACGACAGCAAACCGTGTTAGGGCTGCCGAAACAATTGTATTCGAGTCAACATTACGTACATATCAAAGCCAAGTATCAAGTAATTTAGGTAGGTGAAACCAGATCATACTCTAGAATAATTTAGAAATTTTTTGTAAAGAATGTCATAGTTAGCTCATATTGTCCCACTCTGGGCAATGGCATTCCTTTATTCCTTCCAAACGGTCACGTTTCGGTGTTATTGCATTTAAATTCTTAAGGAAGACATAATACAGTTCGTTCCGCCATCTCCTTCATGGTCTGCCTGGTTTGTTTCAAGGCACCAATCCTAAGTTTTACGGGCCCACAATTCGTTCGGCTTGCGAGACACATGCCCTGCCCATTGGGCAGCCTATGAAACCAAGTCAACGAATTTCGTTTTGAAGCGCAGTGTAGTGTTTCGTACACGGTCTGTTCATTTTACATTCTGCGCTCTATAGCACGTTGGGATACCTTGGTAATTTGGATGTTAGTCAAAAACCAAGTTTATGCAAAATATAGGCCTGAGACACAGTTAGCTACATCTTTTAAATAAAGTAAGAGTGGTGATACAAGATATTTCTTCAAAAGACCATCTCAGACACTAATACCTACATGATCCCCATGTGAATTAAGCAAGATTATGTATGGACTTCAAAAGAGACTATGACCTCTGAGTTTGTTTCGGCTGTTTCTTCTCAGAGTAGTCAGGTACGAAACATCGGCCCCATCTAGTTTAAAAAAAAAATGACTTTTAAAAGTGTTTGTGAAAACCTACTTACAAAATAAACATCATTTATCATGTATGGGCAAACAATAGGCTATTCCTTAATTTAGAGGTCTGGAAAAGATGCTGCATCAAAAAGAGCAGAAGCTCATTGGTAGAAGGAGAAAAAAAATTAAAACACATTTGAACTTCCGAACATTCAACATATCACTATGCTAAGCAGAACTGTTGATGACTGTAGGAATGACATTGAAAATAAGAGGAGATATTTTTGTAAGACATTATTGTGAAAATCAATTCAGTGGGTTCTCCCAACCCTTACCGTACAAGGTTCCAGCGAATCATTAACCGCCGAACCCTTTCCAAACTGTATTGGTGTGAGCCTTCCAGTATCAGCCCCAGGTAATGTACTTGTGATAGAAATATATTTTAGTTACCTACCTACATAAAAAAAACTTGTAAATGAATTTATTATTTAAATGCAAAAACAAATTTGAATGATTTCATTTTCATTCATACAAAAAAAGGGTATACGATTTTACAAAATCCCCGAATCAATCGTGGTATTTTTTGTCCGTGATAAATAATAATTTAATAAACATTCATACCAAGACAAAATTTTTGTCTAGTAACTCTAAACAGTGAAAGCGAAAAAGTTTTCACGGTATGGCAGGTGTCAGCAGTAGTCAACTTTTAACAAAATGACAGGGTTGAAACTAAAATTCAGGGCTCATAAGTCTCACTCGCATAAACGCGCATCATGGCACATTTTTTATTCACTTCACTTACGAAGAAAGCTTTCCTTTCAAAACGATGCATTAGTAGTTTCAAAGAGCTGTAATCACATTACATCATGAGCTCTCTAAAGGTATTATAATAAAACATAGTATCCCTTGCACTCAGCAAAAAAGGCGTGTCACAGTTCAACCTCTCATTTAGTTGATGTATATTGAACCCGAGGACCTTTTGTATTCAAAAGACCGCTGCCCGTTTATTTTGGGAAAGGAAAGCAGAAATATTGAGAAAACACGCATTTCGGCTGAGTTACGGCCGAGTTTTGGGTTGACTCCGTATTTTCCGTTGAGTGAATGTACTGCATGGTTAATGGATGTTTTAATAATATGAAGTGTATTGATATAGCAGAAAGGAACTATTGGCAGATTGGTCAGTCAGAGTACACAAAAAAGTTTATTAAATTTTCAGGATACCAACGGTGAATTTTCGTCTGCATTCTAATAAATCTTCCTATATTCCTTTCCCTAATTGAGATTGGCTTCCAGTTTATGTATGTAGTTGAATACCAATATTTTACATGGAGCGACTGCTTATCTGAACTCCACAGTCCAGTTATTACTGGGTAATACGATAAATCTTGTTGCCGGATATCCGGCCAATGTCTACTTTAATAAATATTCCTGTATACGAAGGTTAACTTTACAAAAACCGCATCAATCCATTAAAAACATTACTAATTGACATCATCTAATTAAAGCTAGAGTTCGCGCATGAAAAGTTACTGAAACTGCTGTGTGCATTCATTGCGATAGAAGATTGCCAACTAATCTCACTGAGTTATACATTACATTAAACTTTTTAAATAATTTATCTATATACTAAGTTGATGTCATTTACTTAGGTACTTTAAACTAAAAGCTCATGTATTTTGCTACAGATGTAGAATTCTGCTATTGAAACAGTTAAAATGTACTCAAAACGGTTGCAAAAAGATGAAACTAAGTATTAATTACAGTTTCTTCTGTAAATACAACCTTCGTCCCACTGTAAAAGGTACAATATGAGATGTTTCACACAAAACCTTTGAATGGACGTTTTCTTTGCTTTTTAATAGTTCAAGTAAAGAGGTTCTTATTGTACTTTCTGTGTAAAAGTGCTGTAACTTTGTGACGGTGTTGCCAGTGAAAATATTTTGTATATTTTTAATTACTAGTGTGTTTTAAGACTGGCTGGAATGTTTCTCGTTTTGTAAAGGTAACAAAGAAGTTAACTCTCATGCTTGGAGGAACGTCTACCTTTATACTTGACAGCTTCTACGAAGGTTAAATGTAAACAATTAATGTTTCCAAGAAAATACTTCAAATGTTAAACATTTCTTTTTCTTATTGTGAAAAATTTACCATCTGAATAATCTTAATAGCTTAAGATGGTAAATTGTTTAAAAAAAACACATCCCTTCATAATAATATCAACTTTAATATCACCACGGCCCGCTAGGACCGATCACGGAGGACAACCCAATTGCGGACCGTAACGCGATTTGCCCTAAATCAGTAACATGCATATATCTATCCGTTGTGGTATCTTGTGTATATTAACCGCATGTTACAAACTAACCTACGGTTGGATGGATGGATGTTATTCAATCAAAATAACAACGTGATACACGTGAAACCACAAATATTTTAAACCGTCGAGCCAAATAACCAAAATGCTAATACGGCTAAGAATATTATACAACGTGTAACAGAAAAAGTATAGTCATATGAAAGGATGTGCTACAAGCCATCACAATAATCAACTTTTTCTTTGGGACCACCATCGAAATCGCGAAAACATAATCAGCTGTCTCATACATTTGGTCGAGTAGGTATTGGAATTTTGTATGGGGCCGTAGACTATTTTTTCGCGATTTTGATGGTGGTACCATGGAGAAAGTTTTTCAAATTTGATGGTCTGTAGCACACCCTTTCTGTTCCACGTTGTACAGGGTGTAAACCACTTCACCACGAAGCCGTCAATAAAGCATTATGTACATCAAACTAAGTAACTTTACGCAAAAATTTTTGCTGGGAAACAACTTTTTTTTTGGGGTCAAATATCACGTTTTGGGGTATACCTCAATGTAACGCACTCAAGACATTGCGCTGATGGATGGATTGAATAGTACCGGGTTTGTGGAGGTATTTTAAGTAAAAATCTTGCAATAAAAACTTGTATTAAAAAAAAAAACTTGTCAAACAGTTGTAACTTTGACCCCCAATATCTCCGTAACTAGAAGGTTCCCAGGTATGGTGTAGAACAAAAAAAAAGATCGCAATGTGAGGAGAACAAGTGCCTTTCGGCTTCGTTAAGAGGTGTTTTACACCCTTTATTTTGAAGTACATAAAATTCTTGGCAGCTACATGGCAATCGGTGAATGTGTCTAGAGTGAATTTTAAAATGGCAAAGTGATATCTGATATCTTAAACGTGAAATCTCTTTCCGCGGGCTTTGATCGGTACTTTCAATAGATACAAGGATAAGTGGGGGATCAAGTCAAATACTATTGGAGATCTTGTGATTTTTGTTGTGGTTGATATTGCTATTTCGAGGTTTTCTTTCTATTTTGTTATATTGCGTAAGATTTATTTTATTTCCATGAATGTCTAGGTGTATTGTTTACTTGCTTCATGTTAAAAATATATTATGAATAGTTTTGACTTCACTACTATTCAAGTATTATGTCAAATAAGGAAACTAGTGAAACGAATGGAATAAAAAGAAATGTAGTGTATTCGAATAAGGGCATCCTATAGCCTTCCTCTTGGATGCATTACCAGCATACTTTGAAACCAAATTAACTTAACGTTAAAGTCTAACTGCTCTACTTCAAAACATTTTTGAAATATCTAATACACGTGGGGAAGTAGAACTCTGAAATGAAAAGGAAATGGGAAATACCAGAAATAGTAAAGTAAACGTTGGCTGCAGTGGACGGCTCATTAGTTCACCTTCAAACAGATTACCCGAAAATTTAAATAGCCGAGTTCACTAGATTTCTTGGTAAGTACTCTAATAGCAAGCGTTTCGACGTCATTAGAAGGTTTGACATGAAATTTAGTTAGGGGACTATAGGATCTAAATTAGCAACTCTATTTGCGATGGTTCAAACTTCGTTTGAAATACTGTTAAAATAAAGTTCTAATCAGCTTGCACTAAAAAATGGTTGTTACGTCAGTCCCTGCGAGCCGAATATTGCGAAATGAGTGGTTTCGGTCGATTAACAAAAATATATTAATTGGACTAAAAAACTAAAACAATGTGATGCTCATAATAATGTTGCTTGTTAAAAAAATTGCCAAATATTCAGATTTTTTTAATATGTCTAAGAAAAGAAGACCCGAAAGGAAGTATACCCTTTCAAACAAAATAAAAAAAGTTGTTCAAATCGGTCCAGCCAAAAAGCGAGTAATATAAAAAAAGGTTCCGACGAATTGTGAACCTCCTCCTTTTGAAAGTCAGTTAAAAATGGGAAGGACTATAGGACACCTAAAGTGAATAGGCGGATAAAAACTTATGTTTTTGAATTAGGCTCACTGCCGCGAGTGTTTTTTTTTCTGTCAAAAACGTACCTACCTATAATGAAAAGTAAACATAAAACAAGGCGTGACTATTCAAATGAGAACGAAATAGTGGGTGTAGCGAAATGTCAACGATTTAATTAAATTCGTTTGCATATAAAATACTCAATTGTCTCACTCATGTTTCGAGTCACTCACTTGACTTTATTAAAGTTTTCAGTACTTTGAGAGCGATAAAATACATAGCTTAACATTTTGCGAATGAAGACGAATTGAATTGTTTCTAATGTCTTGTTTTCAACATCCACTGTGGCTACTAAAGTATTCAAAATGAAAACGACTGTCTTAGTATGGGCGAATCGCATGTGACGTGATCGTGGTCAAAAGCAGGCCCATTTTGAAAAAAAAAAACATGAGTGGCAGTCCCCAAAAACTGCCCCAACAAAGACTTCTTGGCAAAAACTAAGTAAATTAGCGGATCGACTACGAGTGCTTCGAAGTGTTAGGTGACGGTCACGCCGAGTTTCATGATTTCTGTTCACTCAAAAAGTGCTCAACGCGCCTAAAGAAGTGTTCATTTCAATAAAGACTATTAAAATGATGAATATAAATGTTGATAAATAAATTAAATAAATAAATAAATATCGCTGGACATTACAGACAGCGCTATCTAGTGCCACACTTAGCGAAATGGAGAGGGAAGACGATGCGTTGGAAGACCTACCACTAGGTGGACCGATGACCTGGTTAAGATTGCGGGAATTCTTTGGATGCGAGTTTTATGGGACCGGTCAATGTGGCGACACTTGGGGAAGGTATCTCCAGCAGTGGACGTCTTTCGTCTGAAATGATGATGATTGGGAGGGAGCGAAAACCTAAGAAAACAATGAATGGATTGTGTGAGAAGAAGTAACCAAAAGTAACCTGAGACATACAGAACCGGGAAGTATAGCAGTAGAAATGGGAAGCCGAAGCCAAAGATGAAGTAATTTTAAATTATATAAGACCTTTTCCTCTTTATCATGATTTAGAAGATTATAAAATTTCTCATCAAAACCATTCAGAAGATAAGTAACAGACCAATATTGACAACATTATCAGCGAAGCGAGACTAATCTCTTTCATGGCTGCGCTCGAAGCCAATAAATAGATTTATTGAACCATTGCAGCAGTTTCAAGTATAAAAAATATATTAGAGATAAATAAAATATGGAATACCAAGTATAAAAAGTGTGTGATAATGAAATATAGATATACCTACCCTTTTCTGCCCTGCTTTTGCCAGTAGCTTTGCTTGCGTTAGTGTCGGAAACTGTCATACAAAAATGGGTTAAATATAGCTTATGATACTTGGGGATTATGTAGCTTTTCAATGGAATTTTCTGAGTTCCGGATATTACCCGCTACATACAAACTTACGAACAAATACCTCTTATTAATAGTAGTATAGAAAAATACCTCTTATTCAGTTCGAGCCGGTAGTTTTTGAGATTAGCGCGTTCAACCAAACAAACAAACAAACTCTTCTGCTTTATAATATTAGTATAGATTTTTTAACAACAGAATCCGCGTATGAAGTCGCGGGCAGAAGCTAGTTTTAAATGAAACTCTTCAATTTGTCTTGTAGCTTTTATACCAACTTTATCCTCCTCAAAAATATCATTGGTCTGACCACACAGCTCAAAAAATGTATTGAAAATAATATTATAAAGTGTAGAAAAAAATAAAATATGAAAAACTTATGTAAAATATTTCTGCTAAGCTGAGAAGCAACTTAAGCACATACTAACGTTATTCCAATAAGCCGGTATAGGGGGTATCACATACCCTATTCAAAACTGGTGCAAAGCTTTTTCGATCAGAGTATATTAAAGTCTGTAGGCAGCTTTCGTATTTCGAGAAGCAATGATCGCACATTAAGCCAGGACTTACTGTCAGACTAAACCTTCATTTTATCGAAGCTCGATACTAAGATTATCTCCTCTCGCGTTTCTTCTGAAAAAGAACTAGCCCCTTGGGTCATTAGTAGGTATGTACGTACGTATCCAACAAAATGGCCACTTTTTTGGTCCACTTCTTCGTAATTGAAGTGCAAAAACGAATAAAGCTTTGTTTTAGATTTAGGTTATTTTTGTTGAGTGTTATTATAACTCGTATTTGTAGTGGTATTTATACTTTCGGGTAATAGGTAGCCATAACTTTTATTTCGACTTAATATTAGCAAATCTGTGGAACATTTCTTTTTAGTACAATAGGGGTTAGATATACAGTTTTTTTTTAAATATTGGTATTCAGTTACACCCCTTTATATGAGTAGCCGAAGCTAACATATGTAGTAAAGATAAAGCTAAACAAATCATGAAAAACTAAGACGACAATTACTAGTAGACCATTTGTTATCAACTAATTTCTATCAAATCCCATAAAATTCAACCTTATTCTATTTTATCACTATTTCTGGTCAATAAGGGTACATCTACGTATACATTGTCATATATCTTTTGAACCATATCACCGTACGAAAGTGATTGCTCATTGTTTTATATAGATATAGATGTTCGCGAGTTCGCCGGGAACTGATAACACAACTCCGTGGTTTGTTCCGGCGTAACAGTAACACGTAGATACTAAATGCGAGTTCGAAATAGATAATACGTAATAGTGTATCAATATTCGTGGTAGATCTCGGAAACGTAGGTACTAACTAGTAAAGAAGCTTCATGCTAAATAATAACAGCAGTGGCGTAACTATACCAATTGCCATCTGAGGCCCTTGGCAAACATGGCGACATGGAGAGAGCGACTGTCGCAACCCCGTGCAGGGCACGCCACGATAGTGGCGGTAAGTCCCCTCTTTGAGGAGTGGCTGGAGAGGCGCCACGGCGTCCTCACCTTCCGCCTGACGCAGGTCCTCACCGGACACGGATGTTTCGGGAGGTACCTGCACCGAATCGGGCGGGAGGAATCGCCCGGGTGCCTCCACTGCGAGGATCGACCGGAGGACACGGTGGAGCACACGGTGGAAGTCTGCCCTGCGTGGGCGGAGCTCCGCCGTGTCCTCGTGGCGGCGATCGGCGGCGGCGACCTCTCGCGTCCGGCCCTGGTTCAATCCATGGTCCGGAGCGAGACGGAATGGGAAGCCTTCGCCTCCTTCTGCGAAGGAGGTGGCGGAACGAGAGAGGGAGAGATCCTCTCTTCCCGGCCGCCGCGGGAGACGCAACGGGCGTCGGGGGCCACGTGGTGGCTACCGGCCACCGTAGATGCGGGCCTGTGGACGGCTGGCTATGGGCAATAGCTGGCCGTCCGGCCGTCTAACGACGACGACAGGCCGTGTCGACGGCGCGTTCGTGTTCCACGCGCGCCTCAAAGAGATGTCAGCAAAAGGAGAGGGGCCCGCAAGGGCCGAAGCCTGCCGGGGTTGCGGGCCTGTTCGAAAGAGATACCGCGGCCCCGGAACGTAAAAGGCGAGGAAGGAACATGGATGGTTTTTGGTCAGTATGAGTCTGACACTCCCTCCCGCTCCGCCCAGAGTGGGGGGGGGTCATTTGATGATTTCCCATCCTTAAAAAAAAAAAAAAAAAAAAAAGGCCCTTGGCAAATCCATTGAATAATCACTATGTGACATAAATCACTGAGATAGTTACCCAATACTAACATTGGTGTCGATTTTGTTGTGCACAAACTAAACTTTATTTAGGCTTTTGCTATCTTTTACTAAAAGGCAGTGCGAAAAAAGGACGGCTATAGCTATGAACTAAGTTAGAGATGTCAAACTAGTTTATGCCTTGCGCTTTACCGTGTTTTTAGTCGACATGTTTTTACGTGCACCCTTCATTTGCATGGAAATATTAATTCCAATTAAATTTGACAGCTCTAAATTACGTCCGTCTCTTTCTCGTTTTATTAGAGAGAAAAAGATAGCAATAGCCTAAATTAAGTTTAGTTTGTGCACAACAGAATCGACACCATTGTGTCCATTTAAGTTGAATATGTAATTTTCAAAAGCATTGGCATATATTTATAACAACGTCCTCCCATCTAGTAGGGTTATTGGTAGTTAATTGATTTTAAGTAGGCACTTATATATTTTACAAAATTTTGTTAAAAATGTTAGGTCACTTTTGAGCTCACAACCTCTCGGGTCGGGGGCCCCGTCAGGCCGGGGGCCCGTGGCATTTTGCCAGTCCTGCCATCCTATAGTTACGCCACTGAATAACAGCCTCGGGTAGATCTTTAGGCTAAGCCTCGCTTGCCCAGGGTGGTCTTTGGATGGGTGACTACCCACTATAAATCGTGTATAGTCGATGCCTCGAAAAGGACCCGAAGCCGTTGGTCCTGATTGTCATGTAGAATACTGGTAAACTAGGGCCGACTCCAAAATATGTCGTTGGGTAAAATCATAGCATTAGGATTCTGATGAAATTCATTTGACCGATGACATTCAAACCCCTACCTTGATCTACTGTTATGCCGAATTTTATCTTCTTTGGCAGTATTAAAAAAGTTTGTATACTTACAGTAATTTCGACCACACGTAATTAAATCGATATGAAAACTCCCCAAGTTTGCTTTTATATCTTAGATCACGTGACTGTACACGTTGAGACTGCGTTGCGTTTTCACGTGTTGTGAAGCTGTAATTGTACTTCTAAAAACACAAAAGCATGTTTGGTTTTTAATACATCTCTTCAACTTTTTTTCGGGCCTACTTCATACAGAAAAATGAAGTTGTCGAAGCCCTACTATATAACTTTCGACATTTCACAAAGTTTTTGCATTAAAGAAGCCTTTGGTTAAGCTAAATGCCAAGAGGTACTGCAAAAAGTTTGTGTACAGAATTCTAAACAATGCTTGGTATTGTTTACAGTATAATGAACAAAAGGAGAAGTAGGGCTTCCTAAAATTACAAGTTGTGTAGCTAAGCTGCCTTTTACGCTGCCCATTGGTTTCTTGGTGAGACTGCTAACTTTCCGGGTTTGATTCCTGGACAGTGTTAGTTGGTTTTTCCGTTAGGAATTGCTTAGTAGGTATTAAGTAGGTATTTATATATTGTAGGTGAGGAGCTCGTGGCTAAATAATAACAGCCACGCCGTGCTTGTCTAGATTGGTATATGGATGGGTGACCACCCTTACATACCGAGTTTCTTCCGTGCCTCGGAAAGCACGTTAAACTGTTATTCCCGGCTGTCATTTGTCCATCTTTGACAGTCGTTACAGGTAGTCAGTGGCCTAAAAAGTCTGACAACCATGCTCTTACCAAGTGGTATCGTATTTCCCAGTATTAACTGGGTTGTAGAGGTCAGATAGGCAGTCGCTCCATGTAAAATACTGGTATTCAGCTGAATCCGGTTAGACTGAAAGCCGACACCAATATAGTTGGGAAGGCTAGGCAAATGAATTGCTTATTAGGTATGCGCCCAGTATTTGGAAGTTAGGAGTATAATTATTATACCTATGGCTCGGAAAGCACTAAGGTGGTTTAGCCGTTGATTTTTCTCCTGATCTCTCACCGGTCTGGTTTGATTGCCCTCGAATCAGTATGTCTTTTTTCTTTTTTTTTTCGGATGGGAAATCATCAAATGACTTCTCCCACTCTGGGCGGAGCGGGAGGGAGTGTCTGACTTTTACTGACTACAGCCCATCCATGTTCCTTCCTCGCCCTTAATGTTCCGGGGCCGCGGTATCTCTTTCGAACAGGCCCGCAACCCCGGCAGGCTTCGGCCCTTGCGGGCCCCTCCCCCTTTGCTGACATCTCTTTGAGGCGCGCGTGGAACACGAACGCGCCGTCGACACGGCCTGTCGTCGTTAGACGGACGGACGGCTAGCTAGCCCATAGCCAACCGTCCACAGGCCCGCATCTACGGTGGCCGGTAGCCACCACGTGGCCCCCGACGCCCGGTGCGTCTCCCGCGGCGGCCGGGAAGAGAGGCTCTCTCCCTCTCTCGTTCCGCTACCTCCTTCGCTAGCATGACTGCTTCGCAGAAGGAGGTGACGGCTCCCCATTCCGTCTCGCTCCGGACCATGGATTGAAACAGGGCCGGACGCAAGAGGTCGCCGCCGCCGATCGCGAGGACACGGCGGTGCTCCGCCCACGCAGGGCAGACCTCCACCGTGTGCTCCACCGTGTCCTCCGGTCGATCCAGCCACTCCTCAAAGAGGGGACTTACCGCCATTGTTGTGGCGTGCCCTGCACGGGGTTGCGACAGTCGGTCTCTCCATGTCGCCACGAGATCGCGCCGGAGGTCCGTCCGCTGAGCAGCAATTTGCCGCGGCAGCGGAGTTTCCCCCCGGCGTAGTACCTCCGCGCACCACTCATGCAGGCGCGCGAGTACTATCGCCTCCAGATCCCATGGCGGCAATCCGGCAACCAGGCCCGCCGCCTCGCGGGAGATCGTGCGGTACCCACGGAACATTTTTACGGCCACCACTTTCTGGGGCGCGTTCAGGTAATGGGCCGCACGACCCCCGCATAGAGCCTGCGGCAGGAGGCGTTTGGCCCCCCAAGGTTGGGCAGGAGCCGCCTAAACGCAGCCCCGGTCCGTTCCAGCCTGGGGGCCAAACGTCGGAAATGTTCCACGAAGTTCCATCGGCTGTCGAGTAAGAGTCCCATTGCAGGTACGGATCAGTATGTCTGCGAACACACTTTTGTATAATAATACAAAAGCGTGTTCCTGTATTCTCAGCTAATCTCCGTTGAAATTTAATTCAGCCAAAATGCGTTCGGGAGAATATTTCATTATTATATAATAAATAAATAAATATCGCTGGACATTAACACACAGCGCCACCTAGTGCCACACTAAGCAAAGCTTGTGTCGTGGACACTAGACAGTTGATATACTACATATACATACTTTTTTGTTTGTAAATACATACTTATTATACATATAAACATCCATGACTCGGAAACAAATGTCTGTGCTCATCACACAAACATTTGCTCCTACCGGGATTCGAACCCAGGACCCTAAGAACGTAAGGCAGCGTCACTACCACTACGCCAATCGGGTCGTCGTATATGAATGTAGATGTCTATAAGAGTAGGGGAAATACCAAAGAAACGATGGATGAAATGTAAGTAACTTGGGATGACCAGTCTCCGCTTAGATTGGGTACCATTTTATACTCAAGGGACGAACCGAATGGCGCAGCAGGGAATGGCTGGACCTAGTTGTAGCCGGCATGATGAAGGCTAGACCTAGTTTTACCCGAAAACAATCGGCTCGTACTAGGTTTAACCAAGAGTAAGTGGCTACACCTAGTTCTAACCGGCTAAAACTAGGTGCAGCCGCACTTCGGGTATTAGCCGTAACATATATATCACCGTAAAATTGTCAAATACGTTATATTGTAATCTCTCTAGCGATATTGTAAACTCTCGAAATATTGTCAACCGAACATACTGCTTACAATAAATAAATAAATAAAATAAAATCATTTATTTCAGGTCCGAGGCCCATTTAAAGCAAAAATAAAAATAGATAGACACAAATACAAACACATAAATTATACAAATGTCACACAAATACAAACGAAAATTATTGAAAAGTCAGAATTTACATCAAAATTAAATTAGAAACATTATTGAATTATAATTATTTGTTTTATAATTAACAAGTAGGTTAAAAGTAAAAATACACAATCAATTCAGAATAATAAATAAATAAATGTCAAAATAAATTATATAATCGCACCCTGCGCACCAAGGACGTGCACCGCTTGCGCATGGTGGCGTGAAAACAGTAGGTGCGCGCTTTCGCAAACATGCCCGAGGCACTGCAGAAACGAGGCAACCCCAACACTGCCCTGAACGCATTATTATACTGGACGCGGAGGGCATTGTAGCTAGCTTGTGTGTAGCGAGCCCACAGACTGCACGTGTATAAAGAGGTGCAGTAAGCCTTGAACAGGGTGATTTTAACTGGATTTGAACAACGTGCAAACCTGCGGGCGAGCATGTTCGCTCTTATCGACAAAGCCCTCCGCTATCCCTGAGATCAGGCGTAACCAAATGCCCAAGGTACTCAAACTGGTCCACTCTATCCAAAGGCAAACCATTCAGATAGATCGGCGGTACCGTTTCCTGAGCACCACCCGCTGCTGCTGCAAAGACCATGCATTGACTTTTTAAAACATTGTGTTTTAGACCATGCTCATCTGCGTAATCCTCACAAATACGCAGCAACCTCCTCAGACCACAGACCGACGCGCTCAACAGGACCATGTCGTCAGCATAGCTTAAATTGTTGACGCATCCACGTAAAGGTTGAAAAGGGTGGGCGAGGTCCGGCCGCCCTGTCTCACCCCACACTCCAACTGATACGGCTCTGACGTTGCCTCCAGCCACCTGTCACTGTTCACCTGATGCGTATACCAATACCTGAATATAGCCAAAAGTTCACGCAGTAGATTTATGCTCGCGAGCTTATCCCACAGGATATCATACGCTACCAGGTCGAAAGCCCTGGACAAGTCGAGGAAACACGCATATACGGGGTCCTACGGTCCGTATAGTATCTGACGGTGTGCTTAAGACACAGTATGGCACTTTCTGTAGACAGGTGTGGTCTGAAACCAAATTGGTTATCGTGCAGGTTTACATACTTATCTAACTGTGTATGAAGAAAACCGCAAAACACTTTGGCTATGATGGTGGCCAGTGAAATAGCCCTATAGTTCGCTTTATCAGCAAGGTCACCGGTTTTATTTTTCACAACAGACACCACCACGGACCTCATAAAATCCAAGGGCAGGTAAGAGTGGCTCACACACAGTGAGCAAAACATCGCGAGGACTCATATGTGGGCCAGCATGTTGCAAGTGCTCAATGCTGAGGCCGTCATGCCCTGGGGATTTGCCTCTCGTCATGTTCTTGATAACTGAGGCCACGTCTTTGGCCAGGTATCGAATCCTCACCACCTCATTAGGCAACCCAGCACTGAACACTCCACCTGCCGACCCCAGAGGGGACTGTATAGAAAAATGCTCCTTAAAAACAATAAAACGCATTATTTTTCGTGAAATGCATGCGATGGTAGTCAACTCACGTGGTGTGGAGGGAAGGAGCGGTCGCCCTTGCTCAGTGGTACCACTCTCGCAGGGTAGAGTAGGGCAGGGTTTAAAGGAACCCAACTACCCTAACGGGGGGGTGCCCAAAGGCCCGATTATGGAGGCTGAGATCCTTCCGTGTGTTCAATTGATTCATATTTCGAGAGTTTACAATATCGCTAGAGAGAAACACGTTATATTGTAATATAACGCGTTTGACAATGTTACGGTATATACAAGTAAAAAGTATCTATGTAGTATATCACCTATCTGGTGTCCACGACACAGGCCTCGTTGCTTAGTGTGGCACTATATGGCGATGTGTGTAATGTCCAGAGATTTTTTTTATTTATATAATTATAATATACATTGATTGACACCACTTTCAGCCACTTACTGCAAATGCCAAGACCTCTCGACACTATATTAGTATGATGGCTGTATTAGAGTGGACCTGCCATTCGTGGCCCTACACCCGCTACTTGACCCCTGTTAGATTGGATTTGGAGAGGGGTTCCAAAACTAGGGTAGCTCTGAAAATATAGGACATCAAAACTTGGCTACCTATATGATGCGTTATGTCCATGTTGAACTGTTTGTAATAACGCAGGACTCACAATTAAGATTCATCATCATCATCATCATCAGCCTATAATGTTCCCACTGCTGGGACACGGCCTCCTCTCAATGAGAGGGAAAGGGCTATAATCTACCACGCGGGCCCAGTGCGGATTGGTAGATGTCACATGTCTTCGAATTTTTGGTTCTAGGACATGCCGGTTTCCTCACGATGTTTTCCTTTACCGTTTTTGAGAGCAGCGGTGATGAAATAAATTAAACAAAGTAATGCGCCTGTCTGGGTTCGAACCCACGACTTACTGTTCGTAAGTCGGGGCCGCCACCACTGGGCCACCGCTGCTCTCAATTAAGATTATTTTGAAATAAAGAATAAGGAAAGTCTACGCAGGTCGGGGTCGCATGGCAAAGGATTTAAATCTTAATACATATCAGGATTTATTTATCAAGTTCTTTGTAAAATTCGCCCTAAATGTTACGAAAAGCAACACACCCAAAATTAACAGTAAAGTTAATTCCAGAACGTTGCCGGCCTCTCTTGCCGACATTTTAGAGTACTGGTACCTACCTACATCAACTTTCAAATACATCGGTAGATACCTAGGGTTACCATCTGCTCTGATATATTCGGCATTGTCATTTGCCCGATGAATTATCAACTTTATCATCATCATCTGCCTAGACGTTTTCCAATTATGTTTGGGTCGGTTTCCAGTCTACCCAGATGCAGCTGAATATGCCTATCTGAACTCGACGACCTGGTTAGTACTGGGTAATACGAGATCCCTTGGTAAGACTGGTCGTCAGCCTTTTGGGCTTTTTGGGACTTAAAAACTGTCACAGATCTACAAATGACAACCGGAACCAACTGCTTAGCGTGCTTTCCGAGGCATAGTAGAAACTAGTAAGACCTACGACCTAAGTTCCTATGACCTCTGAGATTGTTTCGGCTGTTTCTTCTCAGAGTAGTCAAGTACGAAACACCGGCCCCGTCTAGTTTAAAAAAAAAGACATGTAAAAGTGTTTGTGAAAACCTACTTACAAAATAAACAACATTTATCATTTATCAAGATGATTTTCATACTTAAGATTTTTTTTTGATAATAGAAAATATTGAATTCAAGGCGTAATAAGAGTACGATGACGTAAGTAACGTTTTTATAAATGTTCCAAACTTATACTATAGGCTTTTGAAATGATGAAAATAAGGGTTAAATGATAGATGATGTTTATTTTGTAAGTAGAATTTCACAAACACGATTGGGCCGGTGTTTCCTACCAGACTACTCTGTGAACAAACAGCCGAAACAAAACATTTTAGTTTTCTCTCCACCTACAAATAAAACAAACATTTTCCAACGTTTAGAAACAGGATAGGTATAGTCAATGCAGCCAACAAAATCCTCTCTATCCATTTATCCATTACCATAGCACATCCGAGGATGACGTAAAGCCAATAATTCTTTATTCTATTTACTTCACATATACCTGCAGCGTACGCTATAAAGGTTTTATATAAATCATATTTACGAAGCAACATCGGATGATCACTCACTTAATTTTGATTTACTCAATTTCCCCTTGTCAATTCGTGCTGTATGGTTTTGTGAACATGGGTTCGTTGACGATGTTTCGTGAACATTGAAGGCGTTATAGATTCCCAAATGCTGTTTAACTTTTGCTAAATATTCCTTTTCTTTTACATTTTTTGTATAGCAAGCAACGACCTATTGTCGGGCCTACGCTGTTCCCCCATGCTTTAGTACTAATGCTGTAATGAAACATAATAATATTGTAATACCAAATGATTTGAAAAGAGTAACCATGGAGTTTCTTGCCGGTGTTTCTCCATGGAATCGATCAACGCGAACCGTGCACCTTTTTCGACGTTATACATATAAGTGCCCATCCTATGTGAAATAAAATATTTTGATTTTTGATTTTGATGTTTTTTCGTTCCCTAAAGGAAGTTGACTTGGTAAAATCTATGATTTCTATTTAGCTAAAGAAGTTGTCTGAATAGAAAAACCATGTGTATTCTGAATGCGCAATTTCTTATTATTATTTCCTTTATTCAATTTTTTGACAAACTTCTTACATTTTTAAATATTAATATAAAAAATATATAAAAAACATTTAAAAATATAAAAAATTGTAACCCACCGGTATCGGGAACAGGATCCAAGCTACCAGCGGTCAGAGCTCCAGAGAGAGGAACCTCCTAACAATACGAGCCGTGTCCAGGAGTACCGCTTTCTGAATCAAGCCCTTGATCCAGCTGCCTAACGAGAGCCTCCTCAGGTATTGGTCGAGGATCTTGGCAATTAAGCCATGGGCCGACACGACTATCGGCACAATGATCGCCGAGTCCACTTCCCACATGTCGACAACCTCGTGAGCCAAGTCAAGATACTTGATTTGTTTATCTTTCTCGGCTTTCACGAGGTTCTCATCATGCGGGACCGTTATGTCAACAATCATTGCGCGCCGCTCTGATCGATCCATCACCACTATATCAGGCCTATTGGCTATAACAGTCCTGTCAGTGATGATGGATTGATCCCAGTACAGTGTGATACTGCCATTATTGAGAACTGGGTCGGGCACATACCTATAGTACGGCACTTCCGATTCCACAAGATTGTATTTTAGAGCAAGTTGCTGATGGATAATCCTGGCTACAAGGTTGTGTCTGTGCAAGTATTCTCCATTAGCTAGACGAGAACACCCGGAGATAATGTGACGTATTGATTCGCCTGGACGGTGGCATGCCCATTATTATTATTATTATTATACGCCTATACAGGGTGGAAACAGACTCATCATCTAGGTAACTAGGTAAATATTGCTGGGAAACTTTTTTTGAGTGGAAAATCTTGTTTTGTGGTAGAACTCAATGTAATGCACTCAAAACATTGTGCTTATGGATGGATTGAATAGTACGGGGTTTGTAAAGGTGTTTGAAGTAAAAAAATTACATTTAAAAATAGATTTAAACAAAAAATCGGCAGAAAGTTTGACCCCCAATATGTCCGTCACTAGAATCTTCGCAGGTATGGTAGAACGCGTTGGAAGACCTCCCACTAGGTGGACCGATGACCTGGTGAAGGTTGCGGGAATCCGTTGGATGCGAGTAGCAAGGGACCGGTCAATGTGGTGACACTTGGGGGAGGCCTATGTCCAGCAGTGGACGTCTTTCGGCTGAGATGATGATTATGATGGTAGAACCAAAAAAAAAAACACAATGACGGGGAGAACTAGTTTCTTTCGGCTTCGTTAAGAGGTTTTTATACCCTTTATTGTCCCACTGCAGGATAAAGTTTCCCTCCTTCCAGTTTTTGCGATCTAGTGGGATTCTGTAGACCAATCCTTTGAGAAAAAGTCCAACACAACCTTTTGGGCCTGCCGCAATAAGCAGTAGGCAAACATTTGCAATTTATTTCCAAAAAAGTAAGCAAATATTGAGTCTTTCTAAAAACTATTTAATTTGTGAGTTACGAATTTACTACATGATTAATTATAAAACTACGTAAAAATATTGAAAGGTCAATCTAAAATAAGTGGATCTATTGTTCTGTCGTGGGCGAAGGTTTCAAAGTTATAATCGCGACCCTAAATATAGAGCCCACTACGAAGTAATGGTTCCCCAAACTTTTCCATGGATAATTTCAGAAATTAAATTATAATCCCCTCAAAATTTGTTAAGTAGTCAGTTGCAATGTACCGTCGAACAAGCTATTTGGTTTATATTTTGTGGGTTAAACTGTACCTCCTTTTGTACCAAAATAACTTTGGTTATAATGAAGAAATCGTACAAAAACGTTATTATCATTTTACCTCATCATTGTCTTTTTTAACCCCCAGGCAAACACGACGGGGTGTAATAAGTTTGACGTGTCTGTGTGTGTGTGTGTGTACGTCTGTCTGTGGCATCGTAGCTCCCGAACGAATGAACCGATTTTGTTTTTTTTTTTTTGTTTTAAGGTGAATTCGTCGAGAGTGTTTTTAGCAATGTTTGATAAAAATCTGTTCAAGATGCCGCCGCCACAAATTGACGGATTACATATTTATTCAAGAACTCCCTCAAAATGGGTATCAAATGAAAAGGAATAAGGGTATCTAACTAGTAGAATACTATACCCTATAATAAATTTCAAAGCCAAGATGGCCGCCACCACAAAATGGTGAATATTTTTTTTATTTTCACAACTCTCTCAAAATGAGTATCAAATGAAAGGGCAGCTACAGTACTTTCACAGTTGTTATGTCTTGTGACTGGGACTATAGCTACATTTAAATGTCATCTTTTTTTCGACAATTCAAAAGTGCCTGTTATTGGCTTACCTGAAATAAATGCTTTGATTTTGATTTTTGATTTTGGGCTTATGAAATTATGACCCTACGTATGTCGAGATTTCTTTAAATTTCAAATTTAATGTAATTTGTACTTCAACAATATTACAAAATAACAACATGAAATAAAACAGTTTCTATCAATAACAGTCACAGAACTCGTTGATATAGTAGTCGCAAGCGAAACTGCTGAGTTTAAGACTCTAAGTTTGGTTCTCAGGTCGGGTTAAGTGTTATTGGGTTTTAACATAAGGAATTTCTCAGTATACATTTGCGCCCGGTTGATAGTACTACTCTCGCCCTCTATTACATGAGACTTGTACTTAGTTGTTGAAATGTGGGTGGTGGTATACTTCTGCCTACCCCTTCTGGGATAGCAGGCGTGATGTTATGTTATTAAGAACTCAAGACATTCAGGGTGCCAATTCTGAAACTTAACGTTTAGCAACACTCCATTGACACTCTCGATTGAGTGTCAATGGAGTGTGGTTGGCGATACAAACAACAGAAATTATGTTGCCACTGCTGCGCTGTTGCAAATTTGATATTCTGCAAAAAATCAATGGCGTTTCGGCGGTGTCTCAGTAGTGTGTCGATAGTGTGGCAGTTCAATAGACACAACTGTCAAATACACGTAAAATATTTCACTGACTACCGTAACTTTGGCCATCATGATGACATTGACAGATTATAGTGGAGCAGAATACCAATTATTACAATAGTCTTTCTATGGCGTTTCAATGGCATTACAGTCGTAAGTCAATGACCATAAAAAAAATTACAATACCAAATGTCAATGATTAGCCTATTGAGATTTATTAGATTAGACTATAGACACACTACCGACACACTATTGACAAGTTGGTGTATTTTACAGAGTTGGAGTATTTTACAGAATTGGCCCCAGTTCATTTGATGACACAAATATAAAAAACACCAACAGCTTTTGAAAGGATGTTTTTACTTATTCCATTATATTAAAATTTGGTATAACCAATGCTCTTGAACATGACTAATGTTAGACAAGCTGTCACTTCGGAGGTCGTCGGTGAAAGCGATTTATTTGCCGAGGGACCTCAACTTTGAAGGAACAAGCGCATGGAAATTAATTAGGCCGTGTATTTTGATATTGGGAAATGCCAACGTACTTACGCCTTACTGAAACAATCTACGGCAAACCAAACCATTTTTAGATTCCTTTTTGTATTTCCAATTAGCTGTTGCTTAAAAAATATAACTTCCCTTTTTGAGTCGGAATTTATTACCATTTTGAAGGGTTCAAATAAAAACCCTTATTCTTATTTTAAAATAAAAGCAGTTTTAGTTACTCCTTAGTTGCTATCTGCCGGTAAACGTCCCGTCAAAACCGGTCCCGCAGTTTCGCCGATTAGCAGTTTGAATCGTTTTTAGTTAAAACTTTACATTGTAAAGGGTGTAAACAACCTTATCACGAAGCCGTCAACCAAGCATTCTGTACATAAAACTAAGTACCTAACTAACTTAAAGCAAAAATTATTGCTGGAAAACCACTTTTTTTGGGTGAAAAATCATATTTTGTGGTAGAACTCAATATACTACAAACTTAAAACATTGTGATGAAGGATAGATTACAATACAATACAATACAATATCTTTATTTTTTCTCTTCACAAAGGTTCACATAGTGTTCTTAAATAAGTTGTAACTTAACAAAATGCATAATATTATGTTTCTTTGTGAGAGACTGGCGTCCATACTAGGATACCCTGTGTGACGGATCCCCAGGCTCTCACCTCGAATTAAATGTATTTACTTATAATATAATAGCTAATTTGAATACATAGATAAATGATTTAATGCAGAAGGGAAAAAGGCAGACTAACTTAATTAATTAACGCAAACTAATTAAAATTAGTATGGTGTAGTGTAATGGGTGCGAAGTAAAGTGTCCTGTGAAGTGTGCAGGTGAAGTGAGTAGGTGATGTGTGTAAATGAAGTGTGTGTGAGATTGAATAGTACGAGGGCCATAGAGATGTTTAAAGTAAAAAATCGTGCAGTAAAAACTAGTAGGAACTTTGACTCCACAATATCTCCGTAACTAGAAGGTTCGTCCCAGGTATGGTGTAGAAAAAAAAAAAGATCGCAATGAAGGGAAGAACAAGTGCCTTTCGGCTTCGCCAAGAGGTATTTTACATCCTTTATTTTGAACATAATACATATTGATGTCTTTAAGTTTCTATCATTGACGCTATAAGATAATGAATATATGTAGTATGATAGCTAAGTAATTAGTGCCAACCAAGCTGCGGCCTGATTACTGCTAATTACTGCCTATCATATGCTTTATCAAGCAAATGACTACATGTGTTAATAGTATCTAATGTGTGTAGATATCTACATATTATTATATATTTGTCTCATGATATTTGGAGCTCGAGGCTAAATAATAACAGCCACTCGGGTGGATCTTTAGTATAAACCGTGCTTAACTAGGTTGGCTTATGGATGGGTGACCGCCCTTACATACTCGGTTTCCTCCGTGCCTCGGAAAGCACGTACCGGCTGTCATTTGTAGATCTTTGACAGTAGTTACAGGTAGTCTGTGGCCCATAAAGTCTGACAACCTGTCTCTCCAAGTGGTATCGTATAACCCCAATACTAACTGGGTTATGTAGGTCAGATAGGCCGTCGCTCCATGTAAAATACTAGTATCTGAATACTAGATGACACTGACATTGACACTGACACTGGCACTGACACTGACACTGACACTGACACTGACACTGATTACATCCGGTTAGATTGGAAGCCGACCCCAACATAGTTGGGAAACGGCAGGCAGATGATGAAGCTGACGGTATTTTAACCCTTCGTATAGAGTTATACAAGACACAATGGCTTTTTAATGGTGTCTATAATTACGGCATACAAGAGGTTAAAGAAAATACCACAAGATGAAAGAAAATCTAACAAGGGGATGCTAAACTCTGACACCCATATTAATATCAAGTTAAGGTAATTAAAAAATCATCAGCTAACATTTTTCTGAAATAGACAAGAATTTAAACTAAGTTTGACAGTTCTAACTTGAAGCAATTCTGATGCGTATCTTAAATAATAACTTACATTGAAGTAATAACTTTTTGAAGGTTTATTTACGAGTGTTGTTTTTTTTTAAATTCCACCTAAATACACGAACAAATAATATCTAAAACAAACATTATATTCTTAGTACATATTTATAAATAAACTAAGTAATCATGAATCGTTTAAAAAGACATCCCAGCCCAGGTGGCAGGCATTAACTATACCCCTGTGTATATAAGCTCCTAAGATATTAATGAGAATTAATTTGCGCGAGTATTGAGTCGCCCCTTGGGGTTGGGAATGGGCACAAACTTCGCTTCCAACCCATTTTCAACCCTATTGTATGTCGCAATACCGAGGAAAACGTTACTGTTAATCAAAACACGCTTTTCATTGTTCTCTCGTCATTTGTTTGTGAATGCTGTTACGAGAAACACCATATTTCTGACTGAGAGAGAATAAAGACCACGATTTTATGACACTGTTTTTAGTATGTGTTTAAATTGATGTTGCTCGATTTTGAAGACAAAATCTTCATTGCTGAGGATGGTCCTTTGGATAGACCCCAATTTAGTTGTAAGGCGTTCTCTTTCAATGGAATAAGGGTACTACGTTTCTTCAAAGACAGCTAAAGGACTGACTCAAAGTGATTAAGAGCAACTTTAGGCTGTTTTCATCAGATTTAAATTATTTTCCACAAACTTAACCAAAGTAGAAACTTCAAAAGACCACAAACCACTTTATTTAAACACGAAACAAAAAATCAACAAGCGAAACCCGCAAACGAAAAGCGACGGTGTAAAATTTTACGAAGCACACCAAAAATCAATAGAGGTGATGTTTAGCGAGTTCGTCGTCTATATTGACTTAGGTTTTAATTGAATAAGCATTAGTGATCGAGCATGGCTGCGGTCGAGGTAACGCAATCACCGGAGCTCGTTGCGATGCAAATTTAGAACCGAAACGTTGTATCAAACACCTCTCTCGCTTCTGTAATTACTTCAAGGTTTTTAGGTGAGAGTGATAACCTTTGGTTGTCTGCAAGAAAGATTTTAATCCATCTATACTAATATTATAAAAAGGATGGATTTGCATGTTTGTGTTTTATAAAATGTGCCCCCCCCCGGGCACATTTTACCACTTTGGAAGTATCTCTCGCGCAAACTATACAGTTAAGAAAAAAATGATACTAGGGACCTCATATAATTTATAAAGTACCTACTATTCAACTTGATTGAACTTCACGATGATGACTGGCAAATGAAACAGAAACTACGTGAAATAGTACCTCTGCATTGAAACAATTGTGATGAAACAAAATAAAAGTATAAAAACTTCGTCGAAACTTTCAGAATGTTTATTGTTGTTTCTTGCAGTCAACTATGGCTGTCTGAAAAAAGTAATCATTCTTAAAAGTTGTTTTATTTGAAGATGCGAGAACATGAGTGTTTGTTTTAGTTTTGATTAACTTGCTGAAAGCATAGCATGTCAAAACATAACGCTCGTAATCTCGAAAGGGTAACGCAGATTCGAGGTGTATCTAATAGTAAACCTACATTTTGCCAGTTATGTTTAAGTCCCATGTAAGGGCCGAGCCTATTGCCTTCAACCGGGCAAAAGTCCGCTACGGTGAGAGAAATTCCTAATGGAAAAACATACTAACAATTGCCCCGACCCGAGAATCGAAATCGGGATCAACGAGGCAGTTACTTGCTGAAAAATAAACGATTAATAAGATTGACCTTTTCAAACAGTATAAGCATGAACATAAACCGTACCATCACATTTGCATACCGCGCACTATTTATATTCTTCCCCAAAATACACCAAATGACCGTCCGCCCGCGGCAAGAAATACTTACATCACATACGCAGACCCGAAAAGGTTATATGAGGTCAAATTGTATATTTTTATGTGACATTTTGTGTATACTAGTTTTAACGTTAAGCCTTTTCGTGATATGAAAACAGAAGAAGTCCAAACGAATATTCAATTACGTAAATTGAAGAGATGGAGCTTGCTTGAATATTGGTCTTTTTTATCCCGGACGCAAAGTAATAGGTGAGCGCCAAAGAGCGAGCGAATAAAAAGTAGATGTTGTGGACGTATTCTCATAATTCTTATGTGTCCTACTTTCTAGTTTCTTTGTTGGACTCTTTGTGATACAAGGGTATAGGAAAAACTTCAATGTCGTATTTTTCCATCGACACACTTTACACCTTAGGTAAAAACAACTCGTCTCTATTTACTCAAAAATCTTTCCTTCGCTTAACATACATTGGCCGTTGCGTTGGACTTCGAAAATGCTTTTTTAGGCATATTATAAACCTATGTTCAGTGCAGACTTTATATTTTAGCCAGCGATGTTTTAAGATTGTATGCACCCCAGTCTATTTGTAGTGTGCTCTTTTATAAAGAAGTTCAACCATAAAGATTCGCATTCCCAACAAGATTAGATAAGATATTGAAGTGAATTTTCTAGTTTTTTAGTCAATTTGACATTTTTTTTCCAACAAACGCCAGCTGCCAATAATCGTTTAAACGCCTAAAGACTATTAGAACTGTATTTTATTTTTTCAATAGGTCCCCAAATCTCCTCGGAAATTGTAAAACAAAGTGCTATAAATCAAAATGGGATTCCATTACGAGAATTGATTTACGTTGATGGAACCCATGGGCAGACATTAATTCTTGCTTTATATTTATTTATTTTATTTTATCGCTTCGAGTTTTAATTTTGGAGACCTCCTTGTGCAATTATGCAATTATTTAATTACCACTGCTCTCAAAATGGTGAAGAAAAACATCGTGAGGAAACTGGCATGCCCAAGAACTAAAAATTCGAACACTATGCGACATCCCATGACGGCAACGATACGTAATATTGAAATCTCTCTAGCGATATTGTAAACTCTCGAAATATTGTCATACGAACATACTGCTTACAATAAAACGCATTATTTTTCGTAAAATGCATGCGATGGTAGTCGACTCGCGCGGTGTAGAGGGAAGGAGGGGTACTCCGCCTTTCCAAACTAACTAACCTAACGGGGAGGTGCCCCGAGTCCCGATTATGGGGGCAGAGATATTCCGTATGTGCAGTTGACAATATTTCGAGAGTTCACCATATCGCTAGAGAGAAACACGTTATATTGTAATATAACGTGTTTAGTGTATCACTACGTTTCAGCTAAGATTTTATATTGAAGTTTCATTACAGTCGAGTCAGGTGCAGCTGAATATTAGTGTTATGCACCAACCACTGTGACCTCTACCCTAAGAACTAGGTTATACAAATAGGCTTAGAATTGCTGACGGTTTGGTATCACAGCTTTAATTAATTGACGCTATGTATACGTCTGTCTGTCCCTATGTGTGCTTAGATCTTTAAAACTACGCAACTATTGATGCAGGTTTTTTAAATAGATAGTGATAAGTGTTTCAAGAGGAAGGTTTTAGTATGTCATTTAAGCGTGCGAAGCCGCGGGCATCGGGTAGTTAGATTTATGAGAAGTCCTGGTATGTACGAGCGCGCGGTGTAAATTAATCGTAAGTACGTCGATTTCAATTATAATATTACACTGATATATTTTAAATCGACGAGTATAATAATACTTTTCACGTATAAATTTAAGAATGTATGCTATTTATGATTATAATTATGTTTTTTCCTACTCCTCCGCTTTACTTTCTGATTAATTTTGTTGCGGGATCCAAGACAGTTAAATTCATTCTCTGGGACTTCGTCATGCTTCATTGTCTCGGCGCTTTACTGGTGGTCGCCACTTGATTTTGGCTTTCAGGAGTTTTTTTTTTGTTTTGTTTTTATTTATTACAAAAAAAAAAAAATACAAAAAATAAGTTACAGTGGTTTGGCGGGCTTGTCCCAGAAAAGAAATGGAAACTAAGTAATCTATATCTAAGTATCAATATATCATGCTTAACAGGTGCGACGCCGTAGCGAATGGGCTACGAATGCTACGAAGTGTTAGGTGACGGTCACGCGAGTTCCATGATTTTTGCTCACCCAAAAAGAGCTCAATGGGCCTAAAGAAATTATCTATCTATCTATCTGTCATGGGGGTTTTGGTTTCCGCACTTAGTCCTTGAAGTGGACCATTGTGCGTGAGCCATGGTGGCCGCTTACTCCAACCAGCCCACCTCCCTCCAGAAGCAGATTAAACTTCCCGGTCTCCTCAGGACATCTGCAAGTGATCTTGGCGTTCCCAGGATCTTCTCGCAAATCTTGGCAACGCCTGTGCACTCCAGGAGCATATGCGCTACCGTCTCCTCCGCCTCCATGCACGCTCTGCACAGGGGACTGATAGTGATACCCCCTAGGTATAAGTGTGTGGAAGTGTTTGTTTAGCGAGCAGTGTCCAGTGATGGTCCCCGCCACCAGACGCAGGCTATCTCTGTCCAGGCGCAGAAGGCGCCTGGTCAGCTTTGGATCCAAGGATGGCATAGCTTCCTCGGATTGCCTACAACCTGGTGTCGAGGTCCACCATTTCTCTGCTTGTATTCGGGTGTGATCCTTTAACCAGTTCCTCAGCTGCTTGAAGGGAATGGGCACAATGGGTTCGGGGTAAAGAAGTTATTAAAACCTTGCATCAATGACGTCGTTTGTTCACGATTTCTATAGCAAATAAAAAAAAGATGAAAGATAATAATATCTACGTTATAACATTAACTGTAATGGAACAATGAAAGAATAATGTTGCAATAAGAAAAGCGCTTTATTTTTAACTCCGTTGAAAACGTTTTATGAATGATGATGGACGACAATTATGTCATTTGCGGAATAATTCGTCTACAATTTTGCGATAAACTGTGAGAAAAAATATTATTACAGTTAGAAGGTAACAGTTTTTTTTTGGCTTTGCTAAATATTATAGTAGTGGAGAATATGATTGTACCTATTTTACTAAATAATAACAGCCGCTCGGATCAATCTTCAGGTTAAGCCACACTTGGCTAGGATGGGTGACCGCCCATTACGTAGCGAGTGGCCTGAAAGTTGGGGTTTTACCTTGTATCGTATTTCCAGTAATGTGGAGTAACTGGGTTGTGGAGGTCAGATCGTCGCTCCATGTAAATATGCCACCGTAATAGTCAAACACGTTACATTGTAATGTTTCTAGTGAGAAAATATTGTCAACTGAACATACGGAAGTATCTCTGCCCCCATAATCGGGATTTGGGACAACCCCACGTTAGGTTAGTTAGGTTCCTTTAAACCCTGCACTCGGAAATAGGGGTTCCGTCGACTATGCTTTTAAGCGGAATATAAAGTGTAGGAATTCGATGGTTAGGTTATGTTAATCGGTATTTCTCAGGAAAGGTGCATTTCCTTTTTAAGAGAGTGGTACCATTGGGCAAAGGGGCCATCTCCTTCCCTCCACACCGCGTGAGTTGACTACCATCGCATGCATTTCACGATAAATGACGCGTTTTATTATTATATGTTCGTTTGACAATATTTCGAGATTTTACAATCTCACTAGTTATTTTACAATCTAACGTGTTTCATAATTTTACGGTGACATATTCAGTTGCTTCTGGTTAGACTGAAAGCCGACCCCAATTTGGTTGGGAAAAGACAAAAATTCTTGGCACTCAAGAATTAACAACGACCTAAGAATCGAAAACAATTAGATCTTGACCCAAAAAATACTCCCCCACAATCTCCCCGACAATTTACTCCGGGTCCAATAACAAAAATTAAAAAAGTTGAACCAACATTTCATTTTCTCGTCATCAAAAACTTTTCTCATCTACGCTAAGTAGTCTATGCCATTTCGGAGCTATTATACGATTGCCCGATGTTGCCCCAAATCGCATTATTTTCGTTGTTTACAAAGCCAATAAACATTAAAAATTCATTACAAAATGCGACCTTGGTACTTTTCTTAGCTTAAAGGTTAAGTTACATTGGTACACGTCATTCGCTTATTAAATAATTTACATAATTATAGTTGAGAACTTAAACTTTTGCTCTCAGATTAAAATGGGAAAATTACCCTGACTACTTGTAGTCGACTGTGAAATCTAATAAGAGCGGGGCTGGACGAGTTTATCTCGTTATTTGTGTCGTTCAAACTATAGTTAGTTTTGAATGAAGATAAACCTTAGTGAATTTCGCTTTGAATTTGAGTCTACGTAGAGTGTGTCACCGCAATGTTGTGTGAAACCAAATGCAACCTCATTTCGGCGACTCATTTTCAACGGTGTGAAACTCTTTGGTATTCAGTGTCGACTTTTTTGTAGGGCCTGAATTCAGTTCGCTGACAGTCGGTCGCGCAGGGTCGGTCAGGTGCAGGGTGAATGCTCGTGCAGGTTGATCAAGGACCAAACCGTTGTTATAGTCTTACTTACTTCGTTTTATTTTATAATTTCACAGTGAATTAATTGTACGGTTAAAAGATTGGAAACTGAAAGCTTTCAATAAATATTTGCCATGTATATGTGCACAAGTTAATCCATTCAACTTGATATGAATCTACAGCAATTTAATGATGATCAAATACATCATTAAATTGCAATCCCATCTCTATATAGTCGCAATTAATGATTCGCAACTTTTTACGCATCATTCCGCTTACCAACATTAATTTATCATTAATTTCACGAAATATTAAACGTTGAAAGGCATCACAATCAAAACTCTATTAAATTCCGTTGGAAGCTGTTTTGTATTTTAATTTCACATACCTACCGTTTTCCAATTCGAAGTTAATAATTGAATTTCCTGTTAAAAATCGCAAGCCATGCTTTATGATTATGAAATAAATAAATTCTGTGTACTGACTGACCAGAGGCCCTAGTACAAATGCGCGTCGTCTTTTTATCTTTATCACTTCATGAACTATTCAAGAACATCATCATCTGCCTAGCCTTTTCCCAACTTTGTTGGGGTCGGCTTCCAGTCTAACCGGATGCAGCTGAATACCAGTATTTTACATGGAGCGACTGCCTATCTGACCTCCATAACCCAGTTAATACTGGGAAATACGATACCACTTGGTAAGACCGGTGTCAGACTTTTGATGAACTATTCAAGAACAAGTTAAAATAAAACATTTAAAACCCCCGACACGTAATGTATTAGTCTGGGTCATAATTTCAAGGTATTTTTTTTTTTGGCTTACGGGTAGTGGTATGTGCTGCTCTATTGTGTTGTGCTGTCCATTAACGAATAAATGATTATTCTATTCTATTCTATTCTAGTCATGTTACGAAATACCGTATGTTGTCTCTGTGTGTAGTACGATATTATAAATTCCTCATTTTCTTTCAGTACAGTGTACATTATTTTATAAAAAAAAAATGTGTAATTCACCATCTTGGATTTCAAATTTATTATAGCGTATTATATACCTAGTATTTTACTAGTCTAGCCCTTTCATTTGATACCCATATTGAGGGAGCTGTTGAACAAAAATGTAATCCGCCATTTTGTGGCCATCTTGGATTGCTTTTTATCAAACATAGCTAAGAACACTCTCGACTAATTCACCTTTCAAACAAAAAAACAAAATTAGTATTGGTTCATCCGTTCGGGAGCTACGATGCCACAAACAGACACAAACAGACTCAAACACACACACCCACCCACACACACACACACATACACACACCCAGGCACGTCAAACTTAGAACATTCCATATTGTACACTAGGCTTGTATCACCATATTGCTTGTATTATTAGGATAAACAGTGTAACAATTGTAGATAAAAAAAAATAAAAAAAAAATCCGTCGTTATTGCGTCGGGGGTTAAAAACTGAGAACGAAGGCCCTGTTCTAAGCTTTTCTTGATCTCTAGAGCAGTGTCAGTGCAGTGAGCAGACTTTCACTTGTGTAAGCACAAGTGAAAGTTCCTCCAAACTGGTATTAAATTGGTTGTCATACAGAGTTTTGTATGTTTATCACGTTGGTTTTTTTTTTTTTTTGTAGCAAGCTAATAACATTTTAAAACTAAGTACTTAATATTATAAGAAACGACCACTTCATTTTTGTTCCAATTTGACGAAAGTGTGTTCGCGCTAGGCCCACAGTAGCGCTTTGTTAGGTGGAACAAAAGGGCCCTTAAATATGTTTCGTGATTCAATAGCATGGTGTTAATGAATATTTGTTCCGATACACGAACAGAATGTGTGACCCTAATATTCATTCAGTTTATTCGAAGAGCCATTATTCAATTGTTTTTTGTAGACCCTTATTTAACCGTTCAGTCAACATGAATTATGGATGTTGCCTTAATCGATTTTTTATTTTACTTACAATGCCATATTAGTACTTTATTTCAAATCAAAAATCATCCACTGCCTAGCCTTTTCCCAACTATTTTGGGGTTGGCTTCCAGTCTAACCTGATGCAGCTAAATACCAGTATTTCACATGGAGCGACTACCTATCTGACCTACACAACCCAGTTGATACTGGGAAATACGATACCACTTGGTAAGACTGATTGTTAGACTTTTTGGGCCACTACCTGTAACGACTGTCAAAGATAGACAAATGACAGCCGGGACCAACAGCAGCTTAACGTGCTTTCCGAGGCACGGAGGAAACTCGGTATGTACGGGTAGTCACCCATCCACAGACCAACCTAGGCAAGCATTGCTTTACCTAGCGGTCGTCCCGAGCGGCTTTTATTAATAACCACGAGCTCCTCTATTTTAAATTCAAAATGTTTGTGAAATCACTACATTTTATAAAACAAAGTCCTCCACCGCGTCTATCTGTATGTCTGTTCGCGATAAACTCAAAAACGACTATACCGATTTTCATGTTGATTTCACCAATAAAAAATTTCACAAAGAAATTGAGATATTTGGAAATGAGTTATTTTACCACTCGCAGAATAGTAGAAATGATAGTTACTTGTACAAGTGCAAAAACGTAGATCGTGTAACATTACATCATAGACTAGTAGGTAAAACTTCTCAAGTAAGCTTGAGCATTGATCTTGCTTATTTCCTAAGGAAAGCAAAATTCTGTATTTTGTTAATCAGATGTTGAATATTTGGATGACTAGATCACATTACCAAGGTTTTCGCAAACAATTCTGTAACGAAGATTCAAATATCATTCTCGAACGAAAATACAATTTTCGAAATTACAATATTCCATCAAATACACTCCATTTAATATGAAAATAGCACAATCTACAACATTTCTCTGCAAATATCAGCCATCAAACTGAAAATCTTTGAAAACTTACTCAAGGAAATACACCCCTAAAAACATCAGCCATAATACTCAGTGAAGTATTGTCCTGCATCATGTCAAGATAAACGACGAGTCGTAAAACCGGGCCGAGAAGGACAGCCGGCCCGTCGACGGAGGCCTTTATAGCCCGATTATCGTACGGCTATATCGATTTGATACAGTCTACCCAGCCTTAGCAATCTGTTGCTTTCTCGTCTCGGTTATTGAGACAGTTATTTGGTATTTTATTATTTGCACTGAACGTGATGCTGTGGATTTACCCGATACTACGTTCCAATTTCAATATACTGTCGGTTATTGAATTGTTGTTTCCTTATTACTTTACTTCAAGACTTTTGTGTAGATTTGTAAAATGATTGCTACGAGAGTGCTACGGCGTAGCGTGGCGTAGCATTTGTGGCTACGACGTAACGCAAAATCCATGTTGTTAACATGGGCAATAATAAAAGAATCTTCCGATAAAAACAGTTTTGGAGGGTCCAACTTATAGTAAACTGTTTTTTCAACCGACTTCCAAAAAGAGGAGGCTATCAATTCGTCTGTATTTTTTTTTTCTTTTTTTTTTGTGTTTGTTGCCTCAGAACTTTCGACTGGGTGAACCGATTTTGATGATTCTTTTTTTGTTTGGTGCTTGTCGTTTGGTTCCATTTTAATTTGCTGAAGATCTGACGCTGATCTTCCGAGATACACAATGGAACTCTTCAAAAATAGACGGCAAATCTGCAGTAATTGCTGCAATTGCTTGTAGGTTCATTGTTCATACTACATCATGACGTAACATCACGCCTGTAGGCTCTGAGGGGGTGCAAAATACACCCAGATTTCGAAAATGTTTGTTACCTCAGAACTTTCGACTGGGTGAACCGATTTTGATGGTTCTTTTTTTATTTGAAAGCTGGTACTTTCTGTGTGGTCTCATAATCATCAAATCAGTATCTGATGATGGGATTCTGGAGAAATATAGAGAACTCTTCACATTTTATAGGCACACTTGAAGGGATTTGGGTAGTTTTAGGAAGTGTACTTTCTCGAAGTGATCCCATTTCAATTTGATGAAAATCTGATGAAGAACTTCGGAGATATGCAACGGAACTCTTCAATAAATGATAGCAACGCTGTACGCTTTGAAGGGATAAGCACATGTGAACCACTAAAAAGCGAAAAATAAAAACTTTTTAACAAAAAATAAAACCGACTTCAGAGAAAACAAAAAATGAAAAATAACTTCAGAAAAAACGCTTTAGAAGTCGGTGACAAAAAAACTAAATCAATCAAACAAAGATCACCGACTTCTGAAGCGTGTTTTCTGAAGTTATTTTTCACTTTTTTGTTTTTTATATCTGTCTACCAAGAACTTTGTAACTTTTAACCGAAAAATTTCATGCAGCAAAATATTCTAAATTAGTGCAAAGCTGCAATCCGACACGAGTAGCATTAAAGAGTAGCGTAGCAATTTGAAAGGCACTTCAAAATGTCAACAACGTACAAGGCTGAAGCGTCAAACTCTGCACGCATAAAAAACTGAAACAAGGGAACAATTTAAAGTGACCTCTGACTTGTTCTTGAAATTGCTGACACAAACAAAAAAAGAACATGTGTATGGCAACAAAGAGAACAAAACGCACTGAATTTCAGCGCCACATTGATTGATTGCTGCGAGGGGATCAAAGACTTAATAAAAACAACCACACGGGTCTATCTACGAGTGTCATTCTAAAATTCTACAGTTAATTATTTCAACACTGTCTCAGTTTCGAATAACAATAGTTCAACTACTCATTGCTTCGACAAAACACACCTTCGAAAAACACTACTAATTTAATAATAATTGATTCGGATTGGTACCACCTGTCATTTGTAAATCTTTGACATTTGTTACGGTGAGTCAGAAGCCCGAATGTCTGACACCAAACATTTTCAGGGGATATCGTGTTACCATGAACAAGTTCGGAGTACCAGTAACTAATAGACGATCGGTTAGGCAAATGATCCATGAAATACATTTCCGTTCAGCAGCATTGATTTAGACTGGAAGCCGACCCCACTGACGTACATTCAGAATAGTTAAGGAAGATGATGAGTAAAGTCAGTCCAAAAATATCTTTGTCAACCCCAAGATAGTCCAAACAACCATAGAGGTTAAATAACACCTACAAAAACGTATTAAAACATAACAGTACGTGCACAAAGATGATATTAATTGATCACTTGCGGCCTGACTGGTACACAAAGCTTTTTATTAAGAGTGTTCCAATAATGTGTGTTCCGGGCATGTATGCGTCTATATACACCGTGTATAGAGAATTGGTTACGTTCGCCACAGAAATTGTGTGCCTACCTTCAGCTAGGAACGTGGGTATTCATGTGTACTAGAGTAGGTAGGTTTATGCTTCAATGGTGTTAGTGTCACGACAGTGGAAATTGCTTTAAAAATACGCATTTTCTTGCAGAAATACTTTATATATGTCACCGTAAAATTGACAAACACGTTATATTACAATATAACGTGTTTTTTCTCGCGATATTGTAATGTCTCGAATTATTGTCAACTGAACATACGGAAGTATCTCTGCCCCCATAATCGGGACTTGGGGCACCCCCCGTTAGGTTAGTTAGGTTCCTTTAAACCCTGCACTCGGAAATAGGGGCCCTCGACTACGCTTTTTAGGGGGAATATAAAGTGTTTTAAGGTTATGTTATATTAATCGGTATTTCTCAGGAATGGTGCATTATCCTTTCATGAGAGTTGTGCCACTGGGCAAGGGGGACCCCTCTTTCCCTCCACACCGCGTAAGTTGACTACCATCGCATGCATTTCACGAAAAATAATGCGTTTTGTTGTAAACAGTATGTTCATTATTTTGACAATAATTCGAGACTTTACAATATCGCTAGAGATATTACAATATAACGTATTTGACAATTTTACGGTGACATATGTATATTACAAACATTTCAGAAAAAAATTAAACTAAAGAATTGGTGTTTGGTAGCTGTACTTATTTTTTGTATAGCATAGACTTTTCTGTTATCACTTGCACCATTTGAAAAAAGCGTAAAGATCTTACTTGGTTTATAAGCAATCGAAATATTTAAATTCTCACTTTAAAAATAGTATGACAACGCGCCTGTATTTACAAAGGGTGGGGCCAGTAATTGTACCCACATTCTTTTGAGGGCGAAAAATTCTTAAAACTATCAATAGCCCACGAGCAGCAACTATTCATATAACACGAATGAGTCTTCTTAATTACTATGATTTTCTTGTCCAACATTAATTTAATAATAAAACATTTTCTAAAACCCACCTTTTGCCAATCTACCAATATCTAGAAACAATTAAATGAACGCAACAATCGAAATCCAACAAGCAATTAAGACCATTAATTGAGAAACCTTGATTCCGAATCGGATTTTCTATTCAAGCTTACAACGAATTTACGTTTTCCGTTTGACTTTAAATTATGTACGTAGGAAGGTACTTATTTAGAGAGTTTTTGAAAATATTATGAAATTTTACCGTAATTTTAATTAGAACTGTACGTTTGTATTTAAAAACAAAATAAAAAAAACTGTTTGTGTTTTGAGAAAGTTTTCCGAGATCCCTTTGAGGACACTAATTACGTGTGGTTTGATGAACACATAAAATAAATAGACTTGAGTTTTATCTCCGAGTGTATATACAGGGTTATTTTTTGTTTATACTAAACCCGAAAAGGGGTCATTGTACTCATCAATTTGAACAACTTTTTCTATGGGACGAACCCTGAAATCGCGAAAAAAAAAACAGCTGTTCCCTACATTTATGTTCGCATAACTCGTCAAAATGTAGGGAACAGCTGATTTTTTTTTCGCGATTTCAAGGTTCGTCCCATAGAAAAAGTTGTTCAAAATGATGAGTACAATGACCCCTTTTCGGGTTTAGTATAAACAAAAAATAAGGTTGTATAATAAAATAACGGTATTATTTTCCATTTGTTGGAACCAACAAACTAAAAATATTCCTATGCCGTTGAGTTAGAGCATAATATAAGCCGGTATTTACACTACAAAAAGGAGCAGAATTTGCCCAGCAGTGGGATGACGTATGTTAACAGTATCAGTATAATATGTCACCGTGAAATTGTCAAATTGGCTTGATGCCTGGCTGCCCCTTTTTTATGATGGGAAATCATCAAATGACTTCTCCCACTCTGGGCGGAGCGGGAGGGAGTGTCAGACTCTTACTGACTAAAACCCATCCATGTTCCATCCTCGCCCTTTATGTTCCGGGGCCGCGGTATCTCTTTCGAACAGGCCCGCAACCCCGGTGCCTGGCTGCCCCTTGATGTCTAACTCACGTACACTGACGGACCGTGCGAACGAACAACGTTCAGCGCATCTCTGCGCGGCGAACAGCCCATACAACTGCTTCGCCACCTCCACCTGTTCGCGCGGCCAATTCTGAAACAACTCTCATCATTCTCGTTGTTTCAGAATTGGCTAACACTGCAAAAGAAAAATCAACTGGTAAACATGATGATGAAATGTTCAAAATAAAAAACAATCATGATATTCATGATTCAAATGTAAATCACAATCCAGTTTAAACCAAATATCGGTAAACTTTAAACGGTTTTTATTCTACTTCATCTTGGTGAAAACAACAAAAGTGAATGTGGAATTTCTGTCGAACATACTGTCTATGCTGAAAAGATGTATTTGAAATCGTATAGTAAACAATGAGCCTAACAACTGGACATAAAAGCTTGGACAAATATTTGCCTACAGCTATTTACTCAATTCCATTAAAACCGGTGTCCATGCGCCTCAGTGGTTAGGTTTGATACAAAAACAGGCATTTTTTGTCGCGAATAAATTCGTTGACTATCTATTTGCGTTTTACAAAAAACATCTCCGAGTAAACACATAAGCAAACGGACTATCGGTGGTATTAATTTAATAACGACAGTGACTTTAATTCGCTGCAATACGGCCGGTTTACGGAGTGCATGTTTTTCCATGGTAGACTATAATTTTGTTAAACGCTTAAATATTTGTCGACGCGAATTCGCGTAAAGTATCTGTGCCGGATGTTTTACCTGACGCGGAGCCGGAGCGGTGACGTCGTTTTCATGCAACAGAGCGAAAAACGAAAAGAATCGTTGAATAAATTAAGGATGCGTTCCGCGGGAGTGAATGCAATTCCTGAAACAGGTTTGTCCGCTCAGTTTATTATGAAAATTGTAACGATTTGTGGAGTGTAATTTTGTTTGCGTTGCACTTTTCTGTGCCAGCGCGTTTGTTTTTTTACACGAAAACTGCTAATTTTAGTTAGAAATAACTGGGATAAGAGTAGAGCTTCCACAGGAAAAATAAAACTAACTACTATCTTTGACTTGAAAGTATGATTAAGATCAACATTATCTATACGTACTCACTGCAACAAGGCAGCTAATATTAATTATCATGTAGCCTGTGACGGTTAATTAATTGCAGCAATCTCAGATAAGAACCTATACTCGGTAATTAGCTAAGTGTATGGCAACCGATAATTGATTAGCCACTCGCAAGTGTATCCTGAACAAACATTATCAGTGTCAGTCCAAGCCGTGTGCCAGATTTGATTTTCCATCAGAAAAAATATAAACTTCAATAAAACCTGTAAAGAGAACCTTAAGGCGACTAGATGAGCTAAATTAGCAACTCTAATTGTGTTGGCTCAAACTTCGTTTGAAATGCTGTTAGAAGAAAGTTCAAACCACTTTGTAGTGCAAGCGCACTACAAAGTGGTTGTTACGTCAGTCACTGAATTCGGACTAAGTATATTGTATCAATTATATGTGGCAATTTTACTTTCTGCACGTGTGTGGAAAAAACATGGAAAATGCATGCGTATGAAATACACTGCATTTTGAAACTAATTGGTAGTAGTGCGAAAAGAACCAGTTTTCGAGGAAGTGTATTGAAAAAATACTTCAAACATCTCCACAACTCTCCTATTATACAATTCATCTATAAACACAATGTTTTGAGTGTGTTACATTGATTTTTACCGTAAAACGCGATAATTCACCCCAAAAAAATCATTCCAGGGATAATTTGAAGTAACAAAGTTTGATGTACAGAATAATTGGTTCACGGCTTTGTGGAAGGTTTGTTAACAGCCTGTAAAGTAAATTATCATCACCGATTTTGGCAATAGTGCTTTCCCCGGAAAGCACGTTAAACCATTGGTTCCGGCTGTCATTTGTAAAGAAAGAAAGAAAAGAAAGAAAAAGGATTTATTAGCAATTATTTTGAAATTAAACAGTTGTACGAGGCCAAAAGGCTACTATCTCAGCGTGGTGCTGTAACATTAAAAAAACGTCACAGCGCTGGTATTCTGATAGGACCCAAAGTGAAGGTGATGGTAGCATCATCTTCACTTTGGGTCCTATTTATATCCGTATCTGGCCTCACCGTAGGGTGTAAATAAAGTGTAGACGAATAAACAATACAAATGTGTGAAGTATTAATAAAATATGAAGAAAATAATAATAACACCGACACCCCACGTAATGAATACTGTTGCTGTGCTCTGTCTGTTTGTCGACAAGAAAGATCTCTTTGACAGCTGTTAGCCGAAAGTATGACAACCAGTCTTCCCAAGGAATTAACCTGATAGATCTAGATTTGTTTACCCAGTAAGTGGTTTTTGGAGATCAGTTAAGAAGGTATTAACCTGCGTCCGGTTAGACTGGAAGTACACTCCAAAATAGTTTGGGAAAAGGCAAATGGTGAGGGTCTGAATTTACAAAATTCTTCCATACACACAGCTCATATTCATTGAACCTTAAAGAAACTATTCTAAAAATTTCAAGCTTCTTGTAGACACAGATAAGAGAAATAAAAGAAGATACCGCAACCAATATGAAGGTTGTGATTGCAAATTAAGCCTTAACACATTTCATTCCAAAAAGTAATGTACTAAATCGCGCCCAGATTTCTCGTCTGGCTACGAAGTTAGGCCTTCGAATAAAACAGAACGTTTTTGTGTGAGCCCAACTTCTGTAACATCACCAGAATAAATCAAATCCTTGGTACAAAAAATAGGGAACGGTCAAGCGTGTGATTGATTCTCGTTCTTAGGGTTCTGTACTTTTGTTTTTCCTCCTCTTTGCAATATTATTTCCATTATCACTTGCTTTGGTGAAGGAATACATCGTGAGAAAACCAGTTTGCCGGAGACATATCTATCGACGGCGCGTAAAGCTATAGGCTCAAAACGGCAAAAAAAACTGTGACACTGGTTGAGCACTAAACACACGATAAACAAGAATATTGTTTCTGATAAACTTTATTTCGCAGAGAATGTAGGAGAATCATGAGATCCTTTAAAGAATTGGTGTTACAGTAAGCCAATGCCGTCGTCCTTCGTCTACGGAACCCTAGACCCAGTCATTCACTCTGGTCACGTTTGACAGACCCGCGGGATCGATTCGCGATTAAGTACACGTTTTTACGGCCCGTGGTAAATCTTTCCACCTTATTTGGAGTGATTATAGGCGTAAACTGGGGTAGGAACGTAAACGGCCACTACCATTAGTGAAGTAATATGACCAAAATTTTACAACTCCATAAGAGTGGTTTTGGCGTGATTTGGAAGGAACTAGACCCGGCAGAGCATTTTTCATGTCATCATCATCTGCTTAGCCTTTTCCCAACTATGTTGCAATTTGCTTCCAGTCTATCCGGATACAGGTGAATAGCAGTATTTTACATGGAACGACTGTCTATCTGACCTCCACAACGCAGTTAGGACTGGGTAATATGATTGGTGACACTGGTTGTACTTTTGTGCCCCTGACTACCTGCAACGACTATCAAAGAACCAATGACCCTATGAACCTCGGTTTGTAACGGGTGGTCACCCATCATAGAACCATCGTATTCAAATGACTCAAGCAACGACTGCTGATATGGCTTCCAACTAACAATTTCGTACAAATTATCACTCAAAACAGATATTCTGGCATTTACTACGTCATAACAATAAACCCATGTATTATTCATGATACTTATCACCTGGTGCGGCATAACTAGATAATTAGGCGTTGTCACTAATAGTGATAATGAACGTCATGTCTCCTGTCTGTTTCAATTGCACACATGGTTTATGTACTATCGAGTTCACAGGCGGTCTGCCACTTTCACTCTTGTACCCTAAGTAGCAAGGTTGAAAGTAGTCGACTGTCAGTGAACTCGGTGGAATCTATACATAAATACCGTCTCTGTTCACACAAAACGATGCGTTTTCAAACCCCTTGCATTCTGGCGAGTAGCAACTACAAGTACAAACGGAAGCTACTGTCCTGTCGATTTACACCACTGTTCTTTACCCACAGTACTTCACGAAACACTTGACCAGTGCAAGGCGCGTGACAAATACAAGAAGCGTCGGGCGGTGGTGTGGCGCGGACGCAGTGCGGTCGCGGCGCCACTTCTTTGATATTTTATACAAAATGTATAGAAGATGTGGGCGCCGCTTTCTCGTCCGCGGCACACCCGCAGTTAACAATGGCATGCACAGGGCGGGAACAAGACTACGAAAATGAGTAACAATATAGACTTTTCATCCCATCTATTCGAAAAAGACGACTTGGTTCGCCTTTAAGTGCACCCAAAGGTGGTGTTTTCTATAAGAAACTTTTAGCGGGCAGTAATGAGTTTTTAATCCTCTTTATAAGTGCGCCGCAATTATCTTTGCCGCGCACTTTTTGAATTTGGAACATCTTGTGTTCAGCGCCCAAGAAATCGAACGCAAATATTGTTTGAATAAAGACTGGCTGGTGCGACGGCCCATAGTAGCGCCGCGCGCCGGCTGAATACAAAAAAAAAAAGAAATAAAATTAAAAACGCGCGAACTATAGCCCGCGTTTTCGTCAATTTTCACGGATTGATAGAAATTCATGATTTTGTTTTGAAAAATGAGTTCTTCAAGTGACAGTGAAAGTATAGAATTAACTCCTGATAGTATTAGAACTGACGCAAGAAATGTGATGGATAATCTACTACCTGCAAAATCCCGGGAGAAATATATGAAAGCTTATGGTAATTTTATTGAATGGAGAAATTCAAGAGGCGCCAAGAATTTTTCAGAATCTGTGTTTTTGGCCTACTTCCAGTACTTAGCCAAAACTAAACAACCTTCCACACTTTGGAGTACCTACTCAATGCTAAAATCAACAGTCAGTTCTAATAACGACGTAAAACTGGACACATATTCGAAATTAATAGCGTATCTGAAGAGGATGTCTGATGGATTTAAACCTAAAAAATCCAAAGTGTTCTCAGTCAAAAACGTGGAGACTTTCCTTAATGAGGCACCCGACAACATCTTTCTTGCCGTAAAAGTAAGTAACTATGTATGTATATATGGTGGATTAGTCAAGTATAACCAGTGTTTTAAAATGCGCATTTTATTGTAACCTGTACTTCGATAGATAGGTACTTGTCTTATTCACATTCGGTTTTGTTACAGGTGGCTTTAATTTTCGGAGTACATGGAGCTTGTCGTGGCAATGAACTTTTAAAAATAACTGTTGATGATGTCGAAAATCACTCGGATAATTTACTGTTAGTAAAGCTGACAGACACAAAAACAAAAAATTGACCGATCCTTCGTAATCCGAGGAGAATACAAAACTATTGTACAGAAATACCTGGACCTGCGTCCTGCTGATATAAAGACCAATCGGTTTTTCATCCGTTATCAAAATGGCAAGTGCTTCAAACAAGTTATGGGAAAAAATAAAATTTCTTACATGCCACAAGAAATCGCTACTTATTTGAAGTTACCAGATATCAAGCTATATACAGGACATTGTTTTCGTCGCACTTCTGCTACCCTGTTGGCAGATTCTGGAGCGGACTTAACTGTTCTCAAGCGACATGGAGGATGGAAGTCGAGTGCTGTAGCAGAGGGATATATAGAAGATTCCATTGAGAACAAGGCGAAAACATGTGAACGCATCGTGGAAAACATTAAATTGCAACCTTCAGTTAATCCATCCATGCCACTGTCGCCGCGCCCATCTACATCCAAACAAAGAGATTCACCGTCACATTTTCCTCAAAATGAGCCACATTCTGACATTATTTCAAACACGCAGAATAAAATTAAATCTACAACAATCTCTATTCCTAATAAAACTGTAACAATTAATTTTCAAAATTGTGAAAATGTCTCAAATGTAAATATAAGTTTTTAGTTGTTTTATTATTAGATACTACTTAATTTCAATTTAGTTGTTACTCTGTTTCATTAAATATCAATATTACAATAAAATACGAGGCGCCTTTTATTTTCTCATAGTGGGTGATGAAAAGTAGAGTGTATCACTCGGGCGCAAAATATATTTTTGGCTCGGGCGACGAAAAAGCGCCCTCGCCGTAAAAATATTATTTTGCTCTCTTATGATACAATCTACTATTAAAGACTAGAATGCGCCCGAGCCGCGCCTTTCCGACACCGTTAGCGCGCCTGTTCTGCACTGCGCCGGCGACTCGCCATCACCTCGCCCGCACCACACCACCGCCCGATGTCTCGTGTATATGTCCCACGCCTAAGGACCATGCACCACCAAAACCGAGACAAGCGGAGTGGGAGGGAGACGTGCGACAATAAACCAATAACATTCCTTGTATCCATAACAACTTTCGTCACTTCCATGATTGTCTGTATCTTAGAACTCTCTTCTTTGTTCCACACTTTCCCTCGTCACTGCTTTTGAGGATTCTGGGCCTTATATCAGGCTTTTGCCTGATTACCGTCGCATCACGTGGTTTGAAAGACATTACAGAAAAAGATGTAAATGATTGCGTGATGGTTAAAAGGGAAGAATGGAAGAAAAAAACGAAAAAATAACAAAAAAAAAAAAAATATTTACATATCGCTGGACATTAACACACAGCGCCACCTAGTGCCACACTAAGCAAAGCTTGTGTCGTGGTCACCAGATAGTTGATATACTACACAAATACTTTTTGTTTGTAAATACATACTTATTGTGCATATAAACATCCATGACTCGGAAACAAGTGTCCATGCTCATCACACAAACATCTGCTCCTACGGGGATTCGAACCCACGACCCTATGGGACAAAGGCTGGAAAATGATGATGCCCGTGACGTCACAGTGAGTCTTGATATGCTGTAAACAATCCTTCATTGGTTTACTTCAAACACACACGCTGGCAGTTTGAGCGTGTAGCTTAGATACAGTAAGTAGTTTCTGGCCAAACGATAAAGTTATGAATACACGTGTTCTCAACACAAACTTTCTTAATTTATAGTGAGTTTGTGTTATGCAAGAGCAAAGTTGACAAGTTCCTGCTACGATTTAGAACACCTCATAATTTCTGGTCGGTTGACTTATGTATGTATGTGAATATGATTTAATAGGAAACGTTCATTAATAGGAAATGGGACTCCAAACGAAGAAAAGGAATCCAGTTATTTTTCTTTAAGGTAACTTAACCATTTGACATACCAAAACTTTCAACTGAAAACCATATCCTTAAATAAAATTTAACAATTCACTAGAACAATGTAGTAAAAAGTAATTTCATATCATCTGTATTTTGTACATATCATACTTCTCATAAATGTAAGTAATGACGCATATAATAGGACAACACTGATGTATCCTAAAAAAAAACTACAAAAGCCTTACAAGAGACGGCAAAAACCTGGTCAGCTCACTACAACCTTAAACAGACGCTAACGTAATTGACAGTAGGTTCAACATTCCTTGGCGTGATCTCAATAAGTACAAATGAGAAAAGTTGCCTATGGTTGATGACTTCGGGGCGACACATACAGATATATTTTTTAAATTACTCTCTCAACAACAATGAATAATAAGTATAGAATAAATTCTACTGCTTGCTGTGTTTTTTTGAGTCGTATTAGAATGGGAATAATCATGCTCCTACTTATGTATAACATACATATAATATACATATTATTATGTTTTAAACAAATTGGCGACCCGGCGCAGTGGTAGTGAGGTTGCCTTAAATTCTAAGGGTCCCGGGTTCGAATCCCGGTAGTAGCAAAAGTTTGTGTGATGAGCATGGACATTTATTTCCGAGTCATGGATGCTTATATGTATAATAATTTTATTAAGTATTTACAAATAAAAAGTATATATGTAGTTGATCAACTGTATGGTGACCACGACACAAGCCTTGCTTAGTGTGGGACTAGACGGCGCTGTTTGTTATGACCAGCATTTTTTTTTTTAATTAAAGTTTTTCAAACTCAAGCTGGCAGTCAGCATAACATAACATAACGTCTGTAATTCGAAAACTTTACCTTTTGAAGGGTTAGCAGAGGTATACCTAATAGTAGGTACACCCACATTTAGTCAGTTACTTTAAAGTCCCATGAAATAAGGGGCGAGCCTACAGCCTTATTGCTCACAAATCCAGACTCCATGCTACCAAGATATTCCTAATACAAAAATACAATAACACTACTCGATCTGCGAATCGAACCTAGAACTTAAGAGGCCTGCGGAGCATGCGAAGTTCATACTAACGTAATACCAAAATAGTTTGTAAATCAAACATATTCTTAAGGTAGTGTGTATTTATTTCGATTAGATTACATAATATACAGGTTCCCAAACACACATTTTGAATGTACACTGATTTAAACAAGAGTTAAGAAAGAAATAAATTTTCTTTATACATTTTAAACTCCTTATATATCGTCTTTATATCTAAATCCTTTCAAAATATTTATTTAGGTACATAGATATTCTGTCATCCAATCCAAATATATACACACTACCTTAAAAATATGTTTCATTTTCATATACTTTTGGCATTACGCTTGCATGAAAAACGCAAGCTCCACCGGCCCCTTAAGGCTCAGAGAGTAGGCCTGTGTCCCATCAGTGGGATTGGAGAGCCAACTGAAATGCAGACAGCGGACTTCATCGATTATGTACTGCAATATCTCTCAATGACCACTGTCAGGTCCTTTTGATGTGGTCCTTTAACTTCGGATCTCGATAGGAATATTTACTAAAGTCAGTCAGTGTGCGGTTTCCGTAGTCAATCCGAAATCTGTCCGTACCGGATTGACCAAATCTTCAGTCAGGTGTATTGTGTGATGCTGATCGTCCATGGTGCGCTGGATGTAGATCCATTCAAGCACCCCCACTATTGTGGAAAGAGTCTCATATTTAACGCACCACAACTTTATGTACAGACAACTTTATACAGATATAGACTAACAAAGGATGCTTCAACATAAATTGTACGCCTTAAAAATAAACTGTTTCCAAGCGAGTGCAGCTGCGCAATGCTAGGATTTTTATATTAAATAATAAATATTTTCATGAAAGAAAAACATATGTTTGAAATGCTGCCAATTTATGCTTTGTTTGTATGTCATTGAATTACACAAACGTTTAATTCGAATAGAACCGCTAAATGGTTATGTATATCCATCATTTCATTCATTAAATTCTTATATACCCAGTATTCTAACGAGTAAATGTTTAATTCACCGTGTGAGTTAATCTGTTATTGGTACCAAAAAAACGAAAATTTTCGTATTTTAAATAGGTCATGCTCGTCCTTGGACTCGCTTGGCCATTGAAAATATACATCGAATAAGCAGGTCAAGGTTTTGCAACCTCATCTCATGACAATGGCATAATATTATCAGATAAAATGATGGAAAGTAAGAGTGACACCATCATTCCACTTACTTTTCTGTTTTTTTAACAACTGAATGGTTTTCGATCTACGTTTTTTATCGTGTGGTTATAAATCCAAGATGGTCGCCACCACCAACGGCGAATTACATTTTTTTTTAGATTTTTTTAAAATATTGGTATCTAATGAAGAGATTTGACTAGTAAAATAATGCACACTATATTGAAAGGAAATGAGGAATACTAACTAAGGATATAATGCTTAACCAGCACTGCAAGTACGTAGGGTTCGATAGGACTCATTTTATTCTCAATTAAATGAGTTTTAGACTCCATAAAACTCATTTTATCGAGAATTACTGTCAAATATATCTAATCGAGTCCAATCAAATTCTACGTACTTGCATTGCTAGTGTCAGAGTTTTTATGCCACCCATGGCCCTCTTACTAGATTTTTACAAGCCGTCGAGGAATGCTGGTTTCCTCACGATGTTTTCCTTCACTGATGCAAGTGATAATTACACAATTAGCACATGAGTCCGAAAAATCAGGGGTGCGTGTCTCGGCTTCGAACTTGAGACCTACTTGGCAGTCCGACGGTAACACCACTAAGCTTTTTACATTTAACTGTTTCCGATTAAACTTAAATTGGATAGACCATGTCTTATAAACTAGGACATTGGATATTTCGATGAAACGTAAATTGGATAGACCATGTCTTATAAACTAAGCCATTGGATGTTTCGATGAAACTTAAATTGGATAGACCATGTCTTATAAACTAGGACATTGGATATTTCGATGAAACTTAAATTAGATTGACCATGTCTTATAAAATAGGACATTGGATATTTCGATGAAACTTAAATTGGATAGACCATTTCTTGTAAATTAGGACATTGGATGTTTTTTATTCCAGTAATTCCCAATCGTATAGGATAACTACCACCTCCATGCAGGCACAGCTACAAGCAAAAGCTTGCAATATTAAAATATTTTGTCATTCTCCTTCTACGTACTAAAACACAACAGCCAATATTGAAAATTCAAGCACGATTTCTAAACAAACACCCTCAAAATATGCCTTCACAAAATCATCCAGTCAATTGATTACGAAAACACTCAAGTCAATATGACATATTTACGAATTCACCTCAAATCTTGTCAGCAATCAGTAAACGAAAGATGATTACGCCAGAAATTCTTTTTGATGGCTCCGTCTTTGATGACTAGCCAGATTGCGCTATGAATTCAAATTGAACTTGGTTACTGCGAAAATATTGAACCCGTATATACTTTGGCTTTGGTAAAAGCATCATAGTGTAGGTTTACGGGTTTATTCAGTGAGTTATATGCAAAATCTTTGTGAGTATAATCCCATACTCAAGGGTAAGAAGGCTTTCAATCTGGTTGATAAACACTCTCAAGATTATTTTCATATGTCCGCGGCAAGAACAGTTTTCTTGGTTAAAACTTTCTTGAATCTTAAGCTTGAAATAGTTCACTTTCCAGTGTAATATGCGGTTACTTGAAGGAGATTTGATTCAAACTTCGAATCTCACAGAATGACACCACGATCTCGGATCAAATTACAACACATTTGAAAGAACCGTTAAAGAATATTAGCTCCAATAATTGCCAGTAGCAGTAGCCAATATTGGGGCCAATATTCAGTCCAACATTGGGCTGTATGCTCATTATCTATAGTGACCAACAGGTCGTCGAAATCGTAATTACCTATTAAGTTTGTGCACAGTCCGCTCCAGTTGAGGGCTCCAATGGACACGTTTAATTATGTGGTTACGCCTACCTGTATGAAAACTTTATGCGCTAATTAACATGTATAGCAGTTCAATTATAATTACACTGGTATAAGATAATGCTCAATTTCGCAGCGTTTAGCGTGTAATTGTTCGTGGTTTTAGATGGGTTTATACCGGTATTAAGATGTTGAAATTACATTACCGTGATTAGTTTCAATAGTTCTCGGAAAAAAGAATGATCAATATGTTGTTTTACTGGGTTATCTCAAAGATTTGAGTCATTAGATGTACCCATACCTTACATTGCGCACTAAAAAGTGTCCACGGAGAAGAGTTTTCTTAAATCTCATCATCGTCATCTACCTGGTCCTCCGGTTCGCGGTCGCCACTCCAGCCCAATGGGCCATCCGTTCTGCGAGCAATATGTCCTGCCCACTGCCACTTAAGTTTGTCTATTCTTCGGGCTAAGTCGGTAACCTTGGTTCTCTTGCGGATGTCTTCATTTCTAATACGATCACGCAAGGAAACTCCGGAACTTCCTCTTTATTGCCCTTTGGGTGCCGCTTAGGGTGCCACTTCGGGTGCCGCTTCGGGTCCCTTGGTATACCTAAATGACATTAAAAAAAATCAAATGATAGTGTTGAAAAGAAACGACGCCATTTATACCAATATTCATCTCAGAGAACGCAACTCAAAAACGTACAATATTAGGTACCCCAATTACCTCATTAAAAAAAGTATTTCTATCCGTCCCAATTCCGACTGAGTAAATACAAGGACACAATGCAAGTAAACGTGAACAAAAAATATCTCAGTCTGATTAGTAAGCCGTGGTCGCTTTCACAAAACCAGTGATCTCTGAAACGTGATTAAATATCAATTTGGGATGGGACCCGAAAAAATACCAGTCAACAAGATTGAGTCTTTTCTACGAATTCAGAGTATCCTCTGATAGAATTGAACGGTTTTTCCGTGAATACATCATTAGATAAACGAGAGGTTTAATAATACCTGAAGCCGCGGTTTCACTTGTTAATATGCTTAGTTTTATAAGAGCTTTGACTAATGAGTAAAATAAAGTATTCATATTTTGACAGTGAAATGACCTACATATAATTTTCCTCATTAAGATTTTTCCTCATTCAGCATTTCAATAAATAAGGTATCACTTACGCCATTATGATAAAGTCAGTCGATATCTTCCACATTGTTTCGACCCGTAATTAATTCATTCTACGAGTAGCGTGCGTATGACACTCGTAACGTGTCGATCACAAATATTTATATAAACACCTCTTCACGAAGCTGAAAGACACTTGTTCTCTCCATTATTGCGATCATTTTTTTGTTCTACACCAAACCTGGGAACCTTCTAGTTACGGAGATATAGGGGCCAAATATAACTTTTTGACAAGTTTTTTTTTTTAATGCAAGTTTTTTATGTACGAGTAAGATTTTGACTTGAACCTCCACGACCCCCGTACTATTTAATCCATCTAACAGCACAATGTTGTAAATGCGTTACATTGAGTTCTACCACAAAACACGATTTATAATAACCTCAATAAAAAAGTTGTTTCCCATCAGCAATAATTTTTGCGTAAAGTTACTTAGTTTGATGTACGGAATGCTTGGTTAACGGCTTTGTGATGAGGGGGTTTACACGCGGTATGTTTGGCCCAAAATTCAGCTATGCGAACTCCGCTCGCTGACGCAGTCATAAAATCGTCGAGTGTGCAGGTGTCATTATCATCATTCATCATCATTTCAGCTGAAAGACGTCCACTGCCGGACATAGGCCTCTCCCAAGTGTCGCCACATTTACCGATCCCATGCCGATGGAATAGCTATACGAGGATTACGAGGATATGCTTATTAACTGCTTCGTTGTATTTTGTTTTTGTTTTTTTTTTTTATTTTGTTTTCTTTTTTCACTATTATTATATTTTTATTATATTATTCTATTATATATATTTTTATATGTTTTATCCTGTCGGGCTAATAAATGCTTTTTCTTTCGTGTGATGAGCATGGACATTTGTTTCCAAGTCATGCATGTTTATATGTATAATAAGTATGTATTTACAAACAAAAAAGATATATATGTAGTATATATCAACTGTCTGGTGTCCACGACACAAGCCTTGCTTAGTGTGGCACTAGATGCTTTCTTTTTAATGATATGTCATTAAACCATGTTTTTATTTATCTATCATGTTTTACTTAGACATACGAAATCGGTCACTAAGTGAATAGTGTATACAGAGTGTATTGAAACGTTACCTGTCAGACATGATTACGGGTCACTTTCTTCTTTTTCAGCTGGTTAGTTCAGTTCGGGTCACTGAAGCAACGATTGAGTTTAGTTTTCGTCAGGTTTAATACATTTTCGTACACTTGATACAGGAGGTGACCTGTATTTACTGACTCACACTACGGGAAGGCTACATACTGTTTTTAATATTTCTATGGCTACATACATATCAATGTATGTATATCTATTAAAATTTTCTAAAGTTGTACAGTAATAATACTATGTATTATTAAAATAAAATAACCGGTTTGTGATTCGAAGTGAACTGAACTTTTATTATCTAAAAGACATGGCACATAAAAAAAAGGTTCCGTCGAATTGAGAACCTCCTCCTTTTTGAAGTCGGTTAAAAATGTACTATAAGAGTTCCTACTATCTATGACAATAAAGGACCCACGTCAGATTATTTCAGATACATTTTAACTATTTTAAATGTGAAAGTTTGGAATGATAGATTGAGTCTAGATTTGTCACTCAATCACGCCAGATATTTGGTACAGAGATAAATATAGTTTGGAATTTAAATAACACATAGGATACTGTTTTTCTAAAAGTCTTGGCCAACAGTTAGGTTTGCATAAATAGGTACATACTCATACCTATCAATGTAACATTTTCATATATTTTACGGTCATAATTAAAAATCTGTCTTATTAGCTCAGAATTTACAGACACATAACAACCTCCATCTGAGAATCTGCTCCACTCGAACGTCAGTTTCACACACAAAATTAATATTATTCCACCACTGAACATTACAAAAACAAACACTATGTACTAATACAAATATCAAGTTTACTGTAAAAACACTCATTCCATTATCCCCTGAAGTTTAAAACCACAACGTAGTTCGTACCTACTTTGTAAATCAAAATGAGACCGTAAACATTTTGCGACACCTTTAAACTGTTTAGTATTAATTAAATTGGCATCCGACCCCAGCCATTGTTGGGATGCCTTAGAAGTTGACAATGCTTGTATTATCCCATCACTGGAGCGCGAAACATTTTAGAAAGTCGAATTAATTCTGTTAAGCCGAGATGCCCATTGTCCTTTGTATGAATCCGTTCATTCGTTTTGGAGTAACATTTCAGTTAAACATCACCGACATTGTTTTTTTTTCCTTTAATTTTAATAAAAGTCCGATTTTTGTTAGTAATATTCAGAACGTAGCGTCAGTTTTATCGCGATATTGCAAATGCATCAAATAATTCTTTAAAATAACAGTAAAAATTGAATAACAAAATTCAAAGAATACTCGTTAACATTTTTATTTGTAATCTCCTAATGCTAAGCTTGAATTTGCATCATAAAATTGGATCCCAGGAAAGTGCTACAAACTCACCGAGAAATGATTTTCTGAGTGCATTCTAGCAATTTCCTTTTTAGCGTCAACCGACATCCACGTGCCACAAGATTCCAATGTTATGAGGCACACAAGTACAATACACAGATCCAACAATATTAACACACAGATACATAGTTTGTACACAATCATAGTAACGATATCAACTGGTTATTTACCATATACCATTTGTTTTGAGTTCCCGATTCCCGTGGTTTCACCCGTGTATTTCCCGTTCCTGCTAGAACACTGAGATAAAATTTAGCCTAAGTATGTTACTCAGTAAAGACGTGGCTTTCTACTGCTGAAAGGTCGTGTAGTTTTAGAGTTAAATCGTAACACAAAAAAAACAAAATATCAAATGTTTCCTGTTTAAAATATTAGTTTAGATAATAATGTCACCTTTTATACATATTTATATAATACATACAGGGTGTAATAATAGTGTTACTATAATTTTGTTTGCTTGGTTGTACATTGGCGTAGTAGTAGTGACGCTGCCTTACGTTCTTAGGGTCCTGGATTCGAATCCCGGTAGGAGCATATGTTTGTGTGATGAGCACGGGCATTTGTTTCCGAGTCATGGATGTTTATATGTATAATAAGTATGTATTTACAAACAAAAAAGTATATTTGTAGTATATCAACTATCTAGTGTCCACGACACAAGCTTTGCTTAGTGTGGCACTAGGTGGCGCTGTGTGTTATTGTCCAGCGATATTTATTTATTTATTTTATTATGCAAGCTGTGCTTACGTGCTACTTTTGTCGTTGATTTTTTTTCGTTTTTTATGTACATTCTTTGTTGGAGATCCTAAGTTAATAAATAAATAATATAATAAACGCAAGATCTCTCGTGTGGAAACCAACACAGGATGTAACATAATAAGCGCAAAATCTTTCGGATGGTGTCTCAAACCATGAAACTGAACGAGTTTATATTGACATACTTTATAAACACAATACCGAAATAGAAAACAAAAAAAATCATTACAACACTATTTCTCGAATAAAATAATGATATTATAAAGTATTTTTTTTCCATTGCGATAATATCCAAGAGGTTAAGTCACGAAGGAGAATGCATAACTTTTTTTAATCGAACTCGTTACATATTGAAGTTATGTTGTGTAAATTTTACTTATCTGTGGTTGCGCGGTGAAGAAATGGGTTTTTGACGCCATTTTTACGTTTCTGAATTTAGTGTTATTCTATTATTGCTTAAAAAATGTCTGATAACAGTGAATGTGAAGGAAATTTGACTCCGCCCGATGTTTTTGATGCAGCGACGTAAATGACCCACAATCTTTTACCAGCAAAGTCGAAAAAGTTATACGATAAAACGTATCAAGACTTTATGGAGTGGAAAATGCAAAAAAAGGCGACTTTGTTTTCGGAAATGAATATTAATTTGCCAATAGCCCCGCTAGCAAGTACGAGCACCTCTAATGGCAACGCCTGCCCAGCAGTACATATGGAATTTCATAATTGTAACATACAAAACTTCAACAATTTTTATGTAGTAAAGTATGTCTTACTTTTTGAACTTTAATCTATTATTTATTAGATTCAATCTCAATGTATGAAAGTAGATAAAAAGGTGTATAAAACTGCACATAATAAGGTATTAAACACTAATTATGCAACAGTTTTTTATACTACTACTTTTTTGCGAATTTCAAGAACTCGTTGAAAAAATGCGCTGATTATATTATAGGTTTCTATAGGTTCCCATGTTTTACTTATTATTACATCATTAGGCGTTTGATTTATTACGTAAACTTCATCATATCGACAAAAATCTTTTGAGTACTAATTATTACGTATTATGCCTTGCTAGGACTTCAAGCTCGGAGAAACCAATTTATGCGAATACAATACGAGGAAAATTCAAGTCAAAATGCGGTCACACCATTTTTTACGCTTGAATTTTCCTCTTATAGCAAAATTATTATCATTTATTATTTATTATTACCAAGGTCCCCAAAGATCAATGTGAAATTATATTAATTTAATATTAAGTACCCTTTGACCGGGCCGCAAGTCAATATCGACTATATAATAGCATTAGCTGAACGATGCCATTTATAGGTCGTCTGGTTTCAAATATAACAAAACAGGTCATCTTCAACTTGTAAAAAGAATTCCCAGTGGGACGTCGCGGCCCGCCACTTTGGGCAAAAAAGGTCTGGGTAGGTACTCATTATTTAAAAATCTTTTTTCTTAGAAGCCTTCGTCGCCGAATATAATTTTGACATTGCAGATTTAATATGGGTTTATTCTTTGAGAATTTTAATTACAAACGACTTTGTAAGGGCGGCTCGGATTTCATGCTCAGGAGGGTTGAATAGTTCTGCGTTAATTACCTATTCACGTTTTCAAATAAGTTAAATGTAGTTTTATTTTCGTGTTAAATGATTAATTTATGACTAAGTAAAAAGACAGTTTAAGTAAAAATAGGGACGTAAACTTTTATAGGTTATTTACTTATTATTGTGAAAATCAAATGAAAATTTCAATATTGCGGTTCCAATTAGTTGTGATGCATTGAAAATAGTTTTCAGTCGAGGTGCTAATATTTAAAATGAATGAATAAACCCCTTAAGGGCTTTTATAATTTATCTTTGACGCTGCATTCCGAAGTATTTCAACAAAACGTAATTAATATCAGAAACTGCACGAAGAATATTAAACCAATTATTTTGAAGTCTCAAATATTGGTTTACACACTGTGCACTTAATTAGCACAGTTTGCAGAGCGACGTTTTAATTTACAAAACACACAGGTATCTTGTTAGCGAAGGGGGTGAAATAACTTTAGTTATTTTGCACTTGAGCTGGAATATAACCCTTGAAAAAGGTCAAAACAATTTTTGAGGTCAAAATAAGGACAAATAAAGGGTGTTTTCTGTTCGACACCATACCTGGGAATCGTCAAGTTACGAAGATATTGGGGGTCAAAGTTCCTACTTTTTGTAATTTTTTTATAAAAGTTTTTTATTGTAAGAGTTTTAATTTATGCACCTTTACGACACCCGTATTATTCAATCCATCCATCAGCACGTTTTAAGTGCGTTACATTAATTTCTCCCACAAAACATGATTTCCCAAAAAAATAAGGCGTTTCCCAGCATTTTTTTATGCGTAAATTTATTAAGTTTGATGTACCGAATGCTTGGTTGACGTCTTCGTCATGAGGTTTTTTACCCCCTGAATATTATCAATGCAAGTATTGTATTGTAATAATAGCAGTTTTATTTCTAAAATGGAAACCAAATAGCACCTTTACATATGTTTCACATTGTGTTACCCGAGATCGTAAGTGTCAAACACCTGTCCCAAGCGCAAATAAGGCGATGTGTGCATAGAATAACGACACCCAGCGTTGTGTCAAGTAAAAAGATTTACAAACGTGTACCGGGATTTGCCTGAATTCAAATATCAGAATTTTCGCACAGCATATTTTTGTTCAAATCTTGTATTTTTTTAACCACTGTGTCAATTGTATTGTATAAAAATGGGCACGCCTTCGTTTTTAAAACATTATTGCACTGTAATATTTGATAACACAGCAATATAAATAATCATGTACTGGTAAAGAAAGTGATATTTATATTAATGTTTGAGTAAAACTAGAAAATGGACATAGGCTTAGGGTAATAAGGTGGTTTCTTAAGGAAACGTTAATTTAAAAAAAAAGCTATCTATTCTATCGCTGCCGTGTTATCCACAGCTGGAAAATGGACATCGCCGTCTCTGTCTGAAGCTGCGCCATAACACCACTTTCAATAAAAATGTGGAACTAGTGATAAAAAATTCAACATTCATTCCATTATTTAAATATGGAAATAATGATTTTAAAAAACATGCGGGGTTGTTCTAGGAGACTGCCGATAGAAGTGAAAACCAAGTAGATTGTGAATTGTATCGTCGAGCTGTGTGCATTTTTAGGTAGATTTCCTTTTTTTTTTAATCTTCCTATTGGTCGCGTAGACGTCAAAGTTGACATTTCATGTGCCGTTGACAGTTGAAGTGTATTTTGTTCATGTATTTACATAAATATAATTTTATTTTAACATATTCACAAACTTTTGGTGTGTAATAAATGTGCACAATAATTGATTGCTGATTATATGCAAATTAATACATTGACATTTTTACAAAAAAATAACGATTTTTTTTTTAATTTTTGTGGAACGGAACGTGAAGCGACACCAAAAAGCACGCCAAGCCATCTGTCGACATTTGTGACAGAAATTGGGTGTGTAATGTAAAATGCGAGCGTAGCGAGCGCGCTTCTTGGAGTCGTAGCTGGTTCTAATTCGTAATTTGCTTATATCTCGAAAACGGTCCGTTCTATCGCAAAAATAATGAAAAAGTGTTACGGGTTATGCCGCGTGCACACTTATGTGGTGCTACGCCGTAGCGGACCGGCTACTAGTGCTACAAAAAGCGTACGAGTCGATCACGCGATTCCCATGATTTTTGTTCACCCAAAAAGTGCTCAACGCTCTTAAAGAAGTTTACACTTCAAAACCATCAGTAGTTCTATCATGGATCTAGTGGCAACGAAAGTCCGCATCCAATAAGTCCCAGTTACCATATCATCTCTCACGCTACGTAAACTAAATAATTATATCAAAACCAGAGCAAATTCTAAGTTTCCTCAAACAAATGAAGCATGACCGTAAATAAATCGATACTAACTTACAACAATACCCAAGCAAAATATTTGCTATCGTTATTCAAGTTAAGCAACTTGCTAAAATCGCTTCTTTTCAATAAAGTTTGCTCTCAAGAAGTTGGAGTGGTATTCAGAACGTGCCTCAACTTGTATGGATCGATTTACTGCGCGAACAAAATGTTCATAACCCGATATATTGCAGAATTCTCGCATGTGAGAATTAAGTTTAACATCTCGTTACGTTCTTGTTAAAATTTCGAATTGTTGTTGCGATTTTCAATGTTCGCGTTGTCGTATCTTTTGTTTGCTGAATTGTTGAAATATGAAATATTGTAATGTACGTATATAACATGTTTTATACAAAGTTACTTCTTCGGTCTTTTACTGTATCGTTGGTCTCTTGTCTAGTGTGCCATTACCTTAAAGGTCGCAATCCTGTCACGGACTCTTGATTTCGCCATCTTTGGAAATTAAACATTACTGGCAAAAGTTTGGGTTTGCTGTTAGGTAGGTTTACTTCTGCTTAACCCTTCAGGGATTACAGGCTTGAAATTATGATGTTAGTCTTCCAGTTTTATACGACAATGGCTGTACTTAATGAGTGCTCCAAAACCGTAATGTTTTCGAATCAGGCAATCACACAAATGAACATTTTCAGGCATGAGTTTCAACAGTTTCATCGTTTGTCATTTTTATTCTTTCAGTAAAAGTGGAACTCATGCTCCATGCCATTAATTTAAATTAATAGCACGACTTTTTCTTTCTTTAATTTTCACAAAATGGTAATTATCTCGCGACATACTTAAAATGGAAATAAGGAACAGTATTACGCAACTGTATAGTTAATTAGGGTGTATATAGGCACCAATTAACGTTGTTAAACCCTATGTATGTTACCAAAGAATAAGAAGCAAATTAATGTCATATAAGGCGAACCGCCTCTGATCAGTGTCAGATATGACGTGATTAAGCCGCGCTTAGGCACATCATTAGACACCCTTTATCCGTCACCTGAAGGTAGACTAACGCCTTGTGTTTCGGCATGACATAATTAATTACATAATTATGTATAGTCGCTTAGGTGGAATATGATATTATTGTTTACAAGTATTAAGTGGCAGCTGAAATTAAAGCAGCTGTCGGGACATATTACATGGTTGGAGTACTTTACAGACACAATTTAGTACCTCAAAACGAATAGATCAAGTTAAAATTAAGAGCTGCAGAAGAATCTTTTGACTCCTAGATAAAATCGGTACGAACACGGCCATTTTGATTTTTATTTTTAACACGATTCCATTAGCTTCACCTCTATGTAAAAGAATCATAGAAGTTTAATTTGACCCACCTTCCGTTTTCTGATTGAGCTGAAATAATGCATACATGTTTAGTTTGGATGACAATACATGGTAAGCAGCTAAGTGGCTTCATTTTGAATCTAAAATTATTTTTATGCATTTCCATGAAATGAGTGTCAAATTAAAGGGTTTGCTGAGAGGAATACGAGAAAACGTGTCGTTTTATAATTATTATCAATAAGGTAAAAAATATATAAACAGCTCCCCCACGCATCATTAAAACACCAAAACCAAATAAGCTTTTACAATGGGGTCGGCCGGTCGAAGCCGATTGTAGACGGCGCGTCCACCGCATAGACCCAATCTGACTAATGAGGTCGAACTATTTTAAAATATAAAATGACATTGACAGATTTTCAACCAATGACGATATTTTGGTTCAAGCGGTGCTAGCGCCATTAGTTCCACATTTTCCCACCCCATTTGTACGTATATGTCAGAAATTTGTTGAGAGGTTTACGCCTGATGACACGACACGCCACTGTGTGATGCGTTTGTTCAGGCAGGACCACAAGTGACCCGACAAATGACGCATTTAATCATAGGCAACGCAACGCTGTGCCCCTTTAATCTAATGCCTCGATGCTTGTTTCGCCTCGATTTCCAGCTGGGGCGAGCATTCAGATTAATAATACTATTGAAATACCTATTAAAATCTATTTTATATAGGACCAGATTAAGGGATTTCAGAAATATTTTTTTGTGTGTCACTGCTTGCTTTTTGCCCACAGAGCAATTTTTGTAGAGAAAACTAGTTTAAGCGCGTTGAGCACTTTTTGAGTGAAAAAAAATCATGGAACTCGCGTGACCGTCACCTAATGTTTTGGTTTTTTAGGGTTTAAAAAACGGAACCCTTATAGATTCGTCATGTCTGTCTGTCTCTCCGTCCGTATGTCACAGCCACTTTTATCCGATACCTACTATAAGAACTATGCTGTTGAAACTTGGTAAGTAGATGTATTCTGTGAACTGCATTAAGATTTTCACACAAAACTAGAAACAAAACACGTCCTCCATACTTTGAACTGAAACTCATTTTTTTTTTAAATCAACCGCCATTTACATAATTTTGATACGGAACCCTTCATGGGCGAGTCCGACTCGCTCTTGTTTTCCTACTCGTTCTTTTCCATACTTCTCTGGTACTAAACTTGTCACCTCCTTGGAATCTCCTTTTTGGCTCATCCTTCACTCAGTTCGTCCATCGAATCTTCCTCTACTCTTATACTGACATTTTGCGATATTATACGAATTAAATGTCTGATGCTCGTGTCGGATAATAGAATTTATATAATACTTTTTAGTATTTAGATTATATATAGATTATATTTATATATAGATTTTTATCAATCACTTTTTTTATTCGATTCCGCATTTGTTTAAAAATAAACTTGAATAATTCATTCGTATTTACAAGACAGCTGCAGTACTGGGCCTTTGTTTTAATTAATTTCCTACCCCTTTTAAACATTTGCATCAAAACATGTCAATCTTGACACATCTCATCACGATCTGTGACACAAATACATGTACAACCTCTTTTCCGCATCCCATGAAAAATGGCCGGTGTGATCACAGTAAGCCTTCGAATGTACGAGAAATAAAAAGATGAAAAATGGCCTTTGTCTTAGGCCTTGAAAGGCGGTCCAACACTTTGGCTTCGACCTCAACGATATTATACACGACTTTTACTCGGTTTTGAATGATTAATGTGAAAGATCAGCTGTTGAAATAAGAAAGATTTATTGAAATAACTTCATGGTTGAATTTATATGTTTTTTGAGGCTTAGTGTTTAACAGCCCGCATGAAAATTATTGTCATAATGTAGTTTTTTTTTAACTAGAAGAAAAAGGTAATATCAATTAGTGATTAATAAATATAGATATTAAACTATGTGAAATACAAAGTAGATACGTACAGATCTTATTTAAATTAATATTGTCAACAGGTATTTGTGTTTGTGTGATGAGCATGGACATTTGTTTCCGAGTCATGGATGTTAATATGTAAATAAGTATGTACAAACAAACAAACAACCAAAAAAGACGTGTGGCACTCGGGGACTGCCGCGGTAAAGCTATTGCATATCATTTTTTAATCAACTTATGCAATTATAATTATTTTTTTATTTTATTTTTCCGCTTGATGGCCGGCTCGCGGACCAAACGCAGACTGAAAAAAACGACGGGCTGTTATAAGTTTATTGTGTATGTGTGTGTGGAACATTCATTATTTCATCGTGATGGGAAGCCGAACATTCAGTCAACAGTTACAAAGAAGGTCCAACATCAAATGTATACAACCTACAAGTCCTAGTTACGGCAATATATTAAAAAGAAAACTAGCTTGTCGTTGTCATTATCTGACATGGGGTGTTAGGTTTTTTTCGTCATGTTAATTTCGTTACGGAATTTCTGGATTTGGTCTCCACGCTCAAGGCCCGCGATAGAAGCTATGCAATACCTTAAAAAAGTATATATGTAGTATATCAACTATCTGGTGTCCACGACACAAGTCTCGTTGCTTACTGTGGCACTAGATAGCGCTGTGTGTAATGTCCAGCGATATTTATTTATTTATTTATCTGTTTATCTGTTTGTATGTATAACACCTAATCTTTGGAACTACTGATCCGTCAATTTAAAATGCGGAGCGAAGCCGCGAGCAAAAGCTAGTTACCTATAATTAGGGAAAAAATCTTCATAAACCAATACATATTAATTTATTACAATGAGATAACACTTTTGACTTTGCCCTACTTGTTAACCTCCATCTTATGAGGGTGTAAAAAACATTTATTATTATTATAACTACTTGTTCTCCCCGTCAATGCGATATTTTTTTTGTTGTACACCATAGCTGGGAACCTTCTGGTTACGGAGATATTGGGGGTCAAAGTTTTTTTGTCAAATGTTTGACAAGTTTTTTTTTAAATACGAATTTTTATTTTTACTTTAAACACCTCTACAACCCCCTCACTATTCAATTCATCCATCAACACAATGTATTAAGTGCGTTACATTGAGTTTTTTCCACAAAACATGATATTTTACCGCACAGAAATAGTCATTTCCCAGCAATAACTTTTGCGTAAAGTTACTTATTTTGTAGTACTGAATGCTTGGTCGACGGCTTTGTAATGAGGTAGTTTACACCCTGTATACCTACGAATTAAAAAATAATAATAGGGACGTTAACGTTTTTCTCCCCAAACATCCATTCGAACCCCACTTCACAACGATTTCAATAAGCTAAGCCTAATAGCCCGAAACACCTCTATCGCCAATATTCTCCTGAAAACGTTAGCATAAAATAAAATAAAAAAACATTTACGGCAAAACACGACATCATATAGGTATAAACAAGTCACCATGATAAGCAGAAACAAGGAGAATAAAAAACTGTGCCTTCCATAAAGCTTATTTTTACCAGGCAAAGGAAATCATATTACTGTTTTCAGAGAGGCTTATATCGATTTCTTCTTAACGTACCTTGCCTTGTGTGGGGTATTGTTAATTTAAACAAACGCGCTGGACGCCATTGTTGCCTCATCTTTAAATATTCTTCTTGGAAGTGATTCTTTACCTTTCTCTTTGGATGTTTCGTGCTCGTTATTTTCATATCTATAGGTAGATATTTTGAAAACCATGGTATTCTGAATTCAGAAGTATCTTCACGATCATGCACATATTTCATAGATAGGCCATAATTTAGTAGTTAACATTGTGTCTCAAATTCCTCAGTCTTGCATTGAAAAAAATTCATGTTGTGATTACTGGATAGAAACTTGTAAACAGAATTTGAATTACAAATCTTTTCTACAAATAATATTGAATTGTGCAATGATTGTTGATGGTAATTGGGTAGCCTCCTTTTCCACCTCAGAAGAAAGATCATGGCCGAAACATAACCAAATTGATGCTCACACATGAGGCCATTCTAACCTAAATCAAAAATAGACACAAACTTTACCTAAGTTTCATCCCTTACCCACCCAACCCCAAGACATTTCAATAAACAATAAGACGCCTATATCTCACCGATACTCAATCATTCACTTTGCATACGATCTGGGTTATTCATGATTGTAAACGGGATTAACGCGCCATATTCAATGGTCTGGAAAATTACCGCACATGTGTTTAAAATTAGCAATGACACAATATAAGGTTGTACCCAAGCGTACGGTAAAGGGAACCGTTGGAGTGGAAATTTTGTATAGATTGCGTTATCTGATTGTTGAATAGTTTGCTGAGAATTTACTGAATAGTAACTTGAGAATGTTGTGTAGAAATTGTGCTGACAGAGATGTAATGTCAGGGAGAAATGGATACTAATTTAAAATCAATCTGTAATTGGTCCGTATATCCCTAGGACACCAATGGGCAACTCATAGCATATGACGACTTGAATGGCGTAGTGGTAGTGAAACTGCCTTACGTTCATAGGGTCCTGGGTTCGAATCCCGGTTGGAGCAAATGTTTGTGTGATGAGCATGGACATTTGTTTCCGAGTCATGAATGTTTATATGTATAATAAGTATGTATTTACAAACAAAAAAGTATATATGCAGTATATCAACTATCTGGTGTCCACGACACAAGCCTTGCTTAGTGTGGCACTAGATGGCATTATTTATAGCCAAATATTAACAGCCACTTGGGTCGGTCTTTAGCTTCTACATCTTCAGCTTGCCAAGATTGGTCCGTGAATGGGTAACTACACATCACATATCGAGTTTCCTCCATGCCTCAGAAAGCACGTTAAGCCGTATGGTAGGTCTCGGCTGTCAATTATAGATCTTTGACAGTCGGTACAGTTAGTCAGTTGCCTGAAATTCTGACCATTAGTCTTACCAAGGGATACCGTATTACCCAGTACATACTGTTTTGTGAAGGTGTCATAAGTCTATGCAAAATACTGGGATTCAACTTCATCGATACAAAGCCAAACCCAATCAATTTGGGAAAATGAAATCACAAGTTTTGCGCAACGTAAAAAGCGCCACAAGATTTTTTTGCATGTAATTTAACTTTCTTTAAAAAAGAAGTATAATAAGCAGTAGATTTAAGTGATGTTTTAAAGACCAAAGTTTCAGTACGTTTATACCTTGATTTTATATGGACAGGATATTCAAAAACATAATTCAACTGCCACCCAAACTTCATCAGTAAGTCGGACAAAACATCATTAATAACCATCGTTTTGACAAACAATTTATTAACTAAAGCACTTTTCTTTATTGAGAATTATTAATTTCAGTCCAGGTCTATTTATCATTACTTAATTACTTACAAAGCATACCTACTACAGTTACAATATTGGTGTTCTCTTACTCAAGAACAATGCTAATGACTGTAATGTATTATTTTGAGCTCCTATTTTCACAAAGTTTCAGGAGACTCGCTAATTAAGGGGTTGACCTAATTTTCATTTGTTTTTGAAACTGTTGCTTCTAACTAGCGTTCTTGATGTACGTGTCTCTTAAATGGAAGATTTTTTCATAAAATTCAGTAAAGACGATACGCTGGGGTGATTGGTCCACTAGCTCGGGAAGAACAAGAGGCAAAAGAGGTTGAGATCGCTTTGAACCCAAGGACTAGTTGGAATAGCATTCACGGAAAGCGTCCACTTGTCCGCATCGTACACATCGGACGCATCGCATCAAACGGATCGTTGTATTCTTTATATAGAAAGTCACATTAGTGCGTCCACGGATCCGCATCCAATCCGAATTTGTACAATAATACTACGATCCGTTATATGAGATGCGTCTGATGCGTGCGATGCGGACAGGTAGACGCTTACCTTTTTTGAACAGATTTGAGCGATCCGTACTTTGCGGATCGGTGACTTTCAAACAAAGAATACTACGATCCGTTCGATGCGATGCGTTCGATGCGGACAGGTGGACGATTACTTTTAAAGTGCATATGTGCAAATTGTGTAATACAATAGACGTGGCCTTTTTCTAAAGAACATATTTTAATCTCTACAATTATTACCATGGGACTTCGTACACACTGCAGGATTTTAGTCTGACAAGTCGCACAAGCGTTTCAACATACATCATATGTCACAGCCAACAATCCTTTCTACCATCTTAATACCTTACTTCGTTGAACCCTGAACCATCAAAAGAAGATTGAATAGCCACGTCCTGAGAACGCTCGTTCCATCTGGACCATCTATCAGGCGATATCGAGGTCAAGAGCAGATCCAGTAATGCAAAGGTGTTTGAATATGTACATGAGCAATACCTACTAAAGTTCCGTTACAAGTATAAATCAACCTGTGACCTCTAAAACTCGAGGAAATGGACGTTTCCCTACCGTTCCATTCGAATCTATCGTTGTCGATATCCGCCCGTAAGGCTGTCATTCGACGAAAGTGCACCTCTATTCCGATTCCTTAGGGACCGCGAACGTGACTATGTATATTGAGTTTACTGTCTTCCGTTTTACATGACCCAAGTGACACTTATAAACTTCGGTACCACTGCATGAGAATTGTCTGAAGGAATGGAGATTAAAAATAAAAATCAAGAAGGAATCTTTAAGGACTTTTGGTTTTCCAATGGCGCTAAATGATAATTGATGTTTACTAAACAAATAGGTTTTGGAACGTCGTTTTCGTAGTTATAAATACCGTATAATACTGTCACATGTAAAAAGCTGTTATTTTGGAATTACAAGCAGACACTTCCTTTTTATTTATTTGTATAGATATGGCAGCGTTCTTTCTAATGTTGGCTATGCGTCAAAAGATCTAGCAGCTATGTTTATTTATTTAACAGTTTACAACTAATAACAGAAAAAAAGGAACAGAAAAATAGATACAAAGTTGTTGCTTATTTTTAACCCCCGACGCAAAAACGACGGAGTGTTATAAGTTTGACGTGTCTGTATGTATGTGTCTGTGGCATCGTAGCTTCTGAATATGTGTTGGGGGTTTTTTAAATTTTTAATTTAATGTAACTTGTTTAAAGAAATATGTTCCAGCACACAACTTAAAAAGTGTAAAAAGACTTTTTATGAAGCCAAAAAGCACTTGTATAATCCATCCATCAATCAGCACATTGCTACATTCAGTTTTACCGAAAAACGGAATTCTTCACCCCAACAAAAACTGTTTCCCAACAATCATTTTTGCGTAAAGTTACTTAGTTTGAAGTACAGAATGCTTGGTTGACGGCTTTGTCTAGGATTCGTTTACACCCTGTATACATTGCATTTCAATAGCGAACTTTTTGTTGTGATTAATATGAAATGAGATTCAAATGACTTCCATCGAAATGATTTACATGAATTAGAATTTCACTCTGCTCAGATTTTTCCTAGAATAGCAAATTGAGTGATAAAACTAGTAAGCACTGACTTTGAAAACTTCTTCTTTCCTTGGATAGAATATTTATTCTAAGTAGTTGATAGAATATTTCGAAATATCTGTAGTCCATTACAATATCATAGAATATAAATAAACCAATATCAAAACTTAAGTGGCGGTAGGCAGGGCACATTGCTCTCAGAACGGATAACCGATGGGGCTGAAAACTTCTGGAGTGGCGACCGCGAACCTGAAGACGTTGCGTTGGAAGACCTCTCACTAGGTGGACAGATGACCTGGTGAAGGTTGCGGGAATCCGTTGAATGCGAGTCCCAAGGGACCGGTCAATGTGGTGACGCTTGGGGGAGGGAGGCCTATGTCCAGCAGTATGATGATGATGATGTTAAAAGAATGGACGAGTTTTTTGCATTTAGCCTGCTTCAATAATAATGATTACCATTGTCCACGACCAAAGTACAAAGATGACTGATTTGTGACTTCGGTCACACTGTTTGAGCTTGGCTTACAATGAACTTAACTTGAGTGTATATATCTGGGAACCTTCTAGTTACGAAGATATTGGGGGTCAAAGTTCAAACTTTTTCACAAGTTTTTTTTTTAAACAAGTAAATTGTATATCTTTACTTTAAATACTTCTACGACCTGAGTATTGTTCAATGCATCCATCAGAATAATGTTTTGAGTGCTTTTGGGGACTGCAGATAGAAGTGAAAACAAAAAGTAAACTGGTCCCGCCCCAGTCGTAGCACTGCTACAGGTTGTGCCCCACGCACGCCTTAAGGTCGTGGCACACTTGACAAGCACCCCACCAGCACCGCACCAGCACAGCTCTAGGCCAGCGTTGTCTTGAATTTAGGCTACGGCGCGCTTGCCACGCGTGGTCAGCGAGGCGCAAGCACGCGGTCCGCGCGCGGGCGGCGTCCACTCGCTTACGGCGCGCGGACCACGCGTCAACGCCGAGTGGCTCGCGAGGCGAGTCGTATGGTAGCGGCAAGCGCGTTGACCACCCGCCGTAAGCTTTTTCATATGGACATAATAAAATAGGCTATGCGACACACGATTTAGTGTTCTAATTTGAATGGCAAGTTAATTGCTGGGTTGGAGCGGTACCGGTGTGGTGCTTGTCAAGTGAGCCACGGCCTTTAGTAGTGCTACGCCGTAGCGGATCCGCTACGAGTGCTACGAAACTTACGTGACGGTCACGGGATTTCTATGATTTTTGTTCACTCAAAAAGTGCTCAACGCGCCTATAGAAGTTTTCACTTCAAAAACCAAAGCATTAATAACCTTCAATAATAAGGCAGTAACAAGAAACCCACTCAGCACAGATTACGTATGAAGTGACCGTTACAATCCATTTTGTCGTTTGGGTGAACGACGAAGCGGGGTTATGGTTACCGCAAATCCCTTTAAGAGCATATCAGCGGGGAATCCGTACAGCGCGACTGTTGTACTGATATGACTGTTTCTTGGGATTAAACGTTCGTCTTGACTTCAAAATAATTGCTCGTGTTTGTCTTTAGTGTACCAACACTGGGTGGGTATTTTAAACATAATTATACAGTGTAATGGTAGTTTAGGAAGATTATATTGATATAAAATAATTGCTTTACTTTATTTTCGTAGGTCATTTTTATTTATTGCAAATTTAGGGAAATTACATTGTTTTACAATGCACGTGACTTCATATTCTTTTTCCAAATAATCGTATATTAAAATAAGGATCTTTCTATAGCAGGTGAGCCCTTTGAGCGCCCATATTACAAAAATTCTCCATCGATAAAAGCTTTACAATTTAATCCGTCACTAAAGAATTCTTCGAAAAAGCGATCGAGACTCTCGAATTTCATAAGCTGCACGGTATATCGATGAATGCTTTATTGGTCTTAAATACAAAGTTATTCAGCTGAAGATAAATATTCGGATACTGGGCGAATGAAAGGAAAATGACGGTCTAAAGTCGAATTAACTTCCAAACGAGGTAGTTAACACAATTAGAGATTACCCTGGACTGTTCCTGAATTAATTTCAAAGGTACGCACTAAATAGAGAGCCGCTTACATTTGTAAAAAGGACTCTTTATCAGCTTGTAAATATCTTTAAATGGGACAGGCTTAAATTAACTCTATTGAACAGAAAATGTGTTAGATCACCTTGAATAATGAATACAACATGAAATAATAGAACGTCGTTAGTGGTTTTTTGATTTATTTACGTAATGTTCTGTTATTTACTTTCTATGTTTTTTTTTGTGCCTTAAAATATAAGAAAGAGTTTAATACTCAGGACTGCCTGAGAGCTTATATATTTGTACGTGAAGGTAAGTACACCTACTTTATAAAAACCCTACGTAAAAAGAGATAAGTTTATATTTAGGTCTAAATTCTTGTCGCGCGAAGGTCGGCCCTCTGTCTGCGTTATTAAATGTTCGGGTTCAAAGTACAAAATTAAAAGTGACGGTCAGAAATTTCGCTAGAATAGCTATGGTTAGGTTGCAGTTTTAATGTTATTTCATGGAACACGTACCTACCGTAGAAAGTCCTTGGAGAGTCTTGGTCCTGAAGAAGCAGGACCAAAACCTCTTTCTCCTGAGCCCTGCTTCTGTGAGAAACCACAAACAAATTAAGTTCATATTTATAGTCTAACACTAAACAATCAAAAGACGAACATGTCTCTATTTGTGTTTACTTGGCGAAACTTCAAATTGTTTGGTGAAACGACGCGACCAAGCCGTAACGAAGACGAGAATTAGCGGTACCAACACAAATATTACCCACGAAGGCTTGTTTGAAGTACGTGCCCTCTTAAACAGTAGTTGTCTGTATAAACAGTCTTGTTCATAATTCTAACAAAGTGTACATGAGTGGCCTAGTTTGTGAAGTTAGTGTTTTGTTTTTAGTATCCGTTCGTTCTCACCCCGATAGGGTTGTAAGGACCTCGTACGGACATAGTACATTTTGATACAAGTGGAGAAAATTTGTTATTGTAGTTCAAGGCGGTATTAACACACGAGCCGTAAGGTGAGGGTGTTTTTGAGCCGAGAACTGCAATAACAAATGTCTACGTGTATCAAACAACGTTTTTCAATACACTTTTGAAGAAATAAAATAAAAGAATGGACTTCAAATATTTGTGTCATGAATTACGAGACTATGATTTATTTATTTTTTGCTTTGCCTTCGCCAGGTTGAAGGAGAAGCAAAGTAATGAAGCTAATATACAGCCTGGTATAAAAACAAGTTTTTTTTAAATATGTTTTTTAATTCAGAACACAAATAAATGTTAATTTGTTTTATAAAAGAAAATATTAGTTTTAAAGAATCATGTTTATCTATGATATTGAATTTACAAACACAATTTAAATATTCAAAAAATGATTACGCCGCCGTAAAGACGTAGATCGCTTATCCGAAATAAAAAAACATTCACCTCTGACTCAATAGTCAGATGTGAATGTTTTTTTTAAATTATGAATTGACCAGTTTGGATTAGTTATCCGTGGCAATTACGCTTTCTGCACATGTGTGGGATAAACATAAAAAACGCACGTGTGTGAAATACACTGCATTTTGAACCTAATCGTAGTGCGAAAAGAACCAGTTTTCGAGCAACATGAAACTGGTGCTGTGGGATTGTGGTTTGTGTGAAACTGCCTTTTATTTTATGTAACTTGTGACAAATGGGCTGCAGGTGGGCTGCTAGTAATAGGCAAAGGTTATAAATGGCAAATGATACCAATATTTAACTAACATCGCACTCCAGATGCATTTACAGCATTTGCAAACCGATGATAATGTTGACTGAACTGAACAAAGATATGAAAAAATTCTGAATGAAAAGTATTGTACAGCAAACCACCAACTTGTAAAGTTTTAAAACCGCATTATTGGCAGCTAAAAGCATTTTGAAATCAACTTACAGAAATAAATACTTATCATTTAGCATTTAAAACCTTGATTACGAAGCAAAAAGGGTCAATATTATACCTAAAATATAAGCACCTTTTATAAGTGTATCAATCATCGAACAACCAATGGATTGGATTTATGCAATGCCATAGCTCATAAACATTAATCATTGATCGTTTCATGTCAAATTAATCAACATAAAACGATCATGATATAATTATAGTTTTATTTTATTAACCTAATTCTTGTTAATATAATAAATATCGACTGTCGGTCGTACTCTTCAATAGGCATGTCACACTACACGGTAAATATGCCTTGAGTAATTTATATCATTTCCCTAATGAGGAATGCCTTTGGATATTTGGATAGTCGTAAGTATCGAGCTTCCTACTCCTCCAAGTTCCTTCACACCGCAACCGTTTTATGTCCAATTCTTAAGCTGTAAAACTTTGCTGTCATGTTATTTTTAAAACTCGATGCAAAAACGACGGGGTGTTGTAAGTTTGACGTGTCTATGTGTGTGTGTCTATCTGTGGCATCGTATAGCTCCCAAGCGGATGAACCGGTTTTGATTTAGTTTTTTTTTTGTTTGAAAGGTGAATAATCGGGAGTATTCTTAGCTATGTCTGATAAAAATTAGTCCAAGATGGCCGCCGCCACAAAATGGCGGATCACAAATGAAAGGGTTGTCGTTTAAGTCGTCACTGAAACATGAGGTCAAATTTTTCGCTGACTTCTTAACCTTTTGAACGCACGCGCGTGCCATCCACACAAAATTTGTGTCGCTTGGCGTAGGTACTGGGCACGCGCTTGTGGCGGTGGCGGAATGTGTCATTAATATGAATGGTACTCAAAAGGTTAAAATTGGGTATAGTAAATCTCTTTGCATATCAGTCAATTAGAAACGTGTCATTACACTTTAGTGACGATTAATTTACCGTTGGTTTTAATTGTCAAAAGTCATGGACAACGGTTATCGTGTCGTCCCATATGTGAACACTTCGATTTAAATTCACAAGCGACAAACGACGACAGATTATCGCGTAGTTTTAAGTGTCGTGACACTTAAAACTACACGTTAATCTGTCGTCAGGACATAGTGGGAACGGTCCCAAAGGCATTACTTATTCAAACGTTGACGTGTTTCAAAAACATAACAAAATTCGCGGACAAAACGTTTACAATATCTGAGATCAAAAAAACAACAAGTTTTTTTTAAGCAATTTCAATTTCTGGTCACCATTTGAAAAACAAACCTTGACACAAAAAAATAACCGTATAAATAAAATCAGCGACACGTAAAGAGTTCGGCGTAACTTGTTATTTTCTTTGACGAAAATTACGTTAAGTATTTCAAAGTAATCATAAATACTGAGGCATAAAGTTTAATCATTTATTAAAGTTTCTTCTTACGGAGGCGTAGATCAAAGGACGCGCTCCCGTTACCTTTTTTCACTGAAGTGCGATTATCGACTGGCTCGGAAAGTTGTTATTGCGGATTAGTTTATTTTGTTATTTGATGAGTAAATTAGTTTTCTTTTTTAAGTAATTTGTTTTTTTTTTTTATGTCAACAAATAAATACCTACCGTGATAAAGTATTTTACCACGTAGGATAGTCAACTGGACCTCCTGCAACACATTATTTTATTTTTATTTCTCATACTCGGAAAGTAGTCTTTGTTTGATCCGAGTAGCGGGTGGAAAGTAGCCAGTGTGAATCACAGAGCATCTATATACCTATGTGTAAATTAAAAACAATAACTAAGCGGGTCCGCCCGCGGCAGTGATGCGGTGTGTTCTATATTTAAAATTTTAAATAGAATTAATAATTTGGCGGGATACTATCTCTGTAAAGCTGTATCGAAACCTGGGGTTTTTTCCAATATCTTATTAATAATTAGTTCAAGTAGATTCTGATTAAGACGAGGCAAATACAGTGATCGAAAATCTTTTGCCAGAAATTAAAAAATACACACAACGACTTTTTTAAATGGCGAGCAGATAAGAAAATAAAACTACTACTACTGATTCCTTTCGACCCTCGTGTAACTATCTACTATTTTGGCGATTTTGTTTGCTTGTTTTTGTAAAATATATAAATACAGTTGGGTAACAAAGTTACTTAGCCTCAAAGCATTACATTACAGAATATGACACCAGTAAATATCCCCGAAGCGTAAAGCAGACGTGTTACTTATAGTCCACCCACATTTTGTTGCCAGTTGTGTTTCAGTTCCATGTATTGTATATCGGGCTGGTGTCCGCAACTCCATGTCAAAGCGCGTATTTGCGTACGGACGGACTTAGTCCACATAAACGACTTCGCTCCCACCCAACAAAAAGAATACAATTCAAATGTGGGCTCTATGTATTCCTCTTTAGATATACTTCACATTGGCATTGGCGGAGGTAAGCTTAAGGCGAGCTGATGTATGTTGCCAATGTAAATTTTAAGTTACTAATAAATACTTAGAGCTCATTTTTAATTCTATTTTTTTGGCGGGTCCGAGCGGAGTCGTGTAACTGGGCTAAGACCTTAAGTCCTGTGTAAAAGGGAGCAAACTTAATGCCATTAACCAGGCATATACCTGGACTACGTGGCTACTGCTTAAAAAATCTTAAACTTACAAAGGCATTAGGTCCTTCTTGCTATACTAAATAGCACAATAGTGTAGCGTACTCTGAAAGCAACTTAAACGTTCCGACGTAAACACCAATTTCACACTCTATAAAAGCGAAACGCTTTCATATATTTTATAAAGCATAAATTGAGTTGTTTTTCGTGTAATGGTCAATAAAAGTTGTCAGCTCAGGTGGCCGCGGCATTACGGTATGAACGATAAATCAAAGGACTGGTTGCGGTAACCACCTTAACAAAAACCATTAGGGTATCTTTGCCCTCCAATTTTCTTGAACAAAGATGGCGACGAACGAATTCCCTCGGGTCTTCTTAATTTGGGCATGGTATCCCAAATGCTGTACACCTTCAGAATTAGCTCTTAATTAAATTTCCTTATAATTTAGGACAAGAGTTTCTTAATGCAGATTTTAATTTGCTTCTGTGTGTATTTTCAGCTTTACATTTTCGAAATGTTTGTGTACGATTCTTACTGTTAAGGTCGAGTGAAAAGCACCATTTAAGTTAATGGTCTGTTTTTTAAATATTATTCCATGTCAGTCATAGTTAATTTAATTTTAAACTAGATTTGAGTTGAGATTGATGAAATCTGCCAGTTTTAAATTACTTGGTCTAGAATAAATTGAATGAATATTACATTTAATGATGGCCTCGTTGGTCTAGTGGTCGCAAGAGAGACTGCTGAGGATGAGGTCCTGAGTTCGATTCCCGGGTCAGGCAAAGTGTCGTATGGGTTTTCCATCAGAAACTTCTCAGTAGCAGGCACGGAGTCTGGCTTTGCGCTCGGTTGATGGCAATAGGCTGACCCCCTATTGCATGGGACTTAAACATAATTGGCGAAATGTAGCTGTACTATTAGGTACGCTGTCCATCCCTTCGGGGATTACATTAGTGATGTTATGTTCACATTATATTTATTGCCGTTGCTGTATTTAAAATAAGTAGTGTAGTACGAAGCCGAGAAAACAATTATAATTAAGCTCACTAAAAGTACAAAAACTCAGTGACATTATCCGAAACACGTTCCATTTCGAATATTCTAGACAAACAATTAGAAATTATAGTTTAGGTACAGTGTAGTACTAAAGGGTGTAAAACACCTCTTAACGATGCTGAAAGGCATAAGAACAAGTTGCTTTGTTCTACACCATACCTGATAACCTTCTAGTTACGGAGATGTTGGGGGTCAAAGTTACAACTTTTTGACAAGTTTTTTGTTGTAATATGTTTATTATTAAACACACCTGCCACCCCCGTACTGTTCAATCCATCCTGCAATATAATGTTTTGAGTTTGACACATTGAGTCTTACCACAGAAAATGATATTTCACCCCAAAAAAAAGTCATTTCCAAGCAATTTTTTTTGCTTAAAGTTACTTAGTTTGATGTACAGAATGCTTGGTTGACGGCTTCGTGATGAGGTTGTTTACACCCTGTATAATCGCTTGCCAAGGGTCTCCATCAAACTTACACGAAATACCATCCATCCTTCGATGTTTATACCTCGTAACCGGTTGGTTAGTTTTGTGGTGAACCCCTGATAAAATTCTGTGATAAATGCCCATAGCGTCCAAATTCCCTGAAATTGATGGTAACAATAATGGAATTACCAGCTATCGGTATTTGGTGGAGGCGACGGTATTTTGGTGGAGCCGGGTCGCCGATTGCGATATCTTAATACTTGTGGGAATCGTGTTTGGTACGGATAGGCTGAAATTGTTTCGTGTTTACCTGAGCTGGGTAGGAACGTGATTATTGGGTTTTGGGTTGATATAAAATCGATGTTATATTTCTTGGTATACTTTGGTATATTTAGGTCATGAAAATTGTATTAACACATTTTTTTACGTATTCATTTACATTCTTAAATATTTCCTAATATAAAACAATGTAAAGAACATTTGAAAATATAAAAAATAGTAGCCCACCAGCGCTGAGAACAGGTTCTGAGCAAAAAATAAATTAGTTAGTTGGTTAGGGTTCTTGAGAGAAAATCCTCCGAACAATATGTGCCTCGTCTAGAAGCACTGCTTTCTGAATCAAGTCCTAGATCCATCTGCAAAGCGTCCTAAGATCTTGGTCGAAGCTATTGGCTATTAAGCCATTGGCCGACACAACTATCACACTTTAACACATAATTATTAAAATTTTCGTTCATGGTGATTTTTAAGTCAGGTCAGTCATCATCTCCCTAACATTTTTTCAACCAGGTTGAGGTTGGCTTCTAGCCAAAGCGCAATCTGAATACTATATGGTATTTTACATGGGGCGACTGCCGGTCGGACCTCAACAACCCAGTTAGTATTGGGTAGTAGAAAATCCCTTGGTAAGACTAAAAGTAGTCATACTGTTGGCCCACTGACTACCTGTAACGACTGTCAAAGATCTAAAAATGGCAGTCGGAACCAACGGCTTAACGTGATTTCCGAGGCACGGAGGAAACTCGGTATGTGATGCTAAGTGGTCACCCATGGGCTGCGGGACTGTTCGAAAGAGATACCAGTAAAAGTCTGACACTCCCTCCCGCTCCATCCAGAGTGAGAGAAGTCATTTGACGATTTCCCATTCGGAAAAAAAAAATGGTGGTCTCGATGTCTGCAGGCCGTCCCCATAGTAAAATACCGTATGACATAATACTATGACCCATCCACAGACCAACCTAGGCAAACGCGGCTTAATTTGACGATTGATCCGGGCGGCTATTATTATGTAGCGACGAGCTCTTCTTCAATCCAGGTTGGTGTAGAAAATAAATGAAAATTCGATACGTTGACATTATTCATAAAAACGTTAAAATCTTTTTGCTGTAAAAAAACGCAAAGATATCACCTTTTCAGGCTATAAATAAATCTTTGATGCGAAACACCCTCTGCGCGCCGGCAAAGGTGTTATTTTTACGCAACGGTCGTACAGAGAATCTCGCTTAGGTTCTAACTTTAGCCTGTATATAGCTACTGAACATAAATAACTTTGAACGTTATAAGAGCAACCTGAATATGTAGAACCTTAAAACTCAATATTTTTTGTAGGAAAATGAACCAACGATTTTTATGGTAAAATTAAAGGAACATTGCAATTCAGACGGTGAGGTTAGATGTAACGAAGGAAACTGTTTGAATAAAAAGCAGTTTCATAAGCAATATTTAATATTTCTAATTCGCGGTTATATCAAAAGCGCACGAACGTAAAATTTTTCTTCTTTTGACAGCTCCCAAACATTAGAGCGGGGACACAAGTTTCGACTCCCACCATAGTGCTGCACCAATCACATCGTTTGACCGTTTTTTGGTAATAGTTTAAGCGTGACAATTTTTAGGGTTCTGTACCCAAAGATAACCATCATCATCTGCCTAGCCTTTTCCCAACTATGTTGGGGTCGGCTTCCAGTCTAATCAGATGCAGCTGAATACCAGTATTTTATATGGAGCAACTGCCTATCTGACCTCCACAACCAGGTTAATACTGGGTAATACGATACCACTTGGTAAGACTTGTTGTCAGACTTTTTGGGCCACTCTACCTATAACGACTGTCGAAGATGGGCAAATGACAGCCGGGACCAACAGCTTAACGTGCTTTCCGAGGCACGGAGGAAACTCGGTATATAAGGGTCACCCATCCACAGATTAACCTAGATAAGCACGGGTTAACTACATGGTACGGATCCCTTCAATATGCGAATCCAACTCGCACTTAGCGGATTTGTTTTTCAACAGAAAAAGTTATAAACAAGTAATATTGTATAGTATTAGTACACATGCTACGTCGGCTCTTCATTCATTCATCATTTGCCTCAATAAAAGATAGACGGGAACCAGAAAATTAATCGTAGTTCCTCAAACGTCTGTTTCGTCGGAATTCGGGAGCTAGTCCCGAATTCCGACGAAACACAATTAATGGTTGAACTCAGTCCTGTCGAGTTTTAACGAATTAGTTTCTGTTTTGATAATCGCTTGACCTGTCAATTTTCTCGCAGCTATTTGGAAACTAATCCTAACTGATGCTGGGATACTGAACAAACTTGAATATACTCTAGGAACTTTTACTGCGTGGTGAAAATCAGACGGAACCAAGGCCGTGATCTTTTATAACATAACATAATTATAGTCTGAATAGATGTATATATGTATAATGAGTATGTATTCACATACAAAAAAGTATATATGTAGTATATCAACTATCTGGTGTCCACGACACAAGCCTTGCTTAGTGTGACTGGTCATCTCTTAGTTGCCATGGCTAATTTAAATAAATTATTTTGTTTTTACTATGGACACTTTTAGCATGCACATCTTGCTACATTGTTCTCACAACCATCTCGGCATGAATGATGTAACCAAGATTTTGTAACAATAATTTGATTTAAAACAGTGTCAGTCAGAAATATGGCTGATAGCAAAGTCTTTTTTATCTTACACTTACGAATAAAATGTGGGGTCACCATGAAATCTCTGCAAATTGTTTTTGAAATCCAGGGGACGTCGCCTTTTGAACGTACCTATATTCAATTAAATTATCACTGTTTCACTGGATTAAGTTCCAAGCGGGGCTGCGGGACTGTTCGAAAGAGATACCGTGACCCCGGAACATAAAAGGCGAGAAAGGAACATGGATGGGTTTTAGTCAGTAAAAGTCTGATACTCCCTCCCGCTCCGTCAGTAATTTAATGATTTCCCATGTGCAAAAAAAGTGGTATCGCATTAACTAGGAAGGTATTAATTGGGTTGTGGAGGTCAGATAGGCAGTCACCCTATGTAAAATATTCCTATTCAGCTGCATCAGGTTAGACTGGAAGCCAACCCCAACAAGGTTGGAGAAAGGCTATCATATGATTATGACACTGTATTAAGTTCCAGTCAGACATGAAGGACATAGTAATAAAAATGTTATTTCTTAGCTACCAAGAAAGTTACTACTTGTAAGGTTTTAAGCTTGTAGAGAGGTTTTATTTGATTTTTGGTCGCTCCATAAAAAAAATGATGGAGTAATAAACTTAGTGCGACAAATACACGACGACGACTTATAACGATTTTTGTCGCAGAGTTGCTGACTTGCCGCAAATTGGCTGACTTATTAGATTTGTGATACCATATAGTCTTTTCAAGTTCATATTATGTTTTTAATTGATAACAATACATCGAATTAAAGAAAACAACCTAAATAGCTAATAAAAAATTTAAAAAAACACATTTTAGTTCAGGCATTGCGCAATCACATACAGTTCACCCATAGCAGCTACGTAATGTGTGTTAACGTGTGTGTGTGTATGTGTGTGTGTGTGTGTGTGTGTGTGGTACCTGTATCTTAGCAGGTAAATAAGTGACTTCACAATGACAATAAGTAGTTACTTTCATAAGAAACGTAATAAAATGGTAGTTTTTGTAGTACAAACTGAACTTTAACTGCAGTTACTAACACATTTTATTATGGATTATGTCTGAAATAAATGAATAATAAAGGTTAATCAAAAACGCAATGAAGATCACTCAGTCTGCATATTGCAAAATTGGCATAAAAAAGAAATAAATAAAAATGTCGCTTAACGCACAGCGCTGTTTAGTACCACACCAAGCAATGACGCTTGTGTCGTGGTAACCAGATAGTTCAATCTGGTTGATCTCCTTTGTTCTGGGCATGCATGGAAACTAAAGCGTGGACTCAGTAGAGGTGCGGTCTAGTGTATTTATTTAAAGCACTAGCTGACCCGCGCAACTTTGTCTACGTCACATAAGAAAGAAAAACGAAAAGAAAAAAAAACCCCTTTTTTGCAACATTTTTCAATCCTGCTCCGCTCCTAATGGTTGTACCGTGATATTATATAGCCTAAAGCCTTCCTCGATAAATGTACTATCCAACACAAAAAGATTTTTTCAATTTGGACTTAGACCTTTGAGATTAGCGCGTTCAACCAAACAAACAAACAAACTCTTCTGCTATATAATATTAGTATAGATAGTGTAGACTAACCAAAGGACTAAAATCGAATGTGCATCGTTTAATAGATTGATTTACATACATACATGATTATATAATAGCTATAGTTACTAGATAAACTTCTCACTTCCAAAGTTTATTTATTTATTTATTCATTAACACCTACATTTGTTAACAGGTAAAACCCAAGCTAACAAAAAGTAGTCATCATAGCTAATTAATTGTGCAGTCCCAACTAACGAGTCTGGGTAGCCACGAATCACTGGCGCAAACTTCATTAAGTTTGTACGAGTCATTTAAAACACTGACAGCTAGTTTATATTTTCGCTACAAACCAAATCTGGAACACATAATTAACGATTCATGAATCAATTAAAAAGGTCGCTCTCAACCGACGACAAAGGACACGAAGTACCTAAACAATTCCATTGTTGAGTTGCTAAAATAAATAGAGAACAGGCAAGTTTGTACCAAAAAGATATTATGGCCGCTAAAAGATCAATGGAGATATTGTGGGATATTGAATTTTCCCTTGAAAGCGAACCAACAATGGTTTTGACATGGGTCTGAATGGGCATTGCTTAAGAGTGGTTTCGGGTGCTCTATAACTTTCCATTCTTGATTGGGTTTTTCATAAACATAACATCACGCCTGAAATTCCCGAAGAGTAGTAAGGCAGAAGCGTACCTAATAGTACATAAAAAATAAATATAAATAAATATCGCTAGACATTAACACACAGCGCCACCTAGTACCACACTAAGCAAAGCTTGTGTCGTGCACACTAGATAGTTGATATACTACATATATACTTTTTTGTTTGTAAATACATACTTATTATACATATAAACATCCATGACTCGGAAACAAATGTCCATGCTCATCACACAAACATTTGCTCCTACTGGGATTCGAACCCAGGACCCTAAGAACGTAAGGCAGCGTCACTACCACTACGCCAATCGGGTCGTCAAGTCAAGTACAGTACATTTAGCAAGTTATGTCTAAGTCCCTTGTATGAGGGCCTGAGCCTATTGCCATCAATCGGGCACAAACCCTCTGTGGCTGCTCCTAAGAAACTCCTGATGGAAAAACCCAATAACACTTTGGTCGCCCTGGGAATCGAGCCCATGTTCCTTGTGCTCAGCTGTCACGCTTGCGACCACAATACTTACGGAGCTGTCTTTCATAAAATTATAGTAGTATACCTTCTACAGTCGATCCACGAAGTTTAATAATGATAAATAATAATTATTATAATATCGCTGGACATTAACACACAGCACCACCTAGTGTCTCACTAAGCAAAGCTTGTGTCGTGGACGGGTTCCATCTATCTGGCAGAATCTTGTTGCTCCAAAATTCATTTAGCATAACACACTTGGCATAATTTTCTTTAAACGAATATATTAAAGGCATATTTTTTTTAAATATACTTATTGTTTGGGTGAATGTGTGTATGACCGAATTTCGAATGGCGTACTTTTAGATGGCAGTTTTTTATTTGGCATAATTACCTTTGGCATTTCAAATTTCGCATAATTTCGTTTAGAATAATGTTTATTTAGAACGACGATTATTTGATATAATTTCACTTGGCATACTATGAAGATTGCAGAATTTCATTTGGAATAATTTTATTTGGCAGTATTGCCATTTTTTAATGCCACAAAATAGCATTTTAACCTTAATTTAAAATTAAAATATTATCTTAAAAAGTCAATATGTTGTGCTAGAAAATTTAGTGACAGAAACGAATCGCTCCAAAACCGACTCCACGTAGTCTTGTCTACCCTACCCCTAGAGTGTAATTTAAAATCGCGTAGGCGCGGAGGGGCGAGGCGGGCCGCGAGCTGAGGAGCAGGTGGTTTTAACACTCGCCGCCGCGGCTGAGGCTGGCCGGCTTAGCCGGCCAGCAAGCCGAAGCTGCGGTGGTAAGCGTTGAAACACATCTGCGACGAGAAGCTCGCGTGGGACCGCCGGGGCCCCGCAGCGCCGGAGCCGTGACAGAAACCATGCCTGCTGCATGTTGCATTCTCGTTTGCTGCATGCTTGCTGCATGCTTGCTGCATGCTTACTGCATGCTTACTGCATGCTTGCTGCATGCTTGCTGCATGCTTACTGCATGCTTACTGCATGCTTACTGCATGCTCATTGCATGCTCATTGCATGCATGGTATATGCGGGTTTGCAGGCTTGCTGCATGCTTGCTGTATGCTTACTGCATGCATGGTGTATGCAGGTTTGCATGTTTGCTGCATGCTTGCTGCATGCATGGTGTATGTTTGTTTGCATGTCTGCCTGCTTTATTCCACCTTTGTTTGATTTAAACACTTTTAAATAACTTTGTTCAGAATTTTCCATAATTAATATACTTTATCTTTGTTTTGATCAACACAATAAACATTATGATAACTAATAATAACTACCCCCCACTACAGCAAAAGTAAAAATTAATTGAAAAACGCCTGATCAGAAATATGCAGCAATAAACATTATCGTAGTATTTTTGCGGCGAAAAAAAAAATGTTCAATAAATTTTTATAATTATTACGGTAAGAAATATAAAATTAAACTAACTATGAATTTTCTGTACCTATTGAAAATAGTCTTTCCATAATTATGCATAAGAAGTGTATGCGAAAAGATGATTCAAACTATAAACTTCCTGAGATGTGAAAGGTCTGCCATTCAATGACTATTGATATGAAATTTATGCCAATAGATGATTCTAACCCTAAACTTTCTGCGATAGGATGGTTCAACGTTTAATGTTTATGCATATGAAATTTATGCAAAAGGGTCGTTCCGTAGTTTCGTGCAAAAACGATTTCCAGACTAATTTACTCATGGTTTTCATTTCTTTTTTTTTTTTTTTAACCAGAATGGGTAAAGACATAGTTACTTTAAAAGGAGTATCGATAATATTAGGTTTTGATTTGTTATTTTATTTAATAAACTAATAAAACTGCGTCTAAATTCATTCCTCTCTGTTTCCAACTAGGGACCTCGGCGTTTGTTTTCATGTTTATTTGTCTACAGTCGAATTGATAGCTTTAATTAATACGGTTTGTAAGAACCAAACCCCTGACCTATTCTTTAAGTATTTTAAATATACCAATAACTTAGTAATAGTAGAAAAAAAGCTATTTTTCTAATTGTCACAAAAAAAACATCATCGCCATCCGTACTCGGAAACTTAGTAATTTTGTAGTGGTTTATTCGGTTCCTAATATAGTGCAGGTCACAACGTGTTTCTACTGGTTGGTCAGCCGCGGCAAACAGAGCAAAGTGGACGTACGCCTATCGCTGTCATAATTATTTGAAATCTTCGTATTAGGTACTGTAGTAAACAAATTATTATAAATACTAAATATGTTTGGCTTTCAAATTGATTTTGATCCTATTTTATTACTGAGTGGCTAATGTATTCGGTAACGAAATAATTAAACAAAATGTTAGAATTTTTCATTCATCTCCACTTCATCACCTTCCGTCCCCTCCAGTTTTCCTGAACATATATATCAGAAAAAGAAAACAAAGACAAACTGGAAGGTAATGAAAAGTGAAAGGATTGTAATGAACTACGGCGCGATGGTAATGATGTGAAAACTTAAAAATACTTAATTCGTCACTATCATCTGATCCATCATCTTAATATATATAAATCTCGTGTCACAATGTTTGTCCTCAATGGACTCCTAAACCACTTAACCGATTATAATAAAATTCGCACACCATGTGCAGTTCGATCCAACTTGAGAGATAGGATAGCTAACATTTCAATTTATGAGACGCAGACGAAGTTGCGCCGGTCAGCTAGTATTTATATATATATTATGAAATATAATATAATATAATATAATGACGGTGATTATTGAAATTAGCTGTTTTATTTAGCTGTTTTAAATTACCGTCTTTTACGGTTCATTAACATCCTAACCCGACTTACATCATTACCATCGCGCCGTAGTTCATTACAATCCTTTCACTTTTCATTACCTTCCAGTTGTTAAATTTCAATTGTCATTTTCTCCGTGAATAAACAAGATAATAACGTGCCTTCCACTTTAAATTAATCTGGTGACAATTTGTGACTCGTGTATATAAAAGAAAAACCTAAAATGTAATATTTATTTTTATTCTTTGGAACGGTTCTATTTGCACGAAACGACGGAATGAACCAAAACGATGATACTGATCTCCAACTATCTGCGACAAGATGGTTCGACTTTTAATTTTTATGCATATGAAATTTATGCCTTTAGATGATTCTGACTTATTAAATTATGAGTTTGAATGTATGATAAATGCGTGTCTGCCAAACGATTTTCTGTGAAATGAAGTTTATGCTATCCGCTGTTATGCAAAGTAATAATATGGCATAAAAAGTTCTGCTATAAAGGGTGGACCCGTCGTGGACACTAGACAGTTGATATACTACATATATACTTTTTTGTTTGTAAATACATACTTATTATACATATAAACATCCATAACTCGGAAACAAATGTCCATACTCATCACAGAAAAATTTGCTCCTACTGGGATTCGAACCCAGGACCCTAAGAACGTAAGGCAGCCTCGCTACCACTACGCCATTCGGGTCGTCGAGTTTAATTATAGGATTTCCATCCGGATAGAATGTGAATCCCCACCGACCTATTTCGCTTTTCCCTTATTGCAAGCTTTTACCATTGGTATCGCATAGTATCATAAATATAAAAAAACAGCTTTAAAAACGTTACGTTACGTTAAGAACACGTATAAATTCTGTTTTACTTTTGTTTCAGATGCTCGATCGTAATGAGATGAACGTGAATTGGTAAGTAGGTCAAACTTTTAAGACGGGTCACTAAATAATGCAGAGGATGAGTAGCTGCCCTTGAATATGAGATGAATGTATATAGTGGCTTATACCTTCAGTGGTTTATACTTGGAACCCCATCTTTACTGACAACTACCTAAAACATCACTCACTCTATGGGGAGGACATTAAAAGCCCTACGGTTTTGGGGTGCATCGATACTTTGCTGACTATACACCACTTGATAACTTTTAACACCAAGTGAGCTTTTCTAATTTATATCTAGAAAACTATGTCGTCAGAAACGCTAGTGGGAAGAGTACAATTTAATAAAACATTGTTTTAAGAGGCCTGCGGAGCATGCGAATTTCATACAAACGTAATACCAAAATAATTTGTATATTAAACATATTCATAAGGTAGTGTGTATTTATTTTGATTGGATTACAGAATATATAGATTCCAAAATACATATTTTGAATGTACACCGATTTAAACAAGAGTTATATATAGATATTTGTTTGGCAACATAGATATTCTATAATACAATCGAAATATATAGACACTACCTTAAGGATATGTTTGATTTTCATATTATTCTGGTATTACGTTTGTATGAAAAACGCATGCTTCGCCGAAGCTTTCACTGAGGTCCTGATATTTCGACTCTGTTCCAAGCGCCATGTTCGCTTGTTATCGGGCCAAGAATAGTTGACAATCACAGAAGTTATCTTGGCAGAGTAAGTTCATTTCTAATAAATGAACCCAATTAATAATTATAAGAGTAAAAATTTAAATTTGTATCCATGCCATTATAAAACGGTCTCTAAGATAATTGAAAGTGTCAACAAAGCGCTGAAACTATGTAGACCCAACACTTCGACATCTACTTGACTCCACAGCTGTTAATTAAAAATCAACAAAACTCAAATGAAATTGTTTTAAAAACGTTCACATTTTGAGTTTTAAAGTGTCGAAGCTTTTTCAGTGGTTATTAAATATTCCTCAAAATCTAGGTCAACAGCAACCAAGGATTACCTTTGGAAAGCATCCCCTACAACAGTAATCCAGGTAAACCTGTCTTGTGGCTGCGGGACTGTTTGAAAAAGATACAGTGGCCCCGGAACGTAAAGAGCGAGGAAGGAACATGGATGAGTTTTAGTCAGTAAAAGTGTGACACTCCCTCCCGCTCCGTCCAGAGTGGGTGAAGTCATTTGATGATTTCCCATCTGGAAAAAAAAATAAAAAATAGAGGTTAACCTGTCTTATTCACCGACCGCACTTTGACTTTACTCTGCTCAGTAACGTAAAGGTCACATTTAAACGACTTAGTTATTAATAAAGCTTGGTCACGATTTCTTATCGAATTCAAAGACCAAAGATTCAGACCTACTACTTAGGAATTACAATCCTACTTATAACAAACGCGTAAGTTTTGGAGGACGGAAGGATGTTTGTATCTCTTTCACGCAAAAACTACTAGACGGATTTGGATTAAATTATAAGCGCTTATTTTACTTAAAGTAAAGACAAAGTGCGTTCTGTGAGTCTTGGCGTAAGTGTTCCCGGGAATTTCCACGTGGGACATTACAGCTGACAAAGATTCCTCATAATACGCGCCAATTACAGTGAACTTTCCAAACATTACCAACTTTTCATAATACGGTGTTGGTCACTTTGGTGGTAATGGAAAAGTGATTGTCGATTTTAGTTATTTTCAACTATGTTTTCTTTCAATTTATAATCAAACAAACCATAACATCACGCCTTACATTAGAATCCACGCAGTTTTCTTGGTTTTCAACCGACTTCCAAAAAGGACGTTTTCAATTTGACTGTTTTCTTTTTAGTGTTTGTTCCCTCAGAACTTTTTTTTTTTTTTTTTTTTTTTTTTTAAGGATGGGAAATCATCAAATGACCCCCCCCACTCTGGGCGGAGCGGGAGGGAGTGTCAGACTCTTACTGACTAAAAACCATCCATGTTCCTTCCTCGCCTTTTACGTTCCGGGGCCGCGGTATCTCTTTCGAACAGGCCCGCAACCCCGGCAGGCTTCGGCCCTTGTGGGCCCCTCTCTTTTTGCTGACACTCTTTGAGGCGCGCGTGGAACACGAACGCGCCGTCGACACGGCCTGTCGTCGTCGTTAGACGGCCGGACGGCTAGCTAGCCCATAGCCAGCCGTCCACAGGCCCGCATCTACGGTGGCCGGTAGCCACCACGTGGCCCCCGACGCCCGTTGCGTCTCCCGCGGCGGCCGGGAAGAGAGGATCTCTCCCTCTCTCGTTCCGCCACCTCCTTCGCTAGCATCACTGCTTCGCAGAAGGAGGCGACGGCTTCCCATTCCGTCTCGCTCCGGACCATGGATTGAACCAGGGCCGGACGCGAGAGGTCGCCGCCGCCGATCGCCGCCACGAGGACACGGCGGAGCTCCGCCCACGCAGGGCAGACTTCCACCGTGTGCTCCACCGTGTCCTCCGGTCGATCCTCGCAGTGGAGACACCCGGGCGATTCCTCCCGCCCGATTCGGTGCAGGTACCTCCCGAAACATCCGTGTCCGGTGAGGACCTGCGTCAGGCGGAAGGTGAGGACGCCGTGGCGCCTCTCCAGCCACTCCTCAAAGAGGGGACTTACCGCCACTATCGTGGCGTGCCCTGCACGGGGTTGCGACAGTCGCTCTCTCCATGTCGCCATGAGATCGCGCCGGAGGTCAGTCCGCTGAGCGGCAATTTGCCGCGGCAGCGGAGTTTCCCCCCGGCGTAGTACCTCCGCGCGCCACTCATGCAGGCGCGCGAGGACTATCGCCTCCAGATCCCACGGCGGCAATCCGGCAAGCAGGCCCGCCGCCTCGCGAGAGATCGTGCGGTACCCACGGACCATCTTTACGGCCACCACTTTTTGGGGCGCGTCCAATTGGTGAGCGGCTCGCCGCTTCAACGAACGCGCCCACACTGGGGCCCCGTAGAGGGCCATGGACCGCACGACTCCCGCGTAGAGCCTGCGGCAGGAGGCGTTCGGCCCCCCAAGGTTGGGCAGGAGCCGCCTGAAGGCAGCCCCTGTCCGTTCCAGCCTGGGGGCCAAACGTCGGAAATGCTCCACGAAGTTCCACCGGCTGTCGAGGACGAGTCCTAGGTACTTCAACGTCGACTCGACGCCGATGGATACCCCTCCTACCGTCAGTGTGGATCCCGACGGTGGCGCATTCCGAGGCCCATGAAAGCACATGGCCTCAGACTTGTGCAGCGCCACCTCGAGACCCAGTTGCCGGATCCTCTCTACGACTATCGCAACCCCGCGTGTCATATTGTCGGCCGCCGCCTCGTGCGACCTCCCATGTGCCAGCACCAGGGTGTCGTCTGCGTAGCAGACGACGCTGACACCGCTGGGGAGGTCCGCACGCAGCACCCAGTCGTAACCGATGTTCCACAGGGGCGGTCCCAGAACCGATCCCTGTGGGACACCGCACGACATCTCTCGCCGGTTCCAGTCTCCGCAGCGACTGGGGTAGATGACGGCCCTGTCCGTCAAATAGTCCCCGACCACACGACGGAGGTAGGTCGGCACCCGGTGATACCGGAGTGCCTCCATGATGCAGCTCCAGGGCAGGGAGTTGAAGGCGTTGGCGATGTCGAGAGACACCGCCAAAACAACCCCGCCCCGGGATATCGCATCCCCCGTCGTGAGGGCTCTCACGCGCATGATGGCGTCCACTGTAGAGCGCCCCTTGCGGAAACCAAACTGGTTCTCCGCAAGATTCGGCCTCATCCCCTCAAGGTGCTCGGCGAGGCGGTTTGCAATGACTCTCTCAAAGAGCTTGCCCACCTCGTCGAGCAACACAATGGGCCGAAATGCGGACGGAGAGTCCGCAGGGCGCCCCGGCTTCTGGATGAGGACCAGTTTTCCCGTCTTCCAACGAAGCGGGAACTGGCCTCTCTCCAAACATGCGCTTAAGAACCCCTTCAGTCGGGGCCCGAGAGCCTCCGCATCCGAGGCCAGGACCCAGGCTTTGCCAGGCAAGCCATCGGGTCCCGGGGCGGTATTTTTGGCCTTGAGCCTACCTACCGCCACGGATCTCTGTCGAGAGTCTCCAGCATCTCCGAGCGGGCCAGTTCCCTGGCCCGCAGGACAGCCTCCCGGAGGGCGGTCTTCGCCGCTCTGTATCCCTCGTACAGCTCCGCCTCAATGGCTTCCGCATCCGGCGGGCGGATGCGGAGCCTGCGATGCCTGGCGTACAGGCGCCGCGCTTCGACACACGCCTCCCTCAGGGACGTTATTTCGCGCGACCACCAGTACACCTGACGTCGGGCGCTACCTGGCCGGACTCGGGGCATTGCCACGTCACATATGTCGGACATGGCCCCCTGGAACCACTCTGCCTCAGTGTTAACGTCGGCAGGCCTGTCCGGTGATGTCACCCAGGCCTGCACGATCGAGGCTTCCAGGAGGAGCTCCCGGTCCAGCTGCTTCAGCGCCCAACGCGGACCACTCGGGGCCTGTTGGACCGGCGCGCTCGAGGACTGGGTGGAGACTTCAAACCGGATGTACCGGTGGTAACTTTTTTTACCTCACGATCTCTTATGCTTACATAAGATTTACCTATTAAAATCTATTAAAATATCGATCGCTAATCGTTTCCTCGTCCGCAGTGGGACGGATATCTAAATAGAATCGAGGATGAGTTCTCGATTTCTTTTTACGAAAGAACTTACCCTTAACAGTTCTAAATTAATTGATTCAGGTATTCATCAAATTAAATGCAAAAAAACATCTCTTAACAATTACACGCCGCATTAAACAAAACTGAACTAAACCGCGAACAAATCATAAAATAATTGTACACTAAGGACCAAATAAACAATCCAACCTGAGGAACGCACCGACATAAATTCCCTCGCATATTGAACACCAAACTTCTGAGATATTCAAACGAGCCTATCAAAATAAATAAGTCCGAAATAAGAAAGCCCTACAAATCGACGTGAATGTGATAGGAATGTATGAGATACCGACCGGAGATTATTTATCGGGCCTCAAGTGTACTGTGATTTACTGGACGGGATTCCTTTTAGTCGTGACAGTTTATCTGGTGTCTTATTGTATGACGAGGGCAGTGTTGTGAACACTATAAGTATTCACTTATTAGGTCTATAATATTTTTTAAAAAACGAGTATGTGAAGGAGTATTTGCCTTTTTTTGGGATGGGAAATCATCAAATGAATTCTCCCACTCTGGGCAGAGCGGGAGGGAGTATCAGACTCTTACTGACTAAACCCATCCATGTTCCTTCTTAGCCCTTTATATTCTGGGGCCGCGGTATCTGTTTCGAACAGGCCCGCAACCCCGGCAGGAAGGAGGATATGCCTGGAAAGGGAAGATGACGAGTCAAAGAACAGTATGGCATAATTAGATATACTATGATTTTTCAAATCTGCACTATTTCAAACAAAATAAGTATCATCAGTAGATTTTCGTTATGTATTTTTTATTTTGTAGCTCCTTCTAAATTCAAAATCATTCTTTATTTCCCTACGAACACAAAAAGTTCGTAGCAGGCTACGGTCGTGTCTACGCCGTAGCACGTAGCCACATTGCGTGAAAGAACTCAACATTTCATTTGAAGTATCCGATTTCCACTTCATGGTATACAAAAGCTTTCCGAAGCGAGAGAGTAACATTCAATCTTTTGAAAACGCTCAGCTGTAAGCACTTTATAAGTACTTTCACACTTTTCATAATAAAAATACTTGAAGCATTTTTGTCAAAAAATACGATACGATAGTTATTGCTACTTCTTTTTAATTTAGCTTTAGCCTTCTGGCTTTTTCAATATTATAGCTCGACCTTTACTAAGCACCTTGGAAATAATGTCTAACAAAAGATTTACCATCATTTGTTCTTTAGAATGAGAGCATCGATCAAGCATGTAAGCAAAAGCTTATTTTTTGTTGCCGACTTAAAATAGAAAATTACCTTAAGAAGGCAAATATTTTATTCATGACAAGAACACTCACGATGAGACGCGCACCGTCGCGACTCAATCGAGTACTTACTTGCTCTTATTTATTTAGCAGCATAAGTCAATCAATTTTGTTTATTCAAAGTTTGTGCTGGAAGGAACTTAATGCTTTATTCAAAATTGACTGCACATTTCTTACATAAATGAAAGCAACAGCTTGTGAAAGCTATAAACTATGCTGGTTTTTGTATTGATAATACAGGGTGTAAACCAACTCATCACAAAGCCGTTAACCAAGCATTCTGTTCATCAAACGTAAAAATTATTGCTGGGAAACAACTATTTTTTTTGAGGTCATAAATCATGTTTTGTGATAGAACTCAATGTAACGCACTTAAATCATTGTGCTGATACTGCTGATGGATTGAATAGTACGGGGGTCGTGGAGGTGTTAAAAGTCAAAATCTTACAAAAAAATTCTTGTCAAAAAGTTGTATTAACCCCCCATATCTCCGTAACTAAAACCAAAGGTTCCCAGGTATGGTGTAGAACAATAAAATGATCGCAATGATAGGGAAAACAAATGTCTTTCGGCTTCGTGAAGAGGTGTTATATACCATACTTTAATCTTGGAAATACCAATTTTTTGTTTTCTGTTAACGTTCTTGTGAATGTCGTAAAATTTAACATGAAAACTATGGGCAGAAGTAAACCGGGCCGCTTACAATCGACAAACAGCACAGTCGTCTAACAACTTACTCGTAAAGGAAACTGATTAATGAGCAAAAATGGGTACATTAAACCGCGTAACCGGCATTAAACGTTTCTTACAAAGAGACCTAGAAGAAAAGACAAAGATAGTAAACAGGAAAGTACGAAATAGCTTAAAGCAGTTAATTATAATTATATTTAAGGCCAAAATTATATAATTGATAACGCCTAAACGCCCATCTCTTGGGTAACCCACGCCATTTGCTAAAGAGAAACAAATTCAAAGTTCTAAGACCACACTGAAACAACAGTGGGATATGTTTGAGGTTTACTTAGGTATTAGTGAGACCTTATCTTATTGAGTATGCGGAATATCTTAGTAAAATATTACCTACAAGTTTATAAGGTTCAAAGTAGCAAAATTATATTGCTAAGTAATAAGAAGATTTCAAAAACAATCTGTTTGACTCGGTTACTTAAGTACTAACATTAGTACAGTCTTCTTCTCAAAGATCTCGATTTCTTTAAAGCTAAGAATCACCTGCACAACACTAAAATTATTTTTTTTTAATCTGCAAGGTGCGGATGGTCATGCAGGGTAGCCACGAAAGTGGGTAGGGCATATCCACAGGAACAGAGGAGCAACACACAGACACTGATTTCGGGATGAGTCGAGTTCGTCATTTGGCTTGATTATTTCTGTTCTCTGGCGACTGAGGGTCAATTCACACCGAGCAACGACGCGACACGACGTTGCGCACATATTTCAATAGAACGACTCAAAATATAATTTTATTTACTACACGAAAAGATACACATTGCACCTCATTATGGCACCATTTGTAATAATTATATTTTAGTTCCGTTGGTTTACGCCCAAATTTCTTGAAAAATGCCCATGGTACTTTGTATCAAAAGCAGGTCAAGTAGTAAAAAGAAAATAAAATACACGAGTTTCGAATCATGATAAAAGTAGAAACGATGACAGCTGGGTTGCTCTTCAAACCTTTGGCTATAAGTATCGTGTTTAGGGATCAAAGAAAGAAAACTCTACCTTAATGGAATGTTTTTAAATGCATTTTTAAACAAACTGGGTCAAGTACTTTAATGTTTTGATGAAATACGATAAACGTATCGTATTCTAAACTGTTATTATCTTATGTCACTCTATTAATTTATTCGAAACGGTTAAAATAAAACACACATCACATATTTTTAGAAATCAAGTATTCAACTCATTACATTCACCGATATATCAATAGTTCTTGTTGGTTTCTGGATCCTGGCTTAAGAGGCCTGCGGAGCATGGGAATTTCAAACAAACTTAATACCAAAATAATTTGTAACTCAGTCATGTTCTTAAGGTAGTGTGTATTTATGTTGATTAGATTAAAGAATATATTATAGGTTCCCAAACACATATTTTGAATGTACACTGATTTAAACAAGAGTTATGATAAAAAAAAAAAAAATATCTATAGAAATTTTAAATTCCACATATCTCGTCTTTATATCGTTTTCCTTTCAAAATATTTATTTGGGAACATAGATATTCTATAATACAATCGAAATATATACACACTACCTTAAGATATGTTTGATTTTCATATTATTTTGGTATTACGTTTGTATGAAAAACGCATGCTCTGCCGGCCCCTTAAAGTATCAATATTACTTAGGACGTCTCGTCCGCGTGGTCTTGCGGTGAATCGTCTCACTACTTGTATCAAAACCGTTGATGTACATCGGCGGACCGCGCGGAGGAGCGGCGGCGCTCACCGCCTCCCCATGCGGCGCACCGGGCAAATACATTTCTTTCGCCGCCTCCACCTGACTGTGCGGACGAGTGGTGTTGTATGACAGGGGACCACCACACCCTGCCCAACTCTTCGAAGAATACGAGTGAGATAACGTGAAAAAAAACAACAGTTAACTAAATAAATAATAAATAAATAAATATCGCTGGACATTAACACACAGCGCCATCTAGTGCCACACTAAGCAAGGCTTGTGTCGTGGACACCAGATAGTTGATATACAACATATATACTTTTTGTTTGTAAATACATACTTATTATACATATAAACATCCATGACTCGGAAACAAATGTCCATGCTCATCACACAAACATTTGCTCCTACCGGGATTCGAACCCAGCACCCAATGAACGCAAGGCAGCTTCACTACCACTACGCCATTCGAGTCGTCATCAACAGGTCAACTACATCAACAGGGCCCATTCACACTTATTTCACAAACCACAATCACATACAAACCTATGTCATGAACTCGCAAAAGAACCATTTTCGCGTATAGGTATATATTTATACCTTATTATTCGAGGTTTTCTTACGATGAAGAAAAATATTTTCACGTACGACAAACAAAACGAGTCGGGGTAAAAGACGTGACGCTTTTGATGCTTTTACGTCGAGACCATGTTAGATACGAAGTGGGTAGGTAATTTTTAATGGCAGTGTATTGCTCAGGGACATGTATTGTTGCCTCGTTATTTTATGAGTGGAATTTTTTAAGGAATAAATGGGACTTGTTGCTAGGAACGTTTTAAGGGTGAATGAATCATGAGAAATGATCGCTTTAAGTTAAAAAGCAAGTACTTAAGTTTTACGTCAACGCGCAAATTAAGATGAATAAGGCCTGAATTTCTGTTAAGCTGATGTCGGCCGCAAACGGTCGGTCGGGTACGTCGGCGAGAAAAACAGTAGCAAATACGCGCCGCACGTTAGCGTCGCAGTCTGGCGCTATTCAGAACACAATGTATACTCGTACGCGTGACCGACGTTCGCGACCGACATCAGCGTAGCAGAAATTCAGGCCTAACAGAAAACACACATACTCTCAAATAAATTGGGATAAGGGCAAGACAATGATGATAATGATCAAACTGCTCTTGTCTGTCCACTTTCAATAATCTGGTTTTTTTACTGGATTCGATCAGTATACATTATTCTGAACGCAGTTTAAAGCTGTCAGTACCAATAATCAATTCATAGCAATGATGACACCAAGAGCTTCTAAACGCAATAATGCGTGTAAATCCTGATCGCATATTATTTTCATTAAAAAACATTCTAAATGAACATAACACAAAATAAATCTAGTAACTTGTTGCTCCATTCACTACCGCTTACATAAAACTGTGACGATAAAATTTAATTTTCCATAACTGCCTCAATAATGTTAATAAATATTCAGGAGTCGACACAACTTTGCGGTGCTGAATTTACTGAACCATTTATGAAAACTGCTGGAAAGCTTTGCCTGCTAATAGACTGAAAAACTTTATGAATTTATGCACAGTAGGAGTAAGCTCTAGTCCATTAAAAGGTTACTACAATCTATCTATCTATCTATACAGGCTGTAAACAACCTCATCACGAAGCAAGCATTCTGTACATCAACCTAAGTAACTTTACGCAATCATTATTGCTGGGAACGACTTTTTTTTGTTTTGTGATAGAACTCAATGAAAAGCACTTTAAACATTGATGGATAGACTGAATAGTGTAGTAGTGGTGTTTAAAGTAAAAATGTTACAGTAAAAATTTATATTAATAAAAATGCTGCAACTTTAAGGTGCAATGACGGGGAGTACAAGAACGTTTCGACTTTGTAAAGAGGTTATTTACACCTTATTAAAATTGTAAAAAAATTGTGTTCCTCTCCTTCGAAACATCTCAACCGATTTTCATGATTTTTTAAATGTATTTTGATAGCTATGACAATAAATAGTTCATACAGTATATTTCACACAATAATTTAAATTGCAGAAAAAGTATATAATATGAATCCCATAACATACTTATAATTTAATAAATAAACTGTTCTCATATTATTTAAAACTTTTATTACATTAGAAGTAAATCTTTGCCCAATTAAGTTGACATTATGGTTTGTGTGATGGGTTGGATGCTGAAATTAATCGCCTTTAAACAAAACGGCAATATAACAGCATAAATAGAGTCAATCTCGTCATTGAACAAAAGTGTTAGGTTTAATCAATGACACTGGGAATAACTTCTCATCATCAAGTATGTATGTTGTATTCTTTTTTATTACTAACACTAGTATGTAAGCTCGCAATTTTACTAACAAAATAATATGGATGTAATCTTAGGATGAATCTGAAATAAATGATTATTATTATTATTATTATTATTATTACCGTATTTAGCTATATTTTACACAGAGCCACTGCCTATTCGACCTCCACAAACCAGGTTTTACGATACCCCTTGGTAAGTCTGGCTGTCAGAATTGACACGAAGTCTGTCAAAGATCTACAAATTACAGCCGGGACTAACAGCTTAACCGAGGCTCAAGGGAAACTCGTTTTATGTAATGGGTCACCCATCCACAGACCAACCAAGCCAAACGCGGCTTAACCTAACGATTGCTGGGTGTTATTAGCTTTGTCGGCGCCTCACATATACGTGGACAACCGCGGGGAGGGCGCGTGGCTCTGGGTACCGAATCCGGCTACGCGAGCGCCGCTGCTCGCTCTACCACTCCGGGTATTTCTTTGTACAGTCTTCATAATTTGTTGTACATCGTGTTAATTGTAGTATTACACCTATTTTAATACCACTACTTTTATTACGAAGTCCCAACCGAGTCTATTCAAGCTCCTTTATCAATTCACTAGGGCACATTTTATAGAAATACCTTAGAAATCAGATCCTTGTGTACAGATCTGATTTCTAAGGTAAATCATTTCGATGAAACATGGTATTTGCATTAACTTTGCTCAACTTATGAAATTGTGTTTCAGGTAAACATGGTATTGATAACTAGGTATTATTTTGGGGTAATTACACAAGCGTCGATAGCATTATTAGCTGTATCTGTCAATGGCCACGTCAATTTACATTTCAAAACCACATGAGCATTTGATTGCATTAACCGACAGGATATTAATTGCAGAATCGAATATTCGTAATAGGAGGTGATCTGTGGTTCTTAAACATACATAGATGAACATAGGTTATGGTCAAAGGTAAGAACTCTTGTAGGTACCACAGATAATTTCAAACTTGAGATATCATAGACAAAATTACGTCGGTCAACAGTCTGCCCATCCGTTACTGTACGGGTACTGATCACTTTAGAACCAGTAGTCAGATTTACTATATTTTTTTGATTAGTTTGGCCAGTGTTCTTTGGCCAGATTTCAATACAAATTAGAATCCGTGAGCAATACCTGGGGCAATACAACACAAAACAGACGAAATATTCAAAAGATGCGGTCACAGTGATATTCACTTGTTCAATATGGATGGAAGCAAAATTCTTTTGTCGAAATATTTCCATGTTTGTGTGAACATCCATTATGATGTCAAACATAGTGACGCTGATAGACGTAAAAGTAACTTTTTAAAAGATCGATCACCAAGCGTTGGGTGACAGAATGTGATGGATACGCGCTGCCTACGTATTTCATGGTGTATGTTGATCATAACAGGTTGATTACTTGTTTTAAAATTATATAAATCTTTTAAATTTTTTGAAATTAGATTCCAATCAATGTTGTTTGCTTGGCTTATCGCTGGTGCTGCTCCACAAACATAGGGGCAAACTAAATGGACAAATTATTGTGGTAGTTGCAGAAGATTGTGAAAATATTCTTGCATACTATAAATAAATAAATAAATTCGTTGATGGTGGCGGGTGGGTCGGGTCCACCAAGATTTTGTTACAACATTTTTGATTAAAATCTATTGCCTTGGAATGTGCAACTACAAGTACTTTCTCAAATAATTATGCCTTGTGTCCGTGACTGAAGCTTCGCTTTTTTGTTTTATTGACATTAAAAAAGTGCCGTAATAGTCTAATTGAAATAAATGATTTGAGTTTTTTAGACTACCATTAATTTAGCTTCCCTAACAAATTATTATCAATACTGAAGTGATCAGTGACTTGTTTTAACAGGCGAAGCTTATAATAAGAGCATAATATTTTATATTTCTGCTTGACACAATGTAAAAGTAGGTCAACAGAATGATTATTATTTTTCCAATAAACGGTGTACGTTAAACAATAACTTAACAAAAATATCAAATACATATTTTACCTTTTTGCTCAGAAAATGTCAAACCAGGAACACGACCATGCAATTTATCGCAAAATGTTTTATTATCCACCGGGGGCTCCCATCCTCGCTCTCTTATCATCCCCATATTTCGTGAGGTTTATTTTTCTGAATACAAAGAAGGGATGGGATTACTTACGTTGAATCTATTTACAATCCGACCTTAGATACCTACTCGTGTCCTCAGATAAATGGGGGTTTTCCTCGTTTTGGTAAAATATTTTTAGATCTGCTTTTGAGATTGTGCAACGAACCTGAATTTTGAGCAAAATATTCATAGGTTTTTGTTTGGTTGTTATTTATTTGTCTTGGGTAAATCTGGAATCTCTTTAAGCAGTTTTGGGCAATGGGGTTTTTACTACTGTGATATTACAATACGTATTTTGCTTAGCTAATAAGCGTTATAAGTAGCAGAGTCGTCTGTGATGAGACAATATGAAAAACATATTTTCGTAGATACAACTTTCTAGGGCATTCTTTTTTTTAATTTTGGACATATCTAAACCTAGATCTAGACTAAACTAAACTTTAGATGTGTGATTATGGTCTAGATGTGGTCACAAAATAAAAAAAGAAGTTACCGAGAAAGTTTGATTATTCCTATAACCAAACTATATTCTCTTTTTATACAGTGTTAGACTCACAAAACACTCAAATACAAACAAAATTGTATAACAAATAACACGGGAATTAATCTTCTGCTGTGTCATATAAAATCTTCGTTCCTCCAATAATTGTCTTCTACGCTGTCCTTCTCACCGATCTGGCTTTATAAAATCTTCCTTTTCTGTCCAAGCGCTCTTCCTTTGGAATGCGCTCCCTCAGAGTATCAGGACGTTGACTAGTCGTTTCACTTTCAAAATGAAGGCTCGAGAGCATATTCGCAAGGCGTTGGCAGATTCGTCTCAAAACAAGGTTTTTGTTGTTTTTCTTATCTCTCTTAACTTTACTTATTTAGCTACTAGCTTCTGCCAGCGGCTTCGCCCGCGTGAAGTTTCAAAATTGGGGTTGAGTGAGAATATTATAAACGTAAGAGTAAACAAATATAATAATAACAAATCTCCGAACTGCTAAGCTATCGGGAGTTACACGTGTTATTGTGAGTCAACTATAAAAGATAGACATATGCTGTCTTGGGATATTTTTTATATAATTTTATGTGGAATATTTCCGTTATACATGATTTCTATGTAGCTTTAACCATTAAGGCTGCACACGCGACGGAAGCTAAAAAAACCAAGTAACTTCTCCCGTTTTCCCAACATATCCTTTCACTGCTCTGCTCCTATTAATGGTAGCGTGATGAAAAGTATACTATTACCTGCTCAGGAGTATGTAGAATAATTGTACCAAGTTTCGTTAAAATTCGTCGAGTAGTTTTTTTTTCTATAAATAACATACAGACAGACAGACAGACTGACAGAAAGACAGACAGACAGACAGACAAAAATTTTACTGATTGCATTTTTGGCATCAGTATCGATCACTAATCACCCCCCGATAGTTATTTTGTAAATATATTTCATGTACAGAATTGACCTTTCTACAGATTTATTATAAGTATAGAAGAAGATATGTATTTTGATATTTTAGTCATAAATAATTTCTAGTCATTTTTTTCGGTTATTGCACCTACTGTGTATTATCTCTGTATCACCCTAAGGTAAACTGGTAGAAAATGCCTAAGGCATTAAGTCCGCCTTTGTACAGTTTTAATTGTGCATAAAGTTTTAATAAATAAATAAATATTTTGTGACTTAGTACTCGTATATTGACTCTTTTTTTTTCGGATGGGAAATCATCAAATGCTATCACACTACCATTGTCTGTGGCCGCAACTAATGATAAAAAATATTCATTTCATCGTACCGTCTGCACCTACACTTATTAATCTTAATTTCCTATTTTCTTATGAATACACACGGGTGACGCGTAAATGTCTATTTCTCAACGACCAACAAAATAAACAGACTGTATTTGTCGTACTTATTCATGCGGACTACCGACCACAAATTCGGACAAATAATATCAAAACATTTGTTCGAATTTGTGTCTAGTGTACCGACTAACATTATATTAATAACACTTGGTTCATGATCTGGTTCGTGGTCATTTTTCCGAATGTGGACGAAGGCAACCGTTACACACGACGTTTTGTATGAAATCTGCGAAAACACTTCCGCAGATTGCAACATTGCCGCCTGTTGCGGTTTTCATGGAGTTGTTGTTTTCATAGAGTTGTGGTTTTCATAGAGTTGTCGTTTTCATAGAGTTACCGTTTTCATACAGTTGTGGTTTTCATAGAGTTATCGTTTTCATTTAGGTACTGTTTTAATACAGTTGTCGTTTTGATACCGTTGCCGTTTTCAAAGAGTTGTCGTTTTCCAAGAGTTGTCGTTTTCGTTTTTTTAGAGTTATTGTTTTCCAGAGTTGGTGTTTTCATAAAATTGTGGTTTTCTTAGAGTTGCTGTTTTCATACAGTTGTCGATTTCATGCAGTTTTCGTTTTCATAGAGTTGCCGTTTTCATAAAGTTATATAGAAACCATTCGTGTAACTGTGATCTGTCAGTCAATGCGATTGAGTGGCTTTGCTATTGAAATTCGCGATTGACGAATTGTATTTGCGATTGTGTATTGTTCACATTAAAGAGATTGTATCAAATAATCATCTTCTCTTATTCTACTCAATTTAAAGTGAAACAACAGATTGACATTCATCATCTGCCTAGCCATTCCCCAACGATGTTGGGTTCGGCTGCCAGTCTAACCGGATGCAGCTGAATACCAGTATTTTACATGGAGCGACTGCCTATCTGACCTCCACAATCCAGTTAATAGTGTGTAATACGATACCACTTGGTAAGACTGGTTGTCAGACTTTTTGGTTACATTATAAAACATAAGTATTACTTATAGAAGATATTAAACGTTATTTTGAACCCAATTAGAGTTCGAGGGTTCAGCATATTACACCGCATATTGCCGAAGTACCTCAATTATAAAGGATACTGACAAAAATATCGAGAGAAAATAAATTTTAACGAGGTGAGTTTACAGTTTGTATGTTTCTAATTAGGTCATACACGTGGCTTGTGGAGAAAATTTCAGTTTTATTTAACGAGATGTGCCCGCAACTTCGTTTGCATGGATGTCGGTAAACATCAATGGGTCACTTACATAAGATCCATCATTTCTTGCTGAAAGAAATGCAACCTGAAAATATTGCTATAAAGGGTGTAAAATACCTCTTCACGAAGCCGAAAGCCACTTGTTCTACCCATCATTGCGATCATTTTTTTGTTCCACACCATACCTGGGAACCTTCTAGTTACGGAGATATGGGGGTCAAAGATACAACTTTTTGACAAGGTTTTTTTTTTTAAATACAATTTTTTTTTGTAAGATTTTTAACACCTCCACGACCCCCGTACTATGCAATCCATCCATCAGCACAATGTTTTAAGAGCGTTACATTGAGTTCTACCACAAAACATGATTTATATCCTCAAAAAAAAAGTTGTTTCCCAGCAATAATTTTTGCGTAAAGTTACTTAGTTTGATGTACGGAATGCTTGGTTAATGGCTTTATGATGAGGTGGTTTACACCCTGTATAGCTTGCTTTCTTTAAGCTAATGGTTTTCTGTAAGTATATTTTTTATGAAATAGTCATACAAGGGGATCAAATGAACTTTGAGGGTTGTATTGATGATTTTAATGATTTATGATTCTGTAAATAAATACCTGATGCGAATCGCATACTACCAGTTAATGTGGCGATACTTGGAGGCCTATGTCCAGCAGTGGACGACTCAATATTATCTTTGCCAATTGTTTATTTAACAACATAATTATGATTCCTTGATATTAAAAAATAGCAATCAGTAAGTTCACGTAAAATTAATAGAGCAAAGTTGTAATTCAATATTATTACACAGAGAATCGTTTAATATTCAGTGTTTGGTTACAGCCAATAATATACCCAACCCCCAATCACATTACCAATTAATTGGTCTAGCATAGAATGACGTCATACATTGGTAAATCCCAAACAGGCGTGAGTAATCAAACAGGCATATAAACAGGATCGGAGCTAAATAATTAACTATCTGTTCGCAAATCTTATCTGTCTCTTTTTGTTTAGATAGGTTCTTATTAGAAACGACAAAAAACAATTAAGTCTGTAGGATAGATTTCAGAAAATTGGCTAAGTTTTTTTTTAAGGTGATGAAAATTGAAGACGTCAGATTTCGGTACTTTCTGACGTCACAACCCCCCACTCATGATCTTTGATGCGTTTTATCCTCTTCATTTTATATTAATTTGATAAAACAAAAAACATGTATTCTTTCTTTTTCGATAATCTAACGGACGAATTAAACAGAATCATATTTTATTCCATTCAATTGTCAACCCTATTCATGAATTCCGCCTCGTTGTTGGGCTTGTGGTCGAAAATGTGCCTACTTAGCAGTTGTAGCAGTAGCGACATGGAGTATTTATGCCCTATTGATGGCGATGGGCTCCCATTACATAAGACTGTAACAGAACTGGCTAGATATCCGGGTACTAAGGAACACCTCTGCCTTAAGAGGCCTGCGGAGCATGCGAATTTCATACAAACGTAATACCAAAATAATGTCTAAATCAAACATATTCTTAAGGTATTGTGTGTGTATTTATTTTGATTGGATTACAGAATATATAGGTTCCCAAACACATATTTTGAATGTACACCGATTTATTCAAGAGTAATGGGAAAAATAACTTTTCTATAAAAATAAAAAAAAACCTCATTATGTCTTTATATCATGGTCCTTTCAAAATATTTATGTGGGAACATAGATATTGTATAATACAATCGAAATACATACACACTACCTTAAGAAAATGTTTGATTTTAGTATTATTTTGGTATTAATTTTGTATGAGAAACGCATGCCCCTTAACAAATATAATTATAAGAATACCCGCACTTCGCCCGCGACGTCATTCATAGCATTTGGTATAGCATCTATGGAGCTTTCTGCGAGTGAAAGAACTTTATAATTAGAAAGAAAGAAAAAGCATTTATTAGCCCGACAGGACAACACATAAATAAAAATTAAATTAAAAAATTGTAAAATTGTGATTATAACACTAGTTTAAAGTAAACAAATGAGAGAATAAAAAAATAATAATAACGAAATCATAAGAAAAAACAAACAAAATACAAAACGGAATTGGATCATTCGTTCTGGATTTACCCCTACATAAAAACTAACAAGCCGCCTCTTTACAATATTAGTTTATTTATTTACTACTACTACTACTCTTAACGAATACGAAAGGCATTTGTTCTCCTCGTCATTCTGATCATTTTTTTGTTCTACACTATACCTGGGAACCTCCTAGTTACGGAGATATAGGGGGTCAAGGTTGCAAGATTTTTACAAGTTTTTTTTTTAAATAGCACTTTTTATCGCATGATTTTTACTTTAAATATCTCTACGACCTCCGTACTATTCAATCTATCTATCCGCACAATGTTTTGAGTGCGTTACATTGAGTTATACCACGAAACATGATTTATAACCTCAAAAAAAAAAGTTGTTTCCCTGCAATATTTTTTGCGGAAAGTTACTTAGTTTGATATACAGAATGCTTGGTTAACGGCTTTGTGATGAGGTGAAATACACCCTGTAGATTATTATCGATAAAATCGCTCAACTTTCTCCGCTAATAAACAGATTCATGAGATAACTTTTATGCGATTATGGTCTCGACTGCAAAGCAGATTACCTACCTCAAACAAAAAACCTAATATTCAGAAAAACTGCAATAAATTGTTTGCAGAAAATTCGCACCTCGAGCGCAATATTTCCACGGACAGATATTTTTCAGTTAAACTCATTACAGAGACGTAACTTCGTTTCGGTGCAAGCGGCAGTCAATTACTGGATTTTACGGAAAAAACAAGCTATATTTTCCTAAACTATGTACATTCAAATTACTCGTGCATTAACTGAGGAAAGTTTAAAAGGTTTCCGACATTTTCAGGCATGTCCATGACATTTATAAATATCCTGTGCCTGAGGTGGAGACGTGGAGAAGACAGTTTAGACGTGCCAAGACGTTGGGGAAAGTGAACATCAAAAAGATTTTAAAGGCAGCTTTCAGTGATAGATTTCATAGGATATTAACTCGGAATAACAAGTTTGCTCTAGAGAAAATAATAATATTTTAAGGTTTGGGGAAAAAGTACGTAAACTAAAAAAAAACTTGAAACATCTTTAATTGTGGTTAAATTATGTTTATTCGATTTCATTTCCATCAGAATTATTAAAATAATATTTCTAATGATAAAGTTATTTTAGTGAGAAGTATGGAAGGAGAAGACATGCTGCGGTGACTCCAAATAAATTGGGATTGACATATTTGTGTGAATTCGCAAGAGTTTTGTTGAATTTTGTTAGTTTCATTTATTGTGCCTTAAATATTTACATACTACAACTAGAACTATATATAATCACAAAAATAAAACTAGTACATATATTATATACAACAATGTCAATAGCACACTTGAGCGTCAAAGAATTCCTCCGTATCGCTGTCATCGGGAAACGTGCCCAGAAGACTGGCAGCATTGCCACGTTGAATGGCAATGCTAATCTTTGGCCAAAGAAAGAGCCAGCCGTTTTGTTAGTTATATTCAAATATTAATATTCTTTGTTATGTCTGATTTTATATTTTTGCTTGGATTTTTAAAGCAGAAAAAGTAAAGTTTATATTGATAATTAAATTACATAGGTACATATAATTTTATTCGTTAAGTTAACTATTTTTTTGTTATTTCTTTCTACTTTTTTTTTTTTTAAGTATTAGCCGTAAGTCTGTTGGTTTTCTATTTATCGGCTGTGTTTGCAAACTACTATTGTATTGGGATCATCCTGTAAAGATAGTGTGTGTAAGTTTAATAAATAAATAAGGATAGGAGAATCACGATAATCATGATCGGCGTGCGTGTACGACTAGATGTATGAACGTGGACAATAGGGATTATTCCTGACTAAAAAAAACATACCAGTCTTTGGAACTGTCGATAGAAGTGAAAACTAAGTAATAAAAAATAAACTTTATCTTATTTGTATAAGGTTGGTTTTGACTAACTGTTCTCCGGCTGTCTTACGAATTTTAGATCAGGTCACGTGTCCTGACGCGAGTTTTCTTTTTTTACACATCTTTTGAAAGAAATTTTCACTGCAAAAAATATGATTTTGTTTACTCGTTTCAGTCATTATAGGTAATCAGTGGCCCCAAAAGTCTGACACCAGGATGCAGCTGAATAACAGTATTTTACATGGAGCGACTGCCTATCTGACCTCCGCAACCCAGTTAATTCTAGGAAATACGATACCACTTGGTAAGACTGGTGTCAGACTTTTGGGGCCACTGACTACCTATAACGACTGTCAAAGATGGACAAATGACAGCCGGTACCAACGGCTTAACGTGTTGTCCGAGGCAGGAGGAAACTCGGTATGTAAGGGTCACCTATCCACAGACCAACCTAGGCAAGCATGGTTTAACCTAAAGATCGACCCGAGCGGCTGATATTATTTAGCCACGAGCTCCTCAAAAAAATAAAAAAAAAATTATGTGCAATATTTTTTAGAAATCATATCTGACGGACTTAATAGATTTTTTTGTAAGCTCCCCTACCCTACTAGGCAAAGGATGGATCGAAGCAAGTGGAGTTCTGTGGATTCTGCTTTTGTTCCTTACCCCATGGGAAAAACATAAGTTTATGTACGTACGTTGTAAATAAACATCCCTGCTTTTCCGTGGAACTAGGACAGGAGTACTGGGTCAAGGTGCAAGCGGAATAAACCAGTTATCGGGATCTAATGCAGTTCCTGTATCGGGTCAAGAACATATCTCCACGGGTATTCAAAGTGTATGAAGTATGTTCTCGATACATAGGTAGATGCTTGCACACTGCACAGTTTCAAATTGAATTTAGTGACGTTGTTTGCGAGTATAGATTTTATTTTCGGTCATTTTTGGTACGTGATTGATACTGTTGCGTCTGTCAGGACAAACCGTGAAACCTTAAAAACAAATTACACTCAAATTAGAGAACTAATTAATTACATACATAATCAACCAATGACTCGATACTTAAGAAATACTTGGATACTTTGCTAACAAGCTAACAAACGCATCGACGTGAAAAATAACGACCTAAGTTATTGTGTTAATTATTTAAAACGTAGAGCTAGCTTATTTTCATATAATTACTTTCTTTTTCCCGGAGCCTGTTAATTGAACATTTTAATTTAGCTCGATGAAACTATGCTGGTGAATAATAAAACGGGTATTTAAGAGCTGTGGCTTACTAAAAAAAGCTGCAGAATTTTTGCTGTTTATGACTAGGGAATCTTGTATCATATGAATTTATTTGAGTCACATTTGGCTAAACGTACCTTCTTTCCGAGGCACGAAGGAAACTCGGTATGTTATGACGGTCCAACATCCACGGACCAACTTAGGTCCATGTTCACCGAAAAGCTGATAACAGTCTGATTATCTAAAAACAGCTGTCACTGTGACATGTTCCCATACAAAAAGGCGTTTTAAACAGCTGTTTTAGATAATCAGTCTGTCATCTTCTTGCTGAACACGGACCTTAGACATCAACAGCTTAACCTTGAAGATTGACTCGTGCCCTGTGCTCGTGCCGCTGTCATTACAGCCATGAGCCTTCAATTAAATTGATAAGCAATGAATAAATTATCTCGGCTTGGTTTTCCTTAAGATCTTTTGGCTTTACTGGAAGACAAGTAATACAAGGCATAGGAAAATTTTGCAAGAATTATAGGGAATTGCCAAACCGCAGGTGAATATCATCTGAACCATTCAAAATATATTTTATAATTTTATATAAAAGAATATTATTTGTTTTAATTTATTTAGGTGGATTTAATTTAAGAATTATTTTTTATTTAAAATTAAGTATTGTTTCTTTTTTATTTAATAACTCTTTCAATAAATTCTGATATAATTTTTTTATGAATTAATATTATTTTTTAATAATGAAAATAAATAAAAAATTGTGGTGGATGAAATGATGACCCACCCCCCTCCTCTTACAAAAAGGACACTCGTGTCCCAACTGAAACCTTACGGGCTGAAAATGGCAAAAAACATTAAGTAATTATACTTACTGTTTTTTGCCATTTTCAACCCGATCATTGCTAATTTCCTGACTGCATGAAAAGAGTCATATACATAGCAGACTACTACAGACTAAAATGTTTACTCACACAGTTTGTTTAAAACAAACTTCTAGCATAAAGTGTTCAAGAGCAGATTAAGAGTTTGCAACTTAACTTACTCTCCGAACTTTGCTGATAACGGAATATCTAAGTACCCAATAACATTTAAAAAGCATTCTTTTAAATTCTTCAAACCACTACAAAGGGATAATTTTACATTTACATTTCATGTTATCGGAACGGTATAGAGACGGTCAAATAACTGCTAAGCAATAAGTTTTCAGAAAGCATTTAATATAATTTTATTTCAAAGGCAAAGCTTTCGGTGATTTTTATAAGATTAAAAGGAGTTTCGGCTGCCAAATCTTGGCTCAGATTTACGGGAGATTTCATTGAATTGGAAACCGTTTCGGAAAGGCTCCAGGATTATTTTTACAATAATATACTCATTGCTGAGTACCAGGTGCGACTTAGGTTATTATTGGCGAAAATTATTGTCGGTAGGTAGTGTTTATATCATACCTACTACTTATCATGTCATTATAACGGCCGAGGTTTCACCTGCATAGAAGTTAATAACTGTCCCACGGGTTCGGACTACAGGAACATCCATTGTGTTAATTCCGGTTACAAGCAATCTGTGTGTCAAACAACCAAATCTGTTCCGGAGTTCTTGCGTAAAAGAGTGACAAGCATCTTCACGAACTTTCGCATTAATAATTGTAGTATACAGCGAATGCAAATTGTGATTCTGAGAATTATTTACAATGGGCCTTGGTTCACTACAATTGCTGAAATACACAACCAAGTTCAGATGAACTCGGTGAAAGAGGAAATCTTGGCCATAACCAAAACATACTTGGAAAGTTAACTTACGCTGTTGCAAGCGCAGCATGATCGCGGGTTGACAGTCAACCCGCGATCATGGCGCTTGCAACAGCGTCGAAATATCGGGAGCTCAAAATAACAAATAATCACGGAAGATATCCCAAAAGTGACAAAATAAGTCTTCTTCCAACTAGTGTAATCTTGATGCTGGCGTCCCTCAAGGCGGTATCTTATCTCCACTTTTGTTCTATATTTTTATAGATCTTATTACTACCGAGCTTCAGTGTGCGTACCATCTTTACGCTGATGACTTGCAGCTCTACAGTCAGGCAAGTGTTGACAACTTATCGGATGCGATTGAAGAGCTGAACCGGAATTTAGCTGTGGTGAAAAACTGGTCAGATCGCTTCGGGGTAGCCGTTAACCCAACCAAGTGCCAGGCTATCATAGTAGGGAGCCCCCATAGCTTGAGGAGGCTGGATGGTTTAACGGTGCTACCGGTTACCTTTGACGGCACAGTGATTCCGTTCAGCTCTGACGTTAAGGATCTGGGGTTGTATGTTGACACTTGCCTTGACTGGCGTAAGCAGGTCGCGATTGTGAGCAAGAGAGTCACCGGGACGTTGCGGTCGCTTTATCGTTTGAAAAACATTCTCCCATCCCACATAAAGGTAACGCTGGTACAGTCCCTAATCTTTCCCATACTAGACTATGGTGATGTGTGTTACTACGACCTGAATGCAGATTTCCTCAATAAACTGGACCGACTTCTAAATAACTGCATTCGATTCGTATTTAATCTCCGTAAGTATGATCATGTGTCCGCACATCGGTTGCGCTTAAAATGGTTACCCATCAGGCAGCGCAGAGCGTTAAGGGCTTTGACAACTTTGTTTTCTCTTCTAGACAAACCCACTTCCCCTTCTTATCTGACTTCTCACTTCCAGTATTTATGCTCTGCGCACAGCAAGGATCTTCGTTCTTCCAATAATCACCTTCTACGATGTCCTACTCACCGCTCGGGTGTTCTCAAATCTTCCTTTCCTGTACAGGCGGTTTTTCTTTGGAATGCGCTCCCTTTGAATATCAGGATGGCAACCAGTCGGCTCACATTTAAAATGAAAGCTCGCGAGCACTTACATAAATAGTTGGCAGACTTATCCCACATTTAATTTGTTTGTTTTCTTCATCAACATTTTTTTTTTATTGTTTTTTATCTTTCCTCACTTTTTATAATTTATTGTATGTATGTATTTATTGTTATATTATAGTCTTCATAATTTTCTTTACTCTTGCACCTACAGTTTAATCTCTGCATCACCCTAAGGTAGACTGGTAGAAAATGCCCAAGGCATTAAGTCCGCCTTTGTACATTAAGTGCATAAAGTTTAAATAAATAAATAAATAAATAAGTTTAGTTTTAAACCGTGAAAGCTTCAAATACTTTTAAAAGCTGGAGAGGCATTCAAATGAACTGGCCGCTGGATTGACAACACGCACGTACCAAAAAGGTCTCAAAAGAAAAGACACCACCCATCCCTTTTGTGTAGCATAAATACCAGATATGAGCAATTGCTCTCGCTGGAGAGCACACTCCAACTGTCAAATGTCACTTACCACATCTGCTTTTAGTACACAAGACTGATTGCAGGTACAAAAGAGAAAAAAATAAAATAAAAGTGTTGTAAAATGTATGAAGTATCCATGCATATAGAGTTTGATCTTTATATCAGTTTATCAGTTACTATTTCATTGAACATAACTCCAACAACATAGTAATACTGTCTCACTAAGTTATTGTTTATCAACATAAATCTTAAGGACAATACTAGCTCACTGGAGTAAACCTAATTCAAATAAATACGGTTCATTGGCCTCGAAGATTTGACAAGACTATTCATTAGAGGGCGAAACAGTATTTTCATTTGCTTTAATTTGCTTGTCAGTTCTTCTTCATAAGATTATACAGGGTCCAAACAGACTCATCACGTAGCTGTCAACTAAGCATTCTGTACATCAAACTAAGTAACTTTACGAAAAAATTGTTGCTGGGAAACGACTTTTCTTTTTGGGGTGTTAGTCATGTTTTCTGGTAGAACCAAATGTAACGCACTCAAAACATTGTTCTGATGGGTGAAATGAATAGTACGGGGGTGGTGGAGGTGTTTAAAAAAAAACTTAAATTAAAAACGTGCATAAAAAAAAATTGGTTGCCTGTAAAGTCGGTATACGGGCGAAAGTTTTACGTGACAACGACTTTGAGTGGTAAAATAATTTTAATGTGAATATTCATTCGTATAGTAGGAAGAAGGATGAAATGAACCGGTGTGTATGCCTATCTCTCTCACTCTCTCTCTCTCGCTCTGTCTCTCTCGCTCTTAGGCGGGCTAACTGTGCTCGAGTGGAAGGGACGCGTGCCTTTCACTTTTTATGTCTGTCTCTCTCGCTCTTAGGCGGGCTAACCATGCCCGAGTGGAAGGGACGCGTGCCTCTCACTCGCTCTCATTGTGAGCGCATAACGTGAGCGGAGCGTAACGCAGTTTCTTGAAGTGTCACCCGGCAAACCAATTTATAAGACGTTGTCACGTCAAAAAACTTATAAATATTGTCAGGTACGGGATACCTTCCGTGATTATTTATTATTTTGAGCTCCCGATATTTCGACGCTGCTGCAAGCGCCATCATCGCAGGGTTTAGTTTTAAACCTTGAAAGTCAAAAACAATGTTCAAAAAAAAAACATAAGTTGTAACTTAGAAGGTTGGAAGGTTATCAGGTATGGTGTAGAACAATAAATGTTTGCCATGACGGGGAGGAAAAGTGCCTTTTAGCTTCGTGAAGAGATTTTTTACACTGTATACAAGTAGGTATTTAATTTTCGTTAAGTGGAATTTGTATATTTCCATCATTGGAATCATGCAAAAGCCTAACAGCTTTCGGCGGGCATACATCTAAGTTTCTTTAGCTTTCACATAATTCATGCTAAAAGCAAACATTTTTACATATTATAAATTAGAATGAAAAGATCTTAGGACGTAATCATCCTACAAACGCTTTTATGTTATTAAAAAAGAATTTTGGATTCTTTTATTCTGGAATGTTCTATACCGTTTCCCGTTCCACTTCTTCCCGATTACAAAATTAAGTTTACCTTAAAAAAAAATAAAGAATAAAGTTAGACGGAAGAAAACCGAAAACCTACTCAATCGATACAGCACCGCACTACTTGAGGATGCTATGTGGAACATCACTAATTTTATTACTTGACATTTGTACGATTTCGCGGCAAAAGTGTTTCCAGTGATTTCATTTTGTGAAACTGCTTAAAGGAGAAAGTAATTTGTTTATAAAAGTCTTTTAATTACTAAAAGTACCTATATTTTCTAAAGCTCCTGTAATGTAAAATCGTCTTTAGAATTTTTAATTAACTCGAAGAACACTGCCATAGAGATCATTTTTGTAATTATCGAAAGCTTTCTTGAATTTATCCATTCTCAGAAATAAAATATTAAGCAAACACCCCCCGGGGTAAGAGTGACAGCAAACAAAATAAGTACGGATTGAGATCAACATTTATCATTATCGTCCTTTCTTTGATTTATTCAAAAGTAGGCAATGGCTAAAAGTAATGCTGTAATATAATGAGCTTTATTGTCTCTATTATGCTCTTCAGAATCGCTTACTTCGAAATCACTCAAACATTATGTCTTTGCTCACACATTGTTTTTGTGAGTTTTTAAGTGTCCCACTGTTGGGCAAAAGGCCTCCCCTTTCTCCTTGCTAATGTGTGACCACAAGATAGAGACCGAAAGAAAACAAATTTCCCTAATTGAAAACAAGACAAGACCATATAGATTTTCCCCTTTCTATATCTATACTTCTGTACTAATATTGTAGAGAGGAAAGATTTAGATTTTTGTATGTATCGAATACGTTTAAAAACTACTGGACCGATTGGAAAAATTGTTTCAGCAATGGACAGCTACATTATCAGAGAGTGACATAGCGTATATTTTAGCCCTGTAATTCTACAGGAGCGGGAATGACGTGGGTGAAACCACGTAACATCAGCTTGGTATGGTATAAAATCAAGACACTGATAGTTTATTCTAAGACGACCATATCATACTTATAGTATCACTTTCTGCAAGATTTAGGTCCATGTTCACCGAAAAGATAACAACTCAGTCTGATTATCTAAAAACGGCTGTCACTGTGACACGTTCCCATACAAAAAAATATATTTACATAATTAAACAGCTGTTTTTAGATAATCAGAGCGTCATCTTTTTGGAGAACATGGACCTTAGTAAATCAATTGATCGCATTTTCAAAAACTTACACTCATACGTACTAAAATGGAACTTGGAAATGTTTTAAACATAGGTGAAAATTGGTTCATCCATCGCCAAGCACACAAACAAACCAGAATTGCTCGATGCAAGCGAGGACCTTGAAAAAATAAACAAACATGGTATTCGAAAGCTACAAGGGTTTGAATGATTGGTAGTCTAGATCAAACAGGGAAGATTGCTTATCGAATGCGTTCAGCTTTTGTGGATTTTCCACTATTCGTTTCTGAACCTCTAATCAAAATTCTAATCATTTCTTGTGATGAATTGGTAAAAATATTGCAGCCAATGATATGAGTGGACGATACGTAAGTCACTGATTTTATAGGTCTTTCGTTTAACTGACACTGTATTTGAGTTAGCTGCTTAGGAGAGCTTGAACGAAGACTAGGGTAATACAATTATTACCATTATTAAACTTCAGTAGGTCTCGCAATACATTGCCACACTACCCTCGCACCGGACTGCTATTTCAGGCAATATCTCGGTATATTTGGTTGAAGAGCTCGTGGCAAAATGATAAGAGCCGCTCGTGTCGATTTTAGGTTAATCCGTGCTTGCCAAGGTTGGTCTGTAAATGAGTGACCTCCCATTACATACCAAGTTTCCTCCATCTGTAGATCTTTGACAGTCGTTACAGGTGCCAGTGGCCCAAAAAGTCTGACAACCAGTCTTACCAAGGGGTATTGTTAATACAACCAGATTAGTTATTACTGTGTAATCCCAGTACTAACTAAGTTGTGGAGGTCAGTTAGGCAGTCGCTCCATATAAAATACTGGTATACAGCTGCATTCGTTGGTTAGATTGGAAGCCGGCTCCAACATAATTGGAAAAAGGCTAGGCAGAGGATCTCAATACAGTTGGTAAGTAAGTCTTTTTCTATATTGCTCTTCTTGCTCTTGATATTAAAGTTAAGCAATTAGTTCGGATACTAATTGCTTAACTTTAATATCAATATTGTACGTAACTTGATCCAAATTAACTGTAAAAAAATCTGTTTTATCTGTTTCGATACTTTTCAAATCCTGACGGATATCAGGGAATTCAATCATGAGAATTAACTGTTGATAAAGCTGTGTGGTTTCGATAATTTAGTTTTCTCGAGTGTTTCGTATTATACTCTAAGTGAGTACAAATTAGAGGTTGGTTTTGTAAGGGTGAATTAGTTGTCATCTTTGCTACCTTAATTTGAAGTTGGTGTTCAATTCCGTTTTCGTATCTGAAACCATTTGAAGAAATTACGTCCGTTTGTCTCAGAATACAAAATATATGTTATTGCAAAGCCGTACGTTTTAGTTTTATCCTCGAGAAATCTGAAAGAAAAGAAATACATTTTATAGAATAAAAAATAATTATTTAGAACGTTTTTTAAAATAACCAATTGTATTAATCATTAACTTATCCGTGATCTCGTGGTGCTTGCAACAGCGCTGGAAATATCGGGAAATCAAAACAAATAGTAAGCACGCTAAATATCCCGTGTCACTTTAAAGTCATAATTCCTAATAAAGTGATAATACCTAACTACTTTGATACTCACAAGAAACCGCTTTGATTTAATCCATCTTCCAATATACACCGAGGAATTTTCAAGCAGAATTTCTGGCAAAAGGACAGTGAGGAAAACCATAAAGCCGATGCTACACGGATATTGTCAAAGCGGCAAGAAAACAATGAACGGATTGATAAAGGACCAGACGAGGCCATGTGTCGAAGACTTGCAACCATAGAGATTGATTTAGTTTGATTAATACGTCTTCGGAGATTGTCTATGGATGGAGATTCTGTCGGCCATGTGCAATTTGTCAGTGGTCTGTGGTTCGTTTTGTCATTGGGAAATATTAATTGTAGGTAATCTATTATTCGTATTATCTCAGGGCAATGTCTTCCTTCCGCATTTTCGCCAGTTTCTGTTTACTGCCATCTGAGGCCCCCATCAATAAAAATGTATCTCGCTATTTTTAGCAGATTTATTTACTTTTCAAAAGGTCAAAGGTTTAGGAAACCCTTTTGTTCAGAAGTTTTTCTTATTTCTGTATTAATTAACAATAAAATATATTTCTTAATTAATGGGTAACGGCTTCCGCGGAGTTTCTTAAATTCTTTTCAAATATTTTCGCCTTCCAATTTTAAATATTTCAGTTTTTCTCAACGGCCATTACAGTTTATGGAAATAAAAAATGTTTTTAAAAAGCTCTGTTTACACCTTCAATATGTAAGAAAACACAATGTAAAGATAGGTATCGCAGTATTTTTCTCTTTGCCCCACCACAACAACAATATTTCTTAGAAAATATGTAAAAAAGAAGTGCCGATTCCATCGAAGTAAAGTGGCTACCCTTGTCAACGAGATAGAAAACGACAAGTACTTCCGCAGCTGATATCAGCTGAAAGATCCTTTAGTGCAACATTGAGAGTCAATAGTGATGGACTGACTTCTATTTAGGCACTTACCTACTGTTATTGTATTTAAACACTTATGTGTAAACAGATTTAAGTCGAATGTCCTATGTTAGGTACCGAGACTTTTGGTATTTCTTTCACATTTTGTGGTTAGTATTAGGCCATTTATAAATCAGTACTAGTAGGTATATTGTAGATGGTATCCTTACAATAACTGGGCTATTTTTGGTAGAAATAGCCCAGTAGAAATACATAGCTATGGCTATATTTGATTGAACAAGATGCATGATAAATAGCAAGGAAAGATCTCAATGTTATGCGTGGCAATTCTCAATGTTATGATAGAAACATCTGTTACTTTTATCAATATATTATATAAAATAAATGCCACTTTTCGTTGTAATTTTATAACTCAAGAACGGGCTCACCTATTCAAATCAAGTGTTTAGGCTTCGTTCGGACTAGTAGATGGTTTATTTGAAGTTTGCACAAAATCGGTCGAGCTGTTCTTCACGTAGACGAAGTTGCGCGGGTCAGCTGGTTATTTATATATGTCACCGTAAAATTGTCAAACACGTTATATTACAATATAACGTGTTTCTCTCTAACGATATTGTAAACTCTCGAAATATTGACAACTGAACATACGGAAATCTCTGCCCCCATAATCAGGACAAGCGGCACTCCCCCATTAGGTTAGTTAGGTTATTTTAAGCCGCACTCCGAAATACCCCGCGAAGCGGGGCTCCGTCGACTACGCTTTTTAGGGGAATATAAAGTGTTTTAAGGTTAGGTTATATTAATCGATATTTCTCAGGAATAGAACATTATCTTTTCATGAAAGTAGTACCACTCTGGGCAAGGACGACCCCTCCTTCCCTCCACAACGCGTGAGTTGACTACCATCGCTTACATATCACGAAAAATAATACGTTTTATTGTAAGCGGTATGTTCGTTTGACAATATTTCGAGAGTTTACAATATCGCTAGAGAGATTACAATATAACGTGTTTGACAATTTTACGGTGACATATACGCTTCATGAAAAATAGTGGTACATGGGAGGACTTATTACCATAAGGTAGTGTCTGCCAGTCAAGTTTTGGGTGGAAAATAGGAAAACACAGTTCTAGGGTACAAAATAACGAACTACCAAACTACTAACAAACTACTAAATAAATAATTAACTTTTGCTGATTGTATACATCTGTTCTGGTCGAAAACAATTATACATTTTCTTTCTTTTCTTAAAACCAACGTTAATTAAGCTATCACAATTTTGTAGGACTGTTTTTGAGCTTGCAGAAACTTTCGTGGTCCGGAGAATTAAGAGTTTCACTATTTCTTACTTTGTTTTAAACCCGTCGTTAGTGGCCACAGTTGCAACTTGCAAAAACTACGAGCTTAAACTGCAAAAGATTCTACACAAACTCTGAGACGGTAAATTGTGCACCGCTGACCGCGGGTGTCCTGTTTCTTGTAAGAATAGCCTTATTTAAGATTGTTAACTTACTTCTTAGGTTCTGAAAAGAAACAAAAACTTTAGATTCTAATTTTTTTTTTTAAATAAGGGTAGACGACAAAAAACAACGAATTACTCCGTCAGGAAGATTATTAAAAATATTTTACGCGTATTTTTTTCTTTTGTTACGTAAATAAAAATTGAAGAAGATACGATGCTTTTAAAATTCCCAATACGTTACGCCTAGGTATAATGTTTAGGTAGTTTTCGTCACGAGCCCCCCACTCCAGAGTTTTGATGCGTTACATCTTTGTCAATATTTATTGATTTACAAATATAAAAAATATGTGTTCATTATTTTCAATGATCTAACTGACGAACTAAATAGATTTGTAATTTTGTGATACTGACATCATGCTTAATGGCTATTTTTAGCTAACTTAAACAAAAACATTAACGATAGGTAAAGGTGGCTTTTAAAAACTCGGGGTTACAAGAAACTACGCTGATATGAGTGTGACCTCTTTCTTTTCATCACTTTCCATGCTCTTATTTTGAGTGCACTGGGTGGAAAACCTGTTATTAGGGTACTGTATAGCCCTGCCGCGGCTGCGGGACGTTTCGAAAGAGATACCGCGACCCCGAAACGTAAAGGGCGAGGAAGGAACATGGATGGGTTTTAGTCAGTAAAATCTGACACTCCCTCCCGCTCCGCCCAGAGTGGGAGATATCATTTGATGATTCCCCATCCGAAAAAAGAAAAGAAAAGGGTACTGTATAGCAGTAATAATAGCCTATAAGTAGTGTGACCGTCCGAATGCCAAGTCATAAGTCTCGAGTATAATTATCACTTGCTTTGGTGAAGGAAAACATCGTGAGGAAACGATTACCTACGCCTGAGAAATATTTTTCGACGGCATGTAAAGTCAGAAGCACATGGGCAGCCAAACGATAAAGAACAAAAAGGGTACTCTCTCTCGCACTACTGACAAACTAAATATAATCTATACTAATATTATAAAGCAGAAGAGTTTGTTTGTTTGTTTGGTTGAAAGCGCTAATCTCAGGAACTACCGGCTCGAATTGAAAAAATATTTTTGCGTTGGATAGTCCATTTATCAGCAATAGGAAATGTTGCAAGCGGGAAAAAAGCTTAGAGCAGGCGATGCGTTGCGATATCAAAACTTCACGAAAACGAAGTCGCGGGCAGAAGCTAGTTCTAAGATAAAGAGAAAAGTCCGGTCTAAATAAGTTTCATAGATCTCGTCCTAATGTTACGGTCCATCAAGCTAGTTCGGTTAACTTAAACATCAAGTATACCAAATGTTGTCCGCTATTTTAAACCCACCCGGGCAGAACTTGCGGTGTCCCACTAAGTGGCTCTAAGCTAGACCTTAAACTACTAGACAAAGAGAAGATCTAGGTTATATTTTAGGATTAGGTCATAAACTTTGTAATCAATTGTACTTGGTATGGTTTTACTGGTCATTGTTTCTGTAGCCGTTTTTGCAAAAAACTGAGTACAAACCGTGCGGAATATGAGACTTGGCGAGCGTCAGTAGTGGGGAGCTTGCGCAGGTACAAAATACTTCTTTTGACATATTCATAAATGTACACATCGTAAACCATCTGCCTACCTTGTCTTCTTAAAACTTTCACTCGTATACAAATACTAGCTGACCCACGCAACTTCGTCTGCGTCACATAAAAGAGAAAAAGCTCGCAAAGGGAATAGATTGTCCCCGTTTTTAAAACATTTCTTATTTATGCTCCGCTCCTATTGGTCGTAGCGTGTTTATTCTTAATTTTAATGAACTTTTAACTTATTAAAATAATCCTATTTCGAAATGTGTGACCCCTGCTCCTCTAGCATCGCCTTTTACATAGCTCGTTCAATTTTGGAACTTGCTCCACCTTCGGCTTAGGCTAAAACTAAAGCCAAAGCGATAACCCGCAGTGCGGATTGGTAGATTTCACATGTCTTTATTTTTTTTGGTTCTAGGACATGCCGGTTTCCTCACGATGTTTTCCTTCACCGTTTTGAGAGCAGTGGTGATGAAATAAATAACACTAACTGGGGTGGGTTTGAACCCACGACTTACTGTTCGTACGTCGGCGTCGGGGCCGCCACCACTGGGTTTCGGTCGGACACTAATAATTACTTAGTGGCACACCATGTGTAGTCATAAAGATTGAATTACTGATTACAGCAGGCATTGAGAGATTGATAATACAAGACCGGTCGTTGTAACAATTCTTTGGGGAAAGCCTATGTATGTCCAGCAGTAGACATCTCGATGTCTGGTGTCCTTTTGTGTCGTCGTCGTCGTGGATTCTTTAGCCAGATTTAGACGAAGCCAGTAATACTGACGCCAGTCCTCAGACAAGCCAGCGCTGACCTGTGTACTTTAGATGATGCCAATGTATTTAATTCGTTCAAGAATAATCTAGGAACCGGATAAGCGCCAGCGACTGGTGCGATGCGTCTACACGCGTCCTCACGCTCACTCACTCACTGGTCACTGAGGTCATTGGCTTGAAAAATAGGCCGGTGCTCTATTTCCGCCAATGCCGGCAGCCAGCGCTGACTTGTCTTGAAAAACTGTTTAAACGAGGCAAAGAACAAGCCAGCGCTGGCATGACAGCCAAAACTGGCTTCGTCTAAACCTTGCTTTTCGTATGAAATGATCAGCATTAATTTATGTTCATGTTGAACTTTTTCCTCTACTACAAGAAAATGAGACACCTGCTTTTAAAATATTCATTTAAAAGCAGAGTGTCTCCTTTTCTTGCTACGGTTTAACATACAACTCGACAAGCTTCTTTGTTTACTCAGCACAGGTTATCCTAGCGTCTCTCACGTTAATAAGAAACCTGATATTTTGCGTGAATAGCACCATTATAAGGCGGGAATTACACCCATAGCTCACGACTACATTTACACCGTAATTGTAACCATTGTTGTACCCAAAAATGGCTCAACAAAGCCAAAATAAATCTTAAAATAAGTATACAACGTTATTTTTTAGTCGTTTTAATCCCTCTAAGGGCGGATAGTACTCATGAAAATGAACAACTTTTACTATGGGACCGACTATGAAATCTCGAAAAAAAAAACAGCTGCTTCATACATTATTACAGATTTAAATAAATAAATAAATAAATAAATTATTGGAAGCGTAACTCGAAAAAATGTAGGCAGCAGCTGAATTTTTTTTCATAGTCGGTCCCATAGTAGGACCCATCTCTTAGAGGGATTAAAACGACTAAAAAATAACGTTGTATATAGAGTGAGTTCAATTCTTCATAATTATGATACTAATCTTTCATGAGAGGCTATATAAGGCCGGGTACATACTGGTGGTCTTACACACCTTCTTTAAACATTCTCTGTGTGATCTCAGTATAATTTTACGTATAATATTTCTATGACAAGGGTCGAGGTTTGGAATGCGGTGAACAAATTATTTTAGGTCGTCCTTGCATTTAATAATTTGTTGGCAAAATTTTTGGTTTACGCTACCTTGAAGTTTGCGTTAGTCAGTTGTAACGATAACGACATTCAAGAAAATTACCATGTTTTATTCGTCTTTAGAGAAAAATATCTTAAAGTTTTATAATTAAACTTCAGGGCCAGAACGATCACATAGGTATTATATTAGAACCAGAATGTTTCTCCATTATTAATTTGCCCTAGTATCATACCGAATACAAAGTATTGTTTAGTATTTTGTTTTCCAGAACCACTGTACGTTTTTATATTATTTTATTACAAAATTGAATGGGAACAAAATATGAATAAATTCATTATGAACGAAAAGCATTCAACGAAATGAATAAAATCGAATAAACGTTATTGAGAGTATTCCATCATTTCAATTACATGAAACTATGAAAATAACTTCTACTGAACCCTTCGGTTTTTTTTTGTAAAAAGTTTGAAAATAATGTTATGTTTCAATTCGTCGTTTCTAACATCTGCAATGAAAATAACCAATGAAGATAATTAAGTACCTATATGATAATAGCGATCACTGTGCCGATAGTTATTTCAGTCAGCCAATGGCTTAATTGCCAAAAGCTTCGACAAATACCTGAGGAGGTAGTCATAAGGCAGCTGAATCAACACAGCTCACACTGTTTGGAGATTCCTCTCTCCCGAGCCCCGACCCCTGGTCGCTTGGACCCTGTTCCCGACACCGATGGGCTACTATTTTTTAAGATATTTTGAATGTCACTTAGGTGCCCAGAAATTAAATAAAAGAAATGATAATGAAAATTAATGTAGGTCTTGATAAAATGCATTGAACCACGATGGTAACCAAACCTAGTACGGTCACAAACGTTTTTGAGTACTACTACTATTTATCTACCTACAGGTAAATATTGTCCGGTGTATGCGAGTAGCAAGGGACCGGTCAATGTGGCGACACTTGGGGGAGGCCTATGTCCAGCAGTGGACGTCTTTCGGCTGAGATGATGATGATGATGAAATATTGTAAGGTCAATTAAATCAGGTTTCTCTTATAAAGTTCGAAAGCATTTTATTTATTTTTATATATCCAAAAATGATATTTCAATCCCTGAAAAATATCAAACGTAGAATTTTCCTTAATGAATGTGACACAGATCGTATTCCCGACATTTCCGAATGTGATTTCGGAATATGCGAATTGATTTTATTTCCACGAGCATCTTTTCGAACTGACAATTTGATGTATCTCGAAGGCAGAAGTACTAAGCTCGCAGACACACAGCTGAGCTGGAACGTGTAGTATGGCTTGCTAAGTGTCAAGTTGTGTGTGGTGCTCTTTACGCAGATGTCATCTTATGGCACAGTTGGTGTTTCAACTCTCGATTACTTTTATTTAGGTATAGAATGTAGGTGTATGCTGTAGCTTGGAAACGGTTATTAGTGACTATTTGGTTAGGAGACAGCGTGGCTATTTTGCTGAGACATTCCGAAGCAGGGCGAGTGCAACAGTGTTTAAGCGGTCGTCCTTCGGTGTTCGTCGCTTGCTATCCTCCTTTGTCGGCTTACTGTGAGACGTCGACATACACCGCCCTCAGCCGAGAGTGTATAGCTATTATAAAATCTGTGCGTTGGTCTGCATAAACAGCAACTGTGAATCTTGGACACGAGCTATTTCCTCTCAAGTGACAGTGGAGAAAACAAACGAAAGTAACAATATTTTCTGTGCAGTCAACACATACACGACACACCTAAATCCCGCCATTGACGATAAGTTTTGCATGTGCAGTACTGCTTGTACAGTCAAACTGAGTAAGCAAATGTATGAAAGAGAAAACTGTTCAGTTAACCGTGCTCTGAAAAAGAGTATTGAGAACTGGAAGATGTATATGCGATGATCGGCTGCGCATGAAAATCCATCATCTTCCTGCCCTTGTCCCATTATATTTGGGGTCGGCGCAACACGTTTTCTTCTTCTATTCTCCCCTGTCAGACGTCACGGCATCATTTACTTCATGAAAATCCGAGCGTCAAAAATACCTGTTTCGAAATTCTTGAGATTCCATAAACTGACAAATAGGACTTTATAGTTTCCTACTATACATATTCACGCATGATTCTACAGTTTTACTGTACAGGCAATACTGCACATGCGAAACTGCATGCTGAACTTATCGTCTATGCTTTCCTAGTAGCTGTGCCCCGCAAAGTCGCCCGTTGGTTTTTTCTCCTTTCCTGGGATCCATAAGGGCCTTCCCGTGATATTAACAAGCCTCCTTTTTCCTTCGCAGTTGTTAAGTAAATAGCTTAATACCTTTATCAAGAATCGAGCTTTCAATGCAAGAAATTTAATCGAAAAAAGATTTCTCAAATCCGCTTAACACGTGAAACAATCAAACTCTTCAAGTATGATATTAGTATTATGGTGCCCTAAGCACCAAATGAAGCTTTACCTATATCTCTCTGACCATACTCTTGAGAGTTTTGACGTCGCGGCCATGTTTGCTTTCCAAACTAAAGTAATGTCGTCGGAGTTCCAAAAATAGTTCGTCCCAGATATTACCTACCGCTATCCCGACAACATTACTTTGTTTTACTATCACTCACGCAGTGTGTTATGGGTACATAAACATAACGTAAACATAATTTTATTGTGGGCGTAGCTCTTGGCCTTTTTTGTAGGTAACACGTATTTGTGTTTCACGTTGTTATAGTGAAGCCTACTAATATTCGTATGGATGGATGGATGTACGGATGTTTGTTACTCTTTCACGCAAAAACTGCTGAACCGATTTGGATCAAATTTAGCACACAGATAGTTTATAACCTGGATTAATACATAGGATACTTTTTATTCCGGTTAAGATCCCATGGGTCAATTTCAAACATCACGCGGGTGAAGCCGCTGTCAGAAGCTAGTACACAATATCATACGCTGAAATCTTATCGGAATTTCAAATAGTTAGACAGGAGTGTACCTGCTCAAGTTCCATGTCAAAAAAAATACAAAATCCCGACGGAAAAAACCCAATAACATTTTGCCCAACCTGGGAATCAAACCCGTACCGCATGCTCAACAGTAGCGCTTATGACCGATGTTAAGACAGTCACATCAATTGTAAATATTTTTGTAGGTCAAGAAAAAGGCAAGTCATGTCTGCCGGATGCCGGAAAAGCTGTGGGCCCGCATATCACAAAACTGGAGCCCTGAGACAGTTAGACGGGGTCGCGGCAGACCGAGGAGAAGATGGCGGGACGCCTTGGATGCGTTTCTCGTTAATTGGCGAGAAGAGACGCAACACCGAGAAAAGTGGAATGAATGGGGGGAGGCCTTTCCCCAGGAGTGGGACAGCTCAGGCTAATAAAAAAAAAGCATTTTGTTCACTTCCAACTTTATCCATTTTTACTCAATTCAGTGTACTCGCCATTTTCTTAATGGCAAGTTTCATATTAACGAGTATCTGATCGCCTTCTGACATAATTATGTAAATAACCTCGTCTTCTGAACCCTTTTATTTTCGTGGTGATTGCTTTTTCGGTGTAAAATATCTGTTTAAAATTGTGTTGAGGTCAAGTTTGATACCCGTGGGCTGTAATGCTGTATATAATGATATGTGTGGTAGATCGATTATTATGAGGACATGGATTTGTAAAATGGATGTTCATTGTGAGTCATTTCAGCTGACTCTAGGAACAGGTTTATTTTATTGGTGATTTTCATTATATCTATTTTTCTCTCTGTAGAAAGTAATTTCTATTTGTTAAAATTACATTTTAACAAATTATTTTTGAATAAATATTTTATAAATGCTTTTTCTTGCTTTTTCTTTCACTATTGTACGAAAAATGAAAGAAAATGAAAAAGCGTTTTCGTGACGACATCCTATGTATAACAAAAAAAAATAACATCTGCCAAACTGAAAAACAGTTTCTTGGCAGATGTAGCTTCCATATAAAATATTGTAGGTACTTTTATATAGCTAGTCGTAGGTACTTTTCCATCATTAACAATAAATACATTAACAGGTAAACATTAACTTAAACCAAACACAAAATATTTCACAATGCCACAAAAGGCTTACTAGTAGTGAATTGAAACACCGCTACGCAATTCAAAAAGCTATTAGCGTTACTCAATAACATCCTCAACCTACTATTATATTAGTTGTTACTTGTGAATAACTAACAACGTCATCTTTTAAATCATTTTAAACATATTAAGTTATTTTTAGACGCACATTGATGGTGGCTGACCAACTATTTCAGAGGATATATATATTTTTTTAAAGAGAATAGAAGTCGCAATCAGTTTATCAACATCCACAAATACGATGATGACCCGAATGGCGCAGCGGTAGTGAGGCTGCTTTTACGTTCTTAAGGTCCGGAATTCGAATCCCGGTAAGAGCAAATGTTTGTGTGATGAGCATGAACATTTGTTTCCGAGTCATGGATGTTTATATGTATACATGTAGTATATCAACTGTCTGGAGACCACGACACAAGCCTTGCTTAGTGTGGCACTAGATGATCCTGTGTGTCATCATCCTCATCCACAGCCCGAACTCACCCACTGCTGGGTATAGGCCTCTCTCTTCTTGTGCCAATTTCCACGGTCCTGCGCTAGCCTTATCCAGGTTATTCCCCCGACGGCAACTATGTCGTCTGCCCATGTCACCGCAATGTCTAGCAATATTTATTTATTCAAACAAATCTGAAGATGTCACATGTTTAACATTAGATGTACCGTACATTGGTGTCGATTCTGTTGTGCACAAACTAAACTTAAATAAGGCTATTGCTATCTTTTACTAAAAGGCAGTGCGAGAAAAGGACGGCTATAGCTATGAACTAAGTTAGAGATGTCAAACTAGTTTATGCGTTGCGCTTCACCGTGTTTTTAGTCAACATGTTTTTACGTGCACCCTTCATTTGTATGGAAATATTAGTTTCAATTAACATTGACAGCTCTAAATTACGTCCGTCTCTTTCTCGTTTTATTAGAGAGAAAAAGATAGCAATAGCCTACATTAAGTTTGATTTGTGCACAACAGAATCGACACCAGTGTCAAACAGTGGACTAATTCTCCTGAAATTTCTCTGGAAAAAATGTCAAATAGTGTCACCCTAAGGCTGAATCCACACTATACGGTCGATCCCGGTTAGTTAGTGCATTTATTTTCATATTTATAACTAATTTACAAAACATTCACGGGCCGCGTGTTGCCGACCGCTGATTCTGGACCATTCCTGGGAACATTCTACTTACGGAAATATTCGGGATCAAAGTCCACACTACAAAAACTTTACTTTAAATACCTCCACTACGACCCCCAATCTATTCAATCCAACCACCAGCACAATGTGTTACATTGCGTTTTAACGTAAAACTTAATTTATCACCCCAAAAAAAAGTATTTTATGTACAGAATGCTTGGTTAACGCCTCTGTGAAGAATTTGTTTACATGTTCATATTTTACTTTTCTGTATACTTTTTTATAATATAAGGGACGTCAAAGCGGACCTTTCCACCTTACTGGTTTTTTATGATATTTTCTGAATATTCTTATTCGACTAAAATACTCCTATTCCAATAGAGATACATTAATAATATTGCAATAACGTTCAAAAGTGTGGAACGTCCGACTAAAGCTTGTTGTACTCGTCCGTCGTAAAAGCTCGACTTATAATATTTTGATTCAAGACAGCACTCCGAGTCCAGACTCGGAATTCAACTGACTTTGTGAAGACTTTTCGTAGAATTTCAGTGAGGTTTGTGTTCAAGTTCTATCTTTAATCCTTGATCAAACGAAATTGGAGCCAACAAGAGCTTTTCACAAATTCAATATCAAATTTTATAAGAACCTAGTTACTCGTATGTTGCAGCATCATTATATAAAGGGTGTAAAACACCTCTTCACGAAGCCGAAAGGCACTTGTTCTTCCTATTATTGCGATATTTTTTTTGTTCTTCACCATACCTGGGAACCTTCTAGTTACGGAGATATGGGGGGTCAAAATTACAACTTTTTGACAACTTTATTTTTAAGTACAAGTTTTTTTTTGTACGTGACAATATTTTTTGAGTAAAGTTACTTAGTTTGATGTACAGAATGCTTGGTAAACGGCTTTGTGATGAGGTGGTTTACACCCTGTATATATGTCACCGTAAAATTGTCAAACACGTTAGATTGTAATCTCACTCACACACAGTAGTAGTTAGGTAGTAGTAAATAGGTAGTAGTAGGTAGGTAGTAGGAAGGTAGTAGTAGGTAGGTAGTAGTACGTAGGTAGTAGTTGGTAGATAGTATTAGGTAGGTAGTAGTAGGTAGATAGTAGAAGGTAGGTAGTAGTAGGTAGGTAGTTAGTAGGTAGTAGATGACAAGACAACGTCTGTCGGGTTGACTAGTATACAATAAATAAGAGACCCACAGAATGTGAAGAGTAGCAGAAGAAAGAGGAAGCCAATGTCTAACAGTTGGTAATTCTAGGCTTAAATAATGATGATGATGATGATTTACAATTATCACGTTTACGTAAAACACGTAAAATAAAATTGTGCACAAACATTTTGAAAATTATGAAATAAGTTAACTTAAATAGGCCAACCTATTGTCAGCAACGCCTGTGAAAAAATTCAAGTGAAAACCCCAAGAATATTTTGCCTGGCCCAGGAATTGAATTAAAAACCACTAAATCAACGAGACAGCCACAAAGTAAATAATATAAATATATTTATTTCACGAAAAGCCGTCACATTACAATATTTCTAGAACTAGGAACATAAAAGTCTTGTTCTTACTTCTGAACTAAGTGTCAGTGATTCTCCGTAACAAACAAAGCCATATAAAGCAAGCTCTTCATACTTTTTGGCGCATAAACAAAAAACAATTATAAATATCGTTTGTTTGTGAACCATTTCCCAATATAAAAATTCAGTTGGTGTCGAAAAATCTGTGAAATATTAATTAGAGCAAGGCTCTTACGCTCTCGCGCCTCACATAATGATATTTCTGTGTTTCTGTTGAAATCATAATATTGAAAAACATTTAATTTTTCCTTTGAGTCTGAATTTTCAAATTAAGAATTTCGTGGTGACATGTTTAATAAACCATCACGTAGCAGGTTTAAAACCTATTAACCTAGAATGAACTAATGTGAACTACCGAATGCACTGACAGTGTGGCCCTTATGACGTAAGCAATAAGGTTGAATAGTGGTCGACCCTCAATGAGCTTGATAGTACTTTTAATAGGTCAAACCACTAAAACATAATGCTTGTCTAAATTAGTCCATAAATACTGCTGACTCTTGTTGTTTTCTTTGACTATGACATAAGTTTTTTAGAGCATGGCTTGCTATCTCAGGCAGACGAAATTATTGACAACTTGCGGATGTCACACGGTTTCACTCGCATAGTTCCAGTGCCCGTGGAAGTACGGGGATAAAACATATCCTATGTTACTCAGTAAAGACGTGGTTTTCTAATTGTGAAAGGATATTTAAAATTGATCAAATAGTTTTAAAGTTAAATCATCACACAAAAACAAACAAAAATCTTTCCTCTAAAACAAACACACAACAACAACACACACAACAATAACAACACACAACACACAACCCTACAACAACAACAAACAACAAAACAACAAACAAACAAACAAATGATTAAATGATTTATGACTTAATATTAGTTTAAATCAAGTACACGACGTGCAATTTTTGAGATTTCACTTTCTGACACGACGTGGCATTGGCTATTTCAGACCGTTTTTCCATTCGAAGTGTTTTAAAATGGAAATGATATTCTACTTTTAGATATTATTTTGTACCCTGGCCTATTTCACCCAAAGGTTGACTGGTACAGAATGCCTAAGCATAAAGCATTAAGCTAGCATAAAGTCCGCTTATATAGGTACCACTAGTGCACATATAGTTTAAATAAACAAATGGGGATTTCAAGTTTATATAGAATTTAATCATTTTAGAAGATCGCATGGCTTGTTATACGAATAAAAAAATATGTATATGTCAGCGTCACATTGTGAAAACTGTTAGATTGTAATATAACTAGCGAGAATGCAAACTGTCGCAATATTGTCAACTGAACATACTGCTTACAATATGACGCATTATTTTTGGATAGATTATAATCTGTCAAAGTGAAACCGTAATATTGTGAAGTGTATGCGACGGAACTCAACTGGTGCGGTGTGCAGGGGGCGAAGGGAAAAAGTATCCCCCTTGCCCCATTGTACCAATCCTATGAAAAGATAATGCACCATTTCTGAGAAAAACGTTTTATGTAACCTAAGCTCAAAAGACTTTATATTCACCTAAAAAGCGTAGTCGACGAAGCTACGTCCCCGCTCCTATTTATGTCTGCAGGGTTTAAAGGAACCTATCCAACCTAAACTCGGAGTGCCCCAAGTCCCGATTATGGGGGCAGAGATACTTCCGTGGCATGCATTTGACAATATTACGGTTTCACTATGATATATTGTAATCTACCGAAAAATAATTCGTTAAATTGTAAACAGTATGTTCGTTTGACTATCTTTCAAGAGTTTTAATCTCGCTAAATATATTACAATTTAACGGGTTTTAAAATATTACGGTGACATCAGACTATAATAATATTATAAAGCAGAAGCGTTTGTTTGGTTGAACGCGCTACTCTCAGGAAGTACCAGCTCGAATTGAAAAATTCTTTTTGTGTTAAATAGTCCATTTATCGAGGAAGGCTAAAGATTTTATAAAATCACGCTATGACCAATAGGAGCGGAGCAGCAATAAGAAATGTTGCTAAAGCGGGGGAAATTTTATTCCCTTTGTGAGCTCTTTCTCTCTTAAGTGACGCAGACGAAGTTGCGTGGGTCAGCTAGTACAATATGAATTCAAGAACAAAAAAACAAAAGAAAGAACCTTCGTAGCATGATTCACAATCCCCACGTCTCCCGTCCTGCACGCGAGCGAAGTAACGTGTCAAGATATGTTAATGAAATCGTTGCCTCGTGACGGACGCCTGTTGAAAGCCTAAAAGCCGGATTAAGTGTTATGTTAAGAGCCTTAACACGCTCGTTTACTGTGGAAACTGATTTTTATTACTTTCGCACTGGGTCTATACGTAGAATATGTTGGTAGGTCGTATCGAAAATTAACATACAAATTGGAGCGTTGCACGTTGTGTGGATATACGTGTTCCCTGATTTGATTCGACTTAATTAGAACGTTATTGTTTTTTAAACAGTTTAGAAAATAAATGCTGTATGGTTTGGTCTTCAAAGTTAAGCAAGGCACGCCAAGGTCAGTCAATGGATGGGTCCATAATATGCCGAAAGAGATGAGTAGATCCAGATTTGTAGATCTTTGACAGTCATCGCGAGAACTTAGTCAGAAGCCTGACCAGTCTTACTATACAGAGTGGAGAAGACAATACGACAATAAATGAAAACATGCGTAATACTAGTTCATAGGAATAATTCTACACAATTAAAAAAACCCAAAATCGAAATTAAAAAAAAAAATCAGACAAAATCTAACTCAAACGATACTCTTTATGATTCTTATTGCCCTGGTTTAAGGTCTAATTTGCAGTAAATTAATTTTAGCGAAAGTTTTTAAATAGCGAGTTGGCAAGGGGTCGTTAACCTGTTAGTGCTTCCTTAAAATCAGATACATCATGTAGCAAATGTTGAAGGTGAAAAATAATTTCCTGTGACTAAACTACTTGATATTTTCAAACGATTTTTTTTGCTTGTTAGGAACGTCTTGAGGTATGCGTAGTTTAATTTATTGTCGTATTGTCATCACCACCCTGTATAAGGTATCGCATTACCCAATAAAAGGGCTGAGTAGTTCAGATAGGTCAGTCAGGCAGTCGCTTCACGTACTATATTGGTATTCAGCTGCATGTGGTTAGACTGGGAATCGTCCCGTACTTTAACTTGGGACATGTCTTGGCAAATGATATTCGAAAACAATGTAACATAATGAACAGGCATACTGTACGAGTATATTATGTTCCCAAAAACACTTGAAAACACCAGAAATTCTATTCGTTCTAAAATGGGACGTAAAATGAATGGATGACGGTCTGCATAGTGTTAATTAAAAACGTTATGTGTCACTGTCAACAACAGCACATATTGTTGTTGTTTGCTGTTTTACATCCTAGTTTATTGCGTATATTGCTTGTTTATTGCGTTCATTGCTAGTTTATTAAGCTTTTTGTCATCGTGTTGTGGCATCGAAATTCGGTCATGGATGACAAAGTTTTTTTACAATGGGTAGCGGTTGCTGATGTAAAACCGATGATCGACTGTCGCCTTCTTCGTAAAGAGTATAAACTTCTTGTTCTTGGTGTGCCGATGAAAATTTAAATTGAGTCAACCCAACTAAAAAATAAATAAATATCGCTGGACATTAACACACAGCGCCACCTAGTGCCACACTAAGCAAAGCTTGTGTTGTGGACACTAGATAGTTGATATACTACATATATACTTTTTTGTTTGTAAATACATACTTATTATACATATAAACATCCATGACTCGGAAACAAATGTCCATGTTCATCACACAAACCTCCTACCGGGATTCGAACCCAGGACCCTAAGAACGTAAGGCAGCTTCACTACCACTACGCCATTCGGGTCGTCAAACTGGCGATGAGTTTCGCACTTTCAGTAGCTTCCATCACCTCCTGTGATGTGCAAGCAACAGGAAAAGCAGTCAAGTATCCCATAGTTTTGTGGGGCAACACCACATTTACACTTCAGGGCAGAGTCATCAATTAATCTCCAAAAGATTTTGTTTAGATGTCGCTTAGCTTTATTTATAACCTCGAGAAAAATAGGCAATCATAAGATACGTTTCAAAGAACGTTCCATACTACAACCTAATAATGTTTTTGAGTATTAAATAAATTGCTACAAGCCTTGTTTCTGAAATTGCCAGACGACCTTGCCACTAAAATATTACGTTTTTGAAACACTTTAAGTAACACCTATTTGACTTGTCACGTTAAGGTTTCCAATTTTAGTTTACGTAAAAGTAAATCATAGATGTTGTAAATAAGAAATAGTTAAGGACAACCAAATAAGTAAGTATTATAAATTTTCCACAGTACAAAGTTAACCGATCGAATGAATAAAATATTATCATCTCAAACAGGATAACAGTCAATAAACAGAATCGCGGAAACTTCAATAAAATGTTTAAGATTGACATAACCTTTCGAACTGTCACATGATCCGTTCGTAAATGTCACTCAATATTAAATTGACATTTTTATTTCCACGCTATCGGAGATTGTCATCTCGCCAAGAGGCTTTCACAGATGCTACGGCGTAGCACTCGCGTAGCGATTAGGTACGCGATGATGTAACCGCTACGAGATCTGCTGTCGTAGCGATAAATGATCTTTGGTTAAAGTCTTGCGTTGAAACGGAAAATGTGTTCCAATAATAATTATGTTAGTAATAATTTATGGGTTTAATTTTTTTATAGAGGAATACGTAAGCTAAGGGGGCGATAGGTACAGTCGAGGACTTTAATTCATAATCCACTAGCTACTATTCAAATTTTAGCCGTGTAATACAAATCGGGTTTAGTCTGTAATATTCGTACTAGTGAATCTATAAAAGTTCAAAATTGGAAAGTAGTGTAAATGGCTTATCTATAGCTCAAAGGCGTGATTATATATATGTTAAAGATGTTAAATATACACTACACCGCTGCACCGCAACGACCAGTATTGCTACTTCCAATATTGTGAGTAAATAACAAAGGGCTCTTAACCAAGACGTTCCTATTTCTTATCATAAGAAAAAAACAAACAAAGACATTGCAATTACCCACAAAACAACTTTAAAGTTTAAACACTACACCGCAACGACCAGTATTGCTACTTCCAATATTGTGAGCAAACATCAACCCGACTTGTTGCTACTGATTCGATCCGGGAGCGCTCAGTCTTACTTGTTGATACCGCAGTTATTTATATAGCCCATTGCAATGGAATGTTATGAGCTGGGAGCGTAGACCTTGGGTTTTATGGACGAGAGTAAAGTTAAGGGTGGATTGTTCGTCAAGTTATGTTGGAAAACAATCATCTTTTATGATTACTAAAGTCGTGGACAACGTAATGGTTATAGTGATCATATTTAACATCTTTAACATAAATATAATCATGCCTTTGAGCTATAGATAAGCCTCTTACACTACTTTCCAATTTTGCACTTTTATAGATTCACGAGTACGAATATGTGAATTGAGCAAGATTATGTCTGGACTTCAAAAGATACTATGACCTCTGAGTTTGTTTCGGCTGTTTCTTCTCAGAGTAGTCAGGTACGAAACACCGGCCCCATCTAGTTTAAAAAAAAAATATTGACGTGTAAAAGTGTTTGTGAAAACCTACTTACAAAATAAAGATCATTTATCATAAAGATCATTTATCATTTATCAATATTACCGACTAAACCCGATTTTTCTAATAACACTAAAAAATGCTTTGACACTTGAAAAGGATTTGTGTCAAAAGTTTTCCATCACAATTCAATTGATGGTTCAATTTGACCAAAAATGAATGTTACGGTTTCATGGCATCGAAACCACACTAAAATTGGAAACCTGCCTGCATGAAACAAAATATTTTTATTGTATATCAAATTGTTTTTTTTTCCAATCTGCGGTGTCTGATGTTTGTAACGACCAATCGTTATACAAATATTCATCGCGTGCCTTTTTTTATTCCCTTTTTATTGCTGTTTTGGAGTTTCAACACACGTATCAAAATTCAGCACGAAACACATTTTTAAGCTATTGCATAGCTTTTATCGCGGGCCTTGAGCGTGGAGACCGAATCCAGTAATTCCGTAACGAAAATAACCTAACACCCGCCATAAAAAACAAATGCAATAGCTTTATTTACTAGCGTCTGCCAGCGGCTTCGCCCGCTAGAATTTTGATATTTGTCCCATGGGATCTTACTACCTGGATAAAAAGTATCCTTTCTTTTAATCTAGATTGTAAACTATCTGTGTGCAAAATTTCATCCCTATCCATTCAGTTATTGCGTAAAAGGATAAAAAAAAAACATTTATTAGCACGACAGGACATAACCGACTTCACACAAAAAAGTGAAAAATAACTTTAGCTTCAGAAGTCGGTGACCTTTGTTTGATTGATTTAGTTTTTTGTCACCGACTTCTGAAGCTAAAGTTATTTTTCACTGTTTTGTGTGAAGTCGGTTATATTTTTTGCAAAAAAGTTTTTATTTTTCACTTTTTAGTGGTTCATATGTGCTTACCCTTTCACAGCGTAACAGCGTGATTTTTTTTTATGAACTGGTGTAAACAATAGAGAGACATGAGATTTCAGGGATCCCAGTACATTTGCTATCATTTATTGAGGAGTGCCCGTCGCCTATAGCTTCCGAAGTTCTTCATCAGATCTTTACCAAATTGAAATGGGATCACTCCAAGAACATACTCTTCCTAAAATTACCCAAATCGCTTCTGATGTGCCTATACAATTTAAGGAATTTCCTCTATTCCTCCAGGATCCCATTAAATGGAACTTAACACATCTAACTGTCGAAATCTGGGTGTATTGTACACTTCTGCGTACTCCCTCAGAGCAAACAGGCGTGATGTTACGTCACTATGTTACATAAACAATAAACAACCAAGCGATTGCAGCAATTACTGCAGCTTTGCCGTGTATTTTTGAAGAGTTCCATTTCTAAGACTAGCGTCAGATCTTAACCAAATTAAAATGGGACCACACGGAACGCACTAGCTTTCAAATAAAAAAAGAATCATCAAAATCGGTTAACCCAGTCGAAAGTTCAGAGGCAACAAACATTGTCGAAATCTGGGAGTATTGTACACATCTGCGTACCCCCTCAGAGCATACAGGTGTGATGTTACGTCATGATGTAGTATGAACAATGAGCCTACAAGCGATTGCAGCAATTACTGCAGATTTGCCGTCTATTTTTGAAGAGTTCCATTGTATATCTCGGAATATCAGCATCAGATCTTCAGCAAATTAAAATGGAACCAAACGACTAGCACCAGCTTTCAAATAAAAAAAGAATCATCAAAATCGGTTCACCCAGTCGAAAGTTCTGAGGTAACAAACACAAAAAAAAAAAAAAATACAGACGAATTGAGAACCTCCTCTTTTTGGAAGTCGGTTGAAAACATAAAAATAAAAAAATGGTAATGGTAGTGACAAACATCCATACATCTCATACATCCATACCACTATTATGTAGTAGGATTTTATATTTTCTGACGTATTGGCATGTTGACATCGAAGTGTCAGCATTATACGTCCGTAGTCCGTTACTATACGTCAACTCTCAAAGACGTAGTACAGATACATGTATGTATGTACATGTACCTACCATATTCTGTAACTCCCTGCTTAGGACACGTTTCACTGATGGGTCAACCCCAATGTCAATTGAGGAGTTCAATTGACATTGGGTCCTGCTTTCGGCGTGTAAAGAGAATCCGATCAAACGAATTGCATGTTTGGAGAAATAGTTTCTATATGATTACTGAAGGAGAATACATATTGTATTACTAGCTGTGCCCGCAACCATCGTTCGCGTGAACTTATTATAAAAATATCAGGATTTTGTTAACAATTCCAACATTGTTTTTACTCTAAACCCTAATCTACTTTTTAAAATATAGTTAAACTAAATTACTCCATAAAAAACAACTTTTTGCCAGTAAAATCCTTCTTCAAAATCAATCTAACCGTTTCTGAGATTCGCCGGAACAAACAGACAGATATATTTTTTTTATGAGTACCGCATATACTTTCAAAGAAAGTAGTAGTAGAAAGCAGTTTTCATGAAATCATAAACATACACTTCTATTTTATTTATTTGTATATAGATTACTATATTAACTAAAAACTTACCGAATGAAAATATAATTCAATATTAACTCTCGATAAGCCAGAAGATTCGGACTAAGATATTTATTCATTTTGAGGCCTTTTTAGGGTTCCGTAGCCAAATGGCAATTATTTTTTTCGTCAAACCCATAGGTACGTGTGGGGTATCTATGGATAGGTCTTCAAAAATGATATGGAGGTTTTTCATATCATTTTATTCTAAACTGAATAGTTTGCGCAAGAGACACTTCCAAAGTGCTAAAATGTGTGTGCCCCCCCCCCCCCATGTAACTTCTAAAATAATAGAATGATAAAACAAAAAAAAATATGTGATGTACATTACCATGTAAACTTCCACCGAAAATTGGTTTGAACGAGGTCTAGTAAGTAGTTTTTTTAATACGTCTTAAAACGTAAACAGAAATTTACCTTTCATTCAATCTGCTACGGAACCCTTCATGGGCGAGTCCGACTCGCACTTGGCCCGTTTTTTAATGAGGAAAATAGTCACGATAGTCAATTAAGTAGAACTGTCGCTCTCAGAAGTTTCGACAGTGCTTAATTGATTTTGTGTTCTGCAGAAGTTATATTATTCAATTTTGCTTTGCTCCACAAATACTAGTTAAATAAATAGGTAACTGTCAGTTAACACTTAAGTTTGTTTATGTTCCGCCATTAACTGAACTTGACAGATGGCGCTACTCTCTTATTCAATTACTAAACTCACCATAACATCACGCGTATAATCCCAAGGGTATAGGCAGAGTACCTATCTATGGTACACCCGCATTTTGTCATGTATGTTAAAGACCATTGTTATTATATAGGGGCAAGCCTATTCTCATTAATCAAGGATTTGTGTTGTTGCCGAGGAAATTCATCATTTCATGTACTACAAAATCATTTTGGCTTTGCATGCAATGAGCACTGGCTTTATAAAGATAATAATCATTATCAGCTTAACGGATTAACTGATCCATTTGGGTGTATTTTACTGGATTATAACTTAAAATATTATTTCAATTCTCTGTACTTATGACACTGCAAATGGAAATCACGCTCAGCTTACATTTTCCATTACGGTCCAACTAAAAGGATTACTGTATGAAGTTACTTTATTGTGAATGACTAGTGTTATGTTTGTGTTTTTATACTTACATTTATATTAATACTAGCTGACCCACGGAACTTCGTCTGCGTCACATAAGAGAGAACGCAACACTTTTCATTCCTGCTCCGCTCCTATTGGTCATAGCGTGATGTTATATAGCCTATAGCCTTCCTCGACGAATGGACTATCCAACGCGAAAGAATTTTTCAATTGGAGCCGGTAGGTCCTGACCAAACAAACAAACTCTTCTGCTTTATAATATTAGTATAGATTAATCTGAAATTTAAACATACGTTCTTTCCAAGTAACTGCATGGCCATTACGTGGAGGCTTAGCATATCTTTTACCTTGTAGTTTGTGTTATTTATGTTTTACTGCTTTCTGTAGACGACCCACAACTAGCTCCAGGAATAAATTAAAAAGAAATATAAGCTTGTTTGTCATTATCTGACATTAAAAGTAAACAATAATTGAAAGGACTAAGGTCCATGTTCACCGAAAAGATAACAGTCAGATTATCTAGAAACAGCTGTCACTGTCACATGTTCCCATACAAAAATGTGTTTTAAACAGCTGTTTTAGATAATCAGAGCGTAATCTTTTTGGTGAAAATGGACCTAAAATCTGTAGGAAAACATAGTGATTATATACTCTGTTAACATAGGTACCACAAAGTTACTTGGAAATAGCGTATGTTTAAATTTCAGGTTTATATTAACATAAATGTAAGTATAAAAACACAAACATTACACAAGCTGGTGCTTGCGGTTATACTGACATTCTGGGAAAAGTACTATATGTTGCCGGATGAAAAGCATCTATATGTTAATCCAGATTAGCCGGAGGAGCTCGTGGCTAAGTAATAACAAACGCTCGTATCAATTTTCAGGTTAAACTGAAGTCCATGTTCAGCAAAAGATGGCGCTCTGATTATTTAAAAACAGCTGTTTAAAACACATTTTTGTATGGGAACATATCACAGTGACAGACAGCTGTTTTTAGATAATCAGACCGTTATCTTTTCGGTGAACATGGACCTTAGTCTGTGGATAGATGACCACCCGTTACACACCGAGTTTTCTCCGTCTCTCGGGAAGCACTTATAGCTATTGTCACGTTGGTCTCATCTGTCATTGGTTGATTATCACCAGTTGTTCCAAGTCGTCAGTGGTCCGAAAATCTGTTAACCAGTCTTACTAATGGGTAGGTATAGGTCATATTACCCAGTACTAACTAAAATTTGACCTCCGAAACCTATCGGAGGTCAAATAGTCTACCTAGTACCTAGTACCTTTGAGTATCCACCTTAAGCAATTAAAGGCGTAATTCAGTAATAGTAGTTTATGCAACTGTGCATAATGAAGGGCATTACAACACGAGTGTGGGTTTAAGAAACGAGCCGAAGGCGAGTTTCTTAATAGCATCACACGAGTGTTGTAATGCCTAATTATGTATAGTTGCATACACTACTTTATCTACCCAAATATCATAAGGGCTCTATGATGGGTTCAGGAACCATAGGGAAATGACCTGCATTGTTACTTGGCCCTTGATTTTTGTGCCAACAGGTTATTAGTTGCATTCGTCGCTGCATTTACGATATCTGGCGGAGTATTCATGTCAATTTCTGAGTCACTATCACTCATTTTCGACAGAAATAAAGAACTTATCAGAAAATTTGTCTACTCGTAACTGGATTACTGGAAATAAAAAGCTAACGAACAAATGACAGCTCGAAATGGCGGCGTTTCGGATATCTGTCATTTTTTTTTAAATCATAGGCAAACGAACAAAGTTACTATTCTTGTGTCACTCGAGATCAAAATGTCGTGCGATTTATAATTAAAATCATACTGAATTGGGTTTTTTTTTTTTTTTTTTTTTATCGATATCTGATTTAATGTAGGTGGTACTAGAATAGCACACTCACTTGAATTTGACACCTGTTCCAAATTTAAAACTCATAACGCAACTGTTTTCAGTTGCGTTATGAGTTCATTACAGTTCCGTTTATTTCTGCAGGTTGGTAATGCTGGTCATTGCCTATGGTTTTTGAACGCATTAGAGAGGGTTTATGATATTTGGGTAGATAAAAATATTTATTATTCAAATACATTACTATTACATCATTAACAGATATTAAATCATCGACCTAGCCTGTCTGAATTATGTTATGCTTGACGTCAAGTCTGACCGGAAAAATATAAATAGGATATTTTAACCAACTCCGCTCTCAAACCCTGAAAATAAAGAGTTTATTCTCCCAATAACATAAGCCCAACGGAACGCAAGACTTTGTTCTGCACGCGCTGGTTAAGCCACTTTGCATAAGATTACAGCCCACAGGATTGAAACGCGGTTTGTGGTCCAATCCCCGTCTTATAACTCTCAGTTCCAAGTTGCATGTAAGATAAAAGCTTGAAAATGCAAACACAACGTTATTTGTATTCTGTTTCAAGGAAACAGTTCTTGAAAAAAGATTTTAATCTCGTGTTTGAGGTCATTTGACACACTTAGGTACATGTTCACCGAAAAGATAACAGTCTGATTATCTAAAAACATCTGTCACTGTGACGTGTTCCCATACAAAAATGTGTTTTAAACAGCTGATTTGAGATAATCAGAGCGTCATCTTTGTGGTGAACATGGACCTTAGTTTTACTGCCGCTATGTTATTTCTGTGTGTAAATACCGGTGTAAATGGTCCCTTCACAAAACCGTCAACCAAGCATTCTGTACACCAAACTAAGTAACACTACGCAAAAATCATTGCTGGGAAACGATTTTTTTTTTGGGTGCAGAATTCACGTTTTACCCCCAATTTCTCCGTTACTACAAAGTTACGGAGATATTATTTATTGGAGATTATCCTCGTCATTGTGATTTTTTTTTCGATCCTCAAAAAAATGTATCGCAATGACGAGGAGAACAAGTGCCATTCCGTTTCGATAAGAGTAATTTTCCACCCATTTGAATTGCACTGATGGCATTTTGACTCTCTGTGCTGTGTGAAACGTTGTGAATGGAAAAACATTTTAAACATAATGCAATATCGCGTCTTTTTTTCCCGAAGACTTCGTAGTTAAGGTAGCAAAGGTAAATAGAGGAGGTAGGTTAGGAGTAAGTACTTCTGAGAATAATTCTAAGTTTTAGGAAGGCGAGAAAGTGAAAAACATTAGGTATTCATCTAAACATTTAACAATGAAAAACATTATTGCTTCACAGATTTCAGTTAGAACTCGTTAATTCATTGCATAACCTCACTGGAACAGCAAATAATTAGGTAGTGATAAAGTCTTTATCTGCAGACTGAAGGCTGTGCCACACCAAATGTAACAAGTATTTAAGTGGAGCAAGCGTGTTACATTGTAAAGTTTGTAGAGAGAGCGATCATTAAGAGCCGTAACTAAATGGAGTGTGTACCAGCCCTAAAATGTCAAAAGCAAAAAGCACCAACTATAAATACTCGTAGTAGGTATTTTGTTGGTTTAAGTGAATTTTATAATTAACGCATATTTCCTTAAATAGGTAGTCGACTGTGAATTCACAGTTGTAAATACAACTCATTATTTGAAACAGATTTCCGTGGGAATCCGGTTCAGAGAACATTTCGTAAGGAATGGAATGCTGGAATGTACAGCTTTGAAAGGCTATAAGAAATATGTTTGAACTTTTAGAAATGTTTAGAGTTTTGATATAAAAATAAAAACAGGAACATTAAATTTACACAAAATATTTTTTTTTAATAGAAATGGTGGATGATTTGGCAGGCCTCGGGATCTAATGAGATGTGTCCAAACAGAGTCCACGTTAGTGTAGGCCTAATTGGTTCAGTTAACACTTACCTATGCATGACTTCCAATCATTTAAAGTATTTTAAAGGTGTTTCTTATAAGGAATTATTAGCAGTTGGCAACACTTGCCGGGTTTGTTAAAAACTTCGAGGTCAATTTATTTACGCTTTTATAGCAAAGAATATAGCAGTGGTTTATTTATGTCTGAAAAATTGAAAAAAAAATACAGTTTTACTGAACTATAAAATACATTCTGTAATTTCAATTTCATTGAAGTTACATTCCAATACCAACTTTAAGACCTCAGCTCCAATAATTACCAACAATAATAAGAACTTCTTCAGAAAAGGAACTAATTTTAAGTTTCCGCCTTGAAGGTAACCAAAACTTTTTTACATCTTACAAGAAAGCGTTTAAGACCACGACAAGGTCGTTTGGACAATGTGGGACAAACTGGGTCAGTATAAACGTAGCCCGGGAGTAATCAACAGTTGCTTTGAAAATTATAGGCGTGTGCCACAGGGCGGCTGATTGTTTAGCTGGCTGAACCACAGTGTAACTAAAATCAGTTGGTCATCCTTTTGTATGACAAAATGGACCTACTGAATTGTGTATACACTGTGGTAAAGGTTGAAAATTACAGGCACATAGTTGATCGATCCAGTATTTCAGGTTCCCAGCATTTCAATTGCTTGACATAGTTTTCATACCACAATAAATTCGAAGGATTTAAAAAAAATCCGTTATCCACTGCTTCATAAGTTTGAAAAATTCGTCTGCAATGTGCATAACGCAATGAATATTGTTCATCATTATCTACAAAGCCTTTTCCCAACTATTTTAGAGTTGGCTTCCAGCCAAACTGGATACAGCTATACACTATACCAGTATTAAACATGAAGAGACTGCCTACCTGACCTCCACAACCCAGTAAGTACTGGGTTGAGTCATTTAAACCGAAAGACGTCCACTACCGGAAATAGGGCGCCCCCAAGTGTCGCGGTCCCATGCGACTCAAATCCAGCTAATACGGAATATGATACGGCGTAAACCGGTACCGCAGTGAATATTTTTGATATCAAAATCATGGGAATCGCGTCCTTAAGGGTTTTCATTAAATTAGTTTTATTTTTTTATAAAATATATAATTATAGGTGTAAACCACTTCATCACAAAGCCGTTAACCAAGCATTCTGTACATCAAACTTAGGTAACTTTACGCAAAAATTATTGCTGGGAAACCATTTTTCTTTTTGAGGTTATAAATCATGTTTTGTGATAGAACTCAATGTAACGCACTTAAAACATTGTGCTGATGGATGGATTGAATAGTACGGGGGTCGTGGAGGTGTTGAAAGTCAAAATCTTACAAAAAAAATGTATTTAAAAGAAACACTTGACATAAAGTTGTAATTTTGACCAGGGGGGCTTTTCTCATCATCATCATCATCTCCGTAATTAAAAGATTCCCAGGTATGGTGTAGAACAAAAAAATAATCGCAATGATGGGGAGAACAAGTGCCTTTCGGCTTCGTGAAGAGGTGTTTTACACCCTTTATATACATATATTTTTTTTATAGTAAAATAAAATAATCCTTAATTCAAGTAAGTTCTATGTAGTTCTATTTATACAAGAGAATTGCAAGCTTAATACCCTTAAGTACCTTATTATGCAGTATAGTGCTTTCTCGTAAGCTTCTGGTTTCCTGCATATTAAATGATCACATGAATGACCATCACTTAGTCGATGATTGAACTTGATCAAAGCAACGTTGACCGAGTTGGTACTACCAGCTATTAAGTTGTCTGTAAATTAATATTACATCCCGTCTGTTATTTCTGAAGGATTAGCAGAGCTGTAACCATAGTACTATAGTAGGGATTCCCTTATTTCATCTTTTTTTTTTTCATAATCATCGTCCTTCGGTTGCCCTTATCCCAAATGTCTTCTTCTTCCATATTTTTCTATTGTTCGTCATCTCATCAGATACTAAATTTATTTTCTTGTCATAATATTTTTTTTTTATAAAATGAGAAAAGGTATTCAAATTAAATTTTCATGAATTAAAGAATACCTACCTAAATGAAATAAATTCCAGTTGAAATTATAATAAAATATTAAATTTCCTCATTTCAATTAATTCTAATAACGGACACAGGGTTAAATTAAATTCTGACATCTTCACGGCTTGGATTTTACGTTATTCTAAAATCAAACTTTAATTACAACGCCACGGATAGTAATTATCCATTAAGAAGCGCGGCGGCAAAGAGTATGTACTTTATTAAATTAATATTTCATTTGTAAAATGCATGCTGAGTGGAGTATTAATTTCGCTGGCTCAAATATTTAACCACTCAACATCTAGACTACTTTAATTAATAACACTGAAACATATTAACGAGCTGCAAATAGTTTCAATTTACACAGACGGACCGAACTCCGGACTGGCTACGGACAAAGTTCGATGTCTAGAAGTCCAGTCTGGTAGGTTTAACTGAAACTTTATTTCGGGGGGCATACATGATCATTCGTACAATTGAGTTGTGTGTCTGTGGTTAAATTTCATTAGAAATTTCTCAGTACTAGCCCGGAATTTGGAAGTTGGCGGTTAGATACCCCCCCCCCCCCCCCGTTCCTCGTTGCGCACATTAAGCTTTTGGTCCTGCACCTGAGGCCCTACTCTTTAACGCTTCGTCCGTATATTCTTATCCATCCGTCTCTCTCACTCGCACTCATCTGCAGACGTGCGCGATAGAGACGGATAGATCCGAATAAGTAGGGCCTCTGATCTCTCCCCGGTCGTGTCAGATTGCCGTCTCATCGGACTATGAGAGTAAAGGAACGGAGAGTGCACCTGTGCCTGCGCACACACTTGTGCACTATAATATCTAATTTGCGTTAAGATTGGCCGCGGTGCCCGAAAACGGTTAGGAGGACTGTTATTATTATGTGTTTGTGGTTTTTTACTTGAACAAGGCTTTCAATTTCGTCAATACTGACAAAGAACACGAACAAATTAAGGGAAGAGGATGGGTAGCTAGTTTCTGTGTGTAAAAGTCACTATAAAGGGTGTAAAACACCTCTTAACGAATACGAAAGGCACTTGTTCTACTCGTCATTCTGATAATTTTTTTGTTACACACTATACCTGGGAACCTTCTAGTTACGGAGATATTGGGAGTCAAAGTTGCAAGATTTTGACAAACTTTTTTTTAAATACCTCTTTTTATCACATGATTTTTACTTTAAATATCTCTACGACCCCCGTACTATTCAATTCATCCATCCACACAATGTTTTGAGTGTGTTACATTGAGTTATACCACAAAACATGATTTATAACCTCAAAAAAAAAAGTTGTTTCCCAGCAATATTTTTTGCGTAAAGTTACTTAGTTTGATATACATAATGCTTGGTTAACGGCTTTGTGATGAGGTGAAATACACCCTGTATTATCAGCACCTATGACTGTATTAAACCACATCTTCATTTTTTGTAACCATAAGGAAGCTGAGAGTTGTCTAATGTTATACTTACACTACACCCGTACTAATAAATGCATCAATCAACACAATGTTTTGAGTGCGTCACATTGATTCTTACTGTAAAACGTGAATGTACACCCCAAAAAATACATTTTTTGGGTTTATTTACACCCTGTATAAAATCAAACCTCACCAACAAACCAAACTCGACATTTTATATAATCTAAACCATCGAGATATAATTCCCCTCAATAATCTGCAGACCAATATCTACCATAACAAGTATGTAATTATCATTTTGAACAGACACCTCGAGTAAGGCCATCATGATCACGTGGGTGTAGCTAATAGCAAGGGATGGCAAATTTCCACCGGCAAGCGTGTACTTAGGACAGGATGCGGACGTCATGCTGATGTAGATCTAAACGAGTGACATTCTGACAGGTAGAAGGAACAACGCATTAGTATTTCAATACATCAATTTTTGAAGAGGTTTCGGGTATCACTTAATATGTGAACTCCGGTTTCTTCCGGCTACTTAATTGAGATCGTTTGTCCACTTAGTCGGCTGTCTTCCCACATGCCTCCGTCCTTTCCGTGGTCTCCACTCCAGCATTTTCTTACCCCATCTTCCAGCCAGGCATATAGGGCCCGCCTACTTCCACTTCATTTTTGCTATCACTTCCGCTATGTCCGTGAGTCTCGTTCGGCTCCGTATTTCGATATTTTTTCAATCGGTCATAGAGGGAGATGCCCAACATGGAGAAGATCTGCCAAATCTACTTTACAATGGCTTCAATAACCAGGTCTAAACGCCTTTTTTTTAGGATGGATAACTTCTCCCACTCTGGGCGGAACGGGAGGGAGTGTCAGACTTTTACTGACTAAAACCCATCCATGTTTCTTCCTCGCCCTTTATGTTCCGGGGCCAAGGTATCTCTTTCGAACCGTCCCGTAACCCCGGCAGGGCTATACAGTGCCCTAATAACAGATTTTCCACCCAGAGCACTCAAAATAAGAGCATGAAAAGTGATGAAAAGAAAGCCGCGGTCGGTATCTCTTTCGAACTGACCCGCAACCCCGGCAGGCTTCGGCCCTTGCGGGCCCCTCCCTTTAAGCTGTAATCTCTTTGAGGCGCGCGTGGAACACGAACGCGCCGTCGACACGGCCTGTCGTCATTAGACGGACGGACGGCTAGCTAGCCCATAGCTAACCGTCCACAGTTCCACGTCTACGGTAGCCACTAGCTACAACGTAGGTCTAAACGCCTCAATCAAGAACTCAAGAGCTTCTCAAGGCATTCGACACTCGTTTTTGTAAACTATTTCCTTCGCGAGAGCATCGGCACGTCGCAAATTGTAAAAGACTCGTAATATGCTCTCAGCATCCAGTATGATCATCATGGCCACGAGGGTATAGCTTATAGCCAGGGATGAAATTTTTACTACGACGAGTGTGTTCTTAGGACCGATGCGGACATCATTTTGTACCTCTACATTGTCGAACAACTGCGGATTTAGATCGAAAAGGGTGACATACTGACGAAGAGAATAAACAACACTAATTTTTTGAATGCCTATCACCGATAATAAACTCGAAGTTCAATACATTCATTAAAGTGAATGACATAAACGCTTGTTAGAATTGACAAAAATTGACAAAAAGAAGTATTTATAGTCCGCGCCACGAGAAGCTATAATTGTAAACAAAAATTTTAAAACAAGATACGTAGCGACAATTCAATCAATAAATCAAATGGCCAAATATACGTTTAATACGAAACTAAGGAGCAATTCTACTTAGTCGGGTTATGTTTTGGCGATATAAAGAGAAAGAGCTGTCTAATGATTTGTGGTGCTGGAACGCATCTGATATCTTGCGCGATGCTGCGCTTTGCGCAAACACAAAGAAGCCAAAACCCAAACACTGAAAGGTTGAATACCTATAAGATATAAAGCGGAAGGGATACCGACGCTAAAACGTACAACGTATTCAACACTTCATGTCATACTGAAACTGCAATACCGACACGGTTAAACTGTATGCCACAGCTGTTATTTTTTTAATACCGACTAGCTGACCCACGTTACTTCGTCTGCGTGAGAGAAAAAACTCACAAAAGGAATAAATTTCCCCCGTTTTTGCAACATTTTTCATTTATGCTCCACTCTTACTGGTTGTAGCGTAATGTAACCTTTCTCAATAGACGGACTATTCAACACAACAATATTTTTTTCAATTCAAACCAGTACTTCTTGAGATTAGCGCGTTCAACCAAACAAACTCTTCTGCTTTATAATATTAGCTTTATTGTGAAATTTTTCTATATGGAGGGGGGGGAGGGTAGGAGGTTCAGCATGACGTACGGAATACGTGGTAGTCTATTCACTGTACAATTTACCTAAATTACGTCAATGAGTTCTACTATAAAGGCCGAAATGGGGTGCCAAAGGCTATTCAGAATCGAAACTTAAATGACGAAATCTGAATCTAAAAGCCATCACACCGGAATCGAAGGCTCGTCCATTCACCGAGCCTTATGTCTCGGCGCTTTCCTTTGATGTGTCGGGTAGGTACTCGTCGGCTGCGTACAACTCGGACCGGCGTTGTTTTAAACTTGTAACAGCGTGAAATCGTGCGACAGGTCAGTGCGCGTCGTGCACACGTTATATGTTGGTGTACGTCGTGCGTGCATGCTCTAGATATTTTGTGTCTTTTGTTATGAAAAAATGTTGTTGTTTTAAAGCCTTTTTTTTATTGAGGGGTTGAGGGGGTGTTGGGCATGCTAACAGCTATTTCGTTGGAGCACAAATCAATTGACTCAGTGTCCCAAAAAGTTTCCCTTTCAAAGTCGTTGTAGAAATACGGAAAACTTCTAAAGTGATTGACACTCGTCTTGCTTCGTTAATAAAGGTTGAACCAATTTAAAATGACTCGTTGATTTATTCTTCCACGTACTGGTAGAATCTACACAAGTAAATATCTGAAAAAAACCAGTGAAATTGCTTAAATAAGTTTTTTCATTCAACACCTCTTTCTATAGTAAAGTTAAAGTTCAAGTTAAACTTAAGCGTCCGTAACTACTTGTTCAAACATTTTTATGCAATAGACAAGAATTTAAACGAAGTAGGGACTGTCAAATAAAACAATGCTAAGAATTATAACTTTTGAGAGGTCTAACTTCAAGCAGTAAATAAACTTAGAATATTTTTTTTTTTCATGATTATACTTTTAATGAAGTAATTACTTTGACTTGCTTATAGATACGGGTGTTAGACCTATTAAAAACAAGTTACACTAAATTAAAAATGTAAAAACCCCCGACTCGTTATTTCAAGGTATTTTTGTTTTGGAACGAAGCTCCTTATCACGGTTTTCATTTGTTGAACCCATGTTGAGGGAGTTGTGAAAAAAAAGTAATTCACAATTTTGTGGTGGCGGCCATTTTGGATTTGATTTTTTATAGCGTATAATATTGTACTAGTCAAGCCCTTTCATTTGATACCCATATTGGCGGAGTTGTTGAATTAAGATGTAACCCGCCATTTTGTGGCGGCGGCCATCTTGGACCGAATTAAATCAATCATAGCTAAGAACACTTCCAAATAATTCACCTTTCAAACAAAAAAAACTAATTCAAAATCGGTTCATACGTTTGGGAGCTACGATGCCACAGACACACACACACACAGACACGTCAAACTTATAACACCCTGTCGTTTTTACGTCGGTGTTTAATAAATTCTCATCATCTTCCTGCCCTTGTCCCATTTTATTTGGGGTCGGCGCAACACGTTTCTCCTTCCATTCTTCCCTGTTAGACGTCACGGCATCATTTACTCCTTTCTCAAATAAATAAATAAATTAATAAATTCTAAATATTTAAATTTATATGACATCTGTAACAACCCCTACCTTGTTTGTACTTATTAGTCTACATAACATTATTATTTCAATAGTCTAGAAGAGGAAGCACAAAAACCTGGTACAGCTTAAGCAGAATCGCAATATCAGAACTTAATACCCTATTGTAAATGGTAAATGCAATATGCTATTGTATAGGGATTTAACTAGTATCGATGAAAGCAATTGACTGTACGTCGGCTATTAGGTATAGCTTAGAAATCGCTTGAACGGTAACTGGGACTTATATTATACGATCTTCATCTATACTAACATTATAAAACTGAATAGTTTGTTTGTTTGGTTTAACGGGCCAATCTCAAGAACAGTTTGGAATTGAAAAAATATGTTTGTGTTGGTTAGTCCTTTTGTCAAAGAATGTTATAAGCTATATAACGTCATGCTAAGACCATTATGAGCGGAGCATAAATGATAAATGTATCAAAAACGGGGAAAGCTTATTTCTTTTGGGAGCTTTTTCTTTCGTGACGCAGACGAAGTTGCGTGGGTCAGCTAGTTGTATAATAATTATACAAAACAGCCAGCACACCAAGTTACTCCAAACTGTCAATTTTTCCCAATAAACCTTTAATCTAATGTTTTAGCGATAAAGTTGAAAATCTATCAAATAAATTTGACAGATTGTCGAAGCTTGATGAGCTTGGCGTTTGTACGCTATATTACGCGATACTAGTCCTAAGTGATAACCTGAGTTTACTTTCTAAACTATTTTAGGGTTGGCTTTCCTGTTTAGCTCGAGCCCAAATAGGCACATTACTTTGTGTATTTTTTTTTCATCACCACTGCTGCAAGGAAAACATTGTGAGGAAACCGGCATGTCCTAGAACCAAAAGTTTTAAAACATGTGACATCTACCAATCCGCACTGGGCGTGGTGGATTATAGCCCATACACAAAATACGCACTTTGGCGTGGAGTTGCGGACACCAGCCCGTTATACAATACAATTCAACATTATTTTAAATGGAGCGACTGTCTATCTGACCTCCACAACGTACTTACTAGGTAGCGTGTTGTTCCTCTGATAGACTAGAAAAATACCCGAAACCATTTTGATGTACTTTCCTATCAATCCACAGATTAACCCCGGCAAGAAACTTGCCTTTTGTGTTCCGGTGTTCAGGTACGAAAATATTCTCTTAATTTAAACTCACACAAAGTACCAACTTTCCCCACATTCTCGAGTTTTAACAGTGTAGTGTTGAATACAACCTGTAACTACATGTCGTACTATACGGGTAAGCTGACAACTTTAACAAGGTATTTAATACCTACTTTCTACACGAGCAAGTTCCTACTTCGACCAACTATTTGTGTCAGTAACTTTTGCCAATACAATTTTCTTGTACGTAAAGTATCGAAGCGTTGCAAGTGAATTTTACTTTAAAGTTAAGTAAGTAACAATATTAACTTTCAACTTTTCCATATTAAAATACGAAAATTAAAGTTTATGTGGAGTTTAGTCCAACAATTACTTCATTATAAGATTCTACTATGAATACTGATCAAATCCTTAGTTAGGACTTTAGGTTAACGCTACTTAAAACATTATTATCAAAACAAAATGTTAGTAATAGCATACCTACACCTGTACCTAAACTTTTGGAAATTACAGATATTATCATTAGCACTAATCAGGAATAGGTAATTCGGGAGCATAATGATTACAACAGCACTGAAATATCGAGAATTCAAAACACATAGTAAACATGCTAAATAAGCCGCTTTCAATGTTAATAACAGTGCTTTATCAGTCTAAATACTTATAATTACAGACATGTTATTATCAAATTCCTAATGGCAAATCATTTAAGTTCAATGTTATTGGCTGTGTGGTGACGAAAATAACTAATGTAAACTAATTTTATAAAGTGGCAATGCTGCCAGCCTTCTGGGCACTTTTCCTGTTGGCAGCGATGTGGACGAATTTTTCGATGCCCTGTAACCCCTTTTTGATATTTGTACATATGTTTTCTTTCTATTATAATTTTATAAAGAGGAAAGATTTTATTTTTTGTTTGTTACAATTTAACTGAAGAACTACTCAACTGATTTTAAAAAGTATTTCACCATTAGAAAGCTACATCTTTGTCAAATAACATAAACTATAAACAGGGTGGACGACCAAAAAAAAACCACTTAAAATTCTCAATACGTTATACCCTGGTATAATTTTTAGTGAGTTGTGACGTCACGAACTCCACTCCCGAGTTTTTATGCGTTTTATCTTTGTTCAATTGTTGTCGATATCCACTGTTTTACAAAAACAAAAAATAGATACGTGTCCATTAATTTCCAATACTCTAACTGACAGACTAAGGCCCATGTTCACCAAATAGATGACGGTCTGATTATCTAGAAACAGCTGTTTAAATCACATTTTTGTATGAGAACATGTCACATTGACAGCTGTTTTTTTAGATAATCAAAATGTTATCTTCTCGGTGAACATGGACCAAAAAGAGTTGCTATTTTGCTAGTTGTTACTGTTGTCATGCCTATTATATTGATTTTTAGCGGACGAAGTCTCAGGCAAGTACTAATGCTATTATAATCACATCACCATACATGCGCATAACAACAGCAAACATTATGTCCCTTGCATAGAGGCAGCGGAACTAAGTATGTATAAACTTCCACTATTTCTGCATGGCCTGTAAGCAAGATTAACCTATTCCCCTCAGATGAGTGATGACCCGCCGGTCCCGCGCAGTCGGTGCGGAAACGCGGTGACACACTCTATTTCTCTTTCACGCTTGTACCGGACAGTGTGGACGTTCTCAATTATAAAAGCTTTGCTGGACACGGGGAGTTTTATTAAAAATATTGTTAGTTAGGTAGGTAATTTTGGCCATATAATAATAATAATATGTTAACAACTTCAAACAAAAGAAAACTTTGGATGAACTAGCTTCGCTCTCGGTGAACCGCAACGTAATTTTTTAATGAGGACAAGCCTATCACGCTATTTTCAAACCACTGTAACTCCTGAAAACCAGAATCAACAGTGGCGACCACCTGAAAAGACCTGAGACAATGAACCTTGACGATATCCCAGAGAAACAATTTAACTACAAGAAACAATTTAACAAATAAATTAACAAATATTGCTCATTGAATAGTGTAGGTAAGTAAAGGATGAAGATTGAAGATATTTACTTTTTAAAACTTATATTATAAGAGGTCTAGATCCTAACAAACATAGCCTTTACCTAAAGGCTACCTACATGAACACTGAAACCGACAATCAACCTACTTTAATGTAGTGTTTTCTCAAAACTTCGGTTTGAAATTCGAACGTTGTGGAAGTGGGTTCGTGATGTATTTTATTAAAAAAAAAAAAAATGATTTAATTTTGTGCGATTTGATTGGTTATCAAATTTGAACTAACAGTGCCGCAAGGGCCTTTCGAGCTCGAAGCACGTTGACAGGGTGACAAAATGTTGTCACCCGAAGAAAGATTTACCGCGCGACATATCACAAATTATAAAAAAATACTCGTAAATTAAGATATTTACTGATTAAAACTCTTTTTTATAATATGTCCAGATCTATATCTAACAAACATAGCCTTTGTTACCTCTTTAAATCAAAATTAAATGGCTATTGGACCAAAGTTGACGAAGAACACGTGTAAAACAACATGTGTACGACATGAGGACGTAGAAGTTTCTTAAGTCGATTACGTGTTGCTGAGGTCACTATATGAACACTGAAACCAGCAACAACAACAACCAACAACCTACTTTATAGTTATGTAGTGTTTTCTCTAAACTTCGGTTTGAAATTCGAACGTTGTGAAGGTGAGTTCGTGATGTCTTATATCTAAAAAAGAAATAATGTTTTTTGAAATTGGAACTTAGTACAGGTTAAAATGATAATCGTTGGTTCGACTGATTGTCAGACTCTCACTGTTATTTTTCTGCTAGCGGACGTCACGCGGTTTTATCCGCGTAATTCCCGTTCCCGTGGGAGTACGAGGATAAAATATATCCTATGTTACTCGTGGATAATGTAGCTTTCGAATGGTGAAAGAATTTTTAAAAGGGGTCCAGTAGTTTTTTAGCCTATTCATTACAACCAAACAAACAAAGTTTTCCTCTTTATAATATTAGTTTAGATAATAAATAGCCGGCTATTATTATTAGGCCTCGTGGCTTAGCTAAGCCGGCACCAAAAAAAAACAAGATAGCGGCATTCAGAGCCTTATCTCACTAGCTAGTTGCGAGTGAATTGAAAGCGGGGCGAGTGCGCAGCGAGTTTGCAACGTGTGCCCGGCGATCATGCCGAAAAGAAAAACTAAATTATTGACAAAACACGGTTCGCACATCGCAAACCCGCTGCCAACCCGCGGCGTGTTAAGTTAAGTGATAAGGCCCTTAAATTTTACAATCTTACTCAACATGCCAAAACATCCTTGTAATCCTATAGTAGAGTAGTTCATGAAGGTAGAATTCAATTTCTCCACAAAGTGCTCGATTATGCGCAGATATTTGTATCCCGAAACCTTCGGTAAAACCATTCTTTATTATGTAAATTCATCTCTAGGGATTGCCTTTATTTTTCCGCAAGATTTTTTTATTGTCTGTCGTTCCGGCTATTGAATAAAATCAGTCGGTTTGACGGTGATGTATTGCTGTTTTTATGTATTATACACAGATTGTTATAAATCGTTATTCATGCGAAGTTTTTTTGCGGTTTTCCTTACGTGTACAAAAAACGTTGAATGGGAACAAGACTCCTCGACTGTAATTAGGTTTAATATATAGAAGGATGTTTTCGTATACAGAGTGGAGAAGACAATACGACAATAAATGAAATCACGCGTAATACTAGATAGGAATAATTCTACACGACGACGAACCCTGAAATCGCGAAAAAAAAATCTGCTGTTCCCTACATTTGTGTTCGCATAACTCGTCAAAATGTAGGGAACAGCTGATTTTTTTTTCGCGATTTCAGGGTTCGTCGTCGTGTAGAATTATTCCTATGTACTAGTATTACGCGTGATTTCATTTATTGTCGTATTGTCTTCTCCACTCTGTATAATTTTTCGCTTTTAGTGAATTACAGTGATAACAGTAAAATAAAATGGAAAGTTATAAACACGTAAATACAGGGTGGTCTGTTGATCATAGGCAATACTTTAAGAGAGTGAATTTCTTATATTATTATATGACCTACTTGTACTGTGGGACTAACTATAAAATATGATTTTAAAAAAGCTGCTGTTGACTAAAATACCAATCAATAATCACAAAAACAGTAGGTATCTGTACCTACTGTTTTCGCAATTTCATGGGCCATCCGATCAGGTCACCACTTTCATGGCCCTAAAGTTTTGCCCACATTTACCAAATCACCGAGTCTATCAACTTACTTACCTACCAACATCTTGGTATAAAACGATTATAAAAACTTCCAGAAACATAAAATCGAGCTCAACCAATCCCTTGGTCACGTAAACAACTAAACTAACTAAATATGAACTTACCATACAATTTGATCGGCTATTTTTCACATAAAAGAATGCAAATGCGGTGCGTATGCCGTCAGTTTCGGTTTCTGCTTCAAGCAGAAACAAATATACCTATATTTGTTTCTACTATAGACTACGGAATCACCGCAGCGTCTAGAGACGACAGTACAAAGAATCATGTGACGTAAAAAGAGCGTTGTGTATGGCATGTCAGTCAAAACATAATCATATATTTTATTCATAATCTACATCTACATTAAAATAAATACGTACGAGTATAATAATATGAACAGGAAAGATTAGATTTTTTATTTGTTTGTTACGATTTAAGTTTCGACGAAGTCGTGGTCGAAGTGCTACTACATTATAAACGCAACCTCTCCCGTGTCCCTCGGACCAAGAAATTGAACAACTTTTGTTCTACGAATTCTTGAAATTCGCATAAAAAGCGCTGTGACGTTTTTTTTAATGTTACAGCACCATGCTGAGATAGGAGCCTTTTAGCCTCGTACAGCACGAGTTTCATTCTTTTAATTTTTAAATAAATATTAGTTTTTTTTTTCTGTGTAATTTTTATAAGTACTGTTAATTTTGATGTGTTGTCCTGTGTGGGCTAATAAATGCTTTTTCTTTCTTTCTTTCTTTTTATCCGCTGAAAATATGTATGGTAAAACTAAAAAAACAAGTAATGAATTTCCAAAAGTCATGAAACAAAAAAATATAAAGAGAAAATGGTGACAAGTTTAGTTCGAATGAAAAGTGTTGTGAATGCCGCTTCTAGCAGCCACCGTCGCGCCGAGTCTCTGTGCTCTGTGGTTTTCCACTATGCTATCTTCAAAGAGAGGATGAGATAAAAACTTTTTTGTTTTCACTCCACCGTGACATAGCACACAAAAATGGAGGATCTTATCCTTCTTTGTTTGAAACACCCACATTGTGGGTTGTGATGTTTTCGGGAACTAAATAAGGTAATATTCATATATTTTTTTTTAACTTATTTCACCTACTTTTAGATTTTTTTTAGAAAGAGCATGCAGGTGGCTGATTTGATCTGGGGCTGCGGGACTGTTCGAAAGAGATACCGCGGCCCCAGAACGTAAAGGGCGAGGAAAGAACATGGATGGGTTTTAGTCAGTAAAAGTTTGACACTCCGTTCCGCTCCGCCCGGAGGGAGAGAAGTCGTTTGATGATTTTCCATACGAACAAAAAAAAAATTTTTTGCAGATTTGATTAAACATGTAAATTATAAAGCCTGCGTGGGTTTTCATTTATTTTCTTCTCATGACACGAACTATATAGAAATTGCTTGTCATGTTAGAAAGAATAGCCAGTCAGCATGGCTGATATTGAGGCTTACTGGTTATATACATACTTACAATATTTAGTGGAAGGTTCTAATATCAATAATGGAAAAGTAAGATGGGTTGTTTTCTTATTACGGAGAAGACGTGATGTGCTTTTGTTTCGAGATATAGAACGGAAAACAAAAGCCTACGACAGCTTTACTTCTCACAATATTTATTGATGAATTTACAGCGTGGTTTTGTTAAGCCTTCTTGAATCAATCAGTGTATATAATCTCATGTAGGTATTTGCGGAACCAGAAACTCACCGAAATTCCAATTTCTAATTATTAAATCATGTTTATTCCATTTTCATAATAATTTTCTTGTTACACTTAAAGTACAGTTTACAGGATTATATCCGTGATTTTCCTTATTAGACCAGGACCGATGCCTTCAAAAATGGTAAAATCGAAAAAAAACTATAGTAGGATGAAACCCATTAGAAAAGGAGGGGAATATGATAGAAATGAAAGGAAAAATAAATTACGGTCGATTCGAGTTCGGGAAGTGGGAAGGGGGGGGGCTTTTAAGGGGAAAAAATGGAAAAGATCTACCTATAACTTTTGTATTGACAATTTTTTCACATAACCTCAAAATTTAGGTGAAAAATTCAAATAACCAAGTTTTTGGTTTTTTATTTTTTTCTTTTCAAACAATTTTTATTTTTTATGAAATTTGGTGAAAACTTACCATATTATGTCCCAAATAAACTGTAATTTATTTGATTTAAAATATTTATTATTTCGCCTTATTTTAATGTAAGTTAAAAAAATCACCCTAATTTTCAATTGAAAATTCTCGTGACAAAATTTTAGCTTTTTCCAAAAAGTCGGGGGGCTTTTTGTTCGTTGAAATCTCTACTTTCTCATGGTGTAAAAAAATATACATTAATACGGTAAATGTTCTCAGAAAAAGCAAAAACTTGAAAAAAACTCAAGTTTGAATTTTTTTTAATCACTATGCACAATTTTGAGCTATTTATTAAAATTTACACTCTAATTACTCAAAAAACGTAAAATTTCATGTTACATTGATACACGAAAAAATTTCAAATTGAAATATACTACTATAATTAACAAACAAATAAGTTCATAAAGTTTATATATAATAAGACATCTACAATATTTTGAAAAAGTTGTAGAATCTTCTTTAGATAAAATTTGTAGATGCCAATGTATGTTTTTTTAAGATAATTTACATACCTGAGTGACCTACGGTAAATTTTAGCCCATTTAAGGTATTTCATACAGAAGTGGAGACGGACCTAGGAGGGTCTGGGCCTTACTACATGCCTGCTATTTCTTAGCAGTTGTAAAAACCGTTACACAGTATTCGAGATACAGAGCAGTGTACAACATCGTTTTTTAAATTATACGTGCAGGCTGAGTTACTTTAAGAGAATTGTGACAAAAGAGACAACTTTTTTTAGGCCCATCTGGTCGTTGCATTTATTATTCATAATGCACCAAAAAAAAAGTAACCATTTTAATATAGTATTAAACGAAATAATACATCAAAATGAAACCGGAATCTTAAAATCACAATAAATAAGCTATGTTATGATATTTTTTTGCGAGTCAAATCATTCCTGTTGTGGTCAATGTCATTTGACAGAAAATACTTACGTGAATAGGGGCGCTTTTTCCATTCCCCTTAAAAGCCCCCCCCCCCCTCCCCCCTTCCCGAACTCGGATCGACCGTAATTTATTTTTCCTTTCATTTTTATGATATTCCCCTCCTTTTCTAACGGGTTTGATCCTACTATATTTTTTTTTTCGTTTAAAAAAATTATTGACCCTGCTCTATATGTTTTTCGTGCACCCGATATTTCGACGCTGTTGCAAGCATCATGATCGCGGGAATACTGAAGAGGAATGCGGGTGGGACGAAAATGAATTATTATGAGCAGACAACCGCGTACCTCTTCAGTATTCCCGCGATCATGATGCTTGCAACAGCGTCGAAATATCGGGTGCTCGAAAAACATTAGGAAAATCACGGATATAATCCCGTAAATGTAGTGAAAAACCGTGAAAGTCTAAAACAGTGAATTTTCTTGTTACTTAACTTCTTAATACTTTGTAAGCTGTTTAAATGACCTAATTTACTAGTGAATACTTATTTGGTCTTTATGTTACTTGGTTTTCATGACGCGAGGAATTTGTTAGACCTAGTGCTTACATACAAACTCTAGATACCTTGGTCGGGTAATTCTTGTAATCTTTCCTTACACTAAGATTAAATGAACCTTTTACAGCGAACGACATGATTAAATGTATTTAATTTTTCTCAGAAACAGAACCCATTACTTCGCGTTTTCAGAGTAAGAAATAGAAAAATATATTTTGTGAAAAGATGTTGTAACCTGCGAGTTATAAAACTTAGAAACATTTTCTACTAGCTTCCGCCTGCCGTTTTGCCCACGAATATTTTTTTAGTAAAAAAAACAATTGTAATATTTTAATCTGAAACTATAGTCTATACAGGGTGTAAAACATCTCTTAACGAAGATGAAAGGCACTTGTTCTCCTCGTCATTGTAATCATTTGTTCGTTCTACACCATACCTGGGAACCTTCTTGTAACGGAGATATTGGGGGTCAAAATAACAACTTTATTTAAATAAAAGTTTTTACTGTAAGATTTTTATTTTAAATACTTCTACGAACCCAATATTATTCAATCCATCCATCAGCACAATGTTTTAACTGTATTACATTGAGTTCTACCACAATATATGATTTTTTAACCCAAAAAAAAGTCGTTTCTCAGCAATATTTTTTGCGTAAAGTTACCTACTTGGTATGATGTACAGAATGCTTGATTGACGGCTTCGTGATATGGTGGGTTACACCCTGTATATTGATGCACACACCTACAACAGTATAAAAAGCAAACCAAGGGAAACGATGGATGCCGCCGCGGGAGACGCACCGTGCGTCGGGGCCACGTGGTGGCTACCGGCCACCGTAGATGCGGGCCTGTGGACGGTTGGCTATGGGCTAGCTAGCCGTCCGTCCGTCTAAGAACGACAGGCCGTGTCGACGGCGCGTTTGTGTTCCATGCGCGCCTCAAAGAGATGTCAGCATAAGGGGAGGGGCCCGCAAGGGCCGAAGCCTCCCGGGGTTGCGGGCCTGTTCGAAAGAGATACCGCGGCCCCGGAACATAAAGGGCGAGGAAGGAACATGGATGAGTTTTAGTCAGTAAGAGTCTGACACTCCCTCCCGCTCCGCCCAGAGTGGGAGAAGTCATTTGATGATTTCCCATTCTAAAAAAAAAACAAAAAGGAAACGGTGGATGTATTTTGTGAGGAATGATATGAAAGAAAAGGGCCGGTGTAAACTATTGCATGACAATTGACCGTTCATAATGGAAGAAAAATACGTGTTGGGCTGACCCCAAGTGATCAGGAAAATGATGAATCTGTAATAGCTGGTTAACAGAGATACATTTATTTAAAGACGTAACCCTAAAATGGCAACCAACAATGTATAAAACAACGAAAAATGGCACCCAATACCGGTTTCAAAAGACTTAAAGTCTGTTTATATTGCAGGCCCGTATATAGGGTGACTGGTAATTAGTGCACGAAACTTAAACACGTCATTGTGCTCATGATATAACAAACAACTTTTACTATGGGACCAAACCTGAAATACATTTATGTTCGCCTAATGTACTAAACAGCTGATATTTTTTTCGCGATTTCGGCTATGGTCCCATAGTAAAAGATGTTTGTTATCACAAGTACAATCACGTGTTTAAGTATCGTATACTAATTGCCAGTCACCCTATATAACAACATTGCACCGTGTAATCCGAGATCAGAGGGTGCATCCACTTGAACTGGCCACTGATTAGCCAGAGTGAGCCAACACACAAGTAGTTGAAAGCCGCTTCATAAAGGTAATGGTCACCCATTTGATAGGCCCATTGAATGCTTTGTTACGGTATCGTTCCCGTATTGATTTGTGTGACCCTATTGATGGGACGGCAAATTTATGCGCCATATTGACGGAGCTGGAATATTCGTATGGTCAGCGGTTGGTTTTTGCCTGGATTCGAAATAGTCACGATAATTATCTTCTCTGATAATTATCGGATACAATTGTCCATACTGATTCAAAACTAAATACAAGTGTAACAAAAAATCTGTTTGCTGATTTAACACAATGTTTAAAACCTTTTTCTTAAGTTGGATACGCGCGTTAACAGTTTGCCTACACCTGTTTAATTGTATTTCTGTGTGTTGTGCATTGTCTTTTTTGTGCACTAAATAAATGATTTATCTATCTATCTACCTGGGCCTCATTTCTGCTATTACAATAGTGTCAGAATAATCGATCATTGATTTCATAATGGTCAAGTTTTGACAAGTTTTGGTAATCTACTAATATAATGGCGCCATTATGATTTTCCAATGGTCAACCACTGACACTCCATTGAAAGAAATGTCATAGAACGGTAATTTCGTACATATTGATAAATGTATAAAAAAATATTATAAATGAAATCTGCCATGAATAAATGTTCGCATTTAGTGGTAGATTTCGAAAACCATTATTTTTTTCTAAGGGCAATAATAATAATGGCAATACTAGATTGCCATTTAAACACAATTTTATTATGAGACTATTAACCGACCAATGATCGCGACAATTGTGAATTTAGTAGATTACGAATTTTAAGCAAAATGACAACAGGATGGGAATGGAATCATGTTGGAGTGACGAATTTATTAAAATAGTAGAATTAAGGCCCGGTTGCCCATGTAACTGATTATGACCGAAAAGCTCTGTAAAAAGAAGAATTATTGTGTCCCAGCAGTGTGCAGTCGGGACATTTTTGGCTGATTATTATGCTATAATATCCAGCCTATATTGCTTTCAATTTCTGAACAATTTTCAGTTTTATGAACATAACACTGTGGCATATCTTCCGTGATTTATAGTCCGATTAAGCAGTCAAGCAACATTACCATATTTTTTATCTGTTTAATTTTTATTAGTAAGTTTTAATACTGTTAATTTTGATGTGTTTTGTCCTGTGCGGGCTAATAAATGCTTTTTCTTTCTTTCTTTCTTAGCAAGTTGCAAATGCGAGTGGTCATTCCGATTTTTATCATGACGCTTGCAAAAGCGTCGAAATATCGGGAGTTCAAAATAACAAATAATCATGGAAGATATCCCGTAAGTGACATTATAAGTTTAGGTTTCTTAACATTATTTTCGTTGCTAAATCACAGAAAATCAATTCAACAATTATTCTCAGGATACATATCTATATTTTATTTTCAGTTCTCATATCAATGGATCAGAAAATCTTACTCTTAAATCAAACCTACAGTTACTTTGGAAATAAAACCGTGGTGTAAGCTTACACCCTTTAGCAGAAAACGCAATTAAAGTCCCTGCTACGTTCCTAGCTGAAGTGTCTACGCTTGAAGCGATGAAGTCAGATTTTCTGCAAATGGATGTGATTTCGCTTTACTTATGTTGACATAGTTTTCAAGCTTGTAAAAGGAGATGGTGACGTTTTCTAATACCGCTACTTTATCGTTTGGTTGTAATGTCTGTGTAAATATGTGTATGTAAATAACGGGCTGGTGTCCGCAACTCCACGTCAAAGCACGTATTTTGCGAATGGGGTATAATCCACCACGCGGGTCCAGTGCGGGTTGGTCGAATTTTTGGTTCTTGTGCATGCCGGTTTCTTCGCGATGTTTTCCTTCACCTTTTTTGAGAGCAGATGTGAAGAAATATATTACAAAAAGTAATACACCTGCCTAAATTCGAACCCAAGACTTACTGTACTGCTGTAAAAAATATAATGTCTGTGTCTTGATGGTCTAGTTGTTGCTCGCGCTACTGTTGAACATGTGGTATTTGGGTTTGATTGGACAAAGTGTATAAATTGCTTTTCCCTTCAGGTTTATTTTTTGCAGTAGCCCCGAGTTAAATTTGTGATTGGTTCATAAGATTAAGAGACTAGACATAATTGGTGATACGTGGATGTGCAGACACCAGCACACCAATCTACTACAATCCGTCTAATTTCTTTAATAGATTTTCAACTTTATTGCTAAAACAATAGATTCAAGGTCGATTGCGGAAATTTGTCAGTTTCGGGTAGCTTGATGTGAAGTCTATATCAGAAGTGCCAGCTTATCCAAAAACCGTTGTAATAAATTTGTCAGTTTCGGGTAGCTTGATGTGAAGTCTATATCAGAAGTGCCAGCTTATCCAAAAACCGTTGTAATAAATTTGTCAGTTTCGGGTAGCTTGATGTGAAGTCTATACCAGAAGTGCCAGCTTATCCAAAAACCGTTGTAATAAATTTCCATTGAGAATTTCTACCACGAGGTACACTTATAACCAAATCTTTGGCTACATTTCAAAGACGTTAAAACCGCAAAGTGTTTGGCGACGAATACCGCCGTAACGTACCTCATAATTACTTCAAAGGTAATTAACGTGCAAACAAGAGTGAGTCAATAAAATGAGACCACAATGAAGGTCATAATAAAAGAAATGAGCGCTCATAATGGAATGTTAGCTGGTTTATGTAAAATGTACACTTGAAATGCTCAAAGGGAGATCGTGAACCGAGTTCAGGTTGAAAGAACCGGAGGTCCTTGACCGGCGTAACGTGCATCTCGTTGGAAATCTACATTATTTGACTGCAAACTTTTTGAAATATTTAGAAGACTGTTGTCCAAAACTGTTGTGAAAAATTCTTTAGGCACATTGAGCACTTTTTGGGTGAACCAAAATCGTGGATCTCGCGTGATCGTCAGTTAACGCTTCGTAGCACTCGTAGCACTCGTAGCCGATCCGATAATGTAGCATCATTAGGCGTGCGCGGGGCATAACCCGTAGGAGATATGTATTACTTAGTTTTCACTACTCTTTTTAGCATTCCCCAAAGACTGAGCCGCTTTTTAGGGTTCCGTAGTCAACTTTACCCCTTACAGAAGCCACAACCCAGAAGTCAGAACCCTTATAGTTTCGCCATACCTGTCTGTCCGTCCGTCTGTCCGTCCTCGCTTACTCTCTGTGACCGTTAGCACTAGAAAGCTGAAATTTGGTACCAATATGTGTATCAATCACGCCGACAAAGTGGTAAAATAAAAATAGGAAAAAATATTTTATTAGGGTTACATATAGGGGGCCTCCCCTATATGTGAAGTAGGAAGTGATTTTTTTTCTTTAATTTCAACCCTAACGTGTGATATATTGTTGGAAAGGTATTTAAAAATGAATAGGGGTTTACTTAAATCATTTTTGATCATTTCGGAAATAATCGCTCCAAAAGTAAAATACAATGTGTCTCCCCCTCTAACTTTTGAACCATAAGTTTAGAAAATATGAAAAAATTCTTAAAAGTAGAACTTCATAAGGACTTTCTAGGAAAATCATTTTGAACTTGGATGGAAACAACAGTTTTTGTACAAAAAAGACAAAAAGTTGTACAAAATAATTTAGTTTGTAGTATAATCGTATATGCAAGCATTTTTTTATTGTGACGGACGGAAAACTACGGAACCCTACACTGAGCGTGGCCCGACACGCTCTTAGCCGGTTTTTTTTTTAATACCAGTATTCTACCAATTTTTGACATTAATTTGTTTTGTGTTTTTTAGTACCAAGTTGGAAAGTGCCGGTAATTATTTTATTTAACTATAGTAACTGCGGCTGTGTAGAATACGATTCTGGATTTAATTTTAAGCCTAGACCAACTAAAATAGGGTTTTAAGTCGGCTTTGAATATTGCCCAGTGAAATACGATAGGCCCTTAAAATATGACCTCAAACCGCATTGCTAAACTATTAAATAGCCCTTTGCTGTAACCTTGACAGTTACGTACATAGACAGTAGACTTTTCCCATAAAAATATTATAAAAGTAAGAAAGCTTCACACACTCCTACTTTCATTCTAATAATGTGTGAGTATCTGCAAACATTTTTTCGTGCAAAAGCGTTGCCCGCAGTAGATGTAAAAAATATGAAACTTCTTTTGTCTAAACTGGGATGCAACAAGCTAAACGACCATAATTTACGATGTTTTCTTGCTCAGTTTTATTTTGTGTGGGATTTATTGTATGTTTCCAGTTTACATAAGAGGATTCGAGCCCAGAAAAGGGTAAGAAAACTCGTCAACATCACATTTGGGGGTGCATAAAATAGAGCACTATTTATTATCTGGAGGATTTCTTTGGAAGTTTTTATTTTGTATGACTATGTGTGTTTGATGGCTGTTAGTTCCCAGCTGCGAAGTCTTTAGGTGTTTTAAAAGAGTAGTAATAGGTATTGTCATAAAATACGCATCATTGTATTTGTGCTGAATTCGCTTGATATAGACATGTGATCGGCGGAATGAGCAAATTTTGGTGTGAATTTTTTTTTAGTATGAATATGGATGGGTAAAGTAGTAGGGGAAGACTAAAGAAACGATGGATGGACCGTGCAATGCCATGCATACGACGATATGGTAAGAAAGGAGGTAATAATAGGAAATAGGAAGAAGAAAACATGCTGGGCAAGGGCAAGAGAATGATATAATGAATAGTAATGAATTTTGGTAAACGATCTTATAATGTTTTTCCTTTTGTTTCAGATAATCATTAACGTTCGTAGCTATTATTGGTATGTATTCACAATTTTATTCGTACTAACATTACATTGACAAGACACAATAAAGTAGACTTACCTTCTACTATTCTTCGCAAGATAGTCCAGGTTTTACGTTACAAAATCTTACCTAATTCAAAGTACCTCTATCGAAAAAAGGGTCGGCCTTTCATACCGTTGACTTTCACGTCATGCTAGGGATGACAAGCATCTAGTATTACCTTTATGCTCAGATAAGTAGGTAGGTAACAGAAGACGGTGTGTACCGTGCCTATACAACGTTGTTTGATCTCAATCGAGGCACAGGTGCGGTAGCAAATTGGTCCCGCGATGAGCTCGACGAGATATTGCTAACGGTACATCAAAATTGTTGTCAACTTCTACAAGATTTATGATACAGTTTATCACCCACACAAGAAGTTATTGTTTCGTTTACCAGAGATTGTTGTTATAATAATAATAGCGACCAACCCACACTACTGCAACCTCTTGCTTGTGGCTAAATATTGTCTCAGTTAAATATTCATCTTCTCAATACAGAAAAAGCAAGTTCATTGATCACCACGCTTGCTCAAGACGGGTAGGCGATTTCAAACTTTTTATATAACTTTTTTTCTTATTTAAATATTAATGCATTATAAATATACCTTTTTGTGAGCAATGCAGATTTGTAGACCCATTTACAACGACTGTGACTTTAGTGGTTATTGAGGTTGTGAGCAGAATCATTAATTTGTATAATTTAATTTATCACCACCTGCTCTCAAAACGGTGAAGAAAATATCATTATCATTATCACTTTGGATTTTAGCAGAAATGAGAGGACAGACGGTCAAGCAAGAAAAGCGTTCCTGGTTCTATAGTTGTCTTATGTGAACCCGACTGCAAAGAACGAAATTATGGTTTTGCTAGAGCCCAGGACAGGCCTTTGTTCTTTGGGTTTTCTTATAGCTATATTTCAATTATAATTCCAAATCTTCTTAGTTTCTCATGGCTGACCTGAAGCAGATGGTGGTTGGAACACAAGGTATACAGTTATTTTTTTACATGCATAAAAACGTGTTTTTTAGTGTTTTTTTAACTACGTTATGTTTGCGCCCATTAGGTGAAAACCTCAACGAAAGGTAGACGTGACGTAATGTTATCTATATGTCACCGTAAAATTGTCAAAAACGTTATATTACAATATAACGTGTTTTTTCTCGCGATATTGTAATGTCTCGAATTATTGTCAACTGAACATACGGAAGTTTCTCTGCCCCCATAATCGGGACTTGGGGCACCCCCCCGTTAGGTTACTTAGGTTCCTTTAAACCCTGCACTCGACTACGCTTTTTAGGGGGAATATACAGTGTTTTAAGGTTATGTTATATTAATCGGTATTTCTCAGGAATGGTGCATTATCTTTTCATGAGAGTTATGCCACTGGGCAAGGGGGACCCCTCCTTCCCTCCACACCGCGTAAGTTGACTACCATCGCATGCATTTCACAAAAATAATGCGTTTTGTTGTAAGCAGTATGTTCATTTGACAATAATTCGAGACTTTACAATATCGCTATAGAGATATTACAATATAACGTATTTGACAATTTTACGGTGACATATACATTACATTGAATGAAGTAATTTATTAAATTTTCAACAGAACGTTTTAAATCCACTCCATATTAAATCAAGTACAGCCACATTTCAGACTAAATCTTTCGTTCTATTGCGACGTATCTGTGAGTATCTGTTACGAAAATAATGAGATCCTAAATCATCGCGAGAAAGGTACGACGGGCTATTGTTAACGCAATTTTGTTTCTTATTTCTATAAATGTGGAGACGAAGAGACACGAGCACTTATATGAATACATTTACCTTTTGCTAGTAATTTTTATCCTATTTCATTGCAATTGATTTTGGAACCTAACGTTGATGACATAGATTTCATCTGAAAATATCACGGTCAAATGAAAGAATTATGGTATAACAATACTATTGCGACAGCTACTGGAGAATTGAAAATTATTGAGTTTCCTGTATTTTGTCGGAGATTTGACTTCAAAAGTCATTTGTTTCCAAAGTATGAAATTAATGTGAGCCAGTGAAGTCCTAAAATCGAATAAGGACTAATAAGGCTGTGTAAAGGTAAAAAATGTAATAAAACATATGAAAACGGGTATTTATCGTGAATTTACCTTTAATTTAAGCCCAACGTTTCGACCGGATTGCAGCAGCCGTGGTCGCGGGGAGACTGAAGTGTTGGAGGTACCGCGACAGCAAAGTGAAGGCGTTTATTGAACTACCCTCACTTGATCTTCATAAATGTTAATTAGGGTCGGTTCACACTAGGACAGCACAATACACTAACCGTGTCCGTATATTGAGGCGATTTCACTTGACTTTGACGAGAACACTTAGTGATCACTGGATTCCAAGCTAAAGAGAGTTGGGTATATGTTGGGGATATGTTTTGTATTTCTTTTGTGTTACTTAGGTAATTGATGTTTTCGCATGAAGTGAAGTTCTCATTATTAGCTAATTGAGATATATATTTTAATACTCGGGTCTTACACCCAGGGGTAAATAAGTACGTCGATTTTTTAATTAAAAATACTCTTTTCACATACAATATTTTCATAATTTAAAAAATTAATTAATATCAATGGATGTCACTGGATATGCTTGTTGCAAACAATTTTACGAAAATCATCATCATCATGTCATCATTTCAGCCGAAAGACGTCCACCGCTGGACATAGGCCTCCCCTAAGTGTCGCCACATTGACCGGTCCCGTGCGACTCGCATGTAACGGATTCCAGCAAGCTTCACCAGGTCATCGGTCCACCTAGTGGGAGATCTTCCAACGCATCGTGGTCCAGTTCGCGGTCGCCACTCCAGAACTTTCCCGCCCTATCGGCCATCCGTTCTACGAACAATGTACCCTGCCCACTGCCACTCAAGTTTGGCAATTTTTCGGGCTACGTCGGTGACCTTGGTTCTCTTGAACGAAAATGCTAAGGATAATTGTATCGTGGATTCAAAAATGTATGTATATGTAACGTTTACACCGCGCGTTAATTTTGGTGCCTCAAATTTCGTAGAAAATTGCCCATGCTCCCATGCAAGTTATTCCACAAGAAAATTGTTTTACTTTATTGCTAAAGGAGCGGTGCGCAGCGGAGCGGTAAACTCTATTCATCACATCATAATTCTCATGCCCTTATGCCAATTCCCTCGAAAAGCACGTTAGTCCCGGCTGTCATTTGTAGGTCTTTGGCAGTCGTTACAGGTAACCAGTGACCCAAAAAGACTGAAAACCAGTCTTACCAAGTGGTTTCATGTTACCCAGTACTAACTGGGTTGTGAAGGTCAGAGAGGCAGTCGCTCCATGTAAAATACTGGTATTCAGGTGCATCCGGTTAGATTAGGTTAGACCGCTGCTGACCTGACCCCAACATAGTTGGGAAAAGGCTAGGCAGATGATGATCTTCTCCATAATTGTCCATACGTTTCAATATCACTCGTCATCTCAGCCTTCACCTACGTCACTATATTCACATCTATACTAATATTATAAAGCAGAAGAGTTTGTTTGTTTGTTTGTTTGTTTGTTTGAACGCGCTAATCTCAGGAACGACTGGTTCAAATTGAAAAAATCTTTTTGAGTTGGATAGTCCATTTATCGAGGAAGGCTATAGGCTATAAAACACACGCTACGACTATTAGGAGCGGAGCAGGAATGAAAAATGTTTCAAAAACGGGTATATTTTTTCCTTTCGTTTTTCTCTCATATGTGACGCAGACGAAGTTGCGTGGGTCAGCTAGTTCGTTATATTTGCGTTCCACAATATTAAAAAAGGTGTTTCAAAAAGCTTCCAGCTATGAACAATATTATAGAAAGAAAGAAAAAGCATTTCTTAGCCCGCACAGGACAGACATATTAACACTATCAGTAACTTACTAATAAAAACTATACAGATGAAAAAAAATAAAAATTAAAAGAAACGAAGCTCGTTCTGAACGATGCCTGAAGGCTCCTATCTCGGCATGGTGCTGTATCTGTACGGGTCCATATTGGCTCACCTAAAATTCTTTACCCAAAATTGTTCTTCCTAATGATTTGTAATCCGAATGATCAGTCTTCCTAAAATTTTTATCCTAAAGTTTTATTCATACTATTTTAGTGCTACCGGCGATGTTCATAACACTCATGTTTCCGAAAATTGTAATTAATGTTGTTTACTTAAACTCCTACTGTTTTTTATCATAATGCTTTTATCCCTAAACATCGTCTTGGGGGCACTATGAAAAAAATACTTAGAAAAATTTCGCAACCAATTTCGAAATAGTACTGACATTATGAAGTTGAATGCTTCAGAATTATGGACATTAGAGACAAAGTAGTTAGGAAAAATTATGATTGGTATGATGAAAAAGGTTAGGAAGAACATTATCGGATTTCCAATTATCTGAGTAGAAAATTTAGGTGAACTTTGGCGCACCCGTATCTGTACATTAAAAAAACGAACATTTGAACGTATTATGAACTCTGTTAGGGCACAGTAGAATATATGTTACATTAAAGTTAAATTTGATGTCACAACATAGTGAAGTGCCTCATATCGATTCATTTCGACCTTAAGTGATATTCCACATAATATTTTTTTTAGATGAAGCCTTTTACTTAAAACATACTCCTATGAATACGATAAAAGCATCTACATATATTTCAATAAGCTAAAACCCATTTGAATAAATGTAGGTACGAGGTTTAAGCCCTTTTTAGGTTTTCATACAGCAAAAAAAGGTATCTTTTGAAATAGTTTCAAAGATATAAGTTTCATAACCAAGTACCTTTTTATTTTTGTTCATCGTGCAGAAAGGTTGATTCAAGGTCAGCATATACAGAGCAGCAAAGACATCAAGTAGCTTTACTGATAAATTCATATGAACTCAAAACAAGAAAACATTTTAAAATATATAATGACTCGCGCAACTTCGTCTGCGTGAGGAACCGCTCGACCAATTTTGTGCAAACTTCACATAAACCATCTACTAAATAGTCCGAACAAAGCCAAATCATTTGGTTTGGATAGGTGAGCCCGTTCTTGAGTTATAAAAACAAAAAAGTGAAAAATAACTTCAGGAAAAACGCTTCAGAAGTCGTTGACCTTTGTTTGATTGATTTAGTTTTTTTTTGTCACCGACTTCTGAAGCGTTTTTCCTGAAGTTATTTTTCACTTTTTTGTTTTCTCTGAAGTCGGTTTTGTTTTTTGTAAAAAAGTTTTTATTTTTCACTTTTTAGTAGTTCACATGTGCTTACCCCTTCACAGCGTACCGGCGTGATTTTATGTTATGAACTGGTATAAGCAATAGACAGATATGAGATTTCAGCAATCCCTGTACATTTGCTAACATTTATTGAGGAGTTCCGACGCATATCTCCGAAGTTCTTCATCAGATCTTCATCAAATTAAAATGGGATCACTTCGAGAAAGTACACTTTCTAAAACTACCCAAATCACTTCTTGTGTGCCTATAAAATGTGAAGAGTTCTCTCTGTTTCTCCAGAATCCCATCATCAGATCCTGATTTGGTGATTATGAGACCACACGAGAAGCACCAGCTTTCAAATAAAAAAAGAACCATCATAATCGGTTCACCCAGTTGAAAGTTCTGAGGTAACAAACACTTTCGAAACCTGGGTGTATGTTACACATCTGCGTACCCCCTCAGAGCATACAGGCGTGATGTTACGTCATGATATAGTATAAACAATAAACCTACAAGCGATAACAGCAATCACTGCAGATTTGCCGTACATTTTTGAAGAGTTCTATTGTGTATCTCCAAAGATCAGCATCAGATCTTCAGAAAATTAAAATGGGACCACACGGGAAGCACCAGCTTTCAAACAAAAAAAGAATCATCCAAATCGGTTCACCCAGTCGAAAGTTCTGAGGTAACAAACACAAAAAAAAAAAAAAAAAACATACAGACGAATTGATAACCTCCTCTTTTTGGAAGTCGGTTGAAAATTACAACGAAAAGTGGCATTGATTTTATATAAATATTGATGAGATTCCCAGTATTCTCACTATATTCCACGGGATTATAATACTGGTATGAAAAGTATTCTATTTGTTTATCTAGGTTATAAACTTTGTTGGCTGAATATCACCAAATCAGGTCATTAGTTATTGCGTGAAAAAGTAACAAACATCCATACATCACAAACTTTCGCATTTTTTTTAATATTAATAGGAAGGAAGTAGAATTTTGACAGCATATAAAATGAACGAGCATAGTGCTGCTCTGTCTGCGTTGATCTTAATGATTATTGAACATTATAATGGTTTATATCAGAAGATATTGCGGACAGTGTATAAGTTTTAATTAATCTTTTAATCTATTTATTACTTCTATACAATAATAGACCGGAACACTACGCGTATGTGTGGAGTAATAACTCTCATGTCTGTGAGAGATAGTGGTTTATTAAAAAACTAAAGAAAACATAACATCACGCCTGTAATCCTTAAAAGAAGAGGCAGAAGTGTACCTAATACTACACCCAAATTTCGCCAGTTTTGATTTTAAGTCCCGAGTAATAAGGACGCGCCTGTTGCCATTAATCGATATCTAATGTAGACTCCGTGGCTGCTACTGAAACTACTGATAGAAAAACTCAATAAGTTTGTTACAACCTTTTTTATTCGGCTGACTAAAAACCATCCATGTTCCTTCCTCGCCCTTTATGTTCCGGGGCTGCAGTATCTCTTTCGAACAGTCCCGCAGCACCGGCAGGCTTGGCTGGGCAGGTGGCCCTTGCGGGCTCCTCCCTTTATGCTGACATCTCTTTGAGGCGCGCGTGGAACACGAACGCGCCGTCGACACGGCCTGTCGTCATGACGGACGGACGGTTAGCTAGCCGCATATAAATAAGCTCACCGTCCACGGGCCCGCGTCTACGGTGGCCGGTAGCCACCACGTGGCCCCCGACGCCTGGTGCGTCTCCCACGGCGGCTGCGAAGTCTGTTACGACCTGGGAATCTAACTCAGAAACTCAAGCTCGACAGTTGCTATTGCAACCACTAGACTAACGAGGCAGTAAGTGCCTTAATCTATACATATAATAAAATCGTTGAGACCAAAATATCTGTACATTGAAGATTAAAAAGTAACTGACCTACGTGCGACTTAAATAATAAGTAACAGCATACTAAAACCATTTTTTTACTTTTTGTTTGTTGGTTTGACCGCATCACGTAAAAACTACTGAACGGGTATTGTTGAAATGTTCACAAATCTATTAAAGTTACACAGCAATCACGTACGACGGAATTGTTCCTCTCAAAAAGTTCTAAAAAAAGTCCGTGATGGCCATATGTCTATTTTTTTAGGGTTGATTCACACTTTCTCTAACGCTCCATCCCTCTCTTTTATGTGACACAGTCGAAGTTGTGCGGGTCAGCTAGTAATATAAATACACGTACCACGCATCAGTTTCTATTCCAGAAATATTTATATTAAAATAAATATTACAAAAAGCCACCACCCACGCCGTCAATGATTAGTCTCATTTTATAATAAAAGCTTTCTTTGTGAGCTTTACTAAAATAGAAATATTGCTTTGCTACGTGGGTGATGAAATGGACATATTACAACTTAAGTTTTTCAATTAATCTCCTAAGGGACCGTCTCCACGAGCGAGAGAATCGCGGCGATATTAGAATAGAATAGAAACTTTTTATTTCAGATCGGAGTCCATAGGGTTAGTAACAATTTTACTTAAGTTCTAGTGTTACACACACAGATAAAATTATACAATCAATATTCAGCATGGAGTCGTATCCATCTCCGCATCATCGGGTAATCCCACCGATCTGCGAACACACTGAGAATACTGTTGGTGCTGCCGCGAACCCGAGTCATCAGGGATGCATATCTATTTCTAATAAATAACGGCAAAACCATCAATGTTATTATCTGCAAACATCCCTGACGCACTACTACGCCACGGCAGCCGCAGCAGCACTCTCAGTGCATTATTGTATTGAACGCGTAGGTCGCTGTATGTCCGCTGAGTAACCTGAGTGTCCTTGTCTGGTTTTTCTATACACTCTCTTCTGGGTCGTCTCCACGAGCGAGGGGATTGCGATATTTTCGTATAGAAATACGTTGAATCGCCGGGAATCGCTCGTTCATAGAGGCAGCCCCTTATAAGGAGTGTGACGAACCCTGAAATCGCAAATACAAAAAGTAAAATAAATATATGGGTCGTCTGATTGTTTTACTTGACTTAACACCTGAATAAGCTTTTGAAAAGATAATTTCCGATAATATCAAAATACAAACATCACGCCTTTATTTCTCCAAAGGGTTAGACAGAGGTGAGCTATAGGACACCCAAACTTTATCAATGTTATTTGAATCCGAATTGAATAGATCCGAATTGAATAGGGGATGATTACCGCTATTTCATAGTGGACGTCTTTAGGCTGATATCATCATTTCAGCCGAAATACGTCCAGTGCTGGACATAGGCCTTAATACTCTTGGTATTTCATACTTTTAACAAAAAAAATTCAGCACGTCTTAACAAAACAGCACCCATTTCAACAAAAAGGGAAATAAAATTAATGTCAAACGTTTCCGCTGAGTGGCTCTAATTTATGAGCAGTAATTATTGCTGTTCTTTATTTGGGAACAACATGAACCGTACTGATTACAAATGTTCCCTAAGAACTCTTTTAAACTTAATGGGGCAATATTTTTGCTCATTTCCACCGTCAACTATGATTTACTACTACGGCGTAGAGGGCGCTACGTCAATACGCTACGGCGTAGAACGTCTACGAATATTTTGTGGCGAAACTTAAAATCTACGAAAGTACTTCAGTAAACATTTATGTATGGTCTTAATGGTTGCAGTGGAACATTTTGCATTAATTAATTATTCTCCTTTATGGGAGGAGAGATACAAAACCTTCTGTATTTTAAATGTTCTGGTCATGCCAGAAACATGGCCAAATAAGTAATCTTCTTTGAAAGCTTTTCATTTCGAGTTACTTTGCATGTTTGTTTGTTTAGGACGAACCTTGTGAACCAGTTTCAAACCACTTCTGTTTTTAATTTAAACATTTAAAATCCATCACAGGGATCCAAAAAAAATGGGTAAATTTCAACCCACTCATCTTATAAAGGTGTTTGTTATGATATCTGCTGTCGCAAACAACCAAAACCTAATCAGCGTTCTTATCACGATCGTTATCAATCAAATCTTCTTAACTTTGTCGCCGTGTCGATAAGAAATAACAGTGTTAGCGCGTTAAATTTGTCGGTATCTCGCCCAACATAATTTAACTTTAGTAGAACCCGCTTTTACTTCAAATAAATTAACTTGGTGCCATCGCAAAACGTAAGCTCTTCAATAAAACTTTTTATTTGTTCAATTTGAAATGATTTACACAAATCAAAGGGAAAGTTAATAACTGACCAACAAGTGTTTGATATTTTTTGTGTTTATTTGTCGTAGTTAGGTTAGATAAACATTTTTGGGAGTCTAACCCAATTGACCACGTGGTTCACGCTCAAAGGATGCGACAAGAACATAAGCAAATAGTTTATATAACATGAAGCAAATAGTTTAGCTCGTTTACACTCACGTGAAGGAAGCAAGGGAGAAATGTAATGCTTGTTGGTGATTCTCAGAGGTCTTTGAAATAAAATAGCGGACAGTACGTATATAGGTAGATTCTTATATTGATAATAAGAACACGTGCGTCTGGGCCGTGTCGTATATGTGAAAGGTGGTGCGGTGTCAGTGGCGGCGGCGACGGCTCTCGGAACTTTGTCCCCCGTTCCCCGCTCGGCTCTATCGCCCTCCGGTCGCAGTGGCTCACGGTGGTACGTCTTGTCTCCAACATGCTCGTTTCCTAGGCATGCAATAAAATCGCATTCGCACAAAGTCTCAGATCTTCATAACACCTTACTAAAACAAACTAAGTTAATAGTCTTACAGCTCATTTTTGAAGCTGATACTGGAGAAAATGCGACATCCAACTATCTAATTATAAAATTTAGTACAACCAGCTTGCCTGCTTCTCACTGTGGTATTTATCGGGTCTAAAATAATTCTATTACCATTCATATCTATACAATTTCATTGAAATCGATTGGAAGGTTTTAGATTTTTTAGATTCAAATTAAACGATTCAAAAACTTAAAATAAATAATTGAAATTATAAAATTACAAAAACATTTACAATGTGGCTTTTAAAACTTTAGGTATAAAATAATTGGATTCTATCTCAAGCAGGAATAAAGTTGGGGTCTCAGGTAACTCACTCAAGCGCTTGTGCTCAAATGTTATGTAAGATTCCTTAACAAATAAATTCTAGTAAATAACTTGTCTATTACAATAACGATTAACGTAAGTTTCAAACAAAGATACCATTCGCTGACATTCTCAAAAAAATCTTTGATACTTTAGAAAAAATGTAAAACACATTTAAAAAAATAGGTCGACCTGTCCTCCAGTGATGCTCCGTCATGCTTGTGGCAATAATTGATTAACAGTGTAAAAAAACACCTAATTCTTCATTTATGCAACTAAAGACAAACTTAATTAAAATTCAACACTTAAGTCTTACCAAACTTCAACAAATAAAGTTTCCCGCAATCACTACTCACTTAAGTTAAACCCATTAAGGTTTTCCAATCTAATTCAGCGGCTACCTGTGTTAAATGCATCAAGGATTCCATCGACGCAAAGCTTTGCTCACACCTTAAGGAAAAAGAAACGTGACACGATTTATAATTCGGTTTGTTGTGATTTACTATTTAGGTTTTTAGAACCAGTTTCACCTATAACCTACTGATATTCGTATTCTATAATCAACACATTTACGAACCTTTACAGACGAGGTAACCCTAGAATTTGTATCTCTAGCTGCAATTGCTGCAAACCTCAATTTATACATGATAATGCGCGTCCCCATACCGCCAGAATTGTACATGACTACCTTGAAGAGATCGGTATCGAATTCATGCAGTGGCCAGCGCGAAGCTCGGACTTAAATCTCATCGAGCACGCCTGGGACGAGCTTCAGAGATGCGTGAAAGGTCGAAACCCCCCACCAATCACGCTTCCCGAGCTCAAACAAGCACTGGTGGAGGAATGGGAAGGTGTTCATCAGCACCGGCTCCGAAATTTGGTGTACAGCATGCTTAATCGCTTGGAAGCTGTCAGAAGAGCTCGTGGAGGCGATACAAAGTATTAAATGAAGAAAGTGATGAAAAACAGCAAAAAAAGCCATCATAAAAAAAAATGTAATCTTAAGAAAAATATGACTACTTTAGATTTTTTTTAATTTAGAGATTAATATTTAGGGTGCAACTAAGTTTTACTTTATTTTTTATCTGTATGATTGAATTCTCAATTGAACAGTCTTCGTTTCATTAGGATGGCATACGTAGTTCGGGAGATATTCGGGTTTATGTGAGTGACCCGTTATTTTTGGAACCGAGTGTAGTTAGCTTTAACATAACATCACGCCTTGTTATCCCAAAAGGGTTAAAACCACCTAAAAAAACCACCGACATTTTGCCAGTTATTTTTACTTTCCATGTAAGAGCGAATTGCCATCAACTGGTCTTGTGACCAGTTGATGGCAATTCGCGCGATTCAGTCTCGCTGGCCGCTACTGAGAAATTCCTGACGGAAAAAATCGTTTGGGTTTAAACTTTCAATTGAATGGAAACGTTTATGCAATTTCTGACTTTTCAGTATTCTAATCTGGATTGGTCGGAGATATGCCCGTTAGACGAAAATGTATCGGAAACCTGTGTCTCCACTTCATCCCTACCACACGGCAACTGCTACACATGCAGTTCAGTAAAAGCAATAGATACGCAGTCGCGCACACACCCGCATTTCTTAAATCAGAACGTACGCAATCAATTATAAACCTTATGCCACCAAACACATCATGTATTTACCAAGCACCGTACACAAACCACACAAAAACATCGATTCACAAGCACATCACTAACTCGTCGTAAGAATAAGCGGCCGAACCACGCGACGCATGTGCTTTTTGAACTATAACTTTGTGATTTTTACATTGCCTGTCCAGTCACTTAGCGCCAAACTTAGTTAGTGGTTGAAGAGCAATGTATTTATTGCAAAATATTATAGCCATTTGCTTATGATTGACACAAGAGGTCAGGGTAGAGAGGGGTCTTGTGCTTTGCCTTGCCACTTCTTTGGGTTTTTATATATTGCTATGGGTTCGATAAAACTTTTTGGTCAATATTAGAAACAGGATCGAATGGCATCAAAATGGCATGTAGCTGCAATGGTTAATAAAGTTAGTTCCCGTTACTGCCTCGTCTACCGTACACGTTAATCCACTCTTTACAGACGACAGTCATAGGGCAACTTCTGCCATATTTCTTTGGCTATGACACACAATATGTCTGACAGGGGACATACTTTGAAACTAGCTAAGCATATGCATTGACTAGCTGGGGAGCTAAAATGACTTTGACAATAAACTGAAATACCATAAACTATAATTTTAATGTAGTAAACATGTAGTTGTGTGCAAGTTTTAGTCACGTACTAAAAAAAACATAACCCTGTGCCTGTCGTCGAGTAAAAAAACACTCTATTCAGTTGTCAAATACCATTATTGTTAATTTCTTTGTTTTGAACAAAAGTAGTTTCTTAAAGAGTAACGCCTTATTATCATACAATATATTTTGTAAAAAGTAAACATACATTGCTTTATGAGTTTAATATTATAATAATAATATTCTTAATTTGTATAAAAAAACAGATTGTAGTACAGGTAAAACATTTCACAAAGTGGGTAGTATTAAATCACTGACAATCCAGTGGGTGACGTGCTGTCCTCCTTGCTAGGCTATAGAATAGCCTGTATTAAGAAGTAACTGCCGATCCCGTAACAGTTTATCGAGAGCATTATATGCTTTATTATCTTTTTAACAAAATTCGCCTTTTCGTGAGTTTCCTCCAATTGTGTTTGAGAGGTAGAAAGCCAATACTGCCGATTTCACAAAGTTAAAGAAGACTCATAAATGTTTAGTGACTTCAATTAAACTTAACGCAATTAGCAGCTTTTTCGTGAAATCACTTTTGTTAATCTAACAACTCTATCTTATTATGACAGCTAAAAGCTTCATTTGGTGGAGCGGGAATTAAATAATAAATAAATATATATTATTTAATTCCCGCTTATAGTTAGTTACAAATCAAAGTGACAGAAAATATGCAGGCAAATGCAGATCTTTGCATCTAAACGTGATTTAACCCTTAATCTTAATTCAAAGCTGCCACTAAAATGACAACACAGATAGCTCTTAATTCAATAGTAGTAAAGTAGTATTTTCATTGGTTAAATAAAAGGCCATGAAAGAGACTGAGAGTTAATGCCTGGATTATTCGAAAATCACACGATTTTCCACCTATTTGTTTCATCCACACAACTTTTAGAGAGCGACGTATATTAGCAGAAAATTGGCCGACAAAATACACACTTCGTTGACTTTGCAAGGAAAATAGGTAAATAAAACACATCGGTTGGGAGACCACGGCTCCTAGCAGTTAGGGTTACCATTTTGAGATTGGAACAGTCCTGATAAAATCTGCTCATTTAAAAAAAGTCTGGAAATAATGTATGTTTATACGTACACACAAAACACGTCATAAAACAATAAAGATAGCAGTGCCCAAAATTACTACATATTTATTTTACTTTTTTTTTTAGTAGACCCACGACCGGGGTATGGAAAAAGTGTAAATTAAAACTATTATAAGTAATCATTACTTAGCAGTTGGTTTAGACTAGATTGTTATCGATTATCAAGAATTTTAGTTTTATAAAAAAAACTTAAACCGTGCATATATTATGTATTAGTTTAATTCAACAAACATAGAAATGAAACCGATCATAATTTATTGTTGTGCGGCGCTAGTTTTACTTTGTGCCATTTTCAGGTCAAAATTTGGGAAACAGAGAAATAAAAAATGGACTGGAAAGGATTACAATGATAGAAATTGTGAATCAGACAAGTCATTAATATAATATATTATGTACAATATAATAAATAAACTAAAGCTTAATATCATTTTTATACAGAATAGACGCACTTGTATCACAATAATTATTGGGTTATGTAATAAACAATTTGCGTAACCCGGATGGATGGTAACCCTACCAGCGGCGGCAAACCACAGATAAATGAGTTTGCTCAACTTCAGGAGGCCGTCACCCTACACAAATATCATAAAGACATGTTTGAACTAGATACTCGTATCAATAATACTTTGTTAGTTATGTAACATATTATTCCGTGGACCATATACGTAATGTGGCATATGTAATAAGATGATTTGATTAATTAGAACCAAACATCGTTGAATTGGAATTGCTGACGCGAATGAGAGGCTTTTAGCGCAATTCAACTATGAATTTATCCTCGCTTGCTTTTAAGGCAGTTTTAAAGGTTTTGATAATCCGAAAGGAACACGTGTCAGGTGTGTTAAGGATAACGTACACATGTAGGATCTACACATCACCAAACTCCATACTGCAACTCTTAGGAGCATCGTAAGGACATCGCATTGGATCAGGATTAAGTATTCAAAATGAAGTGGGATAATTCCCATTAAACGTACTCTTAAATTGTAATGTAACAATTTAAGATTACACAGCGACAGCTCCACTCAAATCTGAGTGGTGCTTTCTTTATCGGCTGTTTCTTTTGAGAGTAGTCAGGTACGAAACTCCGGCCCCATCATCATCTGCCTAGCCTTTTCCCAACTATATTGGGTCGCTTTCCAGTTTAACCGAATGCAGCTGTATTCCAATATTTTACATGGAGTGACTGCATATTCGACCTCCACAACCCAGTTAGTACTGGGTTAACACCGGCCCCTTCTATTTAAAAAAAAAGACGTGGTGTTTGAGAAAACCTACTTGCTGAATAAATATCATTTATTTTATCATTTTACCATACAACATTATTGAAGTATTACTAGAACTATCCCTTTCATACCTGAACGCAATCTTGTTCAATTATTATACTCTATTTAAATACAAACAGTATGAGACTACTTTGCAGCAAGCGTTGGCATAAATGTTTCAAGTACTTATTTAACTCGAAGTGGTGCTTATCTCTCTGAAGTTGGGGGTCGTGTTACTTAGAACTGCTTATGTGATAAAAGTAATTGCTCTTAGTCAGATATCTGCGATACGAGAAATACATTAGTGTAGGCTTAGGCCGTCTGTGTTTAGCTAATGATTTAGTTTGTAGTTCAATAAACTTAAGACACACATCCGATCTAATTAATACCCGTTGAAACTGAAAGTCATCTTCATCTGCCTAGCATTTTCCCAACTATGTTGGAGTCAGCTTCCAGTCCATCCAGATGCAGATAAATACCAGTATTTTACATGGAACGACTGCCTATCTGACCTCCACAACCCAGTTAGTACTGGGCAATACAGTTCCCTTAATAAGACTGGTTGCCAGACTTTTTGGGCCACTCACTACCTGTAACGACTGTCAAAGATCTACGAATGACAACCGGGACCAACAGCTTAACGTGCTTTCCGAGGCACGGAGGAAACTCGGTGGTCACCCATCCACAGACCAACCTTGGCAAGCACGGCTTAACCTTAATATACCTTTTATAATAAAACCTGTTACACATTTAAGGTAATTCACACACCAATGCGACCGCGTTACATTCAGGTTGTTAACGGAGTCATGACTAAAGCTGTACGCAACAACGATTGCTGGTAAACGACTTTTTTTTAGGGTCAAAAATTATGTTTTGTGGTATAGTATAACTCAATGTAACGCACTTCAAACAATGTACTGATGGATTAAATAGTACGGGGGTTGTGGAGGTGTTTTCAAGTAAAAAACTGACTTTTAAACCTAATTATAAAAAAAGCTTGTCAAAAGGTTGGAACTTTGACCCCCAATATCTCGGTAACAGAGGTTTTTCCAAACTTTTATTTCTCGCTACAGTGAATAAAGGCGCTGACCTAGCGCTTACTTTCTGAGAACGCACTTTTGTAAACAAAACGTACACCCTCTGCACTTCAGCATACATCAAAACCACTTCAACGGGAAGTGTGTTTTATCTTGCTTCGTATAAGGTTCAACTCATCCTGTGCACGGTGCACGCTACTAGATCAATAAAGCTCTACTGTGTGATAAACAATCTACGCACACATCATCATCATCAGCCTATAATGTTCCCACTGCTGGGAGACACCCTCCTCTCAATGAGACGGAATGGGCTATAATCCACCACGCGAGCTCAGTGCGAATTGTTAAATGTCACGTCAACGAATTTTTGGTTTTAGGACATGCCGGTTTCCTCATGATGTTTTTCTTCACCGTTCTTTAGAGCAGTGGTGATGAAATAAATTACTCAAAGTATTGCGTCTATCTGTCTATTGTTCGTAAATCGGGGCCGCACCATTGGGCCACCACTGCTCACCTACGAACACGCACTGTGTGAAACTGTTGGAAAACAGCAGATAATTATAGTGTCACACCAGTGTTGCTCGACAGCAGCTTGGTTTTGAATAAAAAGGTAGGCGGAATCATCTACTCTGACCCTTAAGCGACGACAAAAAAACACTTAAAAGACGACTTTAAAAAAGTCTAAAAAGCTTTACTTTCAGAAGTCGATGACTCAATCTTTATTTGTTTCAATTACTTTTTTACCACCGACTTCCGAAAGTAAAGTTATTTTAAACTTATTAGTGTCTTTTAGATTAGATTACTTTGTTGCAAAAGGTTTTAATTTGTTTTATTGAATCAGTTTTACAGTGTGTGTCTGAAGTTACTACTCGTACCATTGAATTGAGAACCCCAACCTTTGTGAAGTCAGTATAAAAATAAGCAAAAAATGTAATGCTTATTTTACGATCCGATCACTATCTTGCAAGAGAGTAGGAAAGATACCAGTACGGTACGCAGAGCATACAAATACAGACCGAAAACCTACCGACCTCGCCGCAGAGGTCCGGCGCGAAATCCCCGATCAATCCCTCCCCGACCCTTGCTCGAGCCAGCCCGCGACGCTGAGCCTGTAGTATTAAATCAGTCCCCAAATAAGGACAATCAGATCCAGCCTGTCCCTTTGCTGCCCCCAGCGACGCCCTAAGCCGAGGTTCGTACCCCACAGGGGGTGCCCTTAGAGCGCTGTCGCTTAGTTTTTAGTTATTTTCGCCCTGGCTGGAGGCCTTAGAATCAAGGCATCCACAGGACATTGCCCGGTTAAGCAGAAGCCAGTCTTCTCAGACTGAACTGCGAGATGCCATATCCTATAAAAAAAAAAAAAAATGCTTATTTTTAAAGGAATATCTTTAAACGAGCAATTACTAGTAAAGTATTTTAAAAGAAAAAGACTAGATCAACAGAAATAAAAAAAAACATTACATAATTAAATTGTTGAAACGCTAAATTGGAAAGAAATAGCACAGAACCGTGACCGTTGAAAAGAATGGAGGGAGGCCTTTGCCCAGCAGTGGGATAGTACAGGTTAGCTATAAATATAAATTAATTAATTAATTAGATTGTTTAAACACTATTAATTTATCAATATAAACGTTTTATCCTAACAACGATGAAAACGCTGATTAACTAAAATCAGAAGTAAAACAAGTAGATCCAATTACATCGTGAAAAGGATTCTTTGGGAATCTGAAACTCTTCAGTTTTCTTGCTAATTTCCAATTAAAGGAGTAATTAATCCAATCAAACTGTGAAATTAAACATGGCTACAAAATTAAATACTGGAAAGTAAAAGAGCGGTAAATATCTTTGTAAGTATAAAGGGTGTAAAACACCTCTTAACGAATACGAAAGGCACTTGTTCTACTCGTCATTCTGATATTTTTTTTGTTCTACACTATACCTGGGAACCTTCTAGTTACGGAGATATTGGGGGTCAAAGTTGCAAGATTTTGACAAGCTTTTTTTTAAATACCACTTTTTATCGCATGATTTTTACTTTAAATATCTCTACGACCCCCGTAATATTCAATCCATCCATCCGCTCAATGTTTTGAGTGTGTTACATTGAGTTATACCACAAAACATGATTTATAAACACAAAAAAAAAAGTTGTTTCCCAGCAATATTTTTTGCGTAAAGTTACTTAGTTTGATATACAAAATGCTTGGTTGACGGCTTTGTGATGAGGTGAAATACACCCTGTATCTAAGTCTAGTCTACTGAAACTGTATAAAGTCTGTGTAATAAAAATATAAACAAAAATAAAAAATCGTCATTCTTCTTTCCTTTATTTGAGGTCGGCAGTTGCCTTTATTTCAATTTATTTAGGTGACCCCAAATAAACTGAAATCTCAGCATGTCTTCTACTATTCTTGTCTATTACTCGTTAGCTCAGCAGTTTCCTTCTTTCCAGGCATCACACACTAATCCTTCACAGTCCATCCATTGTTTATATAATTAAACACGTTTGTACGTATAGCATAAAATTAAAAAAAAATAAACATGCGGGGCAGTTTTTGGAGACCAGTGAGAAAAGTGAAAACTAAGTAATCCAATATAAACTTTACCTTAATTGCCATATTGTAAGCAGTATGGTCTATTGACAATATTTCGCCAGCTTACAATCTCGCTAGACAATGATTACAATCTAACGGTTTTTTAAATTTTACGGTGACATATTATACAAGTTGGAATTTTTCATTGCCACCACATTTCATTTAAATCTTAATATATATAAATCTCGTGTCACAATGTTTGTCCTCAATGGACTCCTAAACCACTTAACCGATTATAATAAAATTCGCACACCATGTGCAGTTCCATCCAACTTGAGAGATAGGATAGTTTAAATCTCAAATTATGAGACGCAGACGAAGTTGCGCGAGTCAGCTAGTAACTTTATAAATTTCATGGTTTTCTTTCATTTAATTTATCATATTTGTTAAAGAGATTTGGGCCATATAATATTGAAGCTATCTAATATATACAATTATATTAACAAAAAAATAATTTTAATCGGTTCGATTCCGGAGAGTGGCAAACGAACTTTCGAAAATCTGTGAATGCTTTCTGCAATCTTTATTTAGAATAGAATAGAATAATCATTTATTCGCTAATGGACAGCACAACACAAAGAGCAGCACATACATATAGATTATAACAACAAACAACTTAACAATTAAATTAAAACAGCTCAACTGCGCTGAACATGCCCATAACGAAAGGGTAGCCAACTCAGCATATGCTGGGTGTAAAACACACATTTACAATATTTATTTTTAAAAACGAAGGAATTTTTCCTTTAAATAAAATTCAATACCCTATCGCTGGCATTGAAAAAATCCATCCTGTGTATAACGCAAGTAAAATCTTTTAATTAGCACTGATCAAAGTTTTCTCTTCTATTTTCTCGACGTATCTAAATGTATTTCTAATTAACTTAAGGCATATTTCTTCGCTGTATCATGAAAGCATTGCCATAGTATTTTATTACCAGACATGGATATCGCATTAGTACCGCTAATGCATTGCGCGCTGCTTGCTTCTTATATTTTTATTGCAGCCAGACGTATCGGTGTATTTCTCAAATAAAATATACATTTTTACTCACTGGCGGGATTATAAGTGGCTTGATAACGAATAGTTACTTTTATAACTTTAATTTTTAAGAAATAGTTTTTAGAACTGTTTTAGACTTTCACGGTTTAAAGTACACACGGTTTAAACACTTATTAAAGTACTTATGGGATTATATCCGTGATTTTCATTTGTTTCTGTGTGTGCGTGTGAATTTTTGTCCCACGTGCATATTTCTTCAATAATTATTCCCGCAATCATGATGCTTACAAAAGCGTCGAAATATTGGTAGCTCACAGAAACAAATGAAAATCACGGATATAATCCCGTAAGTACTTGCAGTGTAGTTTTTAGAATTTAATATACTACTCTGGTGGAAGAGACGCGCGTCCACGTGTAGCGTGTAGGTCGTTAAAAACAGACATTAAAACAACACACACACACGTACATAAAAACAAAAAAAAACAGACATTAAAAGCACACATTTCATTGAAAAAGCTGTCAAGTAGATGTTTGACAGAAATCAGAAATGAAGACATCCGCAAGAGAACCAAGGTCACCGACGTGGTCCGAAGAATTGCTAAACTCAAGTGGCAGTGGGCAGGGCACATTGCTCGCAGAACGGATGGCCGTTGGGGCCGAAAAGTTCTGGAGTGGCGACCGCGAACCGGAAGACGTTGCGTTGGAAGACCTCCCACTAGGTGGACCGATGACCTGGTGAAAGTTGCGGGAATCCGGTGGATGCGAGTCGCAAGGGACCGGTCAATGTGGCGACACTTGGGGGAGGCGTATGTCCAGCAGTGGACGGACGTCTTTCGGTAGAGATGATGATGATGACATATTTGACAGTCCTTGCAGTACCTAATGGGTTGTGAAGGTCAGATAGGCAGTCGCTCCATATAAAGTACAGGTAGTCAGCTGCATCCAATTTGACTGGAAACTGACATGAACTTAATTGGTTACACAAAATGACAAAGCATCAGTTTCATCCTCTGTAAAAGCAACGCTTAACAGATAGTACACACACAACACACACTGCCACTACACAACACACAACACTATCTGTCCAATTCGACATGGTTGCATAGGTATTTTATTTTTATTATATATTATATTGTAGTTTATAGTTATGTTATATATTTTTGTCTTGTATGTATTTAAGTACATTCTTAGGTTTATCGTTTGTTTGTATGTATTCTATTTTCTCATCTTTTACACATTATGTCTACATCTCTTTTTATCTACTCTCCTTTCGCAGGTATGCTGGATGAGATTTCTTTAGAAATAAGCATCACCTTTGTTCCTATTTTCTATTCCTTTCTTCTTTTCTGTATGTAGTGTGTACATAAATTGTTAAATAAATAAATAGTAATGATCGTACTTAAGTTTATATGTATGTATATCCACCCTGGTATCATCGGTGTATTTAACAAGATCTACCCACAGATCAGTGGATCAACCACAGCAATTCTCACAGGCGTAGGTATAGTGCCAACGTATGGAGAAAATCCAATCGTGTTTCGTACCATCCTATAATCTGTTTAAAACGCATCGCACCGCACTGAAATTTTCATCGCTAGGTCTAAATGTGGAAATGTCATTAGGAAATTAAATTCCTGCAATTTGGCCCCTTGTGCTGTGGGTGGGGGTGAAATTTTGTTATTGTTTTGTTATTTTATTGTTGTCGACTCGAATGGCGTAGTGGTAGTGACGCTGCCTTACGTTCTTAGGGTCCTGGGTTCGAATCCCGGTAGGAGCAAATGTTTGTGTGATGAGCATGGACATTTTGTTTCCGAGTCATGGATGTTTATATGTATAATAAGTAGATATGTATTCACAAACAAAAAAGTATATATATATATATGTAGTTTATAACTGTCCACGATACAAGCTTTGCTTAGTGTGGTACTAGGTGGCGCTGTGTGTTAATGTCTAGTGACATTTATTTATTTATTTACACGTGTTACCTCCACCATCTCTAGAGTACCGCATTATAATACAGGGTGTTAGCAACCTCATCACGAAGCCGTCAACCAGGCATTCTGCAAATCAAACTAAGTAATCTCATGCAAAATTTATTCCTGAGAAACGGCTCTTTTTAGGTGAAAAATCCATGTATTAAAAAAAAACTTTAATAACAGTTGGAACTTCGACCCCTAATATTTCCGTAACTAAAATTTCTCCAGATATGGTCAAGAACAAAAATGTCCGCAATGACAAGTACCTTTCGGCTTTTTTACACTTTATATCTTTACCTAGTATAAAAGTCGCTCCCACTGTCTGTGCGCTAAGACCTTTTTTTGAAGCCGGAGTGGGTCGCTAGAGGTAATAAAGTTGAAGAGTTATTTTTTTTAACGTCGGGCTCGAGTTGGATTTGAATTTTCTTTTTTTTTTCATTCGATAGCTCAATTTGATGAGGTTATGGGATTTTTAACATCATGTTATGATTCCTAGGAGTCGAGTAGTGGGCCCGCAAGGACCGTAGCCTGCCGGGGTTGCGGGACTGTTCGAAAGAGATACCGTGGCCCCGGAACATAAAGGGCGAGGAAGAAACATGGATGGGTTTTAGTCAGTAAAAGTCTGACACTCCCTGCCGCTCCGCCCAGACTGGGAGAAGTTATTTGATGATTTCCCATCCTAAAAAAAAAAGGAGTCGAGTAGTGAATGAATCCGCGGGGCACATTAATACTACAATTTGTGACATACCGAACGGACTATATAAAGCGTCGCGTAATGTGCGTGGAAAACAACATGTATTTTTATTCCATTTCAAAGTAGGTAAGACATAATGCCATCAATGGCGTTTGCCGATGACTTATGACTTAGTTAGCGGTCAAAACTTGTTTTAATTTAAGAGCAAAATATACTAACGTTTTTAAATCACATTGCTCACAAATACAATGCTTGTTGAGCGCGATAGTACTTAGTCTGCGACACGTTCATTCAACAATATATATTCATGAATACGACGTACAATTACAAACAAAACGGTTTTTATCAAAATGAATTTGCATTTTGATAAAAACAGTTTTGTTGGTGGTAGGTTTAATTTGCACAGCTTTGGACTCTTGGTCAATCTACGGATAAGCCTAGCACATTATATATTGCAATAAACTAAGTTTATTCAGACAAACTACACATACACACATACATAAACTTCCGCTTTTTTCCATGGGGGTTGGCAGAAACCACAGAACCCCAACTGCTACGTCCTTATATACTTCTTTTGCCTCGTCCACGTTTGTACATGTAGTCAAACAGGCACATACACCTGACCTTTCTGAAGAAGTTTCAGAAAAAATAATAGTCTGTATTCGTATTATTACTATTACTACCGAAGCCGAAAGGCACTTGTTATTCCTATCATTGCGATATTGTTTTAGTTCCGGACCATACTTGGGAACCTAATAGTTACGGAGGTATTGGAGGACCACTTTCCAACTTTTTTCTCAAGTTTTCTTTAAAATGCTAGTTATTTTAAGGTAACTATAACTTACTTCAGATACCTCTATAAATAAAAAAAAAAATAAAAAAAAAATAAGTCGGTTCCCAACAATAATTTTTGCGTAGAGTTACTTAGTTTGACGTACAGAATGCTTGGTTGACGGCTTTTTAAAGTGTCCGTTTAATCGTGTAGACAACACGCACAAGTTCTAAATTGATATACTCCATTTAGTTTTAGTAGCTATAGAGAATAGCCGGAATCACACTTACGTGGCGTGGCGTGGCGTGACGCGTCAGAAGCATATCGGTTTCATACATTTAGTATGGTTAGAGACATATTTGTAGGTCGTGTCACGTCGTGTCGTGTCGTGTCGTGGCGCGTTTTGGCGTGGCGCTGACTGCTCACCACCGATTGGCCAAAGCGGTGGTCGGGTTATGGCGCGACACGCCTCACCACGTAAGTGTGTTTCCGGCTTTACATTCAAAGTTATTACTGGAACGATGCAAACAATTGCAATCAAATTAATGGAACAAAAAATGTTTCGAACAATATAAATTAATGTTATTTCTTTCTTTCAATATAAATTGAAATTAAAACTTACCTGAATCCATTTATCTGTTTTAGGGATGAGCTATGATAATCATTAATTGTACGGAACCCAAGTCCTATCAATCAAAAACAGTTTCCTTTGCATCATTTATTTTCTTACATTTAACAATCATGTTTTAAGAAGTCGTTTTAGGTACTTCTCAATCAACTGAAGCGGTGTGACACTAAAATACTAGCAGTATCATTATTTTGTATCGACTCGTCGCGAATATACTTTGATGCTGTAATTTAATTTAAAATGAGTTCTTAATATGAAACCTTTTTACTAAAATCGTTAAGTTAAGCTGTCGCAATCTTGACAAGTACCTTGTGAATTTATCTGTTTCCCTTCAAAACTTTTCAGACGTCGAAAAATTTGATTGTTTTCTAATAACTTCAAAATTTATTGAGGAGCACTGTTAACCTACTGGGCTTGGGTACGAACCCATACACCAGTAATTTCAACACGATAAAGGAAAACAAGAAACAAAACTTCGAAGGCATTTACACTAGCAATATCCCACACGCGTAGGTGTGAACTGCTTTCCCTCTATCAGAAGAAGAGGCCTATGTTCCTGCAGCTACTACATTATAGGCAAGTCATGTCAGTAACTTATTGAGTACCTCATTATTATTGAATTCATGAAACTTGCCCTAGACGCAGCATGTTTTCTTCATTCATACTTCTCTATTTATTCGCATGATATCAGACACCTTCTTTCTTAGCATACCCTCCTTAACATACTCCATCCATCGTTTCTTTGGTCTTTCTATACTCTTATACTCGTCGAAATGTCGTAAGGTAAGTTATGAGCATAAATGTGTGCTCTTAACTTTTCTTACGACATTTTCTTCCTTCCTCCGAATCTCATGCCCATACCACGACAACCGATAACCACACAACTTTTCAGTCACCGGCAACACTTTGAGATTTCCTCTTTCTTATTTTATCTATTCTCGTTCCACCACGCATCCCTATGAGCATCTAAAAGGGAATATAACAAAAGAATGTGTGCCCTTAAAACTGCTATCAAGTAATAAAAATAGAGATGTAACAAGACACAATCAAAGCCGCACTCGATAGCTTGCCAGCTACAGAGCAACACAATTAATGAAAGAACCGCGATTTCCCTAACTGTTAACTACACTAATTGCGTTATTATTGCATTTTCCTTCCCTCTTCCCTCTTTCACGACAACGGAAAAAGTTTTTCCTGTAAACGTTAGCTGCCCAAGGTTAACTTCATTGTTTATCTGGTTTCTTTAACAATACAACTGTTAGATGAAAGAAAATACCCTAATTACTGGATTGTGTCTTCTGATTCATTGTTTTATGGCTTCGTTTGATGTTGTTTTCCTGAAATTGTAGGAAAGGAGATGTTTTAGGAATCCTGAAGGCTTAAAGAAGTAGCGATAACGATGGCGAAAAATGAAAGGAATACTGAGAATTGAAGAAAGATTCTTATATTAGTTCTATTTAAAGTCGTTGTTACAATTAAATCGAAAAAAATAAAGCGATTACTACGTTACGTACTTTTAAGCTCAAGCAGTTTGATCTGCCTTTCATTCAATGATATGTGAATGTACATGAATTATTAATTTTAAAATTCATATACCGTTTCTGTAAAAAAAATTGCAAGCAAGTAAGTACTTTAATTACTTTCACAATTTTATTGTATTTGTACAACGGGCTGGTGTCCGCAACTCCACTTAAAAGCGCGTAATTTACGTATGGGCTATAATCATAATCCACCACGCGGGCCCAGTGCGGTTTGGTAGAAGTCACATGTCTTCGAATTTTTGATTCTAGGACATGCCGGTTTCCTCACGATGTTTTCCTTCACCGTTGTAAGAGTAGTGGTGTTGAAATAAATTACACAAAGTAATGCGCCTGTCTGGGTTCGAACCCACGACTTACTGTAAGTCGGGGCCATCACCAGTGGGCCACCGCTGCTCTACTTTGACAATATATTATCTTAAATAATTTATGACATAATCTGAATTTGGCGTGCTCGAGAATCCTATAATGAGCCAACTCATTAGCCAATAACCACTGTATAAGTACCTACGAGTACATGGGCACCACACTTCACGAACTCACGTCTCCATTATTTCCGAGACGTGCTCAATATTTTTAAGGAGCCAAACTTGCAGTTTTCCTTCTGAAAGCCGTCAATATATCAAGCTGGGTTCAGCAGACGTTCCCCGGAATATTCCAGAACTTTCCAAGGGACTTGCTGACTTCACCTAAAATGAAACGTTATAGCGCTAATAAACCTTTCTGGCGTGAAATGATAGCACGAATCTAGAGGTGTTTTTGTTTGTATATTTTTTGCATGATTAAAAATGCATCTTATTTATGGAGGTCTAAATGACTGGGAAATTGGACGAACCTTTTAACCCTGTTTTTATTTACCTCACGGTTTTGTACGGATATTTTTTAGGTGTTGATGTTTTAGATGGGCTTATAGCTTAGCGCGTTTACTTTTGTTTATCCACGAATTTGAATTAAAAACATGCTGAAGCAAGGATGTTTCGTTTCGATTTAACATAATATGTAACTTAATTACGAATTGTTTAACAATCCATCATCTGCGTATACTTTTCGCAACTTTATTGAGGTCAGCTTCACTCTTACCAGATGCAGCTGAATATCGGTTACTTACATGGAGCCACTGCCTATCTGACCTCCAAAACCCAGTTAGTATTGGGTAATACGCTACCCCTTGCTGAGACTCGTTGTCAAACTTTTGAACTACCTGTATAGACTGTCAAAGATCTACAAATGATATTTATTAACGTGCTTTGACGAACGACTCAAGCTGCTATTATTATTTGTTCTCGAGCTCCTTATCCGTACTCATTGATTAAAATGAGAAAGTCACTATGTATATTTTCACGACTTGTTTTTCGAACGAATTTCGACATACAAATAGAGTACAACCTGGGGTAGAACCTTGATACTTTTTATCCTGCACCCAGGTGAAGCCGTGAACAAAAGCTTGTTTGCTGAAATAAAACCGATATTCCGAGTAGCTACCGACAAAGCCAACAGAGCGTTTTGATCACACACAGTCATGAAAATGAAACGAATGCACTCTAAAATATTGGATTCCTGTCTTTTATTTCCTGGATTTTCGCAATTTCGCAAGCTTTAATGAAACACTAGATAAATAACAACATCTTTTGGAACACAATAATTGAAGACTACAGGGAAATGTACTGAATTTTTTTGCTATTTTGTCTGTACGTTTTATCTATTATGTATAGGTGTTTTGTATTAGCCGAAGTAAATGCTGGTTTTTCTGGTTCTACATATAGAGCAACAATCATGAAAGTTCGTGCGAAGAAAATATCATCATCAGCATATTATGTCTTTGATTTTTTGGTTCTAGGACACGAATCACGATGTTTTCCTTCGCTGTTCACCTTCACCGAAGAAAATTATGATGAAAAGCAAAACCTTATATCATACGAGTATCTACATTAATATTATAAAGAGCAAAACTTTGTTTGTTTGGTTGTAATGAATTCACTCAAAAACTACTGTGCCGATTTCAAAAATTCTTTCACCATTGGAATGCTACATTCACCCTGAGTAACATAGGCTATATTTTATCCCCGTAGTCCCACGGGAACGGAAACTACGCGGGTGAAACCGCGTGACGTCCGCTAGTGACCTATAATTTTGTACGTAGTCCATTTCACTCGGTTTTGCAATGACATTCTCAGCGTTGCCATGTATTCAATTACGAAATCATTCCCTTATCTAAGAAACATTATTGTAACAGCCCACAAAAGACCCCAGATTGTCGCAAAACATAAAAACTCTCCAGCCTTCTTCACAGAAACAAGTTGGGACGTAATTATTTTCGGAGGACAAACTGTTCCCGAAGTAATTGTACACATTACACGACGAACAACTAATAAGAATTTCACTTACATACTCACTGAATCTAGTTTTATTTTAGTTCGATTATTGAAAAAGAAAGTGGAGCTTTTGCACTAAGTAGGTATTTGTTTTGATTTTTCATTCATTTGAAAAGTTTGAAATATTTTGAATACCATATTATATCAGCCTGTAGTCACTTATTAAAATAAACGTTTTTAAGGTATTTTTTTCTTGTGGAAAAGTTTTGTTTTCGCATCATCATCATCTGCCTAGCCTTATCTCAACTATGTTACGCCTTCCAGTCTAACCGGATGCAGATGAATACCAGTTTTCTTTTATGGAGCGACTGCCTATATAGCCTCCACAAATCAGTTAATACTGGGTAATATGATATCAAGACCAGGCAGAATTTCGGGCCACTGATTATTTAAAAATGTACTGAAATAATAATAACAAATTAATAATAAATTACCAATTGTACAGCTAAAACTAAAACAAATCTATCACACTACGTCAAAACCCACGCAGAACAACACTCATTCAAAACTCAACTGTTCGACGAAAAGCGCACGAAACTAAAAAATAACGTTTAAAAACTTTTCTATTTCCGAGAACAGACGGTATGCGGAAATTGGACTGCCTATTTCAATTGTTACGCTGGTGAGCGGTGTCACAAGACTCCTAGGCTGTGCTAATTCCGACACCGACTGACTAGTATATCAACGTTTATTTTTTTCTATAGCAGTTTTATAGAACATTTCTCCTGTAAAAACAATCTTAAATGGCCACATTCGGTTTTTGGTTTAGAACAATGAGTAAAAACCTGGGTCTATTTGTGAGTGAAATTAAGCAAACTTGAACATAAATCTAGGTTTATTTTCACAGTGAACTTCAATCATTTTGTTTGGAATTGTTATTGAATCGTGATAGATGTCACAAGACTCCGCTCCTAGGCTGTTCTAACTCCGACACTGACTTTCCAATAACGTTTTAATTGTTCCGTAAAACCGCTTTTGGAGAAACTTTGGGGTCAATTTCCAAATAGAATCGTGTCTACTTTTAAATGAAATGTCTGTCCCTCATCGAGGTTTATTATTGTTATGTAAGTGAATGAGAACTAAAATGGTAATCTGAAAAATGACAAAAGTTTTAGATTGCGCTTTTCTTTTGTGGTATAACGTATAACTAAGAATGAGACAAATCTAGCCACACTAATTACAACAAATCTTTTGAAGCTCTTAAATTTAAAATATGAGAATTCGTGCCTTAGGTACCTAAGGCACGAATTCTCATATTTTAAATAGGACCCCTGCCGGGGTTGCGGGCCTGTTCGAAAGAGATACCGCGGCTCCGGAACATAAAGGGCGAGGAAGGAACATGGATGGGTTTTAGTCAGTAAAAGTCTGACATATCCCGCTCCGCCCAGAGTGGGAGAAGTTATTTGATGATTTCTCAACATAAAAAAAGGTACATTGGACCAGTTTTTTTCGAGACTTCGTTATCGTTGAATTTTGTATCCCCAATTGACTTTTACTGGATCTAAACGTATTATATTTGTGAGTAAAACATACAAAGTCAAACTTTCTCCGTGTATGAACATCAATATCCGTTCAGCTGTTCAACATGATTGAATTATGAAATACTCAACTTCCACATAGAAAACGTTAGTTTCGAATTTTATGGAGCTTGCTGCTGTTAGCTTGTCAGAGTTTGTAGATAAAACAAAACTTTAAAACCAAATATTTGAGGTGTAAGTTGTTGTTTTGCGATTAACGTAATGTTTGGTTCATCATTCGCCTGCCTTAATCCTTTATTTGCGGTTGCCATAGCAACTCTTTGATCTTTTGATTACTTTAGTAAATAAATCATCAAAGTTCTCCTTCCAAAAGCCTCTGAATCCCATCCTAAATTCTCGTAATTTGATTGATTTCCAATTTTTCACCAAACATTCAACTTTATTCCGTGCCATTGAAAAAAAATACTGAATGGAATTGGAACACCCTTTGTTCTTTGTACTCTTCCATACACAAAGCTCTGAGGGACGTCCTCCAAATGTTCAGAGCTTTAAAACTAGATATTGGCAATGCTCTTTTTTACTGTGCTGTGCATGGAAAGCTTCTGTAGAAATTGAAAGGCTATTGGTAGCTTCAGGTTATGCTGGAGAAGGTCAGTCCAATAATGGCTCACAACTCATTTGAATACTTTTTGCAGAAGTGTACAGTTCAATTTACAAACCAAAATATTACCCTTCTTTTTGACCGACGCGACGTTCAAAAGGAAGAGTTTAACGATCCATCTGTTTTTTTGTATTTTCAGCGATATCTTGGCCAAATGTGAACCAATTTGGACGATTCTTTTTTATATGCTCCCTTTCGGCAGTGTATTATTAAAATGTAGAATTAGTCCACAGGAAAAAAATGTATAGGATATTAAAACTAAATTAAAATGGAACTGAATCAAACATACAAACGTCACCGACTTCTGAAGTTACAGTTATTTTACACTTTTTGTCCCAGATGTGGGCCCTAAATGGGGTTACTGGTCCCTGGTTGTTTCAAAGTGGACGAGTTGCCCCCTAATACGTTTGTTTCGGGTCTCCACATCAGGCAAGCTAAAAAGCCGGCTGGTCAAATCGACAAATATTTGACATCATTTTTGCCTATAAACAATCATGGTCACCAATCCATAAACCGAGTCAGTATATCCGAGTACGCCACAACAATTCGCTTTGTGTAATTCTCTCACCGACATACCACTGCACTAGGCTGAATGTTTCGCCAATTCCGTTAAAACGAGTCAAGCTTTGCTTTATACCGCTTTCACGTATCCTTTGTTTAAAAATCCAATTTAGAGTGTATTGAGAGTTCAGCTGAAATTGATATGTATGTACGAGTACAATAGTGCATTCCGGCTTTGTGTGAAACTAGCCTTTGACGGTGGCTTTGAAAGTGAGAATTATTAACTAAGTTTTATACCGCCAGGTAGTCACGAGCACTAAGGCCTGAATTCTTGTCGCGCTGATGGTCGGTCGCGCACTATCGGCCGCGTATTAGTATACATTGTGTTCTATATCGTCACTAAAACGTCCGAAATCGATGTAACTTGTACGTCTAGTTTGGCTTAATCATTGTAGTGAAACCTATTAGGGGATGGCGCTGTTTGCTGAGATACAGGATCCGTCCTAGTTCGGCAACAGAGGATTCCATATTAAAAACTTGTATACTAGGCCTGTCAAGTCATATAATAAAGGGTGTAAAACACCTTTTCACGAAGCCGAAAGGCGCTTATTTTCCCCATCATTGTGATCATTTTTTTGTTCTACATCATACCGGGGAACTTTCTAGTTACGGAGACATGAGGAGTCAAATTTACAACTTTTTGTCAAGTTTTTTTTTTTAAATACAAGTATTTTTTGTAAGATTGTAACCATAATCCATCAGCACAATGTTTTAAGTGCGTTACAGTGATTTCTACCACAAAACATGATTTATGGCCTTAAAAAAAAAAGTATTTTCCCAGCAATATTTTTTGCGTAAAGTTACTTAGTTTGATGTACAGAATGCTTGGTTAACGGCTTCGTGATGAGGTGGTTTACACCCTGTATACTTAGTTTTCGGGGTTTTTTGTGTAATTTTGGTGGGGCTTTTGCAATCATTTAGGAAAAAATATTCTGGAAGATTTGTGTGCGTTTCATCATCATCATCATCATTTTCCTGCCCTTATCCCAATTCATTTGGGGTCAACGCACCATGTCTTCTTCTTGCATACTTCTCCATTACTCGTCATCTCATCAGACACCTCCGATCGTGCCGCAGCATCCTTCATAATTTCAATATTCATTTAATTCATTCCTTAGTGTACGATACATTTATTAAAGTTGCGATTATAAAGTTATTCTTCTATTATCTTAATAGGATGTTCTTAAATCCAGAGCTAAAATTAAATTCAGAAAATTCATTTTTCGAGGAATTAAAGCCAAATAACATTCCATTTCTGTTAACTAAGCAAGATTTTTCTTGAACTCTGATCTTCTATGGACGATTCGGGCTCATGAATATTTCTGTTTATTATTATTTCAAGTCAACGAACAAACCGTTATATTGCACCCGTAAAATAACGTTTGTTGGATATTGGGATTTATGTAATGTGGCTTTAAGGATCTTATTTGCAAAGAAAGAAAGCTTAGCTTTATACTTTTCAAATGTAAAGAGTAGTAAAAGACGTGAGTCATTGGCTTCATTTACTAAACATTGAATTAACATTTTTGACTACATATTATATGATTATACAAGCTGACTGTTCAAACGAGAGTAATTTCCGCAAAAAATTATACAGTAACATACACGGTGTCTTGTATGTTACTGTATTTTTTTTTTGCGGTGAAAATAAATATCATTATTATTATTACATTGCACCATACTGGTACGCTGACGTCAGTGGCGACCGACAGCCGTATTTTGTTCTCGCTGACGTCACGACCGACCGTATGCGACCGACCGTCAGCGCGACAAGAATTCAGGCCTTACATGTACTACTTATAAAGGTGATTTTCTTTCACTATATTGATTGTTATTTTATTTTACTTGAACACAGTATTTTGTAACTCATTTTTCTAAATAAATAGATTTCATCTCAAAGTTACAGTCATCATTCCGTGAAAAATTTGGTTTACGTGATGCAATAGCAACGACGAAAAGAAATTCAATTCATGTTGTTTCTTTTGGTACTGTATATACGTACCTATATAGATAGAGCTTGTGGCTAAGGGTCGTAGCACACTTGTCAAATCGGAAAGGGATCATCACCGTATCAACTCGAGCCGTTCAATATTATTTGTATGAACCCACTCACTCACCGTACTGCAACGCACACAGATCGGAATCGTAACGTAATCGCCTCGAATCGAGAGAAGCTCACGAACCGCGGTGAGGTGCGAGGTCGACTGGACTGCCAGTAGCCAAGCTAGGGTCCCTCTCCGTACCCTAGCTTGCGGCTCTCCGTACCCTAGCTTACCCACTTTCCTTACGTGGTGACGTTAAGTGAACGCCTGTTTGACGCCAAGGGGAAAGGCGAGGCGGTGACGATCCCTTTCCGAGTTGATAAGTGTGCTACGACATTTAATAGAAAGAGCCACTCGGGTTAATCCTTAGGTTAAACCGTGCTTACCTAAGCTGGTCTGTGGATGGGTGACCACCCATTACCTACTGAGTTTCCTTCGTGCCTCGGAAAGCACTTTAAGCCGTTTTCCCGGCTGTCATTTGTAGATTTTTGACAGTCGTTGGGCAGTCAGTAACCCAAGAAGTCTGACAACCAGTCCTACCAAGGGTATCTTCTCCGTTGTTCTCCATAGAGATCTACGCTAGAGAATGGGTAACTACAGTACTTTCACAGTTTTTATGTCTTGTGACTGGGACTGTAGCTACTTTAAATGTTCATTTTTGTTTCGACAATTCAAAAGTGCCTGTAACTGGCCTACTTGAAATAAATGCTTTGATTTTGATTTTATCGTATTACCCGGTACTAAATGGATTGTGGAGGTGAGATAGGCAGTCGCCCCGTGTAAAATTCTGGTATTCAGCGGCATCCGGTAGGACTGGAAGCGGACCCCAATAGTAGGGAAAAGGCTTGGCAGATGATGATAAACGTATAGATAGACATAATATAGTATACAGTTTATAGTTTACTAGAATATCTAGAAGACAGATAGATATACAAGCATGCTGTGAATATAAATTCCTCAAAACTAACGTGTACATACGTCGCAAATTGTGTATAGCGTTCTCGTTACTTGAGCTAACTCTACCGTAATAACTAGTGATGTCCCGAGTTTTACGTTTCAAATACATACTCGTATAATACTAGCACTTTGCCAGCGACTTCGTCCGCAATAATAGGCATGACGACAGTATCAAAGAATTACAAATCAATTTATTCCGTCAGTTAGATTATTGAAACCGACAAACCTTTTTTTGTAAAAAAGTTTTTATTTTTTACTTTTAAGTGGTTCACTTGTGCTTACCACATCATAGCGTACCAGCGTGATGTTACGAGTATGTTATGAACTGGTGTAAACAATAGACAGACATGAGATTTCAGTCCAAGTCCATTTCCTTCCTAGTCCATTTGCTATCATTTATTGAGGAGTTCCATTGCCTATCACCGAAGTTTCCGTAGTGTTACTTGGTATGTGTACGGTCGAACAAGCTGTTTGGTTTACAGTTTGACCCACAAATTACAGTGTAAAATGTTAACCAAAAAACTTGTTCTACCGTACATTGTACAGTCACACACCAATAAGTAAACACTTCACTTCTTTAAAAGTGTTTTCCTTCTACTGTTCCTGTACTGTTGTTAAGAACATAGTATTTTGAAACTCATATTTTTATGAAAAATATCCTATCTCTAAGTTTCAATCGTTGTTTTTCGCAAAAATTGATTTTAAGCTTAGAAAACAAACACACACGTATACATATTGGTGCTCGTGAGTGTACACTGTACATATTATTATCACTGTACTCCATCCTGTACATTGTACAGAGTGCTTGATTGACGACTTAATAAAGGGTCTGTTTACATCTCGTATGTTATGTTACCCGCCAAACTGGATTTTGGACCAAACTACTTTGTCCTAAGCTAAACCGGTTTAATGGTTTATCGCGTCAGGATACACTAATGTGTCGTTCACCGGCCGCCATTGCGGTAACGCTCGCTACGGTCGCACGGTACACGCGTGGTTGGTCACAGTTCTAACCTAACCTAAGCCATTTAGCGGGGGTTTATTAATGTCCAGTTGGTGATGAGCCCTAGTTTGGCCTAAAACAAACTAGTTTAGCCGGGAATCGGGTCTGGCCGATAACATTTCCAAAAATCGAGCAGTGGCTAACCAGACACCACCAACCGCCTAAATAGCAAGTAATAGTATTAAATTTATTATGTATGTGGATCTCTCTACAGTAACACTGTTCCACTACAGTACGCTGGAGACCTATCCATGATTTTGATTTTGATTTTGATTTTGAATCAGATCAGCAGGTTATATAATTAAATGTCTACGGGAGCTCTTTAATTAATTTTGCATACCTATTCCTCTAATTAATAGTAGCATATATGTGTCTCGTCAGCCCAATTAATAGCTAATTAATACTCCAAGGTGATGGAGATTATTGGAGATAAGCTAATTGGTTGTAAATACGATTAGATAGGTGATTGTATGATTGTTCGAGAAAAGCGGGGGCCGGCCAAGCGGTGGCCGAATTACGAGCAGTGAGTCGTAGGTTCGAACCCAGACAGGTGCCATATACCTATTGACTTTTTTCAACAAAAATCACGCTCATCTTGTCCAACCACACAAACTTGTGAAATGTAATTAAGTATAATTTTATCACCGTCAACAAAAAAGTTGACACAAAGTTTACGCGAGCCGGGACTTCGTTCAGAAACTCGTCAGTAACAAACCACCTTACGAAAAAAAATGTACCTACGTACCAGCCTATAAGATGTTTTGTCCTCGTGTATTTCCGAACGACTACAAAGACGGACGGACGGCGTGATCTTTGAGACTTGAAATTTGGCCTCAGGCCTCAGACTCTACAATTAGAAGCGTCGGATTTTGCTTTGTTAAACAACACCTACTTGGGGTACTGATGGATAATCCACAGTCATCTCGAAAACCTCGGCAAATAATTAAATTATGATCGTTGAATTTATCATCAAGCGGGGCAGTTTTTGGGGACTACCAATGGAAGTGAAAACTCATAGCCGATCCGCTACGACGCGTTAGGTGACGGTCACGCGAGTTCTTCGAGAGATTCTTTTTGAGTTTTGCTCTCTCAAAAAGTACTCAACGCGCCTGTGGTGTTCACCCCGACGCTAGTTAGGGTTTGGAGTAAAGCCACCAGCAAGCAGCAGCAGCAGCAGCAACCAGGCAGCAGCAGCGATCAGGGTGGTGTCTTTGTTCAGGGTTGTACAATAAAACACAGTTCCCAATATTACTGGGTTAGGCGTGCTGTCGCTAGGACTGCTTGTACTAGACTGCGCGCGACGCATCGCCCTGCGGTCCCTCCAACGCGCATCCCCCACCACAGCACGCATAACTCATTTATTAAACGTCACAGCGCCTAAGAACACACATTTAAAAACATTACTGACATGACATTTACGAAGATCAAGTGAGGGTAGTTGAATAAACGCCTTCACTTTGCTGTTTCGGTACCTCCAATACTTCAGTCTCCCCGCGACCTGGTGCAATGGCCGAAGTGTCTGGCTTAAATTAAAGGTAAATTCGCGATAAATACCCGTTTTCATATCTATACTAATATTATAAAGCAGAAGAGTTTGTTTGTTTGTTTGGTTGAACGTGCTAATCTCAGGAACTCCTCGTTCAATTCGAAAAATTATATTTGTGTTGGATAGTCCATTTATCGAGAAAGGCTATATAACATCACGCTACGACCATTACGGGCGGAGCAGGAATGAAAAATGTTGCAAAAACGGGGATTTTTTTCCCTTTAGCTTTTCTCTCTTATGTGACGCAGACGAAGTTGCGTGGGTCAGCTAGTGTTTTATAATGCGCCTAAAGAAGTTTTAACTTCAAAAATAATAATTCTATATAGTCGATTATAGAAAAATATATGATACGTGTTTTTTGTTTTATCAAAGTGATGAAAATTGACGAAGATAAAACACGTCAAAGATCACGAGTCATGCTTGTGAGACGTGACGTCACTTTGTGGTGTGTGTAGGTAATGATGGCACGCGATTTTTCGACGTCTTAATTTTTTGTTTACTCGAAAATATCAAAATTATATGTACAATATTTTTGTAAATCTATCTAACGGACTAATTAGATTTTATTTCTTAGCTTATTTTATTTCTTCCAGCAGACCTGCGAGAGGAAAGTCCGAAACAAGAAAATTTAAATTAAAACTTAAAATAAAACTATAACTATTTCAAATAAACATATTACATACAGATACTTCTGTTGTAAAAGCCTTAGACAAAATAACTACATTTTTACTTATACTAGGAGTGAAACTGTTGCACTATTTTTACTAAGTTTCTTTTTAAAACCATAATTTATAACTAGAAAAAAGCTGAAAAAAATCTGAAATCGACTTTCTATTTCTTACTTCCCCGACACAGCTAACTTTTGTTTCCTATTGTATTCTACTCATTCCATTGTTCTCCTAGTAGTTGTAATCTGACCTAAGTTCCCACTAAGTAGAAACAACTGTACAGGATTTTTACTCTGAACTTCTTTTACAAGATAGAATAATGTAATACTTTACTAGTTCGCTATTATGTACTACAAGCTACTTGTCCAAGTTTGGTTGCTAAGTAACGTAAGTACTACTTATTTTTCCAGGCAAACTTTTAGATTCAGGTAACACATGAACCCTCTGTAGCAGTTTTGAGCTTGAATTTTTATCCGGAAATAGCTAAATCGTTAGCGGAGTTGACGACGAACTTCACCAGATAAACTAAGTAACTGAGTAGATTTGAGGGGTGGCAAAACTACAAAAGAACTCACCCCTTCTTTTTTTTCGGATGCGAAATCAACAAGTGACTTCTCCCACTCTGGGCGGAGCAGGAGGGACTGTCAGACTTTTATTGACTAAAACCCATGTTCTTTCCTCCCTCTTTACGTTCCGGGGCTGTATCTCTTTCGAACAGTCGCGCAGCAAAAAAACTCACCCTGGTTTTCGAAACAGTATATGGACTGCAAACTAACTCTAGTCAATTATAACTTAACAATTCACATTCTGTGAAAATTTCATCTATCTACCTATTCCGAATCATGAGGTACAATCCGCTGACAGACAAACGGACGGACAGACAGACGGACGGACGGTCGGACAGACGGACAAACGGACGGACAACGGAGACTTAGGCCCATGTTCACCGAAAAGATAACAGTCTGATTATCTAATAAAAACTTTTTTGCAAAAAATAAAACCGACTTCAAAAAAAAACAAAAAAGTGAAAAATAACTTTAGCTTCTGAAGTCGGTGACCTTTGTTTGATTGCTTTAGTTATTTTGTCACCGACTTCAGAAGCTAAAGTTATTTTTCACTTTTTTGTTTTTTTTTTGAAGTCGGTTTTATTTTTTGCAAAAAAGTTTTTATTTTTCACTTTTTAGTGGTTCACAGGTGCTTGATACATGGAAAGTGCATACCGTTACAATTACAACAAGCCCAAACACGACTATGGTACATTGTCTCATTATGGAGTTCCGTGACTCTTGGCTTCATCATCAGATCTGATAGTAGAATGGTTCTTATCAAACGCAAATGCTTCACTTGTTGTAGAAAATACCAAAATTGCAACACGTTTTCAGATAAAATTTGAAGAGTTCCCTCGATTTCGCCAAGATTCCATCATCAGATCCCAATTTGGTGGCTATGGGACCAATTTGGAAGTATACCCTTTCAAACAAAAAAATAATTTTTCAAATCGGTTCAGGCGTCTTCGAGTAATCGGTGAACATACATAAAAAAAAAAAATAATACATACAGTCGAATAGAGAACCTCCTCCTTTTTGGAAGTCGGTTAAAAACAGCTGTCACTGTGACATATTACCATACAAAAATGTGTTTTAAACAGCTGTTTTATATAATCAGACTGTCATCTTTTCAGTGAACATGGACCTTAGTAATAGGTCCCGTTGGTTACCTTTTGGGTACGGAACCCTATTAACACAGGAATCTCCATAGATTTCTTACAAAAAAAAGAGCAATCTTGAGCATCAACAATCTATTAATATCTTTTCTCAATTGTTACAGATGCTGCAAAAGACAATACTGAAGGGGAAATTGGTGATATATATTAAGCAAAATGTAAGTACTCAAATACATTAAACTGTTCATGTTCAGCTACAATAATGTTTTGTTTTCAGTGAAACCACGGCCAGTAATTACGCAAATTGATGTGTGCTTCCAATTAACAATGATTTAATTTTACAGTACGGGATGTCGTGTGGTTTTCCTGTTTATAGTAAACAAAAAATAAACACAAATAGGTACTGTTATTGTAATTTTAGCATACTTTGTCGTTCGAGTAAGTTTTGTAGATTAATATTTGTGGACTTTTTAAGGGTAAGTATAGTCCGCGCCATGATGAGTTATAATTTTTGTGAACAAAGAATTTCTACCAAAATGCTTACAATAATTTAATACGACAATTTAATCAACAATAAATATTCCCTAATTCAATCCACTCAAATTATACGAAACTAACGAGCAATTTCACTTGGTCGGGTTATGTTTTGGCGATATAAAGCGCTGTCGTCTAATGTTTTGTGGTACTGGAACGCATCTGACACCATGGAACGTAAACATTTGGGCCGCCATTTTTAATTAAGGTCACGCTGTCATTTTTGAATTTGATCCAGATGTTACAAAACCGAATGTGTGTTTACAAAATTTATAACTTCTCGTGGTGGGGACTATAGGTTTATAGGTTTACTTCAATATACGATTTAGTACGTATGTATGTTATCAGATATAAACTGAACCCTCACACGATCTTAGTTCTTTGTTAACGACTTTAAGGTAATAGTGTCAGGGCAGCCCAAAATATCCATAATTCCATTTTTTTTGCAATTTGTAGGTACGGACTATATAATAAAAAGTCATTCAATAGGATTAAATGAACTTATAACAACTCTGGAAAGCCATATTAGTTACGATCTCGAATCACATTTTGTTCAACATACAGCCAGACACTGACCTGCAAATGGCAAAAAAATGTAAGAAAATTTGAACTGCAGGGGATACCATGGCACTTCCCTCTTAATGGCGTCGCCGTCGGCCGATGCGACTTCAGTCTAGACTTCTAAAAACACGTGCGCGGTTCTTTAGTTTCCTTCGCGTGAGTACCGTAGTACCACAAATTGCGTCTCTGGTTACTCGTGACAGGTCTTTAAAGTGAAAACAAATTGTAAGTGTTTGTAAGTGTATTCAAATTTTCTTACCTTTTTTGCAATTCGCAGGGCAGTGCTAGTTTGATTATAGATTAAAGTATTATTTGCTACTGTAAGACGTATGTAATAACAAAATCATAACCCTCCAAGTTCATAAAGGTGTATGTTGGAAAGATTTTTTCAAAGTCAAAATCGTTCCCACATACAACCTAGCACTGGAATGCAAATTGCAAGAAACGTAAGAAAATTTGAATATCGTGGGCTACCTCAGAGAACCTTAAAAACTTTATCATTGTTTGTTCTGCGGTTGCTGTAACAAGACACGTGACGTTCGAGGGTGTGGCACGTGGCTCGTGGTTCGTGGCTAAGAGGATAGTTTGACCACAACGCGAATTGCGCCTGTGGTCTGCCTAAGTTGGTCACAACGCGTTATGCCTCTTTGGACAAGTGCCGTGGTTTGAAGAAACCACAATGAGTTGCTGTTGGCTTTGTCACGCAATAAGCTGACATGTTTTCAAAACTGATATTTCTTTTACTATTAAGATCATGTGAGGGTAAGGTATTCAGCTGTCTATGAGACGCCGAAGAAAATTAACAAATTTTTTACAATAGATTTTTAGAGGAATTCAGTTAAAATCAGGCCTTTTATAATAAGCCTTTAAAATGAGCACCAAAGAATAGTTTGATTGAATCGTCTGAATTCATGGTTACCTAGATAATATTATAATGTAGATTATGTTAGGTTTTCTGTATTTTTATATGAGCAATACTGGGAATTTGGTGTACAATAAAGATGGAAATAAACAGCATTTTTGTTAACACTTACTGCCTTTTTTACACTATACACCTAATCATTATAGAAGGTTCTATTATTTTCAGAAAATCAAGAAAACGTACATTTATTTATTGGAATAACGGTCTACGTATAAATAAGACAAAACTGGGAAACGCCTTTTCTCTAGCAGCATTAACTTATTAAAGCAAAAACTCTCTTTCTACGAAGTATCTTCATTGTTAATCCCACACAGGAGTCATTAGGAAGAATAAATTAGCATAAAATTCAATTAACTCACTACTTAGTGCAAAAGCGTTTAAGAAACTCTTGGCCGCATCCCGACGCTTCGTACTTGGAAACAAACAAAAACTAAACGTACTAAAAGGTAATTGAGAAAGTACTTTTTGAATTTGTGATTAAAAGCTTTGTTACACCTGAGTTTCGAGCTGAAACTACTGTGAATAAATTAGAAACAGCGTTTTAAAAACAAACGCTATTTAGTTCGTGTTTTCAATGACGGAGTTTTCAGTCAGTTTTTAATTCTAATTCTGCAGCATAGTTGTAAGTTTTTTCGGAATAATAGATCATTAGGGAAGCAGATGAAATGCTGCGCAGACCCCAAATAAATTGGGATGAGAACGTATGATGATGATGATGAGGTAGTAAGGTTTTGGTTTATCATATAATTTCAGTATAAATCAGTCTGTAATCGACTCTTGTTGATACAAATTAATGTTAACAAAAATAAAAGTAAAAACATTGCATTTTTATTGGGACCAGCCCTCCACACTATTCCCAAACCACTGTAACTTCTGAATGCCAGAATCAATAGTGGCGACCACCAGAAAAGCGCCGAGACAATGAAGTTCGACGGAGTCCCAGATAATGAATTTAACTGTCTTGGATCCCGCAACGAAATTAATCAGAAAGTATAGTGGAGGAGTAGGAAACCGTAATTTCCACACAAAAACATTGCTTGTTAATATTTTCATGTTTTTCGACAAAAAAGTAAAGCAACCTGTTACATACAATTCGCCACATACAATTGCAACTCCCAGATTAGCATCTGCCTAGTCATTTGCCAATTATGTTCGAAACGGCTTCCAGTGTAACTAGGATTTTACATGGAGCGGCCCAGTCAGTACTGGGTAATACGATACCCCTTGGTAAGACTGGTTGTCAGACTTTTTAAGCCACTGTCGGCCGGGACCAAGAGGGAACTCGATATGTAAAGGTGATCACCAATCCACAGATCACCCTAGGCAAGCACGGCTTAATCTAAAGATCGACCCGAGTGGCTGGTATTATTTAGACACGAGTTCCTTCCCCTACACAAAACTACATATTAAACCTAAATGTAAATAAACACAGCAATAAAAGCCAATTTTCCCAACATCGGTTTTACTTTCCAATCGTCAATTTAGCCACTTATTCACGAGAAAAACGCGTTATCTTGTCGCAACGATGTCCTGAAACCAATAAACGGGGTAATAAACAATAAAAGCAATGCCCTTAACCCATAAAAATGTTGTTTTCAACTTTTATGGTCTTAACGACTTGATGTGTCGTTGTATTTCTTTGTTTTTGCTCTTTCAACTTAGTCCGGTCAAAGTATACATACCAGGTTACCAAAATTCGCATAGAGCTGAAAATTGGTAGAGATGGTCAGGATACCATTAGAAAGAAAGGGTGAAAAGTCCCCAAAAATCCCATTGTTGCTAAAAAAGTTATTCAAGGTCAAAGGTCGCGAAAATGGGTTTTTCGCTTTTTTCAGCCAAACGGTGAGTTTTATCATAGAAATAGCTCAGACATAAATTGTAGATCGTGCAATTATCTACAAAAATTGTCTCTATACTTTTTTTCGTGAGAGTCACCGTTTCCGAGATATGAGCGAAGAAAGTTGTATGCTCCATAAAATGCATAAGTACGCCACGTTCATTCGTCACTGGCGCCGTAATGCGAGTTGAATTCTTTTTCTTTCGGTATATTAACTTAAAAAAAATCAATATTAACTCAAAAGAAACTAAGTCCATTGCCTTCTACGCCAGTGCTACCTTGACAAACATCTGCCTGCTATTCGACTATCCACGTGGGTCGTATACCTGCTCTTCTTTCAAAGGCCTAATAACCGAACTGTTAAAAATCTTCATCTTCAGATGTTTTATTTGATCAATTTATGACCGTTCCCACTACTCAACAAAAGTTTCTTGCAAATTCTCATAACAAGTCTCGGTTCATTTCAATGTTGAAAGATAAATTGACGAATGAAGAAATACTTGTCAAGCAAGCTGATAATGATGCTGATGTCCTCATTATTGAAACAGCATTAGAACAGTTCAATTTGACAAGCACAACTATGATTGTTGGTGAAGACGTTGATTTACTAGTTTTATTGAATGCTCGAACTCCAGCTGACAGAACAATTTATTTTTTAAAACCTGGAAAATCTCAACATCAGTCCAAAATATATTCATCCCAAAGTTTATCTGCATTTGCAAAGTGCCAAAATCACATTTTGTTTCTCCATGCTATAAGTGGCTGCGATACAACATCTGCATTTTACAGGAGAGGTAAAACGTCTGTTTTTAAAATGTTTGAGAAACAAGATTTACTTGATTGTGCCGAAGTTTTTAAAAATAATAAGTCTACTCCAAAAGACATAATTATTCATGGAATTCGCTTTCTTCTTGCCATGTACGGAGCTCCAAAAAAAATTACCTGCATTGATAAGTTCCGTTACGTGTCTTTTGTCAAAAATACTCGTAACAAAAAGCAAGTGCAATTGGCTTCTCTTCTTCCAACCTCGGCTTCTGCACAACAACATCTTCTTCGGGTATATTATCAAGTTCAAGTGTGGCTTGGTAATCAATTAGACCCAAAAGACTGGGGTTGGATGTTTATTGATAATGCATTAGAACCTGTCCAAACTTTACTTCCACCTGCACCGGAAAAACTCCTCAACACCATTTTTTGCAATTGTAAAAAAGGATGTAATGCCAAATGTGGCTGCAAAAAAGTTGGGTTGTTTTGTTCCTTAGCCTGTACAAGTTGTCAAGGCCAGCTTTGTTCTAATGCTGAATCTCCATTAGAAGAGGACTCATTTCATATAAACGACGAGACATCCGATCCATCGCTTTTGGACGAGTTTATTTTCACTCAGCTTGAAGAATAAGACGAAGAACAAGAAGAAACAGATGTAATAAATGATTATAATTCGGACCAATAATTTTATCACATTCTTTACAATTAACGACAATTTTTTTTATTATTTATTAGTACAGATCGGTTCGTGGAATAGGCCTACCGGGGAAAGCACGTTAAAAAAAACGCGTCAAGTACACTACCTCACAGGTGACGTGGAAACGTGTGCATTTTATGGAGCATACAACTTTCTTCGCTCATATCTCGGAAACGACGACTCTCACGAAAAAAAGTATAGAGACAATTTTTGTAGATAATTGCACGATCTACAATTTATGTCTGAGCTATTTCTATGATAAAACTCACCGTTTGGCTGAAAAAAGCGAAAAACCCATTTTCGCGACCTTTGACCTTGAATAACTTTTTTAGCAACAATGGGATTTTTGGGGACTTTTCACCCTTTCTTTCTAATGGTATCCTGACCATCTCTACCAATTTTCAGCTCTATGCGAATTTTGGTAACCTCACCTCTGTTATTTGGTCTAACTTGACCGGACTAACTGTCTTTTACGAGACGAATCAAAGCTAGTAAGTAGGGCTAATGTAATAGATCACATTTTACTCTTCATCAAAATACAACAACGTTACCGTGTAACGGCTGGCATAAAATATTATTTATTTTTTTGAAGTTGGAACGGCACAATTGCTTAACATTTTTTATTTACAAATAATTATGGCAAAAAGGTGACCTTTACTTTGAACTGACATATTATGCCAAATGTGATCTAAAATTGCCCTACTTTAGTCGCGGTGCAAATAGCTGCTATGTTCGCGTTCTCCTTAATGACGTAGTTATAAAAGGAGCGCTTGAAGTCAGAATTACATGAAGTAATACTCGGATATCTCTTCAGATTATTTTCAGATTATACGTCAGCGTATTTTCGTCTTTTTCAATTTTATGTCAAGACTGTTTTAAACTTTCACGGTACATGACTAAACTTACACTTTTTCTACTTCTTCGTGTCGATGATTCCCATTGTTGTTATGTAAAATTTGTTTCGACCACAACTCAGCCACGTCGGCGGCGTTGGTGGTGGCTTCGGACAGGTCCCTTAGAGTGCAGGTGGAGTTAGACAAAGAACATATCAGGCGGTGGGCCATGGCTTGAGATGAGGCTCCGCAGTCGCACTTAGCTTTGGGTGGATTCCGATAAAGCTAAGTGCGACTGTCACTTACGGGATATCTTCGGTGATTTTCAATTATTATGAGCTCTCGATTTTCTGACGCTGTGGCAAGGCCAGCCAAGCTAGTTCTCCAGTCATATCGTGATCACGGCGCTTGCAACAGCGACGAAACATCGGGAGTTCACAAAAATTGAATTCCACGATAGATATCCCGTAAGTGACAGTGTAATTTTATGTCCAGTTCTTGTTCTTCTATCTTTCTTTCACTAAAATGTTTAAAAGTCTCCAAACACTCAAAATTCACTAATAGACAGATATCTTTAACCACTGGATCAGAAGCATGACAGCTTGCACAAGAGCTCCTCATGTAACGAGTGTGGGCACTATAAAAGGGACGATTTTTGTTTTATTTCTTAATAGTGTTTAAATAGGAGAAAAATGTAAGTAGCTAAAGGGTGTTGGTAATTTTTGCCGATGGGAAATATGATGCTTGCCTTGTAAATAATGTAGGTACTCACAAAACTATTTACGCACAGTCACGTCAAATGTCAAGGTTTTTCGGCTGTCCTACAAAATGTTCCTGTCAAAGTAGGGTGTTTTATATTGAAATTAATGATCGGACTGGGCCCTGGTGTTGGTAGATGGTACCGAACCCTTTTCCCTTCTAGACGATTTTTACGACTTACGTAAAGTGTGTGAAATGTGTTTTCTTTTAGGCAAAGTTTACCTAACATTGGGACCTTTGCTAGAATTTGTAAGATATTAAATAGCAAAAAAGAAATTCTCTCTAAATAATAAATACATTCATCTCTACTATCATCTGCCTAGCCTTTTTCCAACTATGTTGGAGTCGGCTTCCAGTCTAACCGAATGCAGCTGAACACCAGTATTTTACTTGGAGCGACTGCCTATCTGACCTCCACAACCCAGTTAATACTGGGAAATACGATACCAGGTAAGACTGGTGTCAGACTTTTTGGGCCACTGACTGCCTGTAACGACTGTCAAAGATGGACAAATGACAGCCGGGACCAACAGCTTAACGTGCTTTCCGAGGCATGGAGGAAACTCGGTATCTAGGGGCTGTCACCCATGCATCTAGACAAGCATGGTTTAACCTAAAGATCGACCCGAGCGGCTGATATTATTTAGCCACGATCTCCTCTACTATAAATAAAATAATGTAAAAAAGCCTTTATTCTACTACTTTATTTCTAACTTACATAATAATAATGAACTATTTGTTTACACTTGTATTTAAGTTGTACCTAAGTAGTAGTCGCCACCTCAGCGTAGGCCTCTCCCAATATCCTCCATACATTTCTATCCCGGGCTTGGGTCATTCAGTTCGGTCCAACTTTCTCTTTGAAGATGTCTTCCCACCTTTTTTTTGGCCTCTGGTTTTTCGTCTCTATTCAGTAGGTTTCTTAGTCCAGCGTTTGTTTTCCATTCTGGAGATATGTCCAGCCCAGTTCCATCTAAGTACCCTTATTCTTTTAACAATATCCATAACCTAAGTACTTGCTACTAACCCATATGGACTCTTGTTCGAAATAAAGTTTTTGATTGATTGATTGATAACTTTGGTTTCCTGTCTGATAGCTTTATTGTTAATCCTATCTTTTTATTTTATTTTGACATATTGTTGGTCTATTCTCATCTTCTTTCAAGGACCAGGCCTAGCACGAACGTCTAGCATGCAAGAATGGTTATGTCGTAAAGCTTCTTTTTTGTATTTATTTTTAAACCCCGACGAAAAACGAATGGGGTGTTATAAGTTTGAGTTAAGTCTGTGGCATCGTAGTTCTCAAACGGATTAGGCGATTTTGATTTTTTGTTTGAAAGGTGAATTAGTCGGGAGTGTTCTTAGCTAGGTTTGATAAAAATCAGTCCAAGATGGCCGCCGCCATAAAATGGCGAACCCTCAATATGGGTATCAAATGAAAGGGCTTGAATAGTAGAATTACTATACAGTATAATAAACCATTTTCAATAATTAATGTAATAGTTACTCTTAATTGATCTACTGTCACCGCTTCCTATCACTGACAAAACCAAGAGTATGGAAACGTTTTGTCTAAGAACGGAAGTATATAATTATCAACTTCGTATTTTTTTTTGTTATAAGCCAATGAATGCTGCCAAAAATACGCATACGTAAGTAAAAATACTGCTAACTTTGTATAACCGCAAATGCGTCGAACCGAACGTGCTCCAACCATAATCATACTACTAACAATTCAAAATAAAATCGCGATGACACTTCAATTACAATAAAACAAAGAATTAGCAAAAATCTGCCCAGCCTTTGTCCCAGTTTTGTCAGAGTGGGATTACAGTCTACAGCTGAATACTTGTATATATTTGCCATGGGGCGACTGCCTATAAAGGGTGTAAAACACCTCTTCACGAAGCCGAAAGGCACTTGTTCTCCCCATCATTGCGATCATTTTTTTGTTCTACACCATATCTGGGAACCTTCTAGTTACGGAGATATGGGGGTCAAAGTTAAAAAAATGACAAGTTTTTTTGCATGATTTTGACTTTTAACACATCCACGACCCCCGTACTATTCAATCCATCCATCAGCATAATGTTGTAAGTGCGTTACATTGGGTTCTACCACAAAACATGATTTATAACCTCAAAAAAAAAGTTGATTCCCAGCAATATTTTTTGCGTAAAGTTACTTAGTTTGATGTACAGAATGCTTGGTTGACGGCTTTGTGATGAAGTGGTTTACACCCTGTATCTGACCTCCACACGTTAGTACTGGATAAGACGATATCCCTTGATAAGGCTGGTTGTTAGACTTTCGGCCCACTGACTACCTGCAACAAATGTCAAAGATTTATAAATGGCAGCCAGGAACAACGGTGTCATGTGCTTTCTGAGGCTTGGAAGCTAACTACATAAACAATAGGACGCTTAGGCGTTTAAGTACTCTTTTATGTCGCTGTCAACAAGAAACGTGCCCAGAAGACTGTCAGTATTGCCACGTTTAATAGCTATGCCAAAGAAAGAGCCAGCTCTCTGGTCACGCGAAGTGCAACCAGTCGGCGAGAAAATTCCTTAAAAGAAGACGCGCACTTGAGCCCAATTTCCTGAGTGTTTCGACCCCTAACGACTCGAAACTAAATTAAAGAATTTAGTTACGAAATAAACCCGACAAATCATTATCTGACCTCTTTAAAAATCCAAGGACCTTTACAAACTTTACAATGGTTTGCTTTCATTTATCATTCATTAGACCTCGTTATCTCGGAGTTTCTTATTCAAATTAGATGTTTGAATCTTTTTTGCCATTGATTTTTTTTTACAAGAACCTTTTTATGTAGACGTAGAGACCTTGCTAGGGAAACAAGTTAAAGAAATGATTTACATAGGACAATGTTTCTTTGGTAAAATGCGCCATGACGACTGTTTGTCGGTAACCAATCGTTTTTTTTCCCTTTAATTTCATAGAGTAAGTAACGAGTAAATAGGTTGTAAGGTTATATAGGCAATCGTTCCACGTAAAAAAATATACTTAGTATATAGTATTCACCTGCAACTCATTAGACTGAATTTCCCAATATAGCTAAGAAAAGGAGCTGGTGATGAGGGTTGTAAACTAGATTTTAAACAAGAGTGTAATATTTCGATACAATCGACTAGATTCAAGTCTATAGTCTATGGAATCGACGCCAAATTTGTGTCATCTCGGGTAAAGCATTGCGCGAGAAGTGCGTTGGGATTAAGAGTCCTTGGTCAATAGATGTGAGCAACGCAGGCATATTAATTACTCGTATGAGACGCGATGCCAAACATGCCTTGAATATAACAAACTACCTGAAACAATAAAAAAAGAAGAGAAATTAAACATATTTATAAAAAATCTAAAACAATTTTTAACAGAAAAATGCTATTATAGTATAAATCAATATTTAAACGATAAAATATAATTTAATCATGTATAAAAATTTCTATGTATATAAAGACTTCTTACTATTGTATTATTGAATTTATTTTAGATATATATATTTTTTTGTATTTTTAAAGCTTCCTCTCTCCTACTATGTCTTTGTCTTTTGCTGTGCCCGACAGGGTCCATAATGATCACATTTTTAATTTACCACCTAAGTACACATTGTGGAATGCAAATAAAGTATTGAGTATTGAGTATTGAATAAATAAAAAATATCATGTGAAAATCACGAACCTGGCTAGGCGCGTGTGGTGGATTATTCCCCACACATAGAGGCGCCTTGTCTCCCAGCTCTAAAAACATTATAATTATGCTGATTTAGGACACTATGTTACATGTGTTTTCGTTTTTTATCATCATCGTCTCTTCCTGCCCTTGTCCCATTATATTTGGGGTCGGCGCAACACGTGTTCTTCTTCCATTCTCCCCTGTTAGACGTCACGGCATCATTTACTCCTTTCTCTTTCATATCAGTCTTCACAAGATCCATCCATCTTTTCTTTGACCTTCCTCTCCCTTTCTATCCATCAACAATCATGTCCATCACTCGTTTAGTCACATGCTTTTCATCCCTCTCCATTACATGTTCATACCAAAACCAACAAACTTCCTTTTATGAATGTGTTTTTCTTTTAATGTGATCATGAAATAAATATCTGCTTACTCATAAGTGGCTTATAATCTTGGTCGCTTATGAATATTTCATACCATCAACAAAAGTTTTACGTTCACGTAAAGTTACCACCCAAGAGCTAAGTCTTCGTTTCTGCTTGTATTCACTTGAAAACTATTCTCCATAATGTGTCTCTGTCCGTACTCATATTAATTATTATTAGATTAATAAATATCGTGTTCGTCTTAATTAGCAATACCTGCGTTCTCGGAAAACGATGAATGAGATGAAGTCATTAACATAGATTACTATAATATTAAATACCAAGAAGGTAGGTACTTGAAATCTGAGAATCTGAATTTATTATAAACCTTTCAAAAGCCAATCATGATTCAAAACAAAATGGAAACCGATCCGCAATCATAGCAATTACATATTTCAATTGAAAATGTTGGGTATGCGTGGGTTTTCCACGCAAAAGCTAAAACAAAACCAGCATTTCATAGCTTCACCACCTGGCTATTGAAATCCAACATATCAAACCAATTCTATTGTACTCGTACTAAACCAAATGGACATCAAAATATTGAATATCAAAGTATTGAATATCGTAATATTGAAAGCGATGAACATTTTCGATAATAATTCCGGTTCGCATTGGTTCCGTAGATAAATGCAGCGTCCGAATTGCCCGTGAAATGCGTTGGCGGGGCATATCACGGTTCACGCTCTGCTAATTCACAAAACGAAATATCATAATGTAATTGAATGAAGGTGTTAATTAATGGACTGGCAGTCAAAATATTAAATAACCGCACCGATATAAGGGGTAGTGTTGTTTTGCAGATTTGTATTAGTAGGGGTGTCTTAACAGCAGCAGAAAAATCAAGCGTTACTTTGACACTGCTATCAAGAATAGGAACCCCCTAATCGCATCGGCCGCCCGATACGACCAATCGCGTATTAGCTCAGTCCGACGTCCACGTCACACTTTAGTCACCCCGACGATCCGATCACTATCTTGCAAGAGAGTAGGAAATATACCAGTACAGTTCGTAAAATGTACAAATACTCGTACAAACCGAAGACATTCCGACCTCGCCGTAGAATTCCGGCGACGCCCTAAGCCGAGGTCCGTACCCCACAGGGGGTGCCCTTAGAGCGCTGTCGCTTAGTTTATAGTCATTTTCGCTCTGGCTAGAGGCCTTAAATTCAAGGCATCCACAGGACTTGCCCGGTCAAACAGAAGCCAGTCTTCAAAGACTGAACTGCGAGATGCCCAACACAAAAAAATAAAAAAAATAAAATGAGCAGTACATGCCCAATAATACCTTGACCAGGTTAGATATTACTCGTAACCACACGATTAAGAAGAAGAAAGGCTTCACGGGTCAATTCTACGCTTAGCGAGGCCTTTCTTTAGATGGGTGACCATCCTTACGTATCCACATCCCTACAAGTCTCGAAAAGCACGATCAGCCAATGGACTCGGCTGTCAGTTGTAGATCTTAGACAGTCGTTACGTATTGTCTGAAACAAAGGCCTCCCCCATATCCTTCCAGGTACTCTTCTCTTGCGCCATCTCGAACCAGCCCTCGTTTTGCACGTCTAAATCATGTCACTACCTCTTTGGTGCCCGTCCGTCCTCAGGCACCCATTGTGTTGAGACCTTTTGCCAAGCGGTCGTCATGCATGCGGCTCACGTGACCTGCCCAATCCCATTTGAGCCTGGCAGCCTTCTTGCCTACGTTTATGATTCCTGTTGTTGCACGCACTGTGGTGTTGCGTTCTTTTTACAACCAGAACGCTGGGCTCCAAACTCCAAAGCGGGACTTTTGTGTGCGACCAGGTCTGAGCATCTTACAGTTAGGTCAGTAAATTATAGGTGAGCATCGAACCCTTCACACATATTGCACGTACTAAGTTTGTTAACTCGTGCAAACGTCTTATAAACTATATACTCTGTATCTTGTGCGCGTTCTCAAAGTTTGATACAACGTGTCAGATAGCTGTCTTATAAAACGTGAATGGTGCATCATGTAAATCGGGACATTGAAGGAACAGTGATTTTATTTACATCTTCTGAAGGTAGTCTAAAACAGCTACACGTAAAGTTAACTAAGATGACAACATAAGTTAAAGACTCCTTAAAACCTTGAGGTTAAAAAGTCTTAATTAAGCTTGAAACAATACACTAATTCGTTTCTTAGCTTTATAATATTTGAGGCTGTAGTATCTTCTATACAGGGTGTAAACCACTTCATCACAAAGCCGTTAACCAAGCATTCTGTACATCAAACTGAGTAACTTTACGCAAAAATTATTGCTGGGAAACAACTTTTTTTTTTGAGGTTATAAATCATATTTTGTGGTAGAAGAATTCAATGTAAAGCACTTAAAACATTGTGCTAATGAATGGATTGAATAATACGGGGGTCGTGGAGGTGTTAAAAGTCGAAATCTTATAAAAAAAACTTTTATTTAAAAAAAAACTTGTCAAAAAGTTGTAACTTTGACCCCCCATATCTCCGTAACTAGAAGGTTCCCAGGATGGTGTACAACTAAAAAATGATCGCAATGATGGGTAGAACAAGTGCCTTTCGGCTCCGTGAAGAGGTGTTTTACACCCTTTATAGTTCTGGCCTCCACGACACAAAAACCCTAGACCTATTTTTGATGTAATGTATTTTTAAAACAATACAGTAGTGGTAGATGTCTTGAAATGTTTGTTTTAGGCCACGCCGGTTTCCACGGAGTATTTTTCTTCATATTTCCTTCCATAATAAGTCACTCGAAAAGTTCAATCAATATCGCATAGGTCAAAAGATTCGCCGTTTTCTCTCACTGCAGCGTACATAGTTTCTTGTTTAAATGTAACTGTTGTTCCTCGATTGCTGACCTACATTCAAAATACACGCTGTACATTTATTTTAACCTGCATATACCTGTTTATGATCATCAAGTCATAAAGGGAAATCGTCCCGCGGGTTTAGAGCCCATTTTATTAGCGGGCGAACGGAAAACTGGTTTCAGATACATTTATATGTAAAGTTCCTGACACGTACTCGTATTGTTTTGTTTTGGGAAGGACACACAATTACAGGGGCCTAAATCTACTATTTTAATAAATTCGTCACTCCAACACGATTCCATTCTCATCCCATTGTCGTTATGCTTAAAGTTCGTAATCTGATAAATTCACAATGGTTGGTCAATGGTCTCGTAATAAAATTGGGTTTTAATGGCATTGTTGTATTGTCATTATTATAAAACCCTTAGTACAAATGGTTTTCGAAATCTACTACTAAATGCGAACATTTATTCATTCCAGATTTCATGTACGAGATTATCATTCTATGACATTTCTTTCAATGAAGTGTCAGTGATTGATTATTGAGAAGTCATAATGGCGCCATAATGTTAGTAGAATTAACAAACTTATCAAAATTTGACAGAACTGGACCAGTATGAAATCAATAAACGACCACTCTGACACTATTGTAATAGCAGAATCGAGGCCCTGGTTCACAATAAAAACATGTTTGATCAGCGATTTTTAGGGCTGACAAGGTGATATTTGAGGACTTACAATAGGGATGATTCCTGTCTAAAAACATAATTCTGTTTAATCCGTCAGTTAGATTATCAAAAATTTTGGATACGTGTTTGTGTGTGTCAAAGATCATGAGTGGGGCCTTGTGACGTCGCGTTACGGTAAAATATGTACTCAAATGTCAGTAAAACTGTAAATGGCGTGCATTCAATGTTAGTCCTCCTCATCCGCATCCTATTCTTCCAAATTATTTAGGTGCAACGCAACATGTAACTCATGGTGAATAAGTATCGCTGAACATTACACACAGCGCCATCTAATGCCACACTAAGCAAGGCTTGTGTCGTGACCACAAGACAGTTGATATACTACTTATATACTTTTTGTCTGTAAATACATACTTATTATACATATAAACATCCATGACTCGGAAACAAATGTCCATGCTCATCACACAAACATTTACTCTTACCGGGATTCGAACCCGGGACCCAATAAACCTCACTACCGCTGCGTGATTCGGGTCGTCAAAATCAGAATAAAATGAATATGCAAAGATATTATTTGTTTTGATAACAATACGAGTACCCTTTGATATAATTTGAATTGACGACCCGATTGGCGTAGTGGTAATGACGCTGCCTTACGTTCTTAGGGTCCTGGGTTCGAATCCCGGTAGGAGCAAATGTTTGTGTGATGAGCATGGACATTTGTTTCCGAGTCATGGATGTTTATATGTATAATAATTATGTATTTACAAACAAAAAAGTATATATGTAGTATATCAACTATCTAGTGTCCACGACACAAGCTTTGCTTAGTGTGGCGCTAGCTGGCGCAGTGTATTTAATGTCCAGCGATATTTATTATTATTTATTTATTATTATTAATTCTGCAATCTTTTCATATATTATAGTATGACTAATACTACCTACACGGCATTCAATAACACGTTTCCTTGTAACTTTGGGAGCTAACTGTACCTACTGTACAAAAAACAGTTGAAAATGGTTGATGAAATGGGATTCAATGTATTCCTTATGAAGATTCCCTCTATTGAGAAGAAGTCGTGTCCCAGCAGTGGGAACATTACAGGCTGATGATGATAATGATGATGATAAATAAAGATTGAAATAGTTACGAAATAGATATTTTTACACTTGCTTTTCTTTTATTTAGTTGTCGAAATGGAAAAGTTTCACGATGGGCCGTAGCCGTTTCAACCAGTCTAGTTCACGTTATTTTTAAACCCCGACGCAAAAACGACGGGGTGTTATAAGTTAGACGTGTCTGTGTGTGTGTCTGTCTGTGGCATCGTAGCGCCCGATTTTGATTTTGTTTTTTTTTTGTTCTTAGTTATGTTTGATAAAAATTAATCCAAAATGGCCGCCGCCACAAGATGGCGGATTACATATTTATTCAGGAAATCCCTCAATATGGGTATCAAATGACACTCATGGGTTCACTATGATAAATTAAAAATCCAAGATAGCCGCCATCAAAAAAATTAACGAATTTTTGAATTATTTTCTATTTATGTTTTAGTAGGTACATTGCGTACATTGGGTTTTTAAATTTAATTTTAATTGTTCTCCAATATAAAGTTTCGTGCAACAAGTCAATCTTAATTTTAACTTAATAACTAAATCTAATAATTTAATATTTTACATTACCTGTCTAAGTTTCTCATTACATTTTCCATGAAAACTCCGAAGAAATTATGTTGATGTATGAGCTAGATATGACGTCATTACTCACCGTGTTGTAAGTGATGCAGACTGGACGCTGTCTTGTCAAATAATGATTAACGTCTTCTGAGTGAACACGGCTCTTGGTTCTCGTCATATTGGAAGATGTAGATGTGGCAATGGGTCCAAACAAAATAATACGAATCATTATAAAGGGTGTAAAGAAACCTCTTAACGAACCCGAAAAGTACTGGTTCTCTCCGTCATTGCGATCATGTTTTTATACTACACCATATCTGGGAACCTTCTAGTTACGGATATATTGGGGGCCAAAGATCCAACTTTTTGACAAGTTTTTCTTGTAAGATTTTTACTTTAACCCTTAAACCCTACCCGGGGGTCCAGCAAACCCCAGAGGATGAATATTTCTAAATATTTTTGCAATAATTGAACGCACTTTTATGTCACTCGAGTCTAATCTCTAGTGACGTCGGCGGCTATCTTGTAATTAGTCGAGCGTCAGCACTTTCACTGTTTTGACGGATTTATTGCAATTTATGGGTTTGTCAGACCCCAGGGTAGTAATAACGCAATATATTGTAATTTCTTTTCGTCGATATATTGGTGAATGCTGTTACTTTTTATATAATATTATAAAGGGTAAATTTCATATTTTGATGTAGTTATTACAATAACAGTGGTATTTCATTCTTTAGAAACAATTATATAGACAAATCAAGCAATTTTGTTTGCAAGGCGGAGTTGACTTGATGGATCAGCTATGCCACAAGTACAGCGTGTCTAGGAGATCAAAAAGGTGGCCAATGGCAATTTTTTATGGCATTCTGAATATAGTAGGTAGCATAATATGTCTTGCTAAAAATGACCACGAAAAGAGCTACAAAAAGACGTCATTTCTAGAAAAAACTTGCCTTAGATCTGATCACTCCTCAAATGGAAGAACGCTTTACATGGCCCTCTTTGCCCATGAATCTTCAAGTTCTCTTAGGTGGAATCTTGCAAAAGAAGCGGCCATTGCAAGAACCAAGTTCTGCTCCCACTGCCAAGAAAAGATGTGCCATGTGCCCAAGGGGTAAGGACCGAAAAACCAAGGTCACCTGTGGCATGTGCCGAAAACCTCTTTGCGGTGAACATACTGAGGCTATGTGCCAAGAATGTGTTACCAAAAATAATTACATTTTTTTTTGTATTGTTAAATAAGCGTTCATGATATTAAACAGTAATTGTAATTGAATTGTAGTTTTATTTTGTGAGCATAAATTTTTATGTATTGGGGTCCTTAAAACCCCTGGGTAGTAATAGTGTTTCTCCAGGAATGGGTAGGGTTTAAGGGTTAAACACCTCTACGACCCCCGTATAGTATAAACAAAAACTTGGTAACAATGCACATTCAAACAAGAACAGAAAGAGTTAATTATATACTGGTTTGAATTGTCCGCAAATGTGGAAAAACAAAGAGTGTGTAGGAAAAGTATATTACAAAAATACGCAGCTTTAAGTCATCATCTGCCTAGCCTTTTCCCAACTATGTTGGGGTCGGCTTCCAGTCTAACCGGATGCAGCTGAATACCAGTATTTTACTTGGAGCGACTGCCAATCTAACCTCCACAACCCAGTTAGTATTGGGTAATACTATACTCCTTGGCAAGACTGGTTTTCAAACTTTTTGGGCCGCTGACTATCTATAACGACTGTCAAAGTTTGAAAATGACACCTGGGACGTGCTTTCCGATGCACGGAGGAAACTCGATATGTAAGCCCCCATCTACAGACCAACCTAGGCAAGAACGGCTTGACCTAAAGATTGACCCAAATGGCTGTTAATATTTAGTCACGAGCTCCTTCTTAAGTAACAATCATATAATAATTTATGTAAACCAAGCCACTCAGCCTTATTGGTAACTATAGCTTTATCATCAGAGAACATCAAACGCCCACGTAAATTACGCCTTTAAGTCACTTTTCAATAAAATAACGATATTTTCTCTTCCAACATTATTGGACAGCCATCAATTCCAATTTCCATAGTAATAATTCTCGCTCAATTTTCCTGTTCCTTTGCATCATTAGTGAGATTCTCGGTACTACCGCAAAACAGATAACTGGTTTCAAATCCAGTTTAACTGCACTTTACTGGGACAAATCTAGGATTTACCCAGTGGTAAATCCCAGTGGTTGTCCCACCAATTCCATTGAATTCCAATTTTGAATACCGTCTTTTAGTAACAGGAGTCATGTGTTGGATATGTAAACTTATAAGATAGATCATAGAGACTGGTGGTTTCATAATCTGACACTGCTGGCTGTCTTGTCTTCGCTTTTGGTTTTACAAAACGTCATGTGATTTGTACGTATTTAAAATATATCGTGTTTATAGAAATCTAACGCGAGTTTTATTGAAATACTGCCGAAACTCCAATACTCCTGTTACTAAAAGACGGTATTCAAAATTGGCATGTTTCCGGGATTATTCCAGGTATCAAGTTTTAACAAGGGCTGACTGACGAGGTAACTCGATAGTTTATATCTGGGCATCGAACCAATATGGTTAGTTATAATATTATGAAGCCATTATATCGCAACTGTGCGAAGTTTCATTAGATTAATTAAAAGTTGTTATAATCCCTGATTAGTTCATTAACTATGAAGTGTCTGAATAATTCCTGTCGGTATTTCACTAGTTATTGACGCTTACAGAGTTATTATTAAAACTGGGTTTAGTGTTAAAGTTTAGTACTTATAGGTTTCCTAAAATACACAAGGACATAGTTGTTTCCTTTGGGTATCTTTGAATTTAAACCACGTCGGTCGTTCATTCATTATCGTGTGGTTAGTGGCTAACCTGGTGTTAGAGTTTTTATGCCGCCCATGGGTCTCTGACTTGGTTTTACATGCCGTCGAGAATGATTGCTGGTTTCCTCACGATATTCTCCTTCACAGAAACAAGTGATATTAATGCAATACGCACAATCCTAAAAATAAATAAATAAATATCGCTGGACATTAACACACAGGGCCACCTAGTACCACACTAAGCAAAGCTTGTGTCGTGGACACTAGGTAGTTGATATACTACATATATACTTTTTTGTTTGTTAATACATACTTATTATATCCATGACTCGGAAACAAATGTCCGTGCTCATGCACACAAACATTTGCTCCTACCGGGATTCGAACCCAGGACCCTAACAACGTAAGGCAGCGTCACTACCACTACGCCAATCGGGTCGTCAAATCAGAGGTGCGTGCCTTGGGTTCGAACTCGAGACCTGCTATAATACTATGCGTGCGACCGGCGTACCGAGGTAGCGACGTGGTACCCAACCCTAGCCTTTTCCCAACTATGTTGGGGTCGGCTTCCAGTCTAACCGGATGCAGCTGAACACCAGTATTTTATTTTACATAGAGCGACTGCCTATCTCAGTTAATACTGAAAAATACGATACCACTTGGTAAGACTGGTTGTCAGACTTTTTGGGCCACTGACTACCTGTAACGACTGTCAAAGATAGACAAATGACAGCCGGGACCCAGGGCTTAACGTGATTTCCAAGGCACGGAGGAAACTCGGTATGAAAGGGTGGTCACCCATCCACAGACCAATCTAGGCAAAACCAATTACCAATTAAACCCAACGATCGACCCGAGCGGATTTTGTTATTTAGCCACGAGGTCCTCAACACATACATAACCGAATACATCTTTACCATGAGCAAAACACAATTATGTATTTTACTGTGTTATGATTTGAACCAGTTGGACAAACCCCATTAGGCGAGTTTAAAAATAAGCTGCACGGAAGAACAGTAAAAAGGCACTCTCATTATATTTCCATCACATTTGTTACGTATCAGCCAAAATTATTCTCATTTAATGAATGACTGGCGAAACCCACAATAAATTCAACCGGTAATTTTTCATTCTTTTCCGCATAAATACATACATAACCGAATACATCTTTACCATGAGCAAAACACAATTATGTATTTTACTGTGTTATGATATGAACCAGTTGGACAAACCCCATTAGGCGAGTTTAAAAATAAGCTGCACGGAAGAGCAGTAAAAAGGCACTCTCATTATATTTTCATCACATTTGTTACGTACAGCCAAAATTATTCGCATATAATGAATGACTGGCGAAACCCACAATAAATTCAACCGGTAATTTTTCATTCTTTTCCGCATATTTTGTGCTCACGTCAGCATAGATTAAGCTAAAAAAGCATTTTCGAATAACATAGAAGTAACTCAAAATACAAAATTTTTAAAGAGATGGCGCACTACATATGGTATATTAACTGTAGATTATTTTATAATAGATTTTGAGTTCTAAGATCTTCGATCCTGTTTAAGTAAGTCGCTAAAAAATTCATAAAAATCCTTAATTTAGCCACTAACAGACAAAATAAGCAGTTAAACCCTGGAACATAAACCCCGGGGTCTAGAAGCATTATTTTTTGCACATAAGCATAACTTAACATTAGAAAAGTAAACAATCAGAAAGATTTTTTGAAATCCCCTAAAGACATTATAAAACTTAAGAAGACGGGTATTTATCGCGAATTTACCTTTAATTCGCGATAAATACCCGTCTTCTTAAGTTTTGTAATGTGTTCCGATCGTGAAAGTTTAAAAAAGACAATCCCCCAAAGAGCTTTGTAAATAAAGTAAACGGGTCATTAGAAAATCCTAAAATCAGGAACACGGCTTGTAATATTTAAGATCTTATCGAACTATAGTTGTATTTGTCTAACCAACATCAATAATAATTTTTGGGTTTGTTGCTATTTAAATTTGACACTGAACTGCAAATTGCATAAACCATAACAAAATTTTAACTTCGCAGTATACCTTACCGCATTCTTTTTAAGACATTTTTGTTAGGTTTCTCATATTTAAGTGAACTAAATAAATAAATACTTGGCAATAAATTTCTTTAAACCGAATAAGATATAATAATACCAACGTAACCGATCGACTTGTATGCAATATACGTACCCTTTGACCGTCAGGAGTCTAGACATATTGGGATTAACGATACCGCACTGTTGGTCTTAGCTCAAGCAGATTATTATGCCTATCACTGCGTACGAGACTGACTGCCTTAGCACCTCCAGTCCTCCATTCATGCATGAAAGTGGTTAATGTACTCGGCATAAATTAGTTACCCACTGAATACTACGTTCTACGGGCAAACTTATCATATAGGGTGTAAAAAACTTCTAAACGAAGGCGAAAGGCATTTGTTCTGCCCGTCATTACGATCATTTTTTTTTATATCCACACCATACGTGGGAACCTTTTAGTTACGGAGATATTGGGGTCAAAGTTTGAACTTTTTGACAAGTTTTTTTTTTAATATAAGTTATTATTGTAAGATTTTTACTAAAAACACGTCCACGACCCCATACTATTCAATCCATCCATAAGCATGTTTTGAGTGCGTTACATTGAGTTCTAACACAAAACATGATTTTTCCCAAAAAAAAGCGTTTCCCAGCAATCGTTGTTTAGTTTGACGTAAAGAATGCTTGGTTGACGACTTCGTGATGACGTGGTTTACACCCTGTAGACTAAGAACGGATGAAAAGTAAAGTAGGGGGGACATAATAGAGACCGCTCAGGTTCATCTTCAGGTTAAGCCGCGCTAGCCTAGGTTGGTTTGTGAATGGGTGACCGCCCATTATACATATACCGAGTTTTCGCCGTGACTCGAAAAGCACGTTAAGCCGTTGGTCCCGGCTGTCATTTTGATATTTGAAAGTCGTCACAGCAGGGCTAGCATGGGCAAGGGATAAAACTTTTCTCCACTGGTTATTTCCACTGACTTGTCCCTTGTCAGTGGAAATAACCGGTGGAGAAAAGTTTTATCCCCTGCCCGTGCTAGCCCTGCAGGTTACAGTGGCCCGAAAGTCTGATAACCACTCTATTAAGAGGTATCGTATTATACAGTACTAACTGGTTTTGAAGGATGGGCAATTGCTACATCCTACTTCCTACTTATCATCACTATCACTTATAAAACAAAGTCTCCCACCGCGTCTGTGTATGCTTAGATCCCTATGTATGCTTAGATCTTTAAAACTATGCAACGGATTTTGATACGGGTTTTTTTAATCGATAGACTGATTCAAGAGGAAGGTTTATTTTTGTATATACATTTTACGCGGATGAAGCCGCGGGCATCGGCTAGTAATATTATAAATGCCAAAGTTTGTGAGTATGTATGGATGAATGGATGGATGGATGAATGTTTGTTACTCTTTCACGCAAAAACTACTGAACGGATTTGGATGAAATTTTGCACGCAGATAGTTTATAGCCTGGATTAACACATAGGATTTTACCCCGGTAGTAAGATTCCATGGGATAGGTAATTTTCAAACTGCACGCGGGCGAAGCCGCTAGCAGAAGCCAGTGTTAAATACAGGTATCACGCTGCCTGTGGTTAGATTGACCACCCTAACATAGTTGGGAAAGGCTTGGCAGTTGATAATGAGTCATAAATATTTATTTAAAAAACACCTGTTTTTAAATCGTTGGTGTACAAAATACTCGTATAGCGTTTATGGCTACTTTAACTCTCCCACACAGAAAAAAACTTAAATTACTCACCGTTTTCAATACACGAACAAACAAACGATAGCTTAATTATCAAACATCCAATAATGAAATTATGAAAACCAGACACTAACAGGATTCACAATATAGACAGGCTGGCATACCGCAACAAAGCATGTCCAATATTGTGGACCAAACGTGTAACACGATAACATTGAATACCTGAATTAAGCCCGGCCTAGCTTAACGCGATACAATAATTGCCTACCCCATTCGATACATTGTTAAGCCTCGAATTTAATAACGTAAAATTACGCTTGTAATCCGCAAACGCTTAGGTAGAGGAGTACAACCATACTTTTTATATTGTTTAAGGGGTCCCCGGAACCGGGGTTGCGGGCCTGTTCGAATAAGATACCGCGGCCCCGGAACATAAAGGGCGAGGAAGGAACATGGATGGGTTTTAGTCAGTAAGAGTCTGACACTCCCTCCCGCTCCGCCCAGAGTGGGAGAAGTCATTTGATGATTTCCTATCCTACCCCGGAACATTAATGAACATAAAGGGCGAGGAAGGAACATGGATGGGTTTTAGTCAGTAAGAGCCTGACACTCCCTCCCGCTACGCCCAGAGTGAGAGAAGTCATTTGATGATTTTCTATCCTACCCCGGAACATAAAGAGCGAGGAAGGAACATGGATGGAATTCCCATCCTAAACAAAAAAAGGGGGTCCGCGGAGCATGTGTCGTTCATACAAACGTAATGCCAAAACAATTTGTAAATCAAACATATTGTTAAGGTAGTGTGTGTTTATTCCGATTTGATTACAGTATATCTATGTTCCCAAAAATATATTTTGAAAGGACAATGATATAACGACGAGATACGAGGAATTTAAATTCTCTATAGAAAACTTATTTTTCTCATAACTCTTGTTTAAATCAGTGTCCATTCAAAATGTATATTTGGGTACCATATAGATTGACCTTAATGCTTGCAACAGCGCCAAAATATCGGGAACTCGTAACAAACAGTAAAATAAACAGTCATCATCATCTGCTTATCCTTTTCCCAACTATGTTGGGGTCGGCTTCCAGTCTAACCGGATGCAGCTGAATACCAGTATTTTACATGGAGCGACTGCCTATCTCACCTCCACAACCCAGTTAATACTGGCAAATACGATACCACTTGGTAAGACTGGTTGTCAGACTTTTTGGGCCACTTGACCACTGACTACCTGTAACGACGGTCAAAGATAGACAAATTTTAATGACAGCCGGGACCAACAGCTTAACATGCTTTCCGAGACACGGAGGAAACTCAGTATGTAAAGGTCACCCATCACAGACCAACCTAGGCAAGCACGGCTTAACCTAGAGATCGGCCCGAGCGACAGTTATTAATTAACCACGAGCTCTAAGCAAACAGTAAACATGGTAAATATTCAGTTTTCATAGTTAATGATATCTGTGACTAATAAGTACTGAGCAATTCCTGATAGAACACTTTACCCAGGCTAGGATTCGCTCATGATTAGTGTGTTTACTGAAACCAATAGACCAACGAGGCATGAATTGAATCAACTTATAATCTTAGCCCTGAAAAATTGCAGTCACATGACGCTCCCCTTTCTCCAAATTGCTGTTTAAACTCAAGAACTAACAAAACATTTCCGATGTACTCCCATTAAACTGTTCCACTTTGTAACCGTATGTAAGTTTATTTGCGCTTGACAGAACATTTCGTAGTACGAAAGTTGTTTGTGTGTTCAAAATTCAGTGTTGTTCGAAACTCTAATTTAGAATTCACTGTTTACGGGAAAATTGGTATGTACACAAACACTAGAACACATTAGATAATGATGTTAGCTGCGATCAATTTTGTAACGTTCGACTCGTAATGGAGTCTTTCACGCCGAAATATGTCGTCACAGAGAGCGTATTATTTGTTGAGGCCTAATTGAATGAAGCGGGCCGGGCCGACAGAAGCCCCCGCGGGCGCTGGGACGCTCCCAACAAAATTCATTTAAAACTTTACCCGTCCCCATCAATCAAAACCCAATCTAAATTGGACAACATTCCCGTTTGTTTATGGACTATTCTCTAAAAATGTTAAAGATTTCAAAGCAAACACTCAAATGAATGCTATTATTTCCTTACGAGGAATAACCTGCTTTTACGGTTGCTGGGGAGCACAAAAGATGAAAGTCAGACATGAAAATTAATTGAGAAAATACCTGAGAAGTAAAGTCGGCTAGTGAAACGTCTAATTGGTTGTGTTGTATGGAACAGGTTGCTAAGCCCTCTTGCTAGGATTTACGTCTCCCGTTTCGAATTTCTAGGTTCCGTAAAATGGGAACATAATAAACAGAATTGAATAGAAATATTATTTCCAGTCAGTATTTTCAGATGATTACTTTTCTCTAGTACATTTTATTGTTTCCACGATATAGTTACAATTAGATCATCAAATTATTCGTGGAAAAGTTGGTAAATAAGGTATAATTAATAATAACAAGTAAGTAATAAGCTAGGTACTAGAACATCTTCGATACTAGAGCACTTTACTACAACAATGACTTATGAGCACAAGTCCATTTTCATCCTGTAAAACCTTTTAATATAAAGGAAAAGCTACTTTTCTTCAATTAAATGAAGGTACACACTTCACCAAAATGACAAGAAAATGCGACCATTAAATTTCTCATTGTTCTAAGGTAGAATGGAAAGCCCATTTAAATATTATAAATTGCAAATAGCAAAAAATAAACGATGAAAAAAAAAACTTGAACAAATAAAATGTGTTCGTTGCCGGTAATCATTGAGTTTTCGCAACGAATTTGCAATCAGTACCAAATATAAACTGAAAAAATAATAAAACACCAAGTACCTACAACATTTCCATTTGAAATGAATTATAGTATTAGTAAAATACTATGCTACTGTTATGTCCAACTCCAACTAAATGTCTCTAAATGTTTCGTCCTAACATTCTCACGACGTACGTCTTTGATCAATTTTAATTACAGAATCAACCATGAATTGATTAGCAGGCTAAATAGCATAAGAGATTTGGGGGTTATCGTAGACAACAAGCTTCTGTTTGATCAGCATGTGAATAGTATAGTTACAAAGGCATCAAAGGCTCTAGGATTTATACTGCGCACCACGGCCTGTTTCCGATCTATTAAACCGGTTAAAATTTTGTATTGTTCTTTCGTACGTAGCCACTTAGAATACGCATCTCAGGTTTGGAACCCGCAGTATGAGATTTATAAGTCCCGTATTGAAGGCGTCCAAAGAAAATTTCTACGTTACCTTGACTATAGAGCACAGCAATACTCAGTTGACTATGAGCACCGCTGTAAACGATACCACTTTCTTCCTCTGGACATGAGGCGTCATATTGGAGACATAACTATGCTTATGGGTGTCGCAAACGGTCATATTGACTGTCCTGAACTTGTTGCAAATTTAGCATTGCGCACGAACCTAATGGGATTACGTCAGCGACCAATATTAAGTGTACCTTTCACATCGACCAATTACGGGAAAAATGTTTTTTCAATAAGGAGTGCACTTGGTTTTAATAGACTTTCTAAGGACCTTGATATTGACTTATTCTGCACCAGTGTGGCGTCCTTGCGACAGCAAATCGCACAAAACTTTTTCAATAGCTAATTATAAACTTGTTATTCTAATTATCCTTCTTACAAATATTTGTTAGTGATTAATTGTCTTCTGTACTCTTTTTAAATATCTTTTGTCTTTTTTTTGTCTACGTGTGGAGGCTTGTAATTAGCGATTTGATAATATTACACTAATATATAACATTTTTCTTATTAGTCTGTAAGCCTTCTTTAAAATAAAATAAATAAATAAATAAATTTTATTTTATTTTAATATATATTTATAGTATTTGATAAATATGTATAATATTTTATATATCTTTGTAGTGTATCGTAGTATTTTTATTAAAGTTATTATCAGAATTTCAGAAATGACACCTACCACTGCTTGTCTCTGCATCACCTAAAGGTTGACTGGTAGAAAATGCCTATGGCATTAAGTCCGCCTCTGTACTTTTGTGCTTGAAGTGTTAATAAATAAATAAATAAATAAATAAAATAAATTACTGAAAAGGAAAACTAAAACTAATATTTGGAGCCAAACAAAGCAGGCAGGTGGAAAGTAGTCGGTACCATGTTACTAATAGCGCCATCTCTGTACCGACGTAGTAAGTTCGTACTTTCGTTGCAAGCTTTGTTTCGCACCAGACACTGCACTGCCATCTATAGCTTTCAGCGAAAACTATGCTGAAAAGCCGGCAAGCTTTCAGAAAATGGTGCGGGAAACTTTCACTGTGTGGCGCTGTTTTCAGTAGGTAAATAATTTGAACGATACATACATCGAATAGTTTGCTGTACTAATCTCTCTCTTTTGTAAAATAGCTGATATTATAGCTATAATAATAGATATAATAGCTATAATAATAGATATAATATCCGATTTATAAACCCCTGATTAAGTAATCAGGAGTACCCCTCATGTTCGGGTCGGTATGAATCGGCACAGTATTCGGGCGAAAATATTTAAATTTGAATTATGAATTCAGTGGAAATACGTTTGGGTAAAAGCTGTTCAGCTTAGCTTTAATTAAGTATACCGAGCCAACCCGGACGTTATTCTGAGATAGTAGATGCCGAAGGGAGTTTTCCGATCGGCACGAGTCATTCAAAAACTGGATATGCGTAGTTACTGTAAGTCAGAATCGTTTACAAGTTTGTTTTTTTTGCTCTTCTGAAATAGGTTAACGTTAATTTATTATAGTCGAATTCAATTAATCGTTGATCAACAATAAATAAAAAATCGTTAGTCGAGAGGTCGCAAGCACTGACAATGCGGTCCTTGGCAAAGAGCTATTGGATTTTTCATCAGCAGCAACAGCCGCGGAGTCTGTATTCGGGCCCATAGCAATTTATAGGCTCTCCCCTATTTTAGAGAACTTAGTATACCTAGCCTAATGAGAGTGTACTATTAAGTACGTGATGTTGTTATCAACAAAAAGTTCCTCTTCGAATGAACCGCCCTAAATAAGTGCATATTACCTCTTTTCTCAATATAGAACTATGCGTGATTTATTAGAATTTGATGAAATCCGACTACTGTCGAGTTTTCAAATATTTGATGTTGCCAGGACAATTTCGCAAGTTGACACCTCTTAGCAACGACCTTTATTTGTTACTTTATGACACCAAACACGGATCCTCCATTCATACTTGACATAATTAAGGAAGAAATAATGCTGTTTATTTCCTTTGTTTGTATCTAAGAATATTTAATTAGGGATGATGTAGGTAAACTAGGTTATATTATTAGGTACAGGCAATATTTGTATTGATAGGTTATTTTTAGAAGGCGTAAATTATAACCCAAGCTAACCTACAAATTCAGTTTCTATTGACTCAGATAGATAAATTGAAACTGAATTTGAAAATTCAAATGATATAAAATATGATTGATTTACTAGTAATTAAGTACACAGACACTATACACTTTATTTACTGTTTACTAAAGTACTTTACTTTTTTACACTAAGTATACAATACAAACTTTTTATTACAAAAACTTTTAATCTTCTATAAAATTTCAATTTTCAGCGAAACTAAAGACGGCCTCATTCTTCAACTATACGATTAATTTATTTTACTTATTGTTTCAGATGTACAAACTGTTTGATGTGATAATTGTGTATGGGAATTACCCTCAAATAGCGCCCTGACCCAATGACCCGGCTTTCGACATGCCACAGTCCCCTTCACCTCGTCTACGCCATTACAGGTCCCTGGAATCCAAGCATGGTTATCTAAACCAAGCATGAAAAAGTTGAACCAAGCATGAAATCATGAGCATCGAACATCATCCGCAAAACACATGTATGAAAACCTTGCATGTAAAATTATCAAAAAGCATAAAGCAATTGAGCTAGTAATTGCATGATATCCAAGCATGCTTCGCTTTGTAATCTTAATTTTATAATAAAGCCGAAATTTTAAATAATATTGCTAAACTGAAAATAAAAGGTACTTATACGATAAAAAGCAATAATTGAAAATACATATTAAAAGTGACACGCATTCTAAACGCATGAAGCTTTGCCACACAATCTATTGCTTTTTAATTTATGTTTTTTGGTTATAATGTTCCACAGTATGATGTAAAGGCTCACTTCTAAAAAGGTATAATATTCAAGAGATTATGTCAGTTCTAGGTTACTTCATAAATACTGATGAGCCGACTTACAGAGCCCACCGAAAGCTTTCCTTTTCAGAAGTTTCTGTTTTTTAAAAGATCTAAGTTCTGTTTTATTAATAAATCCATATGAACCGTCAAAAAAAATGTGAGATAAAAATCTCCGCCCTTAAAATAAGTCTTGGCGTTTTCTCAACTTTTTAAATCAATCTGCACTTTTCTTGAAACACAACTTCATAACGAACACTCATAAACATAACACAAAATCATTATTATTAATAGATAACATAATCATAACAATAAGTAGTTCATAAGTAATAGCACTGTAGCAATAGAAAGTAGGTAGGTAGGATCAATTGGCAAAAACTTTGTAGTCTAAATTTTACTAATACTTAGGTACCTAAACAGTCAAAAATTATAAATTGTAGTTTAAAATCATAGAAACCTATTTAAAATTAACTTAGTATTATATTAAATTCCAGATTATATTCTAATTAATTTACTCAGACAATTTTAGGACTTTGACCAGAAAATGTTTAATTAATTTCTAAAACTTACAGACAATCTAAAAGTCTGTTTTGATTTTGATCCATGATTTCAGAAACAATGCTGTTTTCTTGTAAAAGTTCTTATTCTGGTAGGTAGTCCGTAAATAGCTAATACTTAGTTCATATTTATAGTAAATAGAAAATTTAATTACATGCAAAGTTGTTACATTGGAATGAACGGAATGGCTGTCTTGATCATACAACACCCAATAGCGAAAATGAAACTCGATGCTTCAAGTGTTCATTCCCATGTACTGACATGACTTATCTATTACAAGGTACTCTAAGTTTACGAGTAAATTGGATCCCATTGTCAAGAGATTTCGAAGCGACTGAGCACATTCCCTGTTTCCACTTCAATAATATTAAACAGCGCTTCTCAATCGTCAGTCACAGTGAGGGGAACTCGCTCATCCGAATAGCCGGCAGATAGGCATTATCAAAACATCATGCGTCGACTCACTATGCCGCAACAATAACAATCACACGCGTTTATCTAGCGATACGTACTCTGTATACCTTTATCATAAACACATGTCTCCAAGGCTGAAGATAAACATAGTAGGGGAAAGCGTTTTCAATCAAACAGACGAAGCTTTTCCCAACTGACTGATCCCTGAATGGAACATGGCGATAAAGAAGCTCGCGCCTGTCGGTGATAATCAATACAATTATAATCCGACAAGAATATTATGGTATCGCATCAATTGTTTATTGATAATGTAATATTCGTCGACAGCTAGGGGAGTGGTTATTACTTAATATCGGTAGTTCGGTTATCAGGCCGCTGATGCGAGCACAAGGGCGCGATATGTCGCTTCACGCTTATTCGCACCGACTACCGGGTGCACGAACCACGATGTATCGCGGTATCAATTTTCGGAATAATAAATCGTTAGTTCGACAATATCTGTTAACTTTCTGTACATTTTTTCTTTGACAAGTGTACTAACAGTGTTTTCGTTTTTGCACAGGACTATGACAGCAATATGTTTCGTTTGCAATCTACCGATACTGTCGCACCAAGTTGGGCTGGTCTGGGCGGGAGGCAACGGCTGGGACGAGCTTACACGATCCACCTTAGAAGAATCCACTCTGAGGCAACGACTGGGCAATCGAAGGGACTCGGCAGCACAAGTGTCTTGCCTCTCGCCACCGGAGCCAGACGTCGACAATCAACCCAGAGGTACTTACGTAATAATATACAGTGATGGAAAGCATAAAATTAAAGTTATACACAGCAACTTTCCATTTTACATTACCAAATAAAACTTAGACAGGCTGTCTAAGTTTTTCAAAAAAGTAATTAGAAATTGTTTGTTGATAGGACCACGTCGCCGCCGCTCCTCTTTGGCTCAATTAACCGATATTCTTCGTGAGTGGGGAGGCGGGGGCAGCGCACCCCGGCGCCAGCGGGCCCCACTGTCCCGGCGCGAGACCCTGGCAGACCTCGCCCGGTCGCTGCCCTGGGTGCGCCACGAGCCGCCGCCGAGACGCCGGCGCGACTCCTCTGCGGACTCCGGCATCAAGTCCCTAGCTTCCAAGCGACGCGACTCAAAAGCGGCACCTCCTCAAGATTTTCGCGCCGATTTCCCGAATTGGGACCGCAAAGACTCAATAACCATCATGCCAACGCGAGAACGGCGCATCAAGAGACGCGGCTCTGAAGAAACCAAAGATCGTAGGGATTCAGTTGACGGACATCGACATCGTCGCGACTCAGTCGCAGCACCTCCGCGCATTGTAGCGACCCACAGAAAAAGGCGGTCATCACCCCCAACTCCTGCACCACCATCGTTTGTTGATGCGTCTTCTGATCCTGGACCATCCACACATGTGCCGTGCGTGACTGTAGTCTCTATCCATGAACCGAGCCGCTCTGACGGTGAATGCCAACCAATGATGCAAATGCCAACTATTATTACATCTGCTGTGACACCCTCACCTACTTCTCCTACGCCACCACACAGTAGTGCCTCCCAAACGGCACAGACTTGCCAAACGTCGCAAACAGCTCAAGGTACTCAAGTTACCCCCGGAGGCCGCTCTCCACCAAACTTGGGTGGCCGTCGGGATTCCACTACACAATGCGGTCGAGCTCGACGGGATTCTAGAGCTGCAGCCAGTCCGACGAGACTTGGTAGATTACAACGCCAAGCTACTGCTTTTGATGATCCAATAGGACCACCAGGTACTAGGCGTAGGGATTCGGGGCCATCATTAGGGCCTGATGACGAAGGAAGGGCCAGGAGAGATTCTCTGAGCCCTGACTCTGCGGTAAGGCCGAGGCGAGAGCGCTCGCAACTAAGCCCAGATCGTGCTGGTGGTGGCGACTTGAGTCCATCAGCTGCAAGGCGACGAAGTCGACTGCGAAGACAAGCTTCATGTGTCAGAATGGGCCGAGCTCGGAGTCCAGATTCGAGTTCCTGCTCAAGCCGGGATCCAAGTCCATGTGCCCGACCACCCACAGAGCGAACAATGATTCGAAGGCAGTCTACAACTGAAGAAATACTAATAGCCCGCGGCTTTCGACGGCAGTCAACTACTGAAGAAATGATCAGGTGCCGCAATTTTCGACGGCAAAGTTCGCAGAGTGACGACGCTTGCATGCGAGCTCGCGGCCGCCGTGACTCCTCGACACAAATACTAGATGGAACTATTGGGACCATGACTGTTGAGACCACCAGCACATTCTTCGATTCCAGTACACAAACTGGTAAGTTCAAACATTTTACCTTTTGTTTTTTTTTTCATTTCATTCATTTCATTTTTTATTAGGACATCCATAGCTAATAAATACATATTAAATTATTATGAACTTGAAAGCCAAAACCAAAGAAAAAATAACCTAAAATGTCATGAATTCAACAAAACTTTAAAACAAACTTGTATTATGCTCCAAGCTATTATTTTTATAATATATTTTGTGTAATTATTTTCGATTTTCGAAGTTCGTTAAAGTTACCGCTATCGCGCTACTGACAACTTTCTCCTACAACGCTAAAGAGCTTTTGCGGAACGTGAGACGCATTACAACAGCAAACTCAATCGCCATACGAGTAGTGGAACACTACACTACTCACTGACAACAGCCACGTGCTCGGCCCCCGCCCCTTTCCATCAGCCAATCGATGCGCGCGCTTCTCGCTTGTCTCTGTCTTACCGTACTGCTTTACCGACGAGAAGAAGAGGGTTGACGGGTGAAAATCCCTTTTTGCCAAGGGAGTGGGGCAGGTGGCGCCACCATCGGCCTGGCTGATTTCGGGCGGCCACTTTGAACTGGCAGCGCGGTCGCGCGGACCACGAGATGAGATGAACGCGAGCGATCGGCGCAGGCTCGCCCGCCCGCGCCTTGTCATCTGTTGCCGAATGCTGCCATGTTTACTAGAACGAAAGTGACGTGCCGTACACAACGAATAACCTCAAAAAACATAACTTTGACAGCCTAAATCCGCGAGAAATATTTCGTTAGAATTTTTTCAACGTAGACGCTACAACGAATCTTGTTTTAATATAAAAGATAGACGCGCTAAAAACTCGGTTTGTGTTACCAAATATTTTTTTGACAATTCACAGTTTTTAAGCTTGGATAAAAATATTTTTACGATATATTTTGTTCCCGTGTCGTGGAAACGTTTACGTGTTATGAATAGTTTCAAATAAGGAGCCAGTGTGATTGGTGGGAAACTTAGGACTAAATATAACCTGTAATTAAGTGGATTGTAAAATAACAAAACACCAAGTAGTTGTCGTGTCGTAAATAAATGTTAATGTATAAATAAATATTAAAATATTTTCTAGTGTAGCTAATATTTAATATTAAAATACAAAAACAAAATAATACTTTACCACAAGTTAAAACACGTGCGTCAAAATTGAGTCCAAACGAAATGGTGAGTAGAGAAATTGTAATTTATTCATTTAAAAAATATTTTGTTTAGTAATAACATATTAATATTTTTGTAAAGTACATAGTTCCATGAAAATAACAATAATGTGAACAGCGTAAAACATAAAACTCGAATCGTAAAGCGCACCGGCTATATTATTATTTACTAACTTTTTTCAGTATTTTTTTTTAACTTTCTTTCAAAACTTTACGCTGGTTTACTTCTAATATGAAAGACAACAAGCGTTAGTTGAATGCTATAGTGAACGCGGAGTTTGAAATATTCTTACAATTTAGCAATTTTTGGGCCAGTTATTGGTTGTGTGTTGATCAAAATACAATTGAAACCGTAATAATTACGTCAGAATTAAAATTATTAAAATTGTCAAAAAAAACTCTGCCAGTTCACTTGTCACATTTGAGAGCTTCAAATCGAATTTAATGTTACATTTTATTTCGACTCGCTCGTAGGGGGCGAGTATAAATAAAACGTGCATGCGATTTAAACATAACTGGAGAAGTGTGGGAGTACTAATAGGTACAAATCTGCCTAACCTTTTGGGGATTATAGGGGTTTTGTAATTTTGTAACTTTTATCTCATATCAGTTTATATCATCTGCCTAACCTTTTCCTAACTATGTTGGGGTCGGCTACCAGTCTAACTGGATGCAGCTAAATACCGGTATTTTACATGGAGCGCAACCCAGTTAATATTGGGAAATACGATACCACTTGGTAAGACTGGTGTCAGATTTTTAGGGCCACGGACTACCTGTAACGACTGTCAAAGTTGGACAAATGACAGCCGGGACTAACAACTTAACGTGCTTTCCGAGGCACGGAGGAAACTCGGTATGTAAGGGTGGTTACCCATCCACAGACCAACTTAGGAAAGCACGGCTTAACCTAAAGATCGACCCGAGCGGCTGATAGTGTTTAGCCACGACCTCTTCATATCAGTTTATATAATTTACTAAAATTCGTTTTCATAAAAAATCGAACCAGCCTGTGATATGGGTTTCTTTCACCAATCACATTCAGATATACCTTTGATATAATTGTCCGCCCCAATAAAAAACGACAAAGGGACAAAAGCCCTTTGAAGATCGAGATTCCGTAGATATTGTGATGGTATCTTGTCAACCGTGTTCTGCCGTATATTCAACAGTTTATCGGTTTGAATCTTGTCTCAATACTCGATACGACTTTGAAAGCGAGTTTGCTATTGACAGTTGCTGGAACGAAAACTACTTGGTTTGTGCCACGTGGTCTTTTTTTGTAAAGTTTGGCTACGAAAACGGCTTTTTTAGAATATATGAACTTTTGATGAGCTTATGAGCTTTTAACCGGAATCAAACCAAGGAAATTAAACACTGGTAGTCAAGTTCAATCCACCAATTTCAAAGGCTTGATGACAGTATCATTTTTTTTTTCTTTGGGATGGGAAATCGTCAAATGACTTCTCCCACTCTGAGCGGAGCGCGAGGGAGTGTCAGACTCTAACTGACTAAAACCCATCCATGTTCCTTCCTCGCCCTTTATGTAAATAATCTACCTGACGCACTAAATAGATTTTGTCGTCTACCCTATTGTAAATACAAAATTGGTGCTCGAAACATGTGTATGTTGCTAAAGAAAGTTTACTCCGTTCAAAAATGTTCATTCTGATAGTTACAAAAGTTATGGACACTCAAAAGTATGTTACTTATAACTTCTTCTTCTTTTTCTTAGCTTTATTCCAGACTAGATGTCATCGGCTCTCCTGATTTTCGGCGACAGGAAAATCAGGATTGTCTTCCTCCAAAAGTAACCATAACATTTTATCAAAAAGATACACGCGTTTTTTTGAGTCATTGAACATAAGCATTTCTGCTTACTTAACCGTAATCTACTTTTTATTGAGGATTCCATCTTTGAAGTCTATTAAAAGAGGCCTAAAGTACCTCCAGTATAATAAAAACTAGGTATACAGAGTCCCAGGTGTATCTCCAGATGCCTATTTCCATCGCACATCCAACTTTAAGTGCTCAGATTTTACCCAACAAAGGCCATTTTTGTCGCTAGTCAGCGAAATATACTTCAAAATATATATTTATCTAGTTTGTCTGAAAACTTTCTTCTAACTAGTATTAAAATGCTTTATTGTACAAAAGAGACTTTTATAATGAGGTCCTTATAGAACTCCAACAATACTTAGTTATTTTTCAATGAGTAGCCAAAAGTTTCTTTTTGAAATTTCCATTTTATTACATGGCGTAGTTATATATGTTTCTCAAAACATTTCGGCTTTGTATGAAACGAATTAAGGCACAATGTACCAATAAGTCTTGCGCTTTTGTGTGCTGGATCATGCTGTTCGTCCTATTCTTCCTACGTTCCTAAAGTAATTTTTTTTCTAATCCTTCCTCGCCAAATGTTTTTAACACATAAGAGGTGAACTCCAAGTGATTTTTTTGAGTGATACTTTTGGGTATGTAGGAGCTAACGTAGTGATTCATATTTCACAGAATAAACGGAACGGCCGATATCCTAAGATATTACTTAGGTACTTACTTAGTTTAGCATAAAGAGCCTAACAACAAAAAAACGCTAAACACAAAATGTTCGCAATAGCCAATATACGACGCCTGCCTTATTTTAATAACAAAATCCATTACAGAACTGGCGTAAACGATAAACGCATAGAATATTGAAACAACATTGTTATAGGACTATCGTAACATCAATATTATGGCCTATTACTTCCTCGGCTATAAAAAGATGAAAATACTTATTTACTGCCAACTTTATTACGTCTACTTTGATCACATTAATTACGCTCTGTACTCTATGGTGATCGTTTAATATTTTAATAATATAGAAATCGAAGGAACTTTGTTTTACTGCTGTCTCAAGTCCTTATAAGACACAGGTTTAATGGCCCTAAAATTTTATTAACTTGTAAAGTGATTCAATTCCCGGAACATGGTGTTATGCCAACGATATGCTATTCACTTCCCAGAGAAGCTCATTGAATTTTATACGTGAATTTATTATGATGAAACTTTGAGCCTCTTCCAAAATAATGATTGTTAAAAAATACTAAATCAATACTAACTCTAAGAACACTGCCAAAGTTTTATAAATTTTACAGCTAAAGCGGGAGCCATTTATCAAAATTTGTTCGAAGAAACACACTGAACAGTTGACTATCTAACATCCAGGCTTGAAACTCCAAACCTTGTTCGAATGGCATTAAAGTGTCATATAGTTTAATCTGTGATCAATCAAAACTTTGTCGCAGAAAAATTGGTTTTTCGTAAAACGCAAAGGAAAATCTCATTCATCCAAATAAAGAGCTGTCAGTTTGCTGTCTGAGTCACCTTTTAAAAAGATGAGACCCATTTCATCAACGAAGGTACTCATGTCAAAGATTGTCTACCTTATTATTTTGTAGAAGAAATACGGTTGATCAATAATGCATTATGTTGGGAAGTGGCGGGAGTCCGCAAAGAATACCTAAGTGGTTGTCACACGTTTCGACAGGGATCGTCAATAACTTGGTCTTAAAATGTTAAGTCTGGATTCTTGGCAAGTTTCTGAAATACATCACTATGCCCTTTGGCGCGGGGCCAGCGGGAGAAATTCTACTTTCACTTTTTAATAAATGGGTTTGTAATTTTGTCAAGCTGCGCTGGTTCAAGATAGTAAAAAGTTTTCAAGTACAACTTAGTGGTGCTTAGGCAACAAGCTGGAAAATTATGGCTGTGAAAATGTGCATTTTCTGCTAAGGTTCTCTCTTACATAAACTTAAGATCAAATGTTATCATGTTACAACCGCAAAACGAATCACGATGTAAAGAAGAATTTAAGATGAAAAGACTGGTGTTCATGATAATTTAATTAGTGATTTTGGTCTGGTTAATAATTAATTGAAAGTAACCCACTCTCTTTGCCTTTCACAAGGAAAGGGTAGCTTACGGCTATGTTTCACTCATAAATGCCATAAGAACGTTCTGCCTGCTAGGATACGTTTAAAATACTTTTGCCAAAAGCCGTTCAGGACTTTTTATTTTATTTTAGAGCTATGTTCAAAAACTTAATGCTATGGAAAACGAAAGAAATAGGTACTCTCCTTTTCTTATCTTGGCTTGGCTTTCTCTTTTTCGTTTTTCTTAAGGGGACTACATTGAGCTAAATTAGCAACTCTATTTGTGTAGTTCAAACCTCGTTTGTAAAACTGTTAGAATAAAGTTATAATCAGCTTGCACTACAATGTGCTTGTTACGTCAGTCACTGCGGGCCGAATAGTGCGAAATGAGTGGTTTCGATCAATTTACAAAAAATCTATTGATTGGACTAAAAAAAATGCCAAAATAAAACAGAATGAATGTATTTTAGTATGTTTTTTACTCGTTAAAAGATTTTTTTAGAGATAAGTTCGTAATTTTTTGTATCGAGTAAAATTAATTGTATAGTGTTTTTTGTGTATATCCTGAAGAATATCTTATATTTTTCTGGTTCTGTTTATTGCAGTGAATCATAATTATAGTTTCAGGCATTATAAAACTAGCGTTTAGCTCCTGTAGTTGCCTTAATGAATTTGACTTTATTATTCAAAAACCGTTCTTCTGTCTGTGGCAATTACGTTACCTAGACCTACAAAATTAACGATGAACAGATATAAAGGGTATTTATGTGTAGCAAAACCCTCTCAAGGGAAATTCCACTCTTAGTTAGGCTTCCTAGTGTTAAACTAGATACAACCAATCGTTTTTCAAGCTTTGATTCGGCTTATTATTTGTATTCAAATTCATTTTCCTTCCTAGTAAGTTGAGGTATCTTAAAGGATTTTTATTGGTCAATTATTACGAGGAAAGGTTCCACCCAAGAGCAAATTGAAGACCCATCTGTTTTCTTAAGGGTCCTTTATTATGATTTATAAGCGCACCTTGTGTCGGTCTGCTAAAATTTAATCACTTTCCTGCGAAAATTTGGCTCAAATGAAAATACGGTACCCATTACCGTAAAGGCGATTTACCTTGTATTATTATGAACGAAAATAGATAAAGCATTACAAGAACGTAGAAAGGTTTTTAACATTTCCGGAAATCTCTAAATGCTGCATAATATAGGTATTATTATGCTAACCCATATTGTCCCACTGCTGAGCAAATAAAGGAGTTATTTGCCCAGCAGTGGGACAATATGGGTCCATTCCTTCCAACAAAATAAGTAAACAGTACCGAAAGTTGCGACTACCAAAACCTGGTATACTCTTGGGTTAGGGGTCGTTGGGCCCACTGTGGAACTGGGCCTGTGGGCCCGGTTTTTACCTAAAAATTGGACCACCAGTCGTAGCAATGGGTGTCGCGTCATCCAGCAATTTGGTGATGGCGACCAAGGGGTCTAAAATGACCACTTGAGCAGAATCATAATAAGAACCCAATAAAAATTACGTTACATTTTTAAAAGAAAATTTCATAACATTAACTGTCTGTGACCATTTAAGACCGCCAGGTAGGCAATTGTTCTGTGTAAAATCGCTCTATTTGATAAGACTGGCAGCTGACATCAAGGCTAGGCAGATGAAAATGTGTATGTATGTTCCCACAATGTCGATTCGAAAAACAAATGACATCTGATTTAAAAGTTTACGCTTGACCTCGACAGTAGTCGAACTATTGTTATTCGAAATTGAGACCGTCTTGAAATAATCATCTGTCGAGTTTCAGTATGCAACTCATTAAACACTTAAGAGGACACAACACGGCCGTTTTTTCATACAAACATAGTCCCCTGTTTCTTCAATGGATAATGCCAGTATGACAATATTTTCTTACTAATAGTGAGGATACAATTTCTCTTCAGTTCTGCCGTAAACTGATAAAAGAACTAATGGGAAATGTTGAAAAAAAAATTGAAAACTAGTGGGAATACTATTCTACCTACTAGTTCTACCGTAGAACTGTGTAGTAGAACTAGTGGGAATGATCTGATAGTCACATATACCATATATAGACTTATGCCTGACTCGTCAAAGTCCTCCTACTCGTCATCAAAAAACAAAAGACATCTTTTGCAGCAATTTTTGTTTTTATAGTTCCGAAGATACATAGGAAAGAAAAAATTAAAACACGATAAAACTTAAAAACCCTTAAAATGTTTCGAGAAATCGCTTATAACGTTAGCCTATCGAGTTCTAACTCGAAACTTATGGCAGACCAAGTTCGTAAGTTGAGGCATCGATTTCGCTCGATGACTTTGATCACCAACTTAGTAACCTGTTTGGAGATGGGTTAACTTGAAAGCATTAAGTATGTGAATGGTACTTTATGTTTTTGATGTCTTAAGAAGCTGCAAGGATAAGGTAAGGTGTAAGGTATTTTAAGTAGCTTCCTATGTTCGAGAACATGTTTGAATTCAGTAACCCATTATAAAACATATGAATACGGGTATTTATCGCGAATTTAATTTAATCCCGACGTTTTGACCGGATTGCACAGGGCCGGCAGTCTCGACAGAGATAACGACAATATCGCTAACTTTTGATTGCTGATTACTAACGAATGAATTCGGTTGCAATTATTATGCTTTCGAGAAACGCGTCTAGGATGTAGAGACTTTCATTATCCGCAAGCATTATTATTGCAGCCGACTTCATTCCTTAGTAATTAGCAATCGAAAGTTAACGATTTTGTCGTTTTCACTGTCGAGACTGCCAGCCCAGCAGTGGTCGCGGGGAGTAACTACTTATTCGAGGTAATTTAAAAATAAACGGCTAGGTGTTATCGAAACGCAACTATCGCGTTAAAGTTACTTCTTGCAGATTATTTACGCGATAGTTGCGTTTAACAAGTGTATCGATAATTATAACCTTGGGTTAGAGAAGTTGTCAAAAAATCAAATGTCATCTGTTGAAAATGTGCTGAGAATCATCATTTTCATCACCTCGGGTGCCACTTTTTTACATTTTGCAAATTTCCTTTTTTTTGTATTTTTTTTTTATGATTGGGATTTTTTTTTTATTATAGGCTACCAGTGCGTGTTGAGTCTTTAATCTTTCATAGAGGTTATTATTCGAACGCCCAACTTCACAAGTCACTCATACTAATAATATGGTAAATTATCTGCGTACTAATCTACTTCGAAAATTCCAGAACCCTCCCCGTTGTACGACAACAACCACTACCACGAGGAATGTCTCCGCTGCAACTCCTGCGGGCTGAACCTCACCGGCCCCAACCAGGTCAGTACCATACTACATACATTGACTCTCGTCTTATTCACATGAGGGTAGTTAGAAACTACAGAACGCCACGATCCTTGATGATTATGACAAGATGAAGTAAAAATGGGTTCCAAGTGATCACCTTTTTTTTAGGATGGGAAATCATCAAAAAACTTCTCCCGCTCTGGGCGGAGCGGAAGGGAGTGTCAGACTTTTACTGACTGAAACCCATCCATGTTCCTTCCTCGCCCTTTATGTTCCGGGGCCACGGTATTTCTTTCGAACAGGCCCGCAGCCCTCCAAGTGACCACCTTATCTTTCTAAGAAACAGCAATGCCACATTGAAAAAAAAAACGTCTTAAAAAGTCTGGGGACTGCGGATGGAAGTAAAAAGTGAGTAATCTATACCTGCTACGGGTTGTGCCCCGCCCACGTGTAAGTGGTGCTACGCCGTAGCGGATCGGCTACGAGTGCGTTAGGTGACGGTCACGCGAGTTCCATGATATTTGTTCACCCAAAAAGTGCTTCTGACCTAAAGAAGTTTTCACTTCACGAAGAAGGTCTGAGAGAAAATATTGAAAACTTTGTAAACGTCGAAAATTGTTGCGTTAGTGATCTTGCATAATTCTCAGTGTAAGACCGCGCTTATTCTACACCATACCCGGGAACCTTCTAGTTACGGAGATATGGGAGGTCAAAGTTACAACTTTTTGACAAGTTAAGATTTTAACTTTTAACACCTCCACGACCCCCGTACTATTCAACCCATCCATCAGCAAAATGTTTTAAGTGCGTTACATTCAGTTCTACCACAAAACATGATTTATAACCTCAAAAAAAAAGTTGTTTCCCAGCAAAAATGTTTGCGTAAAGTTACTTAGTTTGATGTACAGAATGCTTGGTTAACGGCTTTGTGAGGAGGTGGTTTACATCCTGTATTTTGAAATTAGCATCTAATTATACTTTAATGTTTGCATGCCAATTTTATGGCGAAATGTGTCATTGCACTACTTATATTATTTTACCATCGTTTGTACCACATTTATTGCAAATAAATAATTTTGACTTTCGATTTTCGAATCGCGATGTTGAGCTTTGAAAAGTGTGATCTTGGATTCAATTCCCAGCTCTGGTAAAGCATTACTGGGTTTTCCATTTGGAATTTCTTAATAGCAGCTCGTGGTTTAGAACCGCCTGGGACGACAGCCCTGTACCTCGTAAAGCACTTCCCAATGGCGTCGGATTGTCGTCCCATGGGACTGTGAAAGTAAAGGAGTAAAGAGTGCACCCGTGTTTGCACACTCACTTGTGCGCTTTAATTCCTCGTTCGTACTTGGGTAGTCTCCCTTGAGATGGCCGCCGTGACCGAAATTCGGTCTGAGGTAGTATATTCTGCTGCCTTTACTGGTATAATTCAGGAAAAGATAGACACATTTTTATTTATTTATTTTTATTGGTTTACCAACAATTGTTAGCACTGGAGCACAATAAACAAGCGAAAACAGATAAACAATAGTGTACAATCACTTATAGGTAAAATCAGCATGCACTACGGAATTTGCACATACAATAGAGGAAAACAAAAAGTCAACTACCTTTACTTATATCAACTACTTACTAGTATCTAAACTGTTAAATGTTATTTAGATCCTGACACAGAGAACAAAGAAAAGAAAAGTTAAATTAATCCCTAACTAGGTTTTTCAAAGTCTTCGCTTTTAAACTGAATGGGTGAATATCAAAGCAGCTAATTTTTACAAAGTGTAAACCACCTCATCACAAAGCCGTTAACCAAACATTGTGTACATTAAACTAACTAACTTTACGCAAAACTGACTCTTCTGTTTGGTGTTATATGTATAAGTCTTTTTTTGCATGCCATATTATTTATATACTACATGTGGAAAGTTGTAATTGGCCATATTTTGTTTAAACTATTACTCGCTGTCTGTTTTAGCTGTAAGTTTTCCTAAAATTGAAATAAATAAATAAATAAACATATTGCTGGGAAACAACTTTTTTTTTTGAGGTTATAAATCATTTTTTTTGTGGTAGAACTCAATGTAACGCACTTAAAACATTGTGCTAATGGATGGATTTAATAGTACGCGGGTCCTGGAGGTGTTAAAAGCTAAAATCTTATAAAAAAAACTTGTATTTAAAAAAAAACCTTGTCAAAAAGTTGTAACTTTGATCCCCCATATCTCCGTAACTAGAAGGTTCCCAGGTATGGTGTAGATCAAAACAATGATCGCAATGATGGGGAAAACAAGTGTCTTTCGGCTTCTTGAAGAGGTGTTTTACACCCTTTATAGACACATAATGATGAAACTAAGTTTTCTCACAAATTATGGCAATATATTGTACCTACCTACGAAGAATATCGCTCTGAGTATCAATCGAGGGACACAATAACATTACCTACAAAAAAAAAACAAATCAAATGTCGAATGTCCTCGAAAGAAAATGTTTTACCTGTATTAGGTATTCCAATAAAAGTCCCTGCCTACATCATTAAAACATACGAACCTATATTATTATTTGGTGTGCTACATAAAACCGTATATGTAGGTAGATAGGAATACGCCGAAACATTTCATTATTTTGAATAGACTTAAAATACTAAAAGCAAATGCTTTTAATACTTGTTCTTCAAACTAAATTCTCTTCAATAAACGTTTTTAGAGATTTTCCCGATTAAACTTTTTTACATTTTCTCGTGTGTAAACTGAAATTCCACCGCTCTGTTTCCTCCATTTCGTTCAATCCTTTTAGATCTAGTAAAATACTGGAATTCATTAATTCAATTAGATTTCTCTATTTCCTTGGTTTAAATTTAAAATGATTGGAATTCATTATGTTTATTTTCGTAAGTCTTTAAGTACTGGGTTATCTCTTGTTTTCATATTGGAAAAATTCAATTCCATCATATAATTATTTTTCTATTATATGCACATATACACTTAAGCTGGGTTGGTTATACGATTTTCACGGATATGTCAAACTCAAACTCAAAACATTTGAAAATCAAACACAAATGGATTAAGCTACAGTCCTAGTCACAAGGCATAATAACTTGTGAAAGTACTGTAGTTGCCCATTCTAAAGCGTAGATGTCTTTCTAGAAGAATGGGCTAGGCACTCCAAGGACACTCTTTAAATCAATTTTTTAGTTAAAACATAAAATTATTGCCATTCGAAATTATCAAAAACGTAATTAATTATCAGCATCACCGTCATTTCAATCGAAATACGTCCACACAGGTATTATATCTAAACACCTCAGAAATAAAAATACCTAGCTACAATATAATGAGCAAGAAAATCGAAATATCGAATTCAGGAGCCTCGACTTTCAAAAGTATGCAGATCAGGTTTTTCTGTCCCCCTCTCTGCAATATTGTGGCAAAGTATTTGAATGTAAACCAAAGGATTTTCCAAGCTTTGTGGACTGAAGTAAAGGCTTTTGAAAGGTTTGAGGACGAGGAAGTTTGAAGTATTTCAGCAAAATAAGGAATTAAGTAAGAAGTTTGTAAACAATATAGATTGCGCTCTCAGCTATGAAAACCTCTTAAATCGAAATAATATAATCTCGTTGTAACTTTTGCGGTAATTATATATCACTAAGATGATTGAGCTGGCAAAAATTTGAGATTTGTTTCAATTATTGGTCGATTTTGCAAGCAATAAAAACTTAGAAACACAAGACTGAACTGGTAATACAAACTCATTCTCATCATCATCATCTCAGCCGAAAGACGTCTCCTGCTGGACATAGGCCTCCCCAAGTGTCGCCACATTGACCGGTCCCTTGCGACTCGCACCCAACGGATTCCCGCAACCTTCACCAGGTCATCGGTCCACCTAGTAGGAGGTCCAACGCATCGTCTTCCGGCCGGGCATTTTTCCAGTTATGATTAAATCCCATTTAATAGGGGTCAAGCCTTTCAGCTGGCGAAATGTAGGTGTACTGCGTACACATCTGCCTAACCCCCAGGGGTTTACAGAGCTATTGTTTTTATAGAAGCTTGTTTTTTGTCGAGTCGTTAAAAATATACACATTAGATCTTACTGAAAGCTGAGGTGGATGAGAGGTGGCGGCCCCGACTTACGAACAGTAAGTCGTGGGTTCAAACCCAGACAGACATTCATCCATAACATTCATCATCTGGCTAGCCTTTTCCCAATTGTGCTGGGGTCGGCTTCCAGTCTAACCGGATACAGGTGAATACCAGTATTTTACATGGAGCGACTGCCTATCTGACCTCCACAACCCAGTTAATGCTGGGAAATACGATACCAGTTGCTAAGACTGGTGTCAGACTTTTTTGGCTACCTGTAACGACTGTCAAAGATGAACAAATGACAGCAGGGACCAACACCTTAACGTGCTTTCCGAGGCACGGACGAAACTCGGTATGTAAGGGTGGTCACCCATCCACAGACTAACCTAGGCAAGCATGGCTTTACCTAAAGACCGACCCCAGGGGCTGATATTATTTGGCCACGAGCTCCTCAGACAGGCGCATTACTTTGTGTAATTTATTTCATCGCCACTGCTCTCCAAACGGTGAAGGAAAACATCGTGAGAAAACCGGCATGTCCTAGAACCAGAAATCTGAAGACATGTGACATCTACGCAAAATATGCTTTTTGAATTGTAGTTATGCCTAATCCTTAATGAATAATGATGATTTAATATGTAATAATTCCTATAATGTAATGTTGATATAATATTGTCACGGTTTATGCACCATCTCTTCCTACCAACGCCGTACGCTACGATATGCGGCTGAACATGTTAGAACTTATCTGTATAACATTATAATCTTGCATGCAAAGTATCATGTACACCATGTTTTAACAAATAAATTTTTACTTACTTACTTACTACCAAACCGCACTGGACCCGCGCATTATAGCCCATACGCTAAATACGCGTTTTGACGTGGAGTTGCGGACACCAGCCCGTTGTACAATACAATAGATCTTACTGCAGGGAATTTTCGAGAAGGTGCAATAAGATGCAGTAAGACAAGAAAATAGTTATTCTAACTTATTGTGCCGTTTTGTAAATACCTACTGGGAATGTAAACTTATATTGTCACTCACGGGATATCTTCTGTGATTATTTGTTATTTTGAGCTGCTGATATTTCGACGCTGTTGCAAGCGCCATGATCAAACCGCGATTCCTAAGAACGTTGTCCTGTAGCTACAATTATCAAGATGTCTGCCCTTACTTTCCAAACTCAAACAAAATTTGCCTATATTACTACAACTTGACGTTTAGTTTTAATTCTAACTTCTACCATTTTAATAATGATTGTTTTCGTAAATTGGATTCTCAGTTATATTTAGAACAAGTGTTCCATTCAATTTACCCTTTTAGAACGGGTTCGTGGAAACAAATATATTTGGAGAGAGCCTAATGGCGAGCGGGCCCACCCTTATTGGACGATAACCAATATGAGGATGTAGCCGACACCGGCTCGACCAATGTGCTAATAGCCTATTTTCATTGTAATGCGTTGGCCAAAGATATACAAATTAACTAAATAGGTTTTTGTACCTTTATTATTTTGGACTCTTGAGCCATAGAAAATCTTTTAACTCACCTATAATAAACCGCTTACACCTTTGGTCCCAGCTGACATTCAATTTGTAGATCTTTGACAGTCATTACAGGTAGTCAGTGGCCCGAAAGTCTGTCAACCGGTCTTACCAAGGTATATCGTATTACCCAGAAGTAACTGGGCTGAGGGGTCAAAAACCGAATGAAAAATACGGGTATTCAGCTGCATACGGTTAGACTGAAAGCCGACCCTAACATAGATGGAAAGGCTAGGCAGATGATGATGTGTTACCTACTTGGTAACACAGTAAAATGCGAAAGAATCTGTTTTATGAACTGCTTTCTGTTTTGATTTTTGGGCACATTTATGTTTTAAGTTAGTTAAGAGCGTACGAGATGAGTGGCAGTGACACACGGAGAGGTTCCAACCTGCTTTGTTTATTCTTGTAAATGTTTTACTCGACTCAGTGCATGCTCTTACTAATTTAAAATGAGTTATCAAGATTTCTATAACGCATACGTCAAAAGATACATAAGACGAAGAACCCACATTTTGAAAAATCTCACGTGAGATTGGGGGATGGGGGAAGGAGTTGAATAAAATCTCACGACATCTCACCAGGGGGGGAGGGAGGGACAGAAAATTTAAAAAACACCTCACGTAATTTATGGACGCCCCCTAAGACATACAGGACACTTTCAGTGCGTTACCGTAAACATACATTTTTAGCCATCCACGTGGGCGAAGCCCTGGGCTACAGAAAGTCTATGTATATGCAAAAGTTAGTACTCTTTAAACACTTTAATAGCAATTTGGGAGCACCGATGTCCCAAATTAAAATGATAATTTCATTGGCTTTAAACTTGCTTTTGTTGCGTGAAACTATGTAAACAAATTAGTGAAAACTACAATTACATTATTACGAATAATAGCACCCTAACAGCTCTTTGTAATCAGTTTGTTTGCTTCGTTAATTGTCAGTTTTATATGATTGAGATTAAACTTAAAGCCACTTATGTGGGTACAAGCATCTGATGTATATCGATTTTTAATCGGAAATACAATTTTCTTCAAGCATTTTAAGTATTGTTTTTCTAACAAACACAATTAGTAGCATCCATAGATATGAATAAATTCTTCAAATTATGAAAACATGATGTGTGAAAGGAGTATTTTTAATTTAAGAAGTACGCCTCGTAGCCGATCCGCTACGGCGTAGTATCACTTAGGCGTGCACGAGACACAACCCGTAGCAGATGATTTAGTTTTCACTTCTATCAGCAGTCCCCAAAGTCTCTCTTCTCTGTCTCTCCCTCTCTCTCTTTTTTATACATTTCACTAAACAATTTAAAAAATATTTACCAACAGCACCCCCTGTCAATGATATTCGTTCGCCAAAACATCCATGTAGCACTGTAAATATGAAATGATAAAAGGTACCACCGCACTCACTGATGGTCGACTATGTTCACACTTGTTCCCTGAGTAATAAGGTTGAAAACTAGTCAACCATTAGTGAACGCAGTAGGACTAACAATCTAGATATTACGTAAAGACTTAGGTCGGTACATAGTCTAACTTTGAAAAGCTAACTAACCTTTATAGATTGCCTTGAACTAAGCAAACCTAAGAAGCATTTTGGTTAACTCCTTTCCGAAGCACGACCGATATAGGTTTCAAGTACGCTCACTATGAATAAATAGCGATTCCAGTTGTTTGTTACCTTGAATGTTTAGTGTGTCTATAGACTTTGGCGGGTCTTTGTTTGAGAAACCATTTCCTTTTTTTTTATTTTTAAACAAAAGGTATTCATAGTTAATTTGACACGGTGAATAATATAAAAATAGAATACTTTTCTGAATACGAAGAGAATTGAATCAATAACTCACTAATATGGATTTGGAAACGGCTTTTGTTCTTTAAGTAAACATTGTTTAGAAGAAAACACCATTTTCTTTTTTTTTCAAGTCGTTAGCTTGGAAAGCACTGCCATTTTCCATACTATTTGTCGATGTCTAACGTCGAATCCGGAAACCCATGTATATCATATTCTACTTAAGCGACTATATACGAGTATATAGTCCCCTTCATTTTGGGTCGTTTTTACCTGCTCCCACAAATAGTCATCAATCATTTCCCGAGTCCCGTCCACGATGCTCGCCGCCGGACGTTGGTGCCTGCACCTTAGAATACATAATACAACAAACCAGAAAAAATACTGTATTTAGGGTTACCATTTCAAAATGAGACAAGTTCTGACAGAAAACGGGACATTTGCAAAAAAGTTTAAGCACGAAGAATAAAATACTTTCAGTATTTTTTAACTTTATAAAACGGTTTGTTTTAGAAAGTAGAAGTTAAGTCAAACAATCGAAATAAGAGCAGACCTGCTACTCTTTTGTCGAGTATAATATAGATATTTTTTTAGTGCAGATGTAGATAAATATTTGACATTGCTAATGTCTCAGTTCTAAACGCGTTTGAGCCTTCTTGTTTGCACTGAATTCTGAGGCTCCCAGAAAATGTTAGAACCCCCCCAGTCCCAGTTGGAATGTGGGGATTGTGCCCTACATTATCTAGCTGTCAGTCAAAAAATTGCTGCTCTTTTGTATTGAAACATTGAGTAGGGTTAACCCACAGCCCTGATGAAATAATTATAAGACTGTCTGGATTGCGCCTTCCTGCATCATGAGGTTTTTTAATGTTGAGATTGTGCTCATACAAAATGTATGTCCGTTGACACTTGGCGAATTTGTTGGATTTTTTCGATTTGGTGATGACAGGGGTTTGAGAGCTTTTTAAATGGCAAAGTTAACTTATTTTAAACGAATCGAAACCAAATTCGTAATTTTTTTAAGCTTCTTGTAACTAACTAACTGCCAGTAACATTTTGGGCATCAATTGTGAGGTATTGATTGAAAAAAATTGAATAACTAACCCTTCATATGTGAAGCTCAACCGAATTGGTCTGATGGCATTGATTTCTGTTGTGTCTGTTTCGCTAACAGATGAAGGTACAAGATGTAGGTAATTGAAATGCTTTATCATGGAGGCTTGGAGGACCCAATGTGAACCATAATTATGAACCACTCAAAATCGCGTAAAAAATCTGTTCTCTGCATAAATGAAATGCTGATTTCTTTTTCGTTTCGAATTACGTGAAATGATGAGTATATAATGAGTTCAATGATCCCTTGGGAATTTTTCAGCTATTTCAATTACAACTTGTAAAAATTTGAAAAAAAAAATGGAGTGTCTTTCTTCATGGTGTACAAATTATATACAAATAAATAAAATGGATGTATCTGTTTGTAATTTCAAAAGGACAGCTTTTTTCTGAATGCCTATGAAAGTATATCTGCAATGGTACCTTAAACAAAAACAGTTTGTTTTTTTTAAATTTTAGACTGTATGTGTCTCTCTGTCTGTTTATTTGTTCTAATCACCAAAACGACGTTGATGGGACTTTTACGGGCAGCTAATTGATGATTTAAGGAATAACTTAAGGATTAGGGTTCTGTGCAAAACAAATACAAATACCCTTGAAATTTATAACAAAATTCAATTCAAATAAGGAAGTAATATTTTAAAAATAGTATCACGCGGACGAAGGTCACGGGCTACTATAGTTACTGCCAGTTAAAATCACAATAGCGGTCATTGCCCTTTCCCTAATATCTCTTCGTATGAACCAAAACAAATGAACCATTTTTCGATTTGCATGAGAAAAAATGTTGAAGATCACTTTATAATATGACGATTCAAGACTTGAACAAGCTTATTTTTAACCCCCGACGCAAAAACGACGGGGTGTTATAAGTTTGACGTGTGTGTCTGTGGCATCGTAGCATCGAACGGATGAGTCGATTTTGATTTTGATTTTTTGTTTGTAAAGTGAAATAGTCGGGAGTGTTCTTAGCTATGTTTGATAAAAATCAGTTCAAGATGGCCGCCGCCACAAAATGGCGGATTACATATTTAATCAACAACTCCCTCAATATGGGTATCAAATGAAAGGGCTTGACTAGTAAAATACAAGACGCTATTTTTAACTTAATGTAACTTGTTGAATTTCAAAGTTAATAATTTTAATAAATGTAGATGGGACCGCTATTGCGATCAAAACTGCAGCAACTGTTATAAATATCAATTACCTGTATCCAATCTGGAATTATGACGTATAACAGTTCTAAATAAATCCATCAGAACAGTATGCTTCATATTACAACTTTATTATATAACAATGAATATGGTGACCTTGATGTACCGTATAAAATAAAGCCAAGCACTTATACTCCAAGGACGCGGATACTTTGATCTAAATTAATCAAAGACGAATTACGTGGGAAGCCCTCTCGAGAGTTATAACCGAGTGAGGGCGAATCAATCACTTGGAGAATGACGAAACAAATACTGAATTTTCTTTTTGGATGGACAATGGTGATTGGGGGCTGCGAGCCAAGATTTTTATGGAAATTGGCCAGGTTTGTGATTTATGTGCGAATGATGAGGTTTTTGTGGGGTTCGTGGAGAAGTGTTAAGTCATATATAAGTTAATAAGTAGAGTTAGATTATATACCATCTCAACATGAATGATTTAATCAAGATTTTGTAACAATATTTTGATTTAAAAGTGTCCATGAAGTTTCCTGCCCGTTCTTCTCCATAGAGATCTACGCTAGGGTATGGGTAACTACAGTACTTTCACAGTTTTTATGTCTTGTGATTGGGACTGTAGCTACATTTAATGTTCCTTTGTTTCGACAGTTCAAAAGTCCCTGTAACTGGCCTACTTGGAATAAATGCTTTGATTTTGGTTTTGAGGAAGAGCAAAGAAACGATGGATGGGCTGGAGGATCATACGGCTAGAAATGAGATGACGAGTCATAGAGAGGTATGGAAGAAAAGAAGGACATGCTGCACCGAACCCAATTATAATGGTATAAAGACAGGATAATAATAAATAAATAAATAAGCATCGCTGGACATTAACACAGCGCCATCTAGTGTCACATATGTAATTACAAACAAAAAAGCATATGTGTGATATACTACAAAAATGCTTTTTTATTTGTAATAACATACTTATTATCCATGACTCGGGAACAAATGTCCATGCTCATCACACAAACATTTGCTCCTACCTAAAGTCAATTCAATTCAATTTTTATTCAAGAACAATTTACATTGTGTTTGAAATCTTAATCTAAAAATAAATGAATAACAAAATTTACGTTAGTTAAAATTATAAAACTAACACAAAATTGTAGAAAATATTACAAAAATTAGTAAAATCACAACTACAAAGAAATCAATTCCAATAAAAATCAAAAACTTTTGTAGAGGCTGCCATCTGAGATTGATTTTTATCAAACATAGCTAAGAACACTCCCGACTAATTCACCTCTCAAACAAAATCAAAATCGGTTTATCCGTTCGGGAGCTTCCATGCCACAGACAGACAGACACACAGACACACACACACACACAAACACGTCAAACTTATAACATCCCGTCGTTTTTGCGTCGGGGGTTAAAAATAACGTATTTTCGTAATGATAAACGTCAGAACTCGTGCTAAGGACTCCGTTTGAGCAACATAACAGTTTCCTATTACAAAACCGGTTACACAAGTTAAGCAAATCTTAATCAATTTCGAGATCATTATATCCAATTTAACTTCCAATGTCAATGCATAGCCAGTACCTGCAGTATGTTGTGTGTTGTGTTTGTATAAATATGTTTGTTAATTGTATGTTATTGTTTTGTGAGTTTTTTAATAATTATGTTGTTTTTTTTTATGTGTAATTTAATTTTAATTTTTGGCTGTGTTACTGTTCCGACTGACATTTTAACTTCAAACTTTAAGTATTTTGACATTTATATTTCATTATTTTTATCTTATTTTTCTTGTTTTGTTCATCTAATTATTCGTTTTCATGTACTTGTATTTTAATTTTAGCATGTAAGAATTAGATTTTGCTGTGCCCTGACAGGGTTTACAACGGTTCTTAGCTCTAAGCCTTTTGTTAACACCATGTTTTTACCTTGTGGAATGCAAATAAACGAATACGAATACGAATATAGGTGCAGGTGTGAATTTCCAGTGCGTCTGGCTACAGTTTCACTTGATTAATATCGGACACTATCATGACCGAGCCGGAAGGCTCAATCATGATTTAATCGGTCTGCAATTACCTCCTTAGATGATTTATTGAGTTAAGTGCACCGTATTGATATGTTCATATAATATCAACCGCTTAAAAACTGTTTTGAGATTTAACCCAAGTGTGACGGATCAGACAGCTGGGAAAGTACAGTCACAAGCACAAATATGTAAACTCTTAAGATTTTATAAAGTGTTTTTCTCCTACTGTTCTAACTCAAAGTTAATGTCGTTACGTACATAGTATTCTGGAATTCATATTTTTATGAAAAAGATCCTATCTCCTAGTTACAATCGTTATTACTCGCGAAAAACGGAAAGTATATATGTCACCGTAAAATTGTCAGAGAGTGTGATTGTAAAATTACTAGAGAGATTGCAAACTCTCGAAATATTGTCAAACGAACCTACTGCTTACATTATTTTTCGTGAAATGCATGCGATGGTAGTCAACTCACGCGGTGTGGAGGGAACTGGAGGGAGGGCCTTGTCTCAATATGGGGGCAGAGATACTTCCGTATGTTTAGTTGACAATATTTCTAGACTTTATAATCTCGCTAGAGAGATTACAATCTAACGTGATTGACAATTTGACGGTGACATATACATATTTGCACTGAAACTTTATTATCATACCTATAAAGTGTAAACAGACCCTGCACGAAGCCGTCAAACGAAGCATTCTGTAATCAAACTAAATAAGGAATATTCAATGTTCACAAAACTCGAATATTTGTCAGTTCAAGTTAATTAAAAAACATTTCCATCATAACAGCTAAATTGTCTTAATATCCAGAAAATAATGAGAGTAATAAATCAAGGAGGATTCGAGGAGGTCTGGGTCATCCCTAATTGAGTTAATAGTAGTCCTTGGCTCAAAGTTCCTCTCAAGATTAATGAGGTTTTATTTGATTTATTTTGGCCACAATTTTGATAAAGATTGATTACGTATTTTTGTCTATTTTGATTAAAATAAAGGGTATAGTTTGCTCTTAACTAAATATATACCCCCCGTTCCTCGGAAATGACTTTGACAGTTCGACCCGACGTTGGTAAATTTTTGTCAGTCGTTGCAGTTAGATAGAAGCCAAAAATCTGACTGTAATTCGGCTGTGGGGTACAGTCACAAGCATAAATATGTACTCACTTATCAAGAAGATTCTCGTGGAGAAAGTATTTCAACTCTGAGTTAATAAGTGGTCCAGAACACTATGTTCGATATAACACGAAATTGTAATAAATACACTAGAAGAAAATCACTTTGTAAAGATTAGTGAATACATAAAGGGTGTAAAACACCTCTTAACGAAGCCGAAAGGCACTTATTCTCCCAGTCACTTAGATTTTTTTTTGTTCTACACCATACCTGGGAAATTTCTAGTTACGGAGATATTGGTGGTCAAATTTCCAACTTTACGATAGGTTTTTTTTTAAATACAATTTTGTATTGTAAGATTTTTACGTTAAATATCTCTACGACCCCCGCACTATTTAAATCCATCCACCAGCACAACATTTTAAGTGCGTTGCATTGAGTTCTAATACAAAACATGATTTTTCTTCCCAAAAAAAGAAGTCGTTTTCCAACAATAATTTTAGCGTAAAGTTATTTACGAGTAGATTGACGTACAGAATGCTTGGTTGACGGCTTCGTGATGAGATGGCTTACACCCTGTATAGTATACAGACACGAGTTGTATACAGTGTATACAATTCGTGTCTGTACCTAGGTAGCCGGTCAGTTTCCACATGAGTAAACTGCTTGTAGTCAGCTGCATCTAGTTAAACTGGAAGTCAGTCCTCGGTAAATGAAACAAATGCCCTGCTAAGGAAAAAAAATCGCCCAGGCTCTACTCGTCATCTATTAACAAGAAAGCTTTTTTTTCGTAATAACTTTTTCACGAAGTTTGGGACAAAGCTTCTCCCATCATTTTAAGACCTCTTAATGACAAGGAATATTAAGTATTATACAAAGAAGGAACATTTAAAATGCTGCTTTTCCTTATTTTCTTAATATTGCAATTAATATAAGAGGTTCACTCAGGTATAGACAGCTAACTAGAGTTTATTATAGAACTAGCTTTTGCCCGCTACTTTCATCCCCGTGATATTCATCCCTAGTAGCAATTGCCGTTGGCTTCCTTATGCCAACAGTTGGGAATGTATTGGCAGACGGTTAGTTGTTTCGCCAACCTAAACTTAAAATAGCCCCATCGTCATAAACATGCACTATTTGCCCAACGAATAGCCAACAAAGGGCCTTCTGTTACTATTCCCACTGTTGGGAGATTTTGTATGCATTTAAATTACTAAAACAACATTGAGCCAACTATCGACAGGCCTGCAGCTTCTATTCCTACTGTTGGGAGTTTTTTGTAGGGATTTAAGTTATGATAACAACTTACATCGGTCCAACTTGAATCTTTCAATAGGCCTGTTAGGTATGATACGTCTTACAATTATTGTATTGTCGAACTTAAATCGTATCATATTTATTAGAGAGATTTGATCCATAAATGATTGAACCTATCGATTGATGTCAAAAAGGTATATTATTTTTTCTAACTTCAGCCGATCCATCCCGGGTTCGATTCTGGTTCGAAATATTTTTTGAAAATCTTCGAATGCAGATTTGTTTCTTTTTAAAAATAAAGGTATGTCTCCTTTGAGTAAAATTTGCGTTCTCCAGTATTTAGAGTACTTTCCCTCCAGGTGGCATTGTAAAATTCCACCCTGTTTATTATAGTCTAGTAAATATATATCACAACACTAAAGAAGATGACTTAATTCCCTTGTTGCTATAATTCGTCAGTATCTCGTAACTGATTGTTCTCAATTTATCTTACTTAGATATCTCACTAAGTGCAATCTTGTCATTGGTACTTGATATATTAACTTGTTAACATTGTACTGTGAGTGCAATCTAAGTAAAGGTACCATTATTCTGGGAAAAAAGACGCGTAAGTACAGCACGTTTTAGTTTGTATCTTTAAACTAGATGGCGTTGTACAATTACGTCACGTTTCTGAATCGCGGTGTTAAGATTCTCCCGCGTCGAATGACTCTCGCGCAGTATTGTAGTGAATTCATACGTACCTGGAATAAGGTAAACCGTGATCAAATAGGCGGTTCCCCCAGGGCGAGGCCTTGCCATTGAACTGCAGTCAGGTTGACCCTTGCGATTATCCCTAATGTGGATAACTCTGATGCGTAATTTTTTAAGCGTTCGCGCCGTCCCCCCAGAATTCTCACAAGTGGGGACTTCGTAGGCAATTCCACGCAGTTTATAATATATCCATATAGTCTTAGTCTATGATTCCACGTTAGCTCCATCTCCATCGCAAGTTGGGCTTTCGTAGGCAAATCTTCGTTGGCCATCAGTTTTGGGCCCAACCCGCAAACTGCCCGCCAATTGTATGCAATTGCCAACTAAACAGAGGTATGTGGCCCAACTAAATGCCAACAAAAAATGCTACTAGGGATCATTATCATCATCATTTCAGCCGTAAGACCTCTCCCAAGTGTCACCATATTGAGTGGTCCCGTGGGACTCGCATCCAACGGATTCCCGCAACCCTCACCAAATCATCGGTCCACCTAGAGCCCTTCGTCTTCCAGTTCGCGGTCGCCTCTCCAGAACTTTTCGGCCCCATCGGCAATTCCGTTCTGAGAGCAATGTGCCCTGCCCACTGCCACTTAAGTTTGGCAATTCTTCGGGCTACGTCGGTGACCTTAGTTTTCTTGCGGATGTCTTCATTTCTGATTCGATCACGCAAGGAAACTAGCCCAAAGGCATAGCCCTCTCCGTCAAAAAATATTTAAATGACACAGAAATGATTAGTATACACAACGACAAATAAAGCCATACATTTTCAGTATAACATGGCCCTGCTTTGCATAGATTTCCCGTACAATAAAAGATCCGCATAAACTGGTTTTGTAAGTATAACTTGATTGGTTGCCACGTTGAGAAAAATAAGTCTCAAGTATTTCTCAATTTTCTTTTTCGAATTATTCACTAAAAAATGGACACAGACAAAATGATAACTTAATAACATCTTCTCACCGGAAACAGAAAATATTTATTCTGATTGAAGTACTTAATATCCGGCGGTTTTGAAACAGATTGCAATATTCATTTCAGACGAAATATGAAATAAAATAAATATTACTGGATGAATTCTCATTTGTAAGAATATCTTGTAATGGACTCCGCATCACCTTAATGTAGACTGGTGAAAAATGCTCGAGGAATTAATTGATAAGTCCTTACAGTTTTAATTTGTGCCTAAAGTTTTAGTAAATAATAGTCTTTCTGAATGTGGATACAACAATGTGTTTGGCTACCGGTTACCGATACGTTTTCAGAAAAATATATTTAATATGTTGATATTATAATTATTTTCACGTCTCTAGGTTTGGCATTTAAAGATATTAGCATTTCATTGAATATGCTGTAAATCAGCCGAATAAAATGGCTGCCATTTGCAGGCTGTGGGTTAGGTGTATGTATAACACGTATTTGTCGATAGAAATGAGAATTTAATTTGCTTAAAGTCTAAGTAACCGGATTACCGGTAAGTACCGGACTGTTCCCAAACCACTGTAAATCCGGAAAGCTAGAATCAACAGTGAAAACCACCAGAAAAGCGCTGAGACAATGAAGCTCGACGAAGTCCCAGAGAATGAATTTAACTCTTGGATCCCGCAACGAAATTAATCAAAGTATAGCGGAGGAGTAAGAAAAAAACCGTAATTTCCACTTCTTTCCATATCAGTACCTATATCCATATGTGTTACCAAAATCACGAGAGCGCTATTTAATGATTTACCAAAGTTTTATAGCGGTTAATATAATGAATAATTTTCTCGCAAATGTGTTGAAAAACGTTGTATGACACACGTGCAGTAATTGGTATTTACAAACTCGTGACTATGGTTAGCCCTCGACTTCGTCTCGGGGTTACATTCGTCTACTCGTTTGTAAAAACCAACTCACCGCACTAGTATCATAAATAACTATTTCCGAATTCTATATTTCTTTCTTCAGGGATTACAGAAGAAATGTAACACGTTATTTTTCCTAAAAATATATACATATTACATACGCACTCACGGGCTCTACCAACTCGACCTGTGTACAAAGCATACCCTACCGAATTCCTAAACACAAAGGCCGGCTAGTCGACTTAATAAATCTGTTTCAGACGTTATTTTGTTTGCATATGAGCCCCATACAGAGGCAACGGATACCGACAATGCAATAAACTCACTTTGATTCGCTTTTCGTCACATTTTTAAGCCAATACTTTCAAAGAATAGAATTCCCAAACGATTTTTTCTCTGAAACTCTATTCCTTTGTCATTCACACGCCTATTCAGCTTAGATGAATGAGGTTGGCTAATTAAGAAGACTATTGTAAGTCTATTGTTCCGTCGATTCGGTGTTTCCATTCTTCGAAAGAGCAAAAAGAAAATTTAGAACATTTTTAAATGTGCGAATGTGTGGATTAAAGACATTATAATCAAATTAAAACGGTAAACGACCGAAGTTATTTCAGCTGTTTTGAAAGAAAAATAAAACATTTATTATCATGTTATGTTGACATTTGCTTTACCGCAAAATGCTACGCAAAAAGTAAATTGTATCAAGCAAACTGTATGTAAATTATTATATACTTTTTCAACGGAACGCAAACGACATATTGTGTCGTGCGTGCAGTATATTATTCCTGCAACCGTTTCATATTTCGTTTGTCTCTTACAGTCCATGGTATCAATATTTATTTACCTCTGCGAAAGCCAATCGGAGTTTTATTCCAGGCCTCGGTCGATGTTGTCCTTGTATAAACAGGCAGGTTTCCACACCAGTACCCAAACATATTTGCACAATAAATTAAAAGGAAATTTTGGGTTTGCCAGCCAAGCGGCGCGGGGACCAATGTATAGGGTCTTTTTAAATAGACATTCTATTTATTGGGATTGGTTTACAGAACCATTGAATGTTTTTGTGTCTAAATGGAGATATTTAATAATTTTTAGCTTCTTCTTCGCCGTGTCTATGATTTTCCCTTTTTTAAATTAAATAATTTTTAGTTTAAGTTGAATATTGTCCAAGTTGAATTTGTTGTGAATGTATTCAACCCGAATACATTCTTGTTAGTTTTTGTTATTAACAACAAAACTTGCGAATTTCTGTTAATATTATTACAAAAGAATCTGTAATCTCTCCTCTGGAAAAGAAAAGAAATGTTATTGATTGATAATGATAAATATTAATGATCATAGCGTACGTTCTTCTGAATGTCAAAGACACTTGAGTAAGAGCGTCTTTATCCTTCACGACGAGTAAGCTAATTGATTTAATCAAAGACTTTGAATGCGAACTATTGCGAAAAAAATCGAGAACCTCTCACTTGAACCGTACTCGTCTCCGAAAAATCGATCTTGATAAAAATATCGCCGATAATATTGTCTGGAACGCTTGACTTATCACCTTAATGATCTAAATGAAAATTTGTCTCCTTGAAATTGCGAACGTTCAGTATTAACGGCCCAAGTTAGCGGTATTGGACATCTTTGATCGGGGCCTGCTTACAAAGCCTGGCAGGTATCAAATAAATCCATCAAACTTTAAACTTCGTCCTGAATTGGAGCTCTGGTTTTAATTAAATTTTTGTTTTGTTTTCGATTCTCAATTATAACAGTTATATTTGTTGTTCCTCTATATTAAAGCTTGTAGAATAATAGAAAATGCTTGAATAGCCGATCAAGAAAATTATGAACTAGAACAAACAATATCCTTCGTATAAAAGAATTAAGAATCTGTAAGATAATAAAAATCTGAAAGACAAATTACGAAATTACCCTTAAACAAGTCTTAAAGCTTGAACAAAATGCCAGAGCATAATAAGATGTACGAGAACATAAACCTGGCTCCGAAACTACGGCGATACGCTAGAAGAAAAAGAAAAATAAATTTGAGTCGCGGAGACAGGGTTCAAAAGAGTGCATAAAAATTCCCGGCGCTTGTAAACAAAGGGCGAGGCAAGTCTGCCTTATTTTGTTCGTACTCAATGGCTTTTGTAGTGAATTAGGTTTTAGACGAAGTTGCCCTTTGTCGGGATGTTCGCTGACGTGTAATGATATTTATGTTGATAATCTCCATAACGTTCACTTTTATGCTAACTCGTATTTTGCGGAATAGCTTTATACAAGATTTTTTTAAAGGTGTAGGGTTTATTTAATACTCAACGCTTATTTGAAACCACCAGAGTTTCTTTTTATTCATATGCAATCTGCATATGAATAAATAAACAAAGCAATATTTGTTCTTTTTTATTTTTTTTATTTAGATATTTCCGCTAACACATTTAGTTGATGTTTCTAACCAAGAACCTAGCGGAGATGAAAGAGACTTGAGTATCTCAAATCAGTCTCACCAAATCGAACTCGATCAGTTAGAAATAAACACAAAGAATATTGAAATAAAACCCAATTTTACGGTTCGTAGTCGTGGCCACGAAGCCAAGCCCTTCGTAGGGGACGAAACATCTATATTCCTTTTGAAATCCGGGAAATAAAAACAGGCCATTTGTGGGTGTACAAACACATACCTCCTATAGTATCGAACCCTCTGGAAATTACAGGCGTGATATTTTGTATATTTTTTAATTCTAAAACATAAATGACAGTGTGTAATATTATGTCGAAGTACAGTCAGGGGAATTAACTGTGTATTGAATTGACACACTACGTCATTTTGCCATGTGAGAGACTAACCCTCGTATCTATAACCAAATCAAAATGATTACTTCAGTTAAAGTAATTTTTTCTAATACGATTTTAATTCTGTAGTTTTGTAATTACTTGAAGTAAAAACTGTCAAAAGTGTCAAGTGTCTTAGCTTTGCTTTCTTTAGCGGTTCTTACTTCGTTTAAATCCTTGTCTATTGCATAAAAATGTTGGCATAAGTACTTGATTACTTTAACTCAAGTAATTCCTTTAAATTTTGTTGATAATGAATTTGATACAAAAAATATTTCCCCGACTTTACTTTTACAACGTTATGTCATAAATAACAATGGACGTTAACTAGGGACGTGTTTGGCATAAAGTAAAGTTTTTTAATCATCATTAACAGCTTGTTAAACTCGTCGTTACTACAGTGTGTTTTATCATTTCGGTATGTTTTCAGATTAGCGTATTTTCGGCGCGTACCTATAAGGTTGTTTTTGAAAGCGCGTGTACGCGCGTATATACGCGCGCCTTTCCTCTCTTGTACGCTCTTATAAGCTCGCATACACGTGATGGCTCACGTGACGTCTTCCTGCGCGCTCGCTCACCCCACACGTAAAGCGCGTATACGCCCATTCAGTTTTTTGAGCTGCAAAATGTCGCGCGCGTGTAAGCACGTAAGTCAATACAACCTTACACGTGTAACAAAATGCTCTAGGTAGTCTGTGTCTATAAATTCAGCTAAGTAATTTACTTTATGTAAAATATTTCACCATCACTGCCCTCAAAGCGGTGAAGAAATACATCGCGAGGAAAACGACATGTTCTAGACCCAAAAACATAATGAACCCATTTCTTAACTATTTCCAAAAATGCTGGAATATTATTTTAACGTTACAAAACTGTTGCGTTCCATAAATAAGCTAACTTTATTTGTTGTAACATGCACATTCACCCATTTAAGACATCGTAACTTACTGTTTAAAAATGCAGGACTAAGCAAATCGTGTGGAATATAAAATGCTTTCCAAGCACGCTTTCTTCCACACTCTCGTCAATAAAATCAGATTCTTATTGGCCTCTGTAAGCCATGAACAATTTAATCAAATGAACTCCATTTCGGGTTCAATATTGGCCAGCATTTGGCCAAGGTAATAAGGAATGGTATGGCCAATAAATTTTCTTGGAACCAATATGTTAGCTCCGATTGGGGCCAATATTGGTGGAGTTACGTGGACTAATGATGTCTGAATTCGCTTTTAGGTTATGATATACCTAAGTTTATTGTTGCCTATAGTCCCCAAAAAAGAGCACCTGGTTTTATTTTATTTCAGCAGCTTTGTAACATCTTTATGAGGTAGAAAGATAGATTTATGATATTGATACACCTGCTATCTTGGTAAAATCAACGTCAAAACGTAATGCAACCTATAGATAGACGTATACTTCCAAGATCTTTTTTTAGAACGTACCGCAAAAACCATACCTATTATGGGTATCTTATTTTGGTATAATCTTTAGACGTGATGGATATCCATATCTAAACACAATTAATAGAAAGAAAAATAATTGAATAATCAATGCACAACTGACAAGCGCCTCCAGCAGAACTCTAAAATAATATTACCATTTTTTAAGCTATTGCATAGCTTCTATCGCAGGCCTTGAGCGTGGAGACCGAATTCAGAAATTCCGTAACGAAAATAACCTAACACCCCCCGTAAAAAAATAAATGCAATAGCTTTACCGCGGCAGTCCCCGAGTGCCACAGACGTCTTTTTTTTTATTCTTCTATGTTCTAGAACCATCATTATAAAATTCATAATTACATCGTGATGGGAAGGCGAGCCTGAACATTCAGTCTGCGTTTGGTCCTCGAGCCGGCAACAAGCGGAAAAATAAAATAAATAAATAATTATAATTGCATAAGTTGATAAAAAATGCTATTCAATAGCTTTACCGCGGCAGTCCCCGAGTGCCACACGTCTTTTTTTGTTTTGTTGTGTGTTATTATCATATTATATTATAGACTAGCTCATGCCCGCGGCTTTGGCCGCCTTTTTTTTTTGGAGTTTCGATAATTGTCCCACGTGATCATACTACTGGGATTAAAACTATCCTATGTGGGTTATTGCAGGTTATAAGCTGAAATCTGAATGCTAAATTTTATCCAAATTCGTTCAGTAGTTTTTGCGTGAAAGAGTAACAAACATCCATACATCCTCACAAACTTTCGCATTTAAAATATTAGTAGGATCTCATCACCGATCACATCCGCTGAGTTTTGCTAGCTAATTTAATTTCACCTCTTAGTACGTTTACATCAAGAGAAACGAAGACAAACGACTTTCTGCTACAAGTTGCAACTACACTAGACTGCACTGGCACGCGAACCTATCACTAGTGGCGCAGCTGTAAGCTCGTTTTACTACCTCTATTACAATTGTTACGTTGTGACTTTATTCAGACTTTTCCCATTTAATGGTGCGTTTGCTTGTAATGTACGAAGATTATGTGAAGTCTGAGCTATACTACCAATATTAATACATTATGTCACACTAGCTTCTGCCCGCGACTTCGTTCGCGTGAATTTCCCGCTTGCAAGATTTCTCATTGCTACTCCGCTCCTATTGGTTATAGCGTGATGTTATATAGCCTATAGCCTTTCTCTATAAATGGAATGTACAACACAAAAATGTTTTTCAATTTGAACCAGTAGTTCCTGAGATTAGCGCGTTCAACCAAACAAACAAACTCTTCTGCTTTGTAATATAAGTACTAGCTGACCCGCGCAACTTCGTCTGCGTCACATAAGAGAGAAAACGAAAGGAAAAAAAATCCCCGCTTTTGCAACATTTTTCATTCCTGCTCCGCTCCTAATTATCGTAGCGTGATGTTATATAGCCTGAAGCCTTCCTCGATAAATGGACTATCCAAAACAAAATTTTTTTTTTAATTTGAGCTGGTGGTTCCTGAGATTAGCGCGTTCAACCAAACAAACAAACAAACTCTTCTGCTTTAAAATATTAGTATATATAGAAAGAAATGGCACATAACAATGCTTTCTGAAACCTGGTGATCGGTGTTTCACTGTTACCACATACATCACTGACTCATAACCATGTAAGAACTTACTTTATTATGCCATAACAATAATATGCATGACGACGTTGTCAAAAAATTGCAAATATATTTAGTTCGTCAGTTGTATTATTAGAAAATAATGGACACGTATTTTTTGTTTGTGTAAATCAATGAATATTGACAAAGATGAAATGCATCAAAACTTGGCACGGCTCGACTCGGCTTTATAAAAATTATAACAAGGCGTGATGTTTGAGAATTTTAAAAGCGTCGTATCTTCGTCAATTTTGGTTTCTATAACAAAAAAAAAATACGGGTCAAATATTTGTTGATAATTTATCTGACGAACTATTTTTTTTATTTGTCGTTAAATTAAAATGATGAAATAAATTCAAATAAAGATATACCAGGTGCATTTCACCTGGAATACGGGTTTTTCCCTAGTAAGATGACTAAAAAAATATCAATAACTAGCTTCTGACAGCGGCTTCGCCCGCGTGAAGTTTCAAATTTGTCCCATGGGATCTTACTACCGGGATAAAAAGTATCCTATGTGTTAATCCAGGTTATAAACCATCTGTGTGCAAAATTTCATCCAAATCCGTTCAGTAGTTTTTTCGTGAAAGAGTAACAAACATACATCCATCCTCACAAACTTTCGCATTTATAATGTTAGTAGGAAGTAGGATAGGATTTTTTTATGGGTCTATTTAACGATCGAAGTATGACACACACGATGATGAAGATGATGATGATGATGATGATGTATACTTCGACCGTTAGTATTATGTACATAGGTTTAACTGTCAACAATGTCTACTGTAAATAAATAACAATTCAAACATTCGCAGCTCTCTTGCACATCAACTCACTAAGCGCATTTAGTGGCACAAGAGTTTAAAACATTTTTGTGTTCTTTTATTATTTCAAATTGGTGATACGTATAATCACATACAGTACAGGTCCACGTTAATCGTTAACTTTTGAAATCTTCTAAAGTTCAAAAGGAACACTCTGGATATTCCAGCTAGTGGGTCATGGTGTTGGCATTAGGCCTTCTTGGGTGCGAAATCTATTATTTTATCTATTTTACGATAAAACATGTAATTTTGAAAACTAACAGAACATTTCCTCTTCAAATACATTAACAATGAACAACTTTTCTATTCAAATTACACAAAGAACCCTTTTGCATAGAAATGTCCTAAGAATTCGCCTAACAAGCTTACGTTGCCTAACTGAAAGGTCTAGAAAAGTCGATAGACTTATTTTAGGTCGTAACCGTTAAGAGGCTGACAAGACCTAATAAATGACAAGCAAGCAGTTTTTTAAGAAAAACTATTTGTTCTAGCACATCAAAAAAATGTATGTTAGTTCTAGCTTCTGCCAGCGCGGCTTCGCCCGCGTGAAATTTACCCATGGGATTTTATGACCGGGATAAAAAGTATCTTATATGTTAATCCAGGTTATAAACTATCTGTGTGCTGAATTTGATCCAAATCTGTTCAGTTAGTTTTTGCGTGAAAGAGTAACAAACAAACATTCATACATCCATCCATCCATCTATATATACTACTAAATTTTCGCATTTATAATAGATATTAGTAGGATATTTCAAATAAAGTGGACGAACTCGAGACACTCGCTCCATGTAGATTACTGGTATTCGGCTGCATCCGGGTAGACTGAAAGCCGACCCCAACGTAGTTGGGAAAAGGCTAGGCATATTATGATGATGGACGTTCTCGATACATAATTGGACGAAATCGGCTCGATAGAAAATAATTGAAAAGAGTGGTCTTAAAATCATTAAACGGTTCTATGTCTTTAGTTTTTTTGACGTATGAGTCTGCAATTAAAAATATAGAATCAACATTTTCATACCAAATCATCATCTATCCTCCCCTCGTATCTACCAGCCCCTTAATGTGTCTAGCAGGTAATTAGGTAGGAATTATTACGGTATCCATCTACTAAACCTTTAGGAAATGGTCCTCAGGGTTCCGTATCCGAAGGGTTGCCAACCGCACCTTATTACTAAGCCTCCACTGTCCGTCCGTCCGGCTGCCTGTTAGCGAGCGGTATCTTCTAATAATAGGTAGACAGTTGAAATGTTCACAGAATGTGTATTTTCTATTGCCGCTACAACAACAAAAATGAAAAAAAATACAATAAATACAATACAATACAATATAATAATAATATATACAATAATACAATACAATAAATACAATACAATAATAACATATACAATAATACAATACAATAAATTAAAAAAAAAAACATGCCGCGGGCTTATTACGTATGAAATAGCGATCAGCAAAAATTGCGCAGCCATCGCGCAATCATCGCGCAATCAATCGCTGATTGCTTAAAAAATTGGTATTATCTAAAAACCGATTGCTGATCGCCCGCTGTTTGCTAGTATGCATTTATCACAATGATACTAGCGCCACAAACCTTTTCGTGGCAATCACCGGTACTAATCATGTGTCAAACAGATGTGACGAAAGTTTTGTTTACTACGTTGAAAAACCTTTGATAACTGCCGACCGAAGTGAAAACTAAGTAATCTGTATCTGCTACGGGTTGTGCCCCGCGAACACCTAAGTGGTGCTACGCCGTAGTAGATTGTCTACATGTGCTACGAAGATTAAGGTGACGGTCATGCGAGTTCCATGATTTTTGTTCACCCATAAAGTGCTCAACGCGCTTAAAGAAGTTTTCACTTCCATTAAACGGGGCTCCCCTACTTCTCTATCTTTATCGTGTGATTAGTGTTACCTTTTTTTTTCCCGATGGGAAATCATCAAATAACTTCTCTCACTCTGGGCGGCGCAGGAGGTAGTGTCAGACTCTTACTGACTAAAACCCATCTAGATTCCTTCCTCGCCTTTTATGTTCCCCAACTGTCCCGCAGCCCGCCGACAAGCAGCGGCTGGGGCGAGAGGTTCTCTCCCTCTCGCGTTCCGCTACGTCCTTCGCTAGCATGACTGCTTCGCAGAAGGAGGTGACGCCTTCCCATGCCGTGTCGCTCCGGATCATGGATTGAACCAGGGTCGCCGCCGGGCTTCAGAATTTTTATGCGGCTTATGAGTCTACTATGGCGATGGACTCCCTTACTACGATGATACGGAACCCTTCACGTGAGAGTCCGACTGGCGCTTGGCCGGTTTTTTGGGCACAATCACTGATCGTCGATAGCTAGGAGAATTACTGATCATCTGTGGACCCGTTATTAGGGAATCCATTGTTACTTTAATGAGTGTTTTGTTCTTAAGTTATTTATTTAGCTATTTGGTAATTAACAATGGAAGAAAATTGGTATCTGTACACATTGTTGGGTCAAGAGTTAGGATATTACTATTTTGTGATAGAAATGAAAGATAGAAGGTAAAGGCGGCGAAATTAATTCAGCCTTATTGAATGGCCGATGTTTTCTTACTTATATAAATTAACATCACGCTTTTAATTCCCGAAGAGTTAGGCAGAGGTGTACCTACTACACCTACATTTCACCAGTGATGTTTAAAGTTCCATGTAATAGAGGGCGAGCCTATATCAAACGGGCACAAATCCAGACTCCGTGGCTGCTACTGAAAAGTTCCTGATGCAAAACCCCAAAAACACTGCCAGATCAGGGAATCAATCCCAGGACCTCATGGTCGGCTCTATGCCGGGGTCGTGCGGTCCATGGCCCTTTACGGGGCCCCAGTGTGGGCGCGTTCCTTGAGGCGGCGAGCCGCCCATTACCTGAACGCGCCCCAAAAAGTGGTTGCCGTAAAGATGGTCCGTGGGTATCGCACGATCTCCCTCGAGGCGGTGGGCCTGCTTGCCGGATTGCCGCCATGGGATCTGGAGGCGATAACCCTCGCGCGCCTTTATGAATGGCGCGCGGAGATACTACGCCGGGGGGAAACTCCGCTGCCACGGCAAACCGCCACTCAGCGGACAGACCTACAGGGCACGCCACGATAGTGGCGATAAGTCCCCCCTTTGAGGAGTGGCTGGAAAGACGCCACGGGGTCCTCACCTTCCGCCTGACGCAAGTCCTCACCGGACACGGATGTTTCAGGTGGTTCCTGCACTGAATCGGGCGGGAAGAATCGCCTGGGTGTTTCCACTGCGAGGATCGACCGGAGGACACGGTGGAGGTCTGCCCCCGTGGGCGGAGCAACGCCGGGTCCTCGTAGCGGCGATCGGCGGCGGCGTCCTCTCGCGTCCGGCCCTGGTTCAATCCATGGTCCGGAGCGAGACGGAATGGAAAGCCGTCACCGCCTTCTGTAAAGCAGTCATGCTAGCGAAGGAGGTGGCAGAACGCGAGAGGGAGAGAGCCTCTCCCCCAGCCGCCGCGGGAGACGCACCGGGCGTCGGGGACCACGTTGTGGCTACCGGCCACCGTAGACGCGGGCCTGTGGACGGATAGCTATGGGCTAGCTAGCCTGCCGGGGTTGCGCGACTGTTCGAAAGAAATACCGTGGCCCCGGAACGTCAAGGGCGAGGAAGGAACATGGATGGGTTTTAGTCAGTAAAAGTCTGATACTCCCTCCCGCTCTACCCAGAGTGGGAGAAGTCATTTGATTACTTCCCATCCGAAAAATAAAAAAGAACCTCATGGTCAGTCTCGCAGTCCAGTCAGTTTCTTCCTTAAACATAGAAAGTCAAACCAAAATTCATTATTAAATTGTTAAACCAAAAGCATGAATAAAATACAAATTAGTCAAAGAGCTCGAGCAACAAGGAAAAGGCTATTCAGCTAAATAAGTACAAAATATACCTATGTTGATCGCTTGAAAATAAAGAAAAAGAAGTCACTCTTGAACAACGAATTTAATCAATGTAATAAACAATTTTAAATGAAAAAACGTCTTTTTTCTTAGACCTAATATCGTGGTAGCTACAGAGTAAAATTAATAAAAGACCTTTGTTATAATAATCCTAAGCGAAGTTATTGTTTAATCAGCTTTCAGAATAAATAGAGAGACATTGGAAAACCAATCAGGGATATTCCTGGATGACGCTTATGAAAATATTTTATTAAACTGTCATTTTGACAGTCAGTTCGTAACATCACGCCTCTAATCCCCGGAGGGTACAACAGAACAGTTTTCAGTTGAGGACTTTTATTGATGACCCACTTGCCACTATTCATATTTTAGCCGTGTAATGCAAATCGGGTTTCGTCGATAATATTCGTACTCGTGAATGTTTAACGTGCAAAATTGGAAAGTAGTGAAAGTGGCTTATCAATTAAAGTCCTTGACTCTACTTAATAGTACTCCCACTGTTCGTAAGTTTTGTTTAAGTAAAATGTGTCCAAGATTGTCTTGGTTTAAAACTCCGAATAAATGTAAATAAGGGATTACGGGACAAAAACCGAAACTGAAATAAATTGGCAATATTCAAAAACAGATAAAGGCTAAATGGGTCTCAATACAAAATGAAATACTGCGAACATATTAATTTGTAATTTCGCCCAGCTGTTATTGTTTAAAGGTATCCCAAAAGGATTACTTTTACTTCAATTAATATACGTGTGCTTTATTCAAGGTGTTATATATTCACTGGGTTTTTCATCACATTTTTTGTGACGTTCGACGAAAGAGATGGATTTGTGTTTACAGTGTTACAAAAATACTTAGTTAGACCGATATCTTTTACAGCGTAGAAGTGAGAATCCCCTGTAATATTTCGGTTCTATTAAATACACTTGTGGCTTGTATTGACGGATCAATGCGGTAACTTGACGGATAGAACCAAAAAAAATAAACTAAGAAAGTTTGCTGTATCCATTTTACGTAAGCAAAAGCATTCTTAAAAATACTGATAAAATTTTACAATTTAATAATATCGCTCGACATTACACACAGCGCCATCTAGTACCACACTAAGCAACGAGGCTTGTGTCGTGGACACCAGATAGTTGATATACTACATAGACATGTTTTGTTTGTAAATACATACGTATTATACATATAACATCTATGACTAGGAAACAAATGTCCATGCTCTTTACACAATCATTTGCTCCTACCAGGATTCGAACCCCGACCCTAAGAACGTAAGGCAGCCTTATTACCATTGCGCCATTTGGATTGGAAATAGAATATTTGTCTCAGCTCAACTCGTCAACTGGACAGCCGTAACAGCTTTAAAATACAATAGGCTGTCGTTTTGCAATAAGAGTAATATATTTACACATAGTGTAAACAGAGTCTTCATGAAGCTGTTGATTAATTGCATTCTGTACATCAAACTAAGCAAGCCTAAGTAAAAATTATGGAAAATGACTTTTTTTGGCATGAAAAATCACGTTTTACAGTAAAAGTATGTTACGCACTCAAAACATAGTGCTAGTGGATGAATTAAATAGTCGTGGAGGTTTTTAAAGTAAAGTTCTTACATGAAAAACATGGATTAAAAAAAAAACTAACAAAAGTTGGAACTTTGACCCCAATGCCTCCGTAATTAGGTTCACAGGTATGGCCTAGAACAACATCGCAATGACGAGAAGACCAAACGCCTTTCAGCTTTGTTAATAGTTTAACCCTTTATTATTTTTAAAGATATTTAAATATTGGAGCAGGAATGTTTTGGCCGAAATCATCTCTGAACTAAGTATTTCAAATAGGTAAGCGATACAGTTTTAAAATACAATAGATTATAATCTATGATAGGAGCAATATACGGTTCCCTTTAATTTTATTACTGGCTAAGATAGTCAAAGCCAAACCAAGTCAGAGGCCCATGGGCGGCATGTAAACCACCAGACCAGGTTGACCTGACACCAGGTTAAGCCCTAACCAAACAACAACGTTTATCGTCCAACCACCTCATATGAAAAAAGGTCTAACTTCAGTATATTTCCACAGAAACGTGCCCGCCGCTTCAAGAACCAGATCCTGTGCGACCTGCACTTTGCGGACGTAGCGCTCATGGAGTGCAGTGACTTCATGCAGCAGCTACGCAGCTTCAAACCGCAGTCTCTGGGCTGCGCAGTCGCCAGGCGCAAATCTTCCACCACACTCATATTCCCGCTGCCACCGCAAGCTTGTTCAGGTACGTGATTGTTTTCGGGTATCTAGCTGATTCCTGTCATGTATCGTCCTCATGCAGTAGCTCGTCAGCTTCAAACCACAGTCGCTGAGCTGCATCTTCAAACATCTTCCACTATGCTTAAAGCCCGCTGCTACCACAGGTTTCCTAAGGTATAGTTCTGCAGCTCTTCTTAGTGTAATCTTTAAGTTGCTGCAAATTTCTCACTGTGATATCGTTCATGATACCTGGTTTAAGTTATTTTAGGCATTTTATCATTCTGCCCCGGTACCGTGTTACACCATGTAACACTTTTTTCTTCTCTCTCTCTTTCTGCTCACTCTTATTCTCTCCTGTCAACCGTCACACTATCATTAACCCCTTTTTCTTTCATATCATTCGTCAAACAATCCATGCATAGTTTCCTTAGTCTTCCTTTCCCTCTCTATCCATCAACGTTTATATTCATCACTCTTTTAGTCACATAGTAGACAAATATTTGTTAACAAAACCATCGACCAGCACAATCTTCTCTATTTCATCAGGTTGCTCACTTCTGAAAGTTGGAAAAAGTAATAAAATTATTTCGGATCAGCTTTTGAAAGTTACGAATATCCCACGAGGGACAACCATCCTCAAAAGACAGTTAATAGGTTCTCATATCTAAATGCCAACAGAAAATAAAAACGTTTAAACGAAATCATTATGTAGAATAAGTACATACTTATAATAATTGAATGAAGTGACACTCAACACCCTTCAGAGCTCTTGGCGTATCCAGGGCGCTCGCAGCTTATTCCTAACTAGACAGGTGTTCCCGACGGACATGGAAAAGTTATTTTAAGTTAACCACTAAGTTTTTTTTTTTTTTTTTTTTTTTTTAAGTAGGATGGGAAATCATCAAATGACTTCTCCCACTCTGGGCGGAGCGGGAGGGAGTGTCAGACTCTTACTGACTAAAACCCATCCATGTCCCTTCCTCGCCCTTTATGTTCCGGGGCCGCGGTATCTCTTTCGAACAGGCCCGCAACCCCGGCAGGTCCACTGTTTGACATGGCGTTTTAAATTTGCGATTTATCCGTAGGTCATTTTTCGGCTACTCTTCTTGAGCTAGCACCGTAGCGGATCGGCTACGAGTGCTAAGAAAAGCGTACGTGACGGTCACGCGAGTTCCATGATTTATGTTAACTCAAAATGTGCTCAACGCGCCTAAAGAAGTTTTCACATCGAAAAAAAATTAATTACACTTCTGGAATAAACTTAACTTATAAAATTACACATCATATTTCAGCATCAGCTCAGCAAACAGATCTTTTGAAGACAAATATAACAGTTTTTAATCTCAAACTTCCTTGTTCCCCGTTTCTTTGAAAACTTTGTCTCGAAAGAAACAGGCGCGCCGCTGTTTTTTCTAACTCAATTTTGTCCTTTACGACTTCTACGTAGGTCATTATAAACTCGACAATGTTCTCGTGACATGCCTACAATAGGCTTGTTTCCACCATCAATAAATTGCAAATCTATTTAGTCCGTCAGTTAGAGTATTGGAAAATAAGGACACATGTTTTTTATTTTTGTAAATCAATTAATATCGACAAAGTTAGAACACATCAAAACTCTGGAGTGGGGGATCTTGGCGTCACAACTAAAAATTATAGCAAATAATTTTTGAAAATCAAATTGACGGACTAATTAGATTTTTTCAGGACACAAGCCTAATTACATCTGACTGGCTTAAATATGGGAATACTATAAGGTTCACCTATGCCCAACCCTTCTGGGATTACAGCCGTGATGTTACGAGTATGTTATGACACTTGAAAGTATCAGTATCATGAACTGGGGGAAGTTAGTTTCTTTTGTAGCGGATTGTACCCTTAAGGGGCCGGCGGACCGTGCGTAGTTCATACAAACGTAATACCTAACTAATTTGTAAATTAAACATATTCTTAAGTCATAAGTCATTGTATTGTCTTATGGTAGTGTGTATTTATCTCGATTGTATTACAGAGTATCTATGTTCCCAAATACATATTTTGAAAGGACAAGGATATAAAGACGAGATATGAGGAATTTAAAATTTCTACTTAAAATAATAAATAAATAAATAAAATAAAATAAAATCATTTTATTTCAGGCATTGCACATAATCACACATACAGTTCACCCATAGCAGCTACTTAATGTTATTATATATTAATGATTGAAGATTAAATTAAATTAAATTAGATTAGATTAGATTCGATTAGGTATTATTATTATATTAAATTAAATTACATATTACTTATTATTAAATTAAATTATAATTATTCCATCGATAAAACTGAATTCATGCATATTACTTACATCTTACAGTATTATCATTAAGTAATTAAATTAATTCGTCATTATCATTTCCTGGATACATTATAGTCAGTGCTGAGATTAAACAACTCGGTTCTAGTTACGAAAATTGTGCGGAATACAGTCATTACAATAATATTTTGAGATTTCAACAATCGTGTTCGAAATGAAGCTCTCGACCTTCTTAGAACGGAAAAGAAGTCACCCACTCGGTTTTCAAAGAACATACCAGACGCACTACACCACCAGCGCAGGTTAAACATGGCGCGAAATGCATTGTTGTACTGTACACGAAGCGAGTTGTAAGCTCTTTTCGTGTACTGGTACCAAAGTTGGCTGGTGTAGAACGCCCGGCAGTAGGTATCGAAAAGTGTTGCTTTCACTTGCTTGGAACAATGTGCAAATCGTCTCGCAAGCATGTTGCTTCTGCACGCAATGCTTCTTCTTTGCCGCTCCAAATCATTGTCATCCGTTAACTTTTCATTCAAGACATGACCAAGGTATTTAAAGGTGCTAACAATCCTCAATGTACAATCATTTAAAGTGATGGGTAGTACAGTCTCAGGGCCCTTTCCATACTTAAAAATCATGACTTCTGTTTTCTGAACATTGTACGTCAGCTGGTGAGCAGCTGCATATCGCTCACAAATTCCCACGAGTAATCTAAGACCATTGGCCGAGGGGCTGAGCAGCACCATATCGTCTGCATAACTCAGGTTGTTTACACTTATGCCGCCAACATTGCATCCGACTCTGGAGCGGCTCAGCTCCTCGATCAACTCGTTGACATATAAATTAAACAATATTGTGGACGTCACTCCCCCCTGCCTTACCCCACAGGTAAGTCTGTAGGGTCTAGAATAGGCAGTGCCCCACCTAACTTGGTTAACTTGATTGTCGTACCAATACTCCAGTATGTTTACAATATCTCGGGGGACTTTAGTATTACGCATTTTGTCCCATAATATATTATAATTAATAGAATCGAAGGCTCGACTTATGTCCAAAAAACACGCAAACACTGAGGTTTTTCGTGACAAATATTTATGCACAGTATTTTTAAGAGCAAATATAGCTAAGTCAGTTGACATGCGTTGCCTAAAGCCGAACTGCGCATCACTCAACGGAATGTTATCTTCGCTCAGATGCTGAGAGATGAGGCGCTCAAATATTTTCGAAAGCACTGTTGCCAATGAGATTGGTCTATAATTAGCCAGGCTAGACGAGTCTCCAGTTCTATTCTTTACAATAGGTATGACTGTTGTCTTCATAAAATTATGCGGTAGATAGTTGTGATCAATACAAACGTTGAAAAATGTTGCAACCTTTTCAAATAACAATGGCCCTGCAAACAAAATGTGCTCAACGCTGAGCCCGTCGTGGCCCGGTGACTTGCCACGCTTCATGCCTTTAACACACGTGAAAACATCATCTGCTGAGACATGCAGTCGACTGGTGTCCCGCGTCTGGCAATTCGAGCAAGACCGGAGACTCGGGCCACCACGGGCCCCACTCGGCCCATTACATGATGTGGGCGGATTAAACTTATTCATAAACAAGTGGGCAATTTCATCATGGTCCTGACTACCTTCTACAGATACTGGCATACTAGGTTTAAGTTTTAATTTATTAGTCTCTTTCCAGAATTTAACAAAGTCTTTGTTATGCCGGTGCGTGGCTAGAATGTCCATCTTTATTTTGTTTTCATTTATTTGACACCATTTCAACTTATTTTTAAATTCTCTACGAGACAATAGCATGTCGTCATACAATTTACCCTGCCTAGGGCACCCATAGAAGTTCCATAACTGAAAACATGCCCTAGCTGTCTCATGAAGGCCCCTCACATGATAGTTCCACCCAATCACCTTTTTCTTTTTATGACAACTTTTACCAATATATGTTTTCAGAGCAGCTTGAGAAATACAGTTAATAATTTGCTCGTAGTACATATCTATGTGTGTCAGGTGATTTAAACCATCACATGCGCGGCCCTTGCATGGAAAGTGATGCCAGTCATATTCATCAATATTCCTATCACACAGTTCTGCATATTTACGTTTTTGTTCATAACTGCGATTGCCCCAGATAACCTTATTTATTTTACTATAACTTTCTTGCACAGACTGCGGAACAATAAAATCAATATCGCAATGTATTATCATAGGGAAGTGATCCGACCAAGAAACATTATTTAATATTTTAATATCCTTTATGACATTAAAAGCAGAATGTGTGACAAGACAGTGATCCAGCCAGCCGCACGTTCCATGTGCATCACTCATATAAGTATAAGTATTTGAACACATACCGAGTGCTTCAACATCCGCACATATCCACTTTTGATCACGGCAATATGCAAATAACTCATTACCAAATAAACTATTAGACCGTGAACAATTTGCGTTGAAATCACCAACTATCAAGACATTTTCCACATCACTATTCTCAATCACAGCACTAACAACACCCAGGCACTCCGTGAAAAGTGCCAGGTTATCCGGATCTTCCGTGGGCATGTACACCGACATCACAATAATACTGCGATCCCCTTCAAGTTTGATACATACGGCCGCCACGCGCGTCGAACCCGTGTAGATTGGTATTACATTGGCAAAGGTTGTTTTCCTCCACAATATAGCCACTCCACCATACGGTCGGCCTTTTAGGGTGCCGGCAGACATGTCCACCGCTGACAAACCATGGTATGCAAACTCTGGATGAATGTATCTTATAGAAACTTATTTTTCTTATTTTTCTTGTTTAAGTCAGTGTTCTTTCGAAATACATATTGAGAAACCTAGATACGAGTACTCTGTAATTGAATTGAAATAAATACACACTAACTTAAGAATATATTTGATTAACAAATTATTTTGGTATTACGTTTGTATGAACCACGCATGCTCCGCAGGCCTTTAAAGTTCAGGTAAAGTGGATAGATAATTACAAGTTCGAATGATAACCTTGCATTTATGATAACCAGATTTTAAGATTTTAGAGTCCTTGAGAACAGTGAGCCTACATTTTCATACTCGTGCATGACTGTGTTTTTTACACGACTGCCCAAAAAAAAGAGTGTTATTACACGACTGCCCAAAAAAAAGAGTGTTATGTTTTCAGGGTTCATGTATGTATGTATGTATGTTTGTGAGTTTCTTTATTCCACCATAACTTCTAAACGCCTGAACCGATTTCGTTATGCGTGGTATTGTTAGAATCCTTGTGTTAGCCCGGGTAACATAGGCTATAGACAAACTTTGAAAATAATAGGGTTGCCATGATTAATGAGGAAACATCACCTTAATTCTTTTTAATATTGTTGAAAATTCGTTTACGCATATAACCATCATCCAGAACTCTTTGAGTAAATTACAAAAACTAGAACAGATTTTTTTTTGTTCATTCACAAATAATTTTGTTTAATTATAAAAAAAAAATAGCGAAACTATACGGTATCGGCTTTTCATTCGTTTCTATAACAATACCTCAACAATTAAAATCCTTCCTAGACAACTTAGTATTATGTTTAATAAAAAAAACTTGTTAGTACTACATGCTACCCCTGTTGGTGTCGTTATTTGTTTTTTTTTTTTTTTTCTATGTTAGTGGCCTTCAGTCTTAATAGCATTTACGCTCAGAAGACTGCTGTCGCTGCCCCGCATCCGACACAGTTGTGAAGCGGATCTCTTGCGAATGATCGCAAAGATTATGACCAAAGGAGACAATTTTTTTTTGTTCGAGGATTATGCCACCCACATAAATTGTAGCATTTAATAATGAAACTTACATTGATTTCTTCCTTAAAACCTCTAGATTCCAGTGGTTAAATAAGTTAAGCATTGTCTAACCGGAGTAAAGGCGAAAAATCTGCAAAAACACTTACGAAAACCAAAATAAACAGAAAAACGAAATGTCAAAATAATGAAGTTGTCTGTCAATCACTAAAAAAGTTTGTTTATAACGTTCCGTGCCACGTTCATTATTTAAACCATCTATGCGATTTTAGTGTAAACCTTTAAAAAAATAGCATTAAACATGCTCACAGTTTAATAATATTATATTTTTATATTCTTTCTGATTCTATAATAATTATATAGCACATGTGATTACCAGCGGGTAGGTACCGTACTTTTTTTAGTAAACAGAAAACGCCCCTATTCACGTAAGTATTTGCTGTCAAATGACATTGACCACAACAGGAATGATTTGACTCGCAAAAAGATATCATAACATAGCTTATTTATTATGATTTTAAGATTCCGTTTTCATTTCTACGTAATATTTCGTTTAATACCATAGTAAAATGGTTACTTTTTTTTGGTGTTATTATGAATAATAAATGCAACGACCAGGTGGGCCCAAAAAAAACTATCTCCTTTGTTTTCTGCATACTAAACCCACTAAACTGCGTAGTTTGTCGGCGGGATTGGCGCTCATTATTGTAATAATGAGCGATATTATAATTAAAAAAATACCCATTTAACCAACAGACACACAGACAGTGGTATTAACTTAGTAGGTACAGAGAGTTGAGCCAGCGCTACAAACACCACCCATGCATCAATTTGCAGGTAGGTACTTAATTAGCATAAACGATGCACCAGTATTTAAGGAGCTATCCCGGATTGAGTGAAGGAGTAAAGAAAACACAAGGATATTGGAAAAATAATGAATAAAAAAAAAAACAAGAAAAAATAATTAGTAACAATTTAATTTGTACAATGTATTCCCTTCCCTCGCCCTAATAACTTCTCGAAGACGGTTCTTTATTGTAACAACCTGATCAGCTTCTGAATCAATTCTTGCGGGATACCTTCCCACTTCTCTATCAAAGCCGATTTCAGCTCATTCACACTTGAAGGAGCAGGTTTTCTTAAACGAACCCTCCTCTTCATCCCACACGTGCCCTGTGGGATTCAAGTTCGGGCTGAGCGCTAGCCGTTCAGTGTGGCGATACCAACAACTTTGAGGTAGTCAGTTGTGGCACGGGAAGTGTGACAACAAGCGTTATCGTGCATGAGGAGGAAGCCATCCCCGATATATCTCGCATAAGGAACATGTTCTAGCAGAATATCGGAAATGTAGCAGTTTGAAGTTAGACCACCTCCTCGTCCTCCTCCAGGCACGAAAAGAAGCTCCGTTTTACCGTCGAAGGAAATCCCGGCCCATTATAATTATTACTATTATTATAAGCCACTGTCTCAGTGAAACAGCACTACGCAAATTGCTCCCCAGGCCGCCTGTAGCCTCAACTGTTCAGTCGCAGCCGTGCAAACATATTTTGCACTCGTCGGAGAACAGGACCCGCCTCTATTGCTCAACCTCCCAATCAAGATGGTAGCAAGCAAATTGAAGGCGTGCTCGTCGGTGATCTGCCGTTAGTTTCGGGCCTGTGGCAGGCCTTTTTGGAGTCAAATTATCTTGCTTAAGTCTTCGACGAACTGTCCACTCGCTGGCATCTATCCCACGAGCATTTCGGAGCTCCTGTTGGACGTCGACACCAGTCAAATGTCGATTTCAGAGAGAGGTTGACATGATAAAACGTTCATCCCTCTCCGATGTGCACCGGCGCCGTCCAGGTCTTGGTATCGGGATAAAGCCACCAGTCTCCCGAAAGCGTTTCGAAATACAGGACTGGTTTATGTAGAGCTGACTTGCAACAGCCCGCTGGCTGACCCCTTCTTGCAATAGAGCGACGATTTGTGCTGCTCCTATAGGTGGAGTGTCCATTGTCGTGCACGTTCAAGGGTCAAAAGTTGCGGAGATGTGTACCAGTCAACGTGTGAAAGCCGACTGATAAAAAAATCCGACATTGCGTGCTTCTATAGGGGGTAACAAAATAGGCCGCCACTCGCAACGTATCAAACAATTGAAGCATATCTTTTTCCATACTACTTCACGTAATATCTTTAAAATGGTACCATTTTTATTATTATTCATAGCTAGTTATTAAGTACTCAAGATTGCGCGAAATCAATTCCAAGAAAGTGATTCCATACTTATGCTCGCGAGTGTATTATCACAACTTGGTATTATTACATTCAGTATATTTTAGTGTTTGTTTAGTAATTCTATTATTATCGTTGTTTACCAGTCGTATTATTAGACAAATGGTTCTTTCATAGAAAACCAAGAATGCTCGTCGATTTGCGAATTAACTTAAAAATGAATCGCCGAATTCACGTGAAAAGAGACTGAAAAATTTGAGGGCGATAATAACCCAACATTAAAAAATATAATTAATAATAAAAAACAACGCCTCACGACACTACCCGAATACCAGTACAACTCCATGACCTCAGAAATCTTAGCGTCAGATAAAATATCTAAGGCCATCTAGATTCGCATTGGTTGTTGGTTAACATGTTATTTTGTCACTAAAAGGTATGAAATAAAAAAATAATAATTAAAAAGATTAAAAAACACGCCTGCCATGTCAAAAAATTAACTAAAAAGTAAAAAATAAGTGAACAAAAATAGAAAACAAAGAAAAACAACATTGTAATTGCAGTCGGGGGACAGTTCTGTGGAAAATTTATATACAGGTCCCCCGACTGCAATTACAATGTTGTTTTTCTTTGTTTTCTATTTTTGTTCACTTATTTTTTACTTTTTAGTTAATTTTTTGACATGGCAGGCGTGTTTTTTCGTTTTGTTATAAATAATTTGTCATTGTGACGGAACTACAGAAATTACTACGGCAACATAGTATTAAAAGTACTACAGCAACGTAGTTAGTACTAAAGTAGCGTAGCAAAAAAAAGTACAATATAATATAAATAATAGAAATAAATATATAATATTAAAAAGTTCCACATCAAAATAGTACTAAACGTACTACAGCAACGTAGTCCTAAAAGTACCACAGCAAAATAGTACTAAAAGTGCTACAGCGCCATTTATGACCTAAATGAAGAACGAACATCTACATTCTGAATCGCCGTTATAAACTTAAACGGGATTTAAGACTTTATAAAAAAACTAAAAAAACTGTGCTTACAACAGTCGGGCAGTAGCCCACCACACACAAAACTGGGTCGAAATTTGGTCGAAGGATACTTACTGCCTGGTCAATGTATCCTCCCTTTTCTATGGAGTATTGAGGACCTGTACACCCTCTTCGTCACACTCCTATTCATGTTGAACTAAGCGTCTGACAGCGTTTGCGTGCAATGTGTTCGTACTATTTAATTCATACCATGAGGCAGGCCCATCTATTACTCTCCCCAGGGGAAAGCAATACCCCTAAACTCATTTAAATTACTATTCAAATTAGGACCTAGTACGCACGACTACCAATCAAGTTATACAAAACCCTTTTAGGCGCGGGGGGCCCGGACAAGGCGCAGACGGGGCGCCGTCGCGACTTTTTAACTCACATAAAAAATACGTGGGAAAGACGGGAGGCGCGGGCGTGACGCCGGGCGCCACGAGAGAAAACAAGCGACGCGTGCGCTGCATTTTTCCGGCACCCACGCCCCACCTAGCCCGCACCCCCGTTCTCGCCTGTCCGGCGGCGCCCGTGCCTCGTCTTAAGTCGTCTTTTATATGAGCTTTAAAACAGAGCGCAGACGAGCAAACGTCGTTTCTGTGTGCTTTGCGTTGCTTCTATATGTTTTGTATGAAAAAGACGCGGAAGAGACATAGGTATTATGTCTGCATCGTACGTCTTTTTTTGCGTCTTGCGCCTTATGCGGATCTCTCATTGTACGGAAAATCTAACAAAGTGAGGTCATATTTTACTAGAAATGTGTAGCTTGGTTTCTTTATCCCTCTCTCTTCTCTTTTTCAACCCTTGGTCCAATGCTGAGTGTAGGTCTCCCAAATCTCTCGGTTTTGAGTCACGGCTATCTAGTTTCTCCCGGCCACTTTAATGAGATCGTCTGTCCTAGTCGGTTGTCTTCCCACATTCCACCGTCCCGTCCGTGGTCGTCACTCCAGTATTTTCTTCTCCCATCTTCCATACAGCCTACGGCATCAAATATGTCCCACCCATTTCCACATTCCTTTTGCTATCTCGTTCGTCTCCGATGTGTCGTGTACTTTTTATTACGCTTAAAATGATGTATGCCCGCCGTCTTTCGCTGTAAGATTCAAGGAATTTAAATAATGTTTGTAAAACTTGAGGTAAACATGAAAAGACATCTAAGTATATTACGTTTGGAAATAATAAAGTCAGAATAGTCACAATCCCACTTTCTTGGCCGTCTGCTGAGGCTTTTCTCGTGATCTATGCAAGGTAAGAATTCGGATTTTGGCATGATTTTAACCATCAATGACGAGTGCACTGTCAGCCAGTCACTTCACTACTGGACATAGGCTACTCCCAAACTGCGCCAAAAGAACCTGGCCACCTCACCTAGTATGACCTTTTTAAGCTCATTGGTAAGGTACTCTACTCACCTAAGGTATACTACATACTAAAATTACAAGACTGCGTCGTTGTTCGAGTGATCGCAAGGGCGACTGCTGCAGCATGAGGTTCTAGGTTCGATTTCTGGGTCGGGCAAAGTGTGATTGGGTTTTTCCATTAGGACTTTTTCAGTAGCAGCCACGGGGTCTGGAATTGTACCCGGTTGTTTACAATTAGCTCGCTTCCATTATCTGGGACTTAAAGATAACTGGCGAAACCACCTCTGCCAAATCCTACAGGAATTACAGGCGTGATGTTAATTATGTAAAATAGAAGTGCACCTACACCTACTACTATACTCCTTTGTTAACTTTAAAACCTTCGATATCACGTTCATGAACAGAACATCCCTTATTTAGAAGCACATTACACAAGCATCTCTTGTGTACGTGATTCTAAAATAAAAACAAAACTGTGCGACTCCTGTTTATCGTCACCAAGCAACTTGTATATCCCAACTATTTCTGCACAGGTTTGGCTTATACATAACGTAATGAACGTTTAGAAGTCGACGCCCGCTGTAAGATTCAAGGAATTTAAATAATGTATGTAAAACTTGAGACAGACAAACATAAAACCGACACAGGTACAATACGTTTGAAATAGAAAAAACCTTTTGTGGTTTCATATTATCATCTAGCCTGACCTTTTTCATACTATGTTGGGGTCGGCTTCCAGTCTAACTGATGATGCAGCTGAATACCAGTATTTTACAAGAATCAGCATATATACAATGTCAAATTATATTCTGGTAAACGAATTTCTTCGTAAAGCGTTTATACACTTGAAACTGTAGACCCATCATCATTATTATTTCTGCAGGAAGACAGTGTTGTGTTTCGAAAGTACGCGCGGCGCGGCCACATTGGCAATCGGTTTGCCAATTTGGCTACGCTCCTGAAATTGATCTGCTATTGTTTATGACCATAGACAAAAATACGACAGAATAAATTACTATAGCTACTAAGACCAGAGTACCTGCCACTTATTACCGCTCTCTTGTTGTTATGCAAAGGAGTAACGAAATAAACTGCTCAGTAAACTAAGAATCGAATTAATGATCTCGATCGTCCCAACAATAGGTATATACTTAGTGCACATAGACTAGATTGTCTGGATACTATTCTCACGCGCAAACCAAAACTTATTGTCAATACGTGTTCCATTCAAGCCAATTTAGGTACATCATTTTCAGCAGATTCGATTGGAAATAAAAAGAACGAGTATCAACAGAAAACGTTTTCATTCTCTTAACGGTTTTCAAGTTCAAAATTCCCATTTACAGATACTGTTCAATCTAGCTGATTTCAATAGAAGTCCTATCAAAATATCTTCTTAGTATCCAATAAGTGTTTGTAATCATTTTGTTGAGTTAACTGAACCCTAAAATGTGATCACTTAAAATATTTCGTTAATCGGTCAGTAACCGCAATTAGTCTGGCAACACAGTCTGCTAATGCTGATAAACCTTTGTAAGACCGCACCATCGACTCCGGTCGTGCCAATTTTCCGGATAATTGGCAACATTAAACGCGCCAACCATTCGCATTCTCTTTTTAAACGTTCCTAAATTCACAGATCTGAATAATTACGTTCCGTTTTACTTTCATTCAAATGAAGATTTTGGGAAGTTCGTGCGAAAATGGTCGAAAGTAAAGAGTTTATTTCGTCTTAATGCTACTTAAATTGTACAGGTCGGGTTTGAGAATTTGTTGTAATGTTCAAAGGGTGCGTGTTAAAGTTTTAGTTGTACTGTTGTAAATGATACAGGGTTGTCTGTCAAGAGTTTATGTACTTTGCTCTTTGACCCACGCGGGTAAATCCCGTGAGATTAGACACAGGTATGCTTTCGTACTCCCACAGTTTGCTGGTGATAAATATTTGAGTAATGTTTTAGTGCTTTCACCTTTTAAAATGAGGCTTGTTGTTGTTTTGAGGGATAAAATAAAACTACAGGATTAAATGGCGGTCTAAAAATTATCCCTTCAGGGACTTACGAGTATATACGTGATGTTATATTCTATATTTATGTTATGTTTAAAACTGAACTGAAAGGTTTTTGTAGGTTGTAAAAGCAAATTCAATCTAGCAATCTTTGTGATTCTGAAAGATTTGTGGTATTCAAAATTAATCAACTGAGATCATAACATTCTATAGGCATTTTTAAAAGCCTTTGACACTTAAGGGTCATGTTCACCGAAAAGAAAGCGGTCTGATTATATAAAAACAGCTGTCACTGTGACATGTTCCCATGCAAAAACGTGTTTTAAACTGCTGTTTTTAGATAATCAGACCGTCATATTTTTGGTGAACTTGGACCTTAATTGAATACACAAACTAATACACTTCAATACGTAGAATATAGCAGATAAAGCCTCACCCGTGACGCATGTCATATTTTGTTGCTGGATGGAACTCTTAAAAGTTGTATTTGAAATCCAATTTCCTTCTGTCAACTGTATCAATTGCAAGACAAATATATGATTTAGGATTGAGCATAAATATTTCAGTTGGTTACATAACTTAGGTCCTTTAAAAAAGCTGTTACAAAAGGTAACATAACTTCACGTCTGAAATCCCCGAAGAATAAAATAGAATATTATTATTATGTACACCATAAAAAATATAAATACGATTTTAAGAAATATTAAGGTTAGGCAGAAGTGTACCTAAGAGTAATTGTCATCATCTGCTCAGCCTTTTCTCAACTATGTTGGGGTCAGCTTCCAGTCAAACCAGATGCAGCTGAATACCAGTATTTTACACGGAGCGACTGCCTATCTGACCTCCACAACCCAGTTATTACTGGGTAATACAATACCACTTCGTTAGACTGGTTGTCAGACTTTTTGGGCCACTGACTACCTGAAACGACTGTCAAAGATGGACAAATGACAACCGGGACCAACAGCTTAACGTGCTTTCCGAGGCACGGTATTTTTTTTTGGCATAACTACAAACGAAAATACTCGTAGTTTCACCGCAATCCATTACAAACGTTTATCTATGAGAAATAGCCTGTAAAAACGGTTTCTTCGAATTTCGGGGGATGATTTTTTTTTTATATTTTTTTTTTTTGGCTTAACTACAAACGAAAATAGTTTCACTACAATCCACTACAAACGTTTATCTATTAGAAACAGCCTGAAAAAACCGTTTTTTCAAATGTCGGGGCTGACATTTTTTACATTTGTTTTTTTATTTTTTTGGCATAACTACAAACGAAAATAGCTTCACTACACTACTAATCAAAATCTTTCGAAATATCATAAAAAAAAATCATTTTTTCCAAAGTCGGGTGCCAAGTTCACACAGGTGTAGGAAACCCGGTATGTAAGGGTTGGTAACCTATCGACAGACCAACTTAGGCACATAATTTTTCTTGGAACCTTAATATTAAAATTTACAGTATTTCTTTCTTCTCTAATAAATCTTGATAAAGAAACTAGAACAGTTCCAAATCAGTTTTGCAATTTATCATAATTTGGAAATCCCAATATTCGAAGCTGCGGAATATACTGAGCCTATTTCCTTCAAAAGTAAAATAAAAATAGTAACCTACTCCCAAATTAATATTGAAGAAGTTATTTTTACCTACCACCTACTCAATAATAATGTGTACTCGACATAGTAATCACCTGTAAATATTTACCTTGTATTGTACAACGGTCTGGTGTAACTACACGTCAAAGCGCATAGTTTGCGTATGCGCTATAATCCGCCCCGCGGGCCCAGTGCGGATTGGTAGAAGTCATGTCTTCGATTTTTTGGTTCTAGGACATGCCGGTTTCCTCACGATGTTTTCCTTCACCATTTCTGAGAGCAGTGGTGATGAAATAAATTACACAAAGTAATGCGCCTGCCTGGGTTCGAACCCACGACTCGCTTATATTTACCTTAATTATCTATTATCTATTATAATATTACAAAGCAATAATGACGACCTTAGTAGGTAGTTTGTAAAGAATGATAAAACTTATTTACATGTTTGACCTCATTGTGATACACTGTTTCTAAAGATACAGGATACCCTAGTTTAAGAGTCAGAGTTTAATTTATTGTGCACAGATTTCTGAAGTATCTAAATGTTTGATGTAAGTGTTCTACCACTGATTCAAAATTGTAAACTGTTAGTTCAATCTCTGTGTGTATTTTGGGAAATAAAGATTTTTATTAATTATTATTATTTAAAAAATAGTAATGAAAGCTATGTTTTGTGCGTAATTTACGTTTACGTTTTACAATTTACGTTTATCACTTTCTACACAAAAGTGCTAAAAACGGTTCATAGAAGTATGTTGCCAACAGTGTCGGAGTAAAATTGCTGTGAAATACGGACGGACAGACAAACAGACGGAGAGGACGAAATTGTTTTAGAGTTTGATAGAAATATTGCATATACAATCACATACATCATAATATTTTGAAATGCAAGTCACTTAACTGCCCTCAATGGGCAAGACATACAAACACAGTCACGTACAATACTGTCATGTCATCAAATATCTTCACAAAGCGCGTCCGTTAGCGTGCAAAACTTCCAATACCGGTCTACGACGACTAACACCGCTGAAGGGTCTGTCCACAATTTCACAATACCTCCGCCACCCGCCTCCACCCTTTCAGCGATCACGAAACGAAATGCAAGGAAACTCAATTTCCGTCTCATCGTACCTGTTTAAGCAGATCAAAATCCTGTAACCGCGAAAAGGTAAAACTTTTCTAATAATAAACCCCGGTGGTCGGCCTGAATCGCCCACGTATTACAGAGAGGCTTCAGTAAACAAGTATGTATGTACTCGTACAATATTTAGGCCTCGTTATTTTTGCACGTAGGCCTTTGTTGGGACTGTGTGTATACGGTAATGCATTGTCAACACTTTTCGGTAAGTAGAACTCGCTGAGGAGTTGTTTTGAAGTCCGGGATACGGGACTGTGTTGGATGTGTCTTGCATTTATATTGTATAGTACCTATGTGTATGTACTGTACACGGGACATTGTTTGGAAGCAAATTGAAGCTTCGTCTTGATTAGTATGCATCGTCATCATACTGAATGATCTTTCAGAATTAACATTACAACGATATCTTCCGTTGGACAGGGAATTTCATCCATATTTTAAGTATGGCTGACCCGTAGAAATCCGCATATTGTCGTGCTTAGCAATAAATAAATAAATATCGCTGGACATTAACACACAGCGCCACCTAGTGCCACACTAAGCAAGGCTTGTGTCGTGGACACTAGATAGTTGATATATTACATATATACTTTTTTGTTTGTAAATACATACTTATTATACATCTAAACATCCATGACTTGGAAACAAATGTCCATGCTCATCACACAAACATTTGCTCCTACCGGGATTCGTCTGCCATTGGAGTCGTCAAATACCGAAAGAGCAGAAGCAAAAACTAGCGGCGTATTCTATTAGATGACATTTTTTTCAGGCAACCCTATGAATGTTTGTATGCTCCCATTATGAAAACTTCCAGCACTGAAATATAATCTCTTATTACAAAATTGCAGTTCTCATTTGATGTGGCTTGTATGATGCGTTCTAATGAAACGTTTGTCTGTCTGTCCAGCTCACTCCGTGCAGACAGAGAGACATATTCAGGTCATTTTGTAGCTTATATTTAGATTCCATTTGAGGAATCCAATACCTATGTTATGATATCTTGTGGGAATATTTTAGTATGTGAATATGCAAACGCCATGAATATGTGCAAGATGCGTAATGGAATATTGGCAATTATTTCCTTCATTCCTTTCTAGTCATATTTAAATTGACCTATTCTTAGAGCTATGAATGGGGACAAGCCCGCCATTCTATTCCCAAACCACTGTAACTCGTGTGGTAACCACCAGAAAAGCGTCGAGACAATGAAGCTCGTCTCAGAGAAACAATTTCTATTTAACTCTCTCGTCTTGGATTCCGAAACGGAATCAATCGAAAAAGTATACCGGAGAAATAGGAAAACCATAATTTCCACTTCCCTCAATATCAGCAGGAGACATAAACGGTGTAAAACATCTCTTCACGAAGCCGAAAGGCAATTGTTCTAAAAAATGATCGCAATGGTAGGGCATTGCGATCATTTTTTTGTTCTACACCATACCTAGCAACCTTCTAGTTACGGAGATATGTGGGGTCAAAGTTACTACTTTTTGGCAAGTTTTTTTTTTAAATACAAGTTTTTTTTTGTATGATTTTGACTTTTAACACCTCCACAACCCCCGTACTATTCAATTCAACCATCAGCACAATGTTTTAAGTGCGTTACATTGAGTTCTACCACAAAACATGATTTATAACCTCAAAAAAAAAAGTTGTTTCCCAGCAATAATTTTTGCGTAAAGTGACTTAGTTTGATGTACAGAATGCTTGGTTAATGGCTTCGTGATGAGGTGGTTTACACCCTGTGTAGCCATGAATGTAGAAAATTAAAAACCTCTAAAATAATTTGTTAATAAGTTTCTTCAGCAACTGGGTGTATTTTCCCATTGCTACTGCTGGCATTTCAATATTTATTAACATTCATTGACGAGTTGAGTGAAAAATGTCGTGAGGAGAGTTTTGACTACGAATGTGGATAGTTATAAGAGTAGAGGCAGACCGAAGAAACTATGGATGGGCTGTATAGGTGTGCAGGTGCAGGTGAAGATGGCGAGTAACAGTGTAGTATTTAAGGGCGCGTATAACTCAAAATCGTGATTTTTTAACTCGTCTCGTGTTACTATAACTAAAGCATTCACCTTGGGATAAGGCAAAGTTGAGGACTGCTTCTAAGGTTCATACGTTTCGGAAACACGATTCTATAAAATTTTCTCGATAGAAAACTACCTCAAAGTTACCTCTAAAATAAATTTCAAAACCAAGTATTCAATTTAAAACGTTAAATTAGGTCATGCAACTTTTCAGGATAGTCGAAAACTACAAAACGCAGTGTTCATACGTTTTCTTTTTTTTTTAACGCTTTATTTTCACAAGCTGCGCCGAACACAAATGAATTGGGATAAGGGCCAAGATATTGACGATGGCAACCGCTAACTACGTTTACAGTACGGACTCGTTCCCACTAGTATTTCTTACTTCATACGAACCATTTCTAACCTTATATAATTAACTTAGTTCCCTTCTAACGTGAATTACTTGGAGAGCTTTTAATCAATTAGCCAAATAAGATGTAACTTTTGTATTGAAAATGAATCGATCACACCCCTGATTAGGAACTCATTTCTTGTTTGAAAGAAGGGTGTGTCGGTATATAATCAATACCTTTCTATTGACAGGTTTATGTTACATTGTTGGGTAGGGCTTTTACAGACCGGATAATAAATGGAAATCATTTTATTGTTTTGACAAAAATAATCAGGTGCTTAGAGATATAACTTTAAGCGATGATCTAAGAGCATCAATATTACAGACATGACGTCAGTTTCATAATATGCAGATCTATTTAGTCCGTCAGTGAGAGTATTGGAAAATAATGGACACGTATTTTTTGTTTTTGTAAATCAATGAATATTGACATACTCGTAGATAAAACACATCAAAACTCGGGAGTCTCGTGAGGTACGAACTCACTAAAAAATATACCAAGGCGTGACGTAATGAGAATTTTAAAAGGGTATATCTTCGTTAATTTTGGTTTACGTAACGAAATAAAAAATAAGGGTCATATATTTTTAGAAAATCTAAATGACGTACTAATTTTTTTTTTCTCGTCTACCCTATGTATGTAATAATTGTTCCTTCCTCTCAATGAGAGATGGTCGCGATTGTATCCCTTTAAGGTCCATGTTCACCGAAAAGTGTCTCTGTGACATGTTCCCATACATAAATGTGTTTTAAACAGCTGTTTTTAGATAATCAGAGCGTCATCTTTTTGGTGAACATAGACCTTTTTACAAACAAGGAGGTACGTACAAACTGATAATTTAAATACCACAGACATAACAAACACCGAACAATAAAAGCTCTGTTTTGTTAATCCCCTATTTTCTCAGGAGCTCGTTTCGATCAGTAGTTAACGAGATCTTAAGACGGACAAAAGCGTGTCGATTGCAGCCCTGAAGGAAAGGGATCTGCGACCGCGACGGCCCCAAATTGTGTTTGTGCCGGCCCATTTTGTGGACCTAATATATTTGCGAAGTTTCACCCCACCGACTTCCACCAACTTTCCCAGTTTGCGAAACGGCTTAACCTGGATTCGGTAATGTGAAAAATAGTGAACAGGAGTAATTTTTCTTTCGTGTTATACAAGTTATGTTGGGCCCGTATAAGGGATGTGGGTAGCATTTAAGTATAGGATAAAAAGATTTACGTATTTTCGTAAATGTTTATTTATTTATTTCCGTATTTAATGGAAAGTATAAGGTACAAGTAACATTTTATGAATTTGTGAGTAAAACGAATCTTTTATTTAAGATATAGTAGCAGCTGCATAAGTGTGGTTATATTAAAGAAAAAAAGACATTCGATTAGATAGCAAGCAATTTCATCAGATGAAATCCAAATAGCCAAATTGAAATTTTATGTTTGCTAGAGCTAAAACCAACAGCTGAAGAAATAATACATGATAACGTAGGTGCAAACATAATAAATCTCTGTTCGTGGTTAATTTTATATTAAAATTGAACTCATGTTCAAAAATAAATAAAATATGACAACACCTTCTAATTCATTGCCAAATTCAAACCGCCTATTAGACCAGACTCCGATTCATTGCCAAATTCAAACCGCCTATTAGACCAGACTCCGAAGTAAATGTGAACACTGGACTTTGAATGATATTCAGAACAGACCCCAGCTCATCATAATCATCTGCCTAGCCTTTTTCCAACTATATTGGGTTCGGCTTCCAGTCTAACCGGATGCAGCTGAATACCAGAATTTTACATGGAGCGACTGCCTATCTGACCTCCACAACCCAGTTATGTCTGGGTAATACAAAAACACTTGGTAAAACTGGTTATCAGACTTTTTGGGCCACTGACGACCTGTAACGACTGCCAAAGATAGACAAAATAACAACCGGGACTAACAGCTTAACGTGTTTTCCGAGGCACGGAGGAAACTCGGTATGTAAGGGTGGTCACTCATCCACAGACCAACCTAGGCAAGCACGGCTTAACCACTTAAGTAAGTAAGTATTAGTTCAAGGTTGTTAAGGGATAATGGACAGTTTCCCAGTGTTATTATCTGTCAAAGTTAGGTTCGGTCTGCAGTTTGATCTAAGTTTCACTTGTTTAAGCTTTAAGAATGCTTCTGCTTTCACAAATCCAGGTTTCCTTCATGGAATATCAGAGATCAAGATCAAAATAATCAAGAAATTTAAGAAAAGTTTAGACAGAAACTCGTTTGATCATGCTTCAAAGGCTCTTTTTTTTCCTCCGCCTAAAAGCCAGTCAAAAATAACTCTGAGAAAAACATTGTCATCCACTTTCATTCCCCCCGGTACAGGGATCGTAACATAGTTTGGACGAGTCCGTCATACTCGTACCTCACCAAGCTTCTACGTCATAATTTATGTCTTCTCTCGTAACTTTTTTAAAGGACGTATCAAATATGCAACGCGTACGCATATCTTATATAAGAGCCTTAGTACAGACGAAGGTTTCAGGGAGGGAATTGCTTTTTCCTGTACACGTTTATATTTGTCTTGTTCTCGCTGCATTTAGATTTACCTTTGGAGCGATTGATTGAAAATTAAAGAAGAGTTTCAACAAACAAGTATTTACCTAAACAAGTAGGAAATCGCAAGCTTTTTAAAAAACTTGTAATATTTTTAACAAGTTTTGTTTTAATAAGTTCCTGACTGAATGGCCAGAAGGAAAACACCGGGAGACTTGGAAACGAACGGGTTCACCCATTCCTTTGAATTCAAAAGGTTGAATTTGCCCATTAGTGGGACGAAATAGGCACATTAAAGCTTAGGAAACATCGATCTTAAAAATACTTCATTTGGTATCGATGTTATTACTGCACACGTTCTGACACTGCAGGAAAAACCAGTTTAACTACATGTTTGATAGATAGATAGTGTAGGGAAACCTCTGACGGTAACCTCCCTATGGTGGGCAGTTAGCGCACCCTTCTTCGAAGCTTCAGAGCTATGTTGTGTGGACTGTATTTTATTGTGTTTGTAGCAATATGCCTTTGATAACGCGGCTGGTGGTGAGTGCTACTTAGAGATTTGAGGTGCGAGGTGCGTTTATAACACAGAAGTTTGTGCAGAGTACGTGCCGGGGGTGTTGAGTCAGGAGGAGGTGAAATTATACGCAGATTCCACATAAACACACTTGTATTTTGAATATTACTATGACGCTAACACATGATTATCACACATATCGGAGCCAGAGTTAACAATATTACGTGAACCTTTAAACTTTATTTACTTTACACTACGTACTTTTCTATGTCAATCTGACTGATGTAACTAAGCTAATTTAACAAGAATATCACACTTAATACAGAAAATATATACAATTGTTTTACGCGACGCACTGGCCAGACATTACGACCACTAAAGCGGGCTAAGTTTTGCGGGAACAAGACTCGTTCATCCCTCGTGTCCAGGGCTTTTAAACTGGTGAGAGGGGCATGAGGCGAGGGAGCGGGTGCATTTCCATATCGACCTATGACATCGATCCGCACCCCCGCTCATGCCCTTCACCCCCGCGTGACACGGCGTTGGCGACGAATTTACTTCATGAACCTTCGCGGGACACGGCGCTGGCCACAATTGTATTTCACGAGCTCCCGATCTTGACCAATAGCATTGCACAGCACTGCTCCGTCACCATATTTGGTAATGAATTTACAAAAAGTAAACTTGTCCGCGCGTCATCAGGTAGGTGTGGCCTACACTCTTACGTCACAGTGCTGTACATAGAGATAGGTCGGGGGCCCGGGAACGCTAGAAAGATTTAATCACAGGTTGGACTTAACATTACGTCCTAAAAAATCTTATCACTGCTTATCAACTAAGTTTACGTGAACGCGATCGTGCCTCCGTAACATTCCCACCCCCTGTAAGAGGATCCCAACCGATTACAACTTTGGAGTAGTAGGAAGCACGATCACCTTCACGACGGGTCGACGCAGGACCCCATGTCGTGTCCTTATATCTACCACACGGATAACATTGTCTTTCGCGGGATACACTTTGCACACTACACCTTTCGTCCACTGATTTCGCGGCCGGAGTTCGTCCACCACTATCACTATGTCGCCTTCCTTGATCCTCGACGCGCCCTCGGTCCACTTTTGACGGACCTGCAGCGTCGGCAGGTACTCCCGGAGCCACCGCCGCCAGAACGTATCAGCCAGTGCGCTGACTCGGCGCCACTGACTGCGCGCGTCCACGTCGCGCGGCTGGCTGTCGGCGAACGGTGTGTCGCCCGATGCTGTCCCCAGGAGCAAATGGTTGGGCGTCAGGACCACTGGATGCTCGCTGTCGCTGGACACGTAGCAGAGTGGCCGGCTGTTAATCACCAGCTCGGCCTCTGCGAGCAGCGTGAGCAAAGTCTCTTCTCTGGGTGCTCTCTCGCACAGCGTGGCTCGCAGCGCGATCTTCACGGAGCGCACTAGTCGCTCCCAGCACCCTCCCATGTGTGGTGCGGCAGGAGGGTTAAAATGCCACTCGATGCCGCGTGATGTGGCTTCGTCTTGCAGTTTGCGCTTGTCGAGCGCCCGAAACGCCGCCCTCAGCTCGTTGTCGGCGCCGACGAAGTTCGTACCCCGGTCGGAGTAAAGGTGTGCAGGGCGCCCGCGGCGCGCGATCAGGCGTCGCAGGGCCAGGATGGCCGAGTCTGTGTTAAGGCTGGCAGTTAGTTCTAGGTGCACGGCGCGTGTGGCGAGGCAAGTGAATAGTGCCCCCCACCGTTTTTCTCGACGTCGCCCGATGGTCACCTCCATGGGCCCGAAGTAGTCGACGCCCACGTGGACGAAGGCACGCCTGGTGCTGGTAAGGCGCGCGCTCGGAAGGTCGGCCATCTTCGGTTGTGACGGCTGCGCCCGGCGTAGGCGGCAGACTTGACAGTTGGTTGCCGCTCGGCGCACCGTCGGCCTCAAGTGGAGCACCCAGAACTTCTCTCGAACATTGTTTACGACGGTCTCATGGTTGGCATGCAGGGCTGCCACGTGATAGGTCATCACCAGCTTCACAGTCAGCGGGTGTCTCCCGTCCAGGATTACGGGGTGTCGTGCGCCAAAGGGGAGCTCTTCGCACGCTCCCAGTCTGCCTCTGACGCGCAGCAGACCGTCGTCAGTTAGTATGGGGTCGACGCCACGCAGCTTGCTGCCTCGCGACACAGGCCGCGCCGCACGAAGGTCTCGCAGCTCATCCGCAAAGGAGTCCATCTGCATCTCGCGCAGCAGAAGGAGCTCGGCGTCTCGCAGGTCTTGCGCGACGAGCTGCGTCGTCTCGCGGCGACGGCGGCAGCGGTTGATGAATGCCAGCGCGCGCGCAAGCGAGCGCACGGCCAGCGTCCACGTCGACACCCTCTCGTGGTCCAGCAGGGGCGGCGCACGCTGTGGCGCCGCGACGAGTACTCGCTGGACCCGTTCTCTGGCCGCTTCCGGAGACTCCTCCTCAGCCGCCGGTAGTCCGGTTCCTTGACTAGCCGGCCATTGAGACTCTGGAAAACGCAAAAACAAGGGGCCAGTACACCATTCTTTGCTATTTTTAGGCCAGTCCAGCCTGGTCGCCTTATCTGCCGGATTCTCCGCAGAAGGGACCCAGCGCCAGCTGCCTCTTTCAGTTAGTCTATCAATTTCAGCTAACCGATGTGAAACATACTTTTGGAATTCATACGCGTTCGTATTTATCCAGGTGAGGACTGTTTTACTGTCAGTCCAATAGACTTTCCTACTGATGGGCAACCCTAATTCCTTCTCAACGGTGTCACCCAGTCTACTTGCTAATACTGCGGCCTGCAGCTCCAGCCGGGGAATGGACACAACCTTTCGAGGCGCCACCCTAGCTTTGCCCAACAGCATGGCGACCTCCCTTTCCCCGGCCGCGTTGGTACCTACCAGATACGTCACCGCGGCGTATGCGGCCTCACTAGCATCACCGAAAGTATGCAATTCTAATTTACAATCTACTCTAATATTGTACCACCGTGGTACCTTAAAATCTGGTAAATAAATTAGGCTACCTAACCATTCAAACCACAAGGCCGCCTCTTTTTCTCTGAGCGGTTCATCCCATCCAATCCCTGTGCCCCAAACCCGTTGCATCAACATCCTAGATTGTATTATGCATGGGTACAATAATCCTAGGGGGTCAAAAATTGACATTATGAAACTTAAAAATTGCCTTTTTGTAGGTACAATTGTTCCTGAAACAAGTTCCGTAGGTAACCTTTTAAACGAGAGGTCAAACGCGAGCGAGTCCGGCCCTGGAGCCCATATCATACCTAATGTTCGCTCGACGTCACCCTTATCTAGCGCTACTCTATCCGGCATGGTAACCCTAAGCTTTGTTTTCAACTCAGGTGAGTTAGTGACCCACCCCCGTATGTTGAACCCGCCCGAGGCGTTTATCCGGGTCACTGACTCGATGAGGTCATTGGCCTCTTCCATCGACCAAGCGCTATCTAAGTAATCGTCCATATAAAATTTGGACTCTATCGCTTTGACTGCCCTAGGACAACCGTCCTCGTACTCCCTCGCGTTCCTATTGAGGACATAGATGGCGGACGTCGGAGACGAGACAGCACCGAAGATCATAGAGGTCATCACGTACACGTCTGGCGGCTCCCTGGACCGGGCGGGACCGCCCCACAGGAAGCGTTGCGCGTGTTGATCCTCAGGTCTTATTTTAACTCGCAGAAACATGTCGGCGATGTCTCCCGCGAACGCCACTGGGCCTATCCTAAACCTCAACAGAACCCCTATCAGTGAGTTGAGTAGATCCGGACCAGTCAACAAATTGTCATTAAGACACGTACCATTAAATGACGCCGCTGCGTCAAAGACCAATCGTAACTTTCCCGGTTTGTTGGGATTCGTTACACCAAAATGCGGTAGGTGCCACACTGCCTTACTATCCGTTTTTCAACCGACTTCCAAAAAGAGGAGGTTATCAATTCGTCTGTAACCTCAGTGCCCTCGACTGGGTGAACCGATTTTGATGGTTCTTTTTTTGTTTGAAAGCTGATGCTTCCCGTTTGGTCCCATTTTAGTTTGCTGAAGACCTGATGCTGATCTTCGGAGATATACAACGGAACTCTTCAAAAATACACAGCAAATCTGCAGTGATTGCTGCCATCGCTTGTAGGTTCATTGTTTATACTATATTATGACGTAACATCACGCCTGTATGCTCTGAGGGGGTATGCACATGTGTAAAATACACCCGATTTCGAAAATATTTGTTACCTCAGTACTTTCTACTGGGTGAACCGATTTTGATCGTTTTTATTTTATTTGAAAGCTGGTGCTTCCTGTGTGGTCTTATAATCATCAAATCAGTAGCTGATGATGGGATTCTGGAGAAACAGAGAGAATTCTTCACATTTTATAGGCACATTAGAAGCGGTTTGGGTAGTTTTAGGAATTGTACTTTCTCGAAGTGATTCCAATTCAATTTGATGAAGATCTGATGAAGAACTTCGGAGATATGCAACGGAACTCCTCAATAAATGATAGCAAATGTACTGGGATTGCCGAAATCTCATATGTGTCTATTGTTTACACCAGTTCATAACCTAAAATCACGCCGGTATGCTGTGAAGGGGTAAGCACATGTGAACCACTAAAAAGTGAAAAATAAAAACTTTTTTACAAAAAATAAAACCGACTTCAGAGAAAACAAAAAAGTGAAAAATAACTTCAGAAAAAACGCTTCAGAAGTCGGTGACAAAAAAACTAAATCAATCAAAAAAAGGTCACCGACTTCTGAAGCGTTTTTTCTGAAGTTATTTTTCACTTTTTTGTTTTCTCTGAAGTCGGTTTTATTTTATCTCGTTTGCCTCTAACTTCCGAGCATAGCCCTCTGTTATCAACCGATCAATCTGTTTACAATATGTCTCCGCGAACGTTTCATCTCGGCGCATACGTTTTTCAATACCGCATAAACGTTGCAACGCCTGCCCGTAATTGTCAGGCAACGTCGTTGAGTCGCGTTTCCACAAGAGGCCTATCTGCCACTGATTGCCTTCATTTATTCGACAGGCGGTCGAATCTAAAATAGTCACAGCTCGCGTGACGTTATCGTGCTGACGTAATTTAGCTGATATACCTATTGACTCTAAATCAAACTGTGACTTCACTAAGTTATGAAGGTCGGGGAGGGAGGCCGCCATACAGTTTATACTTTCCCCGCTACTGAAGGAATTACTTGGTCCGTGAATGACCCAACCTAGTTTAGTTAGAGAGGCAACTGGCTTACCGGATCTTCCTCTTCGGATCTCCCGGCTGACCAACAGCTCCCAGTTGTCCTGGCCCAACAGTAGCAGCGGCTTGGCGTCCCTCATTTCTGCGCATCCCAGGTCGCGCAGGTGGGCGTTGTCCCGGATTACCGAAACACCGACGGTCTGAGGAGGTAAATCGAGATTAGAAATAGTGCGGCACCTTATCTTCCGTTTCTCACCGCTTGGTCCAGTGACGTCACAGCTCACCAGCCGTGATCGTTTATCACATACGCTGTGCCCGCGTGCTGTCTTCAGCAACAGCGGCATAGTGGGCCCCGCCATATCCTTTGCGAGCTCACTATCGATAAGTGATACCGTCGCGCCGTCATCCAGGAGCGCGTAACACTCGATATCTTCACCGCCCTTGCTACCTACTGATACCGGTAACACCTTCAATAGGGCCGATGTGTGCATGCCACTGATATTAGTTACACGTTCCTGCTTGCCCTCACTCTTTTCACTGACGTCGCTCTTATCAGTGCTGTCCTTCTTATCAAAGTGAAGCAATGTGTGATGACTGTAATCGCATTCCTTGCAGCGAGGCGCTTTACAAAACTTTTTAGCATGAGATGACGATAAACACTTAAAACACAGTTTATTTGTTTTTATGAGTTCCCACCGTTTGTTTACATTTTCACTAAGAAACTTATCACATTTTGATAACACGTGAGATTGCTGGCACAAAACGCACTTTATGTCCTTGATTTTAGGTTCACTTTTGCTTGACTTTGTCGAGTCACTTTGCACATGCACTCGGTGCGTCTTTGAGTGCTCGGAGCCGGTAGGTAATTTGCGAGTTGTTTTATTTGTTGCTTTCGTAGTTGACGCGCTATTATCCAACTGGTTGTGATACGATGATACGCGGGCTTGATATGCTAGGTAATCTGATAATATGCGCATATTAGGTGATATTCTCAAGTCTATCCCGATATTGTCGTCTAATTTCATTGCGTATTCACCGTATTTCGCTCTCTGGGTCGGGGTTAGTTTTTCTAGCAGTTCGTTAACTAACTGGGGGTTATTAATGTATCCCTCCGCGCGTATATGTTTCAACAGAGATACGCAATTACGCACTGTGGTTGCCAACTGTCTGAACTCGCGACCGCTCTCACTGACTTTAGGTAGATTTCTTATTTTACCTAGCGCGCACTGTAAAATCAAGATAGGGTGGCCGTATTCCTCGTCTAACACTTTCATTATTTCTGACGGGTCAATCGACGTACGTAATAAGTCTTCTACGGCCGCCTTTGCGTCGCCTCGCAACGATGTTCTTAATCTAGCTAAGTTTTCGTATGGTTTGAACTCATAATTTTTAGTGGTTTCCCAGTACATACTTTTGAATGATAACCACTCTGCGGGATCTCCAGAAAAATGCGGTAGCTCATATGCTTGCCTCGTACTTGGTCTCGGGTGTGCTAGTTGTCTGATCGCGTCCGCCAGCTGGCTCACCTCGTCTCTTCTTCCAGGTCCTAGTGAACCGCGCAACATAGGTTGGTCGACCTCTCCGTACTTCAACTGCCGCGCTCTGGCGACCGGAGTGGCGTGACCTGCGTGATCGCTAGGTGGACGAAAGTGGGCCCCTTGACAAGCCGGCGTGGCACTCGCCGACGCGACCGGAACGGTGTGCACGAATCTGCCCGATATAGGCGCGCATTCTACACTGTTTTCACATTTATCAGTAATCTGGATTGTACTCACATTTTGATCCCGTACCGGCTCCGACGCACTGTGGAGTTGTGCTCCTGTTACCTGACCCGGAGCACTCACGGCCGGCGCGCATGGCGGGGTTGTGTCGACCCACTCCGCCACGCGCCGCGTCGTTCCCTCGTCGGACCCGCAGCTCACCGAATCGTCAATCTCCTCGTCCGCGTCTATCTCGGCGAGGTCGGCTTCGAGCTTCTTCCTGATGAGCTGTTCCCGCAACTTCACCAGTTCGCGCTCCGCTTCGTATTCCACCTTCTTCCGTAGGCACTCCGCGCTTCTGCGGCTGTGCCTGGTGGACGCTCTGCTGTGTGCCGACGACCGTCGCTCACCCGTTTCAGCCCGCGCCGCCGACGGTGCCATTGTGGTTCTTCGATCAGTGTGGTCTATGACGCGGCCATCCAACGATGGTATGCGCGGCGCCGGCGTGGACGACCCCGTCGGCACGACGGACGGCGAGCATGGCATGCCCGAGTCCGTGATCGTGACGTCCCCATCATCTCGTGACGTCATTCTTCTGGTCTGACTCCTTGTCGTCATAGTACACCTCTGACTCATGGTACTTGCACTCTGGGGTACTCTGCACTTATAAACCGGATCCGGCTCGCAAGGACCAAAAATTGTAGGGAAACCTCTGACGGTAACCTCCCTATGGTGGGCAGTTAGCGCACCCTTCTTCGAAGCTTCAGAGCTATGTTGTGTGGACTGTATTTTATTGTGTTTGTAGCAATATGCCTTTGATAACGCGGCTGGTGGTGAGTGCTACTTAGAGATTTGAGGTGCGAGGTGCGTTTATAACACAGAAGTTTGTGCAGAGTACGTGCCGGGGGTGTTGAGTCAGGAGGAGGTGAAATTATACGCAGATTCCACATAAACACACTTGTATTTTGAATATTACTATGACGCTAACACATGATTATCACACATATCGGAGCCAGAGTTAACAATATTACGTGAACCTTTAAACTTTATTTACTTTACACTACGTACTTTTCTATGTCAATCTGACTGATGTAACTAAGCTAATTTAACAAGAATATCACACTTAATACAGAAAATATATACAATTGTTTTACGCGACGCACTGGCCAGACATTACGACCACTAAAGCGGGCTAAGTTTTGCGGGAACAAGACTCGTTCATCCCTCGTGTCCAGGGCTTTTAAACTGGTGAGAGGGGCATGAGGCGAGGGAGCGGGTGCATTTCCATATCGACCTATGACATCGATCCGCACCCCCGCTCATGCCCTTCACCCCCGCGTGACACGGCGTTGGCGACGAATTTACTTCATGAACCTTCGCGGGACACGGCGCTGGCCACAATTGTATTTCACGAGCTCCCGATCTTGACCAATAGCATTGCACAGCACTGCTCCGTCACCATATTTGGTAATGAATTTACAAAAAGTAAACTTGTCCGCGCGTCATCAGGTAGGTGTGGCCTACACTCTTACGTCACAGTGCTGTACATAGAGATAGGTCGGGGGCCCGGGAACGCTAGAAAGATTTAATCACAGGTTGGACTTAACATTACGTCCTAAAAAATCTTATCACTGCTTATCAACTAAGTTTACGTGAACGCGATCGTGCCTCCGTAACAGATAGATCTATCTATTTATCTATCTATCTGTATTTGATACATCACAATCGGAATGAAGACTGCATAAAAGAAATATGATTCTGTCTAGTCCGTCAGTTAGATTGTTCAAAAATATTGGAAAAATGATTAAGATGAAAATGATCAAAATAAAACGCAAGATCATGAGGACTTGTGACGTTTTTTTCCGGTAAAAATCTATCTGACGAACCAGTTATATTATTTTTTGTTCGTCTACCATATTGTGTCAAATTTCTCCACTAGTATCTGAAATCAATCACGGCCTGCCGATCAAACTAACCCTCTGAAATCTAATGATCTGACTGCGTTATATTCGGTCCCAGTATTTCGACAAGCGAGCCGAGTCCGATACCAATTATTACTGGGCAGTAGAAGCGATACCAAAGAGGAACACTGATCATTTTTCGACCTCAATCCTTAAATTAAAATACTCTAGTTGCCATTTTGTTTTCATGTTGAAGTGCATAATGGATGGAATATGTGACGAATGATATGAGAGAAAAGTGTAATTGATGCCGTTACGTCTGACAGATGATAGAATAGAATAGAATACTCTTTATTATGTATACCATAAAAATTATAAGTACAACAATTTTAAATATTTTACAAGGGGTGACACAATGGGCGGTCTTATCGCTGAAGAGACAATACTGAGGTAGCCTGTGGTGTACCCTTTACATAATATACAATAAATATATACATACATAAGACACTCATATAAAAATACATACATATATTTGCTTCTTTTTTGTTGTTGTTTGTTTTGTTTTTGTTGTGCCGTCGTCCCTAAGTGAAAATAAATCAACATCGCTTGACATTACACACAGCGCCATCTAGTGCCACACTAAGCAACGAGGCTTGTTGTCTGGACACCAGATAGTTGATATACTACATAGATACTTTTTGTTTGTAAATACATACTTATTATTCATACATATTAACATCCATGACTCGGGAAAAACATGTCCATGCTCATCCCACATTTGCTCCTACCGAGATTCGAACCCGGGGATCCTAAGAACGTTGGGCAGGAAGGTGATGATGATGATGATGGTGAAGTGAATGATGAATCCATGTCATGATTGATGAAGTAGGTTTATACGGGATTTGTATTTAGGGTTATAGGCACTGAAACTAGCTATAATCAATATTTTTTTAGTATTAAGGGATTAGAAACCTCTAAAAAGGAATGAATACTACTCGTATGTAAACTACTATGTTGCTAATACTTAATACTAACATAACTAGGTAGTTGTAAATAAACTTTAATTTATTTGGTGCATAAGTATGAGTGCCCTGAGAAACACCGACCCCACAGTCAAACCATGACAACGGTTTTGTGGGGCTTAGTTTTTAAGTAAATAAATAAATTATAATAATAAATGTTGTCCCACTCCATTTTTTTCGTTGAAGGCTTAAATGGCAACATTTCGTAATCATTGTTTGAAGCAGGAAGAGGTTTTATGCGAAATATAAAAAAAACGAAAAGGTATGTAAAGGAGAGCTTAGTACATAATCTTATATAACCAATACCCAATCGATGATATACACGCACTTACCTAGCTTTCATGATTGCTAACGGATTAAGCGGATTAATTCCAAGGCGCTAATTAAAACCCACATTAGGCATAACATTATGTAATAGATACTTGATACAGACATATCCAGTGTCAAATAATTGACCTTCCATTTAGTATTCTAGATATCCATAACATCATCACATATTATAAAACCAAGTTCTCCTCCGCATTTGTCTGTCTGTTCTCGATAAATTCAAAAACTGCTGCACCGATTTTCATGCTTTTTTCACCAGTGGATACAGTAGTTCTCGATGAAGGTTTTAGTATATAACTTGTATGCGGGCAAAGCCGCGGGCATCAGCTATTATTGTAAAAGGAATAATCTAATAATGCTTGCTTGTTGTCTAGTGGTCGCAAGAGCAGACTGCTGAGCACGACGTCTTGAGTTTGATTCCCAGGTTGGCAAAGTGTTATTGGGTTTTTCCTCAGTAGCAGCGCCAGAGTTTTCAGTCTGAGTTTACAAGTAATGGACTAACCCAGTCACTCATGCACACACACACATCACACACACACTCACACTCACTCACATGCACTCCGAAAACTTACACGTGGTTGTACATAAGATAAAAAAATACTAGTCGAATTGGAAAACCTCCTTCTTTTCTATTCATCGATTAAAAACATTACATCTTTTGTTCTTGTCGTGCAAAAAAGCTGTCAACGACGATGACGATTCACATAATCCGAAGATGCAATATCAGCCAAAAACTCAGGGGTGTAAGCAATAAAATTAAACGGCGAGGCGAGTCGGCTGGCGCGCAAAGTTGCCATGTTTGCCGAAACAAACACCCTTTATTATAACCAACCTCCATAAAGTACGGCTGACAGATAGCATTACATGGGAACAAGATTAAAAAATAATGAACGACGCATGTAAAATATGATATTTACGCCTGTTTTATTACAAAGAGAGAGATCCTAAAGTTTGATTTGGCTTCAGAGTATTGTATTACTGAAAACTTTTAGATACGTGAGGTTGTGTTCAAAGTTTATCCGATACTTGGGACCTTGGTCAGTTTCGTCAAGGTTTTCTGAAAGAAAATGGCAATGTCCACCTGCATTTTTGAACTTTGTGGGAGTTTTGTAATGTGTTGTTTTTCTACGAACGCTTCCATCCCAGCTACAGAGGAAAAAATACGTTTGTTTATCAGGGTTATATTAAAAGGAAATTCGAAGAAAAAGGTCGTGAACCTTCAAACACATTTCTCAGAATGGTTTATCACTGTAACCACATTGTACCCTCATAAAATAACTATATATCTTTGTAGTGTATCGTAGTAATAAATAAAATTATTCTCAGAATTTCAGAAATGACACCTACCGACCCAGTAGAAAATGCCTATGGCATTAAGTCCGCCTCTGTACTTTTGTGCTTGAAGTGTTGATAAATAAATAATAAATAACTCTCAAAAAACTTGTTTTAAAATATATTATAAAAAGAAAAAGAAAAATACGACACCATTGTCATACCAGCCTAGTCTAGTCTAAAAAGGAACCCTTTACGGAAACGGAAATTAATATTCCTTTGTGCTTTTGATCAAGAGATACGAATATGTGGGTCGCAGAGATTTTTGTAATGAAAACATATTGTTCTTGCTAATTCGATGTTCTATAATTTATCTGCGCGTTAAATGTCCGGGTGGTTTGAATGGGCTACCTTTGTACCAATGTTAATTAAGATAATACCTATATTACCTAATTATCTCTTGCGGATAAATGATTGTTTTTGAAACGATATTTTTAGTCAAGAAGATTGTGCTGGTTCAGGAATAAAAAGCTATGAAACGCAATTGTACGAATTTTGTCGGTTTTGTCACAGTATTAAATCAAACCAAACTGACAAACATGTGACTAAAAGAGTGATAGACATGAATGTTGATGAATGTAGAAAAGGCTAAAGAAAAGATGCAGATTTTGTGACGAAGGATTTGATAGAGAGAGGAGTTAATGATGCTGTGCCGTCTGACAGGGAAGAATGGAGACAAAAATGGTTCGCCATTAATCCGAAATAGAATGAGAGAAAGGCAGGATAATTAATTTGACAATGCCTCGACAAGATATGTAAAAAAACAATATGCTCAAATTTATAATACTATCGCTCCCTTAAACAGTTTACCCCAACACGTCAGAATCTTAAAGCATTCAAGGAAATTATTAGATATTTACGTTATTCATGTATAATAAGCCTACTGGTAGATGTAAGTAAAATGTAAATGTATAAGCTGGCTTACTTCCCGTGTGTATAGTTAACGTCTGAACGGCCGCCATTTTACATTTACTACGCAAGTTGTGACGATAAACCTTGTAAGTGTAATATATTATACGCGCGTATAAGAATATGTTATGTTATGGTGGTATAACACCTGACTGATGGGTTGCTAAAAAGGTTTGTTAATAGTTTGACGGAATAAACGAAGGATATATAAGGATTAAGGGTATATCTTATGCTTATGTATTAAGTACTACTTCTGTATACGTATTACGTAGTTAAGATTACCGCGTATTCAGTACTGCAGTAGGTACGTTTCGTGAATTATTAAAAAAAAACTGCTGTTTTCTACAAAACAACAATACCTTAATAAAAAAACTATAAGTTCAGAATTATGTACCTACGTGGTAATCTTAACAAACCTTATTTAGAAAATCATCAAAAAAATCGGAAATTACTCTCTTTTGAACAGTCAGCTTGTATAATCATACAATAGTCAAAAATATTGATTCAATGTTTAGTCAATGAAGCCAATAACTCAAGTCTTTTAATACTTTTTACAGTTGAAAAGTATAAAGCTAAGCTTTCTTTTTTTGCAAATTAGATCCTTAAAGCCACATTACATAAATCCCAAGATCCAATGAACGTTATTTTACGGGTGCAATATAACGGTTTGTTCGTAGACTTGAAATAATAATAAACAGAAATATTCATGAGCCCGAATCGTCCGTAGAACATCAGAGTTCAAGAAAAATCTTGCTTGGTTAACAGAAACGAAATGTTTCTCGGCTTTAACTCTTCGAGAAATGAATTTAATGAATTTAATTTTAGCTCTGGATTTAAGAACATCCTATTAAGATAATAGAAGAATAACTTTATAATCGCAACTTTAATAAATGTATCGTACACTAAGGAATGAATGAAATGAATATTGAAATTATGAAGGATGCTGCGGCACGAACGGAGGTGTCTGATGAGATGACGAGTAATGGAGAAGTATGGAAGAAGAAGACATGGTGCGTTGACCCCAAATGAATTGGGATAAGGGCAGGAAAATGATGATGATGATGATGAAACGCACACAAATCTTCCGGAATATTTTTCCTAAATGATTGCAAAAGCCCCACCAAAATTACACAAATAACCCCGAAAACTAAGTATACAGGGTGTAAACCACCTTATCACGAAGCCGTCAACCAAGAATTCTGTACATCAAATTAAACAACTTTACACAAAAATTATTACTGGGAAATCACTTTCTTTTTTGGGGTAAAAAATCACGTTTTGTGGTATAACTCAATGTTACGCACTCAAAACATTGTGCTGATGGATGGAGTGAATAGTAAATAGTACGGGGTTTGTGAAGGTATTTGAAGTAAAAATGTTACAATACAATTACGTATTTAAAAAAAATTACAAAAAAATGTAACTTTGACCCCCAATATCTGTGTAGTAGGTTCCCAGGTATGGTGTAGAAACAAAAAAAAATGGTCAGAAAGACGGCTTTAATAAAAGGCGTTTTACACCCATTATTTATAAATACAATCTTTGTTGTTCAATTGTTTTATAAATCTAGGAATTTGAAGACTACAAAAAACTTCAGGTGCAGCCTTCAAAGAAACTCATGGCAGTATTTCGGTCCACTCTAAGTATGAACGCCAAGCATATTGATTAGAGTTTGGTGTTCTACCTTACAGTGAACTGATTACTGAACAGTCAACGGAGCTTCGGGGGAAAGAAGACAGGTGACAATGTCAACGGAGCTTCGGGAGAAGAAGACAGAAGACAATGTCAACGGAGCTTTGGGGGAAGGAAGACAGAAGAAAATTAACGAAATCAATTGTACGCTTAAGAAACCGCATTTTACTGTACAATATGTCACTGTTGTGATGACATTCTTTGATACTAATAATTTCAAATGGAATATCGGTATAGTAGAATTAACATAATATTGATTCTGAGTTGCGAATGTTTAGATTTAAACGCCTAGAATGTACTTGGAAATATTCCAAGTACTTTTTTACATCTGACATAGTTAGAACCCAATCAATTATTGCAATTCTTTATCAATATTTTAGTGCAACGCGGATCGATATTTCATATTTTCACTCAGTTTTTAATTAACCCACGACGCAAAAACGACGGTGTGTTATGAGCTTGACGTGTCTGTGTGTGTGTGTGTCTATCTATGGCATCCCTAAATATGGGTATCAAATGAAAGGGCTTAACTAGTAAACTACTGTGCTTTGTAATAAATTTCAAATCCAAGATGGCCGCCACCATAAAATGGTGAACTACTTTTTTTTTCACAACTTCCTCAACATGGGTGTCAAATGAAAGGGCTTGGACACCCGTAAGCTGCGTTAAGGAACTTCGTTCCAAAAAAATATCATTAAATTATGACCCTATGTGTGGAGGGTTTTTAAATTTTTAATTTAATGTTACTTGTTCATTGATTAAATAATAAAAAACATCAAACTTTTTGTCAGGTTTTTACGACGTTGCCAGCCTTGCGAATGCGCCCTCTTAAATATGTATAAAGAAGGGTTATGTTTATTACGATAGGGACATACTTATGTATTAATCTTTTACGTAAACGCTCATAAAAGTATATCTAAACATATCTTTACGAGGGAAGACCTTTTTGACCAAAAATAAAACGAACTCAAGCACGAAGCTTAATTTATTTTTGGCGTGAACTTTGTGTCGCCTTAATACATTTACCGCAACTTTAAAAATCTCTTACTGTTTTCATAAAATATTCAATAAGGAGGTCAAGATATAGTGGAATATGTACATAATGGTGGCAGTAAAAGCGGCCCGACTTATGCCGTGAACCGACCGACCACGACGGACGCTTCCGTGTCCGTTTTTCTATGTAAATATTTAATTCACATATCACAACCGGCTCGGTAATGGCATCAGCACCAGATTTCCCTCGGATAAGAACCCAAGGATAAGTGCAAAAATATTAATAAAATGTTACGGCTCCCATGTTTGTTCAATATTCATCGCACATGAATTTCTAAGCTTCCACTTTCAAATGTGATTGAAATTCACGTGAAGCATTCAGCTAATAAAGTGTTCGTTTCTGTGTCCGTAAATTCCGCTTGATTTTGACAGCTGGATTGAGTTTCAAAGCAAAATTTAAGCGACTGAAAGGATTATATTGCTTCACGGAATTAAGAACTAAACGCTTCCGTTTGATATTTTGTTTCACTTTGCAGCCCCTCTACTCGTGCATTAAATTCCAGGATTTGATTTTGATTCATAATTATTTTCATTTTATCTTTAAAACATTAATATTTTCTGTGTCTGTTGAAGGTAAAATCAGTACACAAGACCAACTTCTGTAATGATCAAAACTCAGTCTGAGTTCGCTCAAATGGGCACTTAACGAAGCTAAATAAATTAATAGTCAATAAAAGGGCTCGGATCGGAGCCTTCTAACAACGATAACGAAATTAATTTCACAGAAAAACTCAAAGAGATCGTTTGAGGTTGTTTTAATAAGTAGAAATATTTAGAAAATATTTACCATTTCGTTACGAAAATGTTGTTTTAGTTACTTAAAGCGCCAAAAGTTGTGAATATGTTTAATTTTTTATGTGTTGTTTACTTGTAAAATAAATAAGAGTTTTCGGAAAAATCTTTTGAAAAATATTCTTCAGCACGCTTCAAAACATCACCTTCCCTTTGCAAGGAAAAAAAAACAATCCAAAAAATCACTTCGTTTTGTTTTCGGTATATCTCGAAGGTCAACCTATGAGGCTGGCTTCTACTTAACCGGACTATCTGTGGATACCTTGAGAGCATTGAGAGAGTAAGGCCTCCAGCCAGAAATCAATAGACAATTTTTTACTAACAACTTTTTTCCTTACCCAGATGAATTCTGCGAGGAGTACCCACACAGCCTGATCCCGACTCCAGGCTACTGGATCGAGTGCTCGCGCCAGAAGATCGCCACAGATACCATCTGGGACGAATCGGAGTCCGAGCATGACAGTGGGCCTGACAGGGATAACGCTGATAATGGTAAGTCAATGATAACATAGATAAGCAGTGATAGCCTAGAGGTGTGACCGGCGGATTGCCAAGTCACAGGTCTCAAGTTCAGACCCAAGACCTGGCAGCCTGGCTAGCCTGGGCAAAAGTCTCTCCCCATGACTTCCAAATTCTTCGATACAGGTACAATGTGGCCTTTGACCAGATATGACATTCATGTGTGTATAATTAAGCAAGTAAGCTATAGTGTAGGAAAACATCGTGAAGAATCCAGCATGCCTGAGAGATATTACTCGACAGCATGCGGCATGTTAAGCCAAGTCAGAGGCCCGTGGGCAGTATAAAAACTCTGACACCAAGTTGGGCACTAACTACACTTTCATCATCATCAGCCTATTAATGTTCCCACTGCTGGGACAAGCCCATGCCTCCCTATGAGGGGGAATGGGCTACATAATCCACCACGTGGGCCCAGTGCGAATTGGTAGATGTCACATGTCTTCGATTTTTTTGTTCTAGGACATGACGGTTTCCTCACGATGTTTTCCTTAACCGTTTTGAGAGCAGTGGTGATGAAATAAATTACACCAAGTAGTCTGCCTGGATTTGAACCCACGACTTACTGTTCGTAAGTCCGGGCCGCCACCACTGGGCCACTACACTTTAAAGAAAGAATATTACAAAACCTAACACCGTGTCCTGCAATTCAGAACGGGGAAGGCAGATCACCTAAACCCACATTTCGCAGTTGTGCAAAGTTATAGAACAGTTTGTAAGGATGAATGGATGTTTGTTACTCTTTCGCGCAAAAACTACTGAACGGATTTTGATGAAATTTAGCACACAGATAGGTTACAGCCTGGGATACTTATTATTGTGGTAATATAATCCCGTGGGACAATTACTGAAATCAACGCGGACGTAGCCGCGGGCATAAACTAAAGAAAAATTCTAAAGATCCTTTTACGTTTTAAGTATTTATTCTAGAGTAAGGTTATGGCACTCAAAAATAAACAGTGCTATTAACATTTTAACTGTCATGTTTCTAACGATAGATAAAAACTTTATGAAAGCAAATGATTATTATAATATCCAAAATATATTTTACCAAAAATCGTTATCGTGCTCTCAACAAAGTTTCGTCTGTACATTAAATTAAGCCTATTGAAAGTGTCGCTGAATACAAGGAGGACTTTAGTGACTGTTGGTCAAAGAGGAATATTAACTATTTACTCTTCGGTTCAAAATCTTTATTAGAATCGTGTGACTCAAAAGTTGGTAATCGATTGGCTTGGTATGGGCATGTAAAGAAAATTTTACAATGTAATTTATGAATTAAACTGTAAACCAAATAGCTTGTCTGACCGTAGGCGGACTTAATACCACAAGGCATTCTCTACCAGTCAACCTTTTCAACCAAGTTTCGAATATGAACGTGGATATTATAGAAACTTTATTATATAAACAAAGAAACAATGGATGGAGTTTGTAAAGCAGCCTTTCCCAAAGTTGTCGATAACACCCCCTTGTTGGTGCTGCAAACCTAAAGGGGGGCAGTAAGAAACCCAGAAAAAAAAAGGGACAAAAGAAAACTATAATAGCTAGCTAAGCTAACATCACAGGTGTTAATTTTTAGCAGCTTGTTAGTTATTATTATTACTTTTTAATTTAAATGATCAATACTTTTTTTTGAGGAATTTTAATTTTAAATGTAGGTGAAAAAACCGGCCAAGAGCGTATCGGGCCACGCTCAGTGTAGGGTTCCGTAGTTTCCCGTCCGTCACAATAAGTGTTCCCACTTATGAGTTTAGTAATTATTTTGTACAATTTTTTGTCTTTTTTGTACAAAAACTGTTGTTTCCATCCAAGTTCAAAATTATTTTCCTAGAAAGTCCTTATAAAGTTCTACTTTTCAGATTTTTTTCATATTTTCTAAACTTGTGGTTCAAAAGTTAGAGGGGGAAACACATTGTTTTTTACTTTTGAAACGATTATTTCCGAAATTATTGACAGTATCAAAAATGATTTTAGTAAACTCCTATTCATTTTTAAATACCTCTCCAACAATATATCACACGTTAGGGTTGAAATTAAAAAAAAACACTTCCCACTTTACATATAGGGGGCTACCCTAATAAAACATTTATTTCCTATTTTTATTTTACCACTTTGTCGGCGTGATTGATGCTCATATTGGTACCAAATTTCAGCTTTCTAGTGCAGGTCACAGAGATTAAGCGAGGACGGACGGACAGACAGACAGACATGGCGAAACTATAAGGGTGCCTAGTTAACTACGGAACCCTAAAAATGGGTGCGTTTAAAAAAAAGTTTTCTCACAGTGGGCAGTAAACAAAATAAGTTTAAGTATGTTTTTAAGGATGACATGGCAAGAATGGAGGTGTCTGATGAGATGACGAGTGATTGAGAAGTATGGAAAAAGGAGACAGGTGCGCCAAACCCAAAATAAATTGGAATAGGGGCAAGAAAATAATGGTGAATTAACGTCAATAGTTATCCTACGGGAACCTACCAACGCTCCAGAATACATACTATTCTATCTAACCCAAAGAAAGACAGACATGCAAAGTATCCTTCACATTAAATAATCTAAACATGGAAAAGTTTGGAAAAACCTACAAGGAAAAAGAAAAAAAAAAGGTTGAAAACAACTGCAATTAATAAATAATAATAATAAATATTGCTGGACATTACATAAAGTGCCATCTAGTGCCACACTAAGCAAGGCTTGTGTCGTGGACACCAACCGTTTGTAAATGCATACTTATTATACATATAAACATCCATGACTCGGAAACAAACGTCCATGCTCATCACACAAACATTTGCTCCTACCGGGATTCGAACCCAGGACTCTAAGAACGTAAGGCAGCCTCACTACCGCTACGCCATTCGGGTTGGCGAAATTTAAACACGTCTTAAAATATTTAAGCACCTTGTACGGAAGTTTTCGCAACATGTTCAATGGTCCACTGAGTGAGGTTGGCCTTCAACAAAGAAGTCTGCAGTCCATCGGTTGAGTGGACCTTGCAATTACTTTACTTTACCGCCACTCCGACACTTTTGCGAAACAATATTTTTATTTCTAACTCAGATAGAAGGTTTGTATAAAGTTTCCAGGATAGCATTTCTTTGTGGAATAATTAGGTGAGATAGAAAAAAAGAGTTATCTTAAATCTTAATTACTATCCAGGTTATTCGTTACCTTTATCGTGCTGTTTCTTGGGAAATTGTATTTATATTTTTCCATATATTTATTTTTATAATCACTGTCTCATCAATTAAGTGTAGAACCATGTTTCTGTTTTTGAATGTTAGTAGTATTTTTTTCCAATAATAAAACTAAACACACCGTTTTATACTTCATCATCATCATCAGCTTTTTAATGTTCCCACTGCTGGGGCAGGCTTCTTCTCTATGAGAGGAAATGGGTTATAATCCATCCATCCATCCTCCATCATTTTATACTTAATTGTTTCTAACTCTCTAGGACTGCCTCATTGGTCCAGTCGTAGCAAGCGCAACTGCTGAGCATGAGGTTCGATTCCCAGTTAGGGTAACCTGTTGACTAGTTTGACAAAATAACATTCTGTGCCTTTTTGACATCAACCGATAGGCCTGACCCTAAATAAAAAATATAAATTGTATTTATATTTTTCCATATTTTTCCTTTTGTGATCACTGTCTCATCAATTAGGTGTAGATCCAAGTTTTTGTTTTTGAATCTTAGTAGTATTTGTTTTTCCAATAATAAAACTTAACACACCGTTTTATACTTTATCATGATCATCAGCTCTTTAATGTTCCCACTGCTGGGACAGGCTTCTTCTCTATGAGAGGATATGGGCAACAATGCATCCATCCATCCTCCATCGTTTTATACTTAATTGTATCGAACTCTCTAGGACTGCCTCGTTGGTCCAGTCGTAGCAAGCGCAACTGCTGAGCATGAAGTTCGATTCCCAGTTAGGGTAAACTGTTGACTAGTTTGACAAAATAACATTCTGTGCCTTTTTGACATCAATCGATAGGGTCAGGTCAATCATATGGATTAAATCTCTCTAACAAACATGATAAATTAAATGGAAGAAGAACTATGAAAAACAGTGCTTTATGTTGTTGAATTTATCCTATTCAATTTATTATATTTTTTTTTGCTTCTTTTCTCTAGATTTCATGGTTTTCCCTTCACTTAATTTATCCTGATTGTTAGACAGATTTGATCCATATAATTGACCATACCGATCGAGGTTAAAAAAGTACAGGATGTAATTTTTTGGAACTTTAGTCCGTTTGATTCCCGAGTATGACTCTTTGTTCGATGATTTTGTCCATAAATTCGCTATACATAACTAAAAACAGCACTGTATTTAATATTAATAACAGATGCAACTCAAAATGGAAAACAGTTGTGCCAATCTAACAACAACAAAGAAAACAACAATTTGAATTTGGAACCATGAACAAATCATCCATATCCTATACTTTTTTGACTGAATGTACTACTAAATAAATAAATAAATAAAATAAATTGAATCTATGAGATATTCTACTACATTTTTACGATAACTACGTGCAAATACAAATTCGCACCTCCATCATATACCTAAATGTGAATAATATAAGGTTCAACGTTTATTTAATATACGGGATCGTGCCAGCGGTGATTCCTCCCCTGTCATATTAACTCTGTGAAGAAAATGAAATTTTATACTCTCCTCAGTAGGTTCATATTCCATTTCGTTACGGTCGCTGAACTCAACCTTAGAGGGGAATTATTACCATTAGTCGGTATGTAACACCATGTTACTTTTCTGTTTGCGTTTTTTATGATAGCTGAAGAAAATCCGCCAGCTAAAGAAAACTCAATGCAGATATTATGTTTTGACGGGAAGGTTGAATCGTGAAGAGAGTAAAATGCGACGGAAGTTCGACTTGATTTTCATTTGCAAGTTTTGTATAGCCTTGCATAATTTGTAGTGGAACTTATCTCAACTAATATTATGGAGAGGAAAGTCTTATTTTTTTGTTTGTTTGTATGCTTGTTTGATAAAGATCTACTCAACAATTTTCTGAAATTCTTCTACCATTAGAAAGCTACATCTGCACCGAGTAACAAAGACTAAATTATTTTGATATCATGCAAATTAACAAAGTTATCATAATTCACATAATTATCAGAATAAGTAATAAGTTATCATAGTTATCATAATCGAGGAAAAAAGACGAGATATGAGCAATTTAAAATTTATATAGAATACTTATTTTTCCCATAACCCTTGTTTAAATCGGTGTACATTCAAAATATATATTTAGGAACCTAGATATTTTGTAATCCATTAGAAATAAATACACACTACCTTAAGAATATGTTTGATTTATAAATTATTTTGGTATTACGTTTGTATGAATTACGTTTACTCCGCGGGCCTCTTAACGCTGTCAACTGGTTATGTCCTAAATAGACTGGCGGCGTTGCCACGTTGTATGGCAACGTAACGTATGCTTGCAATGAATTAGTTCTTACGCTAAAAATAAATTGGCAACAAAAACGATCAACTGTTTTAGACTTTCACGGTTTTTCACTACACTTACGGGATTATATCCGTGATTCCGTGAAACCACAAGAAAATCACGGATATAATCCCGTAAGTACTTTAAGTGCAAAAAAGATCAACTTTCGAACTCCATCTTAGCCTGGATATCCTGAATCGACTCAAATCCAAAAGTAATCGTAACTAAAACAATCAAATTAAACCTACACAAAACACTTCCCACGTAAACTTATTAAAAAAACAACTAATGCGAAAACAAAAGGCAGTGCCACACTGAAACAAAGTTAACCTCCCCCTGACTAAGTACCTATTGAGCGTAAAAGTTGCGGGATAATTCCTCTGCTGTCACATTTGCGAAGTCGAGACGAAAATTAAATTTGCCTCCTTTTTCCGGCGCATCGAAGAAAAACCTCATACAATATGTAGCGACCTTTATAAATCTTGACGGGAACATTCGCAGTTCAATTTTGAATAGAAGCGTGATGTGGAATGTGATTCGAAACTCGAGGCGGTTCTTGAAATGCTCTTGTTATGTCACAAAAGTTTGTTTAGAGCTTCACGTTAGGTATGGCTTTACCACCATATGGATTAATATTCTCTTGGAATTTTAAAGCAGGCAGATTTTTGTGACCTTCACACATAGCGATCGCTTCATTAACTCTTACTAATGTACGAGCCATTGAACCAATCATCGAACCATTGAAGTAATTGGGAATAAATAGTCAATAATAAATGCTCCATGATTGTATGAGTCTTTTCAGTATCATGACATATTTATTTGTTTATTTATTTATTTCGGTTAACCAACAATTGTTTACACTATGTACATTTCTCACTTAATGACTAGAGTAACATTTACAAGTGCAACAGTTAAGAACAGGTTAACACCACATGCATATGGCTAATGACGATGATTGCCTAACTATTGTAGATGCTTCGCGGGCAATGAACCCGATTCTGTTCTAACATCGTAGGTAATATAAGAATATATCCAATATTATATAAGTAGTTTCATATAAAATACCGTCTTCATGTAAGCTCAAGACACATACCATCTACCATTATGATATTTTGCTCCACACACCCAAGATGAAACATTGAGAAAATGTACAAACAACACGTATGAAATACAAGCACATTTCTGTTGCTATATCCTAGGATTACACTTACATCTTTTTCCACCGAGTAGCAGGATTATATTATTCGGTTCAAAATGTACTCAGGTATTCTTATAAGAGCATTATTTTAGCTGAATATTGATACTGTCAAATAGGATGATGAATATGACGCCCAAAGAAGCCATCATTCACGACGTATGCGAAAATAAAATGCTATTAGACCTGTCTTATTAGCAGGTGTAGCTACTCTCCAAATATATCTATTTCGATTCTTTTACGATTATTGAATAAACAACTTAAAGAAAAAGTAAGTTTCATCATGGCAATCTCATTCGTGTAACTAAGTCTAATAATGACAATCTTGAAAACTTTGGAAGGAAAACCAAAAACTTTGTAAGTACACAATACCCCAAAAAGAATAACAAACCTATTACCGATATCAACGGAAATGTAGAAACATCAAATCGACTAGATAACATGTTTTCAGGACAAAATAGGTCGTATTACAACCAGGATCGAACAGAAGCATCCAATCAGAACGAGACGCCTCACCAAATAGGTCATAAAGCCGATTGTCGTTTGTATGGAGCGCCATAAAATTCCCAGCATTTTCAAAAGTTTCGACCGCTCACGTGGAAAATATACCACAGTAGACGTATGTTTATTGCCTTTGTTGGTTTTACAAAGTTAATGCCGCAAACTCCACAACCAGCTCAATAAAAATAACTTATACAGAGAATTTAAAATTATTGACCGTAAATAATGCGAAATGAGTGCATGAAAAACGGGTCTTTGAGAGCTAATTAAAATGTGTACTTTGTAAATATGGTGGCTATTCAAAATGTTTCATTAACTTGTAGTAGGGATACGGAGTAATTAGCGTTATTTACTCGATGTCGAAGTTGTTGCATTTCAAAAATTCTATGCAGCTTTTAGTACGAATTCAGTCCATAATGACTAAGGTCCATGTTCACCAAAAAGATGACAGTCTGATTATCTAAAACAGCTGTTTAAAACGCATTTTTGTATGGGAATATGTCACATTGACAGCTGTTTTCAGATAATCAGGCTGTTATCTTCTCGGTGAACATGGACCTTAGTATGACGGCGAGCGCAAATGGTGTTCTGCAAGACGCCGAACTTGAAAGCGCATTGGTTATGCAAAGCGGATTATTTAGAGTACACGTCGTCGCAACCACCGAGAGAGATGATGTTTTACTGGTTGACTTGTACGATGTACAGTCCTGAGCACTATGTATACTCTTGGCAAAATTTAGAAGCAATTTACTCGTGGAATAACTATTACATTATCCATGATAGGACCTTATAATAATGTGGGTGGGTTCCAAACTACAATAATCATTATAACAACAGAAACTTACTATCAATAAAGTAGGTAGTCATCATCACCATCTGCATAGGTCTTTACGCAACTGTGTTAGGGTCGGCTTCCAGTCTAACCGGATGCAGCTAAATACCAGTATTTTATATCAGGAACTACCCATCTGACCTCCACAACCAGTACCTACTGGGTAATACCATGAAGAAGTACGATACCCTTTGGTAAGTTTGGTTGGCAGACTTATAGGCTATTGACTCAGACTTTCGGGCCACGAACTACCTGTAACGACAATTCAGTAGGTAGGGTAGTATCATTTTTAGAATGATGCTAAGTACGGACTTTGGATTGCCATCATATTGAAAATATTATTTAGCCAATCAGCGTGGAAAGTGACTCAACGCTATAGGTGCGCCGGAGCTATAGTGGCTCAATTAACATGTCACTAGAGGAATCTCCTTTCATAACCCTGATAGCTTAAAAGCTGACAAACCTGGAACTCTATTGGAAAACTCCGGACAAAGGTTAGTCGAAACCACCTGAAAAACCTGCTCCACTAGAGATTCCATCGTCTGTGGTACTATTAATCCACAACCAATGGGACACAATGATATCATGTCTTGAAACCTTGATACCTGCACACTACAGAAATTTATGGAAGATAGTGATACTTATGTTGGGAAATCAACGGGCTTGGTAGACAGTCGATCTCATTAAAGTGGCCGGAAGAAATTAGATAGCCAAGACACAAACCGCCAAAAATGGAGAGATTTAGAAGACACCTACAATCAGCATTGGGTGGCCAAGTTGAAGAAGAAGAAGAAGTGAGACCGACAAACCCGTGCCAAGCTCTGGGCCGACTCATTATTGCCATCGACACGCTCAAAACTAGAATGCTTCCCGTCATTGTGATAATTATATGGTCCGGAAGACCATAACTGGGAACCAAAAATTAGAGGACAAAGTCAGCTGCATCCGGTTAGACTGGAACCCGACCCCAACATAGTTGGCAAAAGGCTAGGCAGATGATGATGATGATATTAGAGGACAAAGTTTAAACATGTTAATTTTTTAATATAAAATATTTTTAAAAACCTTCATGACCCCTTGTACTATCTCTCAATGCATTTTTTTTGAGTGCGTTACATTGAGTCTTATCGTAAAACGTAATTTCTCACACCAAATAAAAAGTCGTTTTCCGGCAATAATTTGTTGTGTAGTTACTTAGTTTGATATACAGAATGCTTGGTTAGTGGCTTCTTGAAGAGTCTGTTTACACTTTGTATGGTGTGCGTGACTGTACGCTGTTCTTCGAGTTGACACTCGTGTATTAAAAGTTAGTAAAACTTATTATTATGAGTAAACCGAAAATGTCACGCTTATTCGAAAAGTTTGACGTAATGTTTCAGACAAAACGTAAAGTTCAGGATATATGAAATTATATTATCTTCGTTTTACTTGTTACTAAGCTATTGATCCAGTTTCTGCAATCCTGGGCGCCGCGCGTCGCAGTCTCGACAGAGATAACGACAAAGTTCGTTCTTTCGGTCGCTGATTACTAACGAATAAATTCGGTTGCAATAATGATGCTTGGGAATAATAAAAGTCTCTACATCCTATAGACGCGTTTTTAGCATTTTAAAACGTATACGCCTATAACATCGTGCATCGTTTAAATTACGTTTAACTTGAAATATTCGCGCTTTTAATAACTGCTTTATTTCTGCGTCCTCAAACAGAGAGGATTTTTTCCAAACAAATATCCTCTTTCCTGTTTCAAACGTAAGTTCCGGTTTCAATTTCGCGAATTTCGCAAACATATCCACGGGTTGTCAAATTTCAGATAGGACGCTACACAAATTGTGTATATTTTTCTAACTAAAATGTTTGGACACCCGGACTATGTAAACGGACGCCCTTGTCCATCAGCGATGTCTCATTCGGCACACGTTTTCAATTTATCGGCGTTCCCCTCATTGTCTGGAATGGTGAGAGATCTTTGGCGCCCGCCGTCGCGTCTCCTCCCTTATCGGCGGCCCTATTCAAAAGTCACGTCATGTGTAAATGTACCGCGATACTGTAATGGCACAGTGACCCGGTCATTTTGCTCGACAGTGTGTTCTTCATCACAATCTGTACGTGACTGGTCTCGTTTGTTTACATTTGCGATGTCATGCTTGGGGCTTTTCTCATATTCGTTATTATTGGTGTTAGGTAGGTTTACTTATTTCGTTTCCTGTGGTTGTGTATGTACCTACTGTAAGGCCTACAATGTTCTACGGTTGTCTAAGCTGTCCACTCATTTAAGTGAAAACTGTTTCATGGATAACATCATCATTCTTCTGCTCGTACTGTCATAACCAAATATTTAAAAAGGATAACCATGTAGTCATCTCATTAGGAAACTCGAACCGTGCACATATCTTCTAGCATTTCATAACTGACCAAACTAGTTTATCCCTGTGGGCGAAGTCGCAGGGATAATCTAGTTTGGTCGTCCCACGGGATCATACTACAGCCAAAAGATGTATACTGTGTTTATGCAGGTCATAACTATCTGTGTCCTTAATTTCATTCAAATCCGTTCAGTACTTTTTTGCGTGAAAGAGTCAAACATACAAACTTTCGTCTTAATAATATTAGGGTGATTAAATATTGTAAATTGGATATTGACTCTCACTACCAACTGCAAACCGTTTTCAGTTTTTACAACAAGTAAAACCATAAACCGTACAGAAACTAAATCTAATAAAGACAAGCCACACGTGTTCTGGTTTATCACACGACATTTATTAACGTAAACCACTCATTTCTCACTATTATTTCACAAAGCATTATTAAACAAAATATTTTCCACGCCAGCCTTATGTTCGCGTGTTTCGTTCACATTTGACGTACATTGATATTTGACGTACATACATGAAATTGATTATAAAGACATGAAGTTGAGTGGGTTGACCCGGTATCTTCAAGCATGGTAACCGGCTTCCAATAACATCTTGAAAGGCTCCGTAACGCATATATGAAACTATAATTTAGCTTGTAATGATAGTCCTTTTAATTTATGGCATCCATTATGGTATCAATAAATTAAATTTGTAGCTCGCCTATGATTTTGTCGTTATTATTTTATCTTGGCTTTGAAAAATATGGAACGGCTCTTGAAATACGGAACAAGATACTTGACTCGTTAGTAACTGAAACGAATTTTAATAATCACGCAATTGATTTTGCTAAAAGACGTGAAATCTCAGGGCTTCCTCAGGGTTCTGTTAGATGGCCCCTTGTGTTTATGGAAAATAAAATGTCACCCTACTTTCAAATGATGACTAAGAACTTGATGGGCAGTAATCATCTTTCCCATCTTACCATGAGGATGCAAACGTATAGAAAAAAAACACCTTTGTATATTCAGTAACATAAATAGATACTTGATGGATGAACACAGTTAATGGAAAAACATCCATTTCCATTAAGGCTCGGGGTATAGGCGTTTGAATCACCATTGGAAAAGAGCAAGGGCTACTGGTCTAGTCTAGACTGTTGTCGTAGAATTTATGTAGAAATTGTTTAGAAGAAACATAGTACTGTGTCGGTTTTCATATACTTAATATATAAAGGGTGTAAAACACCTCTTAACCAAGCCGAAAGGCAACTGTTCTCCCCGTCATTGCGATCATTTTTTTTGTTCTACAGAACCCCTGTTCCTAGGAACCTTCTAGTTACGGAGATATTGGGGGTCAAAGTTACAACTTTTTCACAAGATTTTTTTTTGAAATACAGGTTTTTACTGTATGATTTTTACTATAAAAACCTCCAAGAATCCCGTACTATTCTGTCTATCCACAGCACAATTTTTTGAGTGTATTACATTGAGTTATAGCACAAAACGTGATTTTTCTCGCCAAAAAAAAGTTTTTGTGTAAAGTGAATGAGCTTGATGAACAGTACCTATGCTTGGTTGACGGCTTCGTGATGAGGTGGTTTACACCCTGTATAAACTATTGTATAATATTGTGGAGGAACTTGTGGCTAAATAATAACTGCCACTCGAGTCAATCTTTAGGTTAAGCCGTGCTTGTCTAGGTTGATTTGTGGATGGGTGACCACCCATTACATTCTGAGTTTCTTCCGTGCCTTGGAAAGCACGTTAAGCAGCTGGTCCCGGCTTTCATTTGTAGATCTTTCACAGTCGTAACAGGTAGTCAGTGGCCCAAAAAGTCTGACAACCAGTCTTACTAAGGGGAATCGTATTACCCGGTACCAACTGGGTTGTGGAGGTTAGATAGGCAGTCGCTTCATGTAAAATATTGGTATTCAGTTGCATCCGGTTAGACTAGAAGCCGACCCCAACATTGGGAAAAGGCTGGACAGATGATGATCGTATAATATTGTGGTTTCAAAAACGAATAAGAGATAACAGAGACCGCCCCCTCGCCCTCTAAAAGCTATACTGCAAGTTTGAAAAATCTGAAAAAAAAACGTGATGATAGAGCATTATATTTATTAGTTTAGCAGTAATAGTCGTTGAACTTGGATATTTTATATTTTTACCTAATACAATATCCTCAGAATAAAATCCTTTAAAGTGACTAAGATGAAGTAGTTGCTTTTTTTATAACGGGTAAATACTTGCAATCTACTACGGAACCCTTCACTGCACATGGCCCGACACACACTTGGCCGGTTTTGAGTGTTGGTTTTACCTATAATGAGATATTTATTCAAAACCAAGATTCAAATTGTTCTTTAACTTCTTAGAACACTGAATCACAAAAATATTTCGAGAATTTTACTAACCCAATTCCACTGTTAAAATGTTATTTTCATTACAAACGCGCCCTTCATAGCACTCGCGGTCACAAAATCTATTTTTAGGAAAGAAAAATCAACAATATTCTAGTTTGTAAATTCTGTGTTACATCTGATTCACAAATTAGGTCTAGGTTTTACACCCACTAGGAATTTCGAAGTTAAAAATAATGAAACTGAGAATGTAAGACAAAAGTAACCTCAATGCCAAATTAATATTAAGATCATAATATCAGAATGGTTTCATGATATCAAAAGAACTTGAACGACTTATGTACCTACGTTAAATTTGTTTTAAAGTATACATAGATAAGAAAAGAAAAGTGAATCAGAATTACATAACATAATGTAACGGATGAAATGAGGGTTAGGCGGCGATAATATAATAATAATAAATAACTTTATTTTCAAACAACCAAATACAATTTGTCCATCTCAATCAAAACATAAAAACGCTATTATATATGAAGTACGAGTACAACACTATTATTTGAGACAGTGAACGACTGTATCTATCCTAGTCTCAGATCAAATAAAAACCAAGAGAGCTGCGAACAAAAACATTTACATCAAACTACAATCAAGCTAGAGCTAGAGCTAGAGCAGCGGTGGCCCAGTGGTGGCGGCCCCGACTTACGAACAGTAAGTCGTGGGTTCGAACCCAGACAGGCGCATTACTTTGTGTAATTTATTTCATCACCGCTGCTCTCAAAACGGTGAAGGAAAACATGGTGAGGAAACCGGCATGTCCTAGAACCAAAAATTCGAAGACATGTGACATCTACCAATCGGCACTGGGCCCGCGTGGTAGATTATAGCCCATTCCCTCTCATTGAGAGGAGGCCGTGTCCCAGCAGTGGGAACATTATAGGCTGATGATGATGATGATGACAATGAAGCTACCCTCAAAAATGCACATAATCATGTTTACAAAACCGGCATCACTTTATTGTCCACAGCGCTATGACTTGGTTTTTATTTGGTCTGCGGTGCTAGTATAAACTGTGTTACAAACACAGGCGCCTTCCTCTTACAGTTTGTTGACTAAGGTTTATCTAATCTGGACAAATTCACTCAAATCTGTATGGTTCTTTCTTCAAAAGACCATCTCAGACACTAATATCTACATGATCCTCATGTAAATTGAGCAAGTTTATGTCTGGACTTCAAAAGAGACTATGACCTGTGAGTTTGTTTTGGCTGTTTCTTCTCAGAGTAGTCAGGTACGAAACACCATCCCCACCTAGTTTTAAAAAAAAAGTGTTTTGTGAAAACCTACTTACAAAATAAACATCATTTATCATTTAATAGTACACCCACATTTCGGCAGTTACGTTAAGTCCCATGATTTAGGAGATGTGCCTTTGCTATCAACCGTTCACAGCCATACTGCTACTAAGCAATTCCTGAAAGAAAATCCCAATACCACTACTCGATCCGGGAACCCAACCCCTAAAACACCACGCTATGCAACCACTAGACCACCGAGTAACAAGAGTCGTCAGAATACCCAAACAATTTGCAGTTAAGGCGACGACATCAGCTAAATAAGCAACTCTATTTGTGGTGGTTCAAACTTCGTTTGAAATACTATTAGAATAAAGTTCTAATTAGCTTGCACTACAAAGTGGTTGTAACTTCAGTCACTGCGGGCTGAATAGTGCGAAATGAGTATTTTCGATCGATTTAAAACTAGAACTTAACTATTTAATAATAATTAATCCATCAGTCGATGTAGTTTAGCATTAGAAATTTTATGTTATATTTTTAATTATAATTGTCATCTATATCTATACTTATAATAAATCTGTAGAGAGGTCAATTCTGTACATGAAATATATTTACAAAATAACTATCGGGGGGTGATTAGTGATCGATACTGATGCCAAAAATGCAATCAGTAAAATTTTTGTCTGTCTGTCTGTCTGTCTGTCTGTCTGTCTGTCTGTCTGTCTGTATGTTATTTATAGAAAAAAAAACTACTCGACGGATTTTAACGAAACTTGGTACAATTATTCTACATACTCCTGAGCAGGTAATAGTATACTTTTCATCACGCTACCATTAATAGGAGCAGAGCAGTGAAAGGAAATGTTGGGAAAACGGGAGAAGTTACTTGGTTTTTTTAGCTTCCGTCGCGTGTGCAGCCTTAATGGTTAAAGCTACATAGAAATCATGTATAACGGAAATATTCCACATAAAATTATATAAAAAATATCCCAAGACAGCATATGTCTATCTTTTATAGTTGACTCACAATAACACGTGTAACTCCCGATAGCTTAGCAGTTCGGAGATTTGTTATTATTATATTTGTTTACTCTTACGTTTATAATATTCTCACTCAACCCCAATTAAAAAAAAATAACATCAGTTATTCTTCGAACTCCTGGGCAGGTTATAGTATACTTTTCATCACACTACAATGAATAGGAGCAGAGCAGTGTAAGGAAATGTTGGGAAAACGGGAGAAATTACTTGATTTTTTAAGCTTCTGTCGCGTGGATGTATGTTTGGTACTCTTTCACGAAAAAACTACGGAACGGATTTGGATGAAATTTTGCACACAGATGGTTTATAACCTGGATTAACACATGGGATACTTTTTATCCCGGTAGTAAGATCCCATGGGACAATTTTGAAACTTCACGCGGGCGAAGCCGCTGGCAAAAGCTAGTTGTCAATAAATGGCTAAACTGCTTTGAAAGAAAATTAAGAGGTATGTTTGAAGATTTTTTTGGTGCATTAAAGTTTGTCAAATTATGTTTTGAGTTCCATCAGTGTATGCAAAAAGGACTTCAAAATATAAAAAAAAAAATATTTGTCGAAATTATTTACAGTTTTAGAGATACACTGCTTTTAAAAACCGCCTTTTGGATCGTTTTCAAGAAACCTCCGCCTTAAAGCAGTTTTTACATAAGCTTTTTAACCGACTTCGAAAAGGAGGAGGTTCTTAATTCGTCGGAACCTTTTGTTTCTTGTTATGTATGTTCCCCGATTACTCGAAGATGGCTGGAGCGATTTGAATTATTTGTTGCTGTTTTTGTTTGAAAGGGTATACTTCCCAGGTGGTCCCTCAGTCATCAAGTCGGGATCTGGTGATGGATGATCCTGGAGAAATTGAGAGATTTCTTCAAATTTTGTAGGCACACTTGATGTGATTAGGGTAGTTTTTGGAAGAATATTTTCTAAAAGTGGTCCCATTTTAATTTGGTGAAGATCAGATGAAGAACTTTAAATATAGGCAACGGAACTCCTCAATAAATGATAGCAAATGGACTGGGATTGCTGAAATCACATGTATATCTATTGTTTACACCAGTTCATAACATAACATCACACCGCTACGCTGTGAAGGGATAAGCATAAGTGAACCACTAAAATGTGAAAAATAAAAACTTTTTTGCAAAAAATAAAACCGACTCCAAAAAACACAAAAGTTGTAAAATGACTTTAGCTTCAGAAGTCGGTTACAAAAAACTAAGTGAATCAATCAAACAAAGGTCACCGACTTTTTATTTTTCACTTTTTAGTGGTTCACTTGTGCTTATCCTTCCACAGCGTAGCAGCGTGATGTTATGCTTAACATTAACAAATAAACAGCTGTTTCTCCACTATCGCCAATAACGCGTACTGGTCCACTGTCCTCAAAGCAGATACAATTGTTAAACAACCAGCACATTCCAAGTATTCTAGGAATTCGAAACAGAAATAATTTCCTGAGTAATTTCTCTCTTCTCATGGTTTCCGATTTGAGTGTGGACTGCCACTTGTGCGAGTGTTCATCTTAAATTCTATTGCTTCTTATAAAATCATACATCTAATCTTGAAATGAAATATAATGCCCTGGGTACAAGTTTTTATTTATTGACCCGGATCGAAGTACTAAACACGTAACCCAAACTAGAAGTTAAAATCGATTGTGGCAACAAAGCTTCCTTTCAATGGCGAATCCATTTCCAAATTAGATAGGTATCGGATCCGCTCCACTAGCTGTTTATTTGTTTTACTTTGTGCCCCCGAGAGGTTATCAATCACTGAATACTTACTTGCTACATACTTTTCCTTGAGTTTAATAAATTAGATTTGCACGGATGAAGATTTTGGTGCTGTTTAAAGAATCTTTCATGGTTTATGACTTGAGATTTTTTTTTAAACGTTGCCCCAAGTCAGCTTTGCACTAGAGATTTCTCCTGAATCCTGGATGCGTTTACAATTTTTTTAACTCACGCACAAAGAGCCAGACCTGGAACAACTACATGTAGGCCATACTGTTCCGTGCGGGGATCGAACCTGCGAATCGCAGCAAAAGCTGTCAGTCGTTCTGCCACACTGCGCCAATCGTGCCGTCGATTTGGTTTCAAGATAGATTTTTGAATTGTAAACTTATTTAGGCGCATTGAGCACTTTTTGGGTGAACAAAAATCATGGAGCTCGCGTGACCGTCACCTAACGCTTCGTAGCGCTCGTGGCTACGAGCGCTACGAAGCGCGATCCGCTACGGCGTAGCACAACCCGTAGCAGATAATTATAGATTACTTTTGACTTCTAACGGCAGTCGCCAAAGATTGCTCCGCATGTTTATTAGTAAAATTAAATACTAATAAATAAATAATAAAGTAACACAGTAGGTAAATAAAAGTTAGCGAAATTAAAAATCACACACACATACAGAATAAAAGAGGGAAGTCTCTTCTTACCGTTAATCAAATTTATACTACGTAATATAATTTATCACACGATGAATTGAATAAGAACGTGATCTGATCTACTTAGATGATATTATTATAAAATTGTCACTTCATCCTTGGAACCGGATCTCCGTAAGGTCGAATAACAAGCATGAAATGACGATAAAATATCGCCAATAAAAATGTATGGCGCCCCAAGAAGCTGCGTTTTATGGCCTTAATGTAGTAAGTGAACATTCCTGTTAGATGTTTTTCTCTTCATTTGATCCTTCATATTCTTCGAAAAAAGTTTGTATCAGAAACCACTAGACGGAAAAAATAAAGATCTTGGTGGATAAGCAAACAGTAATGCTGTACAGTTAACAGCTAGAATAACAAATGCATTTTATGTAAAAACTTAAATAAATTCCATGTTAATAACTAAATTGGTGATTCATGCATAAACTTCTCCAGCAGTAACAAACTGTCATAAAGAAAAGTGCTACACAAACAGTTTTCTTGATAATTTATTCCGACACCCTGTCATTCCTTCGTAGCGAGTCTACACTTAGGAAACTTGAAAACGTTAGTGACATTTTGTATTTTGGCAGAGCCAAATTCCGTCCGAATGAAAAAAATAACTTTGCATTCAATATTTTTTCATCAATCTTGGAAGAATGTTCGAGCCCTTGTTCATTCCTATTCCGATTTCCAATTCCGTTTTAACCCTTCGGAATGCTTCTTTTTGTATTGAAGATTTTTCCAATTATTTCTGTTTTGTATCGGTTATAACTTTTCTAATTAGTGTCTCGAATCACATTGCAACTTCATTAACTATTTGAAGATTGTTTTACGATATAAAGGGATTGTTTTACACGTCTTCACGAAGCCGACAGGCACTTGTTCTTCCCATCAATGCGATAATGTTTTTGTTCTTCACTATATTTTCTAGTTACGGAGATATGGGTCAAAGTTACAACTTCTTGAGAAGGTTTTTTTTTTAAATCAAGTTTTTTTTTGTGATATTTTAACACCTTCACGACCCCCGTACTATGCAATCCATTCATCAGCACAATGTTTTAAGTGCGTTACATTGAGTTCTACCACAAAACATGTTTTAAAACTTCAAAAAAAAAAGTTGTTTCCTAGCAATATTTTTTGCGTAAAATTACTTAGTTTGATGTACAGAATGCTTGGTTAACGGCTTTGTGATGAGGTGGTTTACACCCTGTATGTAATCATAACATCACACCCACACTTCGTCAGTTACATTTAAGCCCCATGTAATAGGGGGCAAGCCTATTACCATCAATCGGGCACAAATCCAGACTCAGTAATTCCCGACGAAAAACCCAATAACACTCTACCCGACTTGGGAAGTGAACATAGTTGTGTTACAAAGGATCTCTAAAGAAACAACACAGCCAAAAATGAAATGGAAATGCTTTCATAATTCAAAAACAACGTTCTCAAAGAAGGCTTATCCTCTATGCCTAATTTTATCTTCAAAGAGTAGTGTGCTTCAAGTTCAGTCAGGTGTAAACAGCAGCTCAAATGAGATTATTTTGGTGTATCTGTTCAACTGGTGCAAAGACAGAAGCTTCAGACGGGGATTAGACAGAAAGCGTGCGACTTGCTGATTGTGAGTTTAAAAATGGAACTGGAATAAAGATTTACATTTAAATTTTCAGCCAGTTTTAATTTGTGTTTAGTATTGCTGGCTGACTCATAATTGAAGTACTTATTTAGGGTTTTGAATCTTTTTTTTTTTAATAAGTAATGTACGTTCATTCTAATTTTGGAGAAAAGTGAAAAGATTATAGCTTTGGTTTTTAGATATACAAATTATAGTCCAGTTCTTTCACAAGTTAATATGCCTTGTGACTGTAACTTCTTTTTTTTTTGTTTTTTTCATTAGTGGTCTTAATGATCTAATTGAAATGAATGCTGTGAGTTTGAGGACAAATGAGAAACACGCAAATATCTTGAAAATAAAAATTGAAAGGAAGAAAAAGAATTCCGCCAGAACAAACCGCACAAAAATAAAATGGTTAAATTGTAATTATAACTAAAAAGTAAACAGAGAGAAAAATATCAAATAAAAAAGAAACGAAATTGGTTCTGTACGAGGTCAAAAGGCTCCTAACTCAGCATGGTGCTGTAACATAAAAAAAAAAAACGAAAATGCTATCCACAAAACGTGGATACAGTACCTATTGGCCAAAAACATTCATAGTTATTCTCGATAGAGGTGAGCTATGAATACTTACCTACAATAGACTCGTCAACACAATATGTACAATGTTTGCGAGGGATTGTGTTTCATAGCAATTTGCCCGTTTGACAGCGCAGCTATGCTTAAACAAACATACGGTCTTTTGATATGATAAAAATAGGGACAGCGAAAGGGATGTACAATATTGTACATGTAAAATATTGTGCCTACACATTTGTATTTTGCAAACATATTCGAGGTTAGGTTTGCGTAAATAATAATGATGGAGGCTTTTTTGCTGTAGAAATATAAGGTAATGCTGAAAAACCCTTACTAGGAACATGAATATTATTGTACTGAAATCAAACACAAAAATAAGGAATGTTTATACCATCGCTGGACATTAACACACAGCGCCATTTATAGTGCCACACTAAGCAAGGCTTGTGTCGTGGACACCAGATAGTTCATATACTACACACACTTACACTTTTTCTTTACTCTACACTTTTTCCATGCTCATCACCTAAACATTTGCCCTTACCGGGATTCGAACCCAGGGCCCTAAGAACGTAAGGCAGCCTCACTACCGCTTCGCCATTCGGGTCGTCAAATAATAATATAAAGGGTGTAAAACACCTCTTAACGAATACGGAAAGCACTTGTTCTCCTCGTCATGCTGATCATTTTTTTGTTGTACACTATACCTGGGAACCTTCTAGTTACCGAGATATGGGGGGGTCAAAGTTAAAAAAAATTGACAAGTTTTTCTTTATACACCACTTTTACTTTAAATATCTCTACGACCCCCGTACTATTTAATCCATCCATCCGCACAATGTTTTGAGTGTGTTACATTGAATTATACCACAAAACATAATTTATAACCTCAAAAAAAAATGTTGTTTTCCAGCAATATTTTTTGCGTAAAGTTACTTAGTTTGATATACAGAATGCTTGGTTAACGGCGTTGTGATGAGGTGAAATACACCCTGTAGAATAAACTTAATAATAGAGAATAAACTTAGGAAAAGCAATAGTATTTAATAATACTCCTCACAATGCGAGCCGTATCGAGGATTATTGCCTTCAGACCCTCGATCAAACCTCCTAAGGAGACCCTCGAGAGATGGTCGTCGAGGCTAGTACCTGAGGCCCTACTCGGTTTATCCGCGTCTCTCACTCGCACTCATCTGCAGACGTGCGCAAGAGAGACGGATAGGTCCGAATATACGGACGATGCGCTAGGGAGTAGGGCCTCTGGCACGATTTTTCAACCGACTTCGAAAAAGAGGAGGCTTTCAATTCGTCTGTACTTTTTTTTTTGTTACCTCAGAACTTTCGACTGGGTGAACCGATTTTGATGATTCTTTTTTTTTATTTGAAAGCTGGTGCTTCTCGTTTGGTCCCATTTTATTAAGTACATATCTCTTCAAAAACACACGGCTGAGCTGCAGTAATTGCTGCAATCGCTTGGTTGTTTATTTTTTATGTAACATAGTGACGTAACATCATGTTAAGTTCCATTTAATGGGATCCTGGAGAAATAGAGGGAATTCCTTAAATTATATAGGCACACCAGAAGCGATTTGGTTTTAGGAGTTTTAGGAAGAGTACGTTCTTGGAGTGATCTCATTTAAATTTGGTAAAGATCTGATGAAGAACTTCGGAAGATTGGCGACGGGAACTCCTCAATAAATGATAGCAAATGTACTGGGATCGCTGAAATCTCATGTCTCTCTATTGTTTACACCAGTTCATAACAAAAAATCACGCCGTTACGCTGTGAAAGAGTAAGCACATATGAACCACTACAAAATTGAAAAATTAAACCGACTTCACACAAAAAAGTAAAAATAACTTTAGCTTCAGAAGTCGGTGACCTTTGTTTGATTGATTTAGTTTTTTTGTCACCGACTTCTGAAGCTAAAGTTATTTTTACTCTTTTATGTGAAGTCGGTTATATTTTTTGCAAAAAAGTTTTTTAATTACGAAGAGACATCAAATAAAATATGCTTAATCATGAAACGCACATATATCATCATCATCATAATTTTCTTGATTTTATCCCAATTTAGTTGGACTCTTCTTCCCTGCTTCTTTATTACCCGTCATCTCAGCAGACACCTCTTTTCAAGCCATATCATCCTTCACACAGTCTATCCATCGTTTCGTTGGTATTCCTCTACTTTCACAGCCATCTACATTCATACTCAACATTTTCCTCATTCTTAAAACGTATTAGCTTAAGGGGCCTGCGGACCATGCATTTTTCATACAAACGTAATACCAAAATAATATAAAAATCAAAGATATTCTTAAGGTAGCGTGTGTATATTTCAATTGGATTACAGAATACCTATGTTCCCAAACAAATATTTTTTGAATGGAGACTGCATTTATTTTTCTCATAACTCTTGTAAATCAGTCATTATTTTGGTATTACGTTTGTATGAGAAACGCATGCTCCGCAGGGCTCTTAATGCTTATGGCTAACCTATGAGAGAGATAATACATCATAGAAATAATGTACAAAAAAAACAGCGAGTCCTTGACAAGAAAATATCCCCAAATCCGACAGCATTTGAAGCCAAGCTAGTTCCCAGACATGATAACGTAATTAATAAACGCGAACCGTCTATTATAATTCCAAACCCAATTAGAGCGTCTTATCATGTAAATAATATATACGCCATCAGTGTAGACGCAATCAAGCCCCATTCAATAGTAAATTGTAGTGGCAATGAAATATCTAGTGTGAAATTTAATTTGAGCTGCTCAAATACGTGAACTCAGGCAGCCATGGCATGATAAGCGTCGGCTTTGGGCCAACACCGGACCGATAACTGATATAAAAGAGGTTAGAAAGGAAATGGTTCCCGAGTTGTATTAGAACGCGTGTCACCGCTCGTCTCCCACTCTTTAACACTCACTCTCTTTAACGCCACTACAAATAAGAGATCCATTCGTACGTGCATTACGCACACAAATGAACTAGGCACTAGAATTTCGAAAAATACCATCGTGTTCACTTTTCTAAGTGATGAGAGAATCTTTATAAGCAGGATTATACAATTAATTTAAATTATCCCACTTTACGCATACAATAACTTCAAAAGCAATTATAAAACCGTAAGCGTCTGCCGTTCGTAATTTGATGGCAGTACCACGTGTCTCGACTAAATAATCCGATTATAACATCTCGACTCAGACTGAATTAAATACGAGATTAGGTCTTTGGTAGAAATTAATGTTAAACCTGAGAGAAAAATGTTCGCAAGTCCTGTCACCTGTGCACTTGATGACCTGACTGTGTCAGTGAGCAGCGAACACGTACTATCCTTTCAGTTTATTGAAAGGGACTACATTTCAAACTTCGATTGAAATGCTGTTAGAATAAAGTTCTAAATAGTTTGCACTACAAAGTGGTTGTAACGTCAGTCACTGTGGGCCGAATAGTGCGAAATGAGTGGTTTCGATCGATTTACAAAAATCTATTGATTGGACTAAAATTAAATCCCTCTACTCTACTTCTACAAGCATCATGTTTGTAGAATTATTTGCCTAAAAATCAGAATGATCATAGTATATTTTATAACGAGGGACTAAACGAAGCCATTATATACCCGAGGTGGTTTGACTCCCGAGCTTGCGAGGGAGGCAATGAAAGCGAGGGTATATTAAATTGGCGTTTAGTCTCGAGGTGCAAACTGTACTTTTCACTTCGAGTGCGAGAAAAATAGTAATTTAAAACCGAACAAATTTACACCCGACTAAAATTCTGAACTTTTCTGAGATTTTCTTCTATCAGGTCAGTCACAGATTAAAAATTTAAAACACAACACAAACTCTCAAGTTTCTCGTAATGAAGATGATCCACACTCCACAGATAATTATAGCAAGTACCTACATTACTGCAGCGGCTAGCAACAGAGGCATTCCACATACTTTTTCAAAATCAACGATGCACACATCAACAACCATAAATTTTCCCGCGTTGAAGAGTTAATTTGTTTTTTTTTTCAATATACCGCTTTGTATTTGCAAGCCAATTCGAAATTGAAATAAAACCTTTGACAAGTTACTCTTTTGTGACCATGTTTCAGAGTAACAGATCGTTCCATTTTTAAATTACTTTTTACTCCCTAGGGAATAAACGGTCACTTTAATCCAGCTTCGTAGGGCTATAATGGCGTACTTTTAGAGCATGAGAAGTGAAAAAATGTTTTTTAGTATGGTTTATACTCGTTAAAATATATTTTATTGAGATTAGTTCGTGATTTCTTTTTATCGAGTAAAATTAATAGTATTTTTTTAAACACTATCAAACTAGTAATTATTATATCCTTTAGAATATCATATATTTTTTGGTTTTGTTTATTGCACTGAATCATATACTTTTCGGCATTATAAAATTCGCGGTTAACTCCTGTAGTTGCCTTAACGCTGGCTATTAAGTGTGTACAAAAAATATCTACGTTCTATCATGAAGTTAGCCAACTTAAGGTTATAGTCCGGGTGTGCAAAACTAGAAAACACAATGTTAAACAAAAACATATCGTGAGCTCCTCTTTAATATCCTACTTTACTCAAAATCTATACCTATCTATACTAATATTATAAAGCAGAAGAGTTTGTTTGTTTGGTTGAACGCGCTAATCTCAGGAACTACCGGCTCGAATTGAAAAATATTTTTGCGTTGGATAGTCCATTTATCGAAGAAGGCTAAGGCTCACGCTAAGACCACTAGGAGCCGAGCAGCAATGAAAAATGTTACAAAATCGGGGGAAACTTTATTCCCTTTATGACTTTTTTCTCTCTTAGGTGACGCAGACGAAGTTGCGTAGGCCAGCTAGTGTCTAATATGATGCTTTTACATTGTGGTCCGTATAAAGTATTCGCATTCGCAATCGGATTCGCGAATATAATTTTACTTCTGACTAGGTACGCCTATTTCTTGGACTGAGTCCTTAAATAAACTGTGAAAAGACCATACCTGAATTTTTGCAACAAACAAGAACAGAAGCACTTTTTCAACGGCCTGTGTACAAACTTACTCATCTACTCTCGTATGCACACACCCAATTTCATTGTTTATTTATTTTAAGATCTAATGGTAGAATACTGTTATCATTGCCTACATTTTATATGACTGTCTGGAGCGCGTGCTCGCGTACTTAACATTATTATGACTTCTGTATACAATGGCCCATTATTAACACACTTCAACAGCCATTACTGAAATAGTAAATTATTTAATGGCTGTGGTCTTCATTCACCATCATCATCATCATTTCAGCCGAAAGACGTCCACTGTTGGACATAGGCCTCCTCCAAGTGTTGCCACATTGACCGGTCCCGTGCGACTCGGATCCAACGGATTCCCGGAAAATTCACCAGGGGCCTAATTTTTCTATTTTAATAAATTCGTCACTTCAACACAATTCCATTCTCATCCCATTGTCATTTTGCTTAATGTTCGTAATATGCTAAATTCACAATGGTCGGTCAATGGTCTCGTAATAAAATTGTGTTTTAATGGCATTGTCGTATTGTCATCATTATTATAAAACCCTTAGTACAAATGGTTTTAGAAATCTGCTACTAAATGCGAACATTTATTCATGCCAGATTTCATGTACGAGATTATTATTCTATGACATTTCTTTCAATGAAGTGTCAGTGTGAGACCATTGAAAAGTCATAATGGCGCCATTATGATAGTAGAATTAACAAACTTGTCAAAATTTGACAGAACTTGATCAGTATGAAATCAATGATCGACTACTCTGACACTATTGTAACAGCAGAATCGAGGCCCAGGTCATCGGTCCACCTAGTGGGAGCTCATCCAACGCATCGTCATCCGGTTCGCGGTCACCACTCTAGAACTTAAAACTAATTATCATGTCTTCATTACAAAAAATAATAATTTCATGGTTCTACATATTTATAACTAGCTGACCAACGCAACTTCGTCTGCGTCACATAAAAGAGTAAAAGCCCACAAAAGAAATAAATATATCCCGTTTTTGCAACAATTTTTATTTGTGCTCCGCTCCTATTAGTTGTAACGTGATGTTATATAGCCTATAACCTACGTCAATAAATGGACTATCCAACACAAAAAGTTTTTTTCAATTTCCATCAGTAGTTATCATATCATCATATCTGGCTCAATTTTGGGATTTAAGTGATCCCAATTACTTCTTTTGTCTTCTTTCGCTGCTCTTCTTACCCGACTGCAGAGAAGAGTTCGGTTTTTTCGGATTTAAAAAAAAAAACTGGGCAGTCTTTGGGTACTGCCGATGGAAGTAAAAACTAAATAATGTATATCTACTACGGGTTGTGCCACACCTTAGTGGTGCTACGCCGTAGCAGATCGGCTACGAGTACTACGAAACGTTAGGTGACGGTCACGCGAATTCCATGATTTTTGTTCACTCAACGAGCTCAACGCGCCTAAAGAAGTTTTCACTTCAAGAAACAAAAGAGTAAGGGTACTCTACTGGCATCCTATCGACATATCCTTCCAGCACTTAAAAAATTGAGGAAGTAGCGAAGAACATATATTTTGAAGGGTGACTGACATTATACCCGCGTTGCGTGACTGAAATGCTTCCAAAGAAATCGCTCGTGACATATCGAAGCGTGACAACACAACTTTATCGGCGTCATTAATCTGCGACAAGCTAGGGTCGGGGACGTCATCGGCCTATATCTGTGGTGCCCCAGTCTTACAATACATATACCACGTATTTTTCATTCATTGTAAGAACTTAGGTTGTAGGATTTTCTTTAAAACCGAATCTAGACGTTTGTTCTGTTTGTGAGAATGTTTGGATGTTTGTTACGCTAAAAATACTGACTGGATTTGGATCAAATTTGGTACTTTTTATCCCGGTACTACGATCCCCCGGGATAATTACCGAACACAGCGCGGGTGAAGCCACGGGTATAAGCTAGTATTTCATAAACTTGTATCCCACGATTAATTTTTCATTCTCATGTAAGGCAAACCCTACCTCATAATAAAAGGCGACTACTTTCTTTAAACATACTCGTAATTATTAAACCTGCTGTTCCAATGCTGCTTGATCATAATACGGTAGAACAAATGCTAACTAAATATTTCCTATTTCCAACAGATCGCCACAGAAGATCAGGGTCCCTCGACGAAGCGGCCGAAGACAGTAGTGACAACGGGGGGGGCAGCACACCAAAGAAGAAAACAGTCATTGAGGAACAATGGGAGAGATCTGGAGGCTTCGAGCTCACCTCTGTGGAACAGGAGACGTATGAGAAGTACTTCTACGGCACTGAACACTGGAACTACTTCACGAATGATGAAGACTTGGGGCCAGTTATACTGTCCATTAAGCAGGAGACGCTCAACGGCAGGGATCAGTTCAGGTAGAATTTCTTTTTCGATAACTTTTTGTTCAGCATATTCCACCCGATAAAACAGTTTCCTGCCAAAACCTCCTGCAACTCCCACACCGTTAGAATTTTGGGAAAGGGGTTGTTATATTTGAGGTGGTTTTATGCTATTTGCTACTGTTTAAATTGTGGGTGATGCTGGATTATTCTGGATGTGGCAGTCACAAGAACGTGCAGATGGCCACAAGCAAAAAGAGAGGCATATACCCAGGGTTGAGCAGTATTTGAATAACTAGCCATTATAATGCAAATACGTAAGTATTTGGTATTTGTATGTCAATAATCCCTGAAAATTTTATTTCAAATACTTGAGGCTAAAAAAACATTTTAACATTACAAATACATTTAACGAGGCGAGAGTGTAATGATGGTAAAGCAGCTATTAGAGTTGGTAACACTGCACCAACTGTTTGTCTGAAAGAAGACATTTAAAAATCTAGTGTTCATGAAAGGAAACTCTACTTGAAACGTGTTTTCCTCTACTTTTCAGCCCGTGGTCAACAAATTACACAAAGCACACTGGCGTTTGGTGCACAAATTACAAAATAAGCAATCTGGACATATTACTTATTTTGTAATTTGTGTTTCAATTGAAAATAGCTAAAATACTGTATTTTCTATTTTATTTTTCAAATACCATACTTTTGAAGTTGGATTTGGGTAGTAAACAATACAATACAGTTTATGAATCTGCAAGGGAATTGATTTTACGCCAAAACTTTGCAAAATAATGAGGTGTTTGTAAGGTACTACTGTTTTTCTATTCCGAAATATCTCTTTCGCCTCAACTCTCCAGACGATCGTTATAGAGAGCGCGGGTAAAATACCTCAAATACTCAAAACATACACTCCGGTCCCTGGAGAGGCGTCGAATATGCCAGCGACGCTAACAATGATCTAATATTATAAGGCTCACAGCGAATCGATGAGGTACTCGAGCATATTTGTATCTACCGAAATGTACTGAACTCTCGGAATTTACAGAATCCTATCATTTCACACGGATACAGCCAGTAATGGAATTTAATTAAATATATAATTATGTTAAACCGATATTCTACTGTACTGTGAGCAACGAGCGATTAGCAAAATATGAAATTCCTATCGCGGGTAAGACGGCCATCTTTGTCGGCGCCATTTTGAAGTTAATTACTGTTTTATTATTGTAATGGCTGAATAGGATTATTTAATGACTGCTTTGATTTTAGATTTCAGTTAGCGATAGGTGTTTTCATGACACCAATTAATGACATTTTTTAACAAGTTTTTGTATGAACTTGCCTCGTTTAGATTGAAATTTTATTAAAATAACTTGTCTAATCTCAATTAAAAACCTTTTAAAATATTTTTTAAACGCATAGAAAAGATTCACAAGAAAAGGATTCTCTTTACTCTATTTCGTAAAAGAAATAAAACTTTTCCGTAATTCACTCAATATAAATAGGAGTGCTATCTGCCGCCATGGGGTGCATTTTAATTAAAAATGGCAAGGTATTGTAAAACGGAATGGGTTTTGTATAGTGTTTGTTGGAGGTATAATTAACTGGCCTGTAGCGATGACCTCACTCGGGTTTACCTCCACGACCCTCTCGTAAACCAAGAATTCAATTAGCATAATGTAGAAGCAAGGTGTTAAACTCCCTAAAGCCACTCAATAATGTTTAGTACGGGCGGTGTGAATACAGAACCCATCAACGAAAATGTTTAGAGTCGTCGGTATCACTTGTCTCTTTCACACTCTCATTTCCTTAATTAAGGTAATTTTCATTAGACATTTATTTCTCGTATCGCAAAGACAATCCTACCTCCGGCCAAGTCGTTCGTAAGTCTCAAAAAGCAATAAATGTCACAAATGGCCTTTAATGGCAGCGAGCGCAGTTGTAAAGGGGACTAGGCGATTCGAATGTGGCCTCTCCCTTACACACGTAAAAGGTGTTATTACCGAATTTTAATTATACCTTAAGGTATTTCATTAAACCGAAATTCGTATCACAAAGTTCGTTACATTGGCAGTACTTAAGAAATGTCGGTGAAATTTTCATAACCAAGCAGATATTTCGGTACAATGTTTTAAACAAGGTATCTTCATGTAATCACATTCCTGTCTCAAATATAAGCGAGCAGTGCCATCATTTTTAGTAATAAAATATCTCTGGAATTTTCGGTGACCGTCCATTGATGTTTGTATTAAACATTCATTAAATATTGTAAGGTTTAATTAGGTTCTTTTATTTGAAAAGCTATTTTGTATTGCCTAGACAAATTACCTGTTTATTTAGGATGTGTCAAATACCTAAATCTTTTTTCAATTACTGACGGTTCTAGAAGTGGGTGTCAATTATTTATTTAACAACATTTCCGAAGTCCCATCCGAGTCTACCTTTGAAGTCATATTTCCTCTGAGAAATGGAATTCAATTTGATCGTGAATTCGTGATACATCACCCTACTGAAGGTCTTGGTTCCGTAAACTTTGGCATTTTTATTACAGACCTTTGGGAATGATTACACCTACCAACAAATTGTGAAAAATTGAAAGAACGAAGCAAAACGGTTACTACGAGTATCTTCGCAAAAATACTTCGCGTTTTCACATCCCACAGAAATAATTGAACTGAATTTTTATTTTTTTATTTGTTCTTCGAATAAGTCATAGCTGGTTGTAATTGAATTCATTTTACTTACACTCAATGAAATTCTCTGTTGCAACCAAATATTGTTTTAAATGTTCCTTCCTTTATTTTCCAAGGACTGAATCCGTAACCTTTAAAATGCTAAATATAGGCATACTTACCCTTCATGAGGCCGCCATCCAGATTGGCGGTAATCTTCAACGAGACTATCGCGTGTCCAGGACTCGTTAACCCGCTCGTGGTCACTGATTCGAAAGGCCAATCACTGTACAACACTACTGTTACCAGTTACACTATGGTGTGCCATAGTGTAATTGGTTACAGTAGTTCAACGCGCAAAGACGTTGGCAGGTAACGAAAAACGTTTTTTTTTTTTTTTGAATGGGTGATCATCAAATGACTTCTCCCACTCTGGGCGGAGCGGGAGGGAGTGTCAGACTCTTACTGACTAAAACCCATCCATGTTCCTTCCTCGCCCTTTATGTTCCGGGGCCGCGGTATCTCTTTCGAACAGGCCCGCAACCCCGGCAGGCTTCGGCCTCCTTTGTGCTCAGAATTTGTCGACCTAAGTTGAGCACATAAAGAAACAGCACCGACCGTCTTTTAAAGTCATGAAATTCATTAGCTATAGTCGAAACTGGCTAGATGTCATCATCATCATCACTAGGTACTGTATACGTATCTACATCTGTATAGAATCGCAGTAAGGCTTATTACTCTGTGAAAACATTATACAAATGAACCACTGTAAGTAGTTACACTATGACCACATGATCGACTTTAATGTTTTCCTACTTATTTAACGTTAGCTAATATTGACCCTGATGCCTGATTTACATGCAATTGAATAGGCAAGGGTTTGTTTGAAGGAGCGTATTGGACTATTCAAATTAGCTATCGGTATTTCACACACCCTGTATGTGCCCTGTTCGTAGACTGTTAATTTGAGAGCTTTTAACAACTAGACCTGAAATCGTTATTATTTTCATTCCTTGAATATTTAGTACGCACGGGAAATTATTTCTCATTATATTAGTTTAGAGATTTTAGGTTAAAACAATAGTTATCTATGTGAGTAAGTATTTGTACAATGGAGTTTGTTAAAATAATAATTGGTTGACTTTGCTATTGACTTCGGAAAATCGTTTTTAGTTACTGAAAAGCTCCGTAAATAAACCAGCACTGTTAAATTGGTATTCATAAAGGTTTAATTTTCAGCGGTAAAAATCATTTTCTTAGAATCTTTCGTTATTCTCCTCTATCACTCGTGAAAAATCTTTGCTGGTTTGGACAAAAATGATTACTGGTATACATTGGGCAACCCGTTGTACAAAACATGCATACATTTTGCTACTTAGACATACTGATCAAGAGGGAAAAAACTTGTTACGATGCGAAATTCAAATTTTATTACGTTTTTTGCAATTTGCAAACCAGTAGTAGGTTGTATGAAGATGAAAATATCGTTCGCTACTGTAAGACCTACGGAGTTACAGAATTACTATTATCAAAATCATTAATACCACCCTCTAAGTTCATATAAGTCGAGGAAGGATTTTTTCAAGGTCAAATTCGTTGCCAGTGAGCCTGGAGGATTGTATTGATGATTTCGATGATCATAATTCTGTAACTACATAGGTACGTCTTACAGTCGCAAAAAATATTTTCATCAACATACAACTTAGCACTGGCCTGCAAATAGCAAAAAACGTAAGAAAATTTAAATTTCGCGGGTTACCTTGACGTTACCCCCTTAATACATACGAGTACGATTACCTACATAAACTCACGCAATTTTTCCGTAGGGCTGAAACCACAGAACTCCACCTGCGATCCTTACATACTCTTTTTGCCTCATACACGTTCATACATCTGGTCATATTGACGTTTCCCCCTTAATACATACGATTACCTACATAAACTCACGCAATTTTTCCGTAGGGCTGAAACCACAGAACTCCACCTGCGATCCTTACATACTCTTTTTGCCTCATACACGTTCATACATCTGGTCATATTGACGTTTCCCCCTTAATACATACGATTACCTACATAAACTCACGCAATTTTTCCGTGGGGCTGAAACCACAGAACTCCACCTGCGATCCTTACATACTCCTTTTGCCTCATACACGTTCATACATCTGGTCATACACGCACGCCGGTTGCGAGTACTACACACCTGACCTCTCTGAAGAACCTCGCCAATTAGGTCAGTGTTTGTCCTTTTAGGGCGTCCCCTTCCGGCGTTGTCTCTCACATCGACCTTCCAAATACTTACGGGATTAAAGTGACCGTTAATTAATAGAGTAAAAAGTAATTTAAAAATGGAACGATCTTTTACTCGGAAACATGGTCACAAAAGAGTAACTTGTCAAAGATTTTATTTAAATTTCGAATTGGCTTGCAAATAGAAAGCGGTATATTAAAAAAAAAAAACAAATGAACTCTTCAACGCGGGAAAATGTATGGTTGTTTGTGTGCATCACGGTGTGCATCGTTGATTTTGAAAAAGTATGTGGAATGCCTCTGTTGTTAGCCGCAGCAGTAATGTAGGTACTATAATTATCTGTGGAGTGTGGATCATCTTCAATGCGAGAATGTTGAGAGTTTGTGTTGTGTTTTAAATTGTTAATCTGTGACTGCCCTGATAGAAGAAAATCTGACTGCTCAGTTCAGAATTGTAGTCGAGTGTAAATTTGTTCGGTTTTGAATGACTATTTTTCTCGCACTCGAAGTGAAAAGTACAGTTTGCACCTCGAGACTAAACGCCAATTTAATATACCCTCGCTTTCATTGCCTCCTTCACAAGCTCGGGAGTCAAACCACCTCGGGTATATAATGGCTTCGTTTAGTCCCTCGTTATAAAATATACTATTTGTTATTCGCCTTTCACTTATTCTCTCCACATGATCTAACCTTCATCATCATCATCATATGCCTAGCCTTTTCCCAACTATGTTGGGTCGGCTTCCAGTCTAACCGAATGCAGCTGAATACCAGTATTTTACATGGAGCTGCCTATCTGACCTCCACAACCCAGTTAATACTGCGAAATATGATACCACTTGGTAAGACAGGGGTCAGACTTTTTGGGCCACTGACTACCTGTAACGACTGTCAAAGATGGATAAATGACAGCCAGGACCAACAGCTTAACGATCCAACCATGATCTAACCATTTAAGAATACTCTTTTCAATTTTTGTCACTACATCTTAGAGACATGAGATTTCAGCGATCCCAGTACATTTGCTATCATTTATTGAGGAGTTCCCGTCGCCTATCTTCCGAAGTTCTTCATCAAATCTTAACCAAATGAAATGGCACCACACGGAAAGCAACAGCTTTCAAATAAAAAAAGAATCATCAAAATCGGTTAACCCAGTCGAAAGTTCAGAGGCAACAAACATTGTCGAAATCTGGGAGTATTGTACACATCTGTGTACCCCCTCAGAGCATACAGGCGTGATGTTACGTCATGATGTAGTATGAACAATGAACCTACAAGCGATTGCAGCAATTACTGCAGATTTGCCGTCTATTTTTGAAGAGTTCCATTGTATATCTCGGAAGATCAGCATCAGATCTTCAGCAAATTAAAATGGTTCCAAACGACAAGCACCAGCTTTCAAACAAAACAAGAATCATCAAAATCGGTTCACCCAGTCGAAAGTTCTGAGGTAACAAACACAAAAAAAAAAAAAAAAAAAAAAAAAACGCAGACGAATTGATAACCTCCTCATTTTGGAAGTCGGTTGAAAATATGTATTTGTATACATATTTTCAACCGATATTGCTCGTTTAATAGTATAGGATACGACAGCTGTCAAGAATCTTTAAATATACTGTAACAGCTAATAATAGCTGCAACGAGTCTATTATAATTAGTACGTTCTTGTGGCGGAGCTAGGTGATGTCATCGACAATTTATTAAGCTTTAAACTAAAGCCATAAAAAAGTAAGATATGTCTATCGTATTAAGAATTGAAATTAGTGTTTTGTTAACCAGAAGTGGCACATGGGACTTGAGTTTGTAATAATATGTAAATACTTTTGTTTTATGGAAGTCTACAACTAAACAGACCCAGCCAGACACAAACCGCAGCTGGGCATGGAACTGCCTTAAGCAATTACCTTCTTAGTTAATGCCGCCTAGCTTCCTATATTCTGATAAGAAAGAACTATAATAATCTCATACAACAATCTTAAAGTAACTTTAACTTGGAGAAACAACAAAAAGAAAGGTTTGTGCCAGTTAAAATGAAAGCTGATCGATATTTACATTTTCTCCAGAATTTCTTTTCTTTCATACTAATCAACTAGAACTCGTTTTTTATTGTCAATCAAGTTGATTTCATTTTGTTCTACGAGTACCACGGCACGGACGTGTCGGGAAAGAGTCATATTTTCCCCGAATTTTTCGTGCATTTCCATTCTTTTTCGTGGAAACGCGAATACATTTTCAACTGCATCGTTAGGTTGATCAACTTCTTTTCTTTTTATAAAAAAGTGTTTGCCGTAACATGTCTCAGCGGTTATTGTGTCATTCTTGTGTAGAACATAGTAATGTAGTAGTTGGCAGGGAAATTCGTGGCGAAATAAATTGAGCTTAGCCCGGAGCCTACAAAGAGCAAAACACTACATCATATAAAATCAAGACACGCCGCAAAAATGTCTCCTTTTTACATAGGAATTGCTCGCTGGGAGATTCCTCGGCTGCTCACCGTAAATTCCGGCATTTTCATTATTCTCTGTCATAGGAAAACTGAAACGGCGAGACAACGGGAGCATTTAATTAAAAATGTTGGCTGTTCACATTTTAGGCCTGGTTTTTCACAGAATTTAAATATACCTACGTGTTTATTGCTAAAATTAACTCGGCTCACGTAATTAGAAATATAATTTGTTGGGTTCAATTTCATTAAGAGATTTTCTTCAATTGCGACCTTTTGCTTTGCTATAGATTTTAATTCCCCTTTGATAATTATTCGCTATATTTTAACGTGTGTTCATCTATAGAGCCTACTGTACCTGTGTTTGTCTATATTTCATTACAGGATTTCGATTTAGATATTACAGACACGTCATTTTATTATTTAATTTTTTTATAAGCATAACGTTTTATGCTTATAAAAAAATTAAATAATAAAATGACGTGTGCGAGTGTCGTGGACACCAGGTAGTTGATATACTACATATGTACTTTTTTGTTTGTAAATACTTACTTATTATACATATAAACATCCATGACTCGAAAGCGAATGTCCATGCTCATCACACAAACATTTGCTCCTTACTGGTTTCGAACCCAACACCCTAAGAACGTAATAAGGCAGCCTCACCACCACTACGCCATTCGGGTCGTCGGGGTAATAACTTACCAATATCCCTATTTTGGCACAGTTACAAGCGATCACGAAACATTGGAAACAGAAGAAAATACTAAGCATGGTAAAAATCCCGTTTTACGTGCTAATGAAAAACGATGGTACCAGATCAGTTTTAAAAACTTATTCGAGTAGTACCAATATCAATTAAGCAACTTTATGTTAATAACGATTAAGTACCAAATAATTGATGGTAATAGAATATCTCAAAAAGCCACTGAGGAATTTTAGTGGGAACATTGATTCTCTTAGAATTCCGATATCTATATAAATAAAAATGAATTGTTGTTCGTTAGTCTGATTAAAACTCGAGAACGGCTGGGCCGATTGAGCTGATTTTGGTTTTAAAATGTTTATCGTAGTCCAGGGAAGGTTTATACGGTGAGAAGTAGACAGGTAGGTAGGTAGGTAGTAGGTAGGTAGGAAAAAATGCATTGCAACGCATGCCGGGTACAGCTAGTTATCGAATGAAAATATTTCATAATAGCGCTGACTCATCCAAATTATCTATCAAACTGAGTTCGTCACAAATACCCATAATTAAAAAATAATTATTTGTTCGAAATACTGAATAGGGAGGAGATGTAAAACACTGTCATTACTCCACGCATGTGACCCATAACGATAGCAAGTGACGAATTAATTTTATAATTAATAGGTGCTTCCCTATTGTTATTATGGCGTGCCGTGGGTCCCCAGCTGGGAATAGGTCACGCCCCATCTTCCCGAGGGTCTCGTTATAAGCCACGACACGAGGTATCAGCATCCACTTGAACAATGTTAAAATTATTTGGCAGTACTTATATGCCTTCGAGCGTCGCGTGGTTGGCGATCAATCATCGAGATTTATATGTTGGGTAGACCCATGTTTCATACGTAAATTTACGGTCTGACCGTAGTAATATACACATAATTATGACCCTAAATACCTGGCACTGTAATAACTATGTTGATGAAAATTCGTAGGCATTTTCCGACCAATTCTGTAGGGTTATAAGCGTGTTTGGTTACTCAGTCATAATTACCGAGTGTTACTAATTGTCAGCTTTTTACCTTCGGGGTTATGAAGCCATTAACCTCAATGAATGCTTTCATGCCATTATTCATTCATTCATAGCCGTTCATTCGTTCATTGAATACTAAACCATCACTGAGCTAATGCAATGCAATTAATTTGAGAACAACAAGTATCACTAACGGTTGAATGAGTTAATTTATAGTATTGATGCCGAAATAGCACAATGTTGTAGCCAATTTGATCAATGTGGTATTGTGACTGACGTGGAACTTAATCGATTTGCACGACTACTTTCATTTTCAATAATGCTCTCTAGTAATATGAAGCCCTGCCGTTAGCCGCATAGCAAAGACCATAAAGAAAATTAGTTTTTGGCAAGTCACCGTCTGGAAAGGTTTTGATTATTAAGTAGGTATCGAGCAAAACAGGGAGAATAGAGATACAGGGGTATGAATTAATGTGGTATGTTACCAACAAGTACTCCCTTTTATCTATTTAACTAGCTTCTGCCTGCGACTTCGTTCGCGTGAAGTTTTGATATCGCAACGCATCGCCTGCTCAACGGAGGATTTCATACCGCTTACAACATTCGTTATTGCTGCTCCGCTCCGCTCCGATTGGTCATAGCGTGATGTTATGTAGCCTATAACCTTCCTCGATAAATGGACTATCTAACGCAAAAATAATTTTAGTTGAAGACCCGGTAGTTCCTGAGATTAGCGCGTTCAACCAAACAAGCAAACAAACAAACTCTTCTGCTTTATAATATTAGTATAGATGATATCGCAACGCATCGCCTGCTCAACGGAAGATTTTATCCCGCTTACATTTCTTATTGCAGCTCCGCTCCTATTGGTCATAGCGTAATGTTATATAGCCTATAGGCTTCCTCGATAAATGGACTATCCAACGCAAAATAATTTTAGTTGAAGACCCGGTAGTTCCTGAGATTAGTGCGTTCAACCAAACAAGTAAACAAACAAACTCTTCTGCTTTATAATATTATTAGTATAGATTAAACTGAATTACGTTGGTAACATCATTAGCCAAGCCTTTTTCCAACTACGTTGGGGTCGGCTTCCAGTCTAACCAGATGCCAGCCGAATACCAGTATTTTACATGAAGCGACTGCCTATCTGACCTCCACAACCCTGCTGGTACTGGGTAATACGATACACCTGGGCAAGACTGGTTGTCAGACTTTCGGGCTACTGAGTACTTGCAACGCCTGTCAGAGATCTCGGTTTGTAATGGGTGGTCACCCTAGGACCAACCTAGGTTAGCGTGCCTTAACTTAAAAATAGACCCGGACGGCAACACGCCGCCGTATTCCAAAGTTTTGTCTCGATTCGCCCACATTTCTATTCACCAAAATGCACATACTCATTCAAAATCTTAACAAGGACATGGAAAGTCAGCCTAATACATTCTCAAATCTAACCCTGAAAATGAACCACCCGGAAACACACGCCCTTACAAAGGAAATTACGAAAAATGCCCAAACAAAGTAAATGAGTGGAGCGAGGCAGTTAACCTAATTACAACCAAACAAAGCCAGAACAAATGACAGTCCCTAGCTATTACTAGTTTAATTTCGCCGCGACCATTATCTGGGAGTCAACAAGTGGGCTACTGGACTGATAATAATAATAATTCCTTTTTCTCTTACTCTGTTGGGGTTCTTGTTACAGTGCATTGGAGCGGTTGAGGGTTAAACTGGAATGTTTAGTAGTTTTACGTATTTACCAGACGTAAAATAAACATAAACTTCGATTCCCAAGTCCGGGAAAATGCAGCTGTGTTTTTGCATAAGGAATTTCCCGGCTTGGGGCCTGGATTTGTGTGTTAATGCCAATACTCTCGCCCTGTATTACCAGGGACTTAAAACTTTAATTGGGTAAGCATGGGTGTACTTAGTATAGGTGCCTACCTTTTTTTTCGGAGGGGAAATCATCAAATAACTTCTACCACGCTGGGCGGAGCTGGCGGGAGTGTCAGACTTTTACTGACTAAAACCCATCCATGTTCCTTCCTCGCCCTTTATGTTTCGGGACCACGGTATCTCTTTCGAACAGTCCCACAGCCCCGGATAAGCGCTTGACTGCCTTAGCTTTCGGTGATGGCAGTCGTGATGTTATGATAGTTTGTGGTTACTAAATCTTCCTATCGTTTTTGTTTAATTGTTTCAACATATTTCACTTTCACTCTTGAACTTATATTGCTGGAAAGTTGATAAGAAACCATCTTGTTTTGGTAGTAAAATGTGTTAATTATGGAGTTCAAAACCACAGGGTGTACAAGGGTATATTATTCAGTATTAACTGGGCTGTAGAGGTCATCTAGGTTCATCTAAAGTAATGGTAGTCAGCTGCATCCGGTTAGACTGGAAGCCGACCTCAACATATTTTAAGACTAGGCAGATGATGATGGACTTCTAGACCACATTATCGCTAGGCTAGTAAGCAGTTGCCTTCCTGTGGACTGTTTCTGTTTCTTTAAATTGTTTGTAAGTCCTCAATTCTAAAGATAACACCTTCGATTTATGCAGCTATTAAATCTATAGTTCGTCTTTCTCCATAGATAGTACCTTCGCAAAACCTCTTTGGTCGAACCCTTCAATTTGTCGACGTCTCTAACAAACCCTTTCAGGCAAAACGTTAAGCTTCGAGTCGTTTTAATGCGAGTGTAAACCAAATTCTGGTCGAGGTTCGAATGTGATTATCGGCTTTTGTGAAACGTTTGTAAATTGTTTTATAGTTTCAGGCCTGTACTTATTGATGTTGGCCAGTTCGTTTGCTGGTCCTAAATGTTAGTAGTTTAGTGGTAAATCATGTGTTAATTACGGTAATAGTCTAGAAATTGCTGCCGTATTTGTCATTATAGAACACAGTCAGAGAAGTCTAAAACATTTTCACGCCTATCTATGAAAATATTTTATTACTGGCCAGTAGAAGACAAATTGGAGTTGAAGTCTTCTGCAAGAGGTTATGGTAGACGCAACTTAAAAAAAAACCTGTAGGCAATATTTTCTTGGTATGTGTCATCAACCAGCATTTCTATACTCTGATTAGAAGGGCTGCCAGTAAAATTTAAAAGCCATGAGTCTTCTAACTATTGGGTAGATCAGGTTGGCGAAGCATCATGCCTGTAATGCCCAGAGGGCTAGCCAGAGGAGTTTAAAAAAAATGTAATAAACGTCTTGTCTTTGTGTGTCCAAACTACTCTTAAAAAAAATACAGGGCCAGTCTTTGGGGACGGCTGAAAGAAGTGAAAACTATGTTATCTGTATCTGCTACGGGTTGTGCCCCGCGCACGCCTAAGTGATGCTACGCCGTAGCGGATCGGCTACGAGTGCTACGAAGCCTTAGGTGGCGCGATTTCCATGATTTTTGTTCACGCAAAAAGTGCTCAACGTGCCTAAAGAAGTTTTCACATAACACATTCACTGTCCACGAAAAGAAACAATAGTTAAACAATCGCTCTGAACCATATGTGGCTCATGGGACAGGAAAAGGGTTTTAACACCAACATCATAAAAACATACTCATATAGTATAAGATAAAACTACAACAGTGGGCAAATATTAACCAACCCTCAAGAACGGTGACCCGTTTCCCTGAACCGACACTTAGCCCTTGTCGGTATTGAACTAGTTTCAGAATGTGCAGACTTTACTACGTCTGCCATGTGTGTTTTTGTATCAAGTTATACGAAATGTGTCGTGAACGTGGCTCACCTACATTGAACTTCAGACTTTCCTACCTATTTTATTTAAAACTAGCTGTTACCCGTAATAGGCTTATTAACTGAAAAAATCGAATTAGTCCGTCACTTAGATTATCAAAAAATATTTGACCCGTATTTTTTCTTTGTCACATAAACCAAAACTGACGAAGATACGATGCTTTTAAAATTCTCAATACGTCACTGTTTGGTATCATTCTTAGTGAGTTATAACGTGACGAGCCCCCACTCCCGAGTTTTGATGCGTTTTATCTATGTCAATATTCGTTGATTTACAAAAACAAAAAATACGTGTCCATTATTTTCCATTACTCTAACTGACGGACTAAATAGATTTGCAATTTATTGATGGTGGAAACTTTATTGGATTTATATGTATTTATTTATTTATTGGATATTTTTGCTCGGTACCCTAATCCTTTTTCCAATATACAGCCTCAGTTCTCTAAGACATCGGCTATCTGTCAATAATATCCAGCGGTCCAGCTATTTTGGAGATTTGCCAGATCAAACAGACAGACATACAATTTTTTTATGTGTTTATGTTGCACCGTATGTACTTTCATAATATGCATTCACTGAAAAGCTGTTAATTTGGAATTACAAAACACTCTTGTATAGATTCTATTAGTAAAATTATACAATTGGATTAACAGCTGTAGTAAAAAACCTAATAATAAGTTCTAAATATTTTGGAAACATTAGCCTGGCACGATAATATTATAATTATAGGCAGGACAGGTAGATCTAACTACAACAGCATCTATCTTTAAACTATCCGTATTTTAGTTACAGTACGTATTGGTATGGTGATTGACAAATTCTTGGCACTGAATACCAAGTCAAACCTGTATTTAATTATCGAAAAGACAAATGTGCTCACTACCATTAATTTATTATGAAATTAACATTTATTCTGGCATTCGCTCGAGCCCTACAATAATAGTTCGAATTGTAACAAAATTGACCGGTGACAGAACTTTAAACAGTTCTCTCTATTTATTAGCCAGGTCCGCCATCGACAGTCTAAAAATTATGTGTAGGAACTCAAATAACCAATTATTCGTAGTTTAAACACAGCGCTATTGTTGACTGGTTTGTTATTGGTGACATACGGGCAACTCAAATTAGTAACACGTTACTTTTGAGTAACAATTTTGTAACACGTTACTTTTGAGAAGCACGTTTGTAACATGTAACTTCTGAATAGCTAGTTTGTAACACGTTACTTCTTATTAGTAGCATGTTTGTAACACGTTACTTTAGAGAAAAAAGTTTGTAACACGCTACTTTTGAGAAACACGTTTGTAGCACGTTACTTATGAGTAGCAAGTTTGTAACACGCTACTTTTGAGAAGCAAGTTTGTAACCGTTACTTCTGAGTTACAAGTTTGTAATTCTTTGCTTTTGAGTAGCGAGTTTGTAACACGCTACTTTCGAGTAGCAAGTTAGTAACACGTTACTTCTGAGTAGCAAGTTTGTAACACGTTACTTTTGAGTAGCAAGTTTGTAACACGCTACATTTTAGTAGCGACATAGACGATGAGTCTTATACTTACTACAACAACATTTTCTTATCAATTTCTTCTTTCATAGCGATTGGGACGAAACAAACTTCCGATAAATAATTGTTTTCTATTCATAATATAAATAGCGGCTTCAGCGTAGTATAACGATTTATTGAGTTTCAAACGGATGCCGGAAGCTTTAAGGAGCTTTTAGGTTTTAATACAGAAAGAGTTCCCTTCCTGTCTGTTATACAATGTAAAACATATACGTACCTACTCATTCAATGACATAGGACTTCTACTTACTTTGGTACGAAGGCCGCATGTCAATGTTAACAAACCAGTATAGGCTGGCCTCTTAGTCAATTTAAATTCTGTATTATGCAAGACCAGCTCAAGGACAAAATGTTACCGTTAACTTGTGGTTTGCTATTGAAACTAACACAGCATGTAAGGCTTCAATTAAATTGAAGAACTATCGATGCACTGAGAATCGAGGTATAAACGGACTCTTCACAGAAACGTCAACTAAGCATTCTTTACATCACCTAAAACTCTACGTAAAACATTTTTTTTGCGGTGAAAAATTTCGGTTTGCGGTAGGCCAGTGTTTAGAGCAAGGGCCTTTGGGATTAATTAAAGGTTTTTTACACCCATTTTATGTAAGAAATATGATTAAAACCGAGAATATCTAGTTGCTGTCTTCATATGCTTCATTAATTGATTCGGAGATAAAGAATTTCAGGAATGACAGTAGTACGCGGTTAATTGTTATATACCCCTGCTGGGGGCAGGGGTCCTGAAACACCAAACGTACCGGGGTAATAGGGTGGACGACTACAAAAAAAAATTTAGTCCGTCAGATTTTATTTCCAAAAAACTTCATCATCATCATTTCAGCCGAAAGACGTCCACTGCTGGACATAGGCCTCCCCCAATTGTCGCCACATTGACCGGTCCCTTCATGCGACTCGTATCCAACGGATTCCCGCAACCTTCACCAGAGAACCTCCAAAAAGCTTACTTTTTCTTTTATCACGCGAACAAAAATTGCAGACGATACAGTGCGTCGAAAACTGGTGTGACATCACAATTCGGTACATATTTTACCGGAAAGTGACGTCTCAAGCCCGCACTCATGATCTTTGATGCGTTTCCACTTCGTCGTTTATTATTAATTTGATAAAACAAAAAACACGTATTCAATGTTTTTCGATAATCTAAGTGACGAACTAAACAGAATCATATTTTTTGTTGTCAGTCGTCATCCATATTCTGGATTCCAACTCCCACAGGACAGTCACGTCTATTAATATGTTAACACTGAAGAATTTTTTAAATTGTGTTTCTCCTAATGTACTGGTTAACGTACATAGTATTCTGGAACTCATATTTTTATGAAAAAGAACCAATCTCCTAGTTGCAATCGTTATTTCTCGCGGAAATAGCTATAATATATATTAAGGAGAGTGTATACATATTATTAGACGTGACTGTACAGCTCCAATTCTTCACTTCTCGTATCAAAAACTACTAACGTCATGTTTTTCTCCACCCAGGATCCTAGTCCGGGCAATAAGCTACACGGTGCACGGGCTCATCCCAGCATCCTGCGTATTTGCGGACCGATACAACCGTGAGGAGGTGGTGCGTTCCCTGGGCAAGGAGGTCAACATCAATCCTCCGCTAATGCTGGGGCAGCTGCCCGATACCCCGGAGGAACTGCTTAAACTTGACCAGGTGAGTTGGATGGTGTTAATGTACTGCTACTGCTTAGCATGAAGTGGGTTTGATTTTGTCAAAGTTGGTTTGGGTTTTACATTAAGATTTTTTGAGTGAAAACTTTTTAAGGCCCCGTTGAGCACTTTTTGAGTGAACAAAAATCATGGAACTCGCGTGACCATCACCTAACACTTCGTACCACTCCAAACACTTCGTGAAAACTCGTACCAGATACATTACGGCTACGCCGGAGATCGGCTACGAGTCTTCACTTCTGTCGGCAGTACCTTTGGGTTTGAAGTCTTTGGACTTCACCACATGTTACTTTTTGCAGCTCCTTTCTTCAGCTGGATTTGTGCCCAGTTTTTGGCAATAGGCTCGTCCTATAATACACGGCCCTTAAACATGACTATCTTGTTGCTATTGCCTAACCCTTTCGGGATTACAGCGCAGCTTGATAATACGTTATGTAACAAAGTTCATTATTTTTTGTGACGTGCAACTCACAATGAAAAGAAGGTGGGAAAACACTATCTTACCTCTCTTTTGTACCCAAAGGTTGAGCATATTCAAAGGATCGGGATATTTTTGTCTATCCGTCATAGAAATGAAAAATACATAACTACGAAATATGCCCGACTCACACATAGCTGATTTTTGACAGTGGAAACTCTCTTGGATTAAGGAAATGGAACAGGCTACCCGTAGCTATGTTATCTTTGAATAAGTAGGTACATAGCAATTTTCATCCGGCGATGGTCATTTACATAAAAAGAACGGAACAAAAGTCTATCCACAAAATTACAGTGATTCAATTTAAAAACGCTTTTGTGTGCCCCAAAATCGGTCTGTCATGCAAAAGCTTCGTTTAATAAAAGTTGGAAGTTCAATCATCATAACCACAACATGGGGCAATGTCCTTTTACGTTATTTGCCTCATGAAGCAATCGCCATTTGCTTTCAGTCGTTTTGAATTTCATTCGAAATTTTTTTTTTAACCTGTAACGTATAACCTACTTAAGACCGATTTCTGTAGGTAACTTACGTATAACTGTCCATTATACGCTTACCTAGCTCTCGTAGCAATCGGTGTGTGTATAAACAAAGTTAGTCTTATCCGCTTCACCTACCTTTCACTTTATTCATAACGAATTAAATTTAAAATAAAAAAAAAACCCGCCACAGATTACTAAAAGTTAAATGGAAAATAATTCGTTAATTCGCCATTTTGTTTAGCCAGTTTTTAATTTATCATAGAGTATATATTTATTATAGTATTCTACTAGTCAAGCCCTTTCATTAGATTCCCATATTTAGGTAGTTGTTGAATAAATATGTGATCCACCATTTGTTGCGACGGCCATCTTGGACTGATTTTAATCAAACTTAGCTAAGAACACTCCCGAGTAATTCATCTTTCAAACAAATAAAAAACAAAATTGGTTCTTCCTTTCGGTCGCTACGATGCCACAGAGAGACAGACACACACACACAAACACACACACACACACACACAGTCACGTCAAACTTATAACACCCCGTCGTTTTTGCGTCGGTGGTTAAGAACCAAGAAATCTTTTCTGTGACGCGATCGGTAACTAATTACCAAACAGTCAGAGATAGCAACCTACCGATACCTGTTGGTAAGTTATTTAAAATGGCCTTAATACTCGTACTTGTACAATTGCCTTAACCACGTATTTAGTACGAACTTTACGTCTAGTAAAACATGGCACACAACAATTACCAACACACTTTACTTTAATACATTATGTAACCAGCAATACACATTGAGTCCGTATCTATTTTAGAGCTAAGGGAGCTTTTAACTTAAAGCTAAGGGAGATCATACACAACCGACAATACAAACACAATAATCACGACCAAAACCCGTCTTATCTCATTTGGCATTCGGGCCGAAGCGAACTCAGAATCGCAAGTAAATTAGCAGTAAAACCTTTCCCTCGGTGCGATTGTTTTTTCAGTTCCCAATTACGAATAAACGATGCCGCCGCTTACTGCCGTGAAACATTGATGAGCCCCCTTAGTCGCGAGGAACGTGGAGGACGTCCCCCTACGTAGCTACGTCTACCGGCGCTCTCCTCTTTCGCCCAAGGGGGAACGTGCCGCTCCATAGCTCGAGCTAATCAGAGTAATGGAGTAATGACAAGTTAGACGCAACTACTTCTCGGCTTCCACAAACTTCATGCTCACATGAAATCCTGCACGATACGAGATGGGGGACACATTAAAATATTACACGACAATGTTGTAACTTTGGATTGGAAACGCGAGTTAGTGTGTGGAACGTAGCTAATTACTCAGAAGTTGAACGAGACAAGCAGTCATTTAAATAAACTTCAGACGCTTCCCTCACCTTGGAAAGTAAATATGTACTTGTGTGAATGGTTAAGTTTTAATCGTTCTTAATTGAATGTGGTTTGAGGTTATTAACGTGAAAGTAAAGTATTGAGAATGCATTAGGCAGGGCAGATCCAATGGCAATAAGCCAAAATATTAAGACAAATAAAAAAGGCATTTCATTCGAAAATCCTCAATAATACCTTTCTTTCTAGTATCTACAAAACTTGGCAGAGATTTTCGCGGCAATACTACACTTTACTATCGTGAAGAAAATCTAGTTGCAATTTCATACGAGAAATAACAAATTCCTACTGCGACACAAACTACAACTTTACCTATAAATAATAGAATGATGGAAAGCGAAAACAAACCCGAAACAATCACTACTGTTATAAAGCGATACAATAAACGTCCACCTTCAAATAAACGTATTTTTCAAACGTCAGTATTTTTACCGTAAACTTTTACCACAGAGGATAGGAAAATGCACGTAAAAATCTGTAGCAAAAGATTCAATTTTGAGCGTGGATGTTGTTAGAAAAGTTTGTTCGATCCAGTCAACTGCCAATTTTCATTAGGCGCGTTACGTACGTTTATACTCGTAAGTCGGAAGTTTGTTGAGATCGGCCCTTCCCCGTCCGTCCTTTGCATTTCGAATTCACTGTTCATGTCAGCTTTCTGAATATCGTAGTGAGTGGGGCTTTCATGTAGGGACTTAATCCCAGCCAATAAAAAGGAAAATCGGAAAATGTTAATATTTTGGCCCAACACGGACTATTTATTTTGAAACCGGGCGATATTGGAGAGGGAAAGGTCACTATTAAAAATGTTTCATTGCCAGCAGCCACCATATGTTTAATGCCCAATAAATCTAATTTTCTGGCAACCAATTAACTACATAAATAGATTAATTAACTAGTACTGACGGAGATTACAGCACTTTCTCAAGTTATTATGCCTTGTGTCTGTGACTGTAGCTTTGATTTAGTTTTGTATTTTCGACATTCAAAAGTGCCGTAATGGTCTAATTGAAATAAATTATTTGAGTTTGAGTTTGACTCGTGATTACTGAAGAGATGTTTATTTGACGTATGCTGTATGTACAATTGTACATGTTGTGTGTATGAAAGCGTCTGATTTCAGCATAATACAGTGTCAAAAATCTTTTGTTTTTCACTACCGTAAATACAATAGGTACAACGCGCCGAACCTATTGTTTTCTTACACCACACTGAAACTCCTATTTGTTTACCGCACCTTCAGCTGTTAAACATTGAATGGAATTTACCTAATTTAATGTGAAAAGCTCACAACCAATTCCGTTTCAAAATGGAGAACAAACAAAAAGTTACGGTTTCTAACTCAAAAGGACGACATTTTAAATGATAAAATGTTTATTCCGCTGTACCTACGGTACACAAAATGAGTTGGAGCACTTAAGATAAAATTATTGTCGTTTACATATCCACCCTTACTTTAGATATTACGTTTTCGGCATTAGTTCAATAATGTACATAATAAAATACGAACTCAACCGAATTATTTAATAGGTATCATGGGTCCATTTTTACTGATAGATAAAGGCCACTCATAATTATGTACCTGTTCACGTATTGTAACTGTTCACCTGACTATGGCGGAGTTCAAAAGGGGAATTTATACATTTTGTATTCCCTCAAAGGTTAGGCAGCGGTGTACCTAATAGTACCAACATTTCACCAGTTTGGTTTTAAATCCCATGTTATATGGGGCGAGCCTATTGCCAACAACCGGGCACAAATCCACGCTCCGTGGCTGCTATTGAGAAATTTCGGTTGAAAAAAACCAATAGCACTTTACCCGACAAGGGACCATGCATCCATGGGTCCATGCTTGCGACCACTCGACCAATGAAGCAGTCAAGCCGAAGCAGCTTTACATGTTTAACCTTTTGGACGCCATTGTCACATATACGCGACAAGCAAGCGCGTGCCCTGTACGCCAAACGACACAAATATGTGACAAAATAGTAGATGAAATTGTGGCTTGGCGTGGAGGGCACGCGCGATTGCGTTTATGCTGTGGCGGTCAAAAGGTTAAGCTAGCAAAACCGAATACCAAATGCCCTAACTAATAAGCACCTACCTCAAAGAAAAACGGACCGACCGCTATTAATAATACCAGCGTTTCATCCTCCCATTCTTCTACACACTCTTCTTGATTGAAACCTGTAAATAAGAAAAACGTCTGTAACTTTTTCCTTGAATATAATGTAATCTGACCGAAAACACGGACTAAAGTAACACAAACTGACATGGATAGCTTGACAAGAACTCCAGTCAAACGTTACAAGTCTACTCGCTATTTTTTCTGGAAGAGATTGTTTTAGATCGATGTTGACGGCTACTTCCACCTGAATGATTTATGATCTTTGGCGCTAGTTGTTTTTCTTTTTTTTTTTAATATTTTCCGGAATATTGAGAGTCTGAATGTGAAGGTTCCTTAAATGGGTTTGAATTAGTTTCGCATAAAATCTAGAGATTTGGTTGCAATTGATTAGGATAGTAATTTTATGTCTCCAAATTAGGTATATTTCGCTTCCCGTAACCAAACAGCTGGCTTTTACTTTGGCCAGATGCTAAGTGTTGCCATATATCGTGGCAACGCCCCCAGTCTCTTGAGCACATTGCCAGCTGACAGCATTGAGGAGGAATTTTTTTTAACGCTTTTTACTGATTGGATTACTGTTTTATATATTTAATAGTTTTAACTAATTTTGTGCAGCGTTTTACTAGCACATGTAATACACAATAATAGAGAAAAAAAAATGGTACAATTGAAAAATATGAAGTATATTTTCATATGTATGTATGTATCTGTGCTAGCAAAGAGCTGGACTTTTTCTTTGATAAAGACCAGTGAATTAGTAATCCTAGATAGACACTTGGGGGGTTCATAAGAGAGGTCTTTACATAGCACTTCTTAAATATATATATATATAAGAAACCTTTACGTAAAAAGGTGACATACCGTGCGCTTAGAGACATATCGGCTGATGATTTCAGGAGAGATCTCGAGGCCATCCCATGGGACTCAATATGCGAGCTACAGGATGTTAATGACATGGTACATTCCTTTAACTCACACCTAATTCAACTTTTTGATGCCCATGCACCTATAAAAACCAAGGTGTTTAAAACACAACCAACACCGTGGATAACTGACATTATAAAGTTAATGTTTAAATTGAGAAATGAAGCCCGCGATCGATACCGTCAAACCAAACTCGAAGCACACAAACGTTACTACCTAGACCTCAAACACCAAGCAATAGTCGGTTTACTAAATGAGAAAAAAGCATTTTTTACAAAATATATAAATGAAAATGTAGGGTGCTTCCCTAACATAAGTAATGTCAATGCAGATGTAAATGTCAAACTTAAACTTAAATGCAGAAAATGTCAGTGAATGCTCAACGGGATGAATCTAAATAAAAATGCAAGTTATCCGACTCAAACCACGTCTAATTGAACACTAAAATGTAATATACAGAAAATGCATAAAACAATGCAATATGTCAGTGTCAATGCACTGCCAAATGTAGGTTGCGTCCAAAGAGCAAATACGCGAGCCTACTTGCTAACTTATCTATTGTAATAATAAATATATTTTAAAACCCATGTACGTGCACCGTACATATTGCCGCAACACAAAAGAGAATAACTAAATAAAACAATCCCAAAAAATGTAAAATAGGAATGTTAAAGATAATGTAAAGATGCAAGACTCTAATGTAAATATGATTGATATACGACTACTATGAAGAAATATATCTAAAGTCTATAAATAGAATGTCACCAAATTAATAAATTAGCACACTTCACTATGTTTTTCAGTGTCAAATTTCACTTCACTTGTGGTAGGGTTAGCACACGACACTTTATTCACTTTTGAGTCCCGTTTGTCGATCTTGTCCTCGACGTCCTGATCTTCTTCCCGTCTGCTTCTTGCGTCTTGCGGACCCTCCCCCTGTCTTTGGGTGGCCATCTTTCGCCAAAAGTAAAGCGATGTTACAAACAGTGCAATGCTAATCGCAACAACCACATAGATTGCAATGTAGTGATGAACGTCGTGAGACGATAAGGTGTCTAGCTTAGACTGTTCTTCTATAGAGCGTAGTTGCGTGTCAATTTTCTTGAACGTCTCTTCGTGCGTTTCAATATGCAATGATGAGTTACGAATCGAGGTATTAATTATATTGTTGATTGGAGAGATTGTGGGCACAATCATGGCATATGGTTCATTGACTAAAATGTCGCTTGTATGTTCCATATATGCGTGCAGTGTGAATGAGTCGCCTTGCAAGTTGCATCCTTGTTTCAGCGTTATCAGACCCGAGTGACGTAACGTCTCAGATGTCATTTGAGTGCCGCACACTAATTGTACTTCGCACGTGTCACAACAATAATAGAACCAGGTGTTTTGTTTATGTAATTTGACCCATTTGTCGGTGCATATTTTTATTTCCGTATGGCAATAAGCGCTGTGTTCTTCGTTGTCTCGAATCAGCTGTACATCGCAAATAGATTTGTGACGATCACCGGTGTGGTATATAGGGTGATTTAGTTTGCACAGTAGAGATTGGTCATGTAATTTTTGGCATTCATTAATGTCATACTGTTCTAGGGGTATAAATGAATATTGGTTGGCGTTAAACGCTATTAATGCAGAGTTGGGAATGACATACATTACCCGATTTATGTCAATACGTTGAGGAATGCTGATAAGTCTGTTAAGTTCGTATAGGGCATCACTCAAGATCGGTACTTTTATTTCCATCAACAGGTAGTGCTGTGTTATGCGCGCATGTATTCTGAACAGCCTGTAGATGTCTCTTATGTCATTACGAACTTCAGGTAGTGTAGAATCGCGAGGTAGTAGTCGAGCTACTCTATCTAGTTCGCTTTGCATTTGGGTTGGTGATAATAGATGTACGTCCATATGTCCTTGGTACATGTTTGTCAGGGTGTTGATGAGTGATTCTTGAATATCTTTTAAGTTTTGGGCCATTCTTTCTGCAGCTATGGCCGATGTAATGATGTAGAATGCATGTGAACTATCAAGTTTATCTTTGAGCGTCTTGTTCTCTAGGGACGTGAGGTGATCGTTGATTAAAGTGAACTGCTTCACCATTGTTGCCTCGTTACGCTGTACAATGTTGTTCTCGGTTTCCAGAACACTTGTCTGATTTTTAAGCAATTGAAATAGGTGATTTTCATTATGTTGGATTGTGTCGATATCCTGTTCATATTGTTCTGCAAAATGTTGATCTAACACTCCAAATAACGAATTTGCAACATATCCTACTCCGTCGATTAATCCTCTTTTGAACCTGTGTTGAATTATCCGCTGAGACCTCAGTAATTCGTTGTAATAATTTAGTTCACTCGTGCTTTGTTCAAGTTGGTTAACCAGAACATGAAATTGCATCATCCACTCTTCGCAACGAGCTTGCTTTATATGAGATACGAATACTTGCAAAGTGTCCACATTGCGCCAATAATTTGTCATATTATAATAGAATACCAGTTTCCATTCATCTCTAATTTCTTGTAGGTCTGCAACCTTGTCAAAGTAAAGTGTTTGATTTTTTGTCAATTGTGTGAGTTTCATATCTTGCTGGACAGTAGGTGTTATCAATGTCATAACTACCATTAGCATATAACATACCAAGCTGTGCCAGCTAAGCCTTTTAGCACGATTTCGCCTGTTTTTGGGTAGTTTGTCAGTGTCAGGGTTGTTTTGTTTCTCAGCCTCCACTAGTGGTACCAGTTTTGTAATCGGTCGTTTAGTTTCGCCTTTTGCAGTTTGTAATGTCACAACTCTAGTGTGGCCGTCCTTTCCAGGGTGTAAATCCGCAACACGACCCAGTGCCCATTTTCCTGCAGGGAGCCTTTCATCTTTAATGCATACAATGTCATTTTTCTTTATGTCAGGTGTCTGTCGTTTCCACTTTAGTCTTGCTTGTAGTTGTTGGAGGTACTCTTGCGACCACTTCTTCCAGAAATCCTTGCTAAGTTGTTGTACAATTTGCCATCTCGTGTTTAAACGGTAAGTCGTGTCCATGTCGGGTTCAGGAATTGTCATGAGTGATGTGCCGGTTAAGAAATGTCCTGGAGTTAAACAGTTTATCTCTTCGGCGTTCTCTGAAACGGTGCATAGTGGTCGTGAGTTTACGCAAGCTTCTATCTGACATAGCAGAGTGGTAAATTCTTCGTATGTCAGACGTTGGTCACCAATGACCCGTTTGAGATGATACTTCATGCTCTTCACAGCGGCTTCCCACAGTCCGCCTGCGCTTGGCCAGACCGGGGCATTGAAGTGCCATTGAATTCCCATCTCTGATATTTTTCCCAAGAAGAAGTTGTCAATCGTTTCTACAATGCATTTGTATTGTTGTAGTAGGATTCGATTTGCACCCACAAAATTCGTGCCGTTGTCACTGTACATGTCCCGTGGCGTACCTCGACGTGCGCAGAAGCGCTTGAAAGCCGATAGAAATGCTGTACTAGATAGTTCTGATACCAGTTCTAGATGAATGGCCTTTGTTGCTAGACAAACAAATACTGCAACGTACGCCAGCAATGTTCTGACGCCTCGGCCTTTACTTGCCTTGATTTCAATGTGTCCAGTAAAATCGACACCTGTGTGTGTAAACGGGCGAGATACTGTCACTCTCGGCTCTGGTAGGTCAGCCATGATCTGGTTTGTTTGTTTAGCATTAAATCGGCGACATGTAACACATTTGTGTAAGACCTTTTTCACGGCGCGATATCCTCCTACGATCCAAACTCTTTGTCGTAGATGTGTCAAGGTTAACTTAGGACCTCCGTGTAATGTTCTTCTGTGAGCTTGCCAAATTAATAACTCTGTCAGTTTGTTGTCATGTGGTAGTAGAATTGGATGTTTAGTGTCTTCGGGTAAGTTTGAGTTACGTAACCTTCCACCTACTCGTAGAATGTCATGTTTGTCAAGGAATGGATTTAAACTCAAAAGGTTACTTTTTGTGCTCAAACCTTTGTTTTCCTTCAATCTCATAATCTCGTCATTGAAGGCGTGCAATTGGATATGTTTCATTATCAGGTTTTCAGCGCTTTGTAGTTCTGTAGATGTCAAATAAGTAGTAGTACGATGAGTGTCGGTGTTCGAACAGCTGTTTTTGAAACGTTTCATCCAGGCAATGACCCTTGTAATACGAGTCATGTCGCTGTGTCTGTCTAGTAACTCTATTACTATTGAAGACGGTTCACATTTCACAACACACGTTTGCATTTGTTTTTGTTTTGATTCGCATGTTGTCGGTGTAATTGTAATTTTGTCACAAGTATCTTCACTGTAATTTTTCATCCAGTAGGGACCTTGCCACCACAAAGAATGTTGCAATAGTTGGGAACAACTGATTCCACGTGATGCACAATCTGCAGCATTTTCCTCGGACTTGACATAACTCCAGTGTTGTTTTGGAATGACGTCATGCACTTGCTGTACTCTGTTGCTGACGAACGACTTCCATTTTGTGACGTCTCCGTGCAGCCAGCCTAATACAATCATAGAGTCCGTCCAAGCGTATGTATTTTTGTGCACATTGTCCCATTTTAAAGCTGTCAGGACCTTTTTCATGAGTCGTGAAAGTAGTAGCGCTCCACATAATTCGAGTCGCGGTAGCGTCAATTTTTTGTTGATTGGCGATAACCTCGATTTTGCAGCGATAAGTCTAGTCACAGGCTCGTTTTTGTCATTTGTTGTCAGCAGGTATATAACGCATGCGTAGGCCTTTTCGGACGCATCGCAGAACCCATGTACTTGGAATGGTTTCGTAATATTTCCCAGCCACCTTGGTATTTGGTATTCGGTTATGTTGTGTAAATCGCTAGTAAACTGCTTCCATTCTTCTTGCACGCTGTCAGGTAAGGTTTCATCCCACTCGCATCCCGATAGCCAGACGCTTTGAAACAGCAGTTTTGCTTTTACTGTCAAAGGTGTCAGCCAGCCCAGTGGGTCGAAAATTTTCGAGATTTCCGATAGCAGTTTTCTTTTTGTCAACTGGTTGTTACTGTCGAATTTTATTTTGTTTGTAAACGAAAATGTGTCAGTTGTAGGATTCCACTGGACCCCCAGGGCTTTTGTCATTCCATCGTTTGTAAAATGCATTGTCATTTGGTTAAGATCTGAAGAAGATAAGCTTTTAATCAAGGTCTGGTCGTTGCTTGACCACTTCCGTAGTGTAAGGCCAGCTCCACTCAGCATGTCAATGAGTTGTTTTTGAATTTCTTGTGCTCGTTCGATGGAGTTGCTGCCACTTAGGACGTCATCGACGTACATCTCGTTAGTAATGACATCCGCTGCCAACGGATATTTCTGTGCATCATCGTCTGCAAGCTGTTTCAGCGTTCGAAGAGCTAGAAATGGTGCTGCCTTGGTGCCATACGTCACTGTGCACAACTGGAACTCCTTTAAAGGACCTTGGTTGGATTCCCTCCACAGGATCTTTTGCAAGTGTTGGTCTTCTTCCTTGACAAGGATCATGCGGTACATCTTCTCACAATCTGCAGTAAAGACGTACTTGTATAGTCTCCATCCCAATAATAATGTCAATAGATCTTGATGAAGCTTAGGGCCACACTCCATCAAGTCATTCAGGCTGTAACCTGTGTCAGTTTTCTGGGAGGCGTTAAAAACCACCCTCAATTTTGATGTTACTGAGTCCTGTTTTAGGACTCCATGATGAGGTAAGTAGCATGCCGTGTTGCAGTCAGGTTTGCTCTCTTTCATATGTCCCATTTCCAGGTACTCTTGCATAAATTTGGTGTACATATCTGATAGTTTGTCATCCCTGCCTAATCTCCTTTCTAATTGCATAAACTGTGCTACAGCTCGTGGCTTTGACTTGCCCAGCAGCTGATTAAAATTAGGCTTCATTGGCAAACGAACTGCATATCTGCCATCACCTAGTCGCTTGGTTGTTGCAGTGTAGAACTCCTCACAATATCGTTCCTCTGACGTCATAGAATTGCATGCATCTCCATTGATGTCTTCCACTTCCCAGTATTTCGACAAGGCGTTAACTTCATTAACTACGACGTTGCAATTAAATGTTTTGGTGACATTGCCTGACAATATCCACCCCAACCGTGTTTGTTGAGCCATGGGTTCATTAACCTCCCCTTTGACTAAGCCATTCACGAGTATTTCGGAAAATACGTGTGCATCCAAAAGTATGTCAATGGGCCTAGATAAGTTGTACTCTGGGTCGGCTAGTGTGATGTCAGTCACATGAGCCCAAGGTTTCTTTGCAAATGTAACGTTAGGCAGACTGTTTACTACCCGTGTCATGATTAACGCTTCCGTTGTAAACTGGAAGTCGTTATGTAAGGACTTGCAGGATAGACGGACCTTCCCTTTATTCCTGTTGGATAAAGTACCGATGCCGCTTATGTTTGCACTCAGCTGTTGACGTTTTATGCCCATTCTTTGAGCTGCATTCTCCGTTATCAACGTAATTTGTGAGCCTTGATCAACTAAAGCCCTTAGTGTAATGTAGTCACCTGCAGCTGTGGCTACTTGCAATAATGCTGTTGGTAATAATATTTCATCATCATTATTTGATGCGAAGTTGTTTTGTAGATTTTTATTTGACCTAGTTGAAGTTGATGACGACGGTTTAGGTGCTGTTTGTGTTGCTGAGGGCGTTTGCACTGATTTCACAATATCGCTGTGCAGAAGTGTGTTATGTTGTTCGTTGCAATCTCTGCATCTTTTCTGTGATGCACAGAAACCCTTGGTATGCACATATAAACAATTTTTGCATATTTTATTGTTTTCTATAAATGCCATTTTTTCCGGACTCAGCATGTCAGCGAAACTAGAACATTGAAATAATGCATGATTCATATTACACAATGGACAAATAATCTTGCTGAATTGTCCAGCGTTTGACGCATGGAAATTGCGAAAGTAGTTTACTGAACTTTTATTGGGTTGTGACTTGGAATTTTTCCCGAACGGATGTGGCGTCTTAAAATGTGGTTTTAATGCAGGTTTATCACCGTTTTCTGGTTTTTTCCTGTGCAATGGTTCTAATGCCATAAACTTGTTCTCGACGAAATCCATGAAGTGATTGTATGTTGGTATCTCGCGCGGATCGGACCTGGACTGCATGTATTCCGAATACGTTTCGGAGTCTAATTTTTCGCACAACACGTAAACTAGCATCGGGTCCCATGAGCTTGTATCAATGCCCAAGTTGTGTATCGCGTTTATTGTTTCGTTGGTAGTGTCATATAACCGCTTGAGGTCGAACGCAGATTGTTTTTGCAAATTAGGTTGACGCATAAATACCTGGAAGTTTCTGGTAAATAACAGAAACTTATTATTATATCTATGGTTCAAAATTTCCCAACACGTGTCATAATTTTCTGGTGCTATGTGTAAATGCTGCACGAGCTTTTCTGCTTCACCGCGAAGTCTACCCTTTAGATGCTGCATTTTCTGAGTTTTTGCAATCGCTGAATTATTATGAATCGCTTCTACGTAGAGATCCATAAAAGTAGGCCATAAGGTATAGCTGCCGTTAAAGATAGGTATGTCAATTTTGGGCAATGTTTGCTGTTGATGTATAGAAGCGTTTAATCTCGCGTTCAGCGCCCGTTTCATATTTGTAAATGCATCTTCGTGACGACCGAACTCGTCATAATAATCTTGTGAATTCCCCTCTAATATGCCATCAATTTGTAAATGTAATTTGTCAATCGCAGTCCACCGAAACTCTACAGTCTTAAGCATATCCTCAATTTCCCATTTCTCCTTAACCTTGTCTAGGCTTCGATTTACTAACCTAGTGAGTGCACGGAAGTTAGCTTGTTGCAACTGCTGTAACTCGAGTAGCTTGTCCTCTGCCCCTACAGATGTCTCGAACAGGGTTTTGTCAAACTCAATGTTTAGCTTACTATGGCCGGCGTTACTGGATCCAGCAAGAGTCTTCTTCTCGAACGCTGCAATCTCCTGACGCGTTCCATGGTACCAGTTTTTAATGACTTCGTAAATGTTACCGGTGAAATATTGATGATCTTTCTCCTCTACTGCACTCAGCTCCCGGTTCTTCTCTTCACATTCCGCCCATAGTACATCTAACCTCTCAAGCCTTTTACGAATGTAATCGGTGGTCTTCCTGCTCGCTGAATCCTTCTTAAAGTTAGAATGGATTCTCTTTAGTTCCTCGAGGATCTCCGCTTGACGCCCGATGAAACCCTCCATTGTAAAGCCGTAAGATAAATAAGGAACGATCTTACTTGAAATTCAGGAACTCTCCCTGTATGCAAATGCAATGCAATGTGACGCTCTGGAACCTGGACCGCTGCTACCTCCCCGAATGCTCCTGCACGGCAACACACGTGGCACGGTATCACACGACACGACACAGATCCCGCGCGGCGTCTTATCGACCGACGTATCGGACAGTATAGTACTTGCAATAGTTACGAAGGACCAAAAAAACTATGTAGGGTGCTTCCCTAACATAAGTAATGTCAATGCAGATGTAAATGTCAAACTTAAACTTAAATGCAGAAAATGTCAGTGAATGCTCAACGGGATGAATCTAAATAAAAATGCAAGTTATCCGACTCAAACCACGTCTAATTGAACACTAAAATGTAATATACAGAAAATGCATAAAACAATGCAATATGTCAGTGTCAATGCACTGCCAAATGTAGGTTGCGTCCAAAGAGCAAATACGCGAGCCTACTTGCTAACTTATCTATTGTAATAATAAATATATTTTAAAACCCATGTACGTGCACCGTACAGAAAACATAGGCGACTCAAAATCTTTATGGCATAATTTAAAAAAACATGTGCTTCCAGTGAGTAAGAACGATGATGTGCTCTTAGAACCATTTGACGACCCGAACGGTATAAATTCGGCTTTTCTAGATGTCCCGGGTGACCCTAATGTTAACACCACTCAAGAAAACTTTTTTAAATCTAACCGTTTTGGGTCCGCAAATTTCTCAATAATGCCAACTGACCCGATAACAGTTCTAAATATAATAAAAAGTATATCCACTAACGCACAAGGTATTGACGGTATATCAAGAGACATGCTATCTCTCACACTTCCGCAATCACTTACAACAATTACAGAGATTATAAACAGATCCATAACCTCAAGTGAGTTTCCTGTTTTGTGGCGAAATGCAATTGTTCGGCCTCTTCCGAAAAATAATAATCCTCAAAGCTACAAAGACCTTCGCTCCATAAGTATATTGCCATGTTTGTCCAAGGTGTTGGAGAGGGTGGTGTATTTGCAGGTCACCGATTTTCTCGAGGCTCATGGTATGCTGCCTGAACTTCAATCGGGGTTTAGGAAAGGGCGCGGAACCGCAACTGCCCTGGCAGATGTGCTGGGTAACATTCTTGAAGCTCGGGACCGTGGTGAGGGATCTATACTGGTATTGCTCGATTATTCGCGTGCGTTCGATTCAATTAATATTCCCTTATTACTGTCCAAATTATCGTATTATGGTTTTGATAGGCGGGCAACGGGTTGGTTTGAAAGCTACCTGACCGGCAGGTCACAACGGGTGGAATTGCACAAGAAAGACGGTTCCACGATATCTTCCTCACCACAAACAATAACTAGGGGAGTTCCCCAGGGATCCCTGCTCGGCCCGCTTCTCTATATACTATATAGCGCTGATATAACGACATGCATAAAGAACTGTAAGTATCATGTATACGCGGATGACACCCAGCTATATGTTTCATTTAACGCCAGTAACACAGCCGCCGCCGTACGCACCCTCAATGAAGAGCTTGATAAAATTGCTATGTGGTCTAAGGACAACTCACTAGTACTGAACCCTCAAAAATCTAAGTTCATGGTAATGGGAAGCAGAAATCAAATTAAATCAATCCTTTCTGCTAAACCAGATGTCAAAATTATGGGCGAAAGTATTCAAAAGGTAGAAATCGCTTGTAATCTTGGGTTAATAACAGATCCGGAGCTACGATTTGAGGAACACATCAATTGTGTAGTAAAAATCTGTTTTTATAGACTGAAAGTTTTATACAGAGTGAGGGATTTCCTTAGTGTCGCGATAAGAAAGAGACTGGTGGATAGCCTAGTACTGTCCAAACTGAATTATTGCGACACTGTTTACGGGCCATGTCTTCTTGCACGTACTGAACGATTGATACAACGAGTACAAAATGCATGTGCTCGTTACTGCTTAAACATACCCCGCAGGCATCATATCACACCGTATTTAAATGAAAACAACATTCTTAAAATGGCTGCACGACGGAAACTGCACTTGGCAGTATTAATGTTTGGTATCATAAAAACACACAAACCAGAATATCTGTCCAAAAAAATTAGCTGGAGGCACGATCACTACAGTTATTCTGCTCGTTCCACGTCCAATCCACTCTCGATGCCTCGACATAAGACCATTGCCTTCAGGGGTTGTTTCAAGTATGCCGCCACTCGCTGCTGGAATGATCTGCCACCTCCCATAAGATCCCTAAAAACAAAACAAAATTTTAAGTTACATTTAAAAAGAATCCTTTTAGAAAAACAAAAATATGAACAGCGAATACAATATAAATAATTACTTACATAAGTTTTATCATCTATCGGCGAGGCATATCTATCCAGGCGGCTCGAGACGGCATCACGTTTTCCAAGAAAACACATTACGTGTTATTATTAAGCCTCGCCTAAGCTGTTTGCACATAGCAAGGTAGCTATAGGTAGCACTACAAGTATTACGACTAGTCGCGTGACACGCATCACGTGAGTACGCAAGACTCGTGCGAAACCGCGCCGCCGGCGCCGCTGAGGGCTCGGCGCGCTGCGCTGACTTATGACGCAACGTACGTCAACGCGCCATCAGGCATAGATGAGAAATGCAGCGCGCGCGCAGGGCTCCAGGCGGAGGTGCGGTGGCGCGCGGCGATGCGCAGGTGGGGTAAGAGCGAGACAAAAAAACCCGTCATGTTTTGTTTGTTTTGTTTAGCCTTCAGTCGGTTTTCTATTGTACCTTTATATTTTTTTTATTTGAAATGTTTTTGTTTTTTTTTTTAATGCTGATAATGTTCTTATCTTAGTCCTAACTTGTTTAATCGAATATAGCTGTATTGGCCTCCGTACGTTTTGACAGGTGACCACTGAAAACCAGCGCTGTTCTGTGGGTTCCCCATAGCACAGCATCATGCTGAGTGGTAACCTATTTGTCGCACACACGACGTGCATTTTTTTTATTTATGGTCTTTGTCTTGCAATTATTATAATGTTTTTGTTATTGTGTTAATCTTCGGTTTAAGTCTAAATGTTTGTTTGTATAATTGCGTTCTGTTTGTTAATATTGTATGCACGTCATGACTTTGCGACGAATAAATGTTTTTTCTTTCTTTCTTTCTTTCTAAATCCAGGCTAGTAATTATGATGCATAACAATACTAGAGAATCAAAAAACCCATACCTTCAATATCATCCTCAGGTATTCAAAAATAAAACCGACTTAAAAAAAAAACAAAAAATTAAAAATAACTTTAGCTTCTGAAGTCGGTGACCGTTGTTTTATTGATTTAATTTTTTGTCACCGACTTCAGAAGCTAAAGTTAAGTTTTAATTTTTGTTTTTTTTTGGTATTTTTTTTGCAAAAATGTTTTTATTTTTCACTTTTTAGTGGTTCACATGTGCTTGGTACACATGGAATGTGCATACCGTTACAATTACAACCAGCCCAAACACGACTAGGATTCATTGTCTCATTATGGAGTTCTGTGACTCTTGGCTTCATCATCAGATCTGATAGTAGAATGGTTCTTATCAAACGCAAATGCTTCACTAGTTGTAGAACATACCAAAATCGCAGCACGTTATCCTATAAAATTTGAAGAGTTCCCTCGATTTCGCCAAGACTCCATCGTCAGATCCCGACTTGGTGGCTGTGGGACCATTTGGAAAGTATACCCTTTCCAACAAAAAAATATTTTTTCAAATCGGATGCCAAACGACGGAGTTATGTGCGAACAAACATAAAAAAAAACATTCGAATTGAGAACCTCCTCTTTTTTTAGAAGTCGATTAAAAAGCTAGTCAACGAAATTACAGTAAGCAGCAAGACACTATTTACGATCAATTTTCAAAAGCTTTGCACGGAAACATTAAGCTACCCTAAGTTCTCCCTTACGTACCTTATCTCTACTTTTCCTCCGTTAAAACGTTAACGGCGCCATAAAAAGTGTTTCTTTTACAATTGTCCCTACAATCGCGAGGCACATCAGCCCACCCCTAACCTTCACAGTCACCTGTATAAGAAATTATATTAAAGCACACTTTTTCAAACGCCAAAACATCAATATCCCACAATCTGAATGGATTTTCAATTTTGAATGTTCATTGAAAATGTCCATCCATTTTTTTCCGCGTGGTCCGGTAATTAATGGATAACCTTGAAATGGCCTATATTAGAACCTGTGGACATTTAGAAAAAATACAAAAAAAAATCTATCATAAAAAAACAGCCTCAGATGTGGGGCGTGCATAAGAATGGAGGGCCATATTACATTATTTTGCATAATTAGTAATTTATCATATTCATCACTATTTAAGGCACATACAATAATTGGCGGTAAGTCCCCTCTTTGAGGAGTTGCTATAGGGGCGCCGCGGCGTCCTCACCTTCCGCCTGCCCGATTCGGTACCTGCACCGAATCGGGCAGGAGGAAACGCCCAGGTGTCTCCACTGCGAGGATCGACCGGAGGACACGGTGGAGCACACGGTGGAAATCTGCCCTGCGGCGGTGCTCCGCCCACGTAGGGACGATGTTTTAAATCGGTTTAACGTAACGTTTACGTTATATGTAGAAGCTCCACGGCCGGCAGCCCGCAAAAGTCAAATCTTACGTTGTATCATCATCTGCCTAGCCTTTTCTCAACTATGTTGAGGTCGGCTTCCAGTCTAACCGGATGCAGCTGAATACCAGTATTTTACATGGACTAACTATCTGACCTCCACAACCCAGTTAATACTGGGTAATACGATACCACTTCATAAGACTGGTTGTCAGACTTTATGGGTCACTGACAACCTGTAACGACTGTCAAAGATGGACAAAATGACAGCCGCGACCAACAGCTTAACGTGCTTTCCGAGGCACGGAGGAAACTCGGTATGTAAGGGTGTCCACCCATCCACAGACCAACCTAGGCAAGCACGGCTTAACCTAAAGATCGACCTGAACGGCTGTTATTATTTTGCCACGAGCTCTCTCAAATCATGTATTAATTTTGTGATTTGTTTTGCAAACGGGCATCAAAATCACAAAACCTAAGTAGGTATATGTTCCAAAAACTTTGAACGAATATTCAAATCGCTTTTGTTGACAGCATCTCTAACTTTCGTTTTAAAATTCATATCCACATTTTCCTCTTTGTCACCTCGACTTTTCCGTTTAGGTAGATTTAAAATATTCGATAAAGCTTTCATCGGTTTTTGTCAACTTTTTTCTCTTGGAGATGTGTCATTTTTATCATCATAATCTCTTTTGGCACTTTGCCAAGTATTTTATAATTATCGTCTTTGAGCGCTCTTTTACATAATATATTACATTCCCCATCAGTACCTATAGTAACATGCAGAAGGAGTGACATCATCTTTACGACGGCAGGCCAGCCACTTTTCATCTCCATTTTATATGCAATTTTGCTCAACTATTTTAACATAAACATTTCAGTGATACAAAAAGTGCTAATAAAGTATACATGATAGAGTATTTCTGGGTTGCGACCCGCACCGAATATGTACCCGAGAGTAGCGACTAGGTACACATAGTACTTTATGTCTCCTTTATTAGGTAGTAGAACGGCAGTAAAATGTGTTCTCATCAAATGGAATGTTCGTCTAGCCTGTGTTTTGTTACACTGTGCGGTGAAATATCGGAGTTCGCGCCTGATATATCACGGTGAAGCAGTTGTTACGATTACCACGGATCCTACGTCGATAAGTTTTATGAGGTTATAGTAAGTAGACTACCTCATTGGTACAATAAATAGTCGTAAGCGCTTCTGCTGAGTATGAGGTCCTGCCATGAGTTCGGTTCCCAAGGTCGGGCAAAGTGCTATTGAGTTTTCCATTAGGAATTTCTCATTAGCAGCCACAAAGTTTGGATTTGCGCCTGGTGTATGGCAAAATGCTTATAGCTCCATATTACAAGGGACTTAAAAATAACTAGCAAAATGTGGGAGTACCTACTATTAGGTACATATATGCCTAAACCTTTGGGCATTACAAGCGTGATATTTGTATATAGTAAATAGATTTACAATTCCACTAAGCTATCTAAAAATCCAATTTATTATCGTTAGTGCGTCAACACTACAACACGCAATAAATTCAGTGTTTATTTTTAAAGAACACAACTCAGTGCTTCTTGAATGTTTCCAATGTCCACCAAAACATATCAGAAATAGTCAAGGATCTCCATAGAAATAAACAATTATTAATTGCCACTTGGGATAACTATGTTTTGAGTAACATTGAGTGGAGTTTCATGTCGCCCAACAACTTGCTTTTGACCTGCTGTCAATCAATCGGAATAGATACGTATTGAACCCACTCAAATATTAATTAGGCTTTCGGAGCCACTACAAGTATCTGCCTACTAAACAATTCAATAGACAGAAACTACAGTCCCACTTTAAAGTGTTATTGAAATATTAAAGCGCACAATTAGGTGGTCGGTCACAGGTAACATTTGAAAACTTTATTAGAGTTGTCAAGCTTTATTTTCTAAATTAAATTTGTTGATGGCCCAAAGGTTAAGGCCTCGTCGATTCCCGAATGTGGCAAGCGAATTTTCGAAAATCTGTGAGTGCAGTTTTGTTTCTTTTTAAAAATAAAGAAATGTTACCTTTGAGTAAAACTTGCTATCTCCATTATTTCGAGTACTTACCCTTTAGCTGTCATTGAAAAACTCCACCCTGTATATGAGAAGAAGCCTTTGCCCAGCAGCTGGGCAGTAAAAGGCTGGTATTATAATTATTTATATTAAAAGAACTTACTTTTTTAGCTAATTTTCGACGAAAAAAAAGTTTCACTATGACACCCAGCACATCGAACTACCCAAAAGTGTTAAATTTTCCAAATAAATCTTGAAACGAATGTTTTAGCGATAAAGTTGAAAAGGAGGGAGAGGGGGGGAGGGTTAGTAGCTCTAAGTGTTAACGTCTTGTATGTACATTTGGAGAGAGAAAAAATGGAATGGCTAAAAGCATATTTATTTATTTTTTTAAACTTCATGTAATTGTACAATAGTGGTACATAGGCGGACTTAATGCCACTAGGCATTCTCTACCAGTCATATTCACCGTCATACTCTTATGTTTGTAACGAATCTATTCTTATTCGGTGGTAAAGTCTGCATTGCCTTTTCCCAACTACACTGCTGTCGGATTCCAGTCTAACCAGATGAAGCAGAATACCTGTATTTTACATGAAGCGACTGCCTATCTGACCTCCACAACCCAGCTAGTACTGGGTAATACGGTACCCCTTGCTAAGCCTGGTTGTCAGTCACTGACTATCTGTAACGACTGTCAAAGATCTACAAATGACAGCCGGGAGCAACGGCTTAACGTGCGTTCCGAGGCACGGAGGCAACTCGGTATGTAATGGGTAAGTGATGGGTATCCACAGACCAACCTAGGCAAGCACGGCTTAACCTAAAGATCAACCCGAACGGCTGTTATTATTTAGCCAAGAGCTCCTCATTCATCGGTAAAATATAAAACTAAATGCCAAAACATAGGCCTATGTTATATTTTTCTCACGTCGTCGGTAAACTTTGGAATCATATTAGTACCGAAGAGTACCAAAAAGCTTTTAGTTGTTACGTTCCCTTCGTTTCGGTCTTCGCATAAATATTACCTATTCGAATACAGTGTAAGAGCGCGTATTTCTGATTTTATTATATTTATGATCTTGACTACCGGTGAAGCAAATATTGTTGGAACCAAAACGCTGGAATACTATGTATCTATTTACCGATCTGACATTCACGATAATTGTCAATTCACAGAAAATCTGCTCTTCAGTAAGATACATAAAAAAATTGATACCGATAATCTATACTCAAATTATCCGCCTCCTCGTATCGTATCGATTACAAGTGTCCCTAGAGAAACTAGATTCGATACCAAAAAAGTATTCATACCTATTAATCCGGATTACGGTTCTTCTTAATGTCTTTCAACGAAATTGGTGGCCCCGATCATTTCGTAACTGAGAAGAAGTAAACATCTAAACGGTAGGAAAGTTCTTTCTTCACTTCACGATACATATTTTATTTGTAATGCCTCCTTATGTCTGATTGTTGACGGTTTCATTTCCATTATTCGTAGAATTTTGTCCTATATGGCGTTAAAAAGCTGTTATAACTATCAAAACAATTTCTGGAAATCTTGGCTTCGCTTCCAAGCATTTCTAATAATAAAGTAAGTGTTTTTATCACAGCAGGATTTCAGGGATCATTGTATGAAGCTGAGATAGGAAAGATAATGAGAGGAGTCCCTGAGGCCCCTGTCGATCGAACAGTAGCGGTATTCTGATCAAAGAAGCCATGTAAGAATAAATTGCTATCCCTACTTCTTACTTAATTCGCGAATAACAACACTGCTGCTGGGAAAATCGCGTCTCAGCTTGATTGAGCTTGTGAGACTAATTTTCTGTTATGACACACAGTTTTGAGAGAAAGGCTAGGAGTTATATCCACATTAATGTCTTGCGTAAAAAAGGTCATGCGAGTTTCTTACACCAAAAAAAATAAAGATGTTACAATTTGGAGATACGTATTTACAAAACAGAACTATTTACAAACATATTTCCCAACAAAAAGTTTTGATATTTTATCTCGAAACTTGGAGTCGGAAAGGTGATTTGGCGACACGTTTTTTTTTTCGTTAGTATTTGAAATAGATGTCTTGTATAATAAATAGTATCTCCGTTGAATACGTTATATATTCGACATTATGAGAAGCTGGAATAAAAGAACTGCCACGTCAATAAAAAGATAAGACTAAAAGAGAGCAATTATTGGTTTTTTCAGGTATTTATAAAATCGGAGCTAAAAGTTGGGGTAATCTACGTGAAGGAGAACCAGTACACTGAAGAAGAGATTCTAGACAATAATGAAAACTCGCCGATGTTCGAAGAGTTCTTGCAAGTTTTGGGAGAGAAAGTCAGACTCAGAGGTAAGTTTTATGCTACCTACTTTCGTAAGTTAATTGGTACGAAGACTTAGCCAAGCTTTTATTGCAAAGCCATTATTAAAAGAACATCCTATCCATTTACCCAAATCCTCTTAACGAGGAGTCGTTACGGCAACAACAACAATTTGGGCCCTTAATAAAACGGCCATAAAATTGCAACAAACTCGCAACTATGGTTTGTCTTTGCGAGAAACCCGGTAATAAAACCTCCTTCGTGGTGCTTAGGATTATTATAATGAAACAAGATGCAATTAACTGTAATTAAATCTCTTTGCAGGTTTCGACAAATACAAGGGAGGTTTAGACACCGTGCACGATCTGACTGGGCTGTACTCCGTGTACACAAACTGGAGAGGAATAGAAATCATGTTCCACGTATCAACCCTGCTGCCATACGAGAGACACGACCCTCAGAAGCTGCAGAGGAAACGTCATATAGGCAATGACATTGTTTGCGTCGTTTTCTTGGAAGCCGACAACACCGCGTTCTCACCGGCTTGCATCAAGAGCCACTTCTTGCATACGTTCATTTTAGGTAAGTCGAATTAAATGAACTTCATTATTAATTGATAACTTGTGCAAGATTTCATTAAATTAGCTAGTAAAACTCTACAGGAGTGACTGGTATCGGTATCTAAACTGAACGAAACAAAAACAATTAATCCGATGTCTTTTTGTTTTCTCGTGATTACATAAACCACGAGTACATATTACCATCGCACGTCTCAAAAACTTCATAATGAAACTGATATAATTATGTCAAGTTACCTGCGGTCATTGAACCTAAGCAATAACTTCAAATCATTTTTGTCATAAGTCCACATAATTATGTAGGTACCACTATTGTACATGAAGTTTAAATGAATTCATATTTTATTTGCCTTCTTCTTATCAACTATTCGATACCCATCACGTTTGGCAATTTTACTCACTATGTTTCAGTCTCAGTTAGCTGATTATTAAAATCTTGTTAAGAGGGCGCATTTATAAAATTGGCAACCTCGCAAAAACCTGTGAAATATTTACCTGTTTTAATTAATTTGGAAATTAATTAAAACAGGATTAATTAGTGTTTGGAAATAAGAAATATGGCTAACTAGCCAGCTAGAATATTGATTATGAAATGTAATCATTAGTATCATAACACCGATAAAATAGGTAAATATTTGACAGCTGTTTGCGACGTTGCCAAATTTCTGAATACGCGCTCCTAATAGGCACCCTTGAGCTCAACCACTGCTTAATCGAGTCATTCAATCATTCACAGTTCGAGTATCGGCTAAGATCAAGCGCCGACCAACGAGATACGAGGTGTCAGTGGTCACTCGAGACGAAGTGGGGGCCTACAAACCTTACTTGTGGGAGCAAAGTGTCTTCGATAAGGGGCCCATGTTCAGGTAAGATGTACAGAGTTACAGTCGACTTGTAGTCAAAACGGACATAATTAGGAAGAAAATCCCGTCCCGTCTGCTCGTTTAAAGTTCTCTAATGATATTTGGACTGATTTATAAATCAAATCATACAGAGTAAAAAGGACTTTTTACTGAGAAACATAGAACAAATGATTGTAAGTAATTGCATTGATGACGGGAAGCACAAGTACCTTTTGGCTTCGTGTTTTACACCTATGATAACCTAGATATCAATCGCAGTTGACCAAGCAAAATTAAACCAAAGATTTACATTTGGCAGAATTTCTCAATTTATGAGTGTGAGCGTGTTTTGACCCTTAAGGTCAAAACACACTCACGCGATACAACGTCGCTATGTGACACGTATCGTACAACTATATGACGTCGTGTCATAGGTTCACGGAATCGCATCGCGACACGACATCACATCGCTACACGACATTACGTTGTGTGTTTGGTGGTTTTCCAATGAGTCGTTTAAGCATTTCCCGAAACTTAATCTGCCTTACAAGCATTAAGTTTGTATCGACATTAGAATCTAAAATCTAAATCCATCAGTTACAACTGAAGCAAAACTATTGCAATTAGTTTTACGGAGAACTTGCTTTGGTTAAATAAAGTTATAATTGACCGCAGTGAACAGATATACTAGTTGTAGACGAAAGTTTCTGATGAGAAGATATGAGGATCGGTATAACTACTATTGGTGTTGTAAAGTCCACATTACGAAAGGTGAAACTAGTTGATTCAGCCTCCTAATTTCGGGCGTACCAAAGTTGAAGTAACCTACTCTAATCCAAACTACCGCAACTGTAATTTTGAAGACTTGATTTAGGTAAATAAAAGACTTTTCAATAAAATAGATCCAGGCTTGGAAGCAGAATTCAGCACCATCCTCCTGCCTGCAAAAAAATGTACCTGCAGTAAGTGCAATAATTACCTATACGAGTAATGCAACATGCAACCCTCCCTTGTGCTCGACACGTGTTCAGCCCCTTTCTCTTAAATTGTGCTAGTTAATACCTGCGGTTTCACCCGCTTTGAGTTCGGTAATTGTCCCTCGGATCGTACTACCGGTATGAAAAGTCCTATGTGTCAATCTAGGTTATAACCTATATGTGTGTCATCTAAATCCGTTCAGTAGTTTTAACGAAAACAGCAACAAACATCCATCCATCCATCCATCCTCACAAACTTTCGCATTTATAGTAAAGTGTAAATATAAATAAGTAGTAAGATTTATGCGAAATAACGCGTGATTACTCAATTTAAAAAACTTTTCGCATTTCTCAGGTCCGATTCACCATTCTTTTTCAGGGAATGGTTGCTGACCAAGATAGTGAACGGAGAAAGAGCTTCATACTCCGCTCCCAAATTCGCGAGGATGCAAGAAAGGACCCGCAGTCAAATGCTAGAAGACATCGTGGCTAACTTGCAGAACCATGCCGAAACCGGACAAATACCGAAACCTTACCGAAGAGGTATGAATACCCAACAATGTTGACAGTTCTATGAATATATTTTTACTGTTTTCCTTCCAAGGTATTTCGAAATTATATCTACAAACATAACAAACGAATATATTCTTACTGAAATATAATAGGGTAATATGCAATCCGTTCGAATTTCCCGTCCGGGCTGGTTTTTATAAAATCGTCCGGTTAAAACAAGGTCCGTAAAAAAAGCGTGTTACTTAATATTTTCATTTCAGAGTCTTAAGGGGCCGGTGGAGCATGCGTTTTTCATACAAACGTAATACTAACATAATATAAAAATCAAACATATTCTTAAGCTAGTGTGTATATATTTCGATTGTATTATAGAATATCTATGTTCCTAAATAAATATTTTGAAAGAAAAATGATATAAAGAAGAGATATGAGGATTTTAAAATTTCTATAGAAAATTTATTTCTCTCATAACTCTTGTTTAAATCGGTTACATTCAAAATATGTATTTGGGAACCTATATATTCTGTAATCCAATCAAAATAAATACACACTATCTTAAGAATATGTTCGATTTACAAATTATTTCGGTATTACATTTGTATGAAATTGGCATGCTCCGCAGGCCTATTAAAGCAATATTTACAGACCGTGCTTTTACCTTACGCCTTAATTCTCGGATTAAAGAAAATATACAACAATTTTGGAACAGGCTCTTTTACAATTCAAAAGTGCCTGTGAATAGTTAAATGAAAACCAATGCTTTCAATTTAAGTTTGACTGCTTGGACCGATTTCTAATATTTCTTTCCATCAGGTTCATGGCGCCCCATCGGTCACATGCGACCGTCCTCACCTCTCCTGGACTCAGTGCGGGACCAGTTCGAGGACTACGATCAACTCGCCAAGGACTTCACGAGAGTCTTCCTCAACAGCGAACTGAACATGGCGCAGAATGCCCAACTATTCGACGTCGTGTTCCTAGTGGGACAATCCAAACAGAAGACCAAGTTTATTGGTGTTAGGGCCATTCTTGGTGTTAGGAGCAGGTGATTATTCTTTATTACGTAAATACATTATTACAAGGATGTTTTGGCGCTTGAATGAGAATCTGCTAGTTTCTGATTGAGTATTTAAATACAGAATTAGTCAAACTGTACCTAGGATGATTACTTATGTGTAAACGTGTACCTACTCGAAATTAAAACTTAATTTGTGTTTGACAAGCTCTAAATTCTATTACTCAATTTATAAGCTTGCAAAATGACTGGTCCTGACAGTCGAAGCCACGTTTGTTTTGTAATGGAAAGAACAAGATGATGGCGCCAAAAGATCCTTGTACAACAAGTTGTTTTCTACTAGTTTTCTACTCTTTCCTTTTTATTTCGACCAAAATAAATAACTCTTCTCACTATAGCATTGTTTTTCGTGACCTACATTCTCATTTTACTTTCGCCCTGCGTTCAGTTTGACATTTGACAGATATGTCCTGCCTATTCTTAATTTGAAAGGACAGTTTTTCTCATTCTAAAATAGTTTGACAAATGAGCATGCCAGTATTCCTGCTAACTTTTCCGTTAACGTGCATCGTTTTGCTCTTATTTAATCGGGTTTTTCTTTATATTTCTAATAACTTCTGTGTTGTAATATTTTCAGGGTATTCCAAGAAATGCTATACGGCATTCAGACGGGTTTTGGATCGCCACAAGTCCCGGTGGCTGAACTCCTATCACGTCCAGCGCCCACACTACTGTCACCAACTCCTTCCAGGCAGAAGAGTAGCAACTTCTTACAAGTGCCCGATATTGAGTCACCAAGGTAAGATGGACCTCAGTTTTTATCAAATTCTGAAGGCTCTTGGGCCACATGTACAACTAGAGTGAACTGTTTCAAACTCTAGGTGAAACTATTTAAGATTTAAATTCACTGTGGAAGTTTAGTTTTCTGCAAAGTATTATCAAAAAATTATGGCATTGATGAACATCAACAAATGTTCCTGGATCGAGTTTAATAATCATATTAGCAAATATCTACGTACCGATATATTGGATTAAAAATTTTGTTTTTATGATTTAAGGCCAAAAAGCGTTCCCAGTTCGCCAATGGTAAAGCGTGCTTTCTCTCGCCTGGGCACTATAACCGCCGGATGGGGCCGGTCCATCCGCAAACAGCATTCGCAGCTTAATGCAGAAGACAAGAAGAAATGGGCCAGTTCCCAGGACTGTTCCAGTAAATATCTCTCTTTCTCTCTCTCTGTTCTCCCGAGGATGAAGGGTTCCAGCAATCTCTCTTTATATTTCCGTCTTCATGTATTTTAATATTTATCATCAACCCTTGGATTGATGGTAAATATTATCGTTTTTCCGCCTTTCTTTATCGAAGCCATTCAATTACTTTTCTGGATTACAAATTCATTAGATTCATAGATCTCATATTCTCGATTTTCTCTGTTCTTTAAATTGTTTGCTTGTCCTGGGACCTAATTCTGCTATTTTAATAAATTCGTCACTCCAACACGATTGTCATTTTGCTTAGTTATCGTAAACGTAATCTGCTAAATTCACAATGGTCGGTCAATGGTCTCGTAATAAAATTGTGTTTTAATGGCATTGTCATATTGTCATTATTATAAAACCCTTACGAGTAGCACAAATGGTTTTCGAAATCTACAACTAAATGCGAACATTTTCTCATGCCAGATTTCATGTAAAAGATTATCATTCTATGACATTTCTTTCAATGAAGTGTCAGTGTTTGACGATTGAAAAGTCATAATGGCACCATTATGATAGTAGAATTAACAAACTTGTCAAAATTTGACAGAACTTAACCATTATGAAATCAATGATCGACTACTCTGACACTATTGCAATAGCAGAATCGAGGCCCTGATTGCTTACAATTCTTAACCAGCCATCATTTTTATCCTCTATCTAAAAACGTTACATAGTTAGGTAGTATTATTATGTCACCATATCCTGTATTGGTTCTATATTCGTCCATATGATCACAATGTATTGCATTGTTTTGATGAAACGTATAAAATACAATGTGGTCGCATTCCAGAGCACAACAACAATGACAAAACGCCTTAAATAAATCTTCGGGCAACGTTTAACGCTACTGTTGATACATGAAATGTGGTATTTCTGATGTCACTACATCAAAAGTATTTATTCTTTCAGATAAAGAAGCAAAAGACAAAGAAAAAGAAAAAAATGCAGCACTTGCAGTACCCAGGCTATCTGTGTGCGCCGACGCACAAAAAGTTGATCGCGCTAAACTAGCACAAACTGAGGTAAATATCAAGAGAAACTGTTCAGTGCTATTTTTTAATTTCCTCATTCAAAAATAGAAATGACCACAGAGCTGTTGTTTTGCAGAACAATAACATGATATTGTTTTGTTTTTTAGTTTTCAATAATCGAGTTCGATCCTGAAACGTTCCGCATTCTCCTGGACTACTTGCACACCGGCAGCTGTCCACTGACCTGCGCCTCCATACCAGGCCTCATCTGCGCCGCAGAGCATTACGACTTGCCTGAATTACTACAAGCGTGTTTCCATCATGCTAAACAGTTTCTTAGAATAGAAGTGGTATGTACGATGCTCATAGCATTAGAGAATTACTACTGGCGATATACGTCAGCCTCGGAATTGGTTAACATGATCCTGGCCTACATCGAGCAGCGAGCGTACGCCCTGTTCCAGACTCCGGAGTTCATGAACTTGTCGGAGTCAATGGTGCAGATGATCATGTGCCGCAACCTCGAGGTGACCGAGGTGAGAAAGTTCGAAGCGATGCTCAGCTGGGCCCGGCACAAAATCAAATCCAAGTACGCTAATAAGACTGATGCCAAAAATGAATTTAAATGCACTATGGAAAGATTAGCTAGAGACCTGAAGCTGTATAGGATCTCACCGCAGGAATTGATAAAAGTGGTGCTTCCGACGAAGGCCATCAAGAACGAGATGATCCTCGAGACGCTCATGTACCAGGCCAACTCGGGCATGTACAGAATCCACGACAGCTACATTGAGGCCTGTCAGCAGCGGCTGCAGAAACAGGACTCGAGGTTTTCGGAATTCGAAAGTTTCGACTATGGTATATAAAACATGGAGCTGTGAGAAATATCAGTGTATTAGATAGATTATGAAGAGTGACTGGGCTGGGTCCTTCTTATAATGTGGTATGTTGACGCCTTCTAAAAGTATTATTGTTATAGATGTACTCGAGTACTGTAGAGGTACGAGAAATATTTGTACACTTCTCGGATACCTACTCCTTGTTGTTGTTCATTGATACCTATATTTTTTACATCTAGCTAGATGTGTTCAACATAATCATCTCTATTTTTGGTACCAAAATTGCGAGTAAACGTTCATCTTCTGGCAAAGAAAAGTATACATCAAAATATTGTTTATATCCATGTTATATAGAACGTACTAAAGTTTTCCCTTCTGTGATCTATCATGAGATTTTGTCAATATATGACCCAAAACACCCTGTTAGTAAAAAGATACAAAATTATACATGATCAGAGTTTAAAATATTGTAGAAAGTTATAACCATCTTAAATTATTTGAAATTCTAGTAAACGACTGAGCCTGTTATTCAAAGTTAGAGATACAGTATATAAAACTTGATATAAATATATCGTATATTATATAAATGTTCATAAAATACACTTAATGATTTGTGCTAGATGTAAAATCCCGGTCATTTAGGCGCGGGTCAAATACAAGTGGCGTATGGCGTATGGAAGTGGCGCCACTTCCTCGCCCTCCCGTGCACCCACGCCACCGCCATACGCCACTTGTATTTGACCCGCGCCTTAAATAAAAAAGTTATCCGTAGAATAAAATTCAGTACTTATGTAAACCATTGTGTACCTAAGTCTCGTTCTTGAGACGTTTCTAAATATTATCATAGATAATGCTATTTATTGCCTTCTGAAGTGTATAGAATGTTATACCTACCTATATGTATACTGGTGTTGTACTATATGCAAATAATTCAAGAAAAATTGTCACCAATTTTGCTATGATTTGTTTAATCTTCATCTTCTAAGTAACATAGACCTTTGTGATGATGAGATTAAAAAGCACCTCTATACAGGTTGATTGATAATTTATGACTGCATTTCTTAAAAATCAAGTAATTTATTCAAATTCGATTCATAATCAGCATTTTTTAACGTCAAAGTTTACAAGAGATAATCCCCCAAAACGTACTCCATTCGAAATCAGTAAGATTAGACCAATTACCAAGAATTTTGTCCCAATTACAAAAAGGAAACAATTTCAAGGAATGCATCCAATTCCCAATCACCCTGTTTATCGAGGTTATGAAACGGGTAAAATATACAAGTAATTCTGAACATATTTTATTTTCTTGATGTCTTTTTATAATAATTGGTGGCACATTATTCTTCGCACAATTTTATTCCACAAACAAAGCTTTAATTTTATCACTATAAGTTAAGAGGCCTTCGGAGCATGCGTACCTATTTCATACAAACGTAATATCAAAATATTTTGTAAATCATACATATTTTTAAGGTAGTGTGTATTTATTTCGATTGGAATATATAATTTCTATGTTCCCAAATATATATTTTGAATGGACATTGATTTAAACAAGAGATATGAGAAAAATAAGTTTTTTATAGAAATTTTAAATTCCTCATACCTCGTCTTTATATCATTTCCCTTTCAAACTATATATTTGGGTACCTAGATATTATGTAATCCAAACGAAATAAATACACACTTTCTTAGAATATGTTTGATTTACAAATTATTTTGGTATTACGTGTGTATGAACGATGCACGCTCCGCCGGCCCTTAAGTTCAGTTCTCATTGTATGTATATTGTTGTGAACCCTGATTGTTCATCTAACAGAATACCGTTAATCAAATATATTATAAACTATATTATTTGTGTATCCAAGTGTATATTTAATGTATGTCCCAAACCATGTCTCCATTACATTTGGTCGTTTAAATCGTAATTCGCCCCTATCTGTGTTCGATGGAATAATGTAAGTTTAGAGTGTATTATGTACCTAAGTGGTCTAAAATATTCGATATACTAGGTGTAATGGTCAGTACGGTCACGAGTTGTGTCGGTTACGTAACGCCTTGTACTCGGTAAATGTATGTAGTAGATAATATAGCAGGGTGTATATCCTAGGTTTAGCTTGCATTTGATAGCCGAATTTGGCCAACGACCAAGTGTAAATGACGCATCACATTACTATTGTTTGTCTCGAATATGTACTTCAATGTCAGTTCGTGTAATAATCGTGATGCTCTGTGAACAATCTGAATGAGGACTATCGTTATTGAGCTAACCAGATGTCGCCACTGTCGAGTAAGGTCTTGTCATCAATTCTATGTTATACTTTAAAGTACCAATAACTTTACAAAAGTTTATTTTCAAATATATATTTGCAATATTCTTCTTTAAATTACTTAGCATGAAACATTAACAAACATTCTACCTCTATATTCTCCTATTTGGTTTACATTATACAATGTAATTTCTGGGTTAAACTGTAAACCAAATAGTTTGTTCGACCGTACTAACAAATAATATTACTGTTAGTACTTATAAAAAATCTTCAAGTCATAAATAATCAGGAATGGCCTCTCTCTGGCTCAGGAATCTAGACCACAATCGTGAATATAAGTATAAATACCCTGATAAAAAAGCACGCAACATGCGGCACTATGACATCTGACATTTCGGAGGACCTTACACTACACGAGCGCCTCTAGCGGCGAATTCATGCGCGATAGCTCCCATTGCGCAACTTTATGCTTAGGATAAGTTTACCTTATGAGGACACATACGGACTGCAAAAATATAGTTTATATGACTAGTAATACCTATCTCCTACTCAATCTCACCTAGGCAAGTGTATCTACTTTTTGTTAATAATTGTTAAAGTGAAGACTTTTCTGAACCCAGTGTTAAATAGTATTTTTTATTCTGTACTGTACTGAATCTTTGAGACCCATTTCGTTTTTGTCTGTCAGTATTTTATTTAGCGCGTTTAAAAGAGTAATATCTATCTCGAGAACACATTCCTGAAACATGTATTTATGCATTATGCAACTGAGTTGGAACGAATCGCTTATAAATAAATTATTTTATTATAACCCAAAGCTGTTATACATTTTGATCATTTCGCTCTATTTTTCGTTTCGCATTCACATTTTTGCGATACATCTTTACAGTCGGGTTCTATTTCTGTATGGTTGCTTATAGGTATGAATAAAAAAGTAAGAATGAAAAACTCATTCCTGTTATTTTCTGTTAGGACGTCTTAAAACATGCTTACAAATGTACCTACGCATAATCCCAGCCTTAGTGCCAAGTTCCATTCATGAGCACACTCGTCGTCTATATTCTAAATAATTATACATGTAAAAATATATATGAAATGGGTCTTCTGAATCTTAATGAATTGTTTAATAAAATAGGTGTTAATATATAAATAAATATTTAGCCTAAATTCAAACGTTTCTAACGTTCTGGCGGTGAATCAAGTTGAATTGTCAGTAAAATTTTATACTTATGAAAATTATACATGATGGTAAAGTCTTCTATTGTCAATAATTTTATAATGTTTAGTTGTAACTTTGCTCAAAGCTTCTATGGATCGTTCGCCAATATATAATATTCAGTGGATGTCTTATCAATAAATGTAATGCATGGTTACCCGATTTCTTATGAGTTTTACATTATCTATAATACTCATGTATGTATCTATAGGTTTAATTTGTAGAAACACCAAATATTGACGTGTCAAGTTCTTCGATGGTTAAAAAGTTTTCTATTCCAAAATTTTAACCTTCCTGTGATCGTGAATGTTGCTATAAGTATGTTAATAAGTGGGATCTTCAAAGAATATAAAATTATAATTATAACTGTTATTTTGCAAGAGCAAAGCAAGAATATTATCCAATGAAATTTTATGTGGTGAATAAATTTTTTTGTGTATTTTATTTGTGGTTTTTTATTGTGGAATATCCTTCATTCTTTACTTTTCCACTTATAATACTCATTTTTATTCCCATCCTACTTCCGTTCTTTTCAGTTCTGTTTTGAATTTAGAAATATAAACTTTATAAATCTTGCAATCCACATTCTATCAATAATACGGGGTATTCAACATTCTTAATTCAATCATTTAAGAGGTGACAGGCCCTGCGAAGAATTTGAAAAGACTATTCCCATCGCGCATCAAGCCTGCCCCATATATTGCGATAGCTGCAGCTCAGACCGATAAATATCACAAAAATTTTGCCAAGATCGACGTTTCGTATGGATTCAATTATTTTTTACATTAAAATTTTAAGAAAGAGTAGTTTAAAACTTTTAGAATTTGGCTGGTAATCCTCTAATTACGGCCGCAAAATGGGTCATTTTTTGTCAATTTGGGAGGGTCATATTTTCTTAACGTTTTTGTTGCTGATAAAAAAGGAAACGACAGAGACGTGTCTACACTAGTCTTTGATTTTGAAAAAAAAATGATAGAAAAAGGGAAAACGAAACATCGATTTAAAAATTTGTATAGATAAATCGCAGCTCATCTCTGTTCTTAAAGAGGGGAGATTGAGATGCCTTAACGCATAGCTCCTCGTCATTAACTAGTCTTTGGTCTACATCAAATTTGTGATGATTCAAACTTCATAAGATATCTACCATATCTTATGAAGTTTTTTTTTGGGATTTCGTTGCACATTTCAACCATTTCAAGTTGCATTTAATCCGGTATCTATTATCAGAATAGATTAAAGTATATTATCAGAGTAAAGTACATTATCAAAATAGATTAAAGTATACTATCAGAATTGATTAAAGTGAGTAGATCGATCGTGAATCGGCACACAGTAAGTGCTAACCATCACTTGAGAATAGCCGTGGAAATAATATAGGAAAATCAGACAGCAAGGCAGCTATGATAACTACCTATCATAGTCTTACTTCAGGGCCAAGGCATCTTCTCATTCAGGTAAGGTATCAGCATTCATTACCACACACCACGCTCTTCCAAGGCGGATCTGAAAGTCGAAATATTAAACAAAGAGAATTATCTTTTTTTTCTATGGGAAATCTTCAAATGACCCCTTCCACTCTGGGCGGAGCGGGAGGGAGTGTCAGACTTTTACTGATTAAAAACCATCCATGTTCCTTCCTTGCCCGTTACGTTCCGGGCCCGCAGTATATCTTTCGTATTTTCTTATTGATTAAAATGAAACACATTCATACGATTCCCATATCTTCACGTGGATGTCTTAACTCACCAGAGAATGGACAGCAGCGTTCTCTGTGCCTCTGTGATAACCGTACTGCGATCGCCAACCCGCCTGTAGAGCGTGGCGATTTTGGAAAAAAAAACCCTTTTGGGGAGGTCTATGTTGAGCTCTTTCGGCTGAAATGATGATGATGAAGTCCTCGGCCTGTCGATACTTATAGGTAGACTTTGAACATGATTATTATGTAGGTAGGTGTTGATGGCTAGTGTTAGTTTAACTGACCGATAACGAACTTCAACGATGATGGTAGCAAACCTGTCCGTCTATCTGTCGATCTAACTGACAGATTTCACAAAATCGCGCCAAAAATTTGGTAGACGAAGCAATTTAGCACTAAATAATAACAATCTTACCCACGCACTACAACGCCTGTACACTATTTACAGAATCGCTAAATACGTAACCCTCCGATACAAATGAGAAGTCGGGTAAAAATAAAGTAGGTTATGCAAAGTTTATGCTACTACGCGCCGCTAATATCTTTACGGTATAATATTCCAGAGCGTTCCGTTTCTCTCTGCGGATAACTTTGACAGTCGTGTAAGTGTAACGAAACGTAATTGGAAAGTTCGTCACGCCGCCGCTTGGAGCGCTCGTGCGCCAGTCTTCTTGCAGCGGGCGCGCGGCCGGCTGCTTGTTGCAGTGCGCGGTACGAACCAACACACGCGAGTTCGCGGTCATAGGCTCGAACGAACATCGAAATCGACGGTCAGTGCGGTGACCATGATGATGGACAACGGAGTGATGTCAAATCACTATGACGGGCAGTACGGGGCGGATGGGTATATGGAACAGGAGGAGGAATGGGAGCGCGAGGGTCTGCTAGACCCGGCTTGGGAGAAACAACAAAAAAAGGTCAGTTTTACACACCTCACACAATGTTGACACACGTAACGTGAGGTAGGTAAACGTAAACTGTATTCAGCACCGCCGGCATACCCAGTTTGCAATAAAAATAATACTGTCAGGAAAACCTTATCTCGTCTGAACGTGACTCATGTTTGTGTATTTACAAAAAAACTTATTTTATCTTTAAATCGATAAAACAGAAGTTCTTATTGCTGGACCATCTGAGTACTACACTACTACATCTGATTGCACCTGGTCTATAAATTACCGGCGCTGATATAATTTATCAGATTATGAATCTATTTTTAGAGATCTAAACTATTAGAGATTCAGCGAAAAAAGTTTGTTTATACTTATAAATTTGTAAAAAAACGCAAAAAATTGTACGAAGTATAATATGGAAATTAATTTCAAAATCCCCGCGCATTTTCAAAAAATTAAACACAGTCTTGCACATTTCCCGCCGCTAGTTGAAAGTAGATCTCGGCCGTGGACACTATTAAAAGATTTCTTGAAGCTTTTCGCGCGAGCGAGACGAGCGCACGCCGCTTCCCACGGGAGGGAGCAGGCCAGAGAGAGAGGAGTCGAATTTCCGTTAGTCATGTCCTAAAATGGGTCCAGCGCAGGCACCGCTGAAAGCGCGGGCGTCCGACTTTACGTCACCATGAAACCCATATTTCAGGAAATTGGTGAGGTGCTGTGTCTTCGCTAACTGCATTTTGAACGTTCGCTATTTACGCGGTGAGCTGGTGATCCGTGACGAATGCTCTGACGCACCCCGGCAGCGGCAGCGCAACCTGTGGAATGTCATTAACGACTTACGACACCTCACTCCGCTCACACTTCTGATTCAATACAATTTTATTTAGTTCTTCCATTCAGTTCCTATATGTACACAAAAATAAACTGCATCGGCAATTCACTTTATTATTTAATTTAATCAAGTTTTTCTTGTTTTTTTTTTTCTGGACTATTATTAATATGAGCCTATGTTTTTCCATGTCCTAGTAGCATTGAAAATTCAAATAAGTGATATAAATCTACATACAAATAGCAAAGAAGATTTTGCTAAACAAAAATATGTCGACTATGAAAACAATATCAGCTGGCGAAACTTCAAGGCTTTTCTTGAAGTAACCTTTACTAATCATTCGCACCTCTGATCGTTTTCCGCAACACAATGTCATTAGCCAACCCACGCAAAAATGTATGAAGATAGCTGTTAGCCAGCTAAATGCCTAAATCACTTAGTCAAGGATGAGGACAATGAACGACCGAGGCTGGAGGCCTTGCAGGATATAAACAAAGAGCCTGCGACACTCGGTGCATTGGCCGATCATGTATGGCGGGTCAATGTCGCGGCCGACCAACTTGAGATGCGTCTGAGCGGAAAAGTCGCCCGACGAGTCGCACTCGCGCTCCCAACGACTGGAATCACTCTTCCGCAAGGAGGTCAGTAGCGCACTCATGCCAAACATGCTTTCCTCGTCAAATGTACAAGGAAACGCGATGCAGCGACCCCAAATGTCTGCGCAAAATTGATAAACATTTTCTAAATTCTATTCCAAACTTCGACAAAAACAAGTGTTGCAACATACTATAAATCTACAATTTTGAGGAAAGCTTCACGTGTGCGCGATGTTTTTGACGTAAAATCAAAAGTAAAGTCGACCAGCATCTGGTTGCGCTAGAAATCGGGTGTGAAAGTGGTAAGGACGAGCTCTAAACTGGTTCTAAAATCTGTGATTTACATAAAACTGCTCATTTATTCTATGTTCATATTGTCAGAGTTCATAGATGGATTAAATAATTCGACATTTGCCCATGTTGGCTATTCTATAACAGCCTATTAATTTAGAATAATAATGCCAAACTGAGCATACGACAAGCTTATTAAATCAATCTAAGGATATGTTTTATTCAACGATCGGCGAGTGAAGTTATTTAAGGTTTTTAATTAATTTGGTTTTATATTTTACACACACTTTTCACTGCATCATAAAAACTCTGTGTATCAGAAACATTCACCTTGTCATTAGCCAAAGTGTTATCACCTTGGCATACCTTTTGCTTACGGGGTCATTGACACTTGATAAAGTCCAAATACACCAACACTCTAGGATAAATAAGGGTTCGATATTTTCCCTGTTACACTGTTTTACTCTAACGTTATTCAAATATCGAACAGCGGGTCTAGTTGACTGATGTATACGTATTTTCAAGCACACAATAACACTTTCTGTTGCACTGTTTGCCTCCAGTCAACGGAAATCGAAATTGACAAATCCCAGTTACTTTTGTTAGAAAACTAGTCTAAGCAGAAAACAGTTCTTGTAGTTGATCATAAATATGTTGACGTAGACGTATAATATCAGTTACATAACATTTGACATGGCTATTTTTTCCTTGTCGTTGTTAGCTCGTTTTTGGCACGCGATCAAAAATCGAGGTACAGAAGTGTCGGCTTGCAACTCTCCACACCGTTGGATAAATCATAAAAAAACTTGAAAATTAATTGTTCGTTATAATAATGCACGAGGTGTACATCGATATTGGCTCTTGGGTCAGTATCGTATCATGTTCGACAACCATATCCGTGGTATCAAATGTTTACTAAGGTGTCTACGTCCGCCTACACACCAAAGCTGAGAATTCGACTTCCTTTGCGCAAGGTGCGCCGTCTGTTCGTAGTTATCGGTACACAACCATTCATAATTCTAGGAGGCAATTAAAATTCAACGTTGAATAAGGACGAGGTGAAGAATTATCAAATGCATAAAAAGGCGACAAATTGACTCAGTAACGTCGTTTTAATGTCCTCAAAGAATGCAGAACACCTTCGGCAGTTTCCTGCCCCAGAAACAAGTCATATGCTTGATAAACGGCAACTAATTACAGTTACAACTGTAAGGAATTCAGAATAAAAATAAATGTCAACCTTAATAAAGTAGCACCAACATTTTTAGAAGATGTCTATATATACAGCTGATACAGCCTTAATTTCTTGTAACACATTGGAAATATTTTCTAAAAAAGACGATCTTCATAATTAATTAGGTGAGATGTCAGGCACGTCTAATATAATTGGTATGTAAGTAACAACGAAACAAAATACGGACGACCTTGAATATTGAACTACGACACGATAAGTTGGATACAAATTAACATAAACTTAACGGTGAAACGAAACTTTCTAAACGTTATCACAATGTGCCTGCATCGACCGAGCCATGCCGAACCAGCTTTCCACCTAAAATGATACAACTCCATACAGTCTAAACAAAAACAATAAATGACTCTAGAAAAGAAGACAAATCAATAACGTAGAAATATCACAGATCGATAAGTAAATAATTAAATACATCTGTGGATTAAAGAGAATGTTTAGCGTCAATCAAATTTGTATCCGAGATCTCCAATTAAAATGTTAATAAGATTAAGATAAGAAGATTATAATAATATTATTGATGGCTTTAGAAATTTTTGGAATACATTACTGGATTCTGCCAAATAAAGCTTCAATACTTATTTTCTTGAGAAGTGATGCATAGTTAATAACATTTAATAAAGTACCAGTTACGACTAATTGATCATAACATGCAACAAATGTACTTGGAATTCGAACCGAGTGACCTATTTTAATAAAATTGCTAGAACCTTTACAACTTGTTTATATCATTTATATAGACGATGGATTATTTTCCGAATGCTTTGAGTCAATATTTGTAAATATTAACGGGAAAATCCTTTAAAAACCTGAATCATTAAGTGAAAGTAAATCTACAAACCAAAAGAACAGAATTACTCATTGGGTTTCTAGTAAAAACCGCATCGTACGGACCTCGGGGCAAGAGGGAGCACGATGTTTGGTCTCATGCCCACGTCAATAATATCATTTTAAGTGGACCGGTTCTCGCGCGGACAATCCCACTAAGCACGTAGACGTATTAAATTATAGACCCTACATATTACTTAATTGTACTGACAGTAATGAGAATATTGTATTGGTATTTTAAACATCTACTATGTTTATAAGTTACATTTTTTGCTTCCGTGTCGAGCAATGTTTTGGAATGGTCTCATGCTTGCGTTGCACTATATTCAGGGCATCATTGTGCTCTGATGTTAATGACTGCACTTCAAAACGTTACAGCTACCCATTCCCATGTCATTTCTTGTTAATTTTCTGCACTATCTTCACTCAATGTACAAGAGCTTTCACGGCTAAGAAGCTTTCAAGGCTTCTTCCGACCAACTTGTGCTTATGCACTGCGTTGTTTCCAATAATTTAGAAACCAGTTGGCATTTTCACTGCTGCATCTCTTGAAATTCTATGTTCAATAACAGTTCCAGTTGAATCTGTAACTTAAGTATGTTCATTTTCACCGTATTCATATCCGGCATCGTATTTCTAATGAGCATTTGATATAGGTACTCGAGTTACTTATTTAATGTACGATATTTGGAATATAGCCTTCCTTTCAATGCGTATCTCCTTAGTTTAAGTATATTTAATTGTAACCAAAGCTTCAAGTATTCATCGACCTACCTAACCTAACTACCTAAAATAAGATGAGCATAACAATAGTTAGCACCGTTCATCAAGTTAAGTCTTCGGATGGTACCTACTCGTCGCTGCATCTCGGTCGTGTCGGTTCGTTATCAAGTCGTGTCTCATTATTCCTCGGTCTCGTCGTGTGTTTCAAAACGCGGAGAGCAGATAAGTAGGCGTCGCTGTGTCCGCCCACTTACTGCACCCAGGTGCGTTCCGAGCTGCGCCCGCGCAACCACTGTCAACCTTGTCTTATCGTTACACAATTGTGTTGTTGCATTCTACTACAATATTATGATTCTTAAACTTCACACTTAATTCCAGCACTTTATTCATAGTTCCGATATCACGTGAAGTGGAACAATAATTTCATGTAACGGTCAAGTTCCATTTCCAGTCGGTATTTCGTTATACGTATCTAAATACATGTTGTTAAAATGAAAGATTTGACTAGAAACACAAATAAACCCATCAGTCAAACTGTTGGACTTCAGAAAAGAATTGTTGTGTGAGTGACTCTGACACGCCCAGGTTTAAAAATCACGCGTGCTTTATATTTTCGCGAAAAACAGACATTTTCATCGAGACTGACAGACAGGATCGTACGACTTTAAGAACAGAGTGCAAACCAGTCGATGCCAACATCGTCTATTTTTGACTTCGTCCGATCGCCCACGCGAAATGCTTACACTCACTTGTTACTATTATTATAATTAGAAAACCGTAGGTAGGTACTAATATTATTTCCGACACGGGAAAGGCGTTAGCTTCCGAAGATACATTAACCATTCGTGTAAACACTGTTTTATGTTTGTCCAAAGGTATGTTCTGCAAGGGGATTCTCATATAACATACATTGACGTTTCATTCAGTTTTCAAATGTTTACCGTTATTATATTTTGCTCATTTTACAAATTCTTAACTGTATGGGAACATCAAATTCTAGAGTGCGTACTAATAAAATGAGTTACTGTTCCTGTCTTTATCGCACGACGACGACGACGTGAACGTAACGTAACCAACTAACCACGTGTCGCTATACCGAGCTATCTTCACCGATTATCAGTTTAGATAAATCCAGCAGCCGTCATAGCGTGTTAGCGAGGGGGACTGTGTCTTTTGGTTGTTATTCATTCGGACCCCTCCCGTACTTACACAATAGAAACGAGAGGGTAGACAGCCAAGCAAAAACCGCCCGAATGGACAGCTGGATGAAGAATCAATGCAACAGCTGTTCCAAAAATTTGGACCGTTCGATTGTTAATCTTCTCAGCTTTCAAACGCAGACATAACATTTAGTTCCGCAATACTCGTAATCAGTCGACGTAATCAAGCGAAACACAAAATGACTAACACAAAATGCGTTTGTATCGGGATTTCAAACGTTCGTCAGTGATATCAATGTCGACGCATTCGCGCGTCCAGTGTCAGATTCCAAACAGTGTTAATAAACAGATACCTATGCGTAGGACGTTTCCGCTACCACATCGCATCAACACGACTGTACGCCAAATATACATTGCACACAAAGTCACAAATTACCTCGTAGTTGCGTCAGAAACAGAGATGTAATTAGTCATATTATTAATTATGGTAAGCGACGCAACATTTACCATAAATAATTGTATGACAAATCATAGCATATGACGGTGGATCAGATGTTTGAAGCAAATTAAAAAGTGGAGGAGCCGAAGCATTCGATAATGACTACAGAACCCCATATAAGAGCGAACAAGTTTGCAAGCCCACCAATTACGTGGACCTAATGATTCCAATTTTCAAATAGTTCCGTGGTTGCATAAGCAGTTACTCGGATCATCACATCAGCTACAAAGATTCCGATTTCTGCTTCAGATTCCTACACACATGTAACGTAATGATACTTTTTTATAACTTCATCAATCGTTCTAAGTGTTCTGAGAAACATGCACGTCGTTCTAAAACAGGGCACTCTCAGATTTCCACACCTAAACTAGATCTAATAGATCACTTCTTACACTCGACACATTGTGTTTCATATATGGATCGTGTTGTTGCGAATTTGTTTTTATTAGTCCTACACGCTTCGCTCACAGGATGTCTGGACCAGCAAGTCACAAGTCCCTTCCTCTATAAAGTTATTCATTCGCTTCCAATTGGTAATGGTGCATTTTCTTTATTTAACTACGTTGATAGATCGAGTGCAGGCTTTGATAAGCTGTGATTATCTCTGCCTTATCTTTTATCTATTGATACCAACCATAACAATGGATGGCGAGGATGAACATGTTTATATGATAACACATAGGTTTATTTAATTTGAATATCGTGTTATTCATGACTTATTATACCTATGCCTACGTAATTTGAGAAATAACAATCAAGTGATATGAATTAAGTCACTAATTTTATATAAAGTAAGCACATAATCAGTACAAATATTGTATTTTTTCCATCTAAGTATATCTTTGCTAATCTTCATGTCAATTCTGTGAGTTTTAAAACCAATTTGGAGAATTTTGATTTTACGATCGTTTTTTCAAACTGTTTTTAATAAACCGATTGTGCTGCAAAATCAAAACATAACTAACTATAAGTAATGACAATAGTCACAGTGACAATGGAAACATAAGGACAACCAGCCATCATTAATTAGTTCACGATTGCAATCGTCAAACCAATTGTGTTTTTGCAGCAAGACTTGAAATGTGCAAAGAACACGAACAACAAAATAGGGCTGGAGGCTGCGAAGGCAAACAAGTAATACTACAATGCCCGTAACTAGTTTATAAAAAAGCTTTATTCGTCTTCACACAATGACATTATCTGCATTTTGTTTACTTTGTCACAACAGAGCATAACAATAGATCACTAATGAATGTAGTGGCCAGTGCCAAAAACTCCAATTTAGAACTAGTGGGTGGAGTCGTTTGGCTAATTTTATTCAATGAGGTCTCAGCAATTAACACCGAAAGGAATGGAAACAATGTCGTAGATAACAATAAAGGTGAGAGAGAACGAAAGGACGTCATGCCTATAAAACAGAACAATTTTGGCAAATGCAACAAAAATTTTTGCAAATGAAGAATTGCTTGCTTTCTTAAAAAATACTTTTTAAAAGCAGGTCGATTGGGAGACGTCATTCACATAACATTGTTCAACAAATATTTTTCAAGCTGCCGAAACTAAATTCATTCATTGAATAGCTACAGTTGGTGCAACTGTTTTCAGCCAATTGCTTTTTCTTTCTCTTCAGCAGGTTTCAATGTCTAGCGTTGTGAAATAATAAAATGCGACTCGAATAAGCTCTTATATTACAGTGTATGACGAAGCGTGCGACATACAAGTCTACCTCATTGTTGTCGCTGCGTGAATAACTGACCGCTCTCTTTTGTTTCGCTTATTCAAAATAACATATTGTCTACAAAAGGTAGCTGAGACCCAACCCAACCAAATACAGCCTGCTATTTTATGTTGTACAAGTATAAAACAATGACTAATAAACCTTAGCTTATCAAAACTACACAAAGATCCAAAGAAAATCAACCAACCTCTAGGAAAACGTTCGGAGCTAGACAGCCGTTGCCTTAGAAACTGTCGGAACAAGATCGATAATAGTCAGTCTGAGCTGTGGCCAGACTCAGTTCGTAGCTATGACGACCGAATAAGTGAACGAACGCTGGAGAAAACGTAACAATAGACTTAAAACGGGCTCATTTAACGTAGCCCCAGGGTCGACGGCATCAAAACAATGGACAAATATCTGGTGCCTATTCAAATTGAATCATACGGAACGTAAGTCGCAATTGAGGTAGCTAAATGTGACCTTTAAATGTTACTGTTACTACCAGTACTAGCGCCAGCCACTGTTGCTAATAAGCTAGCAGCATACCGAGTGCCGACTTGTTCAAGGTGACAGAGAAAGAAACTAAAGATCTTACAATCAATATGTACACATCGCACCGGCTAACTGTCTCTAATCTTAGCTGTACATCAGTAATCCGTGCTAATGAGTTTGCTTTTTTACTTGCACTGTTAGTACTAAACCCGTACATAAGAGACCGCTGAGAAATGGAACCGGAACATGCATTGATACCGGCTTGTCATTGTTGTCCTTCGTGCGGAACACTTCATTGTCCTGTCTCTCCGTTTACTAGCTCGATGATACGAAAAAAATCTTTGATAGCAAATCTATCTTCTAAAAAAAATAAAACCGACTTCAGAGAAAACAAAAAAGTGAAAAATAACCTTAGCTTCAGAAGTCGGTGACCTTTGTTTGATTGATTTAGTTTTTTTGTCACCGACTTCTGAAGCTAAGGTTATTTTTCACTTTTTTGTTTTCTCTGAAGTCGGTTTTATTTTTTGTAAAAAAGTTTTTATTTTTCATTTTTTAGTGGTTCACATGTAGGTACTTACCCCTTCACAGCGTACCGGCGTGATTTTTTTTATGAACTGGTGTAAACAATATACAGATATGAGATTTCAGCGATCCCAGTACATTTGCTATCATTTATTGAGGAGTTCCCGTCGCCTATCTTCCGAAGTTCTTCATCAGATCTTTACCAAATTGAAATGGGATCACTCCAAGAACGTACTCTTCCTAAAACTACCCAAATCGCTTCTGGTGTGCCTATTTCTCCAGAATACCATTAAATAGAACTTAACATATCTAACTGTCGAAATCTGGGTGTATTGTACACTTCTGCGCACTCCCTCAGAGCAAACAGGCGTAATGTTACGTCACTATGTTACATAAACAATAAACAACCAAGCGATTACTGCAGCTTTGCCGTGTATTTTTGAAGAGTTCCATTTATATCTCCGAAGATCAGCGTCACATCATAACCAAATTGAAATGAAACGACACGGAAAGCACCAGCTTTCAAATAAAAAAAGAATCATCAGAATCGGTTAACCCAGTCGAAAGTTCAGAGGCAACAAACATTGTCGAAATCTGGGAGTTTTGTACACATCTAGGTACCCCGTCAGAGCATACAGGCGTGATGTTACGTCATGATGTAGTATGAACAATGAACCTACAAGCGATTGCAGCAATTACTGCAGATTTGCCGTCTATTTTTGAAGAGTTCCATTGTATATCTCGGAAGATCGGCATCAGATCTTCAACAAATTAAAATGGGACCAATCGACAAGCACCAGCTTTCAAACAAAAAAATAATCATTAAAATCGGTTCACCCAGTCGAAAGTTCTGAGGTAACAAACACAAAAAAAAAAAAAAAAAAAAAAAAAATACAGACGAATTGATAACCTCCTCTTTTTGGAAGTCGGTTGAAAACTAACCATGATCGTACGCACCAGTTGCTATAGATAGGAATAGTAGAATTACGCCTAATTGACACGATTTAAAGGTTAACAGTCATTACTCAACGTGACTTGGAGCATCTGCTGCCTGTTTACTAAGGAATTTACTTTTCTTTTGTAATGACCTCTCCATCGAGCTCCTGTTTATATATAATGACTGTTATTTATTGTGAAATAGAACGAAAACAGGTGTATTTTAAACAAAAACAGGCATTTGAAGGTTGTCTATCTACGTAACTTTGTGTAAAAGCACACTGCGGCAGCTTTGCAGGTATCAACAATTTAGAGAGGCGAAAGTGAAACGTGTGGTTTTAATGAAATATGAGCGGGACTGGCTTTCCACATCTTCTTCACACGACGCAACTCGACATAAAAGCGAGAGCACAATAGTATTTTTTACATCCAGTTTTAATTGCGACAAACACTCCTGCAATTTTGTTGCTAAACGTGTTAAACTGTTGCTAAAGTACAATCCAACGAAAACGTGTTTTTATAAAAACTCTAAAATCATAACAATAGATATGATTGATCAGCACTAATTACTAATGGTAGACCACATGGTTATAGCCATTCCTGAGTCATCAAAGACTTTAATTTTGGACTGCTGAAAAAAAATCGCGGAAGTAACAGAGGCTGTCACTCTGGCGATCTATATTTAACTGAAAGTTCACAGCTTGGTGGAGCAACTGGGTCGACCAGTGGATATTTCAGCGTTCGAATGATGATATATTGCTTGCATGGTCCAGTTACTCGTAAAATGGTAACATTCCCAGTAGCCCCATAAACTGCACGTGTGTTGGATATTATTTTATAGACGGAAGAGAACGTCTTAACGAATCACCACACGTGATGAATTTTCGCAAGATTAGTTACACTTACGTTGAAGAAACAATGTGAAACATAATCGGAATTCATTTGTCTGTACTCGTGACTACTGGCGTTTAGCTGTAAAGATAATTTTAGATTATGGTTTCACGATTCAATCGTGTTTGTCAAGACTACAATTTTAAAGACTGCTTTGGTTACAATGTTGAGATACAAGTTTATGGGTACTCGAATATTGATTACAATTCCATAAGCCACAACTCTGGAAAAACTATAACTTACCGTGATTTAAGAGACACGGATTTCGATCCAGATAGAAGCAAATTTTTATGGGAAAAGCTAATTTTACGTGTCGATGCGTCAGTCACCAGATTGAGAATTACCAAAGACTTGATAATTTATGTTTTGACTGGCGATATTCTTACATCATTATTTACACAAGGAAGTACGGGCGCGTAAGGTTGCGAAACATATGTAACTAAATCTTTATTTAGAGCAAAAGCATGGTGCATGAGTAAGTGGGTTTATAGCAGGAGTATTTTTAAAAAGCATTGTAGGTTACAATACAGTTCGTTCAGCTCAGGTTACGTTATAATCAGTTATTTATGAGTTAACTGTGGCTGCGCCCAAACGATTGTCCACGAATTTGCTTGTGCAATTTATTTGGTTAACATCATGCTGTCGAGAACCAATAGGTGATTCATAAGATTTTTTGTACGTTTTTGAGTATTCTGTGGTTGAGCAATCTGATGAATCTTTGTTTGTTTATAATAAATGACGTCCTCTTTTAATAACTTCTAGAATATGGACCCAGATGACACATATTTAATAACCAAAATGGACAGAGATACAAAGAATAAAGTGACTTTATCAGTCATCATTTCGAAGTTTTATATCAATGGCATCTGTTATAAAGAAACCCTCTTAAATTTTATTATGCGGGCCATAAAGCTCGAAAAGAAACATTTTCAATGTTAAATCCATTGTTTCCACATTGCCAGCAGACTGAAGATGTTCTCTTTAACAAATAGCCTCCGGTGTATGAAAATACTCGGCTGCGGATTCAGCCGCCTACGCGTATTACTTGCCTATCTAATATACTATCTACCGACTGTTCCCATGGCAGATATAATATTAAACTTTTTCAACCAAGTCGTCAGTTTTATTTTACGAACGACGTATTATTTCCGTCATCACTAGCCTTTACCGAATTCCACTCGCGTTGCCATGATTCTTTTAGCTGCGCTTGATTTATAAGATGCAGAAAAACATGTACATTTCTACGTGCTTCTATTGATTGTTATTTATTACTGTTCGGACGTAAAAGAAATTCGTGTTATAAATCTCAAAGATTTAATCAGAGAACCTGTACAGAAAACTTCGAAACGACGAAAACACTTTCAATTTTACATTTTAGAAACACAAACAAATCCGATGAGGAATTTTATGTTTCTAAATCAATGTGCATTCTAAAAATACAAGTTTCCTCATCACTCATTATCTTTTTCCTTTTTGCAGGTACTAAACTGGACCTGACAGTTATCAGGATACATTCAACATGACACGTCATGGCAAACGTGAGTGTAAGCATTTGAGCCTTCACACCAACGCGCGAACTGTTAGCACGCTTTACGACATTCCCAAATTTATTTTTTGCTCTCTGATATCTTGGGTCATTGATCTTAGCACTCAGCTATCACAAGATACAGCGCAATTTAAAATTTCGTAGACAATTTAATACTCTCTAGGTGTATCAACGCGTGGAACACGGCGTGTCTGTGTTTACAGAACATAAAATTAAATGTATGCCGTCTAACGGTCACGTTATTGTTTATCGAAATTATAGTGGGCGGGTTGGCACCGGGCCCGGCTGAACCACCTTCACAGGTGTGTCTATCTATTAGTATTCCGACAGTCGGTACCACACCAACAAGCCGTAGAATGCCTACCTAATTAAACCCGCGCCATAGCGTACCTCAATTTGAACAAATATTAACAGACTGTCATATGTTTACATTTAAAAGGCTTATTTAGGTTGTGGCATTGAAATAACTTTGAAAAGATTCATAATTGGCCTGAACATGTCCATGTCCAGGTGGTTTAGCTCCATCTGTGGCTCCATTAAATTCAACAAATATAATTAAAGAGACCATAGAGTTAACAAATCTTATTCCCATAGCAAAAAGGCAATTTCTAGCCAGACAAATATTACTGATCCTTAAGATCCTCCCAAATTCTTTTGAATAAGCTGTAAATACTGATTATATCCTCAAAAGAAGCACAATTACGAACATATTTTTAGCGAAGCTCGCTTTTTATCTGGGTAATATCAATATTAGAAGTCATAATTTGTCTGGCTTGTCAATATAATTATTGAGGCTATCGGGCCAATGGAATTGCACCCACACCGATTAATAATGAGAAAGTCATTCGACACTTTTCTTCTTGCCAAACCATGATGATATGATAATTAATAGACTTCATTTGGAAAAGAAAACACTGCTTATAATAATAAAGAAGCAACACAAATGGAGAAGGCAGAAACATTATGATGCTTTGAAAAATGATAAAAGAATTCAAGAAAATAGTGATGAAAATGATGTGAAACCTCAAATATGGTTATACAAATTAGAGTCGATTGGTATCTATTGTCTAACAGAGAAAAAAGTCACAGCTCGTTTCAAGCCCAGAGATAATGTTGGCCTAGTCATATGGGTGCGAGTCGCACGAGACCGGTCAATGTGGCGACACTTGTGGGAGGCCTATGCCCAGCATTTGATGTATTTCGGTTAAAATGATAATGATGGTATGCAGAACACAGTTATAGGGTGCCAATTGCCGCTACTGTGCATCTTAAAAACTTGAATGATGATGCATAAAGGGGGTAATAGAATGAGTAATTTGTGCTAATCGTATCAACACCGTTAGGATCGATCATAAGCGCCTACAGGTTGTCACCATCAATCAAAATAATTACCAATTGTCTTGTCACCTTCTTTTGTGTAAAGCTACATAACAGTATTTGTTTGGAACCGCGTGTTCAATCAATGATGTTTTGAATGAACAATTAAAACTAGCGTAGTAATCATAATCGTTAATAATTGAGTTTTTTTTTTATCTAAACATATCAATTAAAAGACGTGAAATAGTGTGTTCATCATGAACATAATGGGTATTAGTCGAACCAAAATGAGAAAAAGTCGTCACCACTGTCACAGTTGTTCCAACATTTATTTATCTCTGCCACTTTCTTATTTTAAGTATTTTATTTCCATATTCCATTTTAAAGCCTATTTTAACGACATGTATTTTGAAGCCAGAGGAAGTCTTTGATCACGGACAAAAATCATCATCAAGCTTTTGCTTTCGTTCTGCCAAAGAGTTTTTTTTTTGTCAAACAACAACCCCGTGTGTTATAAATCGAACTAATATTGGACCAAGATAATAACATTTGAAACTTCATCAAAATCCAACAAAGTAACCTTGTAACGGCTGGCACAAAATATTGTTGATTTTTTCGAAGTTAAAACTGCACAATTGCTTAACATTTATCAATTACGATCACATATTTATTGTAATAATGGCAAAAAGGTAACCTTTACTTAGAACTGACAGATGTCAAATGCGACTTCAGAAGCTAAACTGCGAGTTTTATAATGCCTGAAAGTATATGATTCACTGCAGTAAACAAAACCAGAAGAATATATAATATTCTTCAGGTTGTATGCCAGTATGACAGTGTCCTCGATAAAAAAATATCACTTAAACATTTCTTTTTACAAGTAAAACCATACTAAAATACATGCGATCTTTTTGATTTTTTGGAAAATAATTCTACAAGCAACATATTACCACCATAGTGTTTTATTTTTTTAGTCCATTCTGTAGATAAATACAATAAATAAATATCGCTGGACATTAACCCACAGCGCCACCTAGTGCCACACTAAGCAAGGCTTGTGTTGTGGACGCTAGATAGTTGATATACTTTTTTGTTTGTAAATACATACTTATTATACTTATAAACATCCATGACTCGGAAACAAATGTCGATGCTCATCACAAAAACATTTGCTCCTACCGGGATTCGAACCCAGGATCCTAAGAACGTAGGCAGCGTCACTACCACTACGCCATTCGAGTCTTCATTTTTTGTAAATCGATCGACGTAACTACCACTTTGTAGTGCAAGCTGATTAGAACTTTGTTCTAACAGTGTTCCAGACGAAGTTTGAACCATCACAAATAGAGTTGCTAATTTAGCTCGTATAGTCGCCTTAAATTGGCCCTACTACAGCTTCCGCCCGCGGTTTCGCCCGTGTATGTTGGGTTACTGCCTTACGGGATCATACTTTTGGGATAAAAAATATCCTATTCATTAATCCAGGTTATAAACTATCTTAAAAATATCATCAAGAAGATTCCGAACACAACAATTTGTAAACCAAGTATTTGACACAATCAATTTTTTTTTTTGTCAGTAGTTTTCGCGTAAATGAGTAACAAACATCCATCCATACTCCGAAACTTGCGCATTTTTAATTTTAGTAAGATACGATAAGAAGTAAGATAAGAATTATCTTATGTTCCATACGCAAAATATGCGCGTTGACGTAGAGTTGCGGACACCAGCCCGTTGTACAATACAATGCAATATCTTATGTTACCCAATATTGTAAATGCGAAAGTTCTCAATATCTATGGGCATCCTCACTCCAGTAGATATTCGTTTACATTTGTATTATTTTCTTTGATTTATTCTTGGTTCGTCCCACTGTGTTTTGACCCACATAGCAAAATCCTGGTTCGTCCAAGACAATATGCTGTCTTCAGATTCTTTTTTTTTAACCTCCACGATGCTCAATTTTTTTGTAAATGACCTTTGAAGCTTCTTTTTTAAGTGATCGAAGAAATTCAAACTTTAGTTATGAGGTTTTCCTCTTCACCATTCCTTCTTTTTTTTTCCTGTGGTTTGTGATTAACTGGTGTTGGATTTTTTATGCAACCCATTGGCCTCTGACTTGGCTTTGCATGCCAACGAAAAATATCTCTTTGGCATGCTGGTTACCACAAGATCCTGAGGTATTCGTATCCATTTTGATGTTGATTACTTTGCGTTATGAATAACTTTCCTTATCATTTCTGGTAACTTCTACCGTAAAACATGAACTTCTCTGTCTGTTTGTAACATTAATTATTAGAACCATACGTTCTATAAATCATATAAGCTAAAGTTTGCTTAAGTTAAAATGAGGTGTCGAAGTTTGTATTGAGAATTCCGTAATTAACTAAGCCAAAGCCGATGAAAAAGCGCTTGTTCCTTATGAAATAGGTTCAATAGTTCTATTGGTAATTCATCAACATCTTCCCATCCTTCTACCATGTATTTTGGAATTGGCACAGCTCGTGTTATCTTCCATTCTTTTACTACTTTTATTTCAAATCCCTCCTTACATAATCCATCGCTCTCTTCTTTGGTTTTTGTCTTTCATCCATCAACGCAAACATGGGTATCAATATAAAAACATGTACCTATAGTAGGAAATATCGTAAGTCGAGACTTTAATAGCATTTGACACGAGTCTTGCGCCAAAGCTGGCAGTCATGAAATAGGTGTAGTAGTACAATAGGTAATTCATCAACATCTTCCTATCCTTCTACTGTGTTTTTTAAATCGGCACAGCTCTTTTTTTCTTCGATTCTTCTGCTACTCTTTTTTTCCTCTCTCTCTCTTCATCCATCAGCGCAAATTTTATAAATTTAAAAAAAATGCAAAGAAAAGATCGAGACCTTCATACCATTTGACACGAGCTTATGCTCGTGTCCCTCTTACCGGTCGCCATCTTGGCTAATAGTGCAGTCGCAGCGCACGACAGAGTTGCACCTTGAACTGCATTTATGATTTACACAGTGAAAGTCTGTGCAACACATAGGTATCTACTTCAATGGTTCAATTCTTAGTACATATTCTTGGTAAAACTCAGACGCGAAAGTCTGTTTGCACCTATATCTGGGACTGATTGTTGAAGAAAATTATTGCTCCTTTCTTTTGCGAGGAGCTTTTCGTAAATGCTTTTAACCCTAAATAAGGTGACTAGGTCTATTACAATATTTCTTAGAATTTTCGTTTGACTCAATTTCCCCCACTTCATCTACAGATACCAGAAATTCAGCTGTTCTTCTACCTGTTGCCAAAAGGCTGAAGAATGAGTTCTTCCCGTATCTTACTCCAGGTTGCTTATGCACCTGAAGAACTAAGCCAGCAATGTTTTAAGCACCGACTTAATATGAACGTTTAAGATACCTATCATTCAAGATTTAAATTAATTGTTTAATTAACATTTACAAAGCTTTCCAACAGTTTAACTTGGAATTTAGCCACTATAAACATTTTATGGAGAGAGGTGTTGCTAATAAGGACATTAAAAAATACAATTTAGGTATGTCAGGTCGATGATAATAAAAATGTGTTATAAAACACCATACAAGAGTGTAAAAATAATTATTTTCTCAAAAATGGTATGTAATGTTGACATAACATCTCTAAAAAGTATCCAGAAAGTGAACTCTACCGGAGACTATTCACAACTGTCCGGTAAGAAGCGAGATTTTAAATTTGGAATCTCCTACTGTCCAGTAAGTAAGTATGTAATTTACTTACTGGACACTTGGTCATCCTTCATCCCTTTTTTTTTTATGGCTTCGCACGGTTTAGGTCATCCTCTTTAGATCTGCTTAGAAAAAAAAAACATAGTACCAGACACAGATTAGAGTTTAGCCATTATAACATGGTTAGAGGGAGGCTCCAAATATATATCTATCTCTTTTTGGTATGACATTTTATGAGATACATAATATATTTTGGAGCCTTAAACATCCATTTTATTGTCTGTGACACTTTTTTTTTTTTTTTTATGGGTCTGTGACACATAACGCGACGCAGAAAAAGTATGCACGTTGCGTTTTGTACTTAGTAATGTTGTAGAAGTATAGTGTGGGATTTTATGTTTGTATTTAGTCATTTCAGTTTATAAATCATGTTGGATTAAAACTTTCCATTCTAAAATTAACATGGAGTTTCAAAAACAATAATTTACATTTTTTACTAAAACATTCATGTAATGTAAAAATAGAACAATGTTTAAAACTAAACGCAAACTTTGTAGTAAAAAAAACAACGACTGGCGGGATTTCACATTCAATTGCGACAATTGTGTTTTAATTTACCGCGTGAATTTAAATAATCCCAAAAAATGAATTCAAGCGAATCTGATTCGGAAATAGATGGCACTCCTCCTGATTTAAAAGCTGAGGCCAAATTAGCAAAAGAAAATTTACTTCCGCCAAAATCCAAGGAGCGATACATGAAAAATTATGAAAAATTTATGAAGTGGAAGGCAGAAAAACAAGCCAACAGTTGGTCTGAAAATGTATTCTTGGCATATTTCAGCTTTCTTCGCCAAACAATGCAGCCGACAAGTTTATGGGCTGTGTATTCTATGCTTCGATGTGTAGTGCAAAATAAACACGATGTAAACATTAAGAATTATTCCAATTTAATAACTTGGTTGAAAAGACAATCGACTGGCTACAAAGGAAAAAAATCGAATGTATTTACCAGCCAAAACATACAGAAGTTTATAAATGAAGCACCCGATGAAGTTTATTTAGCAGTGAAGGTAATATTTATTTTGTTTACTTATTTAATTTAACTTGTTGTGATGTACGAGTAAGTGGTCTGTTAGTCGGTTGCAATAATATAAATATGCTATTAAATCTGGTTCCAAATAACATAAACTTATTTTTATATTCTCGATTTAAATAGTTTTTTTTTGTTTTTAGGTTATTACTATAATGGGAATTAATGGCGCCTGCCGATGTATGGAGCTCTGTAATATTAAAAACAGTGACGTGGAATACCATAATGAAATAATTTCGGTAAAAGTACGAGAAACAAAAACAAAAATTGATCGCTCTTTTGTTATACACAAGGAGTCAGCTCATATTGTAAGGAAATATCATGACCTGCGCCCTGAAAATATGAAAAGTGATAATTTTTTTATCAATTATAGAAACGGGACATGCTTGCGGCAAAACATCGGTCGTCATAAGATTGCCGCAATACCTAAACAAATAGCAGAATATTTGAATTTACCAAATCCAGAGAGCTATACTGGCCATTGTTTCCGGAGGTCGTCTGCTACCCTTCTTGCTGACTCTGGAGCCAATCTCACGACAATAAAACGACACGGGGGGTGGAAATCGGACCGAGTTGCAGAAGGATACATAGAAGAGTCATTAGAAAATAAAAGTGAAATTACAAGCAATATAAATAAAAAAATTAAATTGAATACTCAAAACACATCATCTTCCACCTCCCCGCAGCCGTCTACATCGCGTCAACAGCAGCTAAGCCTGGCTCCGCAGCCATCTACCTCTCGCCAAGAACCGACCACTATTCCCCTGCCCGTAACATCATCGCAAGCATCCACCTTCCCAAACAACCAAATTAATGTCTCACAGACATTTACTGCCAGCCAAGAGTCCGTTAATCAAGATGTACAACAAACAAATATAAATGCCCCCGGTAAATCGATCACAATATCTATCAGTAATTGCCCTAATATGAATGTAACCTTCAATATTAATTAAACGAATTTGTTGTTAAACTTTCTTTCATTTTTGAGAAAAGCATTATACAAACCTCAACCAGTAAGAAAGCCATCCTGGCCTCGTATATAACCGGACCGAACCGCAGGTGAGGTCCGGTTAACTCATACTCGGCCAGGAAGGCTTACTTACTGGATTCTGCTGTAATGTACTATTTCACTTTGAAATCATTACCAGTGACTTCATTAAAGCTATAAAAGTGGGATTACCGAACGGAAATAGTATTACCTAATAAAGCTTTTACTTAAATTCATAATGTCATAATAAGACTAATTTATAGGGCAATAAAATATATAAATAACTTTAATTTGGTTGGTTTTAGTAACATGACGTCCAACAATAGATAAATAATGAGAATCAATAAAAAATAATTAATAATTTTAACATTCTAAAGTTCCAAAATGTTCGTAATAAACATAATTTATTCGTGTCGTTTCACTGTTAAATAATTCAACGAACATGTCGAGCTTTCCTTGATCTGTTCATTTTTATTAATTGAATATTCATGGAAGATAAGTGATTGCCCGAAACTAGAAACATCGGCGCCTTTCCAAACAACACAAGTATCGTTTAATATTCACTTTCATATTTATGTTTAATGATTACCTAACTTGTATCATATAACGTCGTTTCGGTATCTATTTGACGGAAACATCAATGATTTGACCTTTGACGAATGGAGGAACCTGCCTGTCTTATAATTTTGGCATCGATCTAGTTTAGACATGACCCTTGAGGTTTCTGACGTCAATAACTCTCCGATCTCAAAAATGTATAACTGCGGATCTAAGCACTAAATCTTCATAGGCATTGAAGTGGAAAATGAGACAGTCGCCTCACCTAATGATGAATGAACATTCCTTCCAAAGATTTAAGCCCTAAATCATGCCAGCGCTAGTTTACCTGGCACCTAACTGCTCATATAAATGCAGTTTGGCACTCCGTGTGAATTATGCATAAATCATAACCAGTTGACAGATTTGTTATTTACTAAAGACAAATAGAGGGCATGTAAAATAACTACGGGCGTCATAAGCCAAAGCACGCTTTCAACAAAAAGTTATTGGTTTGCGGGCTCTAGAAATAGCTGTAATAACTGGATACAGCTACGTTCATCCTACCTCATCAACGTAACATTTGTACAGGTTTAAAGTTTCTTGGCAAAACAATGTTTGCGTAAATCATGTCCCGCGGTATGCTCCTCTCGACCGCATTTGTATTTCTTAATTAACGAAATTAGACTATCATTTAAACGACCTTAAAGACCAGTGTCAACAAAGCTATTGTTCGAAGCGTTTTCAATGAGCTCAATAACTTCCTTGCGTTGCTCGCATATCAGTATAGTCATGTGTTCCTTTTCAATGTCATTAGTAATTTCAAATTGGTACAGTTTTTTGAAGACTCATCGATCATTTGGTACCTACAGTTATTTTTTGCTCTCGGTTGTAAGGATCAAAGAAAGTGAAACATGTAAGGCTACCAAGGCGAGTCGTTTGTCTATTTGAATGGTGGCACAAAACAGCCGTCGTTATTACCTTGCCATGTTTACCTTGAAACAACCTTTCAAAGTGTATCCTAATTTTCCGAAGTGTATACTGGTTTCTGGAGAATTTATCTAAAGAATTCGACCATGGATGAATAAGTACACACATCAAAAAAGTCTAGGGATCAAGCATTTTTATGCGGATTTCTTGAGATTGAGATGTGGCTTTGTAATAAATTTATGATTTTATAAATTTATATGGATCCTTTTTGGTGCATTTCATAATTTGAATCAGGAACTGTGAATCAAATTCGAGTAAAAGATGAAAATCAGCTGTCAATATTTTCCCTATAAAAACATACAACGCATTGAAGACATTATTAGTGCTACTGTTTCCCTACTACTGATTAAAACCAACGTTATTATGGAGCGGCGACGTCATTTAAGCAGGGAAGAAATGCTCAGAGCCGTGGGAATGATAGAAGCTGGTTCCCGGCAACGTACTGTGGCTTTAGCTCTGAATACAAGTCAGAGTGTTATCAGTCGACTTTGGACACGTTACCGAAGCACTGGTACCGTGGCTGAGCGCCATGGAGGACGGTATCGCTGCATCACACGGAGACAAGACCGATACATTCAAATCTTAACTCGAAGAGCTCCAACAATAACCGCCATGACGTTAGCCGTGAGGCTTCATCACTCTTCAGGGAACTTAATTAGCGACCAAACAGTCAGAAACCGCTTGCATGAAGTGAACCTTCATTCCCGAAGACCGCTACGGGTACCACCTATAGTAATGCACAATCGTAGGATTCGATATCAATGGGCTCTTGAACACAGAAATTGGGCAGAAGAACAATGGCGTTTCGTGTGCTTTTCTGATGAGTCTCGTTTTGGTATGAGACCGGATACAAGACGTATACGACACTGGAGAACCCCTGGACGCCAACAGCGATTAAAATCCTGCCAGGAAGTCCATCCTTTTAGTGGTGGAACCATCATGGTATGGGCGGGTATTTGGATCGGCGGAAGAACTGAGTTGATTTGGATCAGAGGCAACCTCAACGCTCAAATTTATGCTGAGACGATTGTATCAGACGTCATCGTTCCTCTACAAGTGCAAATCGGTCCCTTATTTCAGTTAATGCATGATAATGCACGACCGTACACCGAAAGAGTTGTAAGACAGACTCTCGCCGCAGCTAACATCAATGTCCTGCCCTGGCCTGCTCAGTCGCCAGACTTGAATCCGATTGAGCATGCATGGGATATGCTACAGAGAAGAGCTCTGCCGAATATGGAGGGTATCCAGTCGCAAGAAGACCTATTTTTGTTGTTGCAACGAACATGGGCGGCCATTCCACAGCGTGATTTGGATGAACTCATTTTGAGTATGCCAAACCGATGTTCTTGTGTTGTTAGTGTTCGCGGTAGAAACACGGATTATTAATTGTTTAAGTTACCCAATAAAATTTTAAAGAAAACTGTTATTTCAGTGTTTTTTTCGAACTTTTGTGTTAGTGGTTCAAATGTCAAAAATCCCTTTATTAGGAAAATGGCAAATTTCTTTATTAATGCAAAGGTGACTTGGTTTATCGTTACTGTGACAAACGAAAACACTTTATTTGATGAATCCTTAAAGAAAATTTTAATTAATATCAATCAGGAGAAAAGTTATTGCAAAAATATATGTTGATCCCTAGACACTTTTGATGTGTGTAGTTGTGTTTCTAAACATTTATATAAACGTGTTTGACCGCGTTAGTTTTTAGCAAGCTTGAATTTTCAGCGACAGTTTCTGCTAACTTTCGTGCAAGTGATAATACAGCTTTCATACCTCGCCCATTAGCACGTTGACAACAATATTTAAACGCTTCAATGACAACGCATCTTCAGTCTAGTTCACATTCTACACATCTCGAATAGTCCGCTGTCTACACCTGCGTGCCTCTTATTTTAGATCGACGCTGGCCGTGATGGCAGTTGCAAGGTGAAGCGGGATTATTTTCATATTCTGGGTCACGATGTGTGTTTTGTCTCAGGGACGCTGGTATTCCCGTTTACACGAGGTCGCGTGTCGTATTTATGTGACAACGTTGTTACTAAATCATATTTTAAATTCCACCTAGTCCAAGGTGTCTGAAATACAGAATACCTTACTACTTTATGCCCAACCTGTGCTAATACAAAACAACGTCACCGACTAACTCCATAAAGTTAATGGTACAGCGATGGACATTTAAGTAAACGCAAGTACTTACACGGAAGATAACCATCTCCTTAATGCACCATAATGGCTGTACTCATTGCCCGACCTTTCGCGAACGTATCAAATGCTGTCGAACATTTTCCCCAATACATCATCGCCAGTATCAATGATACAAACTTTCTTTTTACGAAATATCACATAAACGATAATAAATGAAACGTCTTTACGACGTGCGCTCCCATTCGCCGTTAACTGCGCTGTTAATTTACGACATATGGTAGCTAGGCGACTTATACCTTCACCTGCATATTGTAGGTCATGCGGTAATGGAAGGTAGATTATTATTATTTTCTGTCCTGTGCCAAGAGGCGAGTTCCAAAGATGATTCATACATTACGATCTCAGAATGCAGTTCGGTCACTTTTAATGTTCCGCAGTGATGGCATCTTCGCTAACCTCACATTGTATCTATAGATATAGGTGCACGATAATTCCGATAATTCTATGTCACACGTTTTTTATAGCAAAATACTTTTTAAAAGCATCAACAAAAGAATCAAATTTCTGTAACGCGAACCTTTGAATTCAAATGTGCTTGCAGGTAGAATTTTTTGCTCATGTCTCACATGCCTTTGTTTATGTCTCCCCACCTTGTCTGTGAACTGGTTAACAATAGCATAGTTATCTACTTCATCGACTTTAATCAGTCAGGTATCTCTGCAATCGTCTATAATATCATGATTTTCTATTTCTTCGTAAGATCTAATTAGGATGAAACTAACAGCTAACCTACTTGCACTGAAATCAACGGAATGATGACGTAACGCAGTTCAATGGAAGTGTATTATTATTTGAATTAATTGTCAACTTCAGCTTTAGTCGTCCAGCACGGTCACGCAGTCTGTTGATGTATTGAATTCTATTTATCAGTTCCAACCTTGACGCCACCTCCGGAACAAATTGAGTTTGTTAGTTTGCATAGGAGCGCCGCCACTCGTGAACCATACTGCCTTTCAGATCTTGTTCAACGTCCATTACAATAGAATTAGCTCTTTATTCGGCCCGCTCGGCTTTCGATACTTATTTAATGATATAATCAAGCTAACGGTGACGACTGCGTGTCCCATTATGTGGGTTATTGCTATCAAATGGTATTTGAATAGTTAAAAATATACATTCATATCTACATCCGTTTAAACACACACCGGATTAGTTGGTTTTAAAAACAAAGGAATTTTCAAACTGTTTTGTGTTTCACTTTATTCCTTGAACATACAAAGCGATGGACATGGAATACTGAATTACTTAAACCTGAGCTTGTAATGTTCTAATTTATTCCAAAATACTCATAGGACTCTTACAGACAATATTCGTAGAAAACAGACATTTCCGTTTCCACAGTTTTGAGCCGAAATTGCAAACCCACTGTCGCGGGTGCTAATAACCGGCGGCGAATTTGGCAGTGCGAGAGGGTCCGACCCCTCGGCCGCCCGCTCCCCTACCTGATGCAACTGCAGTATTGATTAACGGCACTTGTATTCGTCCAATGTCGTATTTCCGATTAATTCGCTGGAGCAAATTAAAATGTAAATCGTACTCGTATTATCTAAACACAATTTGTTATGCACGCACTCTTCACCAAAACGTTGAACACGCAATTTGAATGCATAGCTTACAAATTGCAAGTAATTCTATGAACAAACATTGGCTGGATATTACGAAACACGACTCTGTCACCTTTCGTGGTATATAAACAAAACGCTCATACAATTCTCACTTTCGCTTTCAGACCTTCACAGCATGGTGCAACAGCCACCTTAGGAAGGCCGGTACTGGTATCGAGAACATCGAGGAGGATTTCCGCAATGGGTTGAAGCTCATGTTACTGCTGGAGGTCATCTCCGGCGAGACACTGCCCAAGCCCGACCGCGGCAAAATGCGTTTCCACAAGATCGCTAACGTCAACAAGGCTTTGGACTTCATTGCCTCTAAAGGTAATTATATTGCTTTTAATTAGTTAACAATCAATATCTTTGAGTGGCCATCTACAGAAAGTCTCTTCTAAATGCTTAATCGGTATAGAGGGTATGTCCCCAATTACTTATTGATTTAGATAACGAATCGATTACAAATAAGGCACTGCGTATTTTGCCATTTAGCCTAAAAGTGCATAAAGTTGCATTTGTAGGTTAGTACAGTTCGTAATAGGCAATTCAAGTAAGCTTATTACTCAATACTAGTGTCTCGTAGGCGCTTTGCTCAGAACCCGTCCGTATTACTCCTACATTTGTCGCAGTTTTCATTACAATGATTGTATTTTATAACCAAACATGATACAGCCGGTACCGGCTTTAAGTAAGTACATACATAAGGGTTTAGAAGTACTAAACACTTTAAAAAAACAGTGCAGGACTCATCACGTTTCAAGAATGTCAAAAAATTAAAAGATCATTATTTCTACGTTCAATCTAAATCAAAAAAACAAGAACAGGAGATAGAAACAACAAGAGGATCCAAATAATACTAAAATAATATAAATTATGAAAACATAAGACAATGCAACCTAATTTTTGAAGGAAAATAAATAACATACCTAGTAATTGCAAAAACATATTTCATGATTCAGAGGGACATAAAACTGTATGAGTACAGTATATACCGACTTGATTTTATTCTAGGTACTGTTAAAATAGTAATTATAAAACTGTACCTGGTAGCTAACGAGCTGAGGTTCTTTTAAAACACTCAGTCAATACTAAGAACTAAGACCTAGTAATTCGCCACAGTGACAAATCACAAGAATCGGCATTTTGAAATTTCGGACAAAGAGTGGGTCTCTACTAGGGATGCATCCGATACCGATACCGATACCGATATATCGGCAATACTTTGGGTTTGCCGATATATCGGTACGGCGATATTTTTATGGCAGATTCAACGATACTTTTCAAATTTCGCGCTTTAAAAATGACGTCTTATACCCAAACTTGAAAAAATGGCGCTGAAATATTTTAGTTTCCATTGAGTTCTGTCGCATCTGAGAGACTATTTTCCACCGCAGGTCTTTTTCAAACAGACTTGCGAAATCGCGAAAATTTAAAAATAGAAGAAAAAAAAAAAAAAAAAAAAAAAAAAAATCTAAAAAAAAAAAAAAACAAAAAAAAAAAAAAAAAACAATAAATATATATATATATATATTTTTTTTTATTAAAAATCTTATAAATGTTAATTTTGATTAATTTATTCTACCTTCCTTTTTGAATTCAATAAGCGTATCGGTATCTGTGTCAGTATCGCCGATATTTTTATAACAGTATCGGTATCGGTATCGTATCGGCAAAAAGGCGTATCGAGGCATCCCTAGTGTCTACTAACGGTCATTTTCAAGGTAACGGAAGGTTACTATCCATCTCTGTCTATTTGACATTTAGCATACGGACCGAATAGAAACAAAACGTCACAGAAAAGCTTTCTTTGATTTTTCTATGAATCAAGCGACAGGTAGTGGACGCAGATAGTAATTGTCAAGCTAACTTTGTTTATAGAAACAGCGATAGCTACGAGACGTTATTAACTAACAGTTAAACGTTAGTAAGTTATAGAAAACGGCCGTAAAAGAGTTAAATATTTTGATCAAGAGTTATCCTTCTATGCAATAAGTGTTTACCTACATGTGCACTACGAGTAGTAACCACATAAAGAAGAACGACTACGAAGAAGCAAATACAAATTATTATTCTAACATCCAAATACGGTTCAATGGTATGACGCCAACAGGTAATACTGAGAACATACCCACATACTGTGTTTAAGGAAGACTGGACTGTTTACAAATATAACATTACTGATACAAAAACATCTGAAACCAATAGCATAGGTTTACAAATACCAGTATCACAGATTAAAATTACGGCAACTGACTTCTATTTTCAGGCGTGAAATTGGTGTCTATTGGTGCCGAAGAAATCGTCGATGGCAACCTTAAGATGACCCTGGGTATGATCTGGACCATTATCTTGCGATTCGCCATCCAGGACATCTCAGTGGAAGAAATGACCGCCAAGGTAAACATACAATCCATCGACCATGTTGATAATTCCCACGATTTAATAATCCTATAACAACATACTTGTGTAGGTTTCAGAGGTTAGTCATCGACGGTAATAAAGCGAATATAAATGTAATTCGCAATGCATTTTTTCACATATACCTACCATTCACTTAACTGGTTTCTATTCGTTAAATAAGGCTGCAATTTCGGAGCACTCATTTTTGATTAGTCAGAACACGCTAACATTTCTCCAATAACAGTAAACGGACGACAATTTTGTTGATAAAGCCACCAACTTCCTTTGTATCATTGTACATTAATTGTATTTTAATTCTCATTCAACAGGAAGGTCTGCTGCTCTGGTGCCAACGCAAGACAGCCCCATACAAGAATGTGAATGTCCAGAACTTCCACCTGTCCTTCAAGGACGGTCTGGCCTTCTGTGCCCTAATCCACAGGCACAGGCCCGACCTCATCGACTACAGCAAATTGTCCAAGGACAATCCTCTAGAGAACTTAAACACGGCTTTCGATGTGGCCGAGAAGTATCTCGACATCCCCCGCATGTTGGACCCCGACGGTAAGACACGCTTGCTAAGCTTCTCGCTCAAGATTTATACAACGTCGAACGTACTGACAAGAGCAAGTCAAGCTCTGGACACATTTCTGTCTTCATTTCTCAATGTGGGATATGGAACTCTACGTAAAAAATTACTGCCAATTTTGCCGCATTTCAGTATTTTCTAAATGATCATCAGAAAATGGACAACACATATATATTGTAACTGGATATTGCAGACTTAATAAACACACCAAAGCCGGACGAGCGCGCCATTATGACCTATGTGTCGTGTTACTACCACGCCTTCCAAGGCGCGCAACAGGTACTAAGCAAATGTAAAATGGCCGCCAATCGTTACCGCCATTTGATACCCGAACCCTAACGCCAGGCCTTTGTGTGTAACTTATAGCATGATGAGTGCCTCGCTTTATGTCAAAGAAGCTCCAACTGTCAGTGTTGATAAACTAATAACAAAGACCTCGGAAGAATTTCCCAAACTAGTTGTAACATCGTATCGGTATGGATATGAAAAATTGTGGCGATTAGTTCACATTTTCCATCAAACCCCCAGTTCTTGGTCATCATACTCCATCTACTGACGATGACTACCCATTGATGTACCGAGTAAGTCTAGAAAGGTCTTCTGAGGTCAAAAATGATCCTTGCCAAAAACATGATCCAGAAATGCCAACTCGCCACTTAAAAAAATATATTTTATGATGTGTTAGAACCAAAAAAAAATAACCATATTATTGTTATACCGATCCCAAGCAACAAACCTCGTACCTAAATAATTATGAAATGTGCTACCAACGTTTTTATAAAAAATAAGCTTTATGTTGTTAACTCATACAGTATTTTATTGATATCAAACGAAAGAATGCTTGTGTTTTAAATTAATCGCTCTCGTAATTCGCAGTTATTTCAAATAACTAATTTACTTGATTGTCTAGATGTTCAGTTGAACACTGTCAATTAGCACTACTTTAATTAATTTCCTGTTTCAAGTACTATTAATTAAATGTGATAAGACAATGCGGGTTGTCAAAACACGAAGTTTTTCAATGTATTCTTTGCCTGTTGAATTTTAGAGATGACTGTACGATCAAAATAAATTCAAATGCTATTTTCCATTAACATTCTTAGTAGACCATCGAAGCGATGAATACTCCAAGTAATCGAGGACGTTAATGTTAACAACATTGTTTTCCAAAAGATAAAACACAAGCATTCTAGTAGGGAATAATTCATGATACATCGCATGAGAACTAACACTGTGTCGCTTGCGTGCCGCTTGTCAGATCTGCAGAACACAGCGATGCCGGACGAGCGTGCGGTCATGACATACGTCTCTTCATACTACCATTGCTTCTCTGGTGCACAAAAGGTTTGTATCATCTGAACCTACTAATAAATGCAAATGTTGCAGTTTTCTGAACCAATTTAATAAAAGTTGACAAAATTTTAAATTTTGGGTGAAAATTGATCTTTTGAACAGCTTCTGCTCCGTGTTTTAAAAAGCTTCATTGTGTTTACAAATCAGATGAATAAAATAAATAATGTTATTAGCTTGTCGTTAAACTAGTGGAGTCTATCTAGTTTAATCGGCAAACATGGTACATAAATCTAAAAGATATCTAATGTGCAATCCACAGGCTGAGACTGCCGCGAACCGCATTTGCAAAGTTCTCAAAGTCAACCAGGAGAACGAACGCCTCATGGAAGAGTATGAGCGTCTTGCCAGTGATGTGAGTATCCCATTATTTACATAACACAACAGCGCGATTTTTAATTCCAAAAGAATCAGACTTTAAATGATTAAATCGACCACCACGCAGAGAACTGCTAACATTAGTAATTGAATCCTTTTTGACGACTGCTCTGTAAAATATCTAAAGCGACACTTACTTCGACTCCCTCATTTTTCAAAAGCTCGCGCTGTTGTTTACTTAAAATATTTTATTTTACAGTAAACATTAATCGGTTCTAAATGTTACAGCTGCTGGACTGGATCAGGCGTACCATGCCTTGGCTGAACAGCCGCCAAACCGACAACTCTCTTGCCGGTTGCCAGAAAAAACTGGAAGACTACCGTACTTACAGGTAAACTTCGTTTGGAACTCATAACAGTACAATAGCCCGGATATTTGATACAATTATAACACATTTAGGATTAAGCCAAATGATAACAACGTTACGTTCGAATTCCAGTTATCTAACTACAAAAACAGTTTCCTGTAGGATAAAATCCTCGAAACGATAACGAAGTATATTCAGCAAATACTCCATATACACATGGCCTATCCTTTATCCAACCACAAATTTTCTTTGCATTCAGGCGTAAGCACAAACCGCCACGTGTAGAGCAGAAGGCCAAGTTGGAGACCAACTTCAACACTCTGCAGACCAAGCTCCGCCTGAGCAACCGCCCCGCGTATATGCCCACCGAAGGCAAGATGGTCTCTGTAAGTATCTCCAATACCATCATCTCAATAACTATTACGATAAAACATTCTTACATTGAGTACAAGAAAGATTTCCAATGCCAGAGAACCTTATTCTCATTAACTCTCACCCTGATCTTATAACCCCATTCAATTTCGTATTGAAAGACTCCTTTTTGGAAAAAAGAAAAAGCACGTTTAATCGATACTGGTTATACTTCAAGGACATCGCCGGAGCTTGGAAGGGCCTGGAGATCTCGGAGAAGGCCTTCGAAGAATGGCTGCTGAGCGAGATGATGCGCCTTGAGCGTCTTGAGTACCTGGCCCAGAAGTTCAAGCACAAAGCCGACATCCACGAGGACTGGACCAGAGGTTGGTACAAAATTCTTCCGATAGCATTTGCTTATAACGTATGTTATGGTGGAATTCGTAATATTGTGTTACAAACGATAAAACGACGAAGACAAAAATTAATTTGCTTTTGTTACCCATGAAGTAAAGTCACACAATAAAGTTACACAATCCAGGGCACCAAAATATTATGTTAGCAAGTAGGTACGATACATTCCTTACTGCTGTAGAGAGTGAGATCGAACAAAAACACTTAACGAATGTCTTAAAATTCCAGGCAAGGAGGAGATGCTGCAATCTCAAGACTTCCGTCAATGCAAGTTGTACGACATCAAGGCTCTGAAGAAGAAGCACGAGGCCTTCGAGTCTGATCTCGCCGCTCACCAGGACCGCGTTGAGCAGATCGCTGCTATTGCCCAGGAACTCAAGTAAGAAACCAAATGATACAGATCAACTGTATTTCTGAACGAAATAGATGACTGTTCCAAAAATTCAATTTTATATCACGTGGAACCGAATTAATATTATTTCGGAACAAATGAATATGAAAAAAATCTTTCGGGGCAGTCTTAGAAGGAGCTGCCGATAGAATTGAAAACTCGTAGCCTCTGAGTGCTACGAAAAGCGTACGTGACGGTCACGCGAATCCATGATTTTTGTTCATTCAAAAAGTGCTCACATAAAAAATACGGAAATTATGTAGTTTGTGTTATAAACAATTATAATGAATTATTTTTTGAATGAATGACGTTTAAATAAATTTTGTATCAGCTGAGACGACTGCTAAGCACAATCGCTAGTACAATCAGATCACAATATTCTAATTGGTCGGCAGTGGCACTGCTTATCGCTGACGCATTGCCTCCCATTGGCTGGCACTTGACACTCACCCCTTTAACCATGAACCTTTCTCATGTGAAGTACCCTGGAGTACCACGACGTGGCGAGTGTGAACGCTCGCTGCCAGCGCATCTGCTCGCAGTGGGACCGACTGGGCGCGCTCACACAGCGGCGCCGCCACGCGCTGGACGACGCCGAGCGCGTGCTGGAGCAGATCGACCTGCTGCACCTCGAGTTCGCCAAGCGTGCTGCGCCTTTCAACAACTGGTTTGTACTCACACTAAAAACAACTTATCTCGGCGCCGGTACTTGGAAAAAAAACAAATCGTCACCATCTGGCACCTGACCTTTTCCCAAATAAGTTGAAGTCGGTTTCCAGACCACAGTTGAATACCTATACTTTGATCAATTTAATAAATATCCATCATCATCATTGCAATTCTTTCTACTAGCAGACCTTTTTTTGGTTCATTTCGTTTTTCCTTTTCACATCACTATCGTAATTATGCATTTGACGCAGTGTTTATCATCCAATTAATTCTTCTCATTTCCTATGCAGGTTGGATGGCACCCGGGAGGATCTCGTGGACATGTTCATCGTCCACACGATCGAAGAGATCTCCGGACTCATGGACGCGCACGCTCGCTTCAAGGCCACTCTCGGAGAAGCTGACAAGGAATACCAGGTAAATTTGAAAACATTTGACCCTTATTTGCGATAAATATTAATATACAACAGTTAAGCAAAGCTAAGCAAAGCATTGTAAGACAAAGACATTTAGGACCATTTTTTTATAACGTAATCTCTCATTTCAGGCGATAGTTAACCTGGTGCACCAGGTTGAGTCCATCGTGAAACAGCACCAGATCCCTGGTGGTTTGGAGAACCCCTACACTACTCTTACTGCTCACGTAAGTTTTGCCTCTATTTAAACTATCACAAACAAACTGAATCGATGTGTAGGCCCTGCTATGAAACAATTATAATAGGCTTGTGTACTGAAAAAAAACGAATAATCCGTCAGTTTGTTAATCAAAAAATAATTTACTCGTATTTTTTCATTTGTTACGTAAACCAAAATTGACGAAGATCATACAAGGCTTTTAACATTCTTAATACGTTACGCCGTGATATAATTTTTAGTGCGTTCTGACGTCACGAGTCCCCACTCCCGAGTTTTGATGTGTTTTATCTGTATCAATATTCATTGATTTAAAAAAAAAACAAAAAAATATGGTCCATTATTTTCGAATAGGTACTCTAGCTGGCAGCAATTTATTAATGGTGGACACTAACCTATTATCACCTAATCGATATCTTAATTGGCCAATAAAAGATAAGTCACAAATTACACTCACGATTATGGCAGTCAAGAAGCCTACAGAATCATCCCAGATAAAACAATGATAAACAACAGAGGCAAATAAAGAAAAATAATGTCTCAATGGTGATGAAAGATGTGCTCAAAGAAAGGATCAAACGATTACCAGCAATTTTAAGCACTCATGTCAAACCTTAACCATTTTATTTCTAAACCTCAGGAGCTGAACCGCAAGTGGTCAGACGTAAGGCAGCTGGTTCCCCAGCGCGACAACACGCTTGCCGCAGAGCTGCGCAAGCAACAGAACAACGAGACCCTCAGGCGCCAGTTCGCAGAAAAGGCCAACGCTGTTGGACCCTGGATCGAAAGGCAAATGGATGCCGTCACCGCTATCGGAATGGGTCTGCAGGTAAAACAAAAGGATAACATTCATCTAAGCGAACAATATCAGCAGCTCCGTAATCTTATTGTAATTTTACGTAACTCAAGGATGTCGGTTTGGACAAAGTTCGACTTTTTATATCAACTTCCTCAGTATAATCACATAATTGTTATTATCAGGGCTCTCTGGAAGACCAACTACGTCGCCTCAAGGAGTACGAGGCCGGTGTGTACGCCTACAAGCCACACATCGAGGAACTGGAACGCATTCACCAGGCCGTGCAGGAGGGCATGATCTTCGAGAACAGGCAAGTCTACCACATAATCAACCTAACCGTGGTCCCAACGTGCAACGCTGGGACACTAGCCTCTGTATGAGAGTGAGTGAAGTAAGCAGCAATTAACTTAAAAGAACAACTAAAAACTAAAACTAAATAGCTACGCCAGAAACTAGTTTCCGTAAATTACTAGAACTCAACAATCCAATCCATAATTTAGAAATCAACATCTGATCTCCAATTCACCTCCTAATAATTACAATATTAAGTGCTGCACTTGTTGTGTGGTTAACACCTTATTTTTCCAACAATAAGAAACATTTTTCTGAGTTATTTCTTGGAATCTAAACCTAGCCAAGAGTTCTAGACCTACGGTCTCATAAAAAATCTAAGTAAACCAAGCATCTACAGTTATCATAACCGTCAAAATCTTTTACAGGTACTCGCAATACACAATGGAAACTCTGCGCGTCGGCTGGGAACAACTTCTGACTTCCATCAACCGCACCATCAACGAAGTCGAGAACCAGATCCTGACCCGCGACTCCAAGGGCATCACCCAGGAACAGCTCACCGAGTTCCGTGCCTCCTTCAACCACTTCGACAAAAACCGCACCGGTAATTGAAAACTCTTTATCTACACTAATATTATAAAGAGGAAAACTTTGTTTGTTTGTTTGTTTGTTTGTTTGGTTGTAATGAATAGGCTTAAAAACTACTGAACCGTTTTTAAAAATTCTTCCACCATTCGAAAGCTACATTATCCACGAGTAACAAAGGATATATTTTATCCCCGTACTCCCACGGGAACGGGAATTACGCGTGTGAAACCGCGTGACGTCCGCTAGTGATTTATATTTTTTGATTAACCGAGACCGCGGATTCTCGCTTTTTTTTCTTTTCTTAAGGACCTAATTTTGACCAATATTTTTGGTATGCATATTTTTTGAGTTATGTGGATCATGGAATCTTAAAACTCTATTTCTAGCCGTCTTTTTAAGGATCGCGTTATAACGGTTATTTGCGATATCCCTAATCTTCGTCGTCGTCGAATTGACAATAAAGACATACAACTTCGTCCACAGGCCGCCTAGCACCCGAAGAATACAAATCGTGCTTGGTGTCTCTCGGATACAGCATCGGCAAGGACAGGCAAGGAGACATCGACTTCCAGCGCATTCTCGCTGTTGTCGACCCCAACAACACAGGTAAACTTCTTTCTGCAGAACTCCGAATAACCAGACCAAATTCGTACAAAGCTTTCTAAAGGCCTGCTATTCTTTAGCTGGTCTTCTTAGTCCCTGTAACTTAATGTTACTTTGCCATAAGTTTGGTAGCTTGGTACAAACATAAATCTTTTTCTGTTCGCAGGTTACGTGTCGTTCGATGCGTTCTTGGACTTCATGACAAGGGAATCCACAGACACAGACACCGCTGAACAAGTCATCGACAGCTTTAGGATCTTAGCCGGTGACAAGGTAGCAAAAGTCCTAAGTCTTTTGAATTAGTTGCTCTTTAAAGACTTTTGAGGTCTTTTGGATTGAAGATGATATAAAATCTTGTATTGTATTGTGTAGCCCTACATAACGGCTGACGAGCTGAGGCGCGAGCTGCCGCCCGACCAGGCTGAGTACTGCGTGGCGCGCATGCCGCCATTCCGCGGTCCCGGTGCTCCCGCCGGCGCTCTGGACTATATGGCATTCTCCACCGCACTCTATGGCGAAACCGACCTTTAGGTACAGCACGACGACAATGTACATTTTTTATTTATTACTAGACTAAATAATATTAAATAAACTATTTAAAACACACCCAGGCTTTCGAATCCCCCAAGCATACGATGGTATTTGGCAAACCTCCAGTTCGACATTGGGCCGCTGCCTAACGCCCACTGTGCTTACATGTTTTGTTGAATAGACATATTTATAGAAACTGAAATGATTTTTACTCAGACGCAGGTCGCAGAAGTCGTATCATAGGACACTGTCATCCACGTCATCAGTCAAGGAGGGTAGCTAAGATGGCGCGCGCTCACCGCGCTCAGTACTAACACGACAGCCCGAGGCTCCAGCGGCGACGTAATGGCGCACAAAGATTATTTCCCTTACATTGACCTTCCTCTCAGAAATCGCCCTAAACCGAGGTCAATGCAAAGCAAACAATTTTTGTGGAATAATTTAGTATTTAAAACAGTTCTATATTAAAATATTATTATGTGCAATGTTCAAACCAAAAATGCCATTAACTTTCATACCATAAAACTCCTTCCTAATGTTTAGTAACCTTTTGGCTCAAATCAGAGAAATCATTTTATATGTTTACAACACTCTATTTATACATTAGCATTAGGTATTTTTAACTTTTATAAGAAATTCTCAGGGAAGTCACAAAAAAAATATTTGTAAGATAAAAATGGTGCTAATGTTAGGCTTGACTAATGTGTGACACCAAAATAAGACTCATTTACATTGTGAGAATGTTTTTGTTATATTTTTTTATTTATAAGCAAACATTATTTATACAAGATCAATTTTTATTTACTGCCATTAGTAATTATAGTACTTTGATGGTAGGCACAGTATTGTTTTAGGTTTTCTAAATTTATAAATGTTGCAGGGAAGTGTCACACAAATTATTTATATCATAGATTGCCATAGCTTGCCTGCATCTATTTATTTATCATTTTTATATGATTATTGTTTGTGAGAGTATTGGAATGAGTACTCAAAATAAATGATCTGCCATATTTTTGTCTTTTAATAATGACTGCGTTGTTAAACCAATCAATTATGTTTCAATGAGACAGCAGCGTATGTAGAATAAGAATGACTTATGTGCCCAAAAGTATACTAACTCGAATGTACAGCTACTTTAATAAAGAGCTCTTAAACATTTTATTTTTTATTTTTTCCTAAGTAGGATATTTTTTCCTAAGTGTATTATATAATAATAAGTTTACTTTACTATAAGAAAAAAAAACATACAGAGTCAAAATGCTCATATATTGGAAAAAATCAACAAGAATACAGATCAGCTTGCTAGTATAAGATACAGTTGCAATGCTCTATGCTATAAAATAAATATTATATAATACATAAATTATAACAGTTACAATCAGAAGAAGTGTCAATATTCAACTACATAGCCACATGAGAAAGGTATTAATAAATTATAATATCCTATGCATATCTATTAAAATATTAAAGTCTAAAAACCATTCCGTATTATTTGTCACCCTCCTTTTTGGTTTCTTCCGCTGTTAGGAGTGCACTCTTTATGTTGACCTTTTTCAGTTCCTCAATGAGCTCACCTGATTGGTGCATTTGCAGCATTATATCACAGCCTCCAACAAATTCTCCATTGATGAAGACTTGTGGGATTGTCGGCCAGTTGGAGTAATCTTTGATACCTAAAATGAAAATATATATATTTTTTAAAACAATAAGGTGCATGAAAAAAGTACCTGGAAGGATACAAGTATGTACTAGTAGATTTCTCTGATGTTTGATAAGCAAAGCTTACATCACTTTTCATTATTATAAAGGTATGGTTTTGATTTCTGAAGTAATTTCTATATTTTTATCACTGCATAGTAGCAAATTTCAAAAGTCATGGTAATGGTTGGGTAACAATTTATTTTTCATATGTATACTATCGAAAACTGTAATGTGCGTAGGTTTATAAATTCATTTATTCATTATTCAAGCTTTGTTGGATTTCAAGCCTGAAACACTGAAGTTTGATGTAAAAGTGATATCTGTTGAACCATTTGATACATTAGACACTGAATAATAAGTATAGGCTGGTCTAACGATAATATAGAAACAATTCAATAACATTGTTGATGATTTCCGAATTGGTTGATTGCTTGACCTTTTTATGATAAAGCAGTTAACACAAATCCTTATCAATATGTGTAGCCTCTTCAAAGATAGCAGTATTATTGTGAACTTGATAATTAAATGTTCTAATTTATAAAAATCAGGTTAAAAACTAACCTTGTCTAAGATCTTCATTCGCCAATACATCGTGACTGACGTATGGTACTGCGTGCATCCTCATTATCTGAACAACCGCATTACTGAATCCACACCTTGGGGCATCTGGCACACCTTTCATAAATACTACCACTTTATTATTTTTAACTATTTTGTCGATTTGTTCTTTCATCGGTGCATCGGCGAAAGAACGACATGATAACTTCAAAGTATTGCTGTAAATTGGAAATATACTCCTACGTAGCAAAGTATTCATTTTTATTGAGTGATTCTACGTCCGATTTTATTTAATAGAAAAATAATTCTTTTGTTTTTTTTAATACCTATTCTATTAAATTGATGGATATGTCACTCTCAGATGTTACGGTAACGTCACCTACGTCACTTTTCAAATGTCAAATAATCTTCGTGTCACACCTGCGAGCTGCGTCTATGGCAAATCTAAAACCGAGAAATTAAAAACTAAATTAACGAATTACTTTACCTTTTCTGCACCAAATCTAAAAAAAAGATTATGAAAATAATTGTGGTATTCACTGTTTACCTGATGTAAATCAGGTAAACAGTGAATACCACAATTATTTTTATATTATTTTTCATTTCATAAAATATTTTAATTGGCCAGGGCCAGAGACAGAACAATGTTTGTTTAGCCTGTGAAGGAATAGTGTCCGTCGAACATTGTTTTTAAAAACTATTTCTCTTGTTTATGGTTATGGTTGAGTGGTTTGTTGTGTGTGATTATTAAATTTTTCTAAACTAATTCATAAAATGGAAAACGCTGAAGAAATATTCCATTTCCTTGAAGATTTCTCCAAACGCAAACCTAAAACAATCCCACAGGAGCTCAATGAATACTTGGCATACGTAGCACGGACCGGCGATCCAGTCTACCAATGGTCACTGGTTAAAAGTTTATTCAAAGAAAAATTGTTAAACGTGATTACTGATTTCTACGAAACAACTCCAGGTATTGAGATTCCACCTTATCCTAACGTGGATCCGTTCAATTATGACATCATGAAAAATAGCCTATTAGAACGCCTAGATTCATTCACCTCTGCCCCCTTCACAGTTCAAAGAATTTGTGAACTACTCACATTTCCGCGTAAACAGTACAATCGTGTTGATAAGTTTATGAGGGCGATCGAAAAGAACATTTTAGTTGTTAGCACCAGGGAACCGGGTTCACAGAGGCACGCTGAACCTGAAAATGGTGAGCCAGTTGAACCTATTGTGAATGGTTCAGATAATAATTCTGAGTATAATGTAGATGTTGAAATGGAAGATATGTCTTGGAAGGAAAATGCTGAACAACCACAGATCTCAGAGCCTCAGCCGGGCTCATCGGATGCACACATATCGGTTGATGACATAGAGGCTCGATTAAAAGCAAAGCAAGAGACCCCAATGGATACTCAAGACAAAGTTGCTACCCAATACGAATCTGTTACACCTCCTGAACTTAACATAAGTGCAGATGAACCACCAGAAGAAATCAAGCCAAGTGCTGAGCCCAGTCCCCAAGCAACTGTATCCACGGACGAACCTAAGGTTGAAGCAACCACTTCATCAGCTCCAAAAGAGGAACCAAAAGTAGATGTTGATATGAAGCCTGAAGTTCCTCCTCCTGCATTAATCATTCCAGAAATAAAAGTTGAGGATGCTGAAATGACAGAGCAAAGGTTAAATGAGCAATCATCAATAGATAAAGTTGAGGAAACAAGTGAGCCTGTGGCTGAAAAGGAAGCTCCAAGCACAGAGCCTACTAAACCTGTGATAGAACCACAACCTGTAGCTATGGATGAAAACAGCTCAGATTCCACAACAAAAGAAGACAATGAACCCAAACTAATTTCTGAAGTTTCCACATCAAGTGAGGAAAGTTCATCATCAAGTGATAATACTGATGGAAATAGCAATTCTCCCAAGACAGATGAGAGACACATAGATGTGCAAGAAGAGTCCAATCAATCAGATACTCCTTCAGACACAGCTTCAGAAGAAAGCAGTGTTAAGGAATCTGAACCAACACCTGAACAAACACCTGAAACTACTCCTGAACGGCCTGCCGAGGAAGCCTCCCCTAAAGTTGAAATGCAATCAGATAATTACTCAATATCTGATGTTAATTCTGAGCTACCTCAACCGCCTGCAGAAGGTCCCAAGGTTCAAGAGGTGCCTGAAGAAAAAAAAGAACCAGAAAAGAGTAACGAAGAAATTAAGTCTGATAATACTGAGATAGGGCAGAACAAAGAGAAAGAGTCTTAATTAGTTGGCTCAACCATTTCAAATACTTTTTTATTCTGTGACTGTTAGTTTATAAGTAGAAAAGTAAACAAAATTTCTAGGCACTATGAACAATCTCATCTGTCTTTAGTTTCACAATCAATAGTCTTATAGTAGAAGCTTCGCGCTTTGACATGGAGTTGTGGACACCAGCCTGTTATACAATACAATAGTCTTATAGTAATATGTATTCCTTGCGACCCTCAGCCTCTTTGAACTTGAAGTATTTATGTTCATAAATTATGTAAGTGCTAAAAGGTAAAATTTTGATTGAAATGAAAATGAATGATTGTAACGTAGTATTATTTTATACTAATATAATGTAATATGAGAAGAATAAATAATGAATCAATTTCGTAAAACTGTTTTTATCTTTGACTAATTGAAGTTTACCACACTTTCTGCATTGGTCTGTGGATTTACTTATACAACACATACCATCCCCCAATATGTTGTTCTTCAGATTAATGGAAGTTTATTGATCTGGACCGTGACCTTTCCCAAAAAACGATTTCAGTTCGCGACCCATTAGGGTCATGTCAACAGGTGTAAACAATAGACAGACATGAGATTTCAGCAATTCCAGTCTTATTTGCTATCATTCAGGAGTTCCGTTGCCTATCTCCAAAGTTCTTCATCAGATCTTCACCAAATTGAAATGGGACCCCACCGAGAAAGTACCTACTCTTCCAAAAACTACCCAGTGCTTCAAGCATGCCTATACAATTTGGAGAGTCCTCTCTATTTCTCTAGGATCCCATCATCAGATCCTATCCAGTATACCATTTCAAACAAAAAAAAAACCAAATCAGTCCAGCCATCTTCAGAGTATTTGGGGAACGAATTGAGAACCTTTTTTTTCGGTTGGGAAATCATCAAATAACTTCTCCCACTCAGGGCGGAGCGGGAGGGAGTGGTCCCGCAGCACCAGAAGGCTTCGGCCCTTGCTCATTGAGGTGCGCGTGGAACACAAACGCGGCGTCGACACGGCTTGTCGTCTTAAGACGGACGGGCGGCGAGCGAGCCCATAGCTACCGTGGGGCCACCACGTGGCCCCCGACGCCTGGTACGTCTTCCGCGGCGGCTAGGGCGAGAGGTTATTTCTCTCTCGCGTTCTGCCACCTCCTTCGCTAGCATGACTGCAGCTTCGCAGAAAGAGGTGACGGCTTCCCATTCCGTCTCGCTCCGGACCATGGATTGCACCAGGGCCGGACGCGAGAAGCCGCCACTACAATGAAATGGCGGTGTTCCGCCCACGCGGGGCAAACCTCCACCGTGTCGTCATGTTTTATAGATGCTTCAAAACCAAACGACTGAGAGGTCATCTACGGAGACGCGGCGCCTCGCACGGCTCTCTGCGGGGTTTCGCGTGCAGTGAGCGACCCGCGTTATCACATGCCGAAACACAAGCTGCATGACAATGTACGATGCTGTTTACGAAGACGCGGTGCGTGAGGAGCATAGGTGCTCGCCGCGATGCCAGCGAGGATCTAAGAAGGATCCAAGAGACGGACTGCATCGCAGCAACCGCGTGCAGTCGATATATTCAACTGCGTGCAGTTGTACGTTCGACTTCGCTCAGTCATATCAACTTGTGCAATGTGTGCAGTTACCGCATACAGTGTAGTAATTTAATATATAATTTACCTAATTAATATTGACTTCATTAACTGCATACCTACCTACACTGTATGCGGTAACTGCACACATTGCACAAGTTGATATGACTGAACTGAAATCGTACGTACAACTGCATGCTGTTGAATATATCGACTGCACGCGGTTGCTGCGATGCAGTCCGTCTATTGGATCCTTCTTAGATCCTCGCTGGCATCGCGGCGAGCACCTATGCTCCTCACGCACCGCGTCGTCGAATATATCAACTGCGCGCAGTTGCACCGATGCAGTCCGTCTGTTGGCAGCATAAGAGCTGCGGCGCATACGGCGTTGTAGGTGGTGGGAATAAATACGTGCGGCACACCCCGGCGCACAAAATTTCCGCGTGTGATAGATCTGTTGCCGAATCCGGGCATGTTGAAGGTACTATGGTTCAAACCCATAATAGTTGATTTCAAACATTCGTGACTCGGGTAAAAAGTTACGAAGCGGTGAGAGCGTAATTCTACTAAGTAAAAAAAATGCCACCAAACTTATAAAAATAAAGATTAATTTTTGAACAAAATATCTATTTACATAGGTACATACAGTGGGTGTTGGAATAAATCTTAATTATACTAAATTACATACTCTCAATTCAGTCCTATAAATCTACGTAAAAATAAACCTCACTTAGAACTACTTAAAATTTTACAAAAATACTAGGTACATAATACTCTTCTATACAGGTAACTAACGTTTCTTAATACCAAGAACTTTGAGTTCATTTCTCATAATTTTACCGGCCGCGTTCCTTGGGATTGATTCTAAAAATACTACGCCGCCGTCAAGGTGCTTATATCTCGTGAGTTTCTTAGCGACTAAGTCGGTGACATCTTTGTCTGTGAGTTTCTGTTTGGGCTTGAGGACCACAAACGCTCTAGGGACCTCGCCGGCTAGAGGGTCTGGTACTCCGACCACGGCGACATCTGCCACTTCTGGACGCTCCATAATTATGTTTTCTATTTCTGTCGGCGATACCTGTGGATTGAAAAAAAAATGTTAAAGAAAGCGTTTGTCTATTTTTGTGCCCGTTTACTGACAATAAGCTAGGCCAGACCCTTTTTTCATTGGACTTGAACACAACTGGCGAAAAGTGGGTGTATCTACAACTTTGCCTACACCTTTATAAAATACAGGCGTGGGGTTATCTACATACATATATCTATAATGGAAAGATTCCAATTTAACGGTGTGGTTACGTTTTATGGTAAACTTGTCAGCAATTTACCCATGCATGTAAATTGGGGGTAATATTTGTCATTTTTACATCCAGGTACGTCATCCAATATCAATCAAACCTGTCATCCAAAAATGCGCCGACGCACTTTCTGTCAAACCACAATTAATAGGCATAGATCTTCTAAGTGCAAAGTCCCAGTAATTTAGCAAGGAGATATATTTAGTTTAGTAGCACAGATGTCGTCCACGTACCTGGTTGCCCTTAACCTTAATGAGTTCTTTGGTGCGGTCAACTATGTAGAAATAGAAATCTTCATCGTAGTACGCTACGTCGCCAGTATGCAGCCAACCTTCGCTGTCTACGGTCTCTTTTGTTGCTTTCTCGTTCTTCCAGTAGCCTTTCATTACCTGGGGAAATTTAGATGATTAGTCACCGATAGATAACGTAAAATAACGTCATACGCATATTTTATTATCAGTAATTATCGACTGTCTGAAAAAAAACGCTTTTCATTCAGGTTTTAATCTTTGCACCAAAGATAAAAGGAACATGATAGCGAATCAAATAAGTGTATTCAAAACCAAAATATTCACCCAGAAAATTTTAGGCAGTAATACCCAATCAATGCGAATGGGAGCAGTGATCCCCTAAGAATTTATTTACCGTAATATATTTTAGAATTTGAACAAAGGAGACTGGCTATACTTACTTGTGGTCCTTTCAGCCACAACTCTCCAGACTTGTGTGGTCCCAGCATCTCTCCGGTAGTGATGGAGACCACGCGAGCCTGTGTGCTCGGCACCAGCTGTCCCACTGAGCCCACTTTGCTGTACGGGTACGAGTAGGGCGTCATCAAAGTCACGGGAGAACTCTCCGTCATACCGTAACCTGGGTACAAAAGTCAGAAAGATATAGTAGGTGCTTCTTGGATGTTAAGTCCTGTAGGTGGCCTCCCCATTTGCGGTCCTTAGAAGTCTTTTTTTCCGGATGCGAAATCACTAAATGAATTCTTCAAAGTGTCAGACTTTTACTGACTAAAACCCATCCATGTTCCTTCCTCACCCTTAATGTTCAGGGGCCACGGTATCTCTTTCGAAAAGTCCCGCAGAACCGGCAGCTTCGAACCTTGCGGGCCCCGTCCTTTATTGTCAATGGCTTCTGAATCAGTTTCTGCCCATTAGCAGTTAGTTGTTTAGCAGCAAATTGATGTGTGACTTCGAAATCGAAAACAAAGTGGCAATGGCTAAGAAATTATTTGATGTATTTAGGGTACCAGTTGAAAGTAAACGATTTAGTAGACAGTATAGGGTCTACCAGAGAGTTTGAAACAAAACAAACCTTGCAACAGCTTAATCTGGTCCTTAGTCTTCTCGCACTTCAGCAGGAATTTCTCCAGCATGCTGTCAGTAGTAGGTGCAGCGCCCACCATGATGGTCTCTACCCATTGCAGATGTTCCTTCTTGACTGAAGGATGGGTCGCCAAGAAAGCCAAGAGTGAGGGCACGACGAACAACGTCGTTGGCTGGTATTCCACTAAACATTTGATATAATCGTCGGGCGTGAACCTGAAAGGAGGAAAATAAATTGGTAGGTGGATAGGTGTGATTTTCCAAACATGTAAAAAAACTTGAATAACACATTGTTTAAGACCGCGAGTCCGGTTTGAGATATAATAAAAGAACTTGTTCAATAGTACCTGTAGTAATTTCGAAATCAACCCAATTTGCACTTTCAATAAGTTGATATTTATTTCAATAGACATAAATCAAGAAGAAAAGAGTTTGAATATGGAGTAGGTGCACTGGCCTATCTACATACTTTGATTAACCATAACCATAGACTAGAAGTAAATCTTCTTTTTTGGAAACTACCTTCAATGACAATAAAAAATGAATGCTCTCAAAAGATGAATTTTTACCCGACTGCAATGGATGCCAAAGGGAGGGTAATGTTTCTAGATGTGTTTACTCACCTAGGCATTGTAACAACATGGTATCCAAGTTTGAGATTGTAGTTCAGGATTCCGTTGAAGCCGTAAATGTGGAAGAATGGAGGTACTGTGAGGAGCACATCGCCTTTACCTAGTACAATTTATACAATCGTTAGTTTCTAAGTTTTTGTATTAGTTAATTATTTTAATTTTTATTATTAGTTGTTTATATTATATACAAACATTTTTAAAGCGTCATTCATTTTAATGTACTTATGTATGTATGTTTTATTTCCAAGATCACAAACAAGATTACAAAAATAATTTGCCAAAACATTACGAAATACCTACTGTTTTTGTCTGACCATAATTACGCAGGTAAATACATAATTATGTACTATCATATCCGCTTTTAGGCCGATGTGTGATAACGTATTGATGTTATCTATTACATAAATCGAAAATCGAAAATATTCGTTTCAATTCATTGATTATGCCGACCATCAAATTTTAGTTTAATATTGACCTACTAGAAGTTGCCTTCTGATACCAAAATCTGTCATTTTCCGCTCCGTCAAACTCCCATCTAATTCCCTTGCTGCTGAACTAATTATCTTACAACAATTGGTTATGAATTACAAATCGATTCATAACCAAGGCACGAATACAAACGAAACAAGTACGAGGCTTTCAAGTTTTTTTTAACCGACTTCTAAAAAAGGAGGAGGTTCTCAATTCGGATGTTTCTATTTTTTTTTTTTTTTTTTTTATGTTTGTTCGGGCATAACTCCGTCGCTTGCGTACCGATTTGGAAAATTCTTTTTTTGTTGGAAAGGGTATTCTTTCCAAATGGTCCCATAGCCACCAAATCAGGATCTGATGATGGAATCTTGGCGAAATCGAGGGAACTCTTCAAATTTATTTGAAAACGTGTTGCGATTTTGGTATTTTCTACAACAAGTGAAGCATTTGCGTTTGATAAGAACCATTCTACCATCAGATCTGATGATGAAGCCAAGAGTCACGGAACTCCATAATGAGACAATGTATCATAGTCGTGTTTGGGCTTGTTGTAATTGTAACGGTATGCACTTTCCATGTATCAAGCACATGACATGTGAACCACTAAAAAGTTGAAAATAAAAACTTTTTTGCAAAAAATAAAACCGACTTCAAAAAAACAAAAAAGTGAAAAATAAATTTTTTTGAAGTCTGTTTTATTTTTTCTATTTCCATATTTACCTTTCTCTCCATCATACTTCATCATCTTGGGGCACTGCGTTTGTTTCAAGTTGCTGACGAGGTTCTTGTGCGTCAGCATTACGCCTTTTGGCATACCAGTAGTTCCACTGGAATAGGGGATCAGGCAGACCTCATCCGGGTCTACCGTCGGCAGATCAGCTTTGTGGTCAGCCATCAGTAATGAGCGGAGGCCGTAGACACCTGGAAACCAAAAAGTAGAAAATGGTCATAATATAATCTACAATGTTTTCACTAATGGATATATCTCTACAAGGTGAAGCAAGGCATTTTTTTGACGACCCGAATGGCGTAGCGGTAGTGAGACTTCCTTTCGTTCTTAGGGTTCTGGGTTCGAATCCCGGTAGGACCAAATGTTTGTGTGATGATCATGGACATTTGTTTCCGAGTTATGGATGTTTACATGTATAATAAGTATGTATTTACAAACAAAAAAAAAAGTATATAAGTAGTATATTAACTATCTGGTGTCCACAACACAAGCCTTGCTTAGTGTGGCACTAGATAGCGCTGTGTGTTAATGTTCACCGACGCACTACATACCGAAACCCATCCGTGTCAGGAAAAACACGTTAAACCATTGCTCCCCGCTGGCATTTGTATGTGTTTGACAGTCATTACGGGTAGTCAGAAAGGCGAAAGTCTGTCCTACCAAGGGGTTCATGACTTCATGTCAGATCGGCGCAGTTGCTCCATGTTAAATATCGGTATTTAGATAGAAAAAAAAATTGGGAAAAGGCTAAACAGATGATAAATGTCCCCACTGCTGGGACAGAAGTCTAGCTCCTATCTATTAGAGGGAGAGTCCGTGACCCATCACGTGGGCCCAGTGGGGGTTAGTCGGGTAGGAAAGTGTCATAATTATGTAGGAAAGTCAAGGTAGCCCTATACATAACTAGTTAAATTTAGCTTTATGTAATGTACTGAAAGAATTTCATATTGGCAATATATTATTATAATTTTGGCACAAGGGCTCGGCACTGCACTCGGTATTTGAGGCGCCAGCGAGTGTCAGGGATGGAAAAAAAGCAAGTCTAGTAGTTACCTATCAAAGAAAGTCGGTCGAGAACTGTTCTGGAAAATTGGTGACAGGGTTATCGATTTTCCTTTCATCTTCACTAACGTAGGTAACCTACACGGGGTCACTAGCGTGTCGGTCATGCAAGAATAAGGACACATTAAAATATCAAGACCAGCTCGTTGGACTACGACTTGTATTTGTTGAGCAAGAGGTCTTGAATTCGATTAACCAGATCGGGAATTTTTTATTTTTCTTAGTCCAGCCCAGAATCTGGATTTGTGCCAAGTACGGTTAGTTGGCTATAGGCTCACCCTAGATTCTCTTCGTACAGATGGATAACATGACATTCATACGTGTGTGATTTTAATGTAAAACTACAGACATTAATTTATGGTACATAGGTACCTGTGGGTAGGTGTAATTTGCTCAATGGATACCTCTTCCTAATCATTACTTTTTGTATTTTTAACCAAAAATAACATTGAACACGGAAAAGTTAAAATAAGTATTACTTATATTGTATTGTTATTGTTTTTTTTATTTACTTTAAATTTTGATGTAGGTATTCTATTTTCTCATCTTTTACACACTATCTCATTTTATTTAGGTACTCTCCTTGCGCAGGTATGCTGGAAGAGATCTCTTTAGAAATAAACATCACCATTTGTAACTATTTTCTATTACTTTCTTCTTTTCTGAATGTAGTGTGTAAAAAAAACCGTTAAATAAATAAAGAAACACCGTACGTACCTATACCTACTGGTAATTTAAACTTTAAAACAAAGACTTGTAACTAATAGAGAACCATTAATATAACTTCTTACTACTTACATGTATTTACATAGTTAATAGCAAGAAGTTGGTACCTAAGTACCTTAGAACTGCTAATTATTCAAGTTATGCCAAAACACCGTACCTACCTATTCAAACCTAACTGACGAATTAATTGCCTCGACCTGTTTGCCCTTAGGCATTTCCTTTCGCCATTCGAGTGTCTAGTACCCACATATCAAACTAGTATCTTAAATAGGGAATGTTGTCTCGGAACTAGCATTTCATAATATCAACGTTTAAGAGTTGGTAACATACATAGGTATACAAGCTGTAAACGGACCTTTTACAAAACCGTCAACCAAGCATTCTGTACATCAAACTAAGTAACTCGTACGCAACAAGTTACATTAAATTAAAAATTAAAAAACCTCCGACACGTGGGGTCATAATTTCAAGGTATTCCCGGTTTTTGGTGTTCGCCCTTTCATTTGATACCCATATTGAGGGAGTTGTTGAATAAATATGTAATCCCTCAATTTGTGGCGGCGGCCATCTTGGACTATTTTTTATCAAACATAGCTAAGAACACTCCCAAACAAAAAAAAAAACAAAATCAAAATCGGTTCATCCGTTCGGAAGCTACGATGCCACAGACAGACACACACAGACACGTCAAACCTACAACACCCTGTCGTTTTTACGTAGGGGGTTAAAAATTAACTGTCGTCTGATATGTGTCTTTGTTTGCTACCCGGATCAAAATACATTTGCAAACAGTCCGAGTAGACAAACAAATTATTATCTTATTGTCTCGTCTACATTAGTATTGAGTAATAGATTAGTTACTCAATAATAACGTATTGGGTGAGCCCTGAGCTGACCTATCTAATCTCACTCCAAGATACACTTAAACTTGTGTGACCCCTGTCTTCCTCGTTATAATTTATTACACTCCTAATTTTATTTTTGTGACTATACCATATTGATCACCATATCACGGACGGGCCGAACCCGTAAGTTTAAAACGATAGGCAGTATTTAGGTTAAAAACCCGACTGCGTAAAATCTAATTTTAAAAACACGTGAGAAAAATTACTTAAATAAAACTAAAAAGAAAGAAACAAGCCCAGTAGTTTAGAATTCTGTAACAAATCATAAATTCTAATGCAGAACAGAACAACTCACAGTCGGGGCCCCTTGAGAAGATTTGATTGGTGAAATTGGAATGGGCCCCGACTGTGAGTCGTTACGCAGTCGGGTTTTTTGTTTTTCTTTATTTTATTTTTTTTGTACTTTTTAGTTACGAATAAAAACTTAAATCAATAAGTAAGAAAATTAGCGAGAGAGATTGTTTTGTTAAACAACTTTAAATCGTTATATACTAAACTATTATTTAAAATGGAAAATGATAAAAGGAACCTAAATATGATTTTAAAATACCTATTCAACAACACCCCACTTAACCTAGTTCATCGACTTTTTAAAATCGGCCTACGCATTTGGTCTGTAGAACGCCACATACATACATAGACTGATAAACACATTACCCTCCTTTGCGTCGCGCAGTCGGGTAAAAAGTGTATTTATCTATAATTCTCCTGAAAATGAAATTTTTTAACTAAGTGACGTAAGTAAATAAATTAACTGTGTATTTCCCCAATCCTATGCAAACGTTAAAATCTATTTTACAGGTAGATTTAAACAATACCCGACCAGTAAGTTGCCATCTACACAGCTCTGCCGTTGGCTTCGTTTAAATTCTGGAAGATGCAAGTGGCTGTGGGTGGTTTTGCAGGTGCTATATTGAAGAAAAGACCAAGAAGATCAGATTTCGTAAATCTTGTTTGTCCAAGGCATAGGTAACGGACTAAATAGATTTGCAATTTTTGGATACTGTTGTCATGCCAATTGATTCGTGTCAAAGAAGATAAGTACAACAGAAATAGGACCTTACCATGACCCTTGTCGTCTTCTCCTCCAACCCATATAGTCCCCTTGTAATCCTTGAGATGCTTGGCGACCTCCTGCGCGACCGGCATGAACAGCTCGATCGTAGCTATCGCCTTTACGTTGCAGTCGTTGAACTGACGCTTCACCTCGTCTGCAAAGAGAAATAAAGACTAAGATACTGTGGGAATTAGTGGAACAAGATGAAAAGAGTCAGAAAGTCTAACCACTAATAGTCTTATCAAGGGTCAGAATTAATAAGTAGACGCTCCAAGTAAAGTACCTACTGGTTCTGGTGGTATAACCTAAGACTGGTAGCCGACTCTAACATAGTTGGGAAATGGCTCGACAGATGATGATCTTCATCTTGAACTGGTCACAGTAGCCTAGTCGTTCAAATGCACCTGCATGACAGCACGGCTGTGGGCCAAATGGCGAGCTGATCTAAACATGTTTACATCCAGTAAATATGTGACAAAAAAGACCGTAAATACTACACAAATTGGACCGCCTAAAAAACTATCTAACTTCTTGTGGCTTTTTGCAACATCGTATAACCAGAGTAGATAATTGCGTATGTGAGCCAACTATTACAAACTACTTCTGATTACAAATCGACCAACCAATTTTATCTTGTGGGCACTCACAAGGTGCACTAAATTGAAAACTTAGTTGGTTGGGCACCTACTTAGTCCCTTGGTAGCCAGGTAGACCTTGTAGGCTAAATTTGTAGCAAATTAATTAATGTATCATCCTAAGTAGGTAGGTATTTAGAATTTGCCCTAATAACTACTTATCTATAATCTCTCTTTAAACCTTATACCTAATCAATTTCACTTTTTTATAATCTATACTTCCGTGAACTTTGCTCCAACACAGCCCGTATCATAGGCAAACAAAAGATAGCACGTACCAACAATCTATGCATTTAAAAGATAATTATTGCAATGAACACAGTCCACAAATAGAGAGAGATAACATAGTCCACGCCGCAATTAGGTAAGCAACCGTCTGATTTCCTCAACCTTGACTGCAGTTGAGTAATTAGCGATCATTTATTGCTTGTTAGATGTACTGCACGTGCAGTACTGATAATAATGTGTACTATGCAGTTTTCTATTCCTTTATATCGCATGTTAGCATAATTGGTTCATTTTGGAGGAGCTCCCGGTTTAATGTTTATGCTGACCAGAATTTTTGTGCTGAACTGAAACGTTTACTAATGCTGAACGAGCTGATTTTCAATAGGTAATGTTATAAGTAATAGTCACTTTCTGGAGCCCTCAGCCAGAAGGCGTCGCGGGCCGCGGTAGACCTCGTAGAAGACGGTGGGACGAGCTTGACAAAGCCAACGACCAATGGTTCATTACTCATGGAAGTCATGGGAAGACATGCCCAGAAGTGGGATGACGCAGGCTACCAGTTTTAGTATTAGTGTATGAGAACTTAAATATAGGTAAACAAAAAGGCTGAACTAACTTAATCTAATCTCGAAAGTGCTTGACTTAAGTACCTAATTCACATGGATCCGGAAAGAGACTTTATACTTTGACCAATTTGTTTTTGGTACAAATTAGATTAAATGTGACTTATCGCCTGTAAAAATTAAAGTGTTCAAAAACTGATAGCGGAACATGAATGGATGACCTTTCCTCTTTCGGCTGATTGGACTTTTGTACCGTAATACCGCCACCAGTGCAGAGCTCAAAGCAGTAAATACCCACGTACATACCTATAAAAAACTGAGGTATTATAGATTTCTTGTTTTTGGTAGGAAATCAAAGTGCAAATATCTAATCTGATGATGACATTGAAATATTTCCATTCATTGTAGGCGTATCACTTCACAGTCATTATCTTCAGAGGGCAGACCTATTCTCTTCCTCAATTTTATCTATTAGGTACTAACACGAACACATGTTGACTAGACGCCACGAATTTCAAATACATAAATGTTATCTTACTTATCATAAAATGTATGTGAACTTGTAAACAAATATACTTATTTATTTACTCTTCCTATCTAGTAGCTACATTTAAAATTGGTATATGAAGAAACCGTGTCATGATCACAAAATGTCTGACAAATATTTGCTCCATAATAAACAAATATTTGCTCTCCTATCTTCAAAAACTATTGCAACATTCTACGGAGGACATATAGCTAAGTGGATCAGTGCTCATGGCACCATTGGTACCTACTGCCTTGATTCAAGTAGCATTTTAATAGTGTACCTACTTGAATGTAGCTTCCATCAAGTCTGGCGCGTTTAGACACTCACTCACTCACTCAGCTGTCATAGTTGTAGTTTCTAGATACCGGCTCAGCCTAAGGGTCACATTAAGTAAGTATAAAAAAATGTATTTTATTTTATTATATACTAGATTTCCTACTCAAGTAATGAAACAGGATACTTAGATAAATAAAGTAAGGCACAGTACAGGGTATTTAAAGTATCTATTTAAACCACAGTGACCACGGAAACACTTTAAAAAACGACGTTATCGATCATTAATAATTTTGGACTTAGCTACGTTGACTCAAACCGAACTCAGATCACGTATGAAAGGCTTTAAATATACCAACCAAATTAATCCATTGGAACTTTTGACCATCGCTAAAGTAGTGATGGGTTCAATATTTCAAATAGGTAGGTCTATCAAAGTGGCCATACCCTGATGTGTTAGGGCAGACCACACTAAAGCCTGACCGACTTAGGTCATGTCGTACCTAATCTAACTGTCGATCAACGTCAGCTGATCGTATTTTCTATAGATATCATACGACACCTGTTATTCAATTCATTTTAAGCTAGATTCAAAACCAGTACGGACTAAAAAATTGGGGATTGGCTGGGGTCATCTGACGCAGGATTTTTTTTCGCTATTCGTCAGAACTTGGTTTCCCGAGCCGCGTCCACAATTTATCCGAACTTTTACAGAAATTAGTCCTCGAAAAATCTTACCTGCCGTGTACAATGGATTGGCGAAGGTAACAACAAGTCCCGCCTTCATAGCTCCATGGATAAGGACGACAAATTCGGGGAGGTTAGGCAGAATGAGGCCGATCCTCTCGCCAGGGGCCAGCTTCAAGTGGCCAGCGAGAGCTCCTGCGCATCTGTCGATCATCATCCGCATCATTCCGTAGTCGTAGCCACGGCCTGATGCACCGCATGTCTGTGGACATTTACGACAAACAGTGATTAGATAATTTTAGGAATTTTGATTGCTTGGAAGAAAGTTCTTTAATATTGATAGCTTAGGAACCTACGTCGTATTTTTGTGCATACTCATGTTGACATTACGATACCTTTGTCTGCAAAAAATACTACATTACCTACATGCAAAACCTATTTTGCTTAGGTTCTCAATTTTCAGTTTTAAAACGCACCAAGTAGACCACGACCTAGATTTCTTATTGGACTTTATAGGGGATTTGTCCTTCGTGGGTCTATCTATAACTCTAAGGCTATCTTCATTCTCAAACGTAACTGCGAGACTTCGAATGTCCTTGACCAATAACGGTGTCTTGTATGGTATCCTGGTTATTTGTAGATACCCGGTAGTGCAAAGTGCAGTAGGTAAAGCAACGTTAACTGATAGTAAATATGTTAGGTAAATAAACTAGATTGAGGTACTACACGTGGTCCGAAATGTAGGTCATTGGACTTTACCCCGTACGAACGTATAATTATGTAACCTTTGTATATGTACAGAAATGTGCTCCAAAGTCCAGTGTTTGATATTAAAATAACGTATAGAAGCTGGTACGAGAATATTTGGCACGAGATCTGAATCGTGGGAGCCCTTCCATCTTAACATTCAATGGTAAAAAATTGTGATGAAGTTTGGAATAACAACACTATATTCAGAATTTTAGATGTCATTTAAATCATTCCGTTGACGTAATATGGGTAGGCAGGTATGTAGGTACAAGTAGTTACACTTTACATGACGATAAATAGATTTGAAAACCATTATAGTACCTAGTAAGACACGTTTCTAAATCACGTGCATCGTGCACGTAATTTGCAATTGACTTTTCTGCTCTTTATTCACAATGATCTACCTACTTTTAAACTTGAAAATTAGCCGTAATTTTATAACTTCTTCTTACACGAAGGGCATTAGATCAATAACATAATGGCGGTACCTATATGTCTAAATCGTAACTAACGTAGGAAGACTCCCACATAATAATACGTGATCTATAATGAATAAAACATATACTCATACCTAGTCATCAATAATGCTATGACAACAATTTATCCTCCGTTTAAATCATTTGCGGGGAAATATTTTCTAGTTTATTACACTTCGGTATTTAGCCTGTAGATAGGTAGGTATCTATTTGTCATAAAACGTATAGGTACTGTAGTAAAAGTAAATGAAGTATGTAGCCCATATATCCATTTTTATATCGTGACTTACAACAACGCTTATCTATTGTGTGTTATTGAAATAGATTTAACTTACAAGCATAACTTGTTAGATAACTGACTTATTCATTGTTTTATGGCTAGTGTGGGAACATGTTGATTTTAATACGTATGTCATTTATTTAGATTTTCATCTAGCAATTCAATTCCTAATTCTAAATTTTAATTAATTAAATCAATTTTCTATTTCTATCGAACAGTGGTAGGTGAATGCAAGTTGGTACTTAAATCAATTTTTAAATACTTTACCAATATTCATGACAGGTAGGTAGGTACGATTGTATCACGTGTTGAACTACTCAAATAGGCTCAAAGTATTTATTTTCGTATCAGCAGTTTATATTCTTATTTACCTTATATACCAGCTAGGTAAGTAATTAATAATTAATCTGTATCTAATAATTACACCTAGAACTAATTATTGAATTTGTATCTACAGTCGAATAAATAGATCAAATTGGAAAATGATTAGGTACGGCTGGTGTTTGCGTTTATGTTATTTAGCGGAGTAAGCGTTTACGGGTTTGATTCCGACTAGACATCATGCGTCGGATAGAAAAAGTCGACGATCGCTGAAAATCCGGTTGCTATGCACTATGCACCACAACCCACAACGAATCAATTAGAACGGTTGACGTGATGTTATCGACTGCAATCATAGACGCACATGCATGTACAAAAAAACATTCGCCACGTTAAAAGGTATTTTCTTAAGTTAATTAATGACTCAAGAAAACCCACAACAATACTCTTGTTAATTATGATATCTTTTCCAATTTTCGTGAGATGCATGTTTGGCACAGCGCAGACATGTAGCCCTAACCTTCAAATGCGAACTATTAATAGGTCCCTATCACTCTCGTATAACATCCGTACCTATATGACAGCGAACTTTGTACTAGGAACAATATTCTATTGCAGTCCGCAATGCACTCGGATTTAATAGTTTTTAATTGAACACATATAACTAGACTCGTTTGTCAAACGGCTAAGAACAAAAACTTCTTGGCGTCGTGATTTGTCTACAAGGTGCGTTCCAAAGGTCGGAATGGCTTTTTTATTCTTTACAAAATGTTATTTTTTTGGAAGAGTCCGTTTTCTGAATCTCATTCAGCGGACTTCTAATTGGCTAACAAATATTTGCCGAAAAAGAACCGAACATTTTAGCATTTTTTACAAACAATCGTCTACGATGCTTTTGTTTCGTAAAAAAAATAGAGGGTACTTAGGTACTTACCACAGATGGCGCATCCGACCATTCTTCGACGTCTGAAAACACAAAATCAGTCAAGGTTTCCTTTCCGACTTGTATTTCACCCCATGGTGAATTTAAACATTTAGTGTCCACTGCTGTTGCAGTTTGAGTAGCTAAACTTCTACTCAACAGACGGCTGTACGACAACAGTTGTTTGTTAACTTTTTTCCCATGTTTGGCACTAACGAACGAGTTAAGAATTTGCCGCGCTAAACTCCCGCGCAAAACTTTCAAATTGGACATGTTTCCGCTGCAGTGTTTTCCCGCGAAGCGTTAGCGCGTAAATGTTAGCCGCCGCTTCCACTGGCGGGTTTTGGCGCGTTCTCCGCTCGCGCCGAGGGCAAGGTCCATTTACTTATTTAACCTGTTTGTTGTGGCTGCGATGAAAAACTCATAGTAAACAGTAGGTTACGCGTTACGACAGCAGTTTGTTATCTTTGTAGTAATGAATGAGCCACGATACCATTCGCTACGTGCGTTTGGAGCACTGCGGCTGTGTCCAGTCTACTGATAATAACGCGATTACAAGCCAGACTTGAATGGGTAAGGAAATAAATAAAATGCAATAGTAAAATAACAACAACCATTTTATTTGTGTCAGACAAAAATATTCCTTTACCCGTTTGTCACTCAATGATTTAAAAACCTTACGAGATAAAAATTTCATAAATTATGTAACAATTCGACATTCCAACATTTTGAACACATGAAGCCCATATTATTGCATTTTGTTTCATGCTACATCATAAAATAAAATATACTATCACCTATAATATATTTATCACAAACTTATTCAGGCTAAGTAACGGTGGCGAAGGGGTTTCATTGCACGATTACTTCCGTATCTCCTTACAAAAACATTGTTTTTATTATAGTGTCGTGCCCAAAGAGTGCTAACGGGACCCCATTACTAAGATTCCGCTACCTGTCTGTACATCCCTCTGACTCAGGGATTTTGATTTGTGATAGGTAGACCTGTAACTGTCACAAATTGTGCGTTTTTACGAAACCCTTCGTGCGTGAGTCCGACAGGCACTCGGCCGGTTTTTTATTACTACTGATATACCAATATTAGTTTCTGCATACGTTTTTCGACCGACTTTCCTTGTGGCATCTCGCACCCTTCGCAACTGGTAAATAGCACATACTCGTATGTATATTTACAAAACATTTTACTAATCATGTATTAGCTATAAACATTAATAAAATAATAACAGTAAAAAAGTATACAACCTACCTATTACATAAAGCAGGTTTTAACTGCCCATAGGCAACGCATAGACTAACATACTTTAAAAGAAAACTCAGCATACATAACAGTACATTGATCACTAATTAAATAAAAGAAAAATAAGTATTTAAAAATAAATTAAACTACTTCTTTCAGTATTAAACTATCAACAAAACTCCTAAAAACTCGCGGCAGTGAATTTTATTTTTGTTCATCTTGTCTCCTTTTCTTGGAAAATGCCTGATGGCTGATAAGTTCCTTGAAGAATCCTCCTGGTTTCATGATAAGTTCGTGGTATGATCCCTTTTCTACTATGATCCCGTTCTCCATGACCGCTACCTCGTCGGCTGACTGTATAGTACTTAGTCTATGGGCTATTGTGAGAACTGTTCGGTCTTTGCTGATCTCCTTCAATGCTTTGTCTACTAGATACTCGGAGTAAGCGTCGAGCGCTGAGGTAGCTTCGTCCAAGATAAGTATCGTCGGGTTCTGTAACAAAAAAATATAACTTATTTTGTATTATCCGCCTTACACACAATCTGGTGATAACTACGTTTTAAAATGACGATATCTTTGATTGATTGCACATCTTATCTTCTTTGGAAGAATTAATCATAGATACATACGGCTCTGCTTATTTTTTACAACTAGTTTTAGCCAACTCGGTTTTAATCACCACTGCCGTGTGACAAACAATAAGCTGGTCGAGTTGGAAATCAAATCTATTAGGGCAATTCCAAATCAACATAAATCCGCAAGAACTCTCTGAACATGGTTTATTATTATTATGAGCGTGTTGTACACAACAGGCTCAATTACCTATACATACATCTATAGCTAATTGAGCCGTTGAATTTGCCTGTACTGATAATAAAGACAAAAAAGATTTTTTTGTTTTATTGTTGGTTACGATTTAACTCAAGAACTACTCAACCGATTTTATTAAAAAATTGTTTCACCATTAGAAAGCTACATCTTTACCGAGTGTCATAGGCTATAAATTATATTGATATCATGCTAATTGACCGAGCTTTTACAATATTCGCGGACGAAGTCGCGGGCGAAGAGCTAGTAATGAATTTACATAAGCTGCAAACAGATCTTCCACCTGATATTAAACAGTGACCTCTACTAATTACACTTAGGTGATCACAAAGGTGTAGGGCACCTTTGAATCGTATAATGGCATTGTAAACTCCACTTAGACACAAATTAAACTCTTATGTGCCTGTATTTTTATTTGTAACAGTGATATATTCGTACGGAGTCGTGGAAGATTACAAAAGAGGTGTTGAGAGGAACGATCAATTTCAACGAAACTTAATTGATTCCGGAAAAGATGGAAAGAACCTTTTACCCCGAAGTGGGGCACTAAAAGAGAAATTATGAATTCGAATAAAATGCCTTTTCACGGATGGAAGCTATATATTTGATGCGTTTGCTAGCAACCATTATCAAATAATATTTAAAGCCCGTATTCTAGAAATGCTCACTATTTGCAAATCTCAGTGGCTAAACTGTCTCGACTTTCTGCAATTTTTCAGGATTTACCACGCTTTTTAGCTTCTCCTGTAACTAACTACGTAAAGAAATCTTAGAAGTTAAATTTGACCCAATTCCCGGTTTCCGAATCAGCTGAAATTTTGCATACATGTTTAGTTTGGATGACAATGCATGGTAAGCTAAGTGACATCGTTCTATATTCAATATGGCGGACTAGTTATTTTTAATATTTTACTTGCATCTGATGCCTCACTGTCAAAATCAGTGACTTTTACTGTCGTATAAATAAGTTGGCAGATAAGCTGGCAGAGGTGAAGTAAGTGGGAACGGTTTGAGTTATCTTGAATCTTTGAAAAACCCATGACTGGTTTCATTTTCAATTTAGTAGGTATACGTGTCCCAATTCACGTCATTATTAAATTACCCATGAAAAGTAACATGTTAATTACATTAAACGTGTCTTGATAATGAGCTTCATTATTTAAAAAGCGAAACAATACGTTTTTAATGAGTTGTTTGCTCACATTACTTAATTAAATATTCATTATTATTAACCAGTTTCAAATTATTTTGTTTGTTTCGGTTACTTACAAGTTCTTTTTGTGAATTCGTCAACAATAGGTCGTTATTCCCACCTTGAGTTGCGTAACGTTTTTTTTTTTTTAAATAACAAGTAAGTATGTTTTTTTGGGTAGAGGTAAATGACGTATTTACCTAAATGGATGCAGAAGGGTTTACCTTCTAGAAGCCGCAAACCGAGCACGACAGAGTAGGGCATTTTATCTTTACGCAACGTAAATTCTTACGTAGCAAGTAGTAACAAGGTACAAATTACAATGTTTAGATGTCGTCTCCAAAGCATCAAAGTGATTTCCCTTCGCAGCATCGACAGATGCAAAAATCGACATCAGTCGACTACCACATTAATTAATGCCCTTGGGCATTCATTTAAGTGTCGCTTTGAGTCCTAAAAAAATCGAATTGGCCCGTCAGATAGATTTCCAAAAAATATTGACTTCTATTTTTTTTTTCGTAAACAAAAATAAAGGCGATACAGTGCGTCAAAACCTCGTGTGACGTCACATTTAGATACACTTTGTACTAGTTTTTTACCCACAAGTGACGTCACAAAGTCACAAGCCACCTCTCATGATCTTTTATGCGTTTTATCTTCGTCAATTTTAATTGATATGATAAAACAAAATATACGTATCCAATATTTTTCGATAATCTAACTGATGGACTCAATAGAATCAAAGTTTTTTTAGTTAGGAACATTCCCTATTATACATACCTTAACGATGGCTCTAGCTATAGCGACCCTCTGCTTCTGCCCGCCGCTGAGCTGCCCTCCCCGTGCGCCAACCTGCCGCTCCCACCCCTCACTGGTCGCCACCACTAGCTCGTGCAAGTGAGCTGTTTTAGCTGCCGTAATCCAAGGGCTGTCGACCTGTGAACAGAAATGGCAATATTTGTGAGTAATGAGGAGAAAGTCAGTTTTTTTAATGTTTATCTAACACGCAAAGCGGTTCATCATCAACGCGTTGCCTTCAAAGATTCAACGTTAAAACGTTCCTTACAGTAGGGCCAAGTTAATAGACCACAATTATTATCACTTCATCCAAAATACAACAACGTAACCTTGGCAGGGTTGGCATGTTTAAAACAAGTTGTTTAAAACGTGTGTTTTAATAGTAGTTTATTAAACTGTTAATGGGGGGTATTAAACACGAGTGTGTGTTTACAAACCGAGCGGAGCCAGGTTTGTCATAGTATCACACGAGTGTTTAATACCTTATTATGTGCAGTTTTATACAATTTTTTATCTACTTTCATACATTGAAATAGAATCTACTAAATAAAAGATCAAAGTTCAAAAAGTAAGACATATCGTGTAACTTTTTCGACTTTGCTGGTAAAAGGTTGTAAGTAATTTCCGTCGCCGCATCTAAAATATCGGGCGGAGTCAAATTTCCTTCACATTCACTGGTATCAGACATTTTAGTCCGGTCAAATTAGACTAAAAAATAGGGGTGAGGTTACATTCATTTCCACTATGCTGAAAATTGGTAGGATTGTTCAATATACTATTATAAAGGAAATGTGTAAAGTCCTCATCGATCTGGCACGTGCAAAAAAAATTACGCGGTGTCAAAGGTCACAAAAAGGGGTTTTTCGCGATTTTTAGCAAAACGGTAAGTTTTATCATAGAATTAGCTTGGACCAAATTGCAGATCAGATAATCATCTATAAAATGTTTCACTCCTTTTTTTCCTCTTTTTCCGTTTTTGAGATATACGATTCAAAAAGTTGAAAATGTTGTAAGTTTTCCTTGAAATGTTCCACCTTTACACCATAAAATGCTGATTGTGAGACATCTACGCCATTTAGGATATTAAAGTGGTACTTTTCTGATAGCTCATGAACGAATGTATCCTCCGAAAACCAATCTATCAAAACAGTACATCTGCCATTGGAAAATAGGCGCCTTATGGGACTACGCACACTTATTCAGCTCTATTCAGCTTTTGCCCACAGAAAATAACGATTGTTCATGAGAAGGTAGTATTTTAATAAAACTGGGTAGTACAGGTTTTTCCATACGTTGGATTCATGTGGATAATTGACAAATTGTGTGTAATAAGGTTCCCAACATTCATGCCAATTTTTAGCTGGGTGCGAATTAATGTAGCCTTGAATGTCTATTTTGACAGGAGTATTTACTAAGCCATAAAATAATAAAACACTAAATTCAGACAAAACGTAAAAATGGCACCAAAAACCCAGCTCTTCAGTCACAGATAAGTAAAAAAAAAAATTTACGACAGTAAAGTAGATAAACAGTGTTTACAACAGTTTAAAAATATAAAACATCGTTTTTATTAGGTGTTTGAAAACATTGTTTAAAACGTTATAAAAAAACAGGGTAAATTTATACTAGTTATTGTTTTCCTTATTTCTTTTATTTAATCCACTTCAAACAATTTTTATCAAATAATTAAAGTGGCTTTTTAACAATTTAAAAAGCCACTTTAAATCGATATGAATTCTGCCCATGTTGGATGCTTTTTACGCCCTGGACTTGACATTTTTATTATTATTTGAATGAAGTAGAGGTGTTAACTGTATCTATCACACAACCGTTGATAACAACTGTCGAAAGTGAAATGAAGAATCAGAATTTTTTTTTTTTTTTTTTGGTATGGGCATCTCGCAGTTCAGTCTGAGAAGACTGGCTTCTGCTTAACCGGGCAAGTCCTGTGGATGCCTTGAATCTAAGGCCTCCAGCCAGGGCGAACATAACTAAAAACTAAGCGACAGCGCTCTAAGGGCACCCCCTGTGGGGTACGAACCTCGGCTTAGGGCGTCGCTGGGGGCAGCAAAGGGACAGGCTGGATCTGATTGTCATTATTTAGGGACTGATTTATTACTACAGGCTCAGCATCGCGGGCTGGCTCGAGCAAGGGGAGGGGAGGGGAAGAATCAGAAAGAAAGTCCGCTCTATTTATACACTCCATCGGTAAAGCCCCCTGGGGAATTTCCAGAACTTCGCCGTAATTTGTGATTATTTAATAAATGTTTTGGGTATTCCCCCTATTTTAAGAGAAGTTTAGGTGATTGAACCTTGGTAACGGCTGGCATAATATATGATTTATTTTTCGAAGTTAGATCTGCACAATTGCTTAACATTTTTCAATTACGATTGCATATTTATTGTAATAATGGTAACCTTTGCTTAGAACTGACAGATGTAAAAAATGTGATCTATCTCTTCTGTACATTTTGTATGAAACATCAACGAAGTGGCGCCACGCCACTACCTCGCCAGCGCCGCGCCACCGCCATGCGCCACATGTATATGACCCGCTCCTCAATTATAAAAAAGCGAAAATCTGTCAAATCGCATAATTATGGCTGACCAATTTTTGTTCTTCACCATGAGTTCACATTTTTACACAGTAAAGTTTTTAGGCCACTTTTTTAGTCCTCCTCCCTTTCTGTGATACGTTTTGAGTCTATGCCAGTCTAACCGGATGCAGTTGAATACCAGTATTTTACTAGAAGCTACTGCCTACTCTCATTGATAGGAGGCCTGTGTCCCAACAGTGGGAACATTAATAGGCTGATGATGATGATGACTGCATATCTGAGTTCCACAACCCGTTAGTGTAATACCCCTTGATAGCACTGATTGTCTTACAGGCCACTGATTACCTGTAACGACTGTCAAAGACCTACTAAATTGACAGCCGGGGATTGACCCGGCTGTCAATTTAGTAGGTCTTTGACAGTTTGCGTCTTAACGTGCTTTAGAAGCACGGAGGAAACTCGGCATGTAATGGGTCAGTGACCCATTACATGCAGAGGGCACCCAGGGATGAGGGAACCAGGGTCACCCATCCGCAGATCAACCTAGGCAAGCGCGACTTAACCTACAGATCGTCCCGAGCTCCTCCGAGAGTATGCTGAGAATGCATACTAATAATTCTCATGATGTTTTTGTTCCTAACCGTGACTGTCACATTTATATAGGTTTTTTAAACTCACGATGAATTCAAAACTATTGTTTATTTGTTATCTAACCACGTACAAGTTATCACTATAATATAACGTATCTATTGACCATTCACAATCTGAAGTGAATACGCTTCGATAGTATTATTGCGCAATTTTTGTTTATTTATAAACCACTGCAGTATTAGATTAAATGATGTATGTATATAGTTTAAACGAAAACGTGATCTACTTAATAAGAATCTCGAAATTCATTCACTGATGGACAGTGCGAAGGTTTAAATTAGTAAGGATTTTAGAATATTCATCCCATATAGGTTAAATAGAGGATGATGGTTTGCATGGAAACTGGTCACTTTTTCATGGAAAAACCCATTGGGCTAGTTCATAATATAAATTCTAAGATAAGTATGTAGACTGGACGCAGTCCAATTACTTCGAAGTATCCAAGAGTGTTTCCAATCTTATAAATTCGGTATGCAATTAATGGATTTGGTAATGCTATATTGACAGTGTCTATCATAGATCTATGGTGTTCACAATATATGGCAGCTGTTTATTGCGCACTGCATCTGATCCTACTCCAAGAGACTGCTCTTGGAAAGTGCCAAATGTGGAAACGTGTTGCATAATAAATCTGAATTTATTTTGTGACGTTGATTTTGGGCCGTTTTTTTCTTATTCGGTTCTGATGCAGAGAGCAGAAATGCTTTCTCTAAGGCAAAAGCCAAACTAGCGTAATTTTGTAAGTCGCGCAATTTCGGTTTCCACATATTTTACGTCGTCGCATCGTCACGAGTTCACGACGTCAAATGCGCTCAACTATGTATGAAACCGAAATTACGTAACTCACAAAATTACGCTCGTTTGGCCTTTTTTTTTTTTTTTTTAAGGATGGGAAATCATCAAATGACCCCCCCCACTCTGGGCGGAGCGGGAGGGAGTGTCAGACTCTTACTGACTAAAAACCATCCATGTTCCTTCCTCGCCTTTTACGTTCCGGGGCCGCGGTATCTCTTTCGAACAGGCCCGCAACCCCGGCAGGCTTCGGCCCTTGCGGGCCCCTCTCTTTTTGCTGACACTCTTTGAGGCGCGCGTGGAACACGAACGCGCCGTCGACACGGCCTGTCGTCGTCGTTAGACGGCCGGACGGCTAGCTAGCCCATAGCCAGCCGTCCACAGGCCCGCATCTACGGTGGCCGGTAGCCACCACGTGGCCCCCGACGCCCGTTGCGTCTCCCACGGCGGCCGGGAAGAGAGGATCTCTCCCTCTCTCGTTCCGCCACCTCCTTCGCTAGCATCACTGCTTCGCAGAAGGAGGCGACGGCTTCCCATTCCGTCTCGCTCCGGACCATGGATCGTCAGGCGGAAGGTGAGGACGCCGTGGCGCCTCTCCAGCCACTCCTCAAGCGCTCGTTTGGCCTCAGCCTTAGAGAAAACATTAGCACTCAATTCCGATTAATTTTTAAATACTAGGAACACTGTACGTAAATACTTACTTTGTTTTCCTTATCTAATAATTCTTCATCATTAAGATCTTCATCTAAAGCACCATAGAGTATATTTTCTTTTATTGTCCCACTAAATAATACTGGTTCCTGAAATAAATAAAATAAAGCATTATTATTTTTTGTAAGAGAATACACTTTGACTATACAATTGAATCAATTGTATAGTCAAAGTCAAAGGTTATCAATTGAATTGATAACCTTTATGCCAAGAGATATTATGTCACCGTAAAATTGTCAAACACGTTATATTACAATATAACGTGTTTCTCTCTAGAGATCTTGTGAACTCTCGAATTATTGTCAACTGAACATACGGAAGTATCTCTGCCCCCATAATCGGGACTTGGGGCACCCCCCCGTAAGGTTAGTTAGGTTCCTTTAATCCCTGCACTCGGAAATAGGGGCCCCGGGAAGCGGGGCTCCGTCGACTACGCTTTTTAGGGGAATATAAGTGTTTTAAGGTTAGGTTATATTAATCGGTATTTCTCAGGAATAGTACAGTATCTTTTCACGAGAGTAACTGGGCAAAGGGGACCCCTCCTTCCCTCCACACTGCGTAAGTTGACTACCATCGCATGCATTTCACGAAAAATAATGCGTTTTATTGTAAGCAGTATGTTCGTTTGACAATAATTCGAGAGTTTACAATATCGCTAGAGATAAAATAAATAAATAAATATCGCTGGACATTAACACACAGCATCACCTAGTGCCACACTAAGCAAAGCTTTTGTCGTGGACACTAGATAGTTGATATACTACATATACTTTTTTTGTTTGTAAATACATGCTTATTATACATATAAACATCCATGACTCGGAAACAAATGTCCGTGCTCATCACACAAACATTTGCTCCTACCGGGATTCGAACCCAGGACCCAAAGAACGTAAGACAGCCTCACTACCACTACGCCAATCGACACAACAACACACAATCAACAATTAAACGTATTTGACAATTATACAGTGACATATATACAAATGTCGGGTTTTTATGTAAATTATTCACGTGACTAACGGCGATAAACTTATCAATTAGGTTAAAATGTCCCGAGTAGCAAAATAATGTCATGTAGTATATTTTTTAACGAGGGACTAAGCGAACCCATTATATACCCGAGGTGGTTTGACTCCCGAGCTTACGAGGGAGGCAATGAAAGCGAGGGTATATTAAATTGGCGTTTAGTCTCGAGGTGCAAACTGTACTTTTCACTTCGAGTGCGAGAAAAATAGTCATTTAAAACCGAACAAATTTACACTAAAAAATTCTGAACTGGGCAGTCAGTTTTTTCTTCTATAAGGTCAGTCACAGATTAACAATTTTAAACACAACACAAACTCTCAACATTCTCGCAATGAAGATGATCCACACTCCACAGATAATTAATACCTACATTACTGGAGCGGCTAGCAACAGAGGCATTGCACATACTTTTCATAATCAACGATGCACACAAACAACCATAAATTATTCTCGCGTTGAAGAGTTCATTTGTTTTTTTTTTTCAATATTTCGCCTTCTATTTGCAAGCCAATTCGAAAAAATAAAACCTTTGACAAGTTATCTTTTGTGACCATGTTTCAGAGTAAAGAATCGTTTCATTTTTAAAATACTTTTTACTCCCTAGGGAATAAACGGTCACTTTGCCAACGGGCTATAATGGCGTACTTTTAGAGCATTAGAAGTGAAGACATTATAATTTAACTAGGACTGACACAGTATAAGGTCGAAAAATTCTTGAAGTCTACAAAACGTTTGGAGGCCTTGACCCTGATAGCGAGCTACCATCGGTGAGGCCTAGCTCAAAGCCAACATCATCTTATAGAACCTTACAATTGGCCAAAGATTTCTCCTCTTAGCCAAACCTTTTTTTTTCGGATGGGAAATCATCAAATAACTTCTCCCACTCAGTGTCAGACTTTGACTGACTAAAAACCATCCATGTTCCATTCTCGCCCTTTACGTTCCGGGCCACGGTATCTCTTTCGAACAGTTCCGTAGCCCCGGCAGGCTTCGGCCCTTACCAACCTCTTACCCCAACATTACAAAATTGCTAAAAAAGATAATTAACATTTTAAACATACCTGACTAACAAAACCAATGTGACTCCTCAGCCATTTAGGATCCAGATCTCTTATATCGACGCCGTCCAAAAGTATCCTGCCCTTATCAGGGTCATATAACCTCATAATCAAAGACGCTATGGTACTCTTTCCACAACCAGACCTTCCTACAAGGGCAATCGACTTCCCAGGGTGTAGATGCAAATTCAAACCCTTTATTAAAGGTGCATCTATATAATTATAGAACACGTCTTCTAATATAAGTTCGCCTTTAGGCTTCCTTGACGGTCTCAAGCCACCTGAAATTGATGAAAAGGTTTTTTAATTATTAGTTTGAGTAGTTCTTTGCTCTTGGCATTGTAGTTTTAGGAGAAGTAAAATTACTTTTTTTGTTGAGATATCTAAAAGGCCCGGAAATAAAGTAATTTCAAATCTTTACAATGGTGTCGATTCTGATGTACACAAACTAAACTTAATTTAGGCTATTGCATCTTTTACTAAAAGGCAGTGCGAGAAAAGGACGGCTATAGCTATAAACTAAGTTAGAGAGTTCAAACTAGTTCAGGCGTTGCGCTTCACCGTGTTGTCGACAGTTTTTACGTGCACCCTTTATTTGTATGGAAATATTAGTTCCAATTAAATTTGACAGTTCTAAATTACGTTCGTCTCTTTTCCGTTTTATTAGAGAGAAAAAGATAGCAATAGCCTAAATTAAGTTTAGTTAGTGCACAACAGCATCAACACCAATATTACTTAATACATATTTGTGAGATGAGAAAAAATGGCTTGATTCTCAATACAGCGTGTAAACTACCTCATCACGAAGCCGTCAACCAAGGACCATTACCCTTGTACCATTCTGTACATCATACGAAATAACTTTACGTAAAAATAATTGCTGGGAAACCACTTTTTTTGCGGGTGAAAAATCACGTTTTGTGGTATACTCACTCAAAACATTCTGTAGATGGATGGATTGAATAGTACGGAGTTCGTGGAGGTACTTAAAGTAAAAATCTTACAATAAGAAACGTATTAAAAAAAAAACTTGGCAAAAATTGTAACTTTGACCCTCAATATACGAGGGCGGGTCAATAAGTCCGTGACTTTTGGAATAAAACACAGATTTTTTGATAAATAAATCATTTTATTTTTCAACGTAGTCTCCCTTGAGCTCTATACACTTTGTCCAACGCTTCTCCAATTTTTTTATCCCTTCCAAAAATATGATTTGTCGAGGTCCTCAAAATAGGCCTTTGTTTGCGAGATGACTTCATCATTGGAGTCAAATCTTTTTCCACCAAGCCATTTCTTTAGGTTTGGAAACAGGAAGTAGTCACTCGGAGCCAAATCTGGAGAATAGGGCGGATGAGGGAGCAATTCATAGCCCAATTCATGGATTTTTGCCATGGCAACTGCACATGTGTGCACCCTTGCATTGTCTTGGTGGAAAAGAACTTTTTTCTTGGCCAAATGAGATCGGTTCTTTTTCAAATCGTCATTGAATCGGTCCAATAACTTGGCATAATATTCCCCATTGATTGTTCTTCCCTTTTGAAGGTAGTCAATGTGGATTATCCCGCGTGCATCCCAAAAAACAGTCGCCATAACTTTATTGGCTGACAAACCCACCTTGGCCTTCTTTGGCGCCGATTCACCCTAAGAAACCCACTGTTTTGACTGTTGTTTGGTCTCTGGTGTGTTGTGATGGATCCATGTTTTGTCCACGGTTACAAAACGGCGCAAAAACTCCTCCATATTGCGATTAAACAACGCCAAACCTTCCTGTGAAGTTGTTACACGATTGCGTTTGTGGTCGACTGTGAGCAAACGCGGCACCCATCTTGCAGAAAGCTTTCTCATGCCCAAGTGATCATTCAAAATTGAAACCACTGAACCATGCGAGATTCCTTCGGCTTCCACAATCTCTTGCACTTTCAATCTTCGGTCGGACAACATCATATCGTGAATTTTTTCGATTGTTTCGGGTGAAGAGACCTCAACTGGGCGTCCAGGACGTTCGGCATCTTCAGTGCTTGTACGGCCACAACGAAATTCCGTAAACCACTTTTTTACCATTGCAATCGGTGGTGCAGAGTCCCTATAGTATTTATCAAGCTTTAGCCTTGGTCTCGGTAATGGTTTTTTTTCGCAAAAAATAATGCTTAATAAGCACACGAAATTCACTTTTTTACATTTTTTCCTCAAATTACTGGGTAGTCTGATAAAGATAGCTGTCAAACACAAACTAACTGACGCAGCAAGTTCAAATTTTGACAGGAGTCAACTGACAGATGCCTGTTGACAGGAGTAGTGTTGCTTTTTCAGAAAAGGGGTCAGAAATTCAAAAAGTCACGGACTTATTGACCCGCCCTCGTAACTAGAAGGTAGGGGGGTAAGGTAGGTAGGTATAGTGTGGAACACAAAAAAATGATCGGAATGACGAGGAGAACAAGTGCCTTTCGTCTTCGTTAAGAGGTGTTTTACACCCTTTATATTCAATAGAACCTACAAATTAGAGGTCCAAATCATGAAATCAGGTTTCCGTGAGTTTTTGCCTAAACATACATCGGGAGAATAATTATAACTAAACAAATAAAAAAGTTATCTAAAATTCGTTCTCTTATTATTGAAGCAGAGAAAACGAGTTTGCAACAAGTAGTTATTGTTTCAAGCAACGAACGGAAAACATAATTTCAACAAGTAACACACAATTTCGGCGTCTTAAGTCTTCGCATCTCAACGTGTGATTCATGCTGTCTTTTCGCATCATACAGCACTTCTACTTTATTGGTTAAAAGAGTGAAGTAGGTAGTATCTCAACCCACGTTCAAAAATACGAAACTTGAACGTTTCTGTTGGCTACTGTATTCATATTCAAAGGTTAATTACCTGAAACAGGGATAGCAGGAACCCTATCAACAATATCCCACAACCTGGTAGCAGCGCCGACTCCTTTGTTAAGCTCTGTATAGAAGCTGCTCAACCCTCCAATACTAATGCCCACATACGCCGCGTACAGGAGGAAAGAGGTCAGATTGCCCACCGACAGCTGTTCTGTAGCGACCATACCGCCTCCGTAGTATAGCACCAGGATTATTATCGTGTTCCCTGCGAGGCCCGTCTGTGATTACAAGTTGATAATGTTTCATTAAGGAGAAAGTAGCTAACTAGACAATGTCCCGGTTTCCTGCCCCATAAGAACCTCTTAACTTAAACCGACAATGGACAGCATAAACCGCTAGGTTCAAAATTGAAAAATTTTGCACAGGATTTACTTACATAACGAAGGTTTTCACTATGAAAGGATCCCCCTAAATGGGTTTAATTGGGGAGAGAGTTTTAAAGTTGGAAAAACATAAATTTTGAGAGTGAAAGATCGCATTTTTTGCCAGTGGAAATTCCTATTGGGCGCACGGCTATATTGTTCAACTGGGCGGGGTGTCCGCAACTCCACGTCAAAGCGCATATTTTGCGTATGGGCTATAATCCACCACGCGAGCCTAGTGCGTGTTGGTTGATGTCACATGGCTTCGAATTTTTGGTTCTAGGACATGCCGATTTCCTCACGATGTTATACTTCACCGTTTTGAGAGCAGCGGTAATAAATTACACAAAGTAATGCGCCTGTCTGAGTTCGAACCCACGACTTACTGTTCGTAAGTCGGGGCCGCCACCACTGGGCCACCGCTGCTCTCGGGCGCACGGCTCGTGTCGGTCTTTATTTTCATAGTTTTATTACTGAAAAATGGTTTAAGTTATTTAACAAATTTCAGTTTCAATTTAACCGTGGCAGAAATCTAGAAAAAGAAAATCGCAAAGTCATTATGCGTTGAAGAGGGAGAAAGGTCTAAAAGATAACTTTATAAAAAATCAAAAAAGGCAACTAGAGACATTATAATATCATCAATTTCCACAGTAACGAACTTGAATCATTAATTCAACTGGTGACATTTAAACCTGTAGTTATTAGCATTCCTACATAATTATACTAATGTAGTAATTATTTTTAGAATTTTAGAAAGGTAAACATTTAAATATAACTTAAAACTAAAAACAAAAACAGTTAAAACTTTTGTTTAAAACTGTTGTATTTTAATTTTTATGGTGTACATAATAAAGAGTATTCTATTCTATTCTATTCTATTCTTACCAATCCATAGAAGCTGCCGACCGCTAGCGACTCCTTGTAAGCGAGTCTCAATAAGTTCTCTATTCGTTGTCCGTAAGTCTCACATTCTGCTTCCTCTTTACTAAATGCTTTCACAGTCTTTATGTTTGATATCTTTTCTTCAGCCAACTGCAAATGGTATAACATAAAATTAACAATCAATGTAAATTTCTATACATTACGGACATCTGTACATATCACGGGTAGTTATGAGTTGCGTGTCTAGGGGCCAACAATACTCCAAGCACATAAGAAAAAGCCGTAAGTCATAAGGGCAAGTTAAGCTTTTAGGGTCCACGACAATCCTCATAGCTTAGTGTGGCAGTAGATGGTGCTGTGTGTAATGTCCAGCGATATCTATTATTATAAATTATGTAAATAAACGGCTATCAATACATTATACATGCATACTTAATGAATATCAAGCGAATTAGAACGTGTTTTTTTATTTATAAAGCACACGTGTATTGTTTTTGTGTCAGTATTATACTCGTGAATATTTTAGCGCAAAACAAGTGTTAATTTTTGTGTGCTATCTACATATTGTTGTTATTTTTACTGCATCATGTTCAAGATAAGGATAAAAGCTCTTAATGAATAAAATCTTATCATATTATCGTAGTATGAAAACGACATTGACGGAAGTTTTTGGAACACTGTTCGATGAAAAAGCTCCTTGTTCCATGGTTTACGCTATTTTGGGGGTACCAGCCCGCACTGGATTACGGCCTTTTCTATCTCCAAGACTGGAGGCCTAAGTCCTGGCAGTGGGAATATTATACGCTGATAGTGTTATTTCTGCTTTTAATATGTAAGGATATGTGTATTGCACATTAAAGGCTGTTCGATGTATAAATCCAATCCTAGGCATGCTAGTTACTAGGCGGCAACCCGAAGCAGCATGGACCCCATTGACCAATGTAATTTGTCTGAAATGACCTAAGAAGAGGGGATTTTTTTTTACACCCAGTTCAATGAAATAATCATACCTCACTAGATTCGGCCAGTGCATCCTGTAGTTGTCGTGTTATGCCACGCACAAATCTTCCGTATATGACGGCCAGCATTGATACCGGTGGCACCACGCATAGCCCAATGAGTGCCAGCGATGGAGACATGTAGAACTAAAAAAAATATTAACATTGTTGGTATTGACATCTCTTTGATTGTTTTCTCGGCTCGATATTTAAGTTAATCGTATACAGGTGCGACTTGATTGTGGTCGTCGATCGATGTCATTTTGTCGGTCTTGATCGCGCGCGCGATAACGCGCGATTGTACCATCAACGGCCATCGGTGCCTAATGACCAATAGTCGACGACGACCGCCAATGATCGTTCATCGACTTCTACACCACCGGTCTACGTCAAATACTCGACGCATACACCACGGTAGATAGGTAATAGGTATGAACTTTAGAAACAATAAATCGCAACTTTGATTGATTTGATTGATTGACCTCGATGTATTTGCACCTATAAACACATAAAAACTCATCATATGCAATGCAACCTACTTACATAATATTTAGGATAAGCCGGCTTTCGGTCAGTGGGTCGTCTTAGGGGCGGATTTTTAGGAGTTGGAGTATATGCTTAGGGGCACTATGAGCAGCAAAGAAAATTAATAAAAATTTTTATTGGTTAAAAAAATTTTTGGGACAGAAAATTTTTCGAGAAAAAAAAAAAATATTGGTATTTGTAGTAGACGCTTAGAAACACTAAGAATTTCTCGAAGAATTTTCTAAGTCCTCGCGCCATAGCGCCCCTAAGGCTACACTCCAACCCGGCTTTCACTACTATCGTGCTTGAAATCGAAAATATAATTATATAAGCATTGTCAGATAAGAACTTTGTGTTTTAATATAGTATTTTAATTAGCTTATCATAGTACCGTAAAAGCAACAGTAAAGTCATACTATTAAATATTTAAGTACCTACCTACATCATTTTCAGATAATATTAAAAAGAATGTGAGGTCCACTGGTTTTCAGAATAACTTCACAGCAAAACTAATTGGAATGAATTTAAAGCGTAGTTTTAAATGTGGAATCCCGCATGAGTGATTCTACCTGTTGAGTACTCGTATTTATTGAAGTTTCCGTTTACGAACATAATATTGTTTATTAAATAAACATACTTTTTTAAAATAAAATGCTACAGCACACAATGATAAGCAATTTGAAAAGCCCAAAAAATATCATGGTGACTTGTAAAAAGAATACCTACTCATGGTGACTTGTATGAGAAATCTGACTTATCATCAGACAATACTAAAACATTAGACATACATTATGTAAGTACTATAATACATAGGCACTATTTACTGCCATACATTTGGGTCACTGTGAAAGTGAGATGATGCAATCTGCCCTCAATTTACATTGATATATAAAATGATAGTGGGACCAGTGATTTATATTTAAGTCTTCAATTCATGGACCACTTCAAATAGTTCAGACAATAGTAAAAAACACACACAGCTGAACTTGGGAGGTCTGCCATAAAAGGAGGTCATCAGCCAAAAGGGAAGTCATTGTGTAACACAGTTTCATGCCTTTTCATTTTAACAGTGTTCAACAACATTCATTGCATTATTAAAGTGTAGCACACACAGGGACCTGATATGGGTCAGGTCAGAAGTACGGCAGGTGTAATACCGTCTATTTAAATGGATGACCACACACAAGCAGTGTGCAAGTGCACCGATCCGCACCCATTCGCTATTTGTGTTGTGATTGATATTGAACAGCAGAAGAAATTGGTATTAGTGCTTTGAATATTGATAGAAAGTGTATTACATAGTTGAGATTGGATCAACCAAGAAGTTTACTATTGATAAAACATAATACAAATATTTGCAAAAAGCAAATATATCTTACCATCATGCCAGTTCCAGCTCCTACCATAAACAGTGAACGTAGCCCATCACTGACATTCTGACTGAGGTTACGTCCAACAAGCTGAGTGTCTGCTGATAACCTGTTGACTAACTCTCCTGTGGATGTTTTACCGAACCAAGCAGGTTCTTGTCGCATTATTGCACTGTATACTTGTTTGCGAAGTGACTGTGTCATTCTTTGGCCTGAAAAAAATAATAATTGGTGTTTTTTTTTTACTTTCTTATTATGTCATGTTGTAATAATTATTATCCTACAAATATTTATAAGATAGATGGTGGTTTTGTTATTTAGATTTCATACCAAATGTTATTTTTTGTACCATTTTAACATTCTTATCAACAAAATTGGGTCAAGTTGACTTGGTAACAGTCGAAACCTTATCATGTTTTTTTGCAAATTGTAACAAAATTATAGAATCAGAAGTTAAATTACAGAATTTAATTCTTTTTCCAGTCATATCATCTTTGAAACCGTTCATCATAGTTTCTTTGGTCAATTCAATTGAAAAATTAACTTCTATAATTTTGTTACAATTTCACATGCACAGGAACTTCAAATAAATTGGAATAAAGAGAAAAGAATAAAACAAAGTATCCCTCCACATCTGTCTGTCCCTATGTATGCTTAGATCTTTAAAACTGGGCAATGGATTTTGATACGGGTTTTTAATAGATAGAGTTATTCAAGAGAAAGGTTTTACTATATAGTTTCAGGCGGGCGAAGTTGCAGGCATCGGCTAGTAATAATTATAAAATTGACAAAAAAATTTACAACTTCACACTAAAACTTTTCATGTTAAGACTTAAAAAGCAGGTATTTTTCTTTAGTAAGTTTAGGATTGTAGTTACCTGATATAGACATTAAATACACTCTGCCAAAGTTACAGAGGCCTCCAACCAGGAATACTCCACACAACATCAGACATAAAGTATCCAGCTTCTCTCGGGCAGAGGTCAGGTCACTTGTAGTACTATAAATTATGTCTAGCACCTGACCCAGTGCAAATGGTATGGCCATAGTGACACTAGAAGATACAATTAGGAAGCCAATAGCACCTGCAAACAAAAAACTAATAATTTGCCAAAATTTGAACAGAGGGTATGTGTACCAGATAAGGGGCACTTACTAGCAAGGGTCCATTTCTCTGGTTCAGCTAATGTAAGTAATCGTTTCAGTTCTGATGTCTTTAATTTGACATTGATCTTTTTCGTAGTTTCTATTGGATTTTTTTCTTTTACAGTTTCGAAATGTTCGGTCTTTTTCTGAGCATCCACTTGCGTTGTGTAGCACCGAAATTTATAATTGAATAAACCATATTTGTTAGGGAAGGTCCTTTCATAAACATTTCGTATAACTGGTACCCTATAGCGAGAGTATAACCTGGATCCACACTGCTGACATAAAGAAACTTTGGCCGGGATACTAAACAATAACTGTGAATTTTTTTGAGACATTTTCAGTTCAAAACTACTAAAAATTAATCTTTGTAACATCTTAATATTTTTATTGGACTTTCTAACAAAAAATCAGACCAAAAAAACACCTCATCCTCCCCGTAAACATGATAACTGTCAAATTTGACGTATTGTGTCGTGGAAAAAAATTGAAGATGTTTTTCTCTATGGCACGCTCTATGGAAAAAAAGATTAAAAATGCAATATTTTGACGTGTAGCATCACAAATTTTATGTGGGATTATGGTAAAGGAAACCTAAAGCCGGGTCCAGACGTGTGTAGCGCGTAATGTAGCACAAATTTTAAGTGTGGACAACTGCGTGGTACTACGAGCGTTAAGCGTTACTGTGAGCGACTCGGCTAGACCCACAGACGTATAAAGTAGTTAAAGAGTATATAAACTAATAATATAATATTTCAGGTCGTTAACCCCAAATGGCAGTGGGTGTGACTATTACGGAGCTACTGCGTCTATCATTCTTTTGTGTAAGTGTGTCGTCGCAACACTATTGATTTAATTTGTGACCGTTACAGAGGGTCACAGAATGCTTACATTACGAATGATAAAAGTTTGAAAACATGTAGGTACCTATAACGTCATGCAATACTTACTTATACCGGCCTTAGTCCGGCCCTGTTTAGACAATTTTTTTCATGTGTGTGTAGTGACTTCATAAATTTTAGCTTATGTTTGGTCTGCTACTCTTTATACGTCTGTGGCTAGACCTGTCGTTACGCCCCTGCTCTATTATGTAAGCCATATGGGGTATGTAATTTAATCGTTCCTTGGGTTCGCTTACATTAGCAGGCGCACGAATAATATAATGATCTCATCATGGTAATAAATACTTTGCTACTTACCTCGCTTTATTGTTCTCGTTCTTATTTCACCTTCCTTCCACAGCTTGCTCACCATCTCTAGCCGCACCCTTCAACGAGCTGCTAGCCGCTGCTATTCACCATCTGTAGGTGTTTATGCCCATTGATACTAACTACTTCTGTACCATGGGCGGGGAGAAGGAAGCATCATCAGGGCGGTTAATCCAGCCCATGACTATGCCACCTCTTCTCAAGCTGTAAATAGAAATAAGCGTTAGCGCCACACTCATGCACCATTAAGGATATAAGGGGTTGATTAGTTCATACATCCCCGACCCTAGCAATTGCTTAGGTTCAGACTCTCTTAGCCAACCCTCGCACTCTTCTGCCCAAGGAATCCCCAGCTCCAGCAGTTGCATTAGTTCAGACCCTCTCTTGGCCAACCCTTGCACTCTTCTGCCCAAGGAATCCCCAGCTCTAGCAGTTGCATTAGTTCAGACCCTCTCTTGGCCAACCCTTGCACTCTTCTGCCTAAGGAATCCCCAACTCTAAGCAGTTGTTAGGATCCGGATTGCTGGCCTTTATTAATCTTTATTCCTCCGTTTCACGCGCCCACATTTTGTTTTCTTTCTACGCATTAAAACTTGCTAGGCCAATGAGGGATTTTCTTTTTCAAATCTTCCCTAGTCGCCGCATAGATGGCGTTGGTCTGACTACGTTACTGCAATGAACAGATCGTCACATAATTTCACTTGAACCCATAGATATAGCTTGAACCTAATGATTATATTCGGAAGCTTATGCAAACAAAAGAGTCAGTCAACGAGCGTATGTGACGTGTATTTCCAAGAGTTTTGGCTTTGGCAAGTAGTTCATGGAAACTACTTTCTTTTTTAAATCTCAAAATGTTTTAATTTCCTCTCACTGACGTTAGGTAGTGAAAGTAGGATGATCGTATGGCAATAAAACGACAATACGTGTATTAAATATTTTATATCCAGTATTGTACATAGAATTTACTTCTATAAGAATCAAATACAATTACAAGAAATACCTACACAAAAACAAATAACCAAAAACATTTATAAATTCTGTCATAATTTTTGTGATATAACAAAACAATACATTTATTTCTTAATTTTTCACATAATAGTACATTATGGTACAAGTGTGTAATGTTGGTGATTACCGCTGAGGCGCCATTGAGACCCGAGCCGTCAGGCGAGGGTCTTAAGAAAGCCGAGGACGGTAATCATCAACACACACGTGTATCATACGACGTTTTTCAACACACTTGAGAATAAAATAATACTAAAATAGATATTTGTCCTTGGAGTTTTCAGGTAGTAAACATTCCATAACGTTAAGGGCTGCACATCTTATATCGGGCGGTGTACAAAATAAATCATTTTCATCATAACTAGTACTTGTAGACATTTGAATTAATAAATAACTATAATTTCAACAGTGAAAACGAGTTTTGTTTTTTTTTTTCGTAATGGCGGGAATAATTAATCAGTTTTCCTATGCGCGCGCATCTAACAATGGCGATCGGCCATAGACTAAAATAATGAGGTTTCTTTTTTTTGGTTTTTCGCGGATAGCGTTTTAGTCACGTACGGAATGGGGAATTCAAAGTTTTATTTAATACAGAGAAAACAAAAGTTACATTTGAGTGAAAGTTGTTTTGATTAAAAACTTATAAGTTGAAATTATCTATGTAGATACGAAGTTGCATGAAATGAGCAAGCAATAGGTACATTAATTTATTTGTATTATTGAACACGATCTTTTTTGTATCGAAACTTTTTAAGAACAAAGCAATTCAACCAATCAAATAAAAAAAAAACCCTATAACTCACTTGTGAATAATAGCAATGAAAAAGTCACAGTTTGATTACAGGTGTCATTATGTGCCTAATTGCGGTGAAATTAGAGCCACTTTATGAGCAAGTGTGTTGAAAATAATTATTACTTGCATGTAAGTCAGTGTACATGAAAACAACGAACATAATTTTATACAATGGGGAAGACCGAAGCTAATTGTAGATGGCGGCACCATAGCTGGTCTCAATCTGACCAATGAGGTCAAGGTACATATTTTTAAATTGATTTTCAACGAATGACGATGCTTGGAACCAGCTATGCTAGCGCCATTAGTTCCACAGTGTGCATCCCCATTCAGAAAACTCTTCAATCGGTCTTATGGTGGCTCATGTTGGACATACTTCAATATCCCTCGATATAGTACAGTCGTATACAAAACACCTATTATTACCAAACCTACAAAGCATGTCCAACATGGCGTTATCAACGAAATAAAAAACATAACAATGATAATTCTCTGATACACGTAGTGTTAATGAAAGACCAGTGAAGCCCGCTCAATGGATGCCATGCGAACAGTCGCGCTATATTGCTATGTGTTGGGCAAGTTTTGTTTCATTGTTTTGTTCAATTTTAGGTTTCTGCGCATACCTACATGCTTTTGCGTAGTAAAACTTTGTGCTAAACATTTTTAAAACTTTTCAGCTTGTTTAGCTATGCTCATAAAAAAGAAACAACACTGCAACATTTGTTTCTTGCGAAGTTGTGCAACATTGTGCACAACTTAATGTTGTGTACATACAAGGCTGTTCTATTTATTAGTCTCATTTCGACACACAGTTCACACCTTCACTTCATGTGGAGAAGACGACTGGTCGGTGGTACTTTCCAGCGAACTTGAGCTACAAATTGAAATCTAAATTAGTATATTTCGTGATTATTATGTTACAGTTCCTATAAACTGAACTTATATTGTCACTTACGGGATATCTTCCGTGAGTGTTCATTGTTTTGCTTATCCGATATTTCGACGTTGTTGCAAGCGCCATGATTGCGGGTTCAAAACAATGAACAATCACGGAAGATTTCCCGTAAGTGACAATATAAATTTAGTTTTAAACCCTGACAGCTTAAAACAGAGTTCATAACTGCATCTGCACCTATGTTTGTTTAATCAGAATTTGCAAAAACCTGTTATATCAGTAAGTAGCTTTAGCTTCCAATTTTTCTCAAGATCCAAAATCACGTGGTAAATCTGTGCAACACAGATCTAAATAAACATCATTTCACATTTCGTTTAAATAATTAAGCGCCATAACGCAAACATGGAATATGAGTAAAAAAATGATGTCTCTACATAATAAAACACTCAGTCATTATGAATATGTCCTGATACTGTTATTAGTACATTGTTTCCGTGCATGTTTTTCCTTGCACTGATTTCAGACTTTTGAGGACCAGCCTGAAATCATCACCCAGATCGGACTATTTTCAAAAGTAACGTTTCAAAGGTAATTTTTTTGTGACGGCCGACTAAAAGGGAGAGTATCGATCTCCTTGAAGCCCAAATTCATCGATGTGTTTTTCCCGTCCTAAACAACGGAGTTCAGACATACTCACTCAACTTATTGCAAAAGTTCTGCCTTGGGGTCTGCTAAAGAGTGATGGAGCGCAGCATTCTAGGTGTAAAGAGAACAGAATAGATACAATACAGAAACAGGAATTAAAAAGGCTCAAATAGGATCGGGCAGGTCACGTGAGCCGCATGTTTAACGACCGCTGGGTAAAGGTTTTAACACGATGGGTGCCTGAGGATAGACGGCGCGAGGCCGGCCTAGAAAGAGGAGGCGTGATGATCTGAACGCGAGTCACGAAGGCAATGTTTCAAGGGGGCGCAGTAGAAGTGCACCTGTAAGGCCGCAGTGGGATATTTAAGGTTAGTAAAGACAAGTATAAAATATATACAAAACAAATGCCTAACGCGTCCAGATCTTCTGCCGGAGTATAGACGGTGCCGCCAAGCCCGGCCTAGAAAGAGGTGGCTCGGTCTGTATGCTGCGCTCCGTTGCTCATCGGCAGACCCCAAGGCGGAACTTTTGCAATAAGTTGAGTGACTAGGTCTGAGAACCGTTGGTTAGGACGCGCAGGAAAAACACATCGATGGGTTTGGGCTTCGAGGAGATTGGCATATCTCCCTTGATTAGCGTCTTCCATCGACCAGTAGCATTTGTAGAATAGTTTTCATTATTATTTATTTAAAACTTGGGGATAGAACTTGGGTGGCATAGTAAAAAATGTTTATATCCCTTAGCTCTATTTAATAACCGCGTTTATTTAAGTTGGCCGGCAAAAAAAAACCCTAATCTGGGTGATCTCAGATATTTTGTGGTTGAATAACTTCTCGGTGAATTGACTTACCAACTTAGGTGTCATAATAAAAAATGTTTATTTTGTTATGCTCTATCCAATAAGTTTATTTTGGTTGGTCGGCACTTTTGAAAATAGCCCAAAAATGTATGGAGGGCCTATAGTATACAGCGCCACCAGATGTCAGGTCGTCAGACTACTTGTCACTTTTTTCTTGCTCGGAGCTTCTGCGGCCAAGTTTGCGACCAGTAGCAATCGTCCCTAACATCTGCACGCATCAATAGAAATAATAAATAACAAAGTCTTCAATAAAATTAACTGGGATCGCGAGTAATAGACATTAAACACATATTTATTTATCAGTTAAGTACGGGTCTATTAGCTTAAACCATAAACATTCATTCTTCTAATGGCACGGAAAATAAATATAAGAACTAGCTGTAAATCGGAAAAAATGACTTGGTCTGCAACAAAGACATGCTTATAACTAAATATCGGTTTTATTAATTACACCTCCTAATATGCCTTCCATTTTTACTATACAGAGTGACTGGCTCTGGACCCGCCATAGCAAATTCGCATATAGAGGCGGTAATTTTCTAATTACTAAACCTAACTTTCTGTAGCCAAAGTTTTATAGTTTAGGAGCTAGGTCATTTTTATACTTTATTGAAATTAATACAAAATTTGACCTTCAAGCATTCATAACTTTTTTTTGCTTTATTTTTGTGGGATTTTTTTTAGTATCTGTTGGTAGTCATACACATTTGTGATTACATGCGGATTCGCTATAGCGGGCCCAGCGCCAGTCACCCTGTATATATATACAAGGGACGTATTACAGTAAAAGCTAATAAAATAAATACCACAGACATTCAAATGAAATGCATAAAAGTGCACCTTTCACAACATATCGATACCTTTGGGTAGAAAGGTCGTATAAACCAAAACCCGACTTTTCAGGAGAGCAGAAAAACTATTTTTTTTTTTCATAAAAATTCATAACTTTTTTGTTTTTGAAGTTATAAAAAAATGATCTATGAGAAAGGTTCTTACAGTTTGCAAATGAAAAAGGTTAAATCATCAAAACCTATCTATCTTCTTTAGTTTTAAAGTTAGCTTGGATTTACGTCTAAGAAAAAAACAATTCTTGGTTAATACACCCCATGAAAATGTACTATACAAAAACCGCATAGGTCGTATATCCATTTTTGGTAAGCTTATGGTGACATTTACTGTCGTAAAAACCCATATATGTAGTTTTTTTTTTGTATTATAATCATAGATCAATTGAATTCTGACTAATAAACAATCTGTTACTCTTAGAATTAGTAGGAACTCAATTATTTTTATTCTAATACCTAATAATGGTCGATTCAAATAAAATAAAAGTACCTGAAATACGAAATCATCATTTATTAAATATTATAATACCTTCTAATCAACATACACTAAATGTTATTCAAACTTCTTCTAAATTAGAGTAATCAGGCATTTTAATCATTTATAAAATTATGACTTGATCGTTTTTTAAAATTATGTACTTACATATTTAATTAATATACTATTGAATTGCAAGTAAATATAAAAAAATACAAAACGATCAAGCACAAAACGTATAACTTATCTACTAAAAAGTAACGTATTTATGATTTATAGGAGATCACCCAGCCTCCATTCATTTTTGGGCTATTTTTAAGAGCCAACCTAAATAAACTTACAAAGGTAGGCGAAATAATGAAAATTGTTTATTTTTATAAGCTCTATTTAATTATTGCGTTTATTTTACATGGCCGGAAAAAAAATAAGTAACCCCAATCTGGGTGACCTCAGATATTTGGTGGTTGAATAACTTTTCGGTGAATTGAGTTAAGACGAGAGTTAGGGAGAGTTAGGCGTCGGAATAAAAATGTTTATTATGTTATACTCTATCCAAATAAAAAGTTATTTTGGTTGGCACTTTTGAAAATAGCCCAAAATGTATGGAGGCTGGGTGACCTCCTTTATATCATAAATAAGTTTTCTTCTAGTACCTACATAAGTTAGTTACGTTTAGTGCTTGATCGTTTTTTTTTATTTATTTAGTTGCAATTCAATAAATTACTTAGTGAGAAAGCCTTAGTACAAAGGCCTAATTCAATCATTTATTTAAATGAGTACATTTAAATACGTAAGTACATAAATTTAAAAGACGATCAATTCATAATTTTATAAATGATTAAAATGCCTGATGACTTTAATTTACAAGAAGTTTAAATAATTTTCTTTTTTTTATGAGTAGATTTTTTATTTCACTTTTCAGTTTAAGTTGTTATAATTATTTTTTCAATTTAAAAATGTTAAACCTGTTACGTATGTTGTACCATTATTGAAATAATAGTAAATGTTGTTTAGAAGGTATTATAATACTTAATAAATGTTGATTTCGTATTTGAGGTGGTTATATTTTATTTGAATCGACCATTATTGGGTATTAGAATAACAATAATTGAGTTCCTACTAGTTCTGCGAGTAACAGGATTGTTTATTAGTCACAATTCAATTAATCTATGATTATAAATGGCTTTTAATACAAAATAAACTACATATATGGGTTTTTACGACAGTAAATGTGACCATAAGCTTACCAAAAATGGATATACGACCTATACAGTTTTTATATAGTACATTTTCATGGGGCGTATTAACCAAGAACTGATTTTTTCTTAGACGTAAGTCCAAGCTAACTTTAAAACTAAAGAAGATAGTCAGGTTTTGATGATTTAACCTTTTCCATTTGCAAATTGTAAGAAGCTTTCTCATAGATCATTTTTTTATAACTTTTAAAACAAAAAAGTTATCATTTTTTTATGTAAAAAAATTGATTTTCTGCTCTCCTGAAAAGTCGGGTTTTGGTTTTATACGACCTTTCTACCCAAAGGTATCGTGTCTATCCCGCTCGCTCTTCTGCTTGTCGCTGCGCGCCAAATGCGAGCCTTGTGTGTTGGTCGTAAAGTGCTTCTTGCAATGAATATGGTTTATACACCAACGTCGCGAACTGCCTTTGGATTTACGACGTCGAATGTAAACTATGTTTAGGTAATTCATTTAACACGTTAGGGCGTATAAACCATTTATAATTAACCACTATTTTTACGCCCTGAGTTTATATAAAGTATGGTCATTACATCATAACAAAACTAAAAAAAAGAAACATTCGGCTTTTACATTGAAAATTTAGCGTTTTTGAGAGGCTATGACCGAAAATTTCTGGGTCGTATTAACCATTTTTGTGCGAATTTCTGCATTTCGTATATACAGATCGATAGAGAAAAAAAATCTGAGAAAAATGGTATATAAAACTCAATTTGGCCAAAATGGTTTATACGACCTTTCTACCCAAAGGTATCGATATTGGAGAATGACAAATTGAATACTACTTATAAGATATTCGTGGTATAACTTATACATACTATAGATGAGATAACGGGACGATTGTAATAAGAATACACCAGAAAAAAAAAACTAAATAGTGCCTTCAAACTAATGGAACTAAAAGCAATATCACTTTTCGTCTAAACAAAGCTTAGTAATATATCGATAAATTAGCTAAACAAGCTCAAATTATTATTGCACTGAAATAGGCGAACAAATATTGCGAGATAGTATGATATTTATTCGCGCTAAACGCTACGTTTTTAAGGTGAGCCCCTGAAAATTAATGACTTGAACGTCTAACCATCCAATGATCTGAGGCGCCACGCGCCATCCAGTTCACTAAGATCTTTCACAGATACCACTGAACGCAGCAATCCAACCACAACCTTATTTCAACAAAAATAAAGTTCATTGTTGTCCTATCCGACTTTTCAGTGGCAGCAAGCCAACATCATCATTATCTGCCCAACCTTTTCCCAACTATGTTGGCGTCGGCTTCCAGTCTAACCGGATGCAGCTGAATACCAGTATTTTACATGGAGCGACTGCCTATCTGACCTCCACAACTCAGTTAATACTGGGTAATACGATAGAACTAGGTAAGACTGGTTGTCAGACTATTTGGGCCACTGACTCTCTGTAACGACTGCTAAAGATGGTCAAATGACAGCCGGTACCAATAGCTTAACGTGCTTTCCGAGGCACGGAGGAAACTCGGTATGTTAGGGTGGTCCCCCATCCACAGACCAACCTAGGTAAGCACGCCTTAACCTAAATATCGGCCCGAGCGGCTGTTATTATTTAGCCATGAGCTCTTCCAACATCAACCTTATCAAAACGAGAATAAAGGCTACTTTGAAAGGACTATGTCCAAACAAAGTGTTCCCAAGCAAAACTCGCAATACTTCCTCGCTGCTGGGTAAACTATAACCCTTACATAAATCATTTTTTCAGGAACTAAAATACTGGCAGTACAATATTGGGTGTTAAAGTATATCAAATAATTTAATTAATATATTTATTATATTACTTTCCATATAATTTCTTTGTCATGGCTCTACTATAAGGTTAAATGATGTTTACTGTGTGTAATACACTTTATAGTAAAGTGTTTTGGATCGCCATATACTGTAGGTATTGTCGAATTTTAGTAAGTATACTCCTTCGCCGGGGTATGTGTGAGACCCGGCGTATACCTGAAAATATATTTTTAAATTACAAAAAGAACTTTTGAAGTGAAAACTACTTTGGGAGCCTTGACTAATTTTTGAGTGAAAAAAAAAAACATTGAACTGGCGTGACCGTCACCGAACGCTTAGTAGCACTCGTAGCCGATCCGCTACGGCGTAGAGGCACGCGCGGGACACAACCCGTAGCAGTGCTAGGATTGGGGCGGGGCCATTGTTTTCACTTCTTTTGGCAGTCCTCAAAGACTGCCCAGACTTTTTTTTGGTGCCTTAATACTAACGTACTAATCGTACTACACCAAACGGAGTGCCCGTTCGGTGTACGAGTCGCGGTATAGGGGCTGAAAGAGGACATTAAAGGACAGCCTGGATCGGAGCTAATCGAATACAAAAAGAGTGTGCCTTTCCATTTATTTAGCACTTCTATTGATTGCCTCGTTGGTGTAGTGGCCCCAAGCGCGAGTACTGAGCATGACGGCCTTGGTTCGATTCCTAGGTCTGCTAGCGTTATTGGGTCGATTGATGGCAAAAGGCTCACTCCCAATAAGATTTGACTGTTGGGTACGCCTCTTCGTGGATTACAGAACGAGATGTTATATTATCTATACTGATATTATAAGGAGGAAAGATTTGTATTTTTGTATGTAAGGCAAAAATAAACATAAAAACTACTGGACCGGTTTGAAAAATACTTTCAGAAATGGATAGCTACATTATTCGCAAGTAACATAGGCTATATTTTATCCCCATACTCCCACAAGAAAAGGAACTATGCGGGTGAAACCGCGTGACATCAGCTAGTATTTGATAAATTTGTTCTGTCTGTATACATACCTCATTATGACAGTCACGGCGGTAGAGGGGCACCACCAGGCTCAACATAGGTCGCGTACAAGCAGTGACTTTCTCCTTGCGGCCTGCACCTTGTTCTAGGTCGTTCGGAGTATCGTGGATCGTGTATTCGGGGAACTGACCTGCAATTGGAACACATGTTGTGATATGTTACTGGGTACCCAAGAAATCGTAGTATGAGGTAAAAATAAATCTATCACTAGGTTAAAAAAAAAACAGTTATTTCTCGGATACCGGTTTTTTCCGCTTTTTTTTGCGTCGTCAATGTTGCCGCGTGCGATAGCAATCCCGCTCTAGGGTAGATATGGTCATGGAATATGCGAAATTGTGCTGCGAGGTTAGGCACAACCTTAACTACACGTAAAGTTACGGGGTGGAGCGGATACCGACGCAAAAACGGTTACCACATAATATAGGGTGACTGGTACTTAGTAATTGTGCTCATGAGAACAAACAAAAAAATAAATTAAAATAAATATTGTTGGACATTAACACACAGCGCCACCTAGTACCACACTAAGCAAAGCTTGTGTCGTGGATACTACTAGATACTAGATAGTTGTTATACCACATATATACTTTTTTGTTTGTAAATATATACAAAAACAGCTGTTTATGCATAAATGTACTGAAAAGATGATATTTTTTTCGCGATTTCAGCTTTGGTCCCGTAGTAAAAGTTGTTTGTTATCATGAGCACAATTACGTGTTAAAGTTTCGTACACTAATTACAAGTCACCCTATATATTCAGTGCATCATTTTGTAATCGGTGCCCCATCCACCCCATATATTTTTGAAGCCGTTACATTGTTATGTTAGTATATGATTACCGTTATGTACGTATTCGTCCTCATCCTCTTCGCCCTCATCCTCCTCTTCACTCTCAGCCACGTGGACAGTGACCTCGGTGGTCGGAGACTTGCTCCACTCAAAGTATAAGCCGAAACCTAGAACGTAACGTATACAGTATGAGTACTAAATGATATTTATTCAGCAACTAGGTTTTCTCAAACACTTTTACACGTTTTTTTTAAAACTAGATGGTGCCGGTGTTTCGTGCCTGACTGCTCTGAGAAGAAACAGTCGAAACAAACTCAGAGATCATAATTCGCTTTTGAAGTCCAGACAATCTTGCTTGTCTACATCTTTGACAGTACAGTAAGTCGCACATCAGTGGTAAAAAGACCAGTTTGTTTTATTGGAATTCAGCCTATGCTGTGTAACTAATGTCTGGGAAATTTATAATAGCGCATAGTATTCTACTTGTCAAGGCCTTTCATTTGATACCTATATTGAGGGAGTTGTTGAATAAATATGTAATCCGCCATTTTGTGGCAGCGGCCATCTTGGACTGATTTTTATAAACCATAGCTAAGAACACTTTCGACTAAGTAATTCACCTTTCAAAGAAAAAAAAAACAAAATCAGTTCATCCGTTCGGATGCCGCAGACAGACACACAACACCAAACACAGACACACACACATACAGACACGTCAAGCTATAGCTTGTCGTTTTTGCGTCGGGGTTAAAAACGAAGTGGCGTGGGTCATAACTAAATATATTGAGCATGACAATGATTATGAATTTATAGATGGATTACCTCCATCCTGGACTCTTACCGATTAAAACTTCACTATTCCAACTATTACCATGAGTCGAGGGTCAAAACGATACTCGTACATCGCCGCCCTGTCCCCCCCCCCCCTAGTAACCCCACTCTGCCTGCTAGCCACCCACCTATATCATAGCTATCAGTAGCAAACTCCCAGCAGATGCACCGAGCCTTCGGGTGTGTAGGCACTCTCACGGTGATGGTCTCTCCATGGTTCACAGTCAGCTTGCCGCCGCCCTGCTGCGCTGAAGTCTTGAACTTGGCTATATCACCGCGGGTCCACATGCGACTCGCTTCCACGTGTAGGAAATCGTCTGTTAAGACACAATAAACAACTTGGAGGCGTTTCTGAATGATTGGCAAGAGAAGGCCGTGGAAGAATGGAAAGCTATTATAGGGTACACTATTAGCCTATGTTGTCCAACTGCTGGTCAAAGGCCTCCCCCATAGCCTTCCACCCGTATGATTGCATTGTTACTAATACCGAACACTTGTAGGCTGTCAGAAGTCTGAATAGAACGCTATTACGCGGGCATTCAACTAAAAAATTAGTTCAATAAATCCAAAATTTTGTTAATAATGAAATACCAATAAGTAATCTAAAGTTGGAAAAAGACCCAACTAAAAACTATTTTTATTAGAGACTGATTATATGCAACATAAAATCGTCGAAATATGCACCGTAAATGCTCAAAATATGCAACAGAAGTGGAAAAATGTGCAAAACATCTGCAATTTAAATAATTACGGTTCCTTATTATTTTTAGTACGATTGAGCCTTCTATTAAATTAAAATATTTGTATAACTTGGAACCAACCCATGATCTACTTCAAGGGGCACTATTTGAATTTAGGTGCTTTTTTGCATTTTTCCAGTTAGGAGCAGATAAGTTAGGAAACATGTACAAATATGCGAGATATCCCGATTATAGCTAAAATATGCGTCATTTTAAAAAACGCCATATTTCCACAGTCTCTAATTATATTGTTAATAAGTTTAGTTTACCTTCGTCATCCGTTTCCACTCTGGAGTCATCTATGTATTCATTTGCGTCAGCCTTCCCTAAAGTCTGCATAGCTCTGAAACAATTTATTTCGAATTTAATCAGGACAGGAAAGGGAGGCATGCATACTTTTACATTATGAAATGCTGATTCAAGAGGAAGGTTTAGTATATAATTTGTCAAGCGGGTGAAGCCAAGCATCAGCTAGTTCCTAATAATGACGGATAGTCTTTATTTACTGTGGCTGTAATGCAATTGCATTCACCCACCCACCTACGAACTCTCAAAAACGTCAGCGTTAAAAACCGTGTTAGCCTCATACTACGGGTACGTTGATTCTGTGTTAAGGTACGGTCTTATTGCCTAGGGATACTCAACAGACAGCCAGAGAGTGTTCATCGCGCAGAAAGAATGCATCCGCGCCATAGCGGGAATACGCCCATGGGAATCTTGTAAACCCTTTTTCCAAAAGTTCAAGATACTAACCCTTCCATGTCTCTATTTCTTTGAATGTGCTAAATTTATGAAAATGCACCCCGAGTTATTTAAAAAAGCTCGTGACATATTTCCAAAAAGTAATAGGCATAGAAATAGAATAGTATTGCCCATAATTCCTAGGACATCATTATACAGCAAGAATAGCTATGCAATGTGTGTTCGCATATTTAATGCTATACCTGAAAGTATTAAAAGCTTGCCAGCTAATAAATTTACAAAGTGTCTTAAAGTATGATTAGGGGAAAAGAATTTCTACTCCGTAAGTGACATATTTAATAAGAGATTGCAAAATTAAGAATGTGTATTGTTAATCTGTAATTATTTAACCTTTAAGATAAATATTAGGGAAAATGTATCAAATTTTATTAATTGACATTGAAATATGATTTTAGCAATAATTATAAGTCCAAATGTTTGCATGTCACATTATTATGACTAAGTATTATGGATCTGGATTATTTATGTTAAGACTGAAATTGTTACTTATAGCAAATAAACTGATTAGATTTGGTAGAGTGTATCAAGAAGGATAAGAAGGTAAACCAACTGTAGTTAAATGGAGTTTATTTACATTGTAGTAGAAAGATTTGACAAAAGTATGGCCACATTTCCCCAGATACATTTAAGTCACACGTTAAAGAGGATGATCTAACCAACTCCACACAAAAAACCAACACATAAACATCACAATATGTTTTGCTTCTAAATTACATCCATAAAATAACCCATTTTTATAAATACTCACTTGGTATCTGTAGCAGGAGCATCCCCAGTTTCATTCAAATTACAATCAGTAACAGGCTCCTCTTTTGGTTCCTTTTCAGAGACACTATTTGTGTTGTCATTCTCTTTGTCCCCCATAGTATTGTTTATATTCGAGTTAGCAAGCCTCTGGTCCATGGCAAGTTGCTGTATGTATTGCTGATAATGTTTGTCTTGCAGCTGGCGAATGAGGACTGCTTGCTGGTCAAAGTTTCCTGGGTACTGCTGTTGAGCATACTGTAGGAACTGTTCATAGGTTTGTGCGTTGAGGGCATCCTTTATTCTCTGCCTGGAATGTTTGAAAGTGGAATATGCAATAGGGATAAAATTACAGTTTAAAACAAATTTTAATGAATTAGTTTTAATGAAAACCTCAGTTGGAAGTAGGTAAGGAAAAGAGGAAGGTTCGCTTGCCATGCAAAAGGAGCAAAGGGACATGATTTGATAATATAATAATGATATTGATAGGGGGCTTGATTCAGAAAGCGCAACATGGCGCGTATTGTTAAGAGCTTTCTCTCAAGAGGCCAGACCAACGGCAGTTCAAACCTAGTTCCCAGTGCTGGTGGACTACAATTTTTATATTTTTAAACTAGCTGTACCCGGCATGCGTTGCAATGCATTTTTTCCTACCTACCTACTACTACCTACCTACCTACCTGTCTACTTCTCTCCGTTTAAACCTTCCCTGGACTACGACAAACATTTTAAAACCAAAATCAGCTCAATCGGCCCAGCCGTTTTCGAGTTTTAATCAGACTAACGAACAACAATTCATTTTTATTTATATAGATGTTTAAAAAGAACTACATTTTTGGGTTTTTTCAGTGTATAATGGAAGAAGACATTGTGTTTCACCAACCCCAAGTCAAATGACACAAGGGCAGGATAATGATGATTGTGATAATAAACTTTAAAAATCAAATAATTATTACATAGCCATAAACTCACACTTGCTGTTCTTCTGTTAGCTGTTTACTCAGTTGTTTCTGTTTTTCCAGCTGTATTCTGTTCTGCAGCTCCAAGTTTGCCATATCATCCTCTTCTTTCTTTAATCTATGTGAAAAAAAAAAATAGCAGCTTTTTAATATCTACCACAAAAGTAAAACCATAGACCTAGGTATTTAAAAATAGAACTCACACTTGTTGCTTTTTGTCTTCCATGTCTTTTTGTATTGCTTCCAAATATGGCTTGAAGAGTGGGCATAGTCTGAAATAAAATAATGAATTAATGAACCAGACATTACATTCCACATTCTAGAGGTATGGAAGAAGACATGCTGCACCAACATGCCCCAAATAAATTGGGATAAGGGCATGACAATGATGATGAGCATACTCTATTAGTATTCAGTTGACTCTGATAAGATTGGAATTTTTGTTCTTGGCTTGGTATTGATTGGCAAAATGTTGCCATAGAAAAAGTTTGGCAACCTTTGGCCACCCTTCAGCAGTTTTGGTGAGATTTCGGTAAGATTGTCTGTCCACCTAGTTGTCTTGGCAACCTTGCAAATATTAATTATCTTCAGCTACAATAGATAGTTTAAATCTATTTACAAGTATGGAAAACAACATAAATACTGGCACTCAGACATCTAAAAAGTATTACCTGTCTAATGAATGAACAAAACCAGCCATAGCTTGGATTTGAGACATCTGACCCAAAGCCTGCCAAGCAGCTCTTCTATCCCGTCCAATCACATCCAGAACACCTAAAGGCGGCGCAGAATTCACGTCTAACGGCCCATGAGACGTTTGCTGAGTGTATGCAACCAGCTTAATTCTATCTTCATAGCTCAGGTGAACAGCCTTACCGTCTTTATCTGTAAGTGTAGTATTGTGTTTAACAATAAGCAGTGCAGTTACTAGGAAGTGTGATTAATACAGTCGTAGTCGCAGCCGTATCAATAAAAATAATGGGCACTTAAGGCGGCGTAGCAAGTACGGTCGTACCATCAGATAAGTCGTTGATATTTCAGGTTGATGATAATGGAGGCCCTGTTAACATTTTGAGTCGTCTTTAACATTTTAACAAGAAAATAAACTTTTGAATCACGAGTAGTGTCGTGGTATAGATGACTGGAAAAATATTCGAGAAAATTACCTTTGTAAAAAGCGAGTCCATGTTTGTACACATCTTTTAGTGGCATTCCCCATTTTCTTTCCTCACTTTGAACGATTCCTTGATCCGTTTCGAGGCGAACCTTTTCAGGGTTGACTTTGTAATTATTTTCCACTTTGTTGGCCATTTTTTTGCTACTTTATAGATTTTCGCGAAGCAAATTACGAATTGTTTCGTATTCTACTTTTGACAAATGATTTGTCTCGTTTTTTTTTTAATACTTCAGTCTGAAACCAGAGAGAATGACTGAAACTGACCTTTTTAGATATTTCTTTCATCACAAAAATCATTATGGCTGTCAATTGTTTTACAAAAAAAAATCTAATTATAGCACCTACTAACGAAATTATTTAATTTCGGGAATATTTGTTTTGTGAAAATAAAACACCAGAAATACAGTGCTGCCATCTTGTAACGAGTAGCAATGCTGACAGTAAGCGAAGCGTTAAAGTCACAGTTAAAGTTGTCTATGAATTTTAATGTGTAAAGTGAAAATGCAACCTAAAAAAAGAAAAGCTGTGACAATACTGACAACACCAGTGAAATATATAGCGAGAACAGAAGAAGAAAAAATGAGGCTAAATCTGTGTCTAAACCTGAGGTCTAAACATATTGCGTGCACTGGAACATGATAACTGACAAATGAGTCAAGACAAGTGACAAGTTGACAGCTTTGCAAAGTGTTAGAAGTACCTACGTCACAGAGTGCATGTTATGCCTCAATTCTTAGAAGGAAAAAGAATAAAAATAGTCACCAATTAATAAACAGTTGTGTAATATTTCTCGAACAAAAGTGATCTGTGTGTATACATATAGCTGAAAAATGTGTGAAAAATTAAACTTCTACAAATATCATTTGACTACGTTGTTACAAAATCCTTTTCCAGTCACCTTGTTTACTTCACACTGTTCGTAATTTTATAGTTACTTTCCATTTGTGAACATGGAAGTTAATCCTTTGAACATATTTTTCGTGAAGTCCGACAGTAAAGGCGACAGATTACTGTTCAGATACCCTTACACAACAGATAACAAGGATGAAAGTAAACAGAAGAAATATGGTCGACACAATACTTACGCCATTAATTCTACGGAAGACTTATTGCAGAATCCTCAGTCGCAGACGTCAAATATTTGTAAAGGTTAGTTCTTAAATAGGTCATGTCTATTTCGTCGTCATAGCTGCATTCTGTATTCCATTGCACCCTGATAAATACCACAAAACAAATTGTTTATCTTAATTATGTCAATATTATTAATAGATAAGGTACACACAACAAATTAGTTAGGTTTGCAGAGCACACCAACATAATGTTGGTGTGCGTAAAATCAACTGGTGTATTACATCTCCTCACAATATGACACGTGTGTGTGTGTGTGCGGCTAATCTTCTTTAAGATTGGCCGCCGTGTTTGAAAACAGTTAGGACTGTTTTGTGGGCAACGAATATGAAGCAAAATTTCACTATGTAGTTAACTAGTTTCGTGGCATAAGTATTTAAGCGGTTGGCTTGTAACACAAATGGCGTAGGATCGAACCCCGCCGCTGACTTTTACTTTTTGCATTTTAAAAACATTTGTTGTAATTTTGTTGAATTTTTATTTTTGTGTTTTATCTGATAATTAGAAAAAAATATGGAAGTGAAAATTAAACAATTTGTAAATCAACAATATTTATTGAGTTGGTTTTTATAATAATAATTACAAATTATAAGGTATTGTGCATGACAAATATTCTAAGTCGGACAGAATATAATGTTATTTTTCATATTCAAGTGGGTAATTTATATGTATATTAGTGATATGAATAAACATGTTAGTAAGAAAGATATTAAGATACAGGTAGGTAGGTATCCAAAATGTTACCTCACTAACAATAACATCACTCACATAAAACAAATTACCCCCTAATATTTTTATTAATAGCCGATTGGTGCGCCTTCACTATCTATTACTTGTTGCAATCGTGTCCTCATGCTAGCAACCATATTTTTACATAAGTTAGATCCACGAAATGATTCCCATGACGACATAACGACATCATCTAAATTTGATTTGGACCTGACCTCAGATGAGTCCCAATTTAGCACCATATGACCCCATAGGTTTTCAATGGGGTTCAGGTCAGGACTTTTTGATGGCCATTCAATGACAGTAAAGTTTTCTTGAACGTTTAACCAACTTTGCACAAGTCGCGCGCGATGCACTGCGCAGTTATCATGCACGAAGTAAATGTGTTCTTGCGGGTATGGAACGCGCACACTTGGTAGCATCAGGTTTTGTAAAACGTCCAAGTAACCTTCACTGGTATTGCGACCCCCTACCTGCACTAATTCACCGGGACCCATTGATGACATCCATCCCCAATATCCCAAAGTAATGCGGCCACTAGACCTGCATGGAAGAATATTTTTTTTATCATAGCGTTCACCATCTTTTCGCCACAATATTTTGCGACCGTCTCTGTCTGACTTAAAACATTTTTCATCGCTAAATATAACCACATTATTGCACCAATCGAAATCCAAATATTCTCTTGCGAAGCGTACTCGGTTTTGTCTGTGAATATCTGACAGTAATATTTTCTTGGCTGGCCTACGACACTTCACACCAGCTGCACGCAAGTGGTTCCGTACAGTTTGTAATGTCACGTCATATTTAGTCGCCGTTGAACGAGTTGTGAGGAAGGGCTCAGCGATATGCGTAGCAACTATATCACGGTGCCGCGCATTGGCATCTGTGTATGCTAATCCAGCCTTTGGTCCCGGTCGGCAACGATCAATGCTTCCCAAATCTGCATAACGATGGACCCACAATTGCACAGTCCTTCTCTGTGAACAATAATTAAACATTGTTACAAAAAACAACAATCAATATCATGTGGATTATATAAACGTTATTATTAATCTTACAAACATATTAATAACATTTTGTTACTTACCGATATCTTTAAACGCCTCGCAATTTCACTAATTGAAACGTTTTGCTCATGCAAAATAATAATCTCAGCTCTTAAAAGTGTAGTTAAGTGATTAATAATGTTTTACAAAATAAAAGCACTTCTCAAAACACGCAGGGTATAATGTCTAAAAACGTAACGAAAGAATGATAGTCAATAGCATTATGACGATAAACTTAAACTACTAACTTACACATGATTTGTCATTTTTAGAGGGTATACCTCTAATATATTCGAACTCAAATATGATAAGACTTGCCAATAGTTAAGCAATGAATTGAACAAACAAAATGTAAAATGTTTTTTAAAGTATACAAAATCATAAAATCGTCGGAAGCCGGATTCGAACTTGCGGCGCTAAGCGCGGCGGTGACGATGGATATTGTAAAGCGCACGCTCGACCATTGCGCCACGGACAACATTAACGCCGTGGCCAAATTTATGATTCATGTTCCATGCACCATCAAGTGACAAGAAATTGCAAGTGTGTGGGTGGACAACGGGTTATTGTGAAGCGCAAACACTAATAAATAGGCGATGCCAGACAGCCGTTGATTTTACGCACACCAATAACTATGTTAGTGTGCCCTGCAAACTTAACTAATTTGTTGTGTGTACATACCTACTTCTGGCTTTGATCAATGAACATAAATCAATTATTATTTATGCACTTTCCTATAAACATGCACATGTACACTTTGTATATGGATAGTGCAATTTCCTTTAAACATGAATAGTTCTTGTGGTATACTTATTATGATATTTCAATTATTTAGTGCTAATTTTGGAAAGAGACAACTAATGCACACAAAGTTTAAGAGAATGTCCATTACATCTGTTAATAACAAAGGAATACAAATATCCTTCATTTTAGCTTATCCCAGTCATACGGAATGTTTTTCATATCTATACTAACATTATAAAGCTGCAGAGTTTGTTTGATTGGTTGAACACACTGATTTCCGGTTGGAATTGAAAAAATATTTTTGTGTTGGATAGTCGATTCATCATGGACCATCCATGATGAATCATTAATATTATAAGCTATATTATGTGATGCAGACTGAAGTTGCGCAGGTCAGCTAGTCGTGGATATTATGCTATCCCTCTAACAAAGCTCTGTTATGGTTGTTAATGCTGCAAACCTAGCTCAAATCCATTGCTATCCACCATATTCCCTCACAAAGCAAATTATGCTCTACAGTATTTAGGAAGAAGCTCAGGGGCCTGAACTGAGTAAAATGCATTAAGAATCCTTTCTGCTAATCTTCTGATGATGATTTGTTCACTCGCACTAACTTGATCACCTGAAGAGCTTCATTAGCTGTATAAAAACGATCAAAGCAGTAGTCTCGGAACAAAGTGCATAGATGATGCTTGAACCTGGTCTTTGCATATAAGAAACGTCTCTCTAAATTATGTGATGGTATCACGTACAGTGGTTCAAGAAACACCAAGTCTCTGAGTTATTCAACATTACTATACCTTGCACCAGTTACTGGCACAGTTCTTTTTAATCCGGTTACATCTTATGTAATTTTTCTTGATTCATTATCAATAACAAAATATCAAGAACACTAATTAAACATCTTAGAATGTTCTAAAATAAAGAGATCCGGAATTACAGCAAACAAGATGTGTGACAGAAATAAGCAAAGACTTATGAATATATCTCTTGATCACAAATCCAGACTCCTAGGATTTTGTTTGCTAGCCTAACATATAGTATCCCACTGCTGGGAAAGACCTTCCCTTCCTGGGGTTTGTAAGGAGAGTTTTTGTGTTGTTTTTTTCCATGTTTGTTATTATTTAAAAATATTTATTAAAAATTCCAGGTCAACTAAGTGGCTTCACAGATGAGATGCTCTCAACCCTGTTTGCAGTTAAAGCAGAGCTTTGCAACAGGAAGTTTGAGCTTAAAGTTAATGATGTACGATTTGTTGGACATCCAACATTGTTGCCGTACAGAACAAACAAAGATGATACAGCCACTATGATCCTTATCAATATTGTGTTTGCTCTACAGGCTTCTGCAAGTCATTCTGTTGGTGAGTTTAGTTTATTATGCTAAACCAGTTCCCAAAGTTAGAAAATACTCACAGTCATTTCCACAAAGGAGGTTAGCGCTGTCAAAATGAAATTTCTTCCATTTTCATAATATGCATAGAATGCATATAACATTTAAATATGACGCCGACATCGGGTCGAGCCTAGTGTTGGCCGTAACACAATCCATTATCCGGTGCTTGGTAACGGCTCGGACCCGACACGGTCTAGTGTGTGTCTAGCTTTAGAATGATTGATTAGTTAGTCAATCTTATTGAACTAGATGATGAGTGGGTGGTGGTGACTCCGCCAAATGACGCCAAATGGCAGAACTACATCCTGCGTGTCACTTACATGTGTTTCAAAGCTACTATTTAAATGTAATAACATGATATGTGTAATGCTCTCCTAAACCCATTGTAATGGAAACCTTTTTGTTTTCAGTGAAGTGCTATTATGATTTGAGCAAAAGACTGGGAAAAGCACTGAGACATGAAGAAAAGAGATGTTCATATTTAACTGAAGAAATGAAAATAATGGTAATCATTTTTATATTTTGTTTATATTTCCAAGTTAGGTAAGCAACTTGGAGAAGCCTTAAAAATATTAGTGAAACCATTTCCCGCCCGATTCGATGCAGGAACCTTCCAAAACATCCGTGTCCGGTGAGGACCTGCGTCAGTCTGAAGGTGAGGACGCCGTGGCGCCTCTCAATTCATGCGCCACCTTGAATCAACCTTTGCGATACCTCGCAAAGGTCTACCTCCTTCTAGGACGGCCTCGGCGTCACCGTCCATCTTCAGACATCCTCATGATGTTGTGTAATCCACGGGCTATGCAGAGAGATGTAATATAGGAGAAAATTATTTCATTTAATTCTTCCAGTTGGCAGCTCACGACGAAGTATCAGCTTTAGACAGTGAAATGAACGGCGACAATGAAGATGATGAGGACAATCTGCGTCACTCAGTCAGTTCTGCTACTTACAGCAGTGAGAACGGAGCAGATACCACACCTAAGTCTGCCTTCCACCTCATACTGCAGCGTAGCTCGCTGGCGAGATCCATGAAGTCGGTGTTTGAAGAACTTAGTAGTACTGGTAAATACTTTATGCTTAATAGATGTAAAAAGACACGTAACAAACCCAACCGAACTGCTGTGCGGTAACATATTTCGGTTATACGGCAAAATAAAAGTGGTTTCATAGTAGAATTTTGCTCAAAGTCACTCTGTATCGACTGAGCAAATATCGACTATTCTGTCAGTGCCATGAAGTGTCAGACAAGATCGGGACAAGATTCTTTATTTACAGACATTCGGTAGAAGTTTGCGCTTTGTGGTTTTGGTGTGTAATAAGTGTTAGTATACATAATGTATAATATTTTGCTTAATTAAGTAAAATAAATCAGGTATCATATGTATATTATGATATCAGTAGACCATAATTGAATATAATGCAAGTGCATTCTCATGATGAATCATGTTACGTTACGACGACATTTTTTTTGCATATTTTTTTTAACCTTATTAAGTACTGTTGATTACACATAGCATGACCACTGGTTGGTATGTAATATTATGATTTGCAAGTATACCTTGTCAAGTAAAGTTGCGAACTTTGCTAACTTGTTGGGGTACCTTTTTTTTTTTTTTTATTTTTTTTCACATGTTCAATTCGATTTACAAATAGAACTTGAAGAAACCTTACTTGTAACAAGGATAAATGTCTGATGCCCGTTTCACCAACACTAAGCGGCAGCTGAACAAACACTGCCATTAGAAACAAGGACTACTTAAAATAAATTAACAGTTATCCACTGGCCTAACAGTGCAATAATAAGTCTTAATTTAATTTAATTTACTGTTACTGCTAGCGTGCATCATCCAACTGCCAGGCAAAGACCTCTCCCCATGACCTCGCAGAAGATGGCGGGACGAGCTGAACAAAACCAATGACCAGTGGTCAACATTAGCCCTAATTTTGACGAACCGAATGGCGTAGTGGTAGTGACGCTGCCTTACGTTCTTAGGGTCCTGGGTTCGAATACCGGTAAGAGCAAATGTTTGTGTGATGAGCATGGACATTTGTTTCCGAGTCATGGATGTTTAATAATCACCGTAAAATTGTCATACACGTTATATTACAATATAACGTGTTTTTTCTCGCGATATTGGAATGTCTCGAATTATTGTCAACTGAACATACGGAAGTATCTCTGCCCCCATAATCGGAACTTGGGGCACCCCCCCGTTAGGTTAGTTAGGTTCCTTTAAACCCTGCACTCGGAAATAGGGGCCCCGCGAAGCGAGGCTCCGTCGACTACGCTTTTTAGGGGGAATATAAAGTGTTTTAAGGTTATGTTATATTAATCGGTATTTCTCAGGAATGGTGCATTATCTTTTCATGAGAGTTGTGCCACTGGGCAAGGGGGACCCCTCCTTCCCTTCACACCGCGTAAGTTGACTACCATCGCATGCATTTCACGAAAAATAATGCGTTTTGTTGTAAGCAGTATGTTCATTTGATAATAATTCGAGACTTTACAATATCGCTAGAGATATTACAATATAACGTATTTGACAATTTTACGGTAACATATAATAAGTATGTATTTACAAAGAAAAAAGTGTATATGTAGTATATCAACTATCTAGTGTCCACGACACAAGCTTTGCTTAGTGTGGCACTAGGTGGCGCTGTGTGGTAATGTCCACCGATATTTATTATTTTATTTTAATTAAATTTATCCTTTTTTAATTACAGGTATAGTTCAAGTTCGCATCAACAAGTGGGTGTTACTGTCTTTCTGCCTCCCACACAAAGCTCACCAAATACACAACAGAGGATTGATTATAGAACCAGAAACCATAGACAAATGTTTGCAAAAACTACGACCTTACCATGGAATATTGCTTATGGTAAGTGAGGACTATCTCAACTTACATTTGTTTGGATTGAAGAGAGGTTCCCAAACTCGGTAGAGATTAGCCATAGCGATCGGCGCGGGAGATTTTATAATGAGCAGATCGGCTGGATAAGACGCTACCCCTTGGAAAAAAATATTGTCATACTTTATTCTTGACTAGCTGACCCACGCAACTTCGTCTGCGTCAAATAAGAGAGAAAAACGGAAGGAAAAAACGTCCCCGTTTTTGCAACATTTTTCATTCCTGCTCCGCTCCTAATGATTGTAGCGTGATGTTATAAGCCTTCCTGGATAAATGGACTATCCAACACAAAAATATTTTTTCAATTCGAGCCGGTAGTTCCTGAGATTAGCGCGTTCAACCAAAGAAATAAACTTTTCTGCTTTATAATATTAGTATAGATTGTTGTATATGGCTATTATCCTAAAGTCTCTTTTTAGGTAAACCCGAACGACTTGCTAGCTTCAATACCGCTGGACAGCAGCTCAGCACTCCTAAGACTGATCAAACTATATAGCCCGTTGAAGAGCCTGCAGACACTCGCCATTGAAGCTGATCTGACGTTAAAACAGGTATGGAATCAGTAGGAGAGTCGGTAGCTACTTGTTTTTATTTATCATAGTATTCTCTCTCGCTCGCCTTGCGACCTATCGTGCTTCTGGAAGACAGATTTTTTAAGGTTTTGTCTGGATATCCTTGTTTGTACATGGATTACGTAAATAAATTAAAAGGCCGTCTTCTGTTTTTTTTTTTTTTTTAAATTACACACAGTGCCATCTAGTCCCACACTGAACAACGACGCGTGTGTCGTGGACACCAGATAATTGATATCATAGATACTTTTACTTTTAAAAACCCAATGATACCTTGTATCCAAATACAAGGTCTCATTGGGTTTTTGTCGTATTCAGATACGAGTATGCATCCACACATCTACGTACAGCAAATTTAATTTAACCATGCGTATTTTTTAGCAAAAGGAGGTTAAATTATATCAGTAATTATTCTGCATTTGTGCGGAATAATTACTTATTATTATTAGATTAGAAGAAGAATCATTGACTAGACATCTTCACCACACCATACAACCTCTTTGCAATCGTTGATGTAGGATTTGAATTAGCCATAATCAATAAAATCTTGTCTAAATGAAGTCCATAGTACCATTTTAAGAAGAAGGTAAGCAACCTTCATTTTTGTGAAAGCTATTTTGTATCTCCAGGTATCCCAGCTAACAGGCCACCTCGTCTACTGGGCGAAGGCGACAGTGATCTACCCGTTATGTGAGAGCAATGTGTATGTAGTAGCTCCGGGAGCAAACGTTCATATACACTCGCCTTTAGTTGAAGAGTTCGCTAAGGAGTTCCCTTCATTGTGTTTATTGCAGGTATGTGTGCTATAATTTAAAAGTCAATAGGACCTGCCAGGATTTTGACTCATCTCGATTTTATTTAGTATGGAATAGGGCTGAAATTAGTTCAGTGAATAAAATCTCTGTCGGAGGTTTCGTGTCGCAAAAGTATTGATATTCTTTTGATTGTAATTTATGCTAAGATTTGTTTCTTTGACCAAAAGTACAGACTTTTTTACGTCCTATAACCAAAAATTCAAAGACATCACTTACCCGCAATGACCCGCTCTCTCATAAAGAAAGAGGGCGCATGTCGCAGTAGTTGGTGCATTATAAGTTGCATTATTATTTATAACCTTATTGTGTTATGCATCTCTGCTCTTCTCTTTTCCATGATTAATGATTTCGAAATTTGTTTTTTTTTCGAAGTCCTATTAAAAAGCTGAATATTACCAGAAAAATCCAGACATTTTACTTACTAATCTTTCTTTTTTCAATAGTTTTTTTTCTTAATTAACCATAGCATTAACTTTGTAAGGTCGGATGGCTAAACGGCCGGCCATATACGTGATTGGCCCGATTTGTCCAGAACAGATCTTATCCATGATGCTAAGTTTGATTGAGTAATTGAGTAATAATCTGTACTCGTGGGCAGATGCTAAGCGAGTTCTCCCTGCCGGCGCCGCTGTGGTACGTGTCGCGCAACGGGTGCGGCGGGGGAGGGGGGGGCGCGCGACTGGCGCGGTGCGTGGCGTGGTTACTGCGGCGCCGTCTGCTGCTGCAGCTGCACACCTACGTGCAGTTCAACTCGCCGCACTGGGGCCGGGACCCGGGTATGATTTGTATGATCTGTCGTCGAACGCTTTCAAAAGTTTCTTGCGATTTCTGACTTTTCTAGTACTGAAACCTCAGTTGGTCTGATAGAGTTTTTTTTATCGTTTTATGAAACAGGATCGATTGGGAACTAAAATAGTACATTTTGATACAAGTTGAGAAAGTTTGTTGTTGTATTCGAGGCGGCATTAACACACGAGCCGTAGGCGAGGGTGTTTTTGAGCCGAGAACTGTGAATGACTTGAGTGAAGATTTACCTTTCGCCGGTGACAAATAATCCTTATTTCTATTTAATTAACTTTAATTTACAGATGGAAAAGAATACTATTGCGAAAAGCACGACGTATTCAACCAATCGTGCAGCGTGTCATTCTCCTCACTCAACCAAATGCAGCTCAACGTCCCCGAACCCGTCGAACCTAGAGAAACGACCAACACTTTCCCAGACTCCGACGAAGACTACCCTACAGAGAACAATCTCAACCAAACAGACTTCTCTCACACACAACCAATAATCATAGAATCAGAACATACGAAATACGAAAAGTTTAGAGAAACTGACTCCGCGAACCATTCATTCGATGACGGCATAGATGTTGTAGACGGTGTAAAACAAAATACAAACGGCGATTTTGATGCTAAAGAAAAATTACAAAAGAAAATACAAGGTAACTCAGTTGATAGTGGCATATCTAGCAATATGAATGGTACAGTCAATGGTGTAAACGGCAATGGAGAAATCTTAGAAAATGGACACACAGATATTCCGAAGACTGAATTGAAATCAAACTTGTCTATTGAAAAGACAGATTCGGATAAGAAGAGTCTGCCTTCAAGGTTGTCGGATCTTTCGTTAAAAGACAGTGAAGCGACTTTAAATAAAGATACGAGTAGTGATGAGGATAAGTTTGAGAGCGATCAGGAAATATCGCCGCGACTGAAAATAAATGGACTCGTCAATGGGACTGAGAAGAAGAATGGAGTTTCTTTGAATTTGAAGTTGCAGAGTGAAATGAGGTATAAGTATTTTCATGTACTTTAATTTTCAGCTGATTGAATCAATGCTTTTCTCCCACTCATATATCACGCAAATAAATGAGTATCTGCGCCTACAGAACAAGGCAGCGTCATACAGGGAGTAACCACACCGATCGACTTGATTAGTGTGGTCAAAGCGAATACATCGACGCAGTTTCGAGTCCCATCGTCCACGTCGAAACGAGGCCACTGATTTCTTTTCCTTTCTTTTGCGTAAACAAAGTCCTTTCTGCCGTCTCGAGCCAATTTCGTGTTGAAAAGTTTTGTCACTCTTTTACTGTCATAAATAGATTGGGCTAATCATTTGAATGTTTATCGGTATCAGATGCGATATAGAACCTCTTTTGACACGAATAATGGTCGGACAAGGAACTTTCCCATTTAGGGATTACTCACACTTATCGAGCTTAATGCAGCTTATGCTCATAGAAAACAACGATTGTGTATGAGAAGCGTACGTGTGCGTTTAGCTGAACGGATGCGTACGCGTCTCATATAAAATCATAGTATTAACCGTGTGAACGTCCCCAGCTTCCAGCCGCCCACAGTGTGGAGCGTGCCGGCGCACTGCGACGCGGCGGACGTGCAGCGCGCCGGCAGCGAGGCCGAGCTCCACACCTTCACGGCCGAGGAGCGCGCCGCGCTCGCCGCCGTACCCGCCTCCAAGAACACCGACGATCTGCTCTTACTGGCGCAGTTGCATAAGAAAGGTAACAACTTTTAAATTAGCTCCGTGTGTTCGCACTTTAATTGCCAAGGTTAAGCCGTGCTTGCCTAAGTTGGTCCACCAGTAGCGAAGGGTCAATTTTTGTAAGAGGTAAACCGGAGTTCATTTCTTTAATTTGATTTTATTATTTGTCTTTAGAATGCTGACTGTGCCATTTTTCAAAGGGAAGCAAGTTTTATGGATCCTTCGCCACTGGTCCACCCTTACATACCGAGTTTCTTCCGTGCCTCGGAAAGCACGTTAACCTGTTGGTCCCGGCTGTCATTTGTCCATCTTTGACAGTCGTTACAGGAAGTCAGTGGCCCAAAAAAGTCTGACACCATCTTACCAACTGGTACCCAGTATTAACTGTGGAGATCAGATAGGCAGGCAGATGATGAAATTTGTACTTTAATTCACCTGTTATGGCGTTCTAGTTGCATTTGCTTGTCACCTATTAGTCGCTTTCCATTCAAGATGACCTTGACAAAGTTACACCTTTCAAACAATCAGCTTATATGTATATCGCGGCGAAGCTTTCCGTAAATCCCACTTCAGCTTTCCGTAAATCCCACTTCAGCTTTTGAAAGAACTGATCAAGATTTTGGCTGATAATAAAAGACATAATTTGATGATGTGATTAATATGATGTGACTTTAAAGTCCATTTTTAGAATTTATTTTTTACGACGCTTTTAAAATTCTCAATACGTCACGCCTTGGTGTAATTTTTAGCGAGTTCTGACGTTACGAGCCCCCACTCCTGAGTTTTGATGCGTTTTATCTTTTTCAATATTAATTGATTTACAAAAAGAAAAAATACGTTTCCATTATTTTCCAATACTCTAACGATCTGAACTGAACTGACGGAATAAATAGATTTGCAATTTTTTAATACTGTATTCATGCCTATTATTGACTCAGTCTCACACCCAACATTCTGTTTCAGGCTACTTCCGCGGCGAGCAGCATTTAGAAGAGATCATGTTTATGGAGAACGTCAGCCGATCACAACTGATGCAGCTCCTCGACAAGTTCAAAGATGTCCTCATTACCTTCGAGACAGAGGACCCTGCGGTAGCCATGTTATATCCTTACCAATAAATCTCAACTTATAAGCGCTACTTGTTCAGTCAAAAATCTACAAGGCGCATTGTATTAAAGGCTCAGTACGTTTTGAGTTTCTGTCAAATTAATGGGTTGTTTAGACCTGGTTTTACCTAAGCGGAGCAGAGAACCGAGCGCGGGAAACTACCAATCACCTTAGTTAAAATCTTCACCGTGTATCTCGTTTCTCTTGTGATTGGTCAAAATAGCACACCTCTTCCTTCTTGTCTTTCTCTATGTTCTCTTCTTCCGCTCGTCTCCGCTTTGGTGGTAACCGGCCCTTAGACAGACGTATTAGCGGTTGTAGTGGCACTCAGTAGTCATGTGTCATGTATCACATCAGTGTTATCGCTACGAAAACCGCTCTTACTGCTAAGAAATAAAGGCGCTTTCAATGTCAAATTGTTACCCTTCATTGTTGGATCGGTTGACAACAAAACTATAGGCCACCCGGGTTTGAAAAACCATAAGGTCTTAAGTAGTGCTGGGACACATGTCATGATCAATGAATGAAATGAAAAGATTCATGAAGGCCGCTCTTCCTTGTCTTCTAGATGTCCCGTGTACCAAAGCCTATAAATATTGAATCGAATATAGTGCCTTCTAGCATCATTTTGTAAAAAAAACTGTAAATCATTTTGCAAGCCACTAACATCACATTGATTTTTAAAGTATGCAAAAATTGTTTTTCAATTATATTTGATTGAATTAATTAAAATTGACGACTGCCAATCTGGAAAACTCGGAACTTATTCATTTAAAAAGTAATTGATTTTCAATGACAACAGAGCTTCTGAGTTTCCATTTTTGAAAATATACTGCTAACTGCATTTCTAAGGGCGCGGTCCCATCAAGTCGTGACGATGACTTGATCGTTGTATAATATGTAGAAAAGTGGTGGACGACAGTTACTATTGTCGTATTATATGTGAACACCTCCCTTTAAATACACAAGCCACGATGCTTTAAACGACACGGTAATCTGTCGGCACGACATAGTGAGAACGCGCCCAACTCTTGTGTATTTTATATTTCGCTCGCGATTCAGTCTATTTTTTTGTAAATATGCTCTCTAATTGTGGCACAATAATAACGGAATGAAACTATTTCAAATATTTAGATAAAATTGTTAACCAACAGATAATTTTTAGTAAAATTGTTACCCTGGGTAAAATTTGGCATCTGCAAAGCTCAATTTGGTTGTCAGTTCCTAAAAATCTAAATATATAATACCTAGGTTCTTATTTATTATTTTTTAATTATTTGATTAAAAACTAGTTTTTTTTTACCATAAACAATATTATGTTTAGTTTAGCTTTTAAATAGGTGCTAGAATGTTTACTGGCCAATACTAGCCCAATCAAGTAACACCTTAGTCGTATGTTCTTAATGTAATTATTACATTATCTACTTATTTCCAATTTGCTACCTGTAATTATATTGTTTCACCATTTCATTTTACTGTTATTACTAAATATCAAAAAAATATTAAATACAATTGGACAATTTTGTATTTGGACTAAATAAATCATTTAAACTGGAAACTGTTGTTTGTGTTCATTAGTTAGTGTACTGTGTAAATTAGTTATTAATGGTCATTATAATGATGGTAAATAATGTGATGTCCATTCGGTATGATTTGGTTGTTCTAGGCCAGCTTTGCTGGGGTCAGAAAGTCTGTACTGTAATCTATACATATAATAAAATCGTTGAGACCAAAAAATCTGTACATTGAAGATTTAAAAAAAAAAACCGATCAGGGTGAATTAAAATAAGTAACTGAACATATTAAAACCATTTTTAAAATTCGTGTTTGTTTGTTTGTTTGACCGCGCATCACGTAAAAACTGCTGGACGGATTTTGATGAAAACTTCACTAATCTATTTAAATATACTCAGAATAACACTTAGGCTATAGAAATTATGGAAAATTTTGGAAAAAGGGGGTGAAAAGGGGGGGTAAAGTTTGTATGAAAAAAATTTTTAGATTGTTCTAGATTCATGAAAGTCAGATTAAATACTTATTATTAAAAATAAAAAAATACCTGTTTCAGCATTTTTTTTAAAAAACATCCAGAGACGTAAAAAAGAGGGTTTTGTGTTTAAAATTAATTAACTTCATACACCTATAGAATAAAATTCATTGAAGTGGAAACCTTTAAAAGTTGCTGTAAATACTTCAAATCTAATACAGGTAAATGTAATTTCTCAATTTTCTTGAAATTTCAATTTTGAAGTGAATACGCCCAAAATAGCGGAACTCAAGAAAATCGGCATTCCTCGGTATAAGTAGTTGGTAATACAGGGTGGAAACGGTAAACGGGGCAGTAAGGGGAGCTGCAGATACACAAAAGTGGTCTTAGATAACAATCCGTAATTTTTTCACAAAATGTTTATCCCCATTCACAGATTTAATAAAAAAATAAAGTACAGTTAGCAAGAAAATTGCCATTTTACTTAAAACAATTTTTTTGATGCCAATCGATCTTCTTTCCGACACTAATCAAGAAGTTCTTCCAAACCAACCCAATTAGAGTACTCAAAAAATCAGAAATCGCAAAAAAATAACTTTCAGCAGGGCAGTATAGGGAAAATAGTTAGCCAGAAAATTGCTATTTTACACAAAACATTTTTTGATGCCAATCATTATTTTTTATTTTACATAAGACATAAAGCCGGAAAAGTTACAAATACATTACAAACGAGTACAAATCCTACTATCTACAAATAAAAAATGCTTTGTCCTGAGGGACTATCTGATGGATCAACGCACAGCCTAAACCGCAGATTGTAGAAACCTGAAACTTGGAGGGTGTATTTTCTGTATAACGTAGGCATACGATAAGAAAGAATTTTGAAATTATACCCCTAAGGGGGTGAAGAGGGGGAGCAAAGATTGTATGGGAAAATGTGATTCCTTGGTCTAATCTACTTCAAACTTTGCAATCAACAATATTAACAGAATTGATGGACGCGTTTCATATTGCATTGAAATTCATCCCCTAACGGGGTTAAAAAGGGGTAGAAAGTTATTTTGGCGGTGATTTGTTTCGAATTTGATATCAATACTCCTTCGAGATTTTGATATAAACTACAAGTTATTTTGATACATGTTTCAAAACCCAATCCGATTTTATTCCAAAAAGGTTGAACTCACATAAAAATTTGGTGCAAAATTGCAAATACTCTTTAAAATTTGAATGTCTCGAAAGTCATCGTAAAATATTAATACCGCATTTGAAGGTTTCTAAGCTTTGAAGAGGTTGTGCATTTTAAGACACGGCGTCATAGCGTAGGGCATTGGTAGGGACGTAGAGTTTGAAATTTTAAATGGTAAGCAGTTGTAAGAGGTCCGCAACGGTTTACAGCAGCTATATCGTGTTGCGGCTCATTTAATGCACCTTGATCAGAACTGCAGACCTAGCTGGAGTATGACTGTCATCGAGTGTCTAAGTATGAAGACGTAAAGCTGTCAATTATAGAAGCCTTTAAAGCTGTTTTTGTAAACATGGTAATTTATTATTATTCAAATAAATACTTACGTTGTTAATCACAAGTATTTGATTTTGAAAAAAAATTGCCCTTGGGTACGTAAATTGACTTCAATGCATATCTTAGGAGATACACCGTTTTAAATAACTCCGCAGCAAAATAATGATCATGTACCGGGCGCGCATTTTCATTATGCGGAAGGAATTGTGTGTGATGTGCTCTTTGAAAATTGTATTATGGGTGCTTACGACCCACTCTCTGTAACCCTCTCTTTCTCTTATGTGACGCAGACGAAGTTGCGCGGGTCAGCTAGTCTATTATAATTCTGATTCCAGTGTTTGCTTTTAGGGCCATGATAAGGAAAAAACACAAACCAAGTGTGGGACAATATACGCGCCCATACTTTGTGCTCTTTTATTTATAAAAGAAATAACACAAACTAAGGGACTTTAAAAAAAACTGAAATTACGCCCCTTATTTTCAGGGTGGATCATTAAAAAAAACCAAAACCAATTTCAAAAAAAGCGGTCAAGTGCGAGTCGAACTCGCCCATGAAGGGTTCCGTAGCAGATTAAATGAAAGGTAAATTGCTGTTTTCGATTTATGACATACTAGCTTTTGCCCGCGACTTCGTTCGCGTGGAATAGTGACTTCCGGCAGATTTTTGGTTTTACCCACATTGCCGACTCTTGACCAATAGATGGCGCTGTATGTCAGGAATAAATTTTATTTTTTGTAATAAAAACTATCCTATGTCCTTTCTCAAGTTCCAAACTATGTCTGTACCAAATTTCACACAAATCGGTTCAGTAGTTCAGGCGTGAAGCAAAGACAGACAGACAGAAAGACAGACAGACAGAGTTACTTTCGCATTTATAATATTAGTTTGGCCCCTTATTTTCAGGGTGGATCATTAAAAAAAACCAAAACCAATTTCAAAAAAAGCGGTCAAGTGCGAGTCGAACTCGCCCATGAAGGGTTCCGTAGCAGATTAAATGAAAGGTAAATTGCTGTTTTCGATTTATGACATACTAGCTTTTGCCCGCGACTTCGTTCGCGTGGAATAGTGACTTCCGGCAGATTTTTGGTTTTACCCACATTGCCGACTCTTGACCAATAGATGGCGCTGTATGTCAGGAATAAATTTTATTTTTTATTTTATTTTTTGTAATAAAAACTATCCTATGTCCTTTCTCAAGTTCCAAACTATGTCTGTACCAAATTTCACACAAATCGGTTCAGTAGTTTAGGCGTGAAGCAAAGACAGACAGACAGAGTTACTTTCGCATTTATAATATTAGTTTGGATTAAAAAAAAAACTACTTACTAGATCTCGTTCAAACCAATTTTCGGCGGGAGTTTACATGGTAATGTACATCATATATTTTTTTTAGTTTTATCATTCTCGTATTTTAGAAGTTACAGGGGGGGGGGACACATTTTTCCACTTCGGAAGGGTCTCTCGCTCAAACTATCTAGTTTAGGAAAAAAATAAACTAGAAACCTCAATACCATTTATGAAGACCTATCCATAGATACCATGGGGTATCTATGGATAGGTCTTCAAAAATGTATGGGTGCGATGAAAAAAAAAATTTGAGTTTCAGTTCTAAGTATGGGGACCCCCTAAATTTTTTGTATTTTTTTTCTATTTTTGTGTGAAAATATTAATGCGGTTCACAGAATACATCTACTTACCAAGTTTCAACAGCATAGTTCTTATAGTTTCGGAAAAAAGTGGCTGTGACATACGGACGGACAGACAGACAGACATGACGAATCTATAAGGGTTCCGTTTTTGCCATATGGCTACGGAACCCTAAAAAGTGAAAAATACACCGTTTTAGACTTTCACGGTTTTTCACTACACTTCCAGTTCAGCGAAAGCGATCATAATGCTTGAAACAGCTTCGAAATATCGGGAGCTCACAGAAACAAAAGAAAATCAATGATGAATGAATGATGATACCGTAAGTGAAGTGAAAAATAGTTTTAGCTTCAGAAGTCGGTGACCTTCGTGTAGTGTATAGATATTTGTAAATTGGTGTGGATGCACCTTAACTCTGTCGTCTCGAGAAGCGCACGCGCGAGGTTGCGGGGCGGGGGGGGCACTGCCTAACCGACCGCCGCGGGAGAAGACGCGGGAACGCTTGCTGCGAGCCGATAATACTTATACAGGGTGTATTTCACCTCATCACAAAGCCGTTAACCAAGCATTCTGTACATCAAACTAAGTAACTTTCCGCAAAAAATATTGCTGGGAAACAACTTTTTTTTTTGAGGTTATATATATCATGTTTTGTGGTATAACTCAATGTAACGCACTCAAAACATTGTGCGGATGGATGGATTGAATAGTACGGAGGTCGTAGAGATATTTAACCCTAGATTACTACTCTACGTCGCAGAGGCGCCCACGTTTTTGATATTTTGCTCTCTCTTTTTATCCTTCGCGCGTATGGCATTCACGTTCAAGGACATTTCAGTCATCGCTAGCACGTACCGCAGGACGGTGGTTGCGTTACGGTAAGTGTGCTAGTTTTTTAGATATTACTACCCTTGGCGCTCCAAAGACGTAAGAGTAGCTTGTATGTAAGTTTTGCGGTCTTAATAAAATTGTATGTAAAATATTTTTTTTTGTTACTTTGTTAGTTTTTTTTAGTTAATTACTTTATAATTTACAATTTATAAGAGAAGTGTATACTTAAAGTTGTTTTTTTTCAATTTTTAATGAGAATACTGTTTAATTGCCTAAGTTCCAGAAATTTCTTCCTAAGATTTATTTGATTAAAGATTTCATAATGAAAATATATAAAAATTATTTAAAATTATGTTTTTCACTTTTTAGTAATATACACAATTATAAAAACAGTCCAAACATATCAATCATTCTTATAGGTTTTGATTAAAATCATTATCAATATGATGCGCCTCGCGGGCGTATGAGTAGTTTCTTTGTAAGTCGCAACATGAGTAGTAATGTAGGGTTAAAGTAAAAATCATGCGATAAAAAGTGGTATTTAAAAAAATACTTGTAAAAATCTTGCAACTTTGACCCCCTATATCTCCTTAACTAGGAGGTTCCCAGGTATAGTGTAGAACAAAAAAATGATCAGAATGACGAGGAGAACAAGTGCCTTTCGTATTCGTTAAGAGGTGTTTTACACCCTTTATATATAATAACATTAAGTGTACATTACATAGTGGCGACGAGGCAAACTGTGAGTTTATTTTTACCTTTTAAATAACAAATTAAGAACACACGTTATGTACGAACTTACATTAAAATAATATATAAGTACACTATCCGGCTACAATCATTGGATAAAACGACAAAGCTTTTATCAATATAAGTGATTATTTTGTGAGTAAACTACAAGTTACCTATCTTCTTGAGTTCGAATCTCAGTATTTATTACACAAAAGCTGCATATATATATAAATGGATCACAGAGCCTCATGAAGAAAAATAATAATGCTGTTGACGGAGTCACAACATTTTGCTGAGCAAAGACCTGTTCTTGCGCAAATGCGACGCACGGTTTTATTGTCATTACGACATGTAGATTGGAAAAATAACAGTAGTTATATTAACGCTATACAGCGTTTTGTTGATGGATTGTTCAAGTTTGTTTTGATGTCATACATTCCGCGCCATTGCTAAAGCCGCGTCCCCACACCGATCGTGCGGGTCGTTAGGCCAACACAGACCACAGAGAAAAAAAAATTGTACGAGACGTCGTGATGTGTCTGTGTTGAATACGAGGCTTTTAGCTACCTGGTACAGGTTGCCAGTGTATTTTTTTTATTTTTTATTGTGCGGTTCTTTTGCGCAGAATAAACATTTTCTTTATTTTTTCTAAATATAATGGATTGGTCCACAAAATTAAAAGTTATCATAGTAACTAACTAATGTTGACAGTTAATATTTTTTTTAACTAAGGAAAATAGAAGGAAACGTAAAATAACTAGGTAATCACTTGGCCGTAAGTTGCGTAGGTATCCTCTGTTCGCGTTTCAGGTATCTGGGTTTCTATGGGTATGGCATTAAATTGTGGACATACCTACATGGCATTAAATTGCGGAGATGTACCGGTATGGCATTAAATTGCGGACATACCTACATGGCATTAAATTGCGGAGATTTACGGGTATGGCATTAAATTGCGGACATACCTACATGGCATTAAATTGCGGAGATTTACCGGTATGGCATTAAATTGCGGACATACCTACATGGCATTAAATTGCGGAAATTTACCGGTATGGCATTAAATTGCGGACATACCTACATGGCATTAAATTGCGAAATGTTCACGAGCGCTGGGTAATACTGATGCGCCAGTGTGCAATGGTATGACGACGACGTATCGTCATGTGAGCACAAAGTGTGTTTGCCATGACGACTACGTGTCGTCATGACCACCGAACATGAACTACGGGCGTAGATACCTACGTAACCTACTTTTAACATAGGTACAGTCACGTAGAGTAGACGCTTTAGTGCTAGCATTAGATTGCGATAGCGTGTTAAAAAAAAAAATCTATAAATTTGCAACATAGTTACTACTTTGTCAACAGGTAGCTCCAAATGGCACAGTACATCTTAGAGAAATTCGAATGTGAAGGAGAAATTGGTTCAGTTTCTGTCCGTTGGGAAAGATGGAAAAGAAGTTTAAACATTTACCTCGAGGCGGCAGGTATAGACACCGAGGCAAAGAAAAGAGCTAGCCTTTTACATTTTGGTGGTCTCGAGTTACAAGAAATCTTCTATAACATCCCAGGAGCTAATGCAACTGGAGGCGAACTTTTTAACATCGCGATCGAAAAATTAGACAACTACTTTGCACCTAAACAGAGCAAAGTGTATGAGCGACACTTGTTTCGTCTCCTAAAACAGGAACAGGATGAGAAGTTCGAGAGATTTCTTATCAGACTTCGACTGCAGGCCAAGAAATGTCAGTTTGGTGGAAAAGAAGACGAACATATTATAGACCTAATAACTGAAAAGGGTAAGACAGAAGAACTCCGAAAGAAGATTTTGAAAACAGGAGACAAAATCACTTTGGATGAAATAGTTGCAGAAGCGAATGCATTGGAAGCCATAGATCGCCAATTAGGAAACTTTGGTACGAAACCTGTGGAAAGCCAGTCAATCAACAGAGTAGGTACAGAGACATGGACGGAAAAGTCGAAAAAAAGAGAATTGATATGCAGTAGATGTGGAAGTTCCAGACATTTTGCTAGTGACAAGAACTGCCCAGCAAAAGGAAAGGCTTGTCTTAAATGTGGCATCTTAGGACACTTCAGAGTTCAATGTCGGACAAGACAAAGTCAGAAGAGGAAATTGGAAGGAGAAGTATCATCGAACAGGCAGGGAATAAAAAAGAAAAGCAGGACAACAAATAACATTGAAGAAACTGCAAACATAAGTACGGATAAAAGAAAAGTCGACTATATTTTCAATATTGAGAACGACGCTAAGGTCACATGTAACATAGGTGGAACCAATGTTGAGATGTTGATAGATTCGGGCTGCAAGCACAATCTAATAACGGACCAAACCTGGGAAAGAATGAAGAAAGATAACGCTCAAGTTACCAATCAAGATACGAATCCTGACAAAACCTTCGTAGCTTACGGGAGTGCAACACCGCTGAAGCTGTTAGGATCATTCAAAGCTACAATAAAACTTGTCGGAACGTCACAGGATATCACAACATTTTACGTGATCAGAAATGGTACGCGTGACCTACTTGGACGTGTGACAGCAACCTCATTGGGAGTACTTCAGATCAATTTCGATACCAACCAGGTTGGAAATGTTGATACTGAGGCATTTCCAAAATTTAAAGATGTTTTAGTTACTATTCCGATTGACGGTTCAGTGAGGCCCGTTGCTCAGCCGTATCGAAGGATTCCCATCCCGCTCGAAGAAAAAGTAGAGAGGAAACTGAAAGAACTTCTGGAAAGGGATATTATAGAAGTCGTGAAAGGTCCTTCTAACTGGATCTCACCTATAGTCCCTGTACTTAAAAACGGAGGGGACATCCGACTATGTGTTGATATGCGCCGAGCAAACGCGGCTATACAACGTGAAAACCACCCACTGCCAACGATGGAAGAATTATTGCCAAAAGTTCGAGAAGCCAAAATCTTCAGTAAACTAGACATACGAGATGCGTTCCATCATATCGAACTTCACCCAGACTCAAGGCATATCACGACCTTCATTACTAGCAAAGGCTTGTATCAATACAAAAGAATGATGTTTGGTATCTCGTGTGCACCAGAGATTTTCCAAAAGACACTGGAACGAATACTTTTAGGTTGCGAAGGAGTCATCAACTTCATTGATGATATCTTGGTTTTTGGGAAAGACGTAGTAGAACACAACTTAAGGCTTAAAAAAGTCAAAGCAATTTTAGAGAAAAATAATGTGATATTGAGGGAAGACAAATGCGTTTTTGGAATGAAGAAAGTCCACTTCCTAGGGCATGAATTGTCTGAACAGGGGGTCAAACCATTAGACAAGTATATCTTGGCTATAAAGGGATTCAGAGCCCCGACGAATATCGCTGAACTGCAGAGTTTTATGGGCTTAGTGAATTACGTGGGAAAATGGATCCCCCACTTAGCAACGGTAACAGAACCCCTGAAGCAACTGCTACGGAAAAGAACGGGAAGAAATACGGACATTCAAGATGACTGGGGAGATGCCCAAAATAATGCATTTAACGAACTCAAGGCGACACTCATGAAGGTGCCAAGTTTAGGTTACTACAATCCTCATGATAAGACGGTGGTGATTGCAGATGCAAGCCCAGTGGGTCTGGGAGCAGTGTTGGTGCAAATCAATAAGAATGGACCGAGAATAATTGCATTTGGCAATAAAACGCTCAGCAGCTGTGAGCGTCGTTACTGCCAAACAGAGAAAGAGGCTTTAGCCTTAGTTTGGGCAGTCGAACATTTCAACATGTTTCTGTACGGCAAGGTGTTCGATCTAGTAACAGATCATAAGCCTTTAGAGGTGATATTTGGCCCCAAAGCAAAACCATGTGCTCGTATTGAAAGGTGGGTATTAAGGCTGCAATCCTACAATTTCAAGGTGAGATATAGCCCGGGGAAGACCAACATAGCCGATCCATTATCGAGACTCTGTGAAATGACAACAAACCCGACGGCTTTATTTGAAGACCACGTTCAAGCGGTTACCGAATCTGCACGACCAGTGGCCATCCCATTACAAGAGATCACTAAGAGTTCCCTCGAAGATGCAGACATACAGAAGGTTAGAGAGGGCCTTTACAATGGAAACTGGGATGAAACGGTTAAAGCCTATAAACTCTTCCAGGATGAATTATGCTTTCATGGCGATATTCTCCTCAGGGGGACGAAAATTGTAATCCCAGGTAAATTACGAAGAAGAGTTCTGGAAGCTGCACACGAAGGCCACCCGGGGATAGTCGCAATGAAGGGCAGATTGAGGACCAAAGTATGGTGGCCTAAGTGCGACAAAGATGCTGAAAACATATGCAAAGCCTGTAAAGGATGCATCCTGGTCTCTGCTCCCAGTGCTCCAAATCCATTAAAAAGAAGAGATTTACCTTCCGAACCATGGGTAGACATAGCAATCGACCTTATGGGCCCCTTACCTAGTGGAGACCATATCCTGGTAATTGTGGATTATTACACCAGATATAAAGAGGTGAAAACATGCAAAACCATAACAAGCTCTGAAATAATCGGAATGCTTAAAGATATTTTTAGCAGACTTGGCAATCCGGTCTCGCTTACATCAGACAACGGGAGACAATTTTCCAGCGAAGATTTTAAGAGTTTCTGTGCAGAGAGGAACATACGACTCTACAATACCATTCCCTACTGGCCACAACAAAACGGAGAAGTGGAGCGCCAGAATAGGGATATCCTAAAACGCCTAAAGATTTCTCAAGTAGAGAAAAAGAACTGGAAGGAAGCTCTTCGTGAGTACTTGGTGATGTACAATAGTACACCTCACACAGTTACAGGAAAAACACCTGCAGAGCTGTTCTTTAGACGACAATTTCGTGACAAGCTACCTATGATTCAGGACATAACGCATCTTTCAGAGAATCTTGAGATGAGGGATAGAGATAAAGAACTAAAGGAAAAAGGGAAGGAATATGCGGATAGGAAGAGAAGAGCTACTAGCTGTGAATTGGAAGTTGGAGATAAGGTATACGTCAAGAACATGAATAAGCAAAACAAGCTGAGCTTAAACTACGAACCCGAAACACATACCGTCGAAGCGACCAAAGGAGGGGACCTAAGTCTTCGGAACGATGAAACTGGTCAACGAATTAGACGGAATGTCGTGCACCTAAAACGTGTGGAAGGGCAATGGAAGGTGCTAGATGATGAGAATAATGCTAGTGATGCTAAAACCAACGATAACAGTGTTGTAATTGAATCACAACTCGAATGAATAAAGTACTGATTTTGGTAATTAAGAAGGTATTTAATTTGCACCTTAACTTGATCACAGTTCCTTAGCTGTATATGTTTATCTATTTTATATAAGGAAAAAAACATTAATAAGGGAGGGATGTAGTGTATAGATATTTGTATTGGTGTGGATGCACCTTAACTCTGTCGTCTCGAGAAGCGCACGCGCGAGGTTGCGGGGCGGGGGGGGCACTGCCTAACCGACCGCCGCGGGAGAAGACGCGGGAACGCTTGCTGCGAGCCGATAATACTTATATATATAATAACATTAAGTGTACATTACACTTTGTTTGAGAGATTTTTTTTGTCGCGTAGCGGGGCTCCGTCGACTACGCTTTTTAGGCGAATAAAAAGTGTTTTGAGGTTACGTTACGTTTTCTGTTTCTCGTTTCTCAGAAATGGTGTATTATCTTTGCATGGGAGTGGTACCATGGGGCAAGGGGGCCCCTCCCGCGCTATACCGCGCGAGTTCAGTTCTGTCGCATACATTTCACAATATTACCGTTTCACTTCGATAGGTTGTAATCTACCGAAAAACAATGCGTTAAATTGTAAGCAATGTTCGTTTGACAATCTTTCGAAAGTTTGCAATCTAGCTGGTTGTATTAAAATCTAACGGTTTTTATATTATGACTCTGACTTTTTCATGTTTAACTTACCAATTTAGCTTGACATAATACTGATCTAGCATCAGACAACATGTCATCTCCGGATGAAAATAGTCTAAACAAAGAAGGTGTTTGTGTTGAGACTGTTTTTTGAGAACTTGGTGAATAAAGATCATCAATTTTATTGTCAGTTCATGGTCATGATCTTCAGGTAAATGTTCCAGACAGGACACAAATACTCTGTGAGCTGCTTTTTCAGGTATATCTGGTGTAGCATCAACAAATACTTATTGTGCTTAGATGGTTCTTTTTATGAAAATGTTGCCTAAACCGCTTCTTCTTAGCAGCTGCAATAGAGTGGAGTCATGGCTTTTTTACAAGAAAAAACTGAAAGAACCGCATTATTTTTCATAAATATCAGTGTACTTGAGGAAGGCCTAAAAGAAAAGAAACAGTGGTGATGACTGAAGAGTCAATTCTTCACGAATACCTTTCTACTTTAAGGTGATTGACATGACATGAGCTACATGACATGAGCTAAACGCGAGTTTTATAATTACTAAAAGTAGGTAGGTATATGATTCACTGATATAAACAAGTCTAGAAAAATATATGATATTCTTCAGGATATATGCTAGCATGATACTGTTTTGAAAACAATTGTAATTTGGCTCGAAAAAAAAGAAATCACGAACTTATCTCTAAAAATATCTTTCAAACAATAAAAACATACTAATATTTATTTATTTATTTATTATAATATACATGCGATATATCATTCTGATTTTTTGGCAAATAATTCTACAAGCAATATATTAGCATGAATCATGATACTGTTTTAGTTTTTTTGTAAATCGATCGAAACCACTCATTTCGCGCTATTTGGCCCGCAGTGGCTGACGTAACAACCACTTTGTAGTGCAAGCTGATTAGAACTTTATTCTAACAGCTTTTCAAACGAAGTTTGAACCACCACAAATAGAGTTGCTAATTTAGCTCGTCTAAGCGCCTTAAACGAAACGCATCACCAACCTTTAAAATCACTGTAAGTACAATCCTTGAAAGTCCGTTTCTTTAAAATGTTGAGAACATAATATCTTTGAATTTTTGGAAGCTTTGAAATTGAGTACCTATTTCAGTAGCTTTTTCCCATAGTTCTCTCGATGCCTCCCATAACATTTAAACGCTTCCTAAATAAATTTTATCGTAAACGTACACAAAAAATGTTGTCCTGGAATAATGATTTTGTAGCATTACGATCTTATGCGTGGGAGGCGTCGCTCTTATTAATTGTAAGTCTTTTGGAAATTTATGATTTTTCTGCACTGACCTGCAATTGCAAAAAATGTAAGATATGAATTTCGCGGGCTACCCTGAATAAAAAACGTTTTGTGTACGTGATATCCAAATGTCCGCGTATCCGATTGTTCTTTATTTTTCTTGTGAGAAATTCGATCACTTGAACTATTTTGAACTCATAGAGTTGGCAACACTGTTCAACGTTAACGTCATTGTCAGATGTCAGTTGTTGATGTGCAATCGTGAAATTGTTATTGTTTTTCTATTGTGTTGTTTGCGAAATAAAATTAAAAATGAAAAATTTCCCTGTTTTCGTGTTTCCAGTTTCTTTAGAATTCTATCTAAATGCTCGTCACACTCATAAACAATTACTTACTGTGTATAATCCTTACGATTTCTCTGTTAATTTCAAAGGTACATAATAAAACGAATCTAAAACGTGTCGTAATTTTCTCGTGGTGTTTTTTGTGTATGATTATGGTTTTTTGCAGTACTATGTACGTCTCCGAAGAAGTTCACTGTGATCGACCCTGAGGGTGTGATCGCTCCACAGAGCTGCATCGACATAGTAGTTCGTTACACACAGCCATCTGTTTCACACTGCGACACCGTCGAAAAGTTTAGGATAACAATGTATGACAAAAACACCCAGCAGGTATGAATAATTAATTAGCCTTTCGAAATTATTTATACTACTTTTCCTTGAAATCTATGTTATGTTGGCAGAGTTTATGTGTTTAAGTAATTCAATACAGGTGTTTAATTTAATGAGTCTGACTCATGTGAATTATCCATTCAATGAAAAATACCATGCTTTACAGGCACTGGGTAAAAGAGATATACTGACAAAGTTGATTGAAGGAGAGCCCTCTAATACAAATCAAGAGAGCTTAGGGGACAACTTTCACCCACTTGTGGGTAAAGCAGCTCCTTTGAGACCCACTCCTGAAGATCATTCACGAGTCACTCCATGCCAGCACCCGTCTCACAGGTCAGTTACAGAAATAATCTTTTGTTATGTTGTATTTATCAAATCTAAGTTGCAATAGAAACTTGAAGATTTATTTTCCATGGTATTTTCTACTGTGTAATAACTGTCCTGCCTAACAAGCACTTGCATGCCACTTCAGTAGTGGCTGCAGTGTTATTTGTTTATTTTTGATAAATGAAAAAGTAAAGCTTTTTTATTATCATTGTTTCATGCTGTAAAAGAAAAAAGTGTGTGTGTGTAAGTAGTTACTTACTTATTTGATACAATTTAAACACCCAAATTGTATTTAAATAAATGTTCACCTAGATAGATAAACTTAAATAGGACAACATAAAGAAGTAATAAAACTATTTCTCATTTAGGTCATGCATGATGTCACAATATACATTACTGTAAGAATTCTTGTGTGTTCCATTCAACAATAACAATTGTTTAAAAGAAACAAAACAAAACAGATCAATCTACGTAATTGAAACACAAGCAAAGATAGTTCAAATAACGTTTGATAAGAATTTTAAAAACAAAATAATCATTTTTGAATTGTTTCGTAGTTTCTTAGCACAGTAGATAACAGCTGTTGTTGTTGTGTTGATGACAAATTAATAATGTTAGAATAGATAAAATAAAGATTGAATAAATAAGATAAATAAATAATCAGTTAATACACAATCAAATATTGGTGTATTGACGTTTAGGCTGATAATAAAAGACATGCTGATTTTTAAGTTATAAACAACAAAAATGGCTCTCATGCATACATTATGTCAACTACTTATCACCCTTTGCCCTGAGTAATAAGGTCGAAATTAAATGTGGTTGATAGGCAGTGAACTCGGTAGTACATAAACTTGATCTCCCAATTCTCATTTGCATGCTTAATAATAATAATAATAATCATTTTATTTTCAAGCAACTAAGGCCCATAGATAAAATACATAAAATAACATTAAACAACAATAATAAACTAATACATATTTTAAACCTTATACTAAAACTAAACACGCAGTGTTGTCGGCGTCGTGTTTCGCTGCGTGGTGTCGCGTAACCGTCCTCGGAAGCGACGATATACGACACCCTTCGGCCAAAAGTCCTCTTTTAAGCAGGTCAGGCAGCTTAAGATCAGCTTTGGCTATGTTGTGCAATAAAGAAAAAGTTAATATTTTGAACTCTGTAAGTAATCATTTTAATATCTTGGCCTTGAAACCAGCTAGGCAGGCAACTCCATTTTGTATTTTAATAGTACTGAGAACAAATATTTTATAATACTCATATTAAAAACCAAATTGGAAATTAAACAATTAAATATTCGTAAAAATTATAATATTTTTAATTTCCTAATAATTTATTGAATAATACGAAAAGTATAAAATACTGTTAATCCAGCTGACAAAAAAAAATATGTTAAACTAGCTGACCCACGCAACTTCGTCTGCGTCACCTAAGAGAGAAAAACGAAAGGAAATAAAAATCCCCGTTTTTGCAACATTTTTCATTCCTGCTCCGCTCCTAATGCCTGTAGCGTGATGTTATATAGCCTAAAGCCTTCCTCGATAAATGGACTATCCAACACAAAAAGATTTTTTCAATTTGAACAAGGAGTTCCTGAGATTAGCGCGTTCAACCAAACAAACAAACTCTTCTGCTTTATAATATTAGTATAGATTAAAGTTCTATTCCTATTCCAGAGAACCACAGCCAATAAACGTAGTGGCAGTAGCAGTCAGCATATGTTGCATTGCCGCCCTCCTCCTGCCAACGCAACCTGAACAAGTCATGAAATCCCAATGGCCAGATTGGCTCCACATTGGCTCCAACCTCAAACTGGTATTCTCCTTTGTACTAGGCCTTGTGTGTATGCTTGTTTTAAGACCATAGAAATCGGGCTGGAGAGGTTTGTAGTATGAAATTTTATTGCTATGCCAAAATGGCCAGTATTTCAATTGGGGATATAACTTCTGTAGTATACAGAGAATTGGATTTAATCTATACTGATGCAGACAGATGAAAAAGCAGGTAAAGTAGAGCATGGTGAACTGATATAAGTAAGGCAAATAGGTGAAGTAGGGGAAATGCCTGAATCTAAAATGTGTAAGGGTATTTTTCAGCTGATATGTACAAAAGCTGTTAGGGTTAAATATTTTTAATTGAGGTAAAATCTTAACTGTTCTACTTATAAATTTATTGTTTACTAAATGCCCCAAACAGGCTTTAAACTTATTGATAACTTTAATAAGACTATTTGTATTCAACATAACTTATCTAGCACCAAACAACTTTCTCTTAGGAGAACTTGCATGCTCGTGTTTAATACTAAACGAATTATCAAACACTGAAACAGTTCTCTTTCTGCCAGCTTTTAAGAGGACAGACACAGAGTGATGTTTTATAAATACACCAGTGCAGTGAATTTTTAAAAACGAAAACAAATATAGTAGGATGAAACCCATCGGAAAAGGAAGAGAATACTATAACAAAAATGAAAGGAAAAATAATTTACGGGCGATCTGAGGTCGGGAAGTGAGAAGGGACGGGGCCCGGGGGCTTAAGGGGGAAGCGTCAGGGTAGCCCGCGAAATTCAAAATTTCTTAGGTTTTTTTTGCAATTTGCAGGCCTGTGGCAGGTTGCATGAAGTTGAAAATATCGTTTGCGACTGTAAGACGTATGTAGTTACAGAATTGTGATCATCGAAATCATCAATACAACCTTCCATGCTCACATAAGTATAGCAACGACTTTGACCTTGCAACAATCGTTCATCGACTTATATGAACTTAAAGGGTTGTACTGATGATTTTGATGGTTATAATTATGTAACTACATACATTTTACAGTCACGAACCATCTTTTCAACTTTTTACAACCTGCTACTGGCCTGCAAATTGCAAAAAACGTAAGAAAAATTGAATTTCGCGGGCTACTCTGACGCTTTCACCTTAAAGGGAAAAAACGGTTTTCTCGATTTCCTGCCAAACTACAAGTCCTATGGAAAAAAGTTTAATTGTAAAGTTGTAGGCAAGTACTAAAAAAATCTACAACTTTAGAATTCACACTTTTATCACATAGGTGAAAAATTTGTGTGAAAAATTCAAATAACCAAGTTTTTATTTTTATCTGTTACAAAACAATTTTAATTTCACGAAATTTGGTGAAGACTTACCTTTTGATGTTATAAATATACTTACTTTAATTTTTTTAATTTATAAAACCTTAATTTGTTTCCCTTCATTTTGACTTAATATCGAAAAAGCATCCTTTCAATCAAAAATTCTCACCTCAAAATACCTGCTTTTTAGGGTTCCGTAGCTAAATGGCAAGAAAGTCTGTCTGTCCGTATGGCACAGCTACTTTTTTCCGAAACTATAGGAACTATGCTGTTGAAACTTGGCAAGAAGTAGATGTATTTTGTGAACCGCGTTAAGATTTTCACACAAAAATAGAAAAAAAAACAACACATTTTTGGGGTTTCCCATACTTTGAACTGAAACTCGATTTTTTTTCACTACCTATACCCGTAGTCGGGTGTCTAATTTTTTTTTTTTTCTAAAGTGAATAGTTTGCGCGAGAGACTCTTCCAAAGAGGTAAAATGTGTCCCTCTTCCCTGTAACTTCTAAAATAAGAGATAATTAAACTAAAAAAAAATATGATGTACTTACTTCCACCGAAAATTGGTTTGAACGAGATCTAGTAAGTAGTTTTGTTTTTAATACGTCATAAATCGTAAAATCGTAGCTTTTGTATTATGTTGCTTGCTGCTACGGAACTCTTAATGGGCGAGTCCGAGTACCACTTGGCCGCTTTTTTTTTTTAAAGTCGGTGGTCTTTTTTGTTGAAATCTCTACTTTCTGATGGTGTTAAAGAAAAGAGGCCAAGTGCGAGTTGAATCTACTATATTCTAATCTCTAATCATCCTACTATGATTTTTTTCGTTTTATTTTTTACTATTTTCGAAGGTATCTGCACTAGTCTAAAACGTTTACAATATGTGGTGCAAGTGGGCCATACACGATAGCATCAAAAGCAATAAAATGTCATACTACCCAAACTCCTTTAGAATAATAATCAGACTTTTAAAAACCCATGACCACAAACTTAACATTACTTAACATAGAAATCTGATTTTGATTATGACTTTATTAGAGAATACACAAGAAGTATGACTATTCCAATAGTTTATGTGCAGCTTCAGATAGCATGATTAGTTTTGAATATTTTACCGGATTGATGCGGTATGATTGTTTTAAAAAAATGGATCTATAAGTTCTTTACTGACTCTGTTGAAATATGTTCCTTTTAATAAAGTTCGTAAGTATCGAAGTTGCAACAATATTTGTTTCCTTGCTCAAATTAGCCATGTTTGTTCAATTGTGTAATCATTAACGCCATGATCGCGAATACTACGTCATTCAAGGCAGGTGCAAAGTTTATTCACAAGCATAGTTGCTACATAGTTGAGTGCTATTTAGTAATTTACCTAAGGTTTAATTGTAGGTTTATTTGAGTCTTTTAATTTGTGATAGGTGTATGGTGCAAAAATTTTAATTAAAGTGTGATTTAAATTTTAAGGTGCTAATATTTTTAATTTATATTATGGTTTGGTGTTTTGTTTATAATTATAACTACACGGTCGTACCTTGCTTTTAAAGCTAAAATAAGTCATATAATTTAAATTGATGAGTACCTAATTGTAAAGGCTTTCTCAATGTATTGTTATGTATTTTAGATTTATCAAATTGTGTGTTTTTTCTTGTAAAGTGGTGTCGTTCATAGACATGCTAGCATTGTTATCGTGTAAATAGTTCATGTAGTTTCTACAATATTGATGTAATATACCAATGTACAGATCCCCTAACATTATACACAATATTTACTTATTATCGATTTAAAGTAAGCATTTTTGTAATAAATGTTGTAAATATGGCAAAATTTTACCAATGCTTATGCAGACTAATGTATTTTTGTTAGACCCCCTGTGATTTGGGACCACCTGCTGTGAAAATGTTCATGCCAAATATATCTACAAATCAAATCGAAATTTTGCTTCTTTTGGAAACCTTACCCGCGAGGCATGTAACTGTTTTATGACATGGCATATACCTACATTGGGTATATTCCCGCTGACCCTACTGGTTCGTCCTACCGGTCGGGTCAACGGGAAAAATCATAACTGTCGTTTGCAAACTAAGAAACAAAACTGATTAATCAAGAGGAAATAGGCGCTTCCTCCACAACGATAAGGCGATATCTAGGGCATACTTATAAGTAAAATATATGTGTGAATTAAAACTAAAACAATATGTTTTTGTAATTGTTTATTCGCTACCAAAGAGTACAGTGATTAACAAATAAATTCCTTGCGTGAAATTGAGCAAATGCGCTAGCTGGCTATTTATGCTGCTATTTCTAAAGTGAAGATGAAAAAAAGGACTATTTTAAAACACGTTAATACCATAATGTCGGTTAAAATTAGTACCAAATTCGAATTCGTTACTTACACAGGCTGATTTTATTTCACTGCCATGTTTCTTTTAATAATGTTTCTTTTTTTTGCAAGGTACAGCAGTAAAGTTATGCCTCTTATTTTGGAACCGACCATGAAAGAATATCAATGAATTCAAACTCAGCCGTGTAAATTACCATCGATCGAGTGTCGGACGGACCGTATTTCACATAATAACATTAGAAAATGCCCTGAAAAACATATTTTTAAAAGATACAAATTGACAAAAAATAATACATTTAAACGTAGGTAAATTTAAAAAGCAGGCACCTTTGGTTGGGTGACTGGTGCCACGCATTATAGGTACAGGACGGAAACTTTATTTGCCATTTCTGACTTTGTTAGTACTTCAAACTAGGTTGGTCCCATGGAAGTTTTTGATCAAAGACAAGATCGAGCGGAATCAATAAAATATTTTTCAATACACTTCCGCAAAAACTGGTTCTTTTCGCACTACGATTAGGTTCAAAATGCAGTGCACACGTGCGTTTTTGATATTTTTTCCACACGTGTGCGGAAAAAAAATTGCCACAGATAACTATACTTATACTTAGTCCATATTGGTTCAATGCCTATAGTCAGAGCTGAATGTTTTTTTTTTTAATTTCGGCAAAGCGATCTACGTTCTCCGTCTTTACGACGTAAACATTTTTTGAATTCAAATTGTGTTAATAAATTCAATATCATAGATAAACATGAATATTTAAAACTAACATTTACTTTTATAAACAAATTAACATTTATTTGTTTTCTTAATTAAAAAAAGACACTATTTATTATTTTAGGCTGTACAACGGCTTCATACCTTTGCTTCGCCTTCAACTTGGCGAAAGAAAAGCGCGGAAAAAAAAAATCATAGTCTCGTAATAATTCTTTTAAATGACACAAATTTTTTACATTATTTTATTTTATTTCTTCAAAAGTGTATTGAAAAACGTCGTTTGATACACATGGACATTTGTTATTGCAGTTTCGGCTCAAAAACACCCTCGCCTACGGCTCGTGTGTTAATACCGCTTCGTACTGCAATAACAAACTTTCTCCACTTTTCCAAATGTATTATTATGTAAAATTGGAATTTTCTTGCTAAATGTACCTAATTTTTTTTGAAGATCTGTGAGGATCACGGAAAATTATGGATAGTCTCCTAAGTACATTTTCGTGTAGCTGCAACGGTTAAGGTAGTTACTATTACTGCCCCGCTGAAGTTTCCACCCTGTATACCCAGGCACCACAAGAAACGTTATATTATTATATGTAACATTTTAATCATTTATATTTTGTGAAACGTGTAAACGAGTACAAACAATCAAAACAAAACAACAATAAATACACACATAAAACACAGGTAATTATATTTAAAAAACCACACGGGTACCTACTTTACTAACTTTCTATTGAACCCAGAGAGAGTTTATCTACCCTACTCTACAAATAACAATTTCATTCCAATTCCTTTGTTTCCCAGTGATATGACGTTTCTTTAACGACAATAAATTGCTATCATTTACTATATTACCATAATTATTATTTTTAAGTTATATTCTGCGGTTATATTATAATAATTGATCTTCATCACTGTATACTTTTATCATACTAACAATGCGTCATGGCTGTGGTCTAATGAAGTCTACAGAAACTGATTGATATTGCATTTTAAACCACATTTCCTTTGGTTTAGAGTACATAAACGTAGGGGACAATGGCGCCGATAAGATTTCTCTTATTCCACACTTCCCAAAGTCGCCCCGTCCGATCGCCAGTATTCACATCTTACGTCAAGTGGTCATAAATTGTAGGTACGGTCATCCTAGATAGTTTAAAAAAAAAACTGAGAAATTAAAATTTTACCAATATTTTAACTTCAACATTTTTCGTGAGACGCATGTAAACCATACGAGCTGTTGTGCTAACAAATTACGAAATATAGAATTTATTAGAATGCAAGCCAATTTCTTGGACGACTTTAACTATCTATACTAACAATAGATTCAACACATTTTCCATAAACAATAACTAACTGGAAGTATAAGTCAACAATTCAAAAAGTTTTAAACAATCAATTCCGTTAATAATAACATATTAAGACTTATGTAGATGTAATTGCACTAGAATAATGATTAACTATAGGAATTCTATGGACAGAAAACATTCAATCCCTCAACAAGTATTATCACAATGTTTTATTACATTATTATTGCTTTAATTCGATTGGAATGACAATAGGAACGTTAGCAGTATAGCTGAGTAAAACTTGGTCTCCTTATGGCTAGTGATGCTACCAAGGCAAATCAGGAGAGAAGATTTAAATATACTTAGTTACGACTGGGTGCGGTCCCTAATTTGGACAGAACAGTTTGGAAACTCCATGAACCGGCTCAGGTTTTTTTGTGGCCAGTTAATGGCAAAGGCTCATCCCTATTACATGTGACTTAACATCCCTGCCTGTCCCTTCCACATACGGTCGTGATATTTTTAATTAAGTTTGTTTTGGAAGACTGGTTTCTCCTAAAAAAGATTTTACCTTGTTTCCTGATCTGCCCCGATTTGCAATTAAGTACTATTTCTATAATTTATTGAATCTAATCTATATCTTCAGAAGTTCGATTGATCTAATTATCTATGGCTTCGGAATCTATTTAAGTCAAGCTATAGTCGATATTGAGTAGAAACTATACTAATATTCTAGCTTACTAACATACTACTTATTTTAAAGTGGTCTTAAAATTTCAGGTAATTAAAGCGAAATTGAACAAGTGATATGAGTAACTCTATAAGTCTACCTGGTTTGATATTTAACAAAATGTAAAGATGACTAATTTTTGAACTAAATGGGAAATTGATCAACTCAGACAGGGCCTAGAGTCTAGAATCTAGACTCTCCAGCAACTATCTAGACTCTAGGTAGTCGCTTCCAAAGTATACAATGACTTGCAACAGTAATGAGATAGGCTTTTCGATAGCTTATGTCAATCCAATACTTTATGAATTTTCCATTTTCAAACTCACTGATACAGGGTGATTTGGGGATTTGCACCAACTTTTACCCGATACCTTGGGGTCCAAACTGGGTGGTTTTTGAGAAATCGAAGTTTTAAAGTTTTCCTTGAAATCTACGCCATTCAGGATATTAAACTGATACTTTTCTGAAAGCTCATGAACGAATATATCCTCCAAAAACCAATTTGTTTTATTTACTAAAAGTGGGTATTATTTTGGAAAGCTAGTGAGACAAGAAAGTCGGTTCTGTAATTCGCACAAGTGTCATACATTTATTTTTTAACGCAACTTTGGTTTCGTGTTTAATGTTATTAGATCATACTCCTTGCATGCTCCTCGCGTATCGCTAACTAAAAAATCCCGCCACAATCTCTAACCACTCGAAAGTTTGAACCACGTGACCTAGATTCGCCAAAATGTCTCCTAATGTCCATATCTGAGGTTTCATTAAATTGTATATGTCACCGTAAAATTGTCAAATACGTTATATTGTAATATCTCTAGCGATATTGTAAAATCTCGAAATATTGTCAAATGAATATATACTACTTACAACAAAACGCATTATTTCTCGTGAAATGCATGCGATGGTAGTCTACTCACGCGGTGTGGAGGGATGGAGGGGTCCCCCTTGCCCAGTGGTACAACTCTCATGAAAAGATATTGTACCATTCCTGAAAAATACCGATTATTATAACCTAACCTTAAAACACTTAATATTCACCTAAAAAGCGTAGCCGACGGAGCCTCGCTTCGCGGGGCCCCCTATTTCCGAGTGCAAGGTTTAAAGGAACCTAACTAACCTAACGGAGGGGTGCCCCAAGTCCCGATTATGGGGGCAGAGATACTTCCGTATGTTCAGTTGACAATAATTCGCGAGTTTACAATATCGCTAGAGTGAAACACGTTATATTGTAATATAACGTGTTTCTCTCTCCCCCCCGTTAGGTTCCTTTAAACCCTGCACTCGGAAATAGGGGCCCCGCGAAGCGGGTCTCTGTCGACTACGCTTTTTAGGGGAATATAAAGTGTTTTAAGGTTAGATTATATTCATCGATGTTTCTCAGGAATGGTACAGTATCTTTTCATGAGAGTGGTACCACTGGGCAAGGAGGACCCCTCCTTCCCTCCACACCGCGTGAGTTGACTACCATGGCATGCATTTCACGAACAATAATGCGTTATAATGTAAGCACTATGTTCGTTTGACAATATTTCGAGAGTTTACAATATCGCTAGAGAGATTACAATATAACGTGTTTGACAATTTTACGGTGACAAATAATTGTTTAGGCTCGAGCATTAATAAAAATATTATTTTCGTGTCTTCTTTAAAAACTCTCTGAAACCACCCATTTTGGACGCCCAATTATCGGAGTCAAAATTGTGGCAAACATAAATGGCTAATATTATTATGGCAAATATAATTGTGGAAAATTAGTGTTAAATTCTCTAGGCCTGCTTTCTGGATTATGGCCCATTCTTTCTCAAACAGCAAATAGAGGAGGCCTGGAGCCCCAATGTGGAACTGTTAACATTTCTTTTTGTCATTTGGTTAAATATCAAAACAAGTGGTTTGAATTGTTATATCAAATGATATGCTACAAGTCAACCATGATATGGGTAAAGAGTGGATGAAGGACAGTGGCGACCTCTGTGTATTGTAAAGAGCTTAGTCCATCTGTTGCCATCCTTTCCTTGGTAAAGCTTAACACCTTTTTTCGTTGGCTCCTGAAAATATGTATAGATACAATTAAGTTAGAAAGACAGACTAAATAGATTTGTAATTTTTTGATTCAAAAAACCATTTAACCATTAAATTACAAATCTATTTAGTCTGTCAGTTAGATTATTGAAAAATAATGGACACGTATTTTTTGTATTTGTAAATCAATGAATATTGACTAAGATAAAACCCGTCAAAACTCGGGAGTGGGGGCACGTGACATCAGCTAAAAACTGTACCTAGGCGTGACGTATTGGGAATTTTAAAAGCGTCGTATCTTCATCAATTTTGATTTACGTATCCAAAGATAAATAGGTACGGGTCAAATATTTTTCATTAATCTACCTGACGGATTTTTTTTTTTTGTCGTCTACCCTATTGCCATGTGCGAAAATAAGTATGCTCATAGTTGCCTATTCAAAATTCTTGGAAAGCTGGAGCAATTATAAAACTTACGTCTTCCTCTCAGCCTTGGTTGAGACCATATGATACTGACTGGTATCTGGTTGAAACCTGCATAGTTTAAGGTCATTTGCTTCTAAGCGTGAGTACAAATCGTCATCTTCTCCACCTACGCCATAGAATCCATTGCTCATCCCATTTACAGCCTTAAATTGCTTAGATACTATAGCTATTGCACCACCAAAGAGATTTAAATATGGCAGAACAAATCTGAAAATTATGTAAATTGAATTATGAATGTAAAATAAAGTGAGAGTGGGAAAGTACAGCTTATTGAGCAATTTGTTTAAAAAGCAACACTCAAAAAAACATTAACATTTAAAATACCTTTTTACATTACTATGAAAACAAATTATAAATTCATAACACATAGTTAAATGCTTATAATCAGCAGTGCAAAAATATTTAAATTTTCAGCCAAAATCGTTGCTGCCAGGTGCTAAACTAAAAATAAAGAAAACAGAAACAAATTAAATTGAATATAAAATAATGTTTTTTTTTTTGTATTTTATGTTGGTTTTAATACTTTTTTTAAACTAAGTAATTAATGTGTAACAAAGTTCTCACCTGAACTTATTGATGCTAGATGACATATGCCTGGGTCGTTCAGTGCAAGCATACAGGTTTGCAGGCTTCAAAGGTAAGAGGTCCACATCATGAAGTATAAGACAAGGGTATCCTGCTTTCATAGCAGCAACTGCCCCTATATTCATGAGCTTGGCTCTATTGAACGGACGAGAATCTACTTGTTCAACAACATAGATCCGGTAGTGGATATGTTGGCGATGGAAGTATGTGTGCATGTATACTAGGAACCCTCGTAATTGCTCGGCTCTGTCTCTGTAAAAGGAGGTTCTTATTTGTAATATTGCACCTTCATGGTGAAAATAACAAGTGAATCAGAATATTTACCTGTAAGGAACAATAATAGCTGCACTGTACTTGGGCTTACAATCAAATGGAGCATATTCGCCACCTTCCTTTATCCTATGGCCTTCTATCAAGTCTCCATCAACTAAACTAATGGACAGAGTAGTTTCATCGTGTATAATGTCGTAATAATCACAGTCAAGTATAGCGGTACTAGTAAAATTGTCAGCAGTTTGTTCATGAAGGTTATGAATGATATTATCTTTTTCTATATACTCGTAAGAACGCCGGGCGTTCATATCGGGATGCAGCAAAATAATCAACGTAATGACGATCACAACGCAATAAACAATCTTCTTTTTATAAGCATGACGCATTTTGAATAAATTATATTAATTTTTCCCGCAACTGTATTCGGATTTTAAAATTAATCAACGGGCTAGAAGCATTGAAATAACAAACAAATTAATTTACTAAAATAATAATGCCTTGTTTACGTTTGATCGATCGCTTTTGTGTCAATGTCAATTTTATTTTGACATTGACACATTTTTTTTTTTTTTTAAATCAATTTGTTCCTGACGGAACAGGCTAAGGTCTGAGACCATGCTGCCTAGTCATCAGTTGGCAATTTTCTTGAGTAGGGTAGATCCAGTTCAATTCATCAGTATGTAAATCCATCATTTATGGAAAACCAGTAAAATTCATTAGTTTTATATTTATCAATTAATGAGTTATTCCAGTAACGTCATTAGTATTTTTATTCTTATAGAAATCAAATCCAGGTATATTCATCAGTTTCTTATTTTCCATGTAAAGTTAATCCTTTTATAGTCTTCAGTTTATTTCCATAAAATCCATGTTAAGATTTGTTATTCCACAAAATCTTGAGTCAAGTCCAAGTAATTTTCATTGATTCATTCTGTTATTTTGTAAAAGCCGAGTGTCAAGTCCATAGTATTATTGTCATTTTATTCTTTTAATCCCAACTGACGGGAAGCAACCTAACCTAACCTTTAAATTTTATTTCCATATATATTTACATTTACATACTATAACTAGAACTACCTATTTAAAATTACAAAAATAAAAGTAAGGAAGTATACCTATAATTAACTATTATATACACAAGGCAATTAACTCTAAATACCATGAGTTAAATTTGTCCAACTGTATTATTAATAAAATTAAACAAAGCTACATACGTCGAGCTATTTACAAGAAGAACCTGAATGGAGCGCGGTACCACATCAGGGTTACCATAAATTTCAATTAGCTCATCCATCAGCACAAGGCGCTGGATACCAAAAGATGAGCACTCGAAGAAAATGTGAGCAAGAGTTTGTTCTGCTTGAGAGTTACAATGATCACAGAGAGGACTTTGTACAATTTTCAGACGAAACAAATGATAGTTTAGTCGACAATGACCAAAACGAAGCCTGAGTATGGTGGAGTAAAACTTCCTGTTCATGAAAGTATTGGATTTGCAGAACCAAGGCATGGTTCCTATGGGAATATTGTATACTGCATACCACATACCTTTATTTTCAATTTGGACTGTGTGATTCCAGTGCCTTTTCCATATATCAGTAGACCTTTTTTTCAACAGAGGAACTATGTCTGTACAAGGAACAGATATGTTGAGGAAACTACTGAGATCAGGGACATCATCAGAATTTGTTATAGCTCTAGCTAAAAAATCAACCCTTTCATTGCCCATCACACCAACATGTGAAGGGACCCACATGAACAAAACCTTAATGTTATGTAATGATAAATCAAACCAAGATTCTTTTATTAATGATATAAAATAGTTTGTGTTAGCATTCAGCCTATTATTTTTGAGATTTTCAAGAACACTCATGCTGTCACTAACTATTACCCAATGACAACATCCATCATTTGTATGCCTAATGTGCTTTAGTGCAGCAAGTATAGCCACAGCCTCAGCAGTGAATATACTTGTGTTTGAGTTTATTTTATAACCAGTACCAGAATTCAATAGCTCATCAAAAATAGCAAATGACACTGCTGACTCAGTTTTAGACCCATCAGTATACACAAATCTATGATCAGTAAACTCATGAAATTTACTATATACATTTTCTTTAGTAGATAAATCGTGATCAATAATGATGTCAATTGCAGGAAATTTGCTTTCGAAATCCCCCTGATAACATGGAAGAATAGATGACTTATGAATTTGGAGGGTTTCAAGAAAATTGAAATATTGAGAATGGCCCTGAAGTATATATGTTAAGTTACGAATGGATGATGTACATGATTGTTTCAAATTGGAAAACAAGTGATTATTATTTTTACTATAAAGTTTTAATAAGAACCTTTCCTTCAAGTAAGAGAATCTTATACTTAATGGAGGAAGTTTACATTCAACTTGCATGGCATTAATTGGAGTACTTTTAAATGCCCCGGTAATGAGTCTCAAACTTTTATTTTGTATTTTATCAAGAATATCTACTAACCTTTTATCACCAGCAAAACAGAGAAAACCATATTCAAAGTGACTACGGATCAGAGATTTATATAATAATAACAATATTTTTGGGTCAGCTCCCCAGGAGGTTCTACACAATGTCTTCAAAATATTAAAAACTCTGTTAGCTCTAGAACTTATCAGTTCAACATATTTTTTCCAAGACAAATTATTAGTGAAGGTTACACCTAAAAACTTAGCTTCATAAAAAATTGGTATAGATACTTCATTATAATAAACAGACGGACTGAAATTGCTAGTTTTACCAAATACTACTAATTTAGATTTAAGGGCATTTATATTTAGATTTAAATAAGAAAAATATGTGCATAATCCTTCCAATGCCTTATTAAGGCACTGTGTCATATTTTTTAAATTTTTCCCAGACAAATATACAACTAAATCATCAGCAAATTGAAGATTTTTAACTTTGGAACCTAGTATCAAATTTAAACGTCGTATGTACAAAATGAATATTAATGGAGACAGGATTCCTCCTTGACAAACTCCTACCGAAGCAAATCTTGGTCCATATAATTTATCATTATATCTAACATAAACTTTCCTTTCAGTTAAGAATTCTTGGACCCAGTGGACAATTTTGTTTGGAATTCCAATAACAAGTAATTCAGAACAAAGTACATCAATATTTACACTATTAAAGGCTCCAGCAACATCAAAGAATACTGACATTAAGCAATCCTTGTTATTTAAACTATTTTCGATATCAAGCTGTAACTGACAAATACTTTCACGAGCTGATGTTCCTCTACGAAAACCAAACTGATTAGCAGGTAAAATATTGTTTTGTTCTATGTAAAATTCCAACCTTTGTTTTATTAATTGCTCAAAAATCTTACCAACACAGGATGTTAGAGCAATAGGACGATAGGAATCTGGATTAGACCGAGGCTTATCTGGCTTCAAAATGGGTACCAAACAATCAGACTTCCATAAATGAGGTATATCATTGTTCAACCACAAATTATTCAATATTTCGAGAAAAGTGTGCAAACCCTTCTCACTAAGCTTTTTTATCATAATGTATGGAATACCATCCAGTCCAAAAGCACTATCCTTTCTAGAATTAACAGCAGATTTCAATTCTTGTATCGAAAAACGTTTAACTAAAAAAATATTTTCAGAGTGTGACTCACTGGCAATGGGAAAATTTGACTTATTATTTACATAATCTGGGGTAAATTTTTCCAGAAAATCCTGAATCCAATTGACATCATTATTGTTGCAAGAATATGTTTTATTAAATTTCCGCATATATTTCCAGATTCTGGACAGAGGCGTACATCGATTGAAAGAGCTGCAAAGTTCAACCCAACTATCTGATCTTTCTATTTTCAAAGTAAGTTTTTTGAGGGCTTGTAATCTTTTAAACTCGATAAATGTTTCATCTGACGGATTGTTTTTAAAATTTATATAAGCTAACTTAGATTTTTGAACTGCTTCTGTACATTTTTTATTCCACCAAGGAAGAGGAATAGAGGTTATCGAATTCCTATAAGAGTTACGACTAGAATAATCACCAGAGGAAGAAGCTGGTGTATTATGATAAGGAAGCGACTTATTAATTGCAGAATGCATAATTAGACAAAACTCTGTATAACTTTCTAATGGAGAAACATGTTGGTCTCGAAAAGTAGATAGTTGTAAATCTACATTTTGTTGATACATCTTCCAATCTACCATTTTAAAGTTGGGATAGGTGGGCAAATTTGTGTTATTATTAGCATTTTCTATATTACTAATATTGATAAAAACTTTCATAATTACAGGAAGGTGGTAGCTGCCAAGAGGATCACAATGAACAGACCAATCACAAGAAAGAGCCAATGATGCGGAAACTATGGACAGATCTAAGGCATTTGGACGCCACGTTAAAGAACCGACTGTTGTGACTTCACCATTATTCATTAACACTAAATTATTATCATCAACAACCTCTAAAATATCCCTACCTCTTGGGTTAGTAGAGTTACATCCCCATGATGTGTGATGGGCATTGAAATCACCAGCAAATATCATTGGTTCAGGCACAGATTTTATTAAAGATTCAAATTTATGTTTGTCAAAAGATGGAGTGCAATTTGTTGGACAGTAGAAACTTACGATACTTATTTCTGTATTATTTACAGTAATTCTTACACAAATATTTTGTAAAGAATTATCAGAATATGTATTTATTTTTCTGTAATTTATATTATTGCGAATTAAAATAGCTACACCATTGTGTTTATTTCCAATATCATGTCTTTCTATTTTGTATCCTCTAATGTTAAAATGTTTGATGGGTGTTAACCAAGTTTCTGATATAATTGCAACATGTATGTTTTGCTCATAAAGAAATTGGGTTAATAAAAGTTTGTTACTTATAATACTTTGTGCGTTCCACTGCATTATATTAAGATCCATTATTAGATGTGGAAGTACTGGTACGGAAAGTTTGTTGCAGAATTTCTTTTATGGAGATTGAATTAATGGGGTTATCTTTTTGATTTAATATAATTTTAGTTATAGCATTTGTTAAAGTATTCATAAAAAAATCTGATTTAGTCAAATTAATAATCTGTGTTTCAATGTTCTTCTGTGTTAATTTAGGAAAAGAATGTTCATTAAATAAATCGGAATATTTAGCGGCTCTGGACTTGACTTTATTTTCTTCTATTTTAATTTTCTTCTGTGGACAAGTGTTTGAGATGGAAACATGATTACCACCACAATTGACGCATTTAGCGTTTTTAGGATCTTCTTTACACATTTTAAAACTATGCTTGTCTGTACATATGGAGCATACAACTTCATTCTTACAATATTTTGCAATATGTCCAAACTTCATACATTGCAAACACTGCTTGACAGGAGGAACGTAACAGTTTACCTCGTGCCTCCAGGAGTCAAGGTACACGTATTGCGGCAACTCAGTAGAGGCGAAAGTAACTGCAACAGTTTGAGTGGGGTCATACGTGACCGCGCCACCCTCACTTTGTACGCGGCGCATAAAACGCCTCACCTGTATGACATTTCTGGAACTTCCAATTAAAGCAGATATTCTCTCATTAGAGAGATCCGTGGGGACTGAAGTAAGAACCCCGGTCACCTCCGTATCGACAGCAGGTATTGTTGCTTTTAAGCCCATTTCATCTAAAAGTTTTTTATTCTGTAGAAATACATTTGCATTGTTGGATAGGTCAAATGTTATACCTATTTTGTACTTATTTATAGATTTTAGATGCAATATGCCAGTGACGCAATATTTGCGTATAGCATGCGAAATAGCCAGTCTGTCTTTGTCAGAAAATTGGCGTTCAGTCTGATGAGATAAAAATACTATGTATTCGCTTTTCTTGCTGTTTTCTGGATACTTCCTTGAGTATCCAGGGACTTTAAATATTTGGTACTTCCTGCTGTTGTCTGCAGAATCGTCGGAGTCGGAAGAAGTCTCAGTGGTGTCCCGTACTGCTCGACCATCAGGGGGCTCCGCTTTTTTTCTTTTCTTACCAGTTCCCCCCATTGTTTATTACACTATTTACATATAGGTACAACTATTAATTTATAATTACAACTTATTTTAAGGTACTCTATTAACACAAAACAAATTAATTTTAAATTAAATAAGATTTGGCGCCTTGTTCGTTTCAAGGTTCCCGCGCTTTCTGACATTGACACAGTTCCACGAACAGCTGATTGCTGTCGTTCGGAAACATGCAAGAGCGCCACAGAGCATCTATATATCCGGAAATGCTCGCAGCATGCATGATGTGAAAATAATGTTCATCGTAGCGAATCATATATATAAAGTAAAATCATTCCTTGATTTTATTTGACTAGAAGAGACAAATGAAAATAAATCCATTTATACCGATGATATAAAATAAGAATGAGATTTTATTCCGGTAGTTTTAAGAAATTTGTGAGGGTAGATTTGAAAACTATATATTTTTTTGACAATTCGTATAATAATTATAGGTTCCTCGATTTTTATACTATACTCATTTAAAAACTAAACAAGTGAGAAAATCTCTTACGCAATAAAAGGTTTTACAGATATTTTAACAAACAACAAGATGCCGTTTGAAGAAATAGAAAAAATAACCATTGTTGTCACTGATACGTCTGAATCTGAAGGGAGAGAATTTTGTGATAACTCGGTAGAATTAATAAGGAAATGCCCACGACAGCATACGATAAACACGTCATGGGATCGTAGTTTCGTTTCGTCTCATGAAAACAAAGACAAGGATTGCAATAAGACTCCTCCATTTGTGAGCATAATGGCCAGTGACGACCCCAGTTCTACGCTGGGAAATATAACCAACAGTTCCACTCAAACGGAACCTTTTGTGACTATGCCACATAACTGCAGCATTGTTGACATGAGCCTTTCTTTTAACAAAGACTTCGATAAACAAAACACTACATCGAATGATTGTTTTGAACAGCGTTTAAGATCTAAGCGTTGTAGACGGAACTCCATTGATGGAGATCATAAGGAACTGCGACCTTGGAAAAAGCAGTGTTCAGATTCGTGCTCATCCAGCACATCTGATTTGACGGACGCTCAACAAGATAATGGGCCTCCTTCCTGTCTTTCCAGTAATTCGGACATATCGTTTAAATCAATTAACAGCAACCATTCATTCAAAGTAAGAAAAAGACGGATGAAATCTGAATCAAACTTGTTTAAAGACGCCCTTCAGAGGTCACGAAAAAGCTTCAGTTTCAACAAACATAACGAAAATACAACGCCAGGTACCTAATTTATGTTTTACTTATCGTGACAAATTAACTAAGTAGCTGATTGTTGCGTCTCATTTCAATTTTAGTTTCCACTAGCTTCTGCCCGCGACTTCGTTCGCGTGAAGTTTTTATATCGCAACGCATCGCCTGCTCAACGGAAGCTTTTTTCCCGCTTGCAATATTTCTTATTGCTGCTCCGCTCCTATAGGTCATAGCCTGATGTTATATAGCTTATAGCCTTCCTCGATAAATGGACTATCTAACGCAAAAATATCTTGCAATTCGAGTCGGCAGTTTCTGAGATTACCGCGTTTAACCAAACAAACAAACTCTTCTGCTTTATAATATACCAATCTTCGTCACCTTATAGGTCAATTTCTTTTAATGACCTTCAGAAAGTTATCTTGTCGGCTGTTAAGTGACTTAGGTCACAAAAATCGTAACGTGATTTATTTTCGCGGGTGACGTAACCCAGTTGATACGCCTCCATCATAAAATCTATGGGTAAATAATTGATATTATATTTTCATTAGTACCTCGTTGGCCCAGTGGTCGCAATCACGACAGCTGAGCATGTCGAGGTTCTGGGTTCGATGCCCGAGTCGGGCAAAACGCCCAAATATTGGGTTTTATCATCGGGAACTTCTCAATTAGTATCCACGGAGTCGGGATTGACTGGATTTGCGCCCGATTGGTGGTAATAGGCAAACCTATTATTTGGGACATAAACAAAACTGGCGAAATGTGGGTGTACTTTGTACTACCTATTATTAGATACACCTCTGCCTCATGCCCTTCAGGGCCTTCGTGGATAACAGGCGTTATGTTACACACAGTACAGACAAACAAATCCTGGTTACGCAGTAGGTACACTATTACTATGACGTCCGCCTCGTCGTCTACTGCATACAACTTATCCAGAGGTTAGTTTTGTTAACTTGAACTTGTTATCTCAAATTGATAACTATTTTTATTACAAACATCTTAGCTCAGTCAGCTGCTAATATAGTTGTGACATCATCGTCGCGCGCACATCTCGCCAATTCAAGTTTTGCTTAACGGTCGACACGAGACAGCAGGACAATCCAACCGCATTTTAAAAACAACGTTGGACCAGTCTGTGTGTTTATAGACAAGAACCAACTTGATTAGGACCTTGTTTATTTGAGAACTAGTTTAGTGATGGGTTCTCTCACACAAAACAGCATAAAGGTTGAATTAGAGATAGAGTGTGCTCTAGATACGGGACAGTTGAGTGATATGGAGTGGTTCATGTTGTCAGGTGGAACACCTCGGAGGGAGAGAAGCAATCGTCGGAACAGCAAACCTAAACCTTGGAGGATTCTTGATCTGTGCACGTGGATCGGCAGAAAGGTAGTTAGTATCATTAAGTTTATTCCTTAATTATTCAAAGCCTCTGTCAAAGAATATTACGTTTAAAACTGCCTATTTTACCTTACAAGTTGGACAACAGACTAAATGCTATTCTGCAATGGAGCTAACAAGATAGGTACTATACCTAAGCAGTATAATTTTCCGAGTGCATCTTAGTGCATTGCTGATTACAGTTTGAAATTACATCAATACCTACCTAAATCAGAATAGAATACCTATAGATACAAGTAGGTAAACAAGCATGAACTACCTGAACATTACGTCACGTCTCATGAAATGCACTTTTTAGGCATGTATCGTCCGAGGTCATTAAACTTAATTTCATTGTTTTCATTTGTAATTATTGCCGTGAGAACGTCTAACTAGTCTAAAATTTCTTATAGCCTGTATAAACCGTTAATGATGAATAAAATAATTGTCTGACCTGTACAAGTCGATTTCCGTAAACCGAGTGCTATTTGTTTTTTCCCGTTTTATGTTGTGGACCAGGGTTTCTGTGGTGGAGATCGTGGAAGTGGCTTAAAATAACATCCAACATGAATGATGTAACCAAGATTTTGTAACAACATTCTGATTTACAAGAGTTTCCATGGAGTTTCTTGGCCGTTCTTCTCCATAGAGATCTACGCTAGACTACTTTCACAGTTTTTATGTCTTGTGACTGGGACTGTAGCCATTTGACATTTAATGTTCATTTTTGTTTCGACAATTCAAAAGTGCCTGTAACTGGCCTACTTGAAATAAAGGCTTTGATTTTGATTTTGAAAACAAACCACGGCGCAATCTGCTAACAGCGTAGGTAGGTACCTAAATGGCAATCATTTTGCGACAATTTGCTTGACTTGTATTACAAGAATCTCCGAATATAAGTGCCAAACGTCTTAGGTCGTGGTTGGCATTCACAGGATGCATTAGTAGGCATCATGGGTGATTTTGTGTTTTGGTACCTACTTATGTAACTCAAAATATCATGCTCCAAGAACCGCGGCAGCGTAATCTTGTCCCTTTCGTAAACTTGACTCACTTGCGCGCTTTGATGGCAAGTTGAGGATTTTAGTGCCTTTTCAGTGTCTCATAGCTTTTCTTTATTTTTCAGGGTTATCAATCAATCACTGGCCTTTACACCGACGTATACCGCGAACCAATAGTTCACAAAGAAAAACAATATGACAGTTCTGAAGAGTTGCGAGAGTTGAGGAGATTTTTAGAAGAAGTAGATAAGAAGCATGACCGGTTGGCAGAGGAGAACGTGAGTTTAAAAGAAGAAATGAAAAAGATGATGAACAAAATTGAACAACTCGAGGGTAAGCTCAGGTAAAACTTCCCGATGGTGCTACTGATATTATTGAATGAATTTTAAGACACGTATCATACAGGTTTTTTTTTCTTAAATTAGCTTGAACTTTGAAGTGTCTTGGTTTAATTAACAGATTTGGAACAAGTTTGTTTTGTTTTTCAGAAAGCGTGACAGTCCGTCTAAGACCAGGCCCCAAGCACCTCCCCCACCGCCACCACCACCACCGCCGCCGCCGCCGCCTCCTCCTCCTCCTCCTCTCCCGCCTCCAATACATCCCCCTGTCACGAAGCTACCCATCCGATCCCACACCTTACCTAGGTGTGGATCTGCCCCTCCGGGAGTTGGTGGACCCCACCTGACAATCACACCCCAAGATATTGCAAATGTTAAATTGAGGAAGACAAGGGTAAATATTTTACCGTCTGCAGTTATTTTCATTATTTTTAATGAGTATTTCAGTAGAACCCTAATTCGTGTCATTTCAAGACTTCCATATTTTAGATTGGCTGTTTGCCAGTGTGCCCTATGTATATATTTTGATTAAGGTGAAAGCGTCAGATAGCCCGTGAAATACAAATCTTCTTACGTTTTTTGTAATTTGCAGGCCAGCGCTAGGTTAATTATATTGCTTCAAATATTGTTCGCGACTGTAAGACGTATATAGTTACAGAATTAAAATTATTAAAATTATCAATAGGTACACCCCTCCAAGTTCATAAAGGTCTAGGAACGATTTTGACCTTGAAAAAGCAGTTCCTCGACCAAGCTCGGTTTGTTCACGTTCCAGGACAATCCAGTCCGCTCAAAACCAGCGTTTAAAGAAGGCAAGCAGCCTTTAGTGACGCAGCAAATGCTACAAAACACGCGCGCCAAGTTAGGACGCGCCCGACCTGTCGCTGCATCAACCCCTAAGCAACAACTTACGGAGTTAGAAAAGTGAGTCTTACCTAAATGCAAATAAATTAAATGCAAATCAGGCAAACCTGCATCTTACCAAAAGGTATGACGACAGTATCAAAAAATTGCAAATCCGATTGTTGGAAAATAATGGACACGTACTTTTTGTTTTTGTAAATCAATGAATATTGACAAAGATAAAACGCATCAAAACTTGGGAGCTCATGACGTCATATCTCGCTAAAAATTATACCTAGGCGTGACGTATTGAGAATTTTCAAAGCGTCGTATCTTCGTCAATATTGGTTTAAAACATCAGAAAAAATAAGGGTCAAATATTTGTTGATAATCTAAATGACGGACTAATTCTTATTTTTTTCTCGTCTCTCCTATCATACTAGGAATAGGTACATAATTATGTACCTAATTATAAATAATTGATACTCTGATTTTGTTTCCTCCTCCTTCTCAGTCGTTTTCTTTATTGCTGAGGATTGGAATTTGCGGTCCGCAACCCGAAGTGATACTTGTGGGTGCACAAGCGGGCTTCAGGTAGATACTGTCATTTTTGCAAATAGGTATACCAATTTAACATTAACAAGGTTCCAAGTATGCATAAAGGTAAATGTTTGCACAATTTTTTATAGTGAGAAACTATTCAGTCTTCAAAAATGATTTTTTTGTTCCTTCAGATATCTGTTGCAAGAGTCGACGGGGACATCATTGTATAGGCGACGAGTAGCCCGCAATACATTCCGCAGCGCAGAAGAGTTAAGACCGCGACCGTATCCAACATCACGCTGTTCCCGTTCGCCACATTCTCCCCGCGCCAGTTCTTTACCACGAGTACAACCTATGTCACCACTTAAATTCCCTAATGGCACTGTGCCCCATAGTGCAAAATTAAATAATTGCTAACTAGACAATAATTTGAAGAGCGAATGTATAAATGAGTTGATGGCAAAACGCTTTGACTGCTGATATTATTATAACTGGAAGAAGATTGATCGGTTCGACAATTGGTATTTTTTGACAAAATTTTAATTTTGCAGGTCATTTAGGAATCGCAGGCGCATTCCACTTTTACAGTAATTGCCGGATACGTTTATGAAAGACTCGATAGATTTAATTTAGTTAATTTGAATTAAGACTCGATAATTCGTTGCCTGATCTGGAAACGTAGGAACTTATCCATGTATTACGTACGTACGGTCGAATAAGCTATTTATTTTACACTTTGCAATGTAATTTGTGGGTTAAACTGTAAACCAAATAGCTTGTTTGACCGTACTATTTTGTGGATATAATTATTTGACAGACAAAAATTTTACACTATAAAATGAACGTTCAATTGTTTATACTTTTGAGTATTTATTTATTTTATCTTAGACTTACAACACTTCGCTTGTAGAATACGAGAAATATAGGTAGGTGTGACCGCGCATCTTTTTAGACTTGACAAGCGGTAGCCGGTATTGATTAATATTCATGTCACATATCTAAATTATTGCTTGTGATTGTGTTATTGTACAATTTTGTATGAATCAGAAGTTAAAATGATTTTGGATGAAAATAAAAATGTATTCCAACATGGACTGTTGTTTTAATAATAAATTATTTTATACCAGCTGCTCCGACAGATCATGTCCTGTCCTTTTCTGGATGTTGCTGTTGGCAGCAGCTCTAATAAAGGTGCAGTTATAAATAACGTCCGTTCCACCTAGTTACATTGTAGTTACATTGATGTAACTAGCTGGGCATTTTTATTCCAAGTAGTTACGTAATTTAAAAATTTAACTTTAATTAACGTAACTAATGAGACTTTTTTGTTCCACCTAGTTACATCGTAGATAGGTACCATCGTCGGTTCAAAAGATATATTAGTTAGCTCTCGTGAGTCATGTACTCCTAGTACTTTCATGCTCATGGCAACCAACGTCTTAAGAGCGTAGACGGGCTGCGCGGGAATTAAAAAATAGGTATTTGAAGAAACTATTGCCGTCTCCTTCGCCTCTCGTCTCCCCCCGTCTTTTTACCTACAAAAATCCTTGACCGATCGACGTTTCGTATTCTCCTGTTTTCTCCTCGAAACCTAAGCCAATTAAATTATATTTGGTATCAAAATTTAAAAGAAGAATAGATCTATGCCCCTATTACTTGTTTTTATTTTAAAAACTTTTCAATTTTCTTTGGTAGTCGTCTGATTACGTAGGTAAAAACGGGGTATTTTTTTAGGTTTTTGGCAAGTCATATTTATTTTTTAAATAAATTTTTTGAAAAAAAAAAAATTACAGGGGCATGCCTTCAAAAGACCTAGATTTTTATAAATAAAAACGATTACTCTAGAGGCATTATCCAGGAAGAGAATAGGGGAATACATTTGTATGGAAAAATGCAGCCCGTCTACGCTCTTAATGAACTTACTTAATGAAACCTCTTTGGTGAGGAAATGTACTGGCCACTTATAAATAACAACGAAGTCATCGACGTCAATGAAAAGTGTGTTGGCTCAATTACATTGTAAGATTGTAAGTAATATTTGTCCTACACACCTAATCGCTTTTCCGATAAAATATGACTATCGAGTTTGGAATTTATGTCTAAGTTACATCTTATGACGATTTCATTCGAACGCAACGCAATCATATAGCTATCGATAAGAGCGAGGCCACACGATGCGTTGCGCTGCGTTGCGTCGTCGCAGCGTCGTACAATCACTGTCAAAATGGCAATGCACAACAGTGATTGTATGGCGCAACGCACTAGTGGGGTAGTGATTTGTATGTAGGATGACGTTTGCGGCGCCGCTCCGTCGCGCGTCGTCGCACCGCACCGCCAACGCATCGTGTGGCCTCGCTCTTATTTGTCAAAAAGCGATATACCAGCTATTTTTAAAATCTTTTATTAAACTTCACATGTTTGTTTAAGTATGTATGTGGCGTACAAATCTTGCAAGCCTAATTTGACACACACTAACGGTTTCGTGATTTTCTGTTTTTTTGTGCGTTTAAATAAAATCTTGTCGTGAGAATGTTTTTTCTATTAATTTTGTTTTATTTTAAGGATGAGACAATGCTAAAATTAAAACCTCATATCAATAACTATCAGCCCGATGATGTACAAAATACTATTGATATAATTATCAATGAGGCTTGTTTAGAAGCCGTGGATGGTAGAGAATCAGCACCAAAAGTTTTTAATAAAGCATTGCAACATATTAATGAGAAGGGTTATAATATGGCTGCTAAAAAGCCAGTGCCATCTTTTTAAAATAAAAATCTGCTATTTACAAAAGAAGGAATGAAAAAGCCGGTGTGAAAAAAACTTCCACTAGAAATATAGAGGAAGTGGAAGTGCCACATCAATTCAATTCATTTTTACTGGCGGACTACAAAAATGGTAACATGCGTATCATAATATTCTGTTCGCAACATGTAAGACAGTATATTAAGACCGTTATATTTTATGGATAAAACTTGCCCAACGCCGTTCTGTCAATTATTTACCATTCCTGGCGGTGTTGCAAGTGACATTAATAATAGAGACATTTTACCTGAAATAAAATGTGTATTAAACCATACTTACCTTATTCGAAACCTAATAAAACATGAGAGTAGCATTCTTGACTTCCTGCTAGTACTAGCCGTGCGGAAACAGCCCCACCGCTATCTGCGTCTCGCTCTAACGGCTCTCCCACCATCCCCACCAACCCCACCACCACCTAAGGCAGCTCGCGTGTCGATCGCGAGTTGGGTGTCATTGAGTTTGCTCATGTTTTATACCACCACCAGGCAGGTATTTAAGTTATTAGGTTTCGAATAAGGTAAGTATGGTTTAATACACATTTTATTTCAGGTAAAATGTCTCTATTAAACCCACTTGACCGTTATTCGAAACCTAATAAAACATGAGAGACGTGTTTGTTATCGCCTGGTGGTGGTGTCGCCAATGTGATCTAGGGTAAATGTGTATTATATTTGCAATTAAATAACAGAGTATTGATTGTGTTTTTATTTATTAATCACAATAGTAATTACAGCAATTGTTTTACTGTTAATATACATTTTGTGCGTATGATGATTAATGATTAATGGGAGAGCATCTCGAAACTTACAAATAAACTATAATAAGTTAATAATGATTCTAAATGATTTTTCTATTCTACAGGCTCAAAGAGAGTTGTAATCAAATCAGTCTTTGATGCATCTGCTCGAATCTCACGGCAATAGAATTTCTTAAAAGTATTGGCCGATTTCCAATCTCGTCTAGATGGAACTGCTCCATCCAGTTCTTTGAAGCTACTGCTGATCGAAAGCTGCCTGGTGTGCCCTGAATGCCAGCGTCCTTTAACGTTTTCTTCATCCAACCGGCAATAATAGAGCGGGTCGCTGGTTTGGGGTCTCCAAAAGTGCTCAAAAACAAGTTGTGTGACGATATTACTTCCCTTCTTGGGCGTGACAGATGGATCAGATTCAGATGTTTGACCCAATGGACTGGGTCTAAACTTTTATTTTCTTTATTTTGTAGAAGTTTCCAGCCTGATTGTCTTCGGTTAGCTGTGTCTGTCTATGATCCAAAAGCCGGCCAGAGAATGATATTATCTTCGGATTGAATGAAGTGTTCTGGTGAAATCTGAAGGAGTGTAAGATCGTGAACACGTCGCCCCGAGCAGAGAAGTAGGATTGAGGCAGTTTGACAGGAAGCTTCGTAGAAGTTAACAGTTTCAGGATTTTTATGGCTTAAGTATGAAATGAGCGTATTAATATCCCAAATCGGTGGCTTGGGTAGTTTAGGATGAGGCAAAGAGATCGCTTTTAGAACTTGTCTTACGAGGGTGTGCGAATTTATTTTTGTTTGATTATCCGGGTCACAAAAAGTCGAGACCGCCGATTTATGAACGAGAATCGTGCTCAGGGAAAGCCCCTCTACTTGATGCAGATCAACTAGGAATCGTGCAAATTGCGAACCAGTCGGTTGTAGTGAGTTCACCTCATTATTTTTAGTCCAGTTCATCCATCTTTTCCAAGCTGGTCTATAAGTATCAAGAGTAGACTTACGCCAACTGGATGATAAAAGAGACCTTTGTTCTTCTGACCAATCCTTCAATGTTAGCTCCCACCCCCACATCTCCAAACTTCGAGCGTCATTGTTGCCACGTTTGGAGGCGGGAGACCGGTTGAAACATCTACTAGTACTCTGGGTCTTCAGATCTGGTCTCCAGTATACTTTGTCCCACCGTGGAGCGACTATCAGGTAAACGCCTCTTGCTTTGTTTAGGTGTGCTAGTACTCTGGGGATCAAGTGGGGTGGTGGGAACACCCAAGCAAGCGTGTAAGTCGAATTCGCTGCTAGAGCATCGTAGCTCCTGGCTCGAGGGTCGGTTCTGTCGAGTGTGCAATAGTCCTGTAGGATATGTGCCCGTCGAGAGGCAAAGAGGTCGATTTGTGGTTGGCCCCATTTTGAGAAAATGACTTCTGTTACCGTTGGCAGAAGGTGCCATTCTGAAGGAGTCTTCTGACGAGACAGGTGATCCGCTTCCGAGTTGTAACTGCCTGGCAGGTGATAAATCGTCATGTGGATGTTGTGCTGATCTAGGATTGCGAATGCTTCTGCTGCAAAGTTTACTAGGGCTTGAGATTTCGTGCCGCCTTCGTTGCGTAGGTACGATACCGTGGTTTTGTTGTCGCACTGGACTAGTAAAGCCGAAGCCCTTTTTTTTTTTTTTTTTTTTTTTTTTTTTTTTTTTTTTTTTTTTTAGGATGGGAAATCATCAAATGACTTCTCCCACTCTGGGCGGAGCGGGAGGGAGTGTCAGACTCTTACTGACTAAAACCCATCCATGTTCCTTCCTCGCCCTTTATGTTCCGGGGTCGCGGTATCTCTTTCGAACAGGCCCGCAACCCCGGCAGGCTTCGGCCCTTGCGGGCCCCTCCCCTTATGCTGACATCTCTTTGAGGCGCGCGTGGAACACGAACGCGCCGTCGACACGGCCTGTCGTCGTCGTTAGACGGCCGGACGGCCAGCTATTGCCCATAGCCAGCCGTCCACAGGCCCGCATCTACGGTGGCCGGTAGCCACCACGTGGCCCCCGACGCCCGTTGCGTCTCCCGCGGCGGCCGGGAAGAGAGGATCTCTCCCTCTCTCGTTCCGCCACCTCCTTCGCTAGCATGACTGCTTCGCAGAAGGAGGCGACGGCTTCCCATTCCGTCTCGCTCCGGACCATGGATTGAACCAGGGCCGGACGCGAGAGGTCGCCGCCGCCGATCGCCGCCACGAGGACACGGCGGAGCTCCGCCCACGCAGGGCAGACTTCCACCGTGTGCTCCACCGTGTCCTCCGGTCGATCCTCGCAGTGGAGACACCCGGGCGATTCCTCCCGCCCGATTCGGTGCAGGTACCTCCCGAAACATCCGTGTCCGGTGAGGACCTGCGTCAGGCGGAAGGTGAGGACGCCGTGGCGCCTCTCCAGCCACTCCTCAAAGAGGGGACTTACCGCCACTATCGTGGCGTGCCCTGCACGGGGTTGCGACAGTCGCTCTCTCCATGTCGCCATGAGATCGCGCCGGAGGTCAGTCCGCTGAGCGGCAATTTGCCGCGGCAGCGGAGTTTCCCCCCGGCGTAGTACCTCCGCGCGCCACTCATGCAGGCGCGCGAGGACTATCGCCTCCAGATCCCACGGCGGCAATCCGGCAAGCAGGCCCGCCGCCTTGCGAGAGATCGTGCGGTACCCACGGACCATCTTAACGGCCACCACTTTTTGGGGCGCGTTCAAATGGTGAGCGGCTCGCCGCTTCAACGAACGCGCCCACACTGGGGCCCCGTAGAGGGCCATGGACCGCACGACTCCCGCGTAGAGCCTGCGGCAGGAGGCGTTCGGCCCCCCAAGGTTGGGCAGGAGCCGCCTGAAGGCAGCCCCTGTCCGTTCCAGCCTGGGGGCCAAACGTCGGAAATGCTCCACGAAGTTCCACCGGCTGTCGAGGACGAGTCCTAGGTACTTCAACGTCGACTCGACGCCGATGGATACCCCTCCCACCGTCAGTGTGGATCCCGACGGTGGCGCATTCCGAGGCCCATGAAAGCACATGGCCTCAGACTTGTGCAGCGCCACCTCGAGACCCAGTTGCCGGATCCTCTCTACGACTATCGCAACCCCGCGTGTCATATTGTCGGCCGCCGCCTCGTGCGACCCCCCCTGTGCCAGGACCAGGGTGTCGTCTGCGTAGCAGACGACGCTGACACCACTAGGGAGGTCCGCGCGCAGCACCCAGTCGTAACCGATGTTCCACAGGGGCGGTCCCAGAACCGATCCCTGTGGGACACCGCACGACATCTCTCGCCGGTTCCAATTTCCGCAGCGACTGGGGTAGATGACGGCCCTGTCCGTCAAATAGTCCCCGACCACACGACGGAGGTAGGTCGGCACCCGGTGATACCGGAGTGCCTCCCTGATGCAGCTCCAGGGCAGGGAGTTGAAGGCGTTGGCGATGTCGAGAGACACCGCCAAGACGACTCCGCCCCGGGATATCGCATCCCCCGTCGTGAGGGCTCTCACGCGCATGATGGCGTCCACTGTAGAGCGCCCCTTGCGGAAACCAAACTGGTTCTCCGCAAGATTCGGCCCCATCCCCTCTAGGTGCTCGGCGAGGCGGTTTGCAATTACTCTCTCAAAGAGCTTGCCCGCCTCGTCGAGCAGCACGATGGGCCGAAATGCGGATGGAGAGTCCGCAGGGCGCCCCGGCTTTTGGATGAGGACCAGTTTCCCCGTCTTCCAACGAAGCGGGAACTGGCCTCTCTCCAAGCATGCGCTTAAGAGCCCTTTCAGTCGGGGCCCGAGAGCCTCCGCATCCGAGGCCAGGACCCAGGCTTTGCCAGGCAAGCCATCGGGTCCCGGGGCGGTGTTTTTGGCCTTGAGCCTTCCTACCGCCACTCTCAGGTCTACCCCAGTCACTTCCGGAGTGTCGTCGTCGTCGCTTAGGTCCTCTTCCGGCACCGCAGGTGGCGGAGCCATAGGCGGGGGCGGATGTTCCCCCCGCGAGGGGAACAGAGCGCTCACCACGTCCTCCACGAGGTCTGGCCGGAGACTCTGCGTCAGCGGGGGAGCCCAGGTGCGGAGTTTATTCCGCACCATCTTGTAAGGGCGCCCCCACGGATCTCTGTCGAGAGTCTCCAGCATCTCCGATCGGGCCAGTTCCCTGGCCCGCAGGACAGCGTCCCGGAGGGCGGTCTTCGCCGCTCTGTATCCCTCGTACAGCTCCGCCTCAATGGCTGCCGGCTGCCGCATCCGGCGGGCGGATGCGGAGCCTGCGATGCCTGGCGTACAGGCGCCGCGCTTCAACGCACGCCTCGCGTAGAGACGTTATTTCGCGCGACCACCAGTACACCTGACGTCGGGCGCTTCCTGGCCGGACTCGGGGCATTGCCACGTCACAAATGTCGGACATGGCCTCCTGGAACCACTCTGCCTCGCTATTAACGTCGGCAGGCCTGTCCGGTGATGTCACCCAGGCCTGCACGATCGAGGCTTCCAGGAGAAGCTCCCGGTCCAGCTGCTTCAGCGCCCAACGCAGACCACTCGGGGCCTGTTGGACCGGCGCGCTCGAGGACTGGGAGGAGACGTCAAACCGGATGTACCGGTGGTCGGAATGTGTCTCCACCCCCTCCATGACACGCCAGTCAACGACACGCGGCGACAGAGCGGGGCTAGCGAACGAGATGTCCACCACCGACTCGCCCCGCATCCGCACACACGTGGGAACAGAACCCCGATTAAGGACGTCCAGGCCCTTCTCCAGGGCCCAGTCCTCCACCATCCTTCCCCGCACATCTGTACAGCGAGAACCCCAAGCCAAGTTCTTGGCATTGAAGTCCCCGAGGACAAGCACGGGGAGGGACTGGTTTCCGACGACGACACTCAACTCTGCGAGAGAGTTGTGGAACTCGGCGAGAGTTCGGCTCGGGGAGAAGTATACTCCCACCACTTCGATCTCCCCGAACCGTGCTGCTACGCACCCCCGACCCCTCCTGACATTTTCAAGGGTCGGGGTACCGGCGGCGGCCGATGATACTATGGTCACTGAGCCGTCAAGGTCCGCCACCCAGTCTTCTCTGGGCAGGACAAAGTACGGCTCAGCGACCACAGCGATGTGAATCGACCACTGCGCCATGCTCTGAAGCAACAGATTCTGAGCACAGGCGCAGTGGTTGATGTTCGCCTGGAGGAAGCGTAATGGTGCCGTTATTGGCATTCCATTATCGCCTCCTCCCCACGGGCCCCCTGTGAGAGCCCCTCCGCAGGCGAACTTGCCGTGCTCGGGGCGACGGCGGTGGCGACAGCGGCAGCGGCTGTGTCAGTCGCAGAAGCGGCAGCGGCGGTCGCGACGGTGACGTTGGCGGAGGCGGCGGAGGGCCTTCCTCTCCCTCTGGCTCTGGTCCTGGCGGGCGCTGTGCAGGCCTTGCCCCCGGCGCTGTGATCGGCCGGTTTGCGAGCCGCCGCACATGCAGGACAGTGCGGCGCAGCGCTGCAGGTCGCCGACACGTGGCCGGGCTGACCGCAGCGGAAGCAGAGACCGCTGCGGTCAACCTCCGAAGCGCACCGCACTGACACGTGGTGCCCCACGTGGCAGCGGTAGCACCTCAGAGGCCTGGGTTCCAGCAGCTTAACCTGCACCGAGACCCAGCCCACCAGAAGCCTTCGGCCCTCCACGATAGATTTTGCTGCCGTCACAGGGCAGCTCACCGTTACGGTTCGCATGCCCGTAGGATCCGGACGTAGGGTGCCCGCCCTGACCTGCTCGGCAGAGCACCCCCCGGACTCAGCGACGGCGGCCACAACGTCCTCCACGGTGATCGTGTCGTCCAGACCCATGATGCGCAGGTCCGCGCATCTGACGGGCCTGGACACTCGAGCCTCGTCCGCGTTTAGGGACGCTCTCAGCTTTTCAGCCAGAGCGTCGGCGGACGAGCCGCTAGTTTCACCGGGGATCTCCAGCATCCGCGCACCCGTCGCGGTGACTTTCATACGGAGGCCCCCGGTGATCCCGAGCTCACCGAGATTCACCGTCTCTTTTGCCTTCAGCAGCAGGTCGCGGTAGGAAACGCCCCTCTTTTCCGCCTCCGGCTGTAGTGTTATCACTAAGCCGAAGCCCTCAGGTAACGACAGTGATCTCGTAAGACGTTTATTATGGCAATGAGTTCTTTTTGGTTGCAATGTAACCCCTGTTCCGTCTCTGACCATGTGCCTTGTAAGCTCGTGTTGTCCAGCAGGCAGCAAGGCACCCCAGCCGATGTCGCTCGCATCGGTTGTCAGATAGTGAGATGGTAGGGGACAGTGAATGATTGAAGGGACTCTGTAATTCGTTAGCCACCACAAGAGATCGCTTTTTGCTTTTGAGCTTAACTGAGTTTTTGTGCAGGCAGGTGTCTTCAGAAGAGCATTTGCAATTTTGCATGCGTTTGCAGGCTTCGATAGTTTAATCTTCCTCTTGTCACGACAAAACTGGCGAAGTTTAGTATCCCTATAAGTATCTGAAGTTGTTTCAGATCCACCGAACGAGATTGCAGGGAATTCGAAACGTAGTTTTTCAGTTTGGATGCCGTTCTTTCTGGGAGATATTTGATATTTTTCCATGTGTCCCATACGATGCCCAAGAACTCCAGAGACTTTTGTGGAACTAGGACCGACTTTTTCCTGTTTATTATCCATCCTAGGTGTTCGAGCAAATTTATTGTGGTTGCAACATGGGACTGTAGAACCGAACGGTTCTGATGGACTAGGAGGAAATCGTCTAGGTATACTAGAGTGCGGATGCCTTGTTCCCGCAGCATCTGGGCTACCCAGTTTGTTAGACTGGCAAAAGCTTTGGGAGCAGAACTTAGACTGAATGGCAAGCAAGTCATCTCGTACAGTTTTTCGTTGTACATTAGACGTAAGTATCGCTGGTGTGTTTGTGCAATCCGTAGATGAAAATACGCTTGGTGCAAATCTATTTTGGCCATCCAGTCGCTTTCCTGAAGGAAGTCGGGCACTTTGTGGATATTTATTAGCCGGAATTTGTCGGTGTGAACATACTCGTTTAGGTTTTTCAGGTTGAAAATAGGCCTCATCGTGCCGTCGCTTTTCTGCCGAAGAAAAATTGTTGATATGAAACTCGGGGATCGCTTGGCCTCTCGTATTACACCTTGTGATAACATTTCCGAAATTATGTTTGACATCTCTTGCGAGTGTGCAGTTAGACGGTGACGAAAATGTTGACTGAGCGGTGGTTTTCTCTTGAAAGGTATACGGTAGCCTTTTATAATTTTTTGAATGTAGGGTGCCCCGAGCGCTTCCCAACGGCTGTGGTAAAATTGAAGCTGACCGGCACGAAAAGGTATTCTCGAGTCAATATTTGCGTTTATTTTGTTCTCTCCTATCCCGGCGGGATGAGGGAGAGTTTGCCCTGCGGCCTTTATGACCCTCGTTATGTCCTCCTCTTCTTCCACCTTTGCCTCGAAAGGATTGATGATTTTGGTCACGGTAGTTCCTTTTAAAAGCAGGTTTGTTTTCCCGTTTTGGGGCCTGAGATGTTTTCGACGGAGGACCGTACGACGTACTTGGTCGTTGCGATGGCCCCGGATCGTTCTGCGGTGCAGAGTTTGTGCGATCCTTATTTTTGGGCCAAAATACGCTTTTCACGCCTCCTGCTTTTTCCAGGACAGTTGTAAACTTGTCGCTGTCAAATAAGTGCGAACATGTCGGTGGGATTTTCCGCAATGCACTTTTATGATACGGGTCCTTCACCGAAGCTATAATGGCCTCTCTTCTGTATTGTACAAGCTCAGCTCTGTGTCCACAAACTAGTTGAAATATGTCACTTGTTATTTTTGGATACTCACCTTTAGTGAAAATTTCGGTTATTTTCTCAACAATATTGGCATGGTTTAACTGCTCAGATTGCTGTGCCCATAATAAAAAACTACGCATTTCATTTTGCATTACATCCCTTTGCTTTAATAAAGCATACGTTATACCTGAAAAAGCTTTTTCCATCTGTGCTGTAAACTTAGAAGTATCATAACGCTTTATTTCGTCATTATGTTCGAGGTTAGTAAAACCTGGTTCATGAACATACAGCTTTTGTACGTCTGCGTACCGTACACTGTTCCAATCGGAAAGCCCAAAGCGTTGCAAGATTGTTAACTGATCCAAAAATGCTGATGAAGCATGAGGAACCGATGGTTCCTTCAACTTTGTACCGATGCTTAGACTAAACGTATTATCGCAGCATGTTCCGGCATCAACAGTGGATGAAGGAGGTAAGGGGTGTTCATTGGCCTCCTCTTCAAATAAGTCACCGCTAATGTTAGGATCTACATAAGAGCTACATTCTTCTTGATAAAATTCTCTTGGAGTGCTAGTTTGCCGCCGGGACAGCTCGTATTTTAGGTTAGACACTTCGGTTAATAATTTGTTTAACTTACTTGAGTCCCGTTTCCTTTTAGATTTGTACGTCCTTCGACGTCTGTTATTACGGTTCGTACGATTGATTGACGAGGAGCTTGAGCTTGTTGATGAACTACTGCTCGAGCTCGACTCTGTACTTGAAGATCGTTTACGCTTCCTTACGGCATCGGCACCATTACGACTCTTCTCCACCGCACCTTCCTCTCTCGTTGCAGCGGATGGGCCTGCCTGATCCATGTTCGTATTCGAAATCTACAATTTAGATTTACGATACTGTTGAATAAAAACGCAATATCAAAATACGTCAAAATTAATAACGTTCAAAAGAAAAAGAACAAAGACAAGATTTAGAAATAATATAAAAAACATCTAATTCAAACAAGTTTTCCGAACGGTTTCACCGTTTAAAAATTTTAGCATTACTGTAGGTAGGTAAATTGTAATTATTTCCCAAATATAGTCTACAATAGTATTTCGTAAGTATACCTACTTGCGTAATTAGAAATCAAATTGTAACAACAATGAAATCAAACTGTACCAAAGTGAAGTAATTTGCGTATCAAAATCGGAAATAAGTCAGTAACAGTTTAGGTATGAAGGTATGCCGAAAAAGCAATGGTACTTACCAAGACAGAATAATTTACCTTTGTCAATTATTAAACACTTTGCACTGTTGCACAATAATATTATCACTGCACGACACAATAGTTTTAACAAAGTGACTTGTAGGACAAGCACTTTTTACTAGCGACCTATTTGGTCGGAAATCAAAACGCCAATGACACCCAACTCGCGATCGACACGCGAGCTGCCTTAGGTGGTGGTGGGGTTGGTGGGGATGGTGGGAGAGCCGTTAGAGCGAGACGCAGATAGCGGTGGGGCTGTTTCCGCACGGCTAGTACTAGCAGGAAGTCAAGAATGCTACTCTCATGTTTTATTAGGTTTCGAATAACGGTCAAGTGGGTTTAATAGAAATATTATACCAATGATTTATGCCTTTATGACACATCAAAACAAGGAAGCGTATATTATAATTATTTCATTTTATTAAAGCACAATTAAATTATTGGAAGCCACAGAAAATAATGATAGATTTTGAAGAGGGAATAATTGCAGCACTAAGAGAGATTAACACTGTTCACGAAATAAAAGGTTGTCACTTCCATTATTACAATAGTTTGAAACGCAAAGCAAAGTAAATGGGTATATTTAGGGATAAAGTCACAAAACTATAGTTTTACTCTGCAGTAGTCTAGCATATTTACCAGAAGAGGAAATAGTATCAGTTTGGAATTACACAAAGAGTGAAATTGTACTAGAAGATGATCGAATGGAACTTGAACAGTTTCAACATTATTCTGAAAAAATTTGGCTAAAAGAAAAAGTGGTGAAAATGTGGTGAGCTACATCGAACAAACAATGTCGTGGAAGGATGGAATTTTAAAATTAATACTAAAGTGTATGTAGTGCAGCCCCGACTTACGAAAAGTAAGTCGTGGGTTCGAACCCAGACAGGCGCATTACTTTGTGTGATTTATTTCATCACCACTGCTCTCAAAGCGGTTAAGGAAAACATTGTGAAGAAATCAGCATGTTCTGGAAGAAGGCCGGGAAGACCTGGAAGAAGACCAGGAAGACCTAAAAGAAGACCGGGAAGACCTGGAAGAAGACCGGGAAGACCTGGAAGAAGACCGGGCAGACCTGGAAGAAGGCCGGGAAGACCTGGAAGAAGACTGGGCAGACCTGGAAGGAGACCGGGCAGACCTGGAAGAAGACCGGACAGACCTGGAAGAAGACTGGGCAGACCTGGAAGAAGACGGGCAGACCTGGAAGAAGACCGGGCAGACCTGGAAGAAGGCCGGGAAGAACTGGAAGAAGACCGGGAATACCTAGAAGACCGGGAAGACCTGGAAGAAGACCGGGAAGACCTGGAAGAAGACCGGGAAGACCTGGAAGACCAGGAAGAAGACCGGGAAGACCGGGAAAAACACCGGAAAAACTTGGAAGAAGACCGGGAAGACCAGAGAAGAAAAAATGGTGAGAACCTACCGCTATAATAGCCTACACTTTCAAGTCGATAGACGCTGCGAATGAAAATGTACCTAACCTTACAAACGTAAAGTGGGTTTTGCTTTGTAGATTGCGCAGCCGTCTGGACATTGTGAATTGCTAGGGCTGCCTCTGTCGACGAAGATGACGGGATTTTTAGTGTAGACGTACAATATAAAATAAAACATGTTCTATATGTATCAGAATTTATAATTGTTTTAAAAATAAGTATAACAACGAAATATGTATAAAAATAACTGTTAGAAAATCAGCGTAGAGGTGTTTTATTTTGATGTAATGATTTTTTTTTTCCCTTTAATTCCTAATTGTTAAACTTTAACATAGAGAATATTCGAAATCGGTCAAATAGTTTTAATAAGTTCAAGTTATCTTTGGGGAACGTGCGTACGTGCGCGCCGCGCGGCTGTTGACAACCCAGTGCGCTATGGGTTACCAGTTACCCGGCGCTCGGTAGGTGATTAGCGCGTGTAAGTACATGGAGTGTAGTATCTGTCATCTGTGCTATGGTGAGCTACATCGAACAAACAATGTCGTGGAAGGATGGAATTTTAAAATTAATACTAAAGTGTATGTAGTGCAGCCCCGACTTACGAAAAGTAAGTCATGGGTTCGAACCCAGACAGGCGCATTACATTGTGTGATTTATTTCATCACCACTGCTCTCAAAGCGGTTAAGGAAAACATTGTGAAGAAATCAGCATGCTCTGGAAGAAGGCCGGGAAGACCTGGAAGAAGACCGGGAAGAAGGCCGGGAAGTCCTGGAAGAAGACCGGGAAGACTTGGAAGAAGACCGGAATGACCTGGAAGAAGACCGGAAGGACCAGGAAGAAGACTGGAAAGACCTGGAAGAAGACCGAGAAGACAGGGAATACCGGGAAAAACACCGGAAAAACCGGAAAGACCTGAAAGAAGACCGGGAAGACCTGGAAAAGCCCGGGAAGACCGAGAACAAGCCCGGAAAGACCTGGAAGAAGACCGGGCAGACCTGGAAGACCTGGAAGAAGACCGGGAAGACCTAAAAGACCGGGAAGACTTGGAAGAAGACCGGGTAGACCTGGAAGAAGACCAGGAAGTCCTGGAAGAAGACCGGGAAGACCTGGAAGAAGACCGGGAAGACCAGGAAGGAGACCGGGAAGACCAGGAAGAAGACCGGGAAGACCGGAAAGACCGGAAAAAGCACCGGAAAAACCTGGTAGAAGACCGGGAAGACCGGAAAGACCGGAAAAGACACCGGAAAAACCGGGAAAAACACCGGAAAAACCTGGAAGAAGACTGTGAAGTCCTGAAAGAAGACCGGGAAGACCTGGAAGAAGACCGGGAAGAAGACTTGGAAGAAGACCGAAAAGACCTGAAAGAAGACCGGGAAGACCAGGAAGAAGACCGGGAAGACCAGGAAGAAGACCGGGAAGACCTGGTAGAAGACCGGGAAGACCGGAAAGACCGGAAAAAGTACCGGAAAAACCTGGAAGAAGACCGGGAAGACCAGGAAGAAGACCGGGAAGACCAGGAAGAAGACCGGGAAGACCAGTTAGAAGACCGGGAAGACCTGGTAGAAGACCGGGAAGACCTGGTAGAAGACCGGGAAGACCTGGTAGAAGACCGGGAAGACCGGGAAGACGACCAGGAAGACCGGGAAGAAGACAGGGAAGACCGTAAAGAAGACCAAGAAGACAGGGAAGACCGGGAAGACCGGGAAGACCGGAAAGACCTGGAAGAAGACCGGGAAGACCTGGAAGAAGACTGGGAAGACCGGGAAGAAGACCGGGAAGACCGGGAAGAACGTAAAGACCCGGAAGAACGTGATAATACAGGGTGTAAACCACCTCATCACAAAGCCGTCAACTAAGCATTCTGTACATCAAACTAAGTAACTTTACGCAAAAAAAATTGGTTGTCTGTAAAGTCGGTTTACGGACGATAGATTTACGTGATAACGTCATAATCATTATTTTATGTAATAAAACACGTGGAACGGTGGAACGTTACTATGGAACGTTACTATGGAACGTTACTATTTTTCATGAGTGTTGCTGGTATTATCAATTTATAAGACGTTATCACGTCAAAAATATTGCTGGGAAATAACTTTTTTTTTTGAGGTCAAATCATGTTGGTAGAACTCAATTAACCGCACTTAAAACATTGTGCTGATGGATCGATTTAATAGTACGGGGGAGATAGAGGTGTTTAAAGTAAAATCTTGTATTTAAAAAAAAACTTGTCTTTTAGTTGGAACTTTGACCCCCAATATCTCCGTAACTAGAAGGTTCACAGGTATGATGTAGAACAAAAAAATGATCGCAATGATGGGGAGAACGAGTGCCTTTCGGCTTCGTGAAGAGGTGTTTTACACCCTTTATGTAGCCTGATGTTGATCCGACCTTTAAGTAATATTCATGCAAAATTTGAAGTAAATCCATGCCGTACTTTTTAAGTTTAGCCCGGACATACATACAGACAAACAGACAGACAAGCAGACATACAAACAGACATACAAACAGACAATCAGACAAACAGACACACAGACATCCAGACATACAGTTATACAGACATACAGTTATACAGACAAACAGACAAAGTATCAAATACGAAATCGACAATTACTCATTCTATCTGGTTCTACTATACGTACTTTTTATTTCTGCCGTAACTCTCTGCTTACCTAGGTCCTTACAATACGGTACTGCCAGCCGCGTAGTCACTCGTGCGCGTCCATACGATTTTAGTTCTGAATTCTGACACCCGTGCACCGGCTTATTTGGCGCTATCTGTTGCTTTCTTTGTTTACATGCTTTTGTTTTGCATTTTTGACACTACGTGTTAGAACTGGAAAAAGACCGGGAAGACTTAGAAGTAGACCGCTTCTTCCCGGTCTTCCCGGCCTACTTTCCGGTCTTACCGGTCCTCTTCCCGGTCTTCCTGGTCTTCTTCCCGGTCTTCCCGGTCTACTTCCAGTTCTTCCCGGTCTTCTTCCAGGTCTTCCCGGTTTACTTCCAGTTCTTCCCGGTCTTCTTCCAGGTCTTCCCGTTCTTCCCGGTCTTCGTCCCGGAGTCCCGGTATTCTTCCAGGTCTGCCCGGTCTTCTTCCAGGTCTTCCCGGTTTTTTTCCTGTTCTTACACGTAGTGTCAAAAATGCAAAACAAAAGCATGTCAACAAAGAAAGCAACAGATAGCGCCAAATAAGCCGGTGCATGGGTGTCAGAATTCAGAACTAAAATCGTTGATAAGTGACTACGCGGCTGGCAATACCATTTTATAAGAACCTAGGTTAGCAGGGAGTTACGGCAGAAATAGAAAGTGCGTCTGGTAGAACGAGATAGAATGAGTAATTGTCGATATCGTATTTGGTACTTTGTCTGTTTGTCTGTTTGTCTGTTTGTCTGTTTGTCTGTTTGTCTGTTTGTCTGTTTGTCTGTTTGTCTGTTTGTCTGTTTGTCTGTTTGTCTGTTTGTCTGTTTGTCTGTTTGTCTGTTTGTCTGTTTGTCTGTTTGTCTGTTTGTCTGTTTGTCTGTTTGTCTGTTTGTCTGTTTGTCTGTTTGTCTGTTTGTCTGTTTGTCTGTTTGTCTGTTTGTCTGTTTGTCTGTTTGTCTGTTTGTCTGTTTGTCTGTTTGTCTGTTTGTCTGTTTGTCTGTTTGTCTGTTTGTCTGTTTGTCTGTTTGTCTGTTTGTCTGTTTGTCTGTTTGTCTGTTTGTCTGTTTGTCTGTTTGTCTGTATGTTTGCCCGGGCTAAACTCGAAAAGTACGGCATGGATTTACTTCAATTTTGTTGTTCTTTCAGGTCTTCTTTCCGGTCTTTCCGGTCTTCGTCTAGGTCTTCCCGGTCTTCCCGGTTTTCTTCCAGGTCTTCTTCTTGGTCTTTCCGGTCTATTTACCCGTCTTCCCGGTCTTTTTGCAGGTTCCCGGTCTTCCTGGTCTTCTTCCAGGTCTTCCCGGTCTTTTTCCAGGTCTTCTTCCCGGTCTTCTGCAAGGTCTTCCCGGTCTTCTTCCCGGTCTTCTTACCGGTCTTCCCGGTTGTCTTCCAGGTCTGCCCGGTCTTCTTACAGGTCTTCCCGGTCTTCTTCCAGGTCTTCCCGGTCTTCTTCTAGGTCTTCCAGGTCTTCCCGGCCTTCTTCCAGAACATGCTGATTTCTTCAAAATGTTTTCCTTAACCGCTTTGAGAGCAGTGGTGATGAAATAAATCACACAAAGTAATGCGCCTGTCTGGGTTCGAACCCACGACTTACTTTTCGTAAGTCGGGGCTGCACTATATACACTTTAGTATTAATTTTGTTTAAGTTTGTCTTCCACGACATTGTTTGTTCGATGTAGCTCACCACATTTTCACCATTTTTTCTTTTAGCCAAAATTTTTCAAAATAATGTTGAAACTGTTCAAGTTCTATTCGATCATCTTCTAGTACAATTTCACTCTTCATGTAATTCCAAACTGATAATATTTCCTCTTCTGGTAAATATGCTAGACTACTGCAGAGTAAAACTATAGTTTTGTAACTTTTATCCTTAATTATACTCATTTGCTTTGCTTTGCGTTTCAAACTATTGTAATAATGGAAGTGACAACCTTTTATTTCGTGAACAGTGTTAATCTCTCTGAGCGCTGCAATTATTCCCTCTTCAAAATCTATCATTATTTTCTGTGGCTTCCAATCATTTAATTGTGCTTTAATTAAATGAAATAATATAATTTACGCTTCCTTGTTTTGATGTGTCACAAAGGCAGAAATCATTGGTATAATATTGTATTATTAATGTCACTTGCAACACCGCCAGGAATGGTAAATAATTGACGGAACGGCGTTGGGCAAGTTTTATCCATAAAATATAACGGTCTTAATATACTGTCTTACATGTTGCGAACGGAATATTATGATACGCATGTTACCATTTTTGTAGTCCGCCAGTAAAAATGAATTGAATTGATGTGGCACTTCCACTTCCTCTATATTTCTAGTGGAAGTTTTTTTCACACCGGCTTTTGCATTCCTTCTTTTGTAAAAAGCAGATTTTTTATTTTTAAAAGATGGCACTGGCTTTTTAGCAGCCAAATTATAACCCTTCTCATTAATATGTTGCAATGCTTTATTAAAAACTTTTGGTGCTGGTTCTCTACCATCCACGGCTTCTAAACAAGCCTCATTGATAATTATATCAATAGTATTTTGTACATCATCGGGCTGACAGTTATTGATATGAGGTTTTAATTTTAGCATTATCTCATCCTTAAAATAAAACAAAATTAATAGAAAAAACATTCTCACGACAAGATTTTATTTAAACGCACAAAAAAAAAGAAAATCACGAAACCGTTAGTGTGTGTCAAATTAGGCTTGCAAGATTTGTACGCCACATACATACTTAAACAAACATGTGAAGTTTAATAAAAGATTTAAAAAATAGCTGGTATATCGCTTTTTGACAAATAAGAGCGAGCCCACACGATGCGTTGGCGGTGCGGTGCGACGACGGAGCGGCGCCGCAAACGTCATCCTACATACAAATCACTACCCCACTAGTGCATTGCGCCATACAATCACTGTTGTGCATTGCCATTTTGACAGTGATTGTACGACGCTGCGACGACGCAACGCAGCGCAACGCATCGTGTGGCCTCGCTCTTATCGATAGCTATATGACTGCGTTGCGTTCGAATGAAATCGTCATAAGATGTAACTTAGACATAAATTCCAAACTCGATAGTCATATTTTATCGGAAAAGCGATTAGGTGTGTAGGACAAATATTACTTACGGTAGACAATGTAATTAAGCCAACACACTTTTCATTGACGTCGATGACTTCGTTGTTATTTATAAGTGGCCAGTACATTTCCTCACCATAGAGGTTTCATTAAGTAAGTTCATTAAGACGTTGCAGGTTGCCATGAGCATGAAAGTACTAGGAGTACATGACTCACGAGAGCTAACTAATATATCTTTTGAACCTACGATGGTACCTATCTACGATGTAACTAGGTGGAACAAAAAAGTCTCATTAGTTACGTTTAAGTTAAATTTTTAAATAATGTAACTACTTGGAATAATAATGTCCAGCTAGTTACATCGATGTAACTACAATGTAACTACAATGTAACTAGGTGGAACGGACGATAAATAATATGTAAGAACCATTCAGATAACCACCATTTATGTACAAAAAGGTTTCAAAATTAGTACCCATCCGTAGATGTGTGGCAACTATCACATCGCCCTCTTTGGTATTTATTTCAATGTGTAACATCACTACGGAGAGGTCACATCTCTAGGGCCAGATTTCAGTAGAAACATTACAAACACCGATGTGTGTGTCAATCATATCCATGATTCACAAATAAAGTTCACAGAGACGATGAATTATGTAATCGTTAAAAATATTCGTTTCTTGGGCGCGAATCGAGCAAATAAAACAAACAGGTATATGTCAAAACTTATATTGTCACTTACGGGATATCTTCCGTGATTATTTATTGAGTTGAGCTCCGGATATTTCGACGCTACGCGCACTATAGCGAGCGTAGCAAAAGACAAAGAAAGAGGGTAGACAGATTTGTCTGCTCGTAACAATTTAATTTCCATCCACCCGCATACTCCAGTCAACCCGCGATCATGGCGCTTGCAACAGCGTCGAAATATCGGGAGCTCAACTTAATAAATAATCACGGAAGATATCCCGACCGTAAGTGACAATATAAGTTTAGTTTTAAACCGTGAAAGCCTAAAACAGCTGTATGTCAATGTCAATCTGACAGCAGGATAAAATTTAGCGAGGTAAAAAGGTCGGTCGCTACTAAAACCAACTAAAACTTATCCTAGTCAGGCGAAGCTATACGCGGGGTGCGTTTAATATAAATAAGCCGGCGTAATATTAAGGTGCATTCCGAGATATGAAATAATCACTCACAGCGCTCACATCAATGTTGTTCGCGACGAACGTCACCAAAACAAGTGTATATAGTTTCTTACAAAGATAGTGTAGAGTCAGTGATACATGGGCAATAACAGTGACGAAATAAACAAACGCGTCAGTGATTAGATTTAGTAAATAAACCGAACAGTAAGCGTTAAACTCATATCACCTCGAAAGTGGCATTTTATTTAGTTAAAATATAGTATTATCGAGATCCAGGTAGCCTAGTGTTGCGACCTAGGCCTGGATATAGTTTTGTAGTATCAACATAACCCTTCAGGGAAGCCACTTGTCGAGGATATGACAGTCTAACGCGCCTATCTGTGTTCATAGTATGTAAATTTGGTCTATCATACTGACAGTTGAAGGAACATTACAGGCTGGATAATATAGATACATAAAAGTAAATAGTAGATTCATATAGGCCATACAACACCCTTGTATATGGCACTCTATATACTTACAGCATCAACTCCGGTTTTCGTGTAAATTATCCTGAAAGATCCTTCAACCGTCCCAGTTTTAGAAAGTTCTGTACTAATTTATCTATATTTCTTTAATTTCAATAAAGATATGTGTGTTTTTTGTGTTAGTAGATAGATAACACTATGTACAAACCATGTAACGTTAAAAATATAATTAGATATAAGTTCAGAATTGTAATAACAGAAAATATTTGTAAATATCGAAATGAAAATACATAATAAAAAATTCCAAAAATCAGGAAGCGATTTGCGGCTCTCGTTACAGTCAAGTACTCTAGTACGATAGTAAATCTAGATTTCCATAGAATTGTAGTCATCAGTACGGCAAATATTATATTATAATGTGAGTGAATCAAGCAGTAAAAAGTAGTGCGCGAAAGTCATGAAGGAATATCAAATCGCTTCCTGAAAAGTTATGAAAGTTTATCAGTGTTCTCATTCCCAGTAACCCTTCCCCCTGTTAGGAAACGACTGAGGTTGTCTGAACCGACAGGTGTAGGACGTCAGCGCCGTCTAGGTTCGAAGATTATGTGTGTATAGTTACAGTATAGGCAGAACGTCTGTTAGAGTAGACAGAGCGTCAGGCAAGCACGCATACATCCCCGCGTCTAGCGATCACGCCCGTCCGGCACATTTTCTGGTCCTTCAGAGCCGGATAACCTCAGTTCGTCAGTGATAGTGTAGTTTCTGGTTAATCCGAACCAGATAACCTATGTGAACAGTGCGTCAAGCTATATACCTCAAAGTTATATACCTCAAAGTTATAAATCTACGTGAACAGTGCTTCAAAGTTATATACATCAAAGTTATACGACAACTTAAATAGACAGTGCGTGAACAGTGCGTCCAAGTTATATACCTCAAAGTTATATATCTCAAAGCTATATACCAATAACTTATGTGAACAGTGCGTCAATATTATATACCGGAACTCGTGTAACAGTACATAAGTGAAGTATATAACAACAGTACATAAGTGAAGTATATAACAACAGTACATAAGTGAAGTATATAACAACAGTACATAAGTGAAGTATATAACAACAGTACATAAGTGAAGTATATAACAACAGTACATAAGTGAAGTATATAACAACAGTACATAAGTGAAGTATATAACAACAGTACATAAGTGAAGTATATAACAACAGTACATAAGCGAAGTATATAACAACAGTACATAAGTGAAGTATATAACAATAGTACATAGGGAAGTATATAACAACAATATATAGTGAAAATTCATAGTGAAGCGTACAACAAGTGCATAACTAAGGAAAAGAACGCCTATTAAAGCTAATAACTATTTATGAACACTGATAAAACGTATAGTGAAGTTATAGTGAAGTTTACACGTTGAAGACTTACGTTAATAGTTAAAAATAAACAGTAGATCGGTTCGAATAATACAGTGCGGTTATAAATAAAACAAGATGCCGGTAACAAGATCGCAAGGAAGGTCTCCCGCGGAAACACAGGCGGTCGAGACGCGTCAGGACACAGCCATCCGTCACCAGCTGCCACCCCGTTCACCATCCTCTAACGAGGGGTTGGAACAGCTGGCCACCCGCCCTTCCGCTATGCGGGGGGATGAAGACGCAGCCGAGCCACCATCTGCTACTAAGCGAACCAGGTCAGAGGGTATTTCAGATAAAACTATTAAGCCTTCAAATACAACGAGAAAGCCTTCGACGTGTAAGCCTTCAGTCAGATCTTCAGCGAAGCCTTCAGACAGATCGAGGATTACTCATGAAACTACAGAAGCCGTACCGATGACTACCCGGGGTGACGCCCGTAACGAACATAGTAGATCGCCGTCTCACAAGACGACACGATCAAATAGAAAAGTTTCACAAGCACGTGAGGCTTTATTAAAAATTAGGTTGGAGCTTGCACAAATAGCGCTTCAGAGGGCCGAAGAAGACAACTCTGAAGCTGAATATATGGATGACAGAAACTCAAACGATGAATACGTGCGTTCCTGGTTGGAAGAAGCGCCGGAAGAAGCGCCGCTTCCAGAAGACGACGCCGCCGAGGGGAATATTACAGTTAGACAGCATACCCCCCCCCCTGCGGACGTCAACAGTACAGATATAGAACACCGGGAAAGGGCACCATCGTTACATCCTACAGTTAAAAATGTGTCAAGAGAAACAGTACCAACACAGAAGACCGAACAGTGCAGGGGGGAGGATTCATTACGTCCATTTATAACGGAATTAACATCCGCTATAGCGTCGCTCGCTGATAGAAAAATAGATACAGGGACAGCGAACCAACCCTCGGCGTCGAAGGTCATCATGACCCTACCGAATTTCAGCGGGTCACATACAGAATGGCTTTCGTTCCGCGCCATTTACGAAACAACTCGAACGTACTTCAACGACGTCGAGAATACAGCGAGACTCAGAAGGAGCCTTCATGGAAGAGCATTGGAGACAGTGAGCTCAGAACTCATCGGTCATGCCCGACCAGATGACATCATGCGGGAACTGGAGTTGCAGTTCGGCAGACCAGACTCGATAGCGCAAGCCGAAACCGATCGGCTGAAAGGGCTATCGCGCTGCAGCGAAGCACCGAAAGATATCTGCACGTTCGCGAGTCGTGTGAGAAGCGGCATCGTGACACTACGTGCATTGAAGAAGGAGCACTACCTCATCAACGCTGAGCTGATGCGATCCCTTACAGAGAAGCTGCCGAACTCCCTGCGTGTACAGTGGTACAGAACATACACGGAGAAGTACCAATCACTGCCGGACTTGTCGCTCTTCAGCGAATTCATTACAGAGCAAGCTCGCTTCTGTAGCGCCTTCGCTCCTCCCGAGAACGTACATTCATCCGAAAATGCGACAGGCAAACGAGTTTTGCAAAGAACGCATACAGCGACAGATAAGTCGACTTCGAAATGTCGAATCTGCGAAAAGGAGGGTCATTACGAATCTGAGTGTAAAAAATTCAGAGACGCCTCCAACGATAGAAGATGGGAAATCGCAAAGAAGTTTAGCATGTGCTACCGTTGCCTGCGACATCGCCGAAACGGTCATAAGTGTCGACCGAAGAAATGCGAAACAGGGGGGTGCAAAGCCACGCACCATCGACTGCTGCACTTCACAAAGAAGACTGAAGAAGCGGTCAACCAGCCGCCAAAGCAGGAGGTGGCCCCAGAGACAGTCGCCAGTTCCAGGACGACAGCAAGTCAAGCTTTCCTCAAAATGATACCAGTACGAGTCATAGGACCGGCGGGAGAAGCTTCCACGTACGCTCTCCTCGACGATGGGTCAACAGTATCGCTGATTGACGAAGAGATAGCGCAGCAGATCGGAGCGGAAGGACGCGTAGAACCTCTCACAATAGGCGCGATTGGAAACACGATGATCGACACTCCCAAGTCAAGAAGAGTGTCAGTCACTCTCTCCAGCCATATGAAGGACAAGATGCCATTCAGAGCGCGTACCATTCCGAAGCTCAACCTAGCGCCGCAGTCGATTAGTGAAGAAGACGTTGCCCAGTGCAAACATCTGGATGACCTCAGACAACAGCTGATTTACAACACCGGCGCGCCGAAGATACTTATAGGTCAAGACAACTGGCACCTATTGCTGGCCACCGAGGTCCGCAAGGGCCCCCAGAACCAACCCGTTGCCTCACTCACAGCGATGGGCTGGACTCTTCACGGCGCGCACACCAGAACTCTCGGTCACCAGGTGCACTACGTCAACAGACTCACAGCAGAAGACCAAGATCTCAACGAACAGCTGCGTGAATTCTTCGCGCTCGAATCTCTGGTCATCAATCCACGTCGTCCTGATTCCGATCCTGAGAAGAAAGCGGAAGACATATTAGACCGTCACACCAAACAAATGGAGAACGGACACATAGAAACGGCCCTGCTCTGGAAAAGTGAAAACATCGAAATGCCAGATAGCTACGGAACTGCACTCAAGAGACTCGTCTCCACTGAAAAGAAGCTCGACAGAAATCCCACTCTTCGCGACAGATATACGGAACAAATGGAATCGTACATCAACAAAGGTTACGCCGAAAAGGCGCCCGAAGTAACCACAGCTGGTAGGACGTGGTACCTACCCCATTTCGAGGTGTACAATCCCATGAAGCCGGAGAAATTCAGAATAGTCCACGACGCCGCAGCCAAATCGAGAGGAATGTCACTAAACGACTTCCTACTCACTGGTCCAGACCTACTACAGTCGCTGCCCGGCGTCATGATGAGGTTCCGTCGACACCCTATAGCGGTCGCCGGCGACATAGCGGAGATGTTCATGCAAGTGAAGGTGCGAACGCAAGATCGTGACGCCCTTCGCTACCTGTGGAGGGGCGACAGAAGACAAGGAGCTCCTGAAGAGTATCGCATGACGTCAATAATATTCGGCGCGGCAAGCTCGCCGTGCACGGCTATCTACGCAAAAAACTGGAACGCGAAGCGGTACAGTGACAGCCAACCGGAAGCAGTGGAAGCCATCATACAGAGTCACTACATGGATGACTACCTCGACAGTTATAAAACGATAGAAGAAGCGACGCGTGTGGCAACAGCTGTTAAGGACATACACCTACAGGCGAAGTTTGAACTCAAAAAATGGGTTTCAAACAGCACAGAAGTCCTAGACCACATAGATCCGACACAGAACAGGACTGAAGTAGTCAACATCGGAAAATCAAGCGCCACAGAGAAGATACTCGGTCTGATATGGAAGCCGACCGAGGACACGCTAGGCTTCAATTTAACGCTCGCACGGCTACCAAGCGACATTCTCGACAAAGAAACACCGACGAAGAGAGAAGCGCTGAAAATCGTCATGTCATTGTATGACCCACTCGGCCTCGCCTCGCCGGTAACGATTCGAGCCAAACAGATTCTCCAGGAAGCTTGGAGACACGGAACCAACTGGGACCAGGCTCTCGAACCAGACCTGTCCGCCCAGTGGCGAAGATGGGTACAACACCTACATCAGTTGAAGGACATCGACTTACCGAGATGTTATCCGGGATACAGCGAAGCTACGGAGACACAGATCCACGTCTTCACCGACGCAAGTGAGATGGCATACGCAGCAGCGGTCTATTGGCGGACAACAACAGAAGATGGACAACGTCACGTCACTCTCGTCATGGCAAAAGCGAAAGTGGCACCGCTCAAACTCCAATCGATACCACGCCTCGAGCTTCAGGGCGCGGTAATGGGAACCCGTTTAGCCGCAGCCGTCATCAGAGAACACGGCATCAAACCAGCTGCAGTGACGTACTGGACAGACAGCAAAACCGTCCTCACTTGGATTCGGCGAGGATCTCGAGCGTACAAGCCGTTCGTTGCCCATCGCATAGCGGCCATCGAGGAGAACAGCAAGGTCGAAGACTGGCGATGGATACCGACAAAAATGAACGTAGCCGACAGCGCCACACGCGACGTTCCACACCACTTCGACAAACATCACGAGTGGTTCCGCGGCCCCGCCTTCTTATCCGACGACCCGTCATCATGGCCGACCGAAAAACCTCCAGTCGACACGGAAACAGGGGAGGAAAGAACTCTCACAGTCACCGAGGAAAAGGTCAACAGTCATTCTCTGATGGAAGCTATTCCGGATCCAACCCGATTCTCAAAATGGGAGCGTCTTCTCCGAGCTACAGCAAGCGTCCTTCGCTTCATACATCTCTGTCAGAACAAAACAGAGAGAACGTTCTACAAACGAACAAAGAAAAATACAGAAAAGGATCCTGACTGGAGACAGCAACAGAAGAAAACGAATAAAGCTCTTCCCAAAACAGTGGCGAAGACACCAAACACTCGATGCGAGAAACACATAATAGAAGCGGAATTTCTCCAAAGGGCAGAGAAATTACTCGTACGGGTTTCACAGCAACAGTCGTTTTCGCAGGAAATTACAGATCTGCAACAACAGAGATCCATCAGAAAGGACAGTCGGCTCAGACCGCTTCGTGTGGAAATTATCGACAACGTCATACGACTAAAAGGCCGTATAGCCGCCATCACCGAAATAGCCGACGACACGAAGCAACCGCCCATCCTTCACGGCGACCACCACATCACCCGATTGTACATCGACTGGACGCACCGAAGTCTACAGCATAGCGGTACCGAGCTCACCATCAACGAAGTGCGCCAACATTATTGGGTCATCAGGATGCGGCCAACCACGAAGAAAGTACTGGCACAATGTCTGCAGTGTCGTATTCGCAAGGCACAACCATCCGTGCCTGCGACCGGCGACCATCCGAGAACGCGCCTAGCACATCATCAGCGGCCGTTCACCTATACCGGGCTCGACTATTTCGGCCCGCTCTCAGTAACCGTTGGTCGACAGCATCACAAGAGGTACGTAGCCCTATTCACGTGTCTCACCACCAGAGCCGTCCACCTCGAGATAGCTGCCAGCCTCAGCGCAGACTCCGCTATACTAGCGCTGCGCCGATTCGCCGCTCGCCGAGGCTGCCCCACCGAGATACACTCCGACAACGGCACCAACATGCACGGTGCCGACAAGGAGCTCCGAGACGCCTTCCAAAGGGAGGCCAGTCGCCGAGGCATCGTGTGGCGCTTCATCACGCCATCAGCGCCTTTCATGGGGGGCGCCTGGGAGCGCCTCGTACGCTGCGTGAAGTCCGCCCTGTACACCGTTCTCCACGAGAGACATCCGCACGAAGAGGTATTGTCTACTCTACTGTGTGAGGCGGAGTACACCGTAAACAGCCGGCCGCTCACGCACGTCTCCGTAGACAGCGACGACGACGAAGCCATCACGCCGAATCATTTCCTTCTCGGCGGGTCAGCCAGGTTGCCAATTCCCGGCACATTCACCGAACAAGACATCAACAGCAAGAAGATGTGGCGGCGCTCACAGATACTCGCCGACATGTTCTGGCGTCGGTGGGTACGAGAATACCTGCCGGAGCTTCAGTACCGGCGGGAGCCACACAGCCGCGGCCCCAGTCTACAGGTCAACGACCCCGTCCTCATAGCGGACGGTCAGCTGCCACGAAACACGTGGCCGCGAGGCCGCATAATAGCCGTCTTCCCTGGGGGCGACGGAGAAGTCCGGACTGCTGAGGTACGCACTTCCGGCGGTACCCTGAAGCGTCCGGTGAAGAAACTCGTGCCCCTACCGAAATGATCCAGACATCGAGACGTCGAGGCAGCGGGCATCGTGACGGCGGGCTCTGACGACAAGGTTCGTCGCTCGCCGGCATGGTGCAGTGCCGCGCCGACGTACAGCGAGTCATCGCTACACTGCACGGCGGGAGACATGTTCGCGACGAACGTCACCAAAACAAGTGTATATAGTTTCTTACAAAGATAGTGTAGAGTCAGTGATACATGGGCAATAACAGTGACGAAATAAACAAACGCGTCAGTGATTAGATTTAGTAAATAAACCGAACAGTAAGCGTTAAACTCATATCACCTCGAAAGTGGCATTTTATTTAGTTAAAATATAGTATTATCGAGATCCAGGTAGCCTAGTGTTGCGACCTAGGCCTGGATATAGTTTTGTAGTATCAACATAACCCTTCAGGGAAGCCACTTGTCGAGGATATGACAGTCTAACGCGCCTATCTGTGTTCATAGTATGTAAATTTGGTCTATCATACTGACAGTTGAAGGAACATTACAGGCTGGATAATATAGATACATAAAAGTAAATAGTAGATTCATATAGGCCATACAACACCCTTGTATATGGCACTCTATATACTTACAGCATCAACTCCGGTTTTCGTGTAAATTATCCTGAAAGATCCTTCAACCGTCCCAGTTTTAGAAAGTTCTGTACTAATTTATCTATATTTCTTTAATTTCAATAAAGATATGTGTGTTTTTTGTGTTAGTAGATAGATAACACTATGTACAAACCATGTAACGTTAAAAATATAATTAGATATAAGTTCAGAATTGTAATAACAGAAAATATTTGTAAATATCGAAATGAAAATACATAATAAAAAATTCCAAAAATCAGGAAGCGATTTGCGGCTCTCGTTACAGTCAAGTACTCTAGTACGATAGTAAATCTAGATTTCCATAGAATTGTAGTCATCAGTACGGCAAATATTATATTATAATGTGAGTGAATCAAGCAGTAAAAAGTAGTGCGCGAAAGTCATGAAGGAATATCAAATCGCTTCCTGAAAAGTTATGAAAGTTTATCAGTGTTCTCATTCCCAGTAACCCTTCCCCCTGTTAGGAAACGACTGAGGTTGTCTGAACCGACAGGTGTAGGACGTCAGCGCCGTCTAGGTTCGAAGATTATGTGTGTATAGTTACAGTATAGGCAGAACGTCTGTTAGAGTAGACAGAGCGTCAGGCAAGCACGCATACATCCCCGCGTCTAGCGATCACGCCCGTCCGGCACAAATGTTTTGCGTTCCGATATAGTTTACACGATTATGACAGCTAAGATCTGTCATTAGGTCATTTGACTGCGCTCACGGTGATATTTCTTGGGGGCATGGTCGGTGTAATCGCAGATGGCGCGTGTTATGACGTCATCAATGACGACTCAAGGAATATCGAAATCGCGCTCACGGTAATTTGGAATGGGTTTATGCCCCTTATTCACAACCATTCGACTCGCTTCCGATTCGGAAAGTCGTATGTCTATCTCGGTCGTTTTCGTAATGCCAGAAGAAGACAGATATACGACTTTCCGAATCGGAAGCGAGTCGAATGGTTGTGAATAAGGGGCTATGTACGCTCATTTCGTTTACGGCCTATCTCGGAACGCGGCCTTAGTGTCAACGATAGAATTGATAGATGTCAAAGTCACTAGACAGTTTGAGACTTATTCAGAGTTTGAGACTCAATCAAACTCTAAACGTAGTGATTATATACTCTATGCAAACTCAAACTTTGAGTTTGATTTGATGTTTGTTTGATCGAATCGAAATCTGTGCTGTGTCCATTGTTGTTGTATGATTACGATTATAAAGACTACCTTCTTTTACATCGAATTATGATTGATTTATTTTGCCTACCTACGATTAAACTTGATATTATTAAACTTTACAGTCAGAAGTTTTGCTATTCAAGTGAAATTTTTAATTTCTAGGATCAACTAGGTGCACTTTGCTGTAACATTTCGAAAATTTGTGTTAAGTACCAGTTGTATCATATTTTAGGTCATGGATTTTAGTTCGCAAAATCCTGCTACATCTAATGCTCTAAATCTTGCTGCTAGAATCAATGATGTTGTTAACGTGGAGCGTTTGCTTCAAAAGATAAATCCTAACTGCGTTGATAACAGGGGGTGGACATGTCTGCACGAAGCCGCGTATAACGACAGTTATGAGTGCGTGTTGTTAATCTTGAAAAACTCTCAATGTAGACCATTAGCTGAGACTCATGAAGGTCACACTGCTTTGTACTTAGCGTGTAAAAACAATGCTTCATTAAGAACTGTGACTGCCTTGCTTAATTCTGCAGACGATATCGCAAATTACGGCAGCACAGAAGGGGTGACGCCCCTGCACATTGCCAGTAGTCAAGGAAATACAAAGATAATAGAACTATTGATAGACTATGGTGCTATAGTTGATGTGCAGGATTTTGATGGTGATACACCATTGCATGAAGCAGTTCTGGGCACCCAGCATAGAGCTATGGTGACTCTATTGTATTCTGGAGCTGATCCTGAGATTAAAAATGATGGCAGTTTTACACCATTCCATTTAGCTTGTTGTAGAGGATTCTACCCAAATGTTCAAGATCTTTTTCCATTTGTAACTGATATCAACCAAGTAACATCTTCAGGAGATTCTCCACTGATATTAGCTCTTCAGGGATTAAATGACCAAGTTATATTGTTCTTGATAGAGAATGGAGCTGATCCTCATATTAAGAATCTTTGTGGGGAAATGGCTATAGACATAGCCTTGAGTCTTAACATCAGTACAAATGTATTTCAAACATTATTGTCTTTAACAAATTCAGAGCTGCTAAACAGAAATATAATTTTCAACGCTTGTAAGCCACATTATTTTAAGTTTGAGTTTTTAGAAATTTTACTGACCAGTGATCTGGGACCAGAATTCTTTAGTTTTTCTGATTCAATTAATAAAGAAGCAATTCTAGATTTTAGACCTAATTATGACCGAAATGCACCATTAAATTGGTACTTACATATATGTGATTATATCTACGATAAGTCACCAGAAAAGTTTGAAGAATTCTTTTATTTGTTTCTGATGAGAGGTGTGGAGGTGAATCCTTCAGATGCTTATGTAATTCCACCGCTAGTGTATGCACATCTTCTTGTAAGAGATTCATTTTGTGAAGTAAGTTCATTACAAAATTGTGGCAAAAATTAGGACATCAGATTGTTTTTCTAAAAGTAAATAACTATTTCTTTTAACTTTTTTGGGTTTTGGGCAGTTTGATGTTTTAATTTTTTTGCTTTCATTCTTTTAGTGGTAATATTATATGTTAATGTTTCTTCTGACTTTTAGGTATTCAAAATACTGATAGAGCATGGCTGCAATGTAGACTATTGCAGTTCCTCTGAGATGGCCAATGAGGATAATATTCCTGATGCATTTCATGCTTCGATGAAAAGGTATCCTGATTCAATGCCACTTATGGCACCATATAGCATTTATTATGAGCCTGGAGACTTCCTACGAAATGCCTGTGAGAGGGGTAGACAAGGAATAATACCACTAAAAGTAAGTTATTGTTCTAACTTTGAAATGTCATTTATATGTAGTGGCAAATGCTTAGTTGGTTTAATGTTGAGAGTATGAGTGCAAAAAGTTTTACAAGGCGCATGTGGCAACTCTGGGATGGACAGCCTAGCTACACTGACCTTGTAGGTGATTTTCTTGTAAGTCATGTGTATAGTACTCGCAACCCTATCTTTTTTCATCGCTCAAAAGCATAACTGATGCTGCAGCGTGTTATGCACTCCTGGTACGATTATAAAGACTACCTATAGCACTCCTGGTCTTTCTCGTTCTAGCAAATGACGTTTCTGAGCGACGGAAAAGGATATAAATATAATGTATGTAGAACTTCTTTTCTGTCATTACAGAAAAACAGATTCTCCCATTAAAACCAAAACTAGGTTTTGGTAATTATGAATTGATAGTATAGTCCTATGATAAAATGATTGTTTGATAATTTTCAGGTACAGCGTGACCTCTTGTTCATGTTAGACAACTACGACAGCAATATCACTGCAGAGTCACTTCCATTTCGAGTATCATCTTTGAAGCATATTTGCAGATACTCTATTAGAAGCTTTTTAAGAGAAACTGGAGTCAAATCCACGCAAGAGTTTATATCTATCTTAAATAACATTCCCATACCCAGAATAATGAAAAATTATTTAAGATACCTATAGGTATGTGAACACTAAAATTCGAAATTTTGTTGATATTAAACAAAGATATTAAATATTATCAGCTTGTGAAGCTTTAACTCAGTTTTGTGATCAATAAAACAATTTATTCATATCAAAACATCTTTCTACTTACATAAATAATTATTTTACATCATTTACAATATATTATGGGAATACAAAACACTGGCAATATTTATATTAGTAGGTATTTTTGGCCATTTATTCCAAAATAGTTCCCTTCGCCATGTGTTCTTCAATTTCAGCAACACTGTAGACAAAATAAACTCGGTTACAATATTTTTAAAATGTACCTAGATTTTTTAATTACTTTTCCTTTATTTTACAAGTTAGTCTAGGGCATTTTAGAGTCTGGAAAGTTTATAGAATATTGTTAAATGAATAAAATACAATAGTAGGGGAAATTAGGCGAAGTTTAGAAAGGTAGAGTGTAAGAGAATGCCTTGTGGCAATAAAGCCGCCTCCAATGTACCACTCCCGTAGCATCTATTGAAATGTTACCACTATTTAATTTGAATTGTATGAAGTTAAAATAAATGATTGTGTAGCTGCCTGTGTAGGGCAAAACATGGACATTGGAGATTTTATGGAAAACAAAATGTAATCCACGCGAAGACATAGGCAGTTTGCTGTAACTTTGATCAATAGTTACTACTAAAATATTAGGCAACTGAAACTCACGTCCGGGGCACAAAGGTGAGGTTCTCGACTCCCGCTTCTGTGATGAGCACGTCGTCTTCAATCCGAACGCCGCCGAAACCACGGAACTTGTCTACTTTATCCCAGTTGAAGAACTTGGCTTGAGCTGGGTTGTTCTTAGCATTGTTCAAGAGCTGTCAAAAAAATAATGAAGTTAAATTTCCCATTCCTGTAATCTTTCTGCGCGATGACCGAGTCGTATCGTATTGGACATACCAAGTGGTAACATGGCGACATGAAACAGTTGGAAAATAGGGCTCTTGTAGGATGCAAGAGCGGGCGTACCGAGCTTAAATTTTTTGCACCCTCGGATAAATTAGTTTTTTTTGTGACAGTTACAGGAACTTGCCCAGGGCCCATTTGAATAGGAGGCCCTGGGCAAGTGCCCAGAGTGCCCAGTGGGAAAAAGGGCCCTGGCGACTTATCAAGCTATACATAACCAGTATAACCTCACCTCGCTTTCCATGAGCTTCTCGTACGATGAGATCAGCGTAGTTTTGAATAGCTTGATTGGTCGCCGTGAGTACAGTTGGGAGTGTTTCTTATTAAAGTTGCTTTATCTTTGCATTCCTTGACTGAACTTTACAACGCATCTAAGTATAGAGACGATCTGATTACGATATACCGTGTTCTGCAAAATCGGTGCTACCATTTTAGTCATCAAAGTCCTACTTGCATCCAGACCCAAACCACTCGTATATCAGTATCTCTTACCCTCGGTATGAAGTAGCAGCCAGGCTCGATAGTGAGCGTCATGTTGGCGAGCAGGGGTCGCGCAGTGCGCAGACGCGCGAGCGGTCCGGTCGGGCGCGGCGGGCAGTGCGCCAGGTAGCCTCCCACGTCGTGCACGTCCAGCCCCAGCAGGTGGCCCAGCCCGTGCGGCTGCAGGATGCCGTGGATGCCGTTCTATCGACAAAAAAGGGATAATTACAGCATACCATATAGCTACATAATACCATATAATTTAAGCATTTAATTTTCCTGTCGGGCTAATAAATGCATTATCTTTCTTTCTTTTTTCATACAAGGTGTAAACGGGCCAGGGCTACGGGACTGTTCAAAAGAGACACCGCGGCCTTGGAACACAAAAGGCTAAGAAGGATCATGGATGGGTTTTAGTCAGTAAAAGTCTCAACACTCCCGCTCCGCCCAGAGCGGGAGGAGTCATTTGATAATTTCCCACTCGAAAAAGAAAAAAAAGATGTGAACGGACCCTGCACGAAGCCGCTATGTATTCAACATCAACTAAGTAACTACCTACGCAAAAAATATTTCTGGGAGAGTACTTCTGTCTATATTCTTCTTTTGAAAACAAGTTGGAACTTTGACCTCCAATATCTAGAAGAAACTAGAAGTTTCCCAGGTTCAAGAACAGTCCCGAAACAAGTTCCTTTCAGACTTTGTTAACGAGTACTTTTTTCTGTGGTTCTCACAATGTTTTCGTCACTTTTTTTAAAACAGTGATGATGAAATTACACAAAGTAAAGCGCCTGCCTGTCTTCGAACCAGTGAACAAACTAGTGGCCATCACCACCTCTGCTTAGATTATTATACAAGTAAGCAGAGAATTCATCAGTTCACTAACCGCAATCATGTCTTCAACACTGCCGTTAAGGAGACCTCCTTTCTTTAGATGATCAAGCATGGCTCTGTTAGCCGCGAGATGCATATCCGTCCACAGAACTCCTGGTTTAGCTTCCCTGAAAGAATTAAGGAATTAAAAAATCTTGACCAGGAACTTTGTTTTTTTTTGGCGCCAGAATTGCATTATTATGAGATGCTGTTAGAGTGAACTTTCAAGAAATTATGAAAATTGATTTGATTAATCTAGATGGCGGCGTTGGTTAGGTTGCAGTGTTATACATGGATCTTGTACACTTAAAACATTTTGGAAAGTTTAAATTTTTTTTTTGCGTTGGCGACTCAAAGTTGCTTAACCGGACTATACCGTGGGTGACTGAGTGTAAGCCAGGGGCAAAAAACTGATAAACTAAACGACAGCGCGCTAAGAGCACCCCCTGTGGGATACGAGCCTTGGCTCAGGGCGTCGTTGGGGGGGTAGCAAGGGGACTGGCTGGATCTGACTGAGATGGAAAGTATACCAAGTCCTGTGCTTACCTAATAACAGCATCCCTTCCAGCGAGTACAGCTTCATAGATGAGCTTCTGGTCTTCCGTGAACTTGCCGTTGGCTGGGAACGAGCAAGTAATGTCGGCCGCATAGCCCGCGTAGTTACCGCCCATGTCGAACAAACTGCAAGCAATTTTAAGTCTTATTATTTTGCTGCTACTATGAGTAGATCTTCAGGTCGTGGTGTAGATTTTCAGGTCGTTCAGTGTGCATTAGTTAAACTAACTTAGTTTTGCAATTGGAAATTTCCTCAGTATCAGAATGTCTGGACTTGTACCCGTATGGAAGCTAGGCTAGCCTCCCATTACGAGGTACTTTAGGTGAAAGCGTTAGGGTCAGGTTAGCCCGCGAAATTCAAATTTTCGAACGGTTATTGCAATTTGCAGGCCTGTGCTAGGTTAATGTTGATTAAAATGTTGTTCGCGATTGTAAGAAGTGTATATTTACAGAATTATTTTCATCAAAATCATCAAGCTCATAAAGGTCGAGTAACGATTTTTTCAAGGTCACAGTCGAAAATTTGAATTTTGCGGGCTACCTTAGAGCATCAGACTTAAAAACAACTTGCAATGTCAGAAAAATAATTGTTAACCTGTTGACTTCCACAGCACGCGTGCCAGCACGCCGAGTCACAATTTCACCTACTATTTTGTCACATATTTGTGTCGTTTGGCGTAAAGGGCACGCGCTTGCTTGTACTTCTACGCTTGCACGTATATGTGACTGTGACGGTCTTGAAGTTAACAATTGACTAGCCATACTAGATTGAATTTAAATGGCTATTGGCTATACCAGCTCAAATTAAAGGAAGGTGTCAATTATTTTAGCATTTGGTTACCGTCTTGTCTATACATAAAGTACCTATTCTATGCAGTTGGAATAAAAGTACCATATTACAGTAGCTAGCTAGCTGGTTGTGGAGGTTAGATAGCCAGTCGCTCGTTGTAAAATACAGGTATTCAGCTGCATCTGGTTAGACTGGAAGCCAACCCCAATACAGTTGGGGAATGGCTAGGCAGAAGATGATGTTTACACTAGCTCCCCATTCCTCAATACTCACCACATATCGCCATCATTGATGATCTTAGTGTTGGGTGCGGAGGCGTGCCCGTAGTGCAGCGTGGCGCCGGTGTCTCCCGAGCCACAGATACATGTGTACGACACGTGGCGACACCCGCCCACGCGGTAGCAGTGGTCTAGGAACACTGACTCGCATTGGTACTCCTTTCTGCCGGGCTTAGCGTAGAGCATCACCTGTTGTAGGAAGATAAGGTATTTAAAAGTATTATTATATTATGGTGACAGAAAATAATTTTCGAGTTGATAGGTTCCGTTCGTTCTAACCGGCAACTTTGAATATTGATGAACTGGGGATTCAAGTGAAGTTGCATTGGAAATAAAAAACCGGTCAAGTGCGAGATTTGTACATGAAGGATTGAAGGGTATTATAATCTATATGTATGTGCTGCTCTTTGTGTTGTGCTGTCCATTAGCGAATAAATGATTATTCTATTCTATTCTTTATTCTATTCTAAGGGTTCTGTACCTTCGTTTTTGAAGTGAAAACTTCTTTAGGCGCGTTGAGCACTTTTTGGGTGAACAGAAATTGTAGAACTCGCGTAACCATCACCTAACGCTTTGTAGCACTCGTAGCCGATCCGCTACGGCGTAGCACCACTTAGGCGTGCGTGGGGCACATCTCGTAGCAGATATAGATTACTTACTTTTAACTTCTATCGGAGATCCCCAAAGACTGCCCCGTATGTTTTTTTAAAATATTTCTTGTTATAGCCGCAACAAAAATATGTATTCTGCAAAAAAATCTACTGTCTACCTCTTATGGATAATTATATACAGCCCGCTGATATATAGACGGATGGACGGTGGGAAGACCGTTAAAAGCTAATTGTAGATGGCGCCACCATAGCTGGTCTCGTTCTGACCAATGAGGTCAAGGTATTTTAAAATATGAAATGACATTCCTTGATTTTCAACCAATGACGATGCTTCGAATCAGCTATGCTGGCGCCATTAGTTCCACATTGTGCATCCCCAATAGACAATTTAGCATTGAAACAATTCTTGTTGTTTTCTTCGTTATGTACTAAGTACAGTCAATGCCAGCCTTGTACATAACAGGATCGATAATTGCTTGAAAACCCAATCAAAAACGTTATTAAAAACATAATGACCTGTTTATGAGCATCGGACGATATCTTGCACACGTATCGCAGAACTTCAATCTCCTCAGGGGTCTTGATGACGCGCCTGCACAAAGTACAAACAGTTTTATTACTTCATACATAGCGTGGTTATCAGAACAACACGCTCATAGAGCTATCAAAACACTAGGTATACAATATTATCTTATGTATAGGTAGTGTTTTGATAGCTGGTTGTGTTATAATGTTGATAAAGGACAAATATCTATTAATTATGTAGTTCACAGCTATCGTTGCCCACAGCCATTGCTGTATTATGGACTATTTTCTTTCACACATTTAGTAACGGCCATTTTCAACTTACTAACAGGTATCGCTAGGTTGCTATCTCTGTCGCTTACGGACGGTTAGAAACAAAACACACGCATGTGTCGGCTGTCATTTGTCATCTTGTTAACTTGTAATTGGCCCTACTTTGTTTAAACTACGCTCACTGTCTGTTTAGCTGTAAGTTTTCCTAAAATCGAAATAAATAAATCTATACTATTAATTAATATATTAATATAATATTATAAAGCAGAAGAGTTTGTTTGTTTGTTTGGTTGAACGCGCTAATCTCAGAATCTACTGGTTCGAATTGAAAAAATCTTTTGGTGTTGAGTCCATTTATCGAGGAAGGCTATAGGCTATATAACATCACGCTACGACCATTAGGAGCGGAGCAGGAATGAAAAATGTTGCAAAAACGGGGTTTGTTTTCCTTTCGTTTTTTGTGACGCAGACAAAGTTGCGTGGTGACCCACGCTAGTAAATAAATAAAACGTCACAAAAAAGCTATTTCTTGATTTTTTTATGAATCAAGTGACAGGTAGGTGACGCGGATAGGATACTTCAAGCTGACTTTGTTTATAGAAGAAACACTGATAGCTACGAGACGCAGATATATTAACTGACAGTTATAAGAAGTTATAGAAAAGGGCCTAGTTATAGGAAGGCCGGATATCATTAAAATCTGTTTGTTAGATATACTTACAGCAAAAACATGTAACAAAGAACGCCATTTTCGTAATTAATTTTAATGACTGTTGTCAGTAAAATCAATGACCAGAATCCAATGAACTACTTCTGGTCAATGAACTCTCGAGTTATTTTTATTTTATATGGACTTGTTAGGAGCGAGATTTTTCGTGTCACGCGTGGGTTTCTCGTTAATTATATCAGTTTTGGCATCATGGAGGCGCGCTCTCGGCTAAATAATAACAGCCGCTCAAACAAGTTAAGCTGTTCAGACGCACATGCTTCAGCAGCGCGCCAAGCGTGCGGGTGTGTCCCAAGGCGTGTATCGAAAAGGTCGGGCCGCACCTGCTCGCGCTGCTGAAGCATGTGTGTCTCGGCTGTCATTTGTCCATCTTTGACAGACGTTACAGGTGGTCAGTGGCCCAAAAAGTCTGACACCAGTCTTTTCAAGTGGTATCGTATTACCCAGTATTAACTGGGTTGTGGAGGTCAGATAGGCAGTCGCTCCATGTAAAATACTGGTCTTCAGCTGCATCCGGTTAGACTGGAAGCCGACCGCAACATAGTTGGGAAAAGGCTAGGTTCCCAACATAGTTGGGATGATCAGTTTTGGCATCATCTCAAAAGTTTTGGAGAAACGAATGCACGTATTTGACGACCCGTTGCAGGCAGGCTGCCTTACGTTCTTTAGGGTCCCGGGTTCGAATCCCGGTAGGACCAAATGTTTGTGTGATGGGCATGGACATTTCTTTCCGATGTTTAATATGTATTATGAGATTGATGTATTTACATACAAAAAGTATATATTTAGTATATCAACTGTCTGGTGACCACGACACAAGCCTTGCTTAGTGGGGCACTAGATGGCGCTGTGTGTAATGTCCGCAGCGATACTTATTTATTATTGTTTTAAACCGACTATAAAGGAGATTATCAATTCGATTGGTATTTTTCAACAATGGAAATGGTTTATCTTTATACCCATAACCATAACATCACGCCTGTAATCCCGAAGGCTTTGGCAGAGGTACCTAATAGTACATCAACATTTCGCCAGTTATTTTTAAGTCCCATGTAATGGGGGTGAGCCTATTGCCATCACACAAATCTTGACTCTGTGGGTACTACTGATTCCTGGTGGAAAAACCCAATAACAATTTGCCTTACAATGCCAATTTGGCCAATTTGGCAATTACATTTATTTGTATTTTTAAAACTAGCTGACCCATGCAAGTTCGTTTGCGTCACATAAGAGAGAAAAAGCTCACAAAAGGAATAAATTTTCCCCGTTTTTGCAACATTTTTCATATATGCTCCGCTCCTATTGGTCATAGGGTGATGTTGTATAGCCTATAACCTTCCTTGATAAATGAACTATCCAACACAAAGTTCCAACCAGGAGTTCCTGAGATTAGCGTGTTCAACCAAACAAACTCTTCAGCTTTATAATATTAGTAGGTATAGCCTTTAGCCCATACTTTCTTAATTCTAGATAAAGGCCTCCAACAGTCATATAATAACTGCTGCATAGCTTATAGTGATGTTGCTTGTGTCCACATTAAAAAAAGTTAACACAATAGGCAATCAATTCAACAATTGTTCAATATATTTACGCTAATATGAAACACATGTAGCATTGGAAAAACAATCCACTGATAAGATTGATAACTGCATTTACATAAGCATGAGTATTTAGAGATAAAATTCTTAAAGTATATTGATATTAGGCAATTCTTTATCACATAATGCTTATTATAATAGAGATTAATGATGAGATACTCACAGTTCTGCGATGATAGGGAATAATGTTTCGTTGTCAACTTTGAATCTGTAAATTAAGAAAACAGATTATTTTTACTTGCTTATGTGCATGTTGTCTGGTACCAACATGGTACCGTACCACTGGAAGCTCATGTAGAGCTTCAGTAATTGATGATGCAAATTGAATTCTGAATTCACATGGGGTGGTCATTCTTCAGAAACATCCAGTCAATACCATTCTTCTGATTTTGTTTGATTTTTTGTTTGGTCCTTATTCTTATTTATTTGGGTTGATAAAGTTTTTTGTTATACCTACAAAGGTACTTATGAGGGTCACATATAATTATTGTGTTTTGATAATTACATATCAAATGTGATGCTGATTTTTAATTATTTTTTTATTAACCTTAATTATTGTCCCATTCCTGGGTATAAGCCTCCCCCATAGCCTACCACACTTCTCTAAGTGCGGCTTTCTCAGGCCAATCTGTCACAAATGCCTCTAAGTCGTAATACCAGCATTATCTAGGCCTCCCTTCGGGCTTTTAATTCTATTGATATTTTTTTTATGATGGCTGACTGCACTGTTTTAACCCATATACATATATTTTTAGTGTATAGGATACAATTAAGAGTTTCTGTAGTAATTTGTAGCAAAAATGACACTAGATTTTGATCTAACTGAGATCTAAGTTTTCAGGACTACAGTAATGAAAGGTTTCACTTACTCATCAATTCCCTCAAAAACTGCTTCCTTGGCAGTTAAACCACTGTCTGTGTTGGGACCGCTCTGTAATATTTATGATTATTGTATGAGTTTTAGTAGGTACTATGTAAATAAAAATAATTATTACATTTAGACTTACCAAGGTCAACAATTTATCTGGCTTCAAGCTCTTGAGAACATTTTGGAGCTGAAATAAAAAATATATAAAAATAAGTAAGTAAGTAGGTATTTGTTATTTTCACCAATTGGATTTTTTTTATTTTTCTGGAAACATGTCTTATTCCAATTTTAAAAGTTGTTAATGTTTACAGTTATCTAATTATCTTACCTCATCAACATAGTGAACTTCATCAACTGCATACAAATTCTTGAAGTCATCACAGCTCAGGAGTTTGCCCATCCAGATTTCATAGTCTTCTGGTAGACGGCGCACAAACAAATAAGACTTTCTGGTAGCCACATCCAGTGCGAAGTAGCAGCCTGGCTCCCGAACACCACTTACCCAGGTGAAATAAGCTTCCTAATTACAATAAATTTTAGGTGTTATTACTAAAATAAAATAGGGGAATAGTTGCTAAAATGAAAGGGAAAAGTTTCCCTTTTGTGTGGCGTGCCAGTAGGAACTTTTTAATCAGGAATTATTCCTTTTCATTTCATTCTGTACGGGTTCAATAATTGTTTGGAATGATACCTAGGTCATTTCATTAATAGTAGGTAGTTGATTGAAACAAGGACTCATTCATAACATAAGTAGGTATTACGCATTAAAGGAAACTCTAATAATAAACTTGCCTGTCTAAATACATATTCGATGTCAGTGTCGTAGTGGCTGATGTCTTCTCCACCTTGCAGAACAACTATTTGCCCACTCTTTAGTTTGTCTGCTAGTCGGTTTCTGTTCTTGGCAAACAAGGACAGAGGAACGTCCAAAGTGCCCGGACCCATTGACCACGTCGTTGCCATCTTCGCTGACAAAGCAATACTGGTCCTAGGCTTGGTTGCCAGCCGGTATAATACTGTCGATAAGCGTAAACTTTGTAATTGATACAGATTACGACGCACTACAACAAAATTACACTTGCTAAGATGCAACTTTATTGGTAAACATTTTAGGTTGAATAAATTAAATAAACATCTGTTTCTTAACATTTATGTTTGTGAAAAGAAACTCGTTTTAAATAGGTATGTTTAAATACAAATATTTACAATTCCAGCATTAGACATTATCATTTAGGGTACCGTATATTGATGGTTGAAGCCATTGAAATATAATTTGTCGAGAATATTCAAACATTCGCAGGTCTTTACACGAATTTTTCGGTCAATAAATATATTAAATATTTATCGAAACTAAATTAAAGAAATCGACCCTCGACTTACCAATTTAAAGGGATGTTTTTAAACTTCTAATATGTACGGGACACTGACTTAATTTGTTAAATTTAAAACGTGTAACATTGTGACTTTGACAGTTAATTTATGTCAAACAATAAAAAAAGTCATTTTGCTACTCGCCGCTAGATGGCGCAACGGGTATTACATCGTATAATGTAGGTACTCTGTGGGGTATTATTAATAGTCAGCTGATACCATAGACGTTAGTAGGAAAATAAACAATGAGTTATCAGATATTTCTGTGTTATTGTAAACAACATCAAGCCAATCAAGGTGATTAATACTACGCTGATAGCACACTTACCGTATAAAATATGCTGACTTTACCATGACTTTAATAAACTGCTTTTTAGTATGTTTGCAACAAAAACAGGGAGAAATACAGCGATCTAGATACCTATCTAAAAAAGTGCGAGCATAGCTAACGCAGCGCAGCATAGGTAGCTACCAAATATACCTAACACGTGGTGGGGCCGTGGGAGATCAACATCAATTTAGGTACGCTGTGGGCCCTGTGGCTGTAGAATTTATATTGTATGTAGATAGGTTGTTCAAAATTAAAGATAATAATTATAATCATTAAATATTTAATAGACGAAAAATAGATCTAACACTGAAAGTTTCCGTAGATGGCTATTTTTTAATTAAATATTTTGTACAGCTAATTCAAGAACTTAATTCAAAAAATTTATTTTTTGAAATTAATTCCCTTTATTACTTAATTCTTATCTAAATCACAAGATCGACGATAAATTAAACTACCTAAAAATCACAAAATGCACTAAAACATGCACACATGTAATATTACGATGATTTTTATACCATATTTGGGTACAATTGTACATAGTTACTACATTGATGAAATAAAGTATTTTCTAGATAGGAATTTTATAAAACTAAACCCTTTAAATTGTCTAAATTGCACTGTGATCATCTGAGCAAGTCACACAGTGCGACAAAACATATTTTCCCTAAACTACCACATGCGAGGAAGTAACTGTACGGTACTTATTACAACGTAAAAGTGTACTGTTATCTCTACAATCACTTTTTAAAAGTTTCTATAACACCAAAAAAATGACCTATTTTAGTGTTTACATTAGATGTTTCGCTGGTGTACAATTATTGAAACGAAATATCTGATGTAATGTTGTTGAGATAAGAAGTATGTCACTCATTACAAAGAAGTATTATTAAAACTAATAAAGCAGTTCACTTAAGTGTAGAAAAATGAAGTATGTAGTTATGAAAGACAACGGACATTTGCTATCGAATATTTTAAATAATTACATAAACAATAGTTAAAGCTCTTGAATTATACTTCATATTAGCTAATTTAATTAGATGGAAATGTCTTATCGCGACATTCAGTCACAAAGTTTTAATTATTATAGAAATAAGTACTTTATAACGCATTACAATACTTTATGCTAGTTACGTCATTCAGTACTTTGATCATGATCAGTTAAGGTCACTATAAAACGAAGAATAAATATTATGATTGTAGAGTACGCGCGGCCATTTTGGTTCGTTCTCGTGACTCGTGTCGTGCGGGACACGTCATTGGTGGCTATCTCTTTCTTGCACGCTCTCCGCATATAGCACCATTGTAACCCGACACGTTTCTTACACACAAGCGATTTCACAACACGTTCGACGACACTTTCACAACTAAAATGTTTTGTTTATAAATTATGAATCTACAGAAATTTCATGACACAGTTGTTTCTTTTCTTGCAATCTCCGTACAGCCTCGGCGACAAGGGCATTCTGCTCCAGCAATCTTTCCACAAGATCGACAGGTTCTTGTTTTCTAATATAGTAAGGTGCAGCACGGGCTCGAGCCTGCAGGTGAAGCTTTTGTTTCAGGCCAAGGGTGAGTTCTTCAATAGCAGGTAATCTACTGGAGGCTAGCGGGCGATTCTGTTCTTCAGAGGAATGACGATTGTCGTATCTGGACTTTTCTTTCAACATAGTGAAGGATAGAACGGTAAGAATTTGAAGATTGATTAAGTAAGGGACTAGAGATCTCACCGGTACGGTGGGCGGCGAGCAACAACGTTTGCGAATGCCGAATGAATGAGCGAGTGAGCCAGCTCGACCCCAGCGTAGGAAAGACAGGCCTCCGCGGGGGTACAGGCGAGGGGGAAGGGATGACGTAGTCTGATGCGCAGTCGTGCCGGGCTGTATACAAACAATACGATGGACGTAAATAAACACAAGACAGACTCGATATGCCTGTACAGTGAACGGTGTTATCTCTGTGTTAGTGGTTTAGCTAGTCGGCCGACTGGCTTGCCGAATCATGAAAAGATTTCAATAAAGGGAAGACAGGTAGGTCCACCGCTCGATAATTGTCGACTTGTTTGGTATGAATATGTTGTACCATGATTTGGCGATGAGTATGAGTTTTGAAACAACGTAGTTGTGACAAGTACAACCAGCCTTCAAAAAGTAGGTATGTCGACACTGACAAGAAACTAGATAAGTATTAGGACCCCGACCTGATTTCCATATTATTAAATGAGTCGATGATGTTTTATAGATCCTTACGATGTAATATTTAAACTAAAACGCCTTCGAAATAAACAATTAGGTATCCGAAGGGTTTTAATTGCATGGAACTTATAAATCTAACTTCGGAGATACCTATTGTATAGTTTTAGTTGACACTAAAAACATCGCGATTATGCGTACGAAACGTACGATATGACAAATTGTGTTTATCGCTAATTATGTACCTAGTTAAAATATCAGCGGCCAGAGTCGTGCAGGCAGTGTTTATTTGTATAAATATCTGCGAGTCTCGTGTGTTTGGGTGAAACAAAACTAAAAACGGACAATGCCCTCGGTTTTTTCCAGACTATGATCACGTAGATTCTTCAATGTGATTGTTAGGTATATATGTATTGTTATGACCGTTTTAAGCTGAGTCTCTCTTTTGGGATGATATTATATGACTGCCTTTCAGTTTTTGTGTATGGGCACATTGTTTGCTTGCGAGTTATTAATCTGAGAAACGTAAGGACGCTGGTATATTTGTGAGCCATGGAAGCAATTACCAACAACATTAAAACGACTGCCTCATGAAGTCATTGACTCCTAAATAGGTAGTGCGACCGTTGCTTTCTGTAACCACGTTTTTATACTACTGTGTGGTGTCATTTTACAAATACAAATTAAGTCATTTAGATGTATTGATATACCTGTACTTATTTGTCATTGTAATGAAAATACGTTCTACAAAATAGCTAAATTAGGATTATCCTTAAGGATATTAACTGAATATATTACAATAATATTTAGGTTTGTTTCCTCTGAAATGTTAGTACCTACCTATTTGTCAACCACGTGGATTTAAAGGCTCCGTTACCACATTTTTTTTTAACTAAATGAGGGAAATTAAATGTTGTGTTTTCAAAAAGAAATTTTTATGTTATCTAAATGTAGACATATTCAAGCAATTTAACGCAAATAAGTTTATTATTAACAGTAGGCAAACATTGTAGGTAGGTACCTCCGTACCATTAATGTAATTTTAAAGTAGGTATCTGGCGCCGACTGCCTCTAATTTGACCTTCGAATAAAGATAAGACGCTACTAGGTAGGTACAGTAAGCGTTCATAAGCGCACAGGCACGCGAAGGATCATATTGCTGTGAACGCACGGTCGAGCGTCCGTGCGGCTGTATGTGTAAGCTGTCTCAATACAGTACCTACGCACACCACAGCCACAGAGTCGCCTACTGTCGCAAGTTGTCGCGTCGGCGTCGCTCTCCACGAAACATAAAGAAATATATTACCGTCTCTTTTGTTATGCACGCAGCAAACGCATGATCGTATTTGCATTGGATAGCTAAATTTCGACCATATTTACCAGGCGTTGATAGCTGTTTAGGTTAAGCAGTGGGTTCACGATCAACGTGTCTTGAGTTCAAATCCCGTTTACATAATAAGGGTTTTTTATTTTTTTTTGTAACCACTTTAATTAATATTTGTATTTTATGCAAAAACTATTTACTTTGGTATTCATTTTGAAATGGGTTCATGCTCATTATTTTATTTATTTTTATAAGGATTTAAATATAAGTTAATAACCCATCATAACTATTTATGTGATTGTGTAATATTTTTTCGGTGTTGGAAGTTGGAAAAAAAAGTCGTGCTGACAGATAACAACAATTGTTTTATTCGTTTCATTTATTCATATAATTAACAACTTTAATGAGATTTGTAACGTCACATTCCTACCTAGATATAAGAAGTTCTCTTGTAACCGTTCATAAGATTTTTTTGTGTATCAGTATACCCACTTTGAAGTTATTTTTTATTAACATAACAAGGATATTCTAATAACACAAATATAATTGTTGATACCCACTTCTATCTATCGGTATTCAACAGAGCTTACTGAAAACTAATACATAATTTATACTTCGTGAATATGTTTTTTATGTGACGTCACAATAAATGTAACTCATATTGAGGTTATAGTTTAAGTGTTCATTTTCCTGAAGAAAAGAAGATTGAAACTAAACCTCAATTTAGGAATTATTAATATCGCTAAATATTTTGTAACACGTCTAATTAAAACTAGAACATTAGGGATTAATATTTTGTATAACCCCCATTATTTTCAATGTAGTCAAGTAGACGTATGCGGCTTAAAGTCACCCAAAGGGCAATGGAGAGGGCTATGCTCGGAGTTTACTTGCGTGATCGCATCAGAAATGAAGACATCCGCAAGAGAACCAAGGTCACCGACGTAGCCCGAAGAATTGCTAAACTTAAGTGGCAGTAGTAGGCAGGGCACATTGCTCGCAGAACGGATGGCCGATGGGGTCGAAAAGTTCTGGAGTGGCGACCGCGAACCGGAACAAAATGGAAGTAATCCAGTGAAAGTCTAAATATTCCCGTGCGAAACATAATCTCCTTTATGTCTTTCTGTCAAGAAGGGCATTTTAGCTGATCTTCTGTGATGCAAGCCTTCAGCGTGGAGGGCACGGCGAACAGTTTGCGGTGACTCCGAGTGTGTCGTAGGTGTGAAACCATTGGTTTCATACTCGCCCACGATATGTTGTCGCTGCGCTTCGCTAATAAGCGACGACCTTCCACTTCGCTGTCTACTTGCAAGGCTCCCTTCTTCCTCATACCTTTTGATCCAGAGACTTACTGCATTTCTCTAAACAAAAAAAATGATATTAGGCAGCTGTAATAAATACTAAAGTGACTTCATTCACTATGCATTTATAAATCCAATAATAAACACTAATTATTTATCTTGCATGATAGATTGAAAAAAAAACAACGAATTAAGTAAACCACAGGTCACCAAATAAATGAACAATTTATAATACCCATTCGTTTTTAATTTTTAATGTTTAAGTTACAATTCATAAATAATTATAATACTCACATTCAGTTCTATTAAGGCCACTTTTATGAAGCGCGGATAATTCGCGATAATAGTCGCCCTCGCCTTAATATTAATATTTGCCCGCATTTTAAGAATCACACCAACAACAATACCGCTATCTATTAAACCACACGTCACTGACCATCAACTACCACATTATATAGTGTATTATGTATGACTACAACCAAACGACAAAGTTCATTCCGATCAAGTTAAAATATTCATAAAACTCATGTCTACCTCACAGAAATCTAACTAAATTCTTGACTTATTTTTCTATCTACCTCCCTAACTTTACGAAATGTGTGAACAAAGCAAACAAGTTAAAGAATATAATATTTCTGTAGAGTAAAAACTTACAAAAAGTCTAAAAGTAACTGTGCGGGATTTGAACTCACGGCTTACTGATTCGCTCTTAATTCTGGACGGGCCCAACCGCTAGGCCATCATGTCTTAAATATTGGCATTGAAATTATGAACTACAACTAGTTGCTGACAATACCTATTTTGTTGAAAGTAGAAGGTCGTAAGTCAAACTAAACGTCAAGCTATTGCTTTGTGAGATTGCTTATCGACTTTTGGTCGGCACTGTACGTTTAATTCAATTTTATTGACACTTGTTACGTTAGGGAACACAACAAACACAAATGCTCAGTAATTTCGATTTAAGTAGTTCATCTAAAATACCTTTAAAGTCTGTGAAAATTACACCTGCTTAACTTAAAGTTTTCGGTTGTATTGCTTATCTAGATACTAGGTATCTTATTTTTCACAATGAATCACTTTACAATACCAAGAATTTTGACTCAACAGAAGTTACGAGAAAAAATATCGCGTCAATTTTCATATGTAATGCATAGGTACCTACCTAGGTACCTACTCTTACAATATTTATTTCCATTTAGTTTTTGTGTCTTTAACGAATCAAATCTATATCTTGATAAATCTAATCACATGTAGTTACACTCAGATTAGTCAATGCCAGTGAAATATATTGTGACTTTTGAACATACTTTGTTATAATATAACTTGAATAGAAGTTAATTAAATCGGTAATCATAGTCAAAAAATTGGTGCACCATAATGTATGAACAGTGGCTGAAAATGATTTAAATTATGTTTCTTAATGTAGGTAGGTAGGTATTACCTACATATAAGCATTACTTACATCATTCTCTCAATTCTTTAGCATTTCGAAATATCTCCGTTCAATTAGGTAAGTATGTCCTCGTTTTATTTCTGATTACATAAGTAAATAAATAATGTAAACACGGATACACGGTAGCCTACTTGTTTTACGTTTTGAGGAAATAAACAACATAAATTGGATCAATACATACATATACTTGCCCATGGTAAACGCATGTAGGTATAAATTGTATGATATAAAAATAGTTATGTAATAAAATAATATTACTATAAAATAATCCTATTCAGGTATTCAGCCAACCTATAATTACACGTAACAACAAGTTGCAAAATAAACTAGTTCTTGTTTAGAGATATTATTGAAAATTCGTTGCTTATTTACATTTCTGATACAACCACGCATACCTAACACCTATTTTATGTTAATCATAATTATTATTATTAAAAATAAGTCGTTTGTTAGGTATGGCTACAACTTGCCATAGACAATTTGTTTTAATGATACTGTTACAAAGCGCCATCTAGTGGTAAGTAGCTTAACTTTAAGCCAAACAGGACATGTTTGGCGTACAGCATCAGATGGCGCTAATTCCTCAGAACCCAGTATTGGTTTGTTAACTTGAATCGCCCATTATTACGCGGGCCAGGGCGAGACCAAATTATTTAAATTTATTTAATCCTATGAAAATAAACAAGTATAAGAAAGGATTACAGGGCGTCGAAAAATTCGTCCACATCGCTGTCAACAGGAAAAGTGCCGAAGGCTGGCAGCATTGCCACGTTGGATGGCAATGCTGATTCTTTGGCCAAAAAATAGGCCCGCACTCTGGTGACGTGAAGAGTCGACCAACATGCGACCAACCGTTTGGCGATTTCCTGAAGTACTACTATACCAGGTGGGCAATCGGACCCCATGGTCTTAGTGTTTCAACAACAAACAACTCAAATACATAATTACCAATTAAACAATTGAGGTTGAGGTTTTCAGCACCTGCTGAAGCCGCCCCAGCGCAGCACACTGTGCTAGGAAGATGGGATGGTGCAAGAGTGTCGACGCAAGTTGAGTCCCACACCAAAGGCCTTCCTAACTTCCATGGCATTATGGTCAATCAATTGGCCATATGATCTGGTATCTTGCCATCGATGCGTGCCTAGCCAGTGGGTTCTAATACAGCTGGCACCCACGCCGCTACGACGCCGCCGCCGCGGCGCCGCGCCGGTGGCAAGAGCACAACAGATGAGATCATTAATGCTACTCTTACTTCAAGAAAGGAAATGGTGTCCGAAGCAGTCGACTGCTTCACTCATAGATATAACTAGCTGACCCGCGCAACTTCGTCTGCGTCATATAAGAGGAAGAGAGGGTTACAGAGAGTGGGTCGTAAGCCCCTATAATACAATTTTCAAAGAGCACATCACACACATCCTTCCGCATAATGAAAATGCGGTCCCGGTACATGATCATTATTTTGCTGCGGAGTTATTTAAAACGGTGTTTCTCCTAAGATATGCATTGAAGTCAATTTACGTACGGTACCCAAGGGCAATTTTGTTCAAAATCAAATACTTGCGATTAACAACGTATTTATTTGAATAAGAATAAATTACCATGTTTACAAAAACAGCTTTAAAGGCTTCTATTGACAGCTTTACATCTTCATACTTAGACACTCGATGACAGTCATACTCCAGCTAGGTCTGCAGTTCTCATCAAGGTGCATTAAATGAGCCGCAACACTATATAGCTGCTGTAAACCGTTGCGGACTTCTTACAACTGCTTACAATTTAAAATTTCAAACTCTACGTCCCTACGCTATGACACCGTGTCTTAAAGTGCACAACCTCTTCAAAGCTTAGAAACCTTCAAATGCGGTACCTATTAATATTTTACGGTGACTTTCGAGACATTTCAATTTTAAAGAGTATTTGCAATTCTGCACCAAAGGAGAATGACCAAAAATGTATGGGCTCTGGTCCAAAAAAAAAACTGCTGCCCCCAGGGTTGACTCCATTGTGGGTTAACTTATAATGTTGGACTTACTATGTGTGCCAATGTGCATCAAATTCTAACCCACAGTTACAGACTAATTCAACAATTTTGAATGTGCAAGTGAATGTGCTACTTTTTTTCAAGTTCACGTTTCAGCTAATATCTATGATTCCGTGGGACAGAGTTTTTCAGTTCCATAGAAGAAAATTAAGCATTTTAACCAGTCTTTCAAATGAGCTATGTAGTAAATCTGGGGGCAGAACTTTTCTATTTTTTTTCAAATTTTGGTCCATTTTGGTCATTCTCCTTTGTATGTGAGTTCAACCTTTTTGGAATAAAATCGGATTGGGTTTTGAAACGTATCAAAATAACTTGTAGTTTATCTCAAAATCTCGAAGGAGTATTGATATCAAATTCGAAACAAATCACCGCCAAAATAACTTTCTACCCCTTTTTAACCCCGTTAGGAGATGACTTTCAATGCAATATGAAACGCGTCCATCAATTCTGTTAATATTGTTGATTGCAAAGTTTAAAGTAGATTGGACCAAGGAATCACATTTTCCCATACAATCTTTGCCCCCCCCCCTCCCCTTTTCATCCCCTTCAGGACAAAGCATTTTTATTTGTAGATAGTAGGATTTGTACTCGTTTGTAATGTATTTGTAACTTTTCCGGCTTTATGTCTTATGTAAAATAAAAAATAATGAAAGTCATTAAAAAAATATTTTGTGTAAAATAGCAATTTTCTGGCTAAATATTTCCCCTACACTGCCCCGCTGAAAGTTATTTTTTTACGATTTCTGACTTTTTGAGTACTCTAACCTGGGTTGGTTTGGAAGAACTTCTTGATTAGTGTAGGAAAGAAGATCGATTGGCATCAAAAAAATTGTTTTATGTAAAATGGCAATTTTCTTTGTAACTGTACTTTATTTATAATTAAGTCTGTGAATGGGGATAAAAATTTTGTGAAAAAATTACGGATTGTTACCTAAGACCATTTTTGTGTGGCTGCAGCCGCTTACTGCCCCGTTTACCGTTTCCACCCTGTATTACCAACTACTTATACCGAGGAAAGCGATTTTCTTGAGTTCCGCTATTTTGGGCGTATTCACTTCAAAAATCAAATTTCAAGGAAACTGAGAAATTATATTTATCTGTATTAGATTTGAAGTATATGTAGCAACTTTTAAAGGTTTACACTTCATTGGATTTTATTCTATAGGTGTATGAAGTTAATTTATTTTAAACACAAAATCCTCTTTTTAACGTCTCTGGATGATTTAAAAAAAATGTTGAAACAGGTATTTCTTTATTTTTAATAATAAGTATTTACTCTGAGTTTAATGAATCTAGAACAATCAAAAATTCTTTTTTCATACAAACTTTACCCCCCCTTTTCACCCCCTTTTTCCAAAATTTTCCATAATTTCTATAGCCTAAATGTTATTCTGAGTTTATCTAAATAGATTAGTGAAGTTTTCATCAAAATCCGTCTAGCAGTTTTTACGTGATGCGCGGTCAAACAAACAAACAAACAAACAAACAAACAAACACGAATCTTAAAAATGGTTTTAATATGTTCAGTTACTTATTTTAAGTCATCGTGATCGGTTTTTTTTTAATTCTTCAATGTACAGATTTTTTGGTCTCAACGATTTTATTATATGTATAGATATAGATAAAGAAGTTCTGTTTTTTTTTATATTTCTGTGGCTGCAGTACGTTGACAGCGATGTGGTGAATGACTTTTCATGAAATAGTCATTCAATGTGATTAACGAACTTAGAAGGTTAGTATTGATGATTTTCAGGGGCAGCTCTCTAAATGCCACATTTTATATTTTGTTCAACATACAGACAGACACTGGCCTGCAAAGATTTGAATATCGCGCGCGGGCTACCTTGGCGCTTCCCCTAAACCTGTCGCCGTCTAAATAAAAGAAGGCGAAATTCAGCCGAACTCCGCCTCCGACCGAACTTTCAGCGCATGTTTTTGAATCCACATTAGTTCTATTTTCTACGTTGTACTTACAATGTGAATAAACGTACACCGTGAGAATTAGTTTTATGTGTTCAAATGTAAACTAATTCTCACATAAAAGTACAATGCACCGAATGAAATGATGGAAGATTTGCTGCTATGCCTGCAGTTCACAATAACAACTTTCTCAAAGATGAGCAGCCGTATATCTCCAAGTTCAATTAGCTTTGGAATACGTTGTACTGTTTCTATTACTGTTAGGTCCCGTTCCCACTGCATCGTCACGATTAATTTATCGTTGGTTTTTAGTCATGGACGACAGTTAAAGTGTCGTGCTATAGGTGAACACTACCATTTAAATACACAAGCCACGAAACTTATAACTATACAATTATCTGTTGATACGACATAGTGAGAACGGGGTCTTACTATTCGGCCGCGTTCCCGCTATGTCGTTGGATATTTTAGTTGGCAAAAGTCGTGGACGACAGTAATCGCGTCTTCCTGTATGTGAAGTGAAGGCCTTCCATTTATACACAAGCCACGACATTTAAAACTACCTACACGATTATCTGTCGCCACGACAAAGTGGGAGCGCGGTACGCGGTCGTACTGGTTGGTGTATCGAAAGAACTGGAAGTTATGGTTATAGAAAAGCCCCCATGACTTCCACTTCTTTCGATACAGGACTAATTTATATAATAAACGTTTATTTTACACTAAAAATGGTCCATAGCATAAAACATACATAGTTAAATTAACATAAATATAAAAATCGCAATACTAATATTAAAAATTAATAAATTACACATTTATCATTTAATTACCTGTTACAAAAATATTACAATATTGAAATAAAAAACAAATAACGAGTCCTCTAAATACAAATAAATATAGTAAAAACAAAAATAACAATCAATCGGCAAGCCAGACACGTCACCTCACCTACATCCCTGCCAGACACCAACAAACTCCTGCGCTAGTTTGCCGACATCTAACGCCCCAACATGATGTTCATCCCTCTTTTTTGGTATGGGCAATCAGCACGTGAAGAAATCATCTTCAGGATACCGTTACTGATGCCTCTCACGCGCTTAAAAATAGACGCCACTTTCTTGCGGAAAATCGCATGAAAGCCGTCAGTGCGCGCCTCCACAAACGTTGCGGATGCACTGCAGTAACCAGGCAGCCGCAACAGCATCCTGAATATGTTGTTGTACTGTACTCTAATGACATTGGCGGCCCGCCGGGTATGACTCACCCATAGGCTGCTCGAGTAGAAGGATATGACTTTCACTTCTACCGAACAACGCGCAAATCTAAGAGCAAGCATATTTCCTCGCACCGCCAATGCCCTTCGTTCCCTATCCAAATCGGCGTCATCAGACAAGTCATAATTGTCAATGTGTGTGTCCTAAGTACTTGAAGCTTAGTCGCCACCCTCAGAGCCACTCCGTTTATCATAATAGGCGGAACACGGACCGGTGTGTTTTTAGTACACTTAAATATAAGAACTTCGCACTTGTAGGAGTTATATCTCAGTCCATGCTCCACCGCATAAGCCTCACATACACGGAGAAAAAAATCTAGTTTCCTTAAACAGAATATTGTAAATTTGACTTGATTTTATTGTATGTTGGGGAGCAGTTTTATGTCAGAATAAAAACTTGTTACTTTTAACTTCGTTTATTTCGTTCCTTGTACATTTAATTCTCCTTATTTCTATTGATCACACAACAATTACATTTTCTTAGATCGAGTCTCATTTTTAATTCGTACGATGTGAATTGTCATCTGTCAAACATTTTTCTTTTTAATACCATAGACTATGCATACAATATTTCCTTATTCTCTATGTTTTGGAGATGAACATTGTTACCTCAACATTCTCCCTCAATGTGTGATCTCCAAAACTGTACTACATACCATTACTTATTACACTTTCTTATACAACCTCTCATACTAACATGCATGACTCTTATTCTGTACATACAACATTTGAAACTGAAATACTCTAACATAAAATTCAATAGTACCTTACAATTTTTCCTTATTCTACAATACTAACTTTATATGAAAACTATCTTTTTCTATTCTAGCCACTTATGAAAGACCCATACATTTTACAAAATAGTTCTGTTGAATTTTAGACAAAGGTTTCGTTAAAATATCAGCAAGTTGATCCTTAGTTGACACATACCTAACCATAATTACACCTGATTCTACTTTTTCCTTAATGAAATTATACTTTACATCAATATGCTTTAATCTCTTTTGGTCTGGATTCTTAACAGTTTTAATACAGCTTTGATTATCCTCAAAAATAGTAACATTTTCTATCATAATATTCAAATCTTTTAACAACTTAATGAGCCAACATGCTTCCATTGATGCTTCACAAAGTGATATTAATTCTGACTCAGTAGTGCTTAAGGCAACAGTATTTTGTTTTCTAGACTTCCAAACAACAGTATTATTAAACAATTTAAATAAATATCCAGATGTGGACTTCCTATCAACAGTGTCTCTACCAAAATCTGCATCTGCATATCCTACCAATATACCATTTGAAACATTATTATCTTTCTTAAAACATAATGAGTAATGAACAGTCTGCTTAATATATCTTAAAACTCTCTTAATAGATTTATACAACTTTTCACTAGGTTTTGATAGAAAACGACTCAAATAACAAACTGATGTTGCAATATCAGGTCTTGAACTGATCATAGCATACATTAAAGAACCAATAAGTGATCTACATTTATGTTCCAAACTAAAATCAATCTCAGAGTTATCAATTTCTAAAATAAAGTTTTGATCCATTGGTGTGTCACAACCCTTACATTCAGTCATACCCCATTTGCCTAATACATTTTTCAAATAATCTGTTTGGTTTATAAAAATTTCTCCATCTATCTTTTCAATTGAAATACCTAAATAGTTCAAAACTTTGTTAGTCATGTCCTTCATTCTGTATTTGTCAGATAAGTATGTCTTTAGTTTATTTATTTCTTTACTGTCAAGTCCAAATATTAATAAATCATCTACATATAATAATAAGTGTATGTCACCCTTAGAAAACAAACAATAATCATTTTGAGATCTTTTAAAACCGTAAGTCTGTATAGTTTCATTAAAATGCTCGTACCAGTACTTAGGTGATTTCTTCAAGCCATAAAGTGATTTAGTTAGTTTCAATACATATCCTTTTCTAATATTTACTCCCTCTGGTGGTTTGAGATAAACATCTTCATCAATTCGACCATATAAGAATGCTCCCTTGACATCCATCTGGTGAATCTCATAATTCTTTTGTGCTGCAACTGCTAGTAATATCCTTAATGTTTGTAACTTCAAAACAGGTGAATATACATCATCTATGACATCCTTTTGTTGAAATCCTCTAACAACAAGACGAGCTTTACATATTTTATTTTCTCCTACATTTTTCTTTGTAAATATCCACTTACTATCCAAAAGTTTCTGGTTATTTTCCTTAGGTATTTTTTTCCATGTCTGACTTTCTTCTAAAACATTTATTTCTTCTTTAATCGCCTTTAACCATTCTGTTTTATCTTTCCTGTTATTTATTTCTTCAAAACTTTGTGGTACATCTTGGTTACTTGCTAATAATGCATATAAAACTTCTGTATCATCTTTAAAATCTACTTCATAGTCTTCTTGCCACTTTGGTTTAGTTATTTTCCTTTTACTTCTCCCTGTTTCTAAGCTTTCTGTCTGTTCTCCCTTTTTCTGAGCTTTCCTTGCTTTCTTCTGTTTTCCTTCATTTTCCACTTCAACTTCTTGTCTTTCTTCTTGACTCTGTTCAGCTTCCTCATTGTCTTCATTTAATTCTTCACTCCTTGAGTAATCTTCATTACACTCTTCATTAGGCTGTTCTTCATATGATCTATATCTTACTATATTATTTGTATTTTCTATATTTTCTTGATTCATTGGTCTCTCATCAAATACCACATTTCTTCCTACAATAACTTTACCTGTCTCTTCATCATATAACTTATATCCAGCAGTTCCATATCCAATAAAAATCATTTTCTTACTTGTATTGTCCAGTTTCTTTCTGAGGTCCTTAGGTACATGGTTGTAAGCTGTGCAACCAAATATACGCATATTACCTACATTAGGTTTCCTTCCTTCCCAAAGCTCTGATGGAGTTACGTCTTTTCCAATAGTAGGACTTCTGTTAGTAACGTATGCCGCAAACAAAACTGCATAATCCCAAAAATGTTTACCTAATTGCGAGTCTATCAAAACAGTTTTAGCCTTTTCTATCAGGGTTCGATTCATTCGTTCCGCGACTGCATTCATTTGTGGATTATACGGTACTGTATACTGTAATTGAATACCTTTACTATCACAAAAACTCTGAAATTCCCTTGAAATGTACTCTTTACCATTATCAGATCTCAATTTTAAAATATTTCTCTCAAAATAGTTAGTCACGTAGTGATAATATGATTTAAATTTTTCAAATACTTGATCTTTACTGTGCAGCATATAAACAATTACAAAATGAGTATAATCGTCAATGAATGTAACAAAATATTTATGTCCTTCCATACTAACAGGTGTTATAGGTCCACATACATCGGTATGAACTAATTCCAATGGTTTAGTAGCTCTTCGTCCTGGTTTATTAAAAGGTAATTTTGTCATTTTCCCTAAAACACATGGTTCACATATTCTGTCATTATTGTCATAATACAAGTTGTCCATTCCAGTCACTAGTCTTTTCTTAGAAAGTAATGTCAAATTTTTCATTCCTAAATGTGCAAAACGCCTATGCCATAATTGTAAGATCTGCTTATTTTTATCATCTACTAAATTGCAATCATTCTTTAAAATATTCATTTTAACGTTATACAAAGATCCCTCATTATTACCAATCATTATAAGATAATTATAGTTATAAATTCTAACTTTTCTGTTACAGAATTCAACTCTAAGTCCACTGTTTTCAATTTTAGATACTGACAATAAATTCTTTCTCAAATCCGGTACATAATAAACATTTTTTATAGTAACATCCTGACAATTCCTACCAACATATGTTTCAGCTCGAATATTACCTACACCAATTGCTTTTAGAGTAACGCCATTCTTGGCAGCTGATATAATCTTAGGTACTTTTAGTTTAATATAATCACAAAACACATCAAGTCTATTTGTTAAATGATCTGAAGACCCAGAGTCCAAACACCAAATGATTTGTTTACTATTGTCATTACCTTGTATTCTTCTTTCTTCATCCTCATTCGTCTCTGCTACAAAACTTACTCCTGATCTGCTGGCAACACCACGTCCATATCCCTGCTGCTGTCCTCGTCCTTGTCCATGTTGCTGTCCTCGCCCTTGTCCATTCTGCTGTGCTCGACCTCTTCCAAATTGTTGTCCTCGACCTCGTCCGGTCTGTGCTCGACCTCTTCCTGTACTTACTCCACGTCCTCTATATATCCCTTGTTCTTGTCCGGTATAATTTGAATTATTTCCTGTCCTGCATTGAAACTTCTTGTGTCCTTCCTTTCCACACTTATAACACGTGAGAGTATAGAATGCATTCTTACTTTCTGCTTCACCATTTATGTTCGCTCTCTTTTCCTCCTCTCCGAGTAATCTATCCTTGACAGTGCTCAACGTTAAGTTTGGTAGTGACTCCAGTGCAGCTACAATCATATCATATCCTTCCGGCATAGATAATAACAGCGTGTTGATTTTTTCTTCTTCTGACAAAGCACTCCCTGCATCTCGCAGTTGGTTAAATACTTTATTTAGTTTTATAAAATGTTCACTCATAGTACAGGCTCCTTCTGTAAACTTTATTTCCGCCAGTTGTCTTCGTAGAAATATTTTACTTCGTATACCTTTCTTCATAAACGATTCCTCTAGTTTCTTCATCATGTTATACGCCGTGTTTTCATCTTGTATATAATCTAGATGACTATCCGCCACTGCGCTCACTATTATGTTCTGTGCCTTCGCCTCCGCCTTTGTATTTTCCGGTATGCTGGCAAAACTCAATTTTTCGATGGCATCCAAACATTCATTTTCTTTTAGAAGTTTACATATTCTAAATCGCCATATAGCAAAGTCTTCGCCGGCAAACTGTTTTATTTTCGTTATTTCTGTCGTATTGCTCGCAGCCATTTTTACCACGTTTTTTCTTCACTATAATCTTCATTCATCACAGCGAACCACGCTCTGCTACCACTGTTGGGGAGCAGTTTTATGTCAGAATAAAAACTTGTTACTTTTAACTTCGTTTATTTCGTTCCTTGTACATTTAATTCTCCTTATTTCTATTGATCACACAACAATTACATTTTCTTAGATCGAGTCTCATTTTTAATTCGTACGATGTGAATTGTCATCTGTCAAACATTTTTCTTTTTAATACCATAGACTATGCATACAATATTTCCTTATTCTCTATGTTTTGGAGATGAACATTGTTACCTCAACATTGTATTACCGTAAAACGGGGTGAATAAGGACTCAGGGGTAAATAGGGTCAAATCGAGGAATCTAGTTTCGAAGCCACAAAATAAAAAAACGTGAACTTCCAATTGCTACCTTTTTTTTCTTCTAAAAGTAGAATATATTATCTTCTAACTGGCAACACCGAAGCGTTGTGAAGTTAGTAAAAGGTGTCAAAAATCTTCTTTCAAATAAGACTGTAGATGTGAGGTTGCGGTATTGTCCCCTAAGTTGACCGTTTTTGGAAATTCTAGTGTTTTTTTGACAACGTGAGGAGTTAGCCAACGATATAATATCTTTAAGAAGCTACACAAAAAGAGGTAAGTCTAGATTTTACATAGTTTTTGTTTGAAATCGTTTTCTTTAAAACCTCTGAGATTGTTTATTTTTTCGAGGTGAATAAATACGGTAACGGGGTGACAAGGGACGGCTAAAGTACAAATAGAGTCGCCTATACTTGGTAAATAGGGACATATGAAAGTTGATTAGGAACGGTAACGTTTGAATAGGGTCAGGGCTGCTACAACATGAATTGAACATTTTATCGCATTGTTTTGCAGGATTTCACTTTTTATTAAAATAAGGTATTTTCATTTTATTTATTTGAAACTTATATACAAGCATGCGTACAAGGCGAACTAATGATTGATTGTGATGACGAACTTGTTTGATTTAAAAAACAAGCCTACAAACAAATAATAAAAATACGTAGTGTGTTGAACTAACAATATATGGGTCTTCGTTGTTTCATGCATTTTAATATTTTACATTTATAGGTTTCTATATTCTTTAAATTTCTTTACGCTTTTATTTTCAACTTAAAAAAAACCTGGAGGTTCTAAATTCGACTGTATGTTTTTTGTTTGGTTTGTATGTGGCGCTATTACTCCGTCATTATCGTGAATTGATTTTGATGATTTTTTTTTTTGTATGATAGGATATAACATCAGAGCAGGCCTCATAATAAATTTTATCAAAATTGGTTCATCATTTTTTTTAGAAAATTGACGAAAAAGATAAACATGTATGCACATTTTACAAAGATTTTATAATATTATAACGCTAAGTAGCTTTCTGCAAGATATCGAAGTCGATCGGTTTTAACGTTTTTAGCGTACAAAATTTTGTCTTATGTGATTGTTAAAAATGGGTATGTGGATACGTGATTTCTATAAAATAGATGGGTACTCACCTACTACAGTAAATAAATAGCGACGTAGGTACTTACCTAACCTTGATTGTTGTTATTTTCAGAAATGCCTCGTGTATATAAACCGGGTGGTACAAAACACTACAAAAAATATGATGAGTTGACTATGCAAGTTGCGCTTAATGAATATAATAATTCAAATTTATCACTGGGAAATATTAGTGCAAAATATGATATTCCTAAATCGGTCTTACAAAGACATAACACCAGGTTTATGAAAAAGCCAGGAGGTCAACCAGTTTTAAGTGCAGAAGCCGAGGAATACATAGTCGAAAATCTTAATCATTGTGCTGAGTGGGGATACCCTTTAGATACTTACGACCTGAGGGTATTGGTTAAAGGTTATTTAGATAGATCTGGCATAACTGAGAAAAGATTTCGAGATAATTTACCTGGTCCAGATTTTGTGAAAAGTTTTTTACAAAGAAACAAAAACAAAATTTCATTACGAATTAGCCAAAACATAAAAAGATGCCGAGCGTCCGTTTCACCGCAAATTATAGAAGAATATTTTATTGAATTGGAGAAATCCTTAGAAGGAGTGCCAATGTGTAACGTTGTAAACTATGACGAAACAAATTTATCGGACGATCCCGGAAGAAGAAAAGTTATAACAAAAAGAGGCGCAAAATACCCGGAGAGAGTCTTAAACCATAGTAAAGCGTCTACATCAATTATGATGGCAGCTGCTGGTGATGGAACTTTAGTACCTTGTTATGTCGTCTACAAAGCTAAAAATTTATACGAATCTTGGGTTCAAAATGGGCCGAAAGGTTGCAGGTATAACTGTACTACTTCTGGGTGGTTCGACAGTATCACGTTTGAGGACTGGGTCCGTACTGTCGCGTTGCCATATTTCAATAACAAAGATGGAAAAAAAATACTCATCGGAGATAATCTTTCATCCCATTTGTCTCTAGACTTGATTAATGAATGCAAAGAACAAAACGTGCATTTTATTTTTCTTCCTCCAAATTCGACACATCTAACGCAACCGCTGGATGTAGCTTTCTTTAGAGCAATAAAAGGTGCCTGGAGGGACATTTTATTTCAGTGGAAAAAGACCGATGGCCGTACTTTACCTACTATTCCTAAAAGTGTCTTCCCTAGTCTTTTGAAAAAATTATTAAATCGCATGGCAAACCAAACAAAATCAAATATACTCTCAGCATTCATGAAATCTGGCATAAGCCCTTTAAATAAAATTAAAGTTTTGGAAAGATTACCAGGAAACGCCTGTGGTGAACAATCCTTTGATAGAGATGCTCTTGATGAGACAGTAGTAACCATGTTAAAAGAAATGCGATATGGCACTGGAAATAACAAACCATGCAACAAGAGAAAGAAAATTGAAATAAAACCAGGTCAAAGCGTGTGCACTGATACAGAAGTAAGTGATACAGAAGTAATCCTAAGTACTGCTAACAATAGCGACCAGGAAGAAAGTAGCTTTTTGAGCAATGAATCTGATTTGGAAGAAAACCTACAATTATCAGAGAGAATATCTGCATCCAGTACTAATAATGAATCTGAATGTCACGAAGACAGTGAAATTCAACCAAAGTCTACACTTAAGCAAAATTATAAACCTCAACACAAAATTGCAAAACTGATTCCAGAAGATAGAAAGAGGAAATTCGAAGAAAAAGCTTCAATGGCAATGACTAACATGACTAAACCTAAATTGGAACCTACCATCGTTTCAAACACTTCAAATCAACCTAATCAAAAACTAGAAAAACAGAAGAACTATGTCAAAAGGGAACAAAACAAAAGAACTTTATCAAAACCAGGGTGTACGGATAAATTTGAAACGGAACCGATAAATAAAAAAGCGAAATCAAATTTAAAAAAGATTGTGACACAAGAAACACATAAAGAAGTTAAACAAGGACAACTTTGTAACGAAGCGATTAAACTAAAACAAGAGTCATGTCATATGGTTGAAGATCAGGAAAATCGCAATGACGAGTACATTTTTAAAAAGCCAACGACTCTAAGAGTGTATGAAAAAAATAAAAACGAAGGAATAAATAAGCCAAATCAGGAAACAAAGGGAAGAGTAGTAAGAATGGACACCGATAATAATACAGAAGAAGTGACTATTTTTAACGATGTAAGCAACTATGAGCTACTAAATGATCTCGACAAATTCGATATTGAAAATATGCCTTTAATTTTGGTTGTTATAAAAAAAACCGTTAAGCATAGCTGAAATCTATTTTCCTACATCAGAATCTTATCTACTATACAATCTGGTAATATTGTACTTACATATTAAATTTGGTGATATGGGACAGAACAGTTTTTCGTTACAAGTGTGCAATAATATTGGAATGTCAACATTTTTTATTGTTGCTGGTACTACTCTTTATTGTTAGCAATAAAAAGAGTATGTTAGACAACAGAGACCGTTTCTAGTTATGAGTAAAATATTCTTAGTAATCAATAAATTTCGAGTAAGTAATTGGTATTAAAAATCCGCTAAAAGGTACGAGGAAATCTAGTACCTATAAATGAATTACGTAAGGTGGACCTTACAGAATGATTTTGTAAACACAATTTTATTATTGGTGTGTTAAACTAGATGATGGTGAACAGAATAAATAAATATTGTAAACATCGCAATGATTGAAAAGTGTTGTAAACTAAATGCATATTTTACTCTGTAACAATTAGATGGTTACCAAAACGATATCAGAGTTTCCGTGTACTAGAATATTTTAACTAGAATATTCTAGTGTTCATAAAAATATGACGTGCTGTTATTAAAAAAAAATCTGTTAACCGTAGCTAAAACCTCTTTTCCTACACCAGAATCATAACTACTATACAATCTGGTAATATTGTAAAATATTTTTTTCTCCGTGTATAGCTACTAATTTTCTGATCGCAACCACCGACGGCCCCAGCAATACCATGTCGTCCGCGTAGCTTATGTTGTTGACACATACGTAATCTATATGATGTTGACACATACGTCCCGTATGCATATTGCTGAGCTCGCCGATTAGGTGGTTCACGTACAGGTTTAACAACAGAGGAGAAGTCAGTCCCCCCTGCCGCACACCACACTCCATGCCTAGCAAGGCTCCACCAACATTTCAGTCAGGCTGTAACCTCCCTATCCAACTTGCCCCACAGCGTGTCATATCGTACTGTGTCAAAAGCTTTTGACAAATCAAGGAAGCACGCGTATACGGGCGTTTCCCTATCAGTATAGTACGGTCGAACAAGCTATTTGGTTTACAGTTTAATGAACCAATTACATTGTAAAGTGTAAACTAAATAGCTTGTTCGACCGTACCTGACAGCCTGCTTAAGACATGACATACTATCGCACTCTCAGTGGAAAGCCCAGTTCGGTTTCAGAGCTGGGCTTTCCACTTTCCGTTGTCGTGTAGACTTACATGTTTATGTAGAATGTCATTAAGCAGGCTGTCAAGCACCTTTGTAATTATGGTTGCCAGTGATATGGGCCGTTAATTATTTCTATCGGAGATATCCCCTGTCTTATCTTTTACTATTGGAACGCCAATTGTTTTAGTCAATTTTTATTTAAAGTTAATACCTGTATACTATTGGCTAGGTTTTATTCTTAAAACTCTTTTGCAAAGTTGTTCTGACGTTATTGACCTCGTAAGTATGAACAACAAACAAGCAAGCAGGATAATTAATCATGGAAGATTGAAGTCATTTGTCTAGTCAACTATACTTCGCCAGTACATAAGAACCACTAGTAAATTAGCTTACTAATCATTAGCAACCAAGCGCATACGCCTTAATATTCTTAAAAAAAACGACGCCTGATGATTTAAGAAGAGCTCCACTTAGTCTAAAAATTAAAGTCGTCGGCCGTCTTTTTTTCCTTCACTTACCATCAGGCGCCATGATGGTTTAGTTTGATGGTGGTCAAAATGGGCATAACGTGCCCAATGTCCAGATATCAAGTTGCTTTCTTTGAACTTTGAAGGCGTAAGGGGTTGGTAGAAATATTATAATTCCTTAAATATTATACACTCATATCATGCATTACAGGGAGACAACAAAACTGTATTTGTATTGCGTGTCAGGCGTTTACACGAAAAAATATGTTGACAGCAGTGGCCTACGGCGGGTTTTTGCCGCCCGTGGCCAACTGGAAAATCGCCGCCCCTTCTAGTTTTCAACTTCCAAAAAGAGGAGGTTCTCAATTCGTCTGTATTTTTTTTTCTCAAAATAGGTAGTTAGATAGATAATCCATGCTAAGTTTCATAATGAGCCTAGTGGCCTACCATTAAGTTTGAAAAATAAAATAGCATAATTATTAGCCGTTTAGGAGCTAGACAGCCACCGTAGGCGCGGGCCTGTAAACGGTGAGCTATGGGCTAGCTCGCCTTCCGTCCGTCTTATGTCGACAGGCCGTGTCGACGGGCGCGTTGTTGTTCCACGCGCGCTTCTAAGAGATGTCTGCAATAAGGAAGCGGGATCCTTTCCTTTTGGGCAAGGGTCGAAGCCTGCCGGGCTGCGGGACTTAGGCCAGGGAAGTTAAGGTGGGACCTTACACTAATTCATAACTGTTTTCTTTTTATATATTTTGTAGAGCTGTTTATTTAATTACGTAATAAATTAAAATTAAGCAAATCATGAAAGAGCATTGCACGAAAACGGACATTAAACCTAATAATGCCATTTTTCGCAGCGAAAATTATAACTTGATAAAGAAACTGAAAATAGCTTATAATGAAGGGTCTGTGAGAGCATGTACACAAATTAATCAAAAAAAGTGCAGGCAACGTACTTATATTAAAAAAACGCGGTTTCCCATGTTTTCATTCATTACTTATAGGTAATTATATATAACCGTCTGCTGATGATGAAAAATCATTGTTAGCGTGTTTTTAGACAAATAAGTCATAAATTTAAAGTTATATTTTAAATGCATTGTGACAAAACAGTAATTGCTGCGTTATCCATTCAGTAAAAAAAATAACTAAATGAAAAGTGTTTAATTACGTAACAATATTATCACATAAACATTTATTGTTAAAATTAAACAAATTTAATAACAGCATCTTAATTTTTTTAAGATTTTTTATGGAATACTATAAGTGGTCGACCTTATCACTAAGACCGTTAAGTTCATATTTGAGTGCGTGTGATCAGCTCTGCACGCCGCCTGTGCGAACGAGAGAGACAGAGCGTGGGCACAGGTAGGTACCACTGACGAAGGAGTGATTCATGTAAAAGTTTTATTAGGTGTTTAATCCATTAAGGTTTAGTTGGTTTAGTATAAATGGTCTGAAATATAGTACCTAAATATTTATTTGTTTGTGTATACCTACTGTGTGTTTATAAATAGGGATCTCTGGTCAAAAATAAAACATTTTTATTTTATTTATAAAAAAATACCTATACCTAAGTATTTGAAATTATTTGCTGAACCTATTTCGATTAATTTTATAATATAATTCGTGCAACGAGTTATGAGCGCTGACCTTGAATGCGCAGAAGCAATTTTTGTGAGAATTAAATAAAGGGTAGGTAGGTATACCCGAATTTGAATGATTCTACGGGTCATACTGAACAACCTTTTCCCAGGAACATGAGTATCAAAGTAGCTACCTATCAGATGACCGCACAATTTGTATGGGTGGTTGTTTTTTCCCTCAACATTTCGACCCATGTTGCTTGCGTTTGGTTTGACGCAATATGTTTTTTAAAATCTTGCTACCGACCAAAAATTTGATAAAAATATATTTTTGCTCAAATAGGGTAGAGTGGGGTAGGGTGGTGGCACCAATTATCAGCCATGTCAACTTTTTTGGACTTTGTCTGCTTGTAATTTTTACATTAATAGCTTTTGCTTTCTTGCAGTGTCTTTTTGGGTAAATGGATACTGAAACTCCATTACTACATTCACAAAATTATGAATTCTTTGTTATTATTGATAATATAGATGTTTTTTTCCGAATATGGCGATTTCCTTTAATATCGGCCTATAACACCCTAATATCCGCCGTCTGTGACCCTAATATCGGCCTACCTTTTCTAAAGTGAAGTACTTAAGATGAATAAACTACAAAAAAAATTATAACGTTTTATATTTCAACTCAGCTCAGGTACAAATCACTTTTATTAATTATCATCACATTCATTTTTTTTTTAAATGCACTATTTAAATTTCTATTCACTTTATTTGGTAATTATTTTTATGTATAATATTTTTTTTTGGAGTTCCTTTCATTATTTGTTTTTTAGGAATGTTGAATCATTGCGATCTTTAGTTTATAATAACAGAATTTATTTTAATTTTAAGACTCTGATGTCATTTCCTTCTAATAGAATCTTCTTAGGCCACATCAATTCACCCACGATGGACTGTATACTTTAAGTGGAACCATTGTAGCATATGTCGCATCCAATATTTTTGTTTTCATCTTCTTCAACATCACTAATTAGGTTTTCTTCAGAGCCAGCACAAAGAATTTTCTCCTTTTCCAAACTTGTCTTGCGAAGCTAAATCAATGAGGTCAGTTTCGCGATTTCTGTCCTATAATCAACTCTTCTTTACTACTTTTGTTTCTTTGGCGGGTTTATTTTTTATTCTCATTTCCAGTTTTTGTCTCTCTCTCCGCTTTATTCTCTTAAATTTCTTTTTCTTCTTTCCTCACGTTGTTTGTACCCACACTAAGGTGGCCGTTTTTACGCACCAATTCCCTTTATATCGGCCGTAATTGATAAAACTCGTTTTGAGGAGTTGTTGTTGATGTTAGGATCTAGTTTTCAAACTGAGCTGTTGTTTCATTTTTAACCTTATTAATGTTACTTCTAACGTATAAAATAGCTAAACATGTGGTTTAACATTTTCATGCATTACCCCAATATCGGCCACCCGGCCGATATAGAGATTTATCAATAATATACACTGGACAGCAAATAAACCGAGCCACCCGCTACCTAGGCACTCTAATTCGATTTTCTCAAAAACTAAAAAACCTACAATTATCAAAATTGTACCTACAGAAAGTGCGTTTCATGATGAATAAAATGAATCATTGGATTTAATCAATATGTTTATTAAGGATTTTACAAAGAAGAGTCGTTTTCCAGTCATGACAATCGTTAGTAATAATAAAGTGAAAAAAAAATAAAGCCAAAAATAAAGCCAAAAACAAAGATAAAATAAAAAAAAAATTGATCAATATTCCGTATTCCCTCCCCTTGCTCGGATAACTGCCAGCATCCTTGTATTCATCGACCTTACGAGCCTGACGATAAAATCTTAAGGAATTGTATTCCACTCCTCTTCAATTGCGATTCGCAGCTCTGGAAGCCTTGTTGGAGCAGGTACCCGGGCTCGAACCCGACGTTTCAGCTCATCCCATAAGTGTTCTATCGGATTCAACTCCGGGCTTCGAGCTGGCCAGTCCATCGTACGAATGCTGACGTCGGTTAGATACTGGGTCACCACATGAGCAACATGAGGCCGTGCATTATCATGCATCAATTGCATACATATCCTGTCCGATATATCCTGCGTAAGGTACCACATGGTCTGCAAGGATTTCAGTAATGTAGCGATGAGAAGTCAGTCCACGTGTACGGCCCGTCGGTTCGATGAAAACTAACGGTGTATGTGCTATTAACGAGATGCCGCCCCAGACCACACAGATCCTCCTCCATAAGCATCAGTTTCCTCGATCCAACACTGAGAATAACGTTCTCTAGGGCGACGAAATACTCTCTGACGTCGATCACTTCCATGTAGACTCACCCTGTTCTCATCAGTGAAGAGTACATTACTCCACTGCTCTAATGTCCAATCCCTATGCTCTCGAGCAAATTCAAGTCGTGCTCGACGGTTTGCTGCCGTTAATGCTGGGCCTGTTGCAGCTCTTTTTGGGGTCAGATTCCGTTCAGCAAGTCTTCTTCTGACGGTATCTGAACTTATGACCACTTGGCGTTCGTCACGCAGACTTTGTTGGACTAGAACTGCGTTGAGGTGGCGATTTTGCAGAACAGTGAGGTGGATATAACGATCATCTGCTGCTGATGTAGCCCTAGGTCTGCCCGTACCTGGACGGCGATCGAATGCTCCAGTCTCTAGGTATCGTCTGTAAACTCGTTGCACCGAAGATCTGCTGATTCGAAGCCTTCGAGCGACTTCACGTTGCGCAATGCCTGCTTGAAGTAATGCTACAGCTTGAGCCGCTTCCTGAGGTATCCATTATTAATCGAAAAAAGTAGCAAAAACACGAATTAATTTGCAGTCATTGTAATCACCATGAAACGCACTTTTTGTAGGTATAACCTTGATAGTTGTAAGTTTTATACTTTTTGAGAAAATCGAATCACAGTTCCTAGGTAGCGGGTGGCTCGGTTTATTTGCTGACCAGTGTAGATCCCTAATCTCGCCCCCGCTATTATTTAATAAAATAGACAAATAAATGTAAAAACATGTTATCTAAAAGATACTTTGACTGTTATTCTTCATGAAAAAATAAAAGATAACACCATAGGTATGTTTAATTCCCTCCAAATAGTTATCCTCGCAATGCGTCCACTCAGAGATTTGACTCGGCAATGACACCAAACGACGCACGTCCACACCTGCGCGTGCTCTTTTGCCAGCTGAACGTTCAAATATTGATGCACCCGCATCAAAATATTGGAGGTAATGCGGATGGTTATAGAGTCACTTTTTGCATTAAAACTATTATGGTTAAAGAGATATTTTTATAGTTATGTTCCATTTTCTCGAAACTGCCGATATTAGGAGGAGGCCGATAATAGGAGACTCCACCCTAGTCAAACGGACTATCATCGGCTTGTCTTTCCTGCCGCACTTTTTTGCCGCACTTTGAATGCAATGTTCGTTTATGTATGAAGCTCTGCACTTTGAGTGCAACTTAATGTTCTCTTCAGATACTGTTGTAAATTTTCCGTCTTTACGTTTTTCACTTGACGATACAAGCTTTCTTTGTCCCTTCACGCCTATGTTCACAACATCAAAGTTCACAACCACAAATCCCACAACTCGGGAATTCCATTTTCTTACGCTGATCACCGCCGCTTCGAAAACGAATGAAATGAACGCAAGGCAAAAGACCCGCACGCCGCGCGGAGGAGCGGGCGGGCGACGGACGGCGAGGTAGGACTTGCGGCCGCGCCGCGCAAACTACCTACAGTTCGAGATCTTTGTAAAAAAAGAAAGATTATGTAAGCAGTTGCAATATATGCTTAATTCTGCCAGTTTTCTACTGAAACTATTTAAGAGACTAAAGTTAAACAAAAAAATGGCAGTTAAGTATTTTAATTCCATGTAAAAAAGTAATATAAAAAAGCAAGTGAATTAATTGCTTAATTCCTTGATAATTATGAACAATCAACTGACTAAATGCTTAAACTCTTTAAAACATACGGTTATCGATTTTGCCAAAGTCACAATTAACTCTTTTTTTAAAACCCCTAAAAATTAGTAGAAGCAACTAAAAAAAAAGCTTAATTAACGTAGCGTTAGTAACTTATTAGGGCAAGGTAAAAGTTTACCTAAGTATATCTCGGTTATTAGATTTGCTTTTATTTCAGTTCAAATTAATCACTTAGAAACAAAATTTCCAGTAAAACTATAAGCCACCTTAATTTTGCAATATACGATCACAAATAGACGTAATATTATCTAGCCAATCAGCATATAAAGAACCCCATAAGTCCGGTTATGATTTTGTGCGAACCTTCCCATACAGAACTCCGTAAAGTGATTGGCCCAACTGTTCGAAAGGGATACCGTTGCCCCGGAACATAAAGGGCAAAGAAGGAACATGGATGGGTTTTAGTCATTAAAAGTCTGACACTCCCTCTCACTCTGCCCAGAGCGGGAGGAGTCATTTGATAAATTGCCATCCGAAAATAAAAAAAGGCAAGTATTTGTTTTCACGTACGAGAGGAACGCGAGACTAAGCAAGAAGTACGACACATAACGAATCTATCAAAGAGATTAAACTGGTCACTGAGGATACCTAAGTTGTTATTTGTCGTTCATGATTTTAGCCGACCCCAACTTTGATTTTGGATTTCCGATTAATTTAATTAATCATTTTTAATACAACATTCACTATGCATCTAAGTGTAATATGCGTAATAAATATGTGTCTCAGTTTTTACATTTTCCAAATTAATAAATTGCAAATTAGTGAATTGGTGCTTCTGCGAAGCAGTCATGCTAGCGAAGGAGGTTGCGGAACGCGAGAGGGAGCAAGCAAACCTCTCGTCCCAGCCGCCGCGGGAGACACCGGGCGGCGTCGGGGTCTTCGTATGCCGCCTCGGGCTTGGCCCTCACCGCTCCCCCCCAAGCTACGCCACTGATTAAGAGAAATTTCTTAGTAGCCTGTATTTTGATTTGTGCCCAGTCAATGGTAACAGGCACGCCCTATACTAAATGGGACTTAACATGGCCAAACATTTCTGCGTAAACCATTCACGGAATAATGTGTGGTTGTTTAAGTGCCTATCGACCCTATCTGTGCCGTTGTTTGCCGTCTTTTTACACAAATATAACGACGTATTATGTGATGCGATATCCCAAGTAACACAGGAAGCACTTTAAACAACTACTAGTATCCTTATGTAGAACTTAAGGCCCTCATAAACTCTCATAAAAGTTCACCGAGCATCTTGACGAGTCTTTGGGGATTGCTGATTCAAGTGAAAACTCGTAGCCGATCCGATGCCACTATGCCGTACCGGCTACGAGTGATACGAAAAGCGTACGAGGCCGTCACGCGAGCTCATAATGTTTGTTCACTCTAAAAGTGCTCAACGCGCTTTAAGATTTTTTTACTAGAAAAAACATAACTGTCGAAATGTGGGTGTAATATTAGGTAATCCTCTATCTTACCAGGGGAAGTCGGGAAGCAAGGGTGATGTTATGTTATGTTACCTATTTACCTAGTAGTTGAAGTCGGACAACTAGTTTTACCAAATGCTTTCATAATATTACCCAGTAGGTACCTACTGAGTAATAGGGTTTAGGAATGTAGAGTTCAGAAAGTCAGTCGCTCCATTTACTCTGTGTCTCCAATACTGGTAAGACTGGGAGCCAATGAAAACTACTTTTACACGTGAAAGATAAGTGGAGCCGGATGTCAATCCCTCCCGACTACAGGTACTATCAGAAATCACAAACTCAGAGGTCATAATCTCCTCATGAGGGATTTGACGACGAAAAGCACTGGATTGAAAGAGGTAAGGGAGGCTTTCGCCCTGCAGTGGGGCAAATCATAATCATAATGCAGATTAGTATCTCAGATAATCTTTTAAGGAAGGAATCACACGTCATGTAGTGTGACCGCACTGTGGCACTGACCTATGGTACCAACCAAAATAAAAAAGAGAAAGTTTATTGCTCTTGAGTCTTGCCTCAATGCGCATTCCCGAGTCCTATTACATAATGTTTTTATTTGATCTGTGTGCGGAACTTTGTGGGATAGGTAGTTTATTTAAAAGCTATTTACGAACATTTTTTATTAAATCCCGTAACTTCTTTTTTATGCTATTGTTTCAATAATCGTTTTGATGTCATACATTTATGGCACATGTTTTGTTTATAATGCCAATAATATCAGCAATCTTTGCTATAAGCAGAGCATGAAGTTGGCCTGGTGGATATTACCCAGCGATTTTTAATGTTACTACGAGTATTACCTCATGGTTGGTGTTGTGCGCAGTCGATAATTTTGACATCGATAAATGAAAGTTGTGCGGTATAATTGGTATCATGTTATATGTTTCTGATTGGATTATGCAATCGAGCTGTAACTACCTATCTACAAATGTATGCACATCTGTAGATAGATGAGCTCATAAATGTGATAAATTATGATTCACACTTCAAAAACATTAAGGATAAAGTTGTCATCCCCGTATCTCTTACTGTCAAAAATAAAATGTTTATCGTAATAATATTCACCAAAGATCCAAGTGCTCCCACAAAAAATATAGGTGTTAAGTACGAAATGGTCTAATCTTATCATAACTTTGGTTATGTTATCAGTATACTTCGTCGTTTAACTGTTGTCATAACATACCAAACTGGGCATTTAAATCGTGATCGAGTTTGTTTACGACTTATGTCAAAATAAGTAACCATGTAAACATTTTTAAAGTAAATTGGTGAATTGCACATCACTAGTAAAGGCGTTGCGCAGACAGGCCACTAAAATGTCGAAAGAAAGTGAACGCAATAAGCAGCGACAGCGGGCTGGCTGTTTGTTTCTGGCAGTATGCTCAGATGCCTGTGCCTCGTCGCCCGCGCCAACCGTTCGACGCTTATGATGCGCGAAATTCAATTTTTGAAACCAGTGAAACATAGTAACAATCAAATGTCGAACATGTTATGAATAAAAGTGGGGCTGAACAATAATAAATAACAAACTTTCAGTGACAATTTCTAACTAGATTGAGTGATTTAGTTAAAATGGATTTGTCAGGCGAAGCCAGTAGTGGGACGCGCATTCTCACCGCTCGTCACATAAGTGCAGATAAATCGTTTCCCGAATCAGACATTGCAATAAATGAAACGCTCCTGTGCCATAGTTACAGCCAGAATCCCGATTTTGCGTTCTATTTTTCAGGTAAAGCTATACTTAATTAAGTTTTTTTAAATTTGCTTTTTCTCGTGGTTTTATTGTAATGGTAGCACATAATGAGACTGAATTTTATTCTCACTAAATCCTGAAGTTCCATTTTTCCTATGTTTTCAAATGTGGCGGGGGCTTAAAACATTAATGAATAAGATAATGTTTTAAGCCCCCACAACATTTAGGAATCTTCTTGCAGACAATTATTTTTAGATCAAGAATTTCAATTCATAGGAGCTCATAAAACTTTATTTTACCAGCCAACGTAGTGCGGACAATTCTATAATTTCGTTCCATTACTTTTCCATTTACCTCTAGTCTCTACATAATATAACAAAGGAAAATGTTTGTTCAAAATACTTACTTCCTAAAAGATTTATTTATCAAATACGTCAATATTTGTTATTAGTAGATAAAGTAGCTTATCTCCTGTAAGTTATAAATAGGTAGATAAGTTCTAATAATTATCTAAATCCTAAGAACTAAAATATGAAATTATTAAAATTTTATAACTTGGAATGCATTTTTGTTAAGGATTCTTTAGTCTCCTGTCCCGGACAAACTGTGTTTTTGTGATGAGCAGTTTCATCACAAAAACACAGTTAAGACGTGTTATGCTGACTCCGATTTTACATATTTTCACCTTTCCATACTGATCTGATGAATTTTTAATTAAATTGTGATTCAAAAGAATAACTAGCTCACTCTGTACCAAAGTAACTACCAGAGTACCATCATCATCATCATTTTAACCGAAATACATCGTCTACTGATAGTTAGGGCCTAAAGCCCAAAACGTTGCCACCGATCGCTGCAAATTGGTGTTGAACGTTTTGACCCGTAGGCCGTCCATTCTGCGAAAAATGTGCCCTTCCAACTATCATTTTGACAATTCTTTTGGCTATGTCGGTTCCTTTGTTTCTCCTGCTTATTCCTTTCCATGAGCTTTTGGGTGAGTTAGTCTTCTAATGAGTCAAATTGTGGTGGATAATTTCAGTGTCATAAATCATCACTACGGCAACGCACATTGATCAAGACTGTGAGACCCTACCGTATGTTAGACAAAAGATATTGTGCAGCTTCTCAAACATTACCTACCTAGCCGAGTTGGATTGGATGATTGCTCGAAACGATCGACGATTATGTTTCATCATCATCATCACCATATCAGCCCAGAATCATTTGTAATCATCAAGGGTATTGACCTCCCCTTTCTTCGGCCACGCTTCCCGTTTCTATGCGTCCGTGATCCATGTGTTCCCCGCGACCCTGACAAAATCAACCCAACGAGCTTTTAGACGACCCTGGTTTCTCTGGCCAAACTTAGGCCACCACTCGGTCAAAGCCTTGCTCCATCGGCCATCTCCACGTCTAGCCAGATGTCCTCTCCAGGCCCACTTGAGGCGCACCGCCCGGTCCCCAACCTCGTAGACCTTCGTCCTACGACGGAGTTTACCTAAACATAATCAATCATCAACAACTTCGAGTGTAAAGTCTTTCATCTTCATGAGAGTAGGTTACATAGATATGTGACATTATCTTTGTTTTGTCGATTCCTGATCTGTGTGAGAATCTGTAAGCCAGTATATTCTACACTATGTAGTAGGTATGTAGTTTACCTACTTCATAAATAATTTTGAATCAGAAACCTCTCATAGCAACGTCAGCAAAAATAAGAAAAAGGCAGTGCTTCCTGACTTGCAAAGGGTTATTTCAGTTTACAAAGTTCAAGGGAATTCACGCCTGACATTTATGAGATAAATAGTCCCGGGTTTAATATAAAGTCGACTTCTTTAACTTGCCTTTTTAAACGTTCTCGAATAAACGAGGCAAAACAAAATAGACCTCATATAACTGCAACAGTGCAATTGCAACACGTATTAAGAAAAAAAGAAGCCAAGTCCTTGAAACATGCAATTTGTGTTTTACATTAAGTTGTTTTTAGAGTGGCACAAACTGTTTTTAATATTTCTGTGGGCACAAAGTGGTGCAGGTAAAGTCCATTAAGTCCAAGCATGATTAAGCTTTATCGGTGACAGGCATTACAATGATAGGTACTACATAGTTGCATAGGCTTTGTATTTTATTAGCATTTGAATTTCTTAGTTCCTGAGCAGTTTTACAAATGCAGTCTGTTAGCATTAGTATCTAAAAGTTCAAGCAGCTTTTCCCTCTTTCAGGAAGTATGAAAATAGTTTGAGTTATGCTGTTTATAAAAATTAAAAAAAAATGTGTAAAAGTCATTGCTCGGCAAATTCGAATATTCGAATAATTAAATAAATTACTTTCCTGTTGGTAGTGGTATGAACCTGATTTTAATTTACACAGATGCTTTCATGAGCCGAATGTTTTTTGTTCTAACTTTTGTTACAGTTGTATGACCTGTGTTGTGGAGGCACAAGGCAGGTCATACCGTGAAATGAAGATAAACATCTGGGTAAACTTTTATTGTTTTACATACATAAATACAATTCATCCATTCGAATTATAACGACAAAATTATACGCGTTAAATTCTTGAAAATATTTAATTTGGGATAAGAACAAAATCGTACCTGACTAACTGCTAAGGGCAGATAACAAAGAACAAAGTATACAAAAGTTCCGTTTAGAGGAAGAATTTCGAAAATCGAATTGCACATATATTTCATTCAGAAATATTAATTTATAGATCGCGGTACCATTTAAAATATAACGTATCGAAGGAACGATTTAGATTAAGATGAGGCACATTGATTTCCAAAAGCTTTCAGTTCAGACCCAAAAATGTTTTCTCAAAGTTAGGTGATGGTTTGTATTACGTATTCTGCAAAATCAAATACTGATCCAAGATATTTCGATTGTACATACATTCAAGTATATGACAATGAGATGCCATTTTACACTTGAACGGTGATTGCTCATCCAATAATTTCCTATACCCATATAATTTCTTTATCTCCTCGTAATAGGTATACGCTTCATCAAGTCACGTCACGTAACAGCTTTCCTTTCGTACTGACGATAGCGGAAATTCATCTCTTGATTATTGCTTCCTGATATAGGTACGTAGATACTTTACCTCCGGAATATAGGTCAATATGAAACACCCACCATACCTAATACACCGCTTTTTGGACAACGCACAGTCGTCGCGGATTTAAAAACCGATTTGGCGTATGAAAAGCCTAAAGAACCGATTATAATCATGGTTATTATTGTACTTAGATGGCAGCAATTTGTGGTTCGTTTCTATGCAAGTTGTGAGAGGTGTTTCGTGGAATCGGTTGCTCAAGTGCAACTGAGGTAACTTGCATAAGTTGCATTCTACTGTTCTTAATAGCCGGTGTTGGTAACACATCGAGAAGGTACCTATTACATAGTATACCTAACGTAATATTCGTAAACAAACACAAGCCTTTAATATTTACAAAGAGCCTTCCAAAACCCTATACGCATACTTGAAAGACTCGCAAATAGCAGACTTCCGAAATTAAACGTGGTGGGAAATTGGTGAAGTACAAGTTGACCCCACACTTCAAAGATTCCTAGATAACGATTCCGTTTGCTAAGCAATACATATTCACCCCCTTATATCGAATATTATTGTACTTACAGCGAAATACTCTGCGCTATAATGAATTGCCATCATCCGGTTCAATTTCCGAACTGCAATGATGGTGTAACTACCAGAAGAACGATGACGTCGATGACTCAAGCATTAAAATGTCTTACTTATCATCTTAGGTTGCAAATAGAATTTCCAAAAGCATTTTTGTCTCCTTTTCTTCATCCTGTATTCACCAAAGTTTGAGTGTAGTTCTCCTCAATCAAGTGCACACCATTTAACCCTTTGCGTATAACTCCGGCTGTAGGCCGTTGGTGCCTCAAAAAAGTTTCATGATCATCTATTAGAAAAGTACATCATCATCATCATCATCATCTTTTCAGCCGAAAGACGTTCACTGTTGAATTGACTGCCTCCCCCAAGTGTAGCCACATTGATCGTGTCATTTTTTTTTGTAATTTCAAAAGAGCACTTTTACTGAATGTATATTAATACGGTAGTAATAGTACCCAGACAAATCGACAAAAAATGTTTATTTGTTATAGTACCGTACTATAACAAATAACCATTTTTTGTCGGTTTGTCTGCTATCTGATTGTCCGGGCCATAATCTCCAAGACGGCTGAACCGATTTTGACGGGACTTCTACTGGCTAGTTGATGCTATAAAGAGTACCTAACTTGGCTACTTTTCTTTTAGAAAAAGGATTAGAGTTCCGTGCAAAAAAATAATAAAATCTGTTTCAAAAAAGGAGTCGCGGGTTATACAGGTGGAACTTTCCAATTAGTCGGTTCGATTCCCGAGTGCGGCTAGCGAATTTTCGAAAACCTGTAAATGTACCTACATTTGTTTTTTTTTTAAATAAAGGAATATTTCTTATAAGTAAAATTTGCTATGTCCAGTATTTAGAGTGCTTTCCCTCCAGGTCGCATTGACAAATTCCATCCTGTTGGTTATATTTAGTTCACAAAGCGACACAAAGACTTCCGGAAGTCTCGCAACAATAGGACAAGCACTGACGCCTCTGCTTCTTATTAATGAAGATTTCTTTTGTTAATTTAGTTTCACTGTCATATCAATTTTCTTAACAGGACCCCCATGTACTTAGCTGAAAGCCAATTAGTCCAATTGTGGCACTGTGTGTTAATTGAGAGATCAATGTTGTTAAGACTGAATTAAAAACAGCATGCAAATAATCTCCCGTTTTGAATCTAAATTCGTAGAATCGCTAATTCAATCATGAGTTTCTCAGCATCAGTTTGGAGTATGGATTTGTACCCGGTTGATAACAAAAGTCTTGCTTCATATAAAATGACTCGTGTTATAAAGTCCCTCGGTCGGGTTTAGTCTGAACGGACCACAATGAATGGACCGCGGTCCGTTCAGACGTAGACAAAAAAGGTCGACGTCCAAACGGACCGGTGACAAAAAAAAACAAATAATTAATGACATTAAGAAAGACGAAGATTGAAAGACTTACATATTAGATTTGGTCTATAACTTATTTTTGAGGAAACTTTTGAACTTTCTGGTATCACATTCGGTTTTGTCAAGTGTTCAAACTTTTTGGTTTCTTGAATTCGATTCCTTTCATAGGTGTTTTGTACTGAATGATGGAGTTGTTTACCTCTGATCACTTTTTCGGCACAATAAATTGCTGGTAAGGGCAACTTGTTTTAAACACCGGTCTTTTGACACTTCATACAAGATCGATTGCGCATTTTTGAGCAGGACAATTAATTTTTGAATCTACCAGACTTAGATCAAATTTTTAATTTAGTTTTAAATGTTCCATGTTATTGATGTATAACAAAATTGATTGGAGTTTATTAATACAAATGAACATCGCGGAAATACAATAAACAAAACAACAAAAAAAGAGAACTAAATATTGACTGGCTCCAATTATTCATTTTATTGCCTACGTAGGCAAATGTGTCCCTGAACATTTGTTTCATGTGTTTTTTTTTCAATTATTTGCGTGTCAGAGTGAAATAATTACACCACGAGTGTACACCATTTTTTCTAGTTTAGATTAGATTGGACTTGGTGATTAAATAGCCATAAAATAATTATTTAGAAAATTAGGTTTAAACCCTAATAACAAATAAAATATTTGTCATAAAACAATATCTCATAACTCATGGATATGTACATTACTCAATCCCACCGTATTCGTGTGAAACGCAACGAAAGCATTATTTTTACGCATTATTAATTTTACGCATACCGCAGTTATATGTTCATGCGAAAAGAACATGTTTTCAACTTTTCCTGTACCGACCTAGTATCATCGTGATGAACCCGTGTTCGACGTTTTTCGGCACGGCTCTGATGACACTGATACATCACTTTTGACATCGTTAATTGCGGTGCAATGACATTTTCCGAGGACTGCAAAGGCGTTAAGTGATACAAGATTACTTTTTTTGCGATGGTTATTATAATTAAAATAGTAACATTGCGGAAATATGTCTCAAAAAAATATCGCGTGCATTCACGGGGTTATTGAACTTCAAATAGATGAGACGGGTGGGTTATCTTTATTGACCTCCTAAAGTTTCAATGTATTAAAAAAAAAGTGTAAGTAATAGGAATTTAGCTAACATTATTGTTTTATCTAATGGTTACAGTTACACTAATATATGAAAGTTAAACCAAGCGAATAATTTATGTTCCAATTTGTTTTACATTTTAATTACTTACTAAACATGAATGAAATGGAATTGACTAAATCGTACAGTATCAAATTATTAAATTTATTAATAAATACCTACGGCTCTTAATGTTTATCTTTTTTAGGGTTCTTGCCTCAAAAGAAAAAACTGAACCTTAATGGGATCGCAAGAACGCGTGGTGATCATGTTGAAATTAATATCAAATACTTATTTAGAAGCTTACAAATCTATTATAAATTAGGTGGTGGATTCCTTAGAGCATTAAAGATAAAGCATAATAATAAGAGGGACAGGAGATTAGATATTTTTGAAGTTATAATTTATTCAAATAAAATATCAAATTTATTTATTTTCTCCCACAGATATTTAGATGTACACAGTAAAATATTCACAATCATTTGGAAGATGGGAGACAGGAGCCCATACTAAGTAAAAACCTGTGCTACGGGTCTCCTGGTCACCTTATCTCGGATTAACATTATTGAGAGCCAATCTAAAGATATAAATAACAGTGACAGGGAGTGGCTACAGCTAATTAACAATCAAATGAAATGTAATAAAATACAAATAAAATTAAATTAAATTAAAAATTAAGAACCAAGAATAGTTCTAAAATGTATTACTTTAAACTGGTTACAGACAAGGATTCGTAACAAATATTACATGAACAGATACTGAGGTAATGTTTGAATTACAACGAGTATTTGGTACTTACCTAGGTATATAAAGGAAGAGGGAAAGTTGTTTGCATCATGTTTACTTACGTCAATATGTGCAGACGTTTAATTTTTGAATTGTTACTGTAGTGCGCGTTTTGTTAATTATCATTTTAAGTTCTTAGTACTATTTTTACAGCGGATGAACAAAATGCTAAAATTAACGTATGATTATGGAATCACTAGCTGACCCACACAACTTCGTCTGCGTCACATAACATAGAAAAACGAATGGGAAAACATATCCCCGTTTTCGCAACATTTTTCATTCCTGCTCCGCTCCTAATGGTCGTAGCGTGATGTTATATACCCTAAAGCCTTCCTCGATAAATGGACTACCCAATATAAAAATAATTTTTCAATTTGAACCAGTAGTTCCTGAGATTAGCGCGTTCAACCAAACAAACAAACTCTTCTGCTTTATAATATTAGTACCTATAGATTCGGTTAAGCCCTGCAGGTAGGTACGTACCTCCCGACACCATTCACTAACATTTTCAGGAAGTACCTAAAGATCAACGGGAAACTCGTGAGTCACGTAGCAAATATTTTTTTCCCAATATTTTCAATGTCAATGTAAAAAAACATAAAAAAAAGAACAAATGGGACTAGCTACATCAGTACATGTTGCTTTATATAAAAATAATAAAAAAACACCTCACGCACGACCACAGGTTGATTTTTCACGGTATTTTTGTATTGTGAACAGTTCAAGTTACAGTTTTTTTACTTTTTTAGCTTATTTGCTAGGTTGAAGACTTGAAACTGGAACTAGTCTGGCTATAAATAACTTTTGTATCTGAAGTAGTCACGATTTGAGCCTATTTTGATTAAGTTACTTGACGATACGAATGAACGTACGAACGGATGGCCAACAAATTGAATGATGTTTGTTTTAGTTTCATTTAGGTCAGATAAGCAGTCGCTCCATGTAAAGTACTGGTATTCAGCTGCATCCGGTTAGACTGGAAGTCGACCCCAACATAGTTGGGAAAAGGCTAGGCAGATGATGATGTTTTAGTTTCATCTATGTTGAGGACAATTTTTATACTTAGATGAAACTAGCAAAAGGTTGTAGAAACAAGATTCTACAAACTGACAATTTTTCTCATTCGTTTTTGAACTTAACTATCAATATTATAAGGTCATTATTTTGAGCAATTTGACAGTTTGTGGTAACTTGATGTTCTGGAAACTATGCCATGGGGTTTTTAATACATTCATTTTCAATTAATTTAGGTGCATTGAAATTGAAACATAATGTTGACTACAAGTAAGACATTTAGATATTTGTAATACGTATCTACTTCTTGCCAAGATCTAAGTCTTATCTTAGAATGACTAAGGTTCATGTTCACCAAAAAGATGACGGTCTGATTATCTAAAAACGGCTGTTTAAAACACATTTTTGTATGGCAACATGTCACAGTGACTGTTTTTAGATAATCAGACCGTCATTAGAATACAATTACTAAACGATTCAATGTGCCAAATTCTCTTCTTTCAAATAACAGGTAAACATAATTCAATTTCAACTATTTCATCTACATTATCTATACGAGAGTGAAAAGTTTAAGGTTTGTTAACCTACGTCATTAGTTAGTAAAATTTTACACTCAACGAAATAAGGGCTCGAACTTTATTGATCGCAGTTACGAGCTACGTCTTATATGAGTCTATTTTGACGACCCGAATGGTCTAGTGGTAGTGAGGCCGCCTTACGTTCTTAGGGTTCTGGGTTCTAATCCCGGTAGGAACAAATTTGTTTCCGAGTCATGGATTTACAAACAAAAAAAGTATAAGTAGTATATCAACTATCTGGTGTCCACGACACAAGACTTGCTTAGTGTGGCACTAGATGGCGCTGTGTGTTAAAGTCCAGCGATATTTTTTTATATTTTATTTTCATTTTATAAGAGGTGTTCTCGTACCCAAATGAGAAAATACTGCTGAAATTGTCAGAAAAGACAGTCAGATAGTATCCATTCTATCTCATTTGTTCTTTTTTCTTTGCTAGCATTAACAAAGAAAAAAGCATAGCAGTTTAGCATTTATCTGCTGCTTGCATTGCAGTAGCATGTTGCATGTTCCATGTTGAATCTTCTAGCCATTTTTGTCGAGTTTGAAATTACCGTTCTATATTTCATGAACATCCTTTTCTTCTTTCCGCAGCCCTCCACTTATACGCCTGGGTGCTTTGGGTCTGCGGTCTAGCAGTGCTGCTAATAATATGCGCGCTGTACGTCATCACCCTACGGACAGCTATGAAACACTGGCGAGATCAAATCAGCCATGTGGTCGTCGTCTTAAGTATTTATCCTGTGAGTATTCTCTTTTGTATAACTTTGAATCCTAGAATGAAAATTGTATTCTTCGGAGACTATCTATCTCTCTACTATCTAAGCTCGGGTTCTACCAAAGCTAAGCAAAGCTAAGCGGAGAGATGTCCCGGAATTTATCGCATCTCTCTTTTCTCCTGTGATTGGTCCTAGGTATCTTGCACGGCTCCACACTGTAACAATCGTCTGCTTTGGTGGAAACTGCGCCTTATTACTGGGCCCGGATCCTAAACGTGACCGAACTAAATGTCGCGAGTAAAAAGTAATTGGATGGATTGATCATAAAATTGTTTTTTATTGTAACGAATAAAGCATTCTGAAGTGTTATGACATAGTGTAACTGAATCAATGACTGGCAAAACTCCCGGGCTGGTCAATAACAGAGCGAAAAATCGGCATCAGTCTTAGTTCAAGGCTATTTTCCGGGGAAACCCATAAAGGGAAAACGAGGAAGTAGGTTGTGTTAATTTTATGAGCTAGGGGAAGTTTTCGCTCGAACAGCAAATATTATATGTATTATTCACCCTCGCGTGGTGACCGAGGTTACGTGCGGTGTGGTGGAATTTGTGGGGTACAATCTAAGGTTGCAAAAGTGGGAGGGTTTATTTACACCCTAATCGCGTGCGACCCTATTGGTATTTTTGAACCATTAAATCCTCTGGTCAAGGTTTAGTAAGGGGTATGCGTCAGGGTTATGAAAATATTACAAACATTTGCCAACTGTAAATCGAAACCGACAACACTAACCACACGATATAAGCAGAAGATACCACAATACACGAAAAATAAACTATTATTTGTGAGTTGTGTTCAAATCACGATGTGGATATTCTATCTGTTTATTTATTTATTTAACAGTTTATGTACATGTCACCGTAAAATTGTCAAACACGTTATATTACAACAACGTGTACGTATTACAATATAACGTGTATCGCTCTAGCGATATTGTAAACTCTCGAATTATTGTCAACTGAACATACGGAAGTATCTCTGCCCCCATAATCCCGATTATGGGGGCAGAGATACTTGGGGCACCCCCCCGTTAGGTTAGTTAGGTTCCTTTAAACCCTGCACTCGGAAATAGTCGACGACGCTTTTTAGGGGAATATAAAGTGTTTTAAGTTTGGGTTATAATAATCGTTATTTCTCAGGAATGGTGTGAGTTGACTACCATCGCATGCATTTCACGAAAAATAATGCGTTTTGTTGTAAGCAGTATGTTCATTTGACAATATTTCGAGTTTTTACAATATCGCTAGAGATATTACAATATGACGTATTTGACAATTTTACCGTGACATACACACTACATACAGAAAAGAAGAAAGGAATAGAAAATAAGTACAAAGGTGATACCTTCAGTATGGGTTTTTATCAGATTCTTTACATATATACAGAATACAGCTCGATATTCAATCAAGGTACGGTACGACGTGGTCGTGAACTTGTGATTGACAAATTCGAGCAAGTCATTGCTATCAATTTCTAAACTAATTTAAAAACGGAAGGTTTTTAAAGTAATTTGTTCCGTGTTTGCTGTAGATGTAGGTAGTCAACTATGACAAAGTGTTTAATTTGGGCTTCTACATTACTGTGGTCACAACGTATCGGAGGTACTTTCGACCGCAAGAGACTCGTGGTAATAATATATGACCTTGAGCTGGTCTAGCGTAGTATGGTACGCAGTTCGGGGTTTCAGTTAATACAGGGTGTAAACAGGAGTCCCGTTAATGCTTCGTTAACGGCTTCGTGAAGACTTTCACGAAGCCGTTAACCAAGCATTCTGTACATCAAACTAAGCAACCCTAAGCAAAAATGATTGCTGGAAAATGACTTTTTTTTTGGGTGGATACTCACGTTGGAACTCAACAAAAAACAATCGCAATAATGCGGAGAACAACAGTAACTGCCTTTCATCTTCTTAATAAGAGTCTTTTTACGGTTCTACCCTTTATAGCAGAACTTTTTATGTCACAATATTATTTTGCATACCAGCTGATAGCATATACGTATTTCGCAGAAAATCGTTTGGCAGACACTCATTTCTCATAATTATGTAAGTAAGAATCATCTTTAGGTATACATTTCATATGCATAAGAATTAAAAGCAGAACCATCTCATCGCAGAAAGATCACAGTCAGAATCATCTTTTGGCATAAATTTCATATCGATAGTCATCTAAAGGCAGAACTATCATATCTCAGTAAGTTTACAGTTAGAATTATCTTTTGTAATCATACATTTCATATGCATAGTAATGGAAAGATTCATCTATCACATCACAGAAAATTCATAAAATCAGTTGATTGTGAACACTTGGTTTTTATTTCCCTGTAAGAAGCAGGCAATCATGCAAACGAGCATACATCGTGCATTTAGCAAGTATGCAAGCAAGCTTACACCATACATGCAGCATGCAAACAAGTATACCGCATGCATGCAGTAATCATGCAGCATGCAAGCAAGGATGCAGTATGCAACATGCAGGCATGGCAGGCGGTCCCACGCGACTTATCGTCGCAGCTGGGTTTAACGCTCACCACCGCAGGCCGGCCAGCCTCAGCCGCGGCGGCGAGTGTTACAACCACCTGCTCCTAAACTCGCAGCCCGCTTTGCTCCTCCGCGGCTACGCAATTTTGAATTACACTCTAGGGGTAGGGCAGACAAGACTACGTGGAGTCGGTTTTGGAGAGATTCGTTTCTGTCACTAACTTTTCTAGCACAAAATATTGCCTTTTAATTTTAATTTAAGGTTAAAAATGCTATTTTATAGAAATGGCAACAATAAAAAAAAAAATAATAAGCCAATCTCTTCTTTTTGCCGATATGAACTTCCTAGCCTTTTCCAAACTATGAGTATTGGGATCGGGTTTTAGTCTCGCCGCATGCAGCTGACCTATATCTGACCTACGCAACCTAGTTAGTCAACTACACAACCCAGTCAGTACTGGCTAAATGAGTAACTGGTGACTAAATGGTTTGTAGACATTAACGTCACCTTTAACATAAGTCAACGATACAAACGACAGCCGGGCCCAAAGTGCTTTCGGTATACGTTGTGATATTTTAAATTGTCACTTTCAACTATCCTATTACGATTCTGCTAAAGCGGTTTCTTAGGCCCCCTGACATCCACAGTCCAGAAGCTGGATAACAGGAAATACTATGACAAGACTGGTTATACCCGTAACGAACTACGTACCCTAACTACCCTTACTAAGGTACCTTTTGACATTTCGAAGAGTAAGTGGTAGTATTGAATTACATTTGCCACTCTTCGTAATGAATTGTCACTTTGTCAGTTATCTTCAAACCTGTTAGCTCCACGACCGAGCCCTCAGTTAACTGTCCTTCGATCGAGTTTACTCAGCAAACATGTCAATTTGACGCTTTCAGTGGGAAATAAATACGTATAGAAGGGTGTGCTCCAACCTATTGGGCTCATTTTGTTTTTAATTTATAATATCCGTTTTCATTTATACAAGGCATCACCTTAACCATTATTATAAGTGCATTGTTGGATTTCCTTTGGGGGTGGCGCCGAGAATAGAAATCCCAACAGTACAACAACTGGGGTTTTATTGGAGGCAAGCGCTCGAAACGTAGTAGACCAAAGATAACTAGGGATGGTGAGCCGTTGCCGGAGCATGAGTACGCTCAAGCGTTCGCTGACTACTTTCATTCGGTTTATGGGACGGTGGCACCGCGGCTGGATGCGGCTGCAGCTGGGCAGGCGGCGCCCGAGCGCGGCGCACGCGTCCATGTAGGACAGCTGTCTCTCGGCGAGGTGAGTGCCGCGCTCGCGCGCCTCAAGCCCAAGCGTTCGGTAGGGCCAGACGGGGTGCCACCCTTCGTCGTTAGGGATTGTAGGACAGTACTGGCCCGGCCGCTCATGCATGTATTTAACAGCTTCTTACGAGAATGTTCATATCCGGAAGGATGGAAATTGACTAAGGTTACTCCGGTACCGAAGGGGGCTCCAAGCTCGGATGTTAGCGGATATAGACCCGTAGCAGTACTGTCAACTTTTGCTAAAGTCTTCGAGTCCGCGTTGTGTTCAACTATCCACTCACAAGTAGCCTCACAGCTCAATGACGCGCAGCATGGGTTCCGTGGGGGGCGTAGCACGAATTCAAATTTAATGTGTTTTTTAAACCAGGCCACCACAGTGCTGGACTCGGAGACTGGTGCTCAACTGGACGTTGCGTACTTTGACTTCAGGAAGGCATTTGATAGTGTGGATAATGACATACTTTTAAGCAAATTTGCGAGGTTCGGTTTTACCCCTGCCCTCCTAGAGTTCTTTGCTAGCTACTTGGGCAACCGTAAACAAGTGGTAGAATATGCAGGTAGTACCTCGGACTCGTATTTCACCCTTACGGGGGTAAGTCAGGGAACAAATTTAGGGCCGTTAGAATTCATCATTATGATTAATGATCTTCCTGAAGTCATTAAAAACGCTAGCTGTTTGTTGTTTGCGGACGATCTCAAGTTATTCTTGCGGATTGCAGATGAGTCGCACTGTGGGATGCTCCAGCGAGATATCGATCGAGTAGTAGCGTGGAGTGAAGAAAATAAACTACTCTTCAATGTAACGAAGTGTAACGTTATGTCATTCACACGGGCCGTAGTACCCCGACGTCATGATTATTGCATGGGCGGTCATGTCATACCGCGGGTAGGATTAGTGCGAGATCTTGGGGTTACTTTCGCCGGGGATCTTTCGTTTCGTGCTCATATAGTACAGGTGTGCAAAAAAGCATTTAAAAATCTTGGTTTTGTCTTGCGTGAAACCCGTGACTTCACTAATATGGCAGCAGTGAAAGCACTTTACAATGCCTTGGTGCGAAGCAACTTGGAAACTAGTGCTATCATCTGGAGTCCTTATGAAGCGAAGTATTCCCAGATGCTGGAAAAGATGCAGAACAAATTCACCCGATACTTATACTGGAAGCAATTTGGTGTCTACCCTTTCTACCCGCTCATGTATCCAACTCTTTTTGTTTTAGGAATGGTTGGCTACTATAAGTTGGAAGTTAGGCGCAACCTCGCCCTTTTAAAATATGTTTTCATGGTATTTCGTGGTATGCTGAATAATCCACAAATACTGGAATCGTTGGGATTGCTCGTTCCAAACAGGAGGCTACGGTTGGGACCAAGGGAGGGGATTTTTAAAGTTCCGGCAACTCGTACAAACTTATTAAAGTTCGCACCAGTGATTCGTGCAATTAGAACACTGAATGATATCTCTCGGCATTTGGATATTTTTTCTTGCTCTTTGGCGGAATTCCAGAAGGTGACACTTAGCATGTTGTCTGCTGTTTAGATTGTGCTTCTACCCAGACTCTTTAGCTGGGACTGCACTATTAATTAGGTATAATGACTACTTTTGTTAGCTTGGGTTTTACCTGTTAAAACAAATGTATGTGTTAATTAATAAAAAAAAAAAAAAAAAAAAAAAAAAAAAAACTTTCAAACATTCATGTAGGGTACACCTATGATGAAACCCGGAAATGGGCTGCATACATAAATAACAGCTTTTTACTCTTCCAATCTTCTTGTTATTTTGAGAGATCTTGATTTTGACACACATACCCAAAAACAATCTCATCTATGGTTCTTGACCAAATAAATGACCGAGAAGCAGTGCCAGATTTCCAACAATTTCAAGCAGTTTCCTGTTACAACAATAACAGGGTAAAATATTACGAATACAAATCTTTTCAATTAGTTTCATTGTTTAAGCCGTCAGTTTAATAATAAATATCCTTTGATTTACGTAATCCTTATTTCTTAACCTTGCCATAACAATAAATATTGTGTTCTTGACCGCTAAAAAGTCAAACTTGAAGCTATTGCGATTGTAAAGACTGATTCGAATAAATAGGTACGAGGTAAATTAATTCAGTACAGAAAAGATGGATAAACTGTATGCAGGACGATTTGGCTAGAAAGGAGATGCCTGCTGAAATGACGAGTAAAACAGAAGATAGTAGAAGAACACATGCTTCTACGACTTCATTGAAATTGGGATACGGGTAGGAGAACGATGGATGAGATGATAAAATTAATTCAGTCGACATTATATGGTCTTTACTTTGTCTGATTAAAAATTTTGTCATTGAAGTATTATGCAAGTCATTTTTACACTCCGGTAAACTGAAAATGGGATAAGGGTTATACATATATAGGTCATAATAATCTGCCTAGTTTCTTCCCAACTATGTTGGGCATATAAGGGTCATAGGCATGTATAAGTTTTAAGTATTAATAAGTTTAAAGGTAAGTAGAAGTATGGTGGTCATAACAATGAAGCTATACGTTTCCTGTTAAGTTCACATAAATTCTAGATAGTCAATGAATGCTTATAGGAATTTGCGTTACTAAATACTGAGCGTTTTATGTTAATTTTTATAGTTATAAGTGGCACCTGAGTAATTGTAAGTTTTGTATCCTTGACGTTATTCATGGAAACGAAGTTTTAATTTCCTTATTTAGCAATAACAAAACTTTACTACACAATATTCGGCTTTCATTGCGATTGTACCGATTAATAAATTCCGTTTGGCATCTACAATTGCTAAATTATATTCAGCTTGGCTTAATTTGATTATGCATTCATACCACCGTCATCATTATCATCTGATATGAGACAATAAGAAACTCGCCTGGGTCAGATGAAACTGATGAGATGCGAGCCAGACAAGCTTGATATGGAACGACTACTTACTGCTTCTTAATCTTTTGCAGTTGGTAAAGGAAGATGGTAGCATATTAGCAGTTTATCAACTTTGCTTGCAGTGTATTTTTTCATCTTGGTCGATAGTTTCGTGCTAGCTATGTTATGTAAAATTTATTAATGATAAGATTTTTTGTGGGATACTACAACTACACTATGAAAGGTAAAAACATCGACTTCTCAAAAACCACTCATAAAGTTCAAAATAACTTAACGTTCGGAAGTCGGCGGCAAAAAGTTAACTAAACAAACAAAGTCAACGACTTCCAAAGTTATCATTTGTATCTCTTTTCTTCTACCTTGGCTTGCACTACCAAATGTTCCCCTTGCTCCTCATACATCGTTCTAAAAATCCCCATTATCTAAATGTAGAAAACCATAAAGATTAGCTTAGATTAAAAAAAAAAAAAAACTATGTTAATAGATCCTTGTGGCAAGTAGGGTACGATTGGTTCGCGAGGCCCGTGTCTTCGCGGGTCATTATTGCGTAGTCGGCGTTGTTTCGTAATGAGCCAGCGACGGATACCGCTCTCTGATGACCGCGACAATGTTTAAAAAGTCAACTTTCTTAACTCTGTTTAACATTATCTCACTCAGCACTCGATAGAACGAGAAGGATTTAACTGTTTGTAGATATAAATGACAAGAAAACTTTATGTAGGATTTATCTGTTCGGAATATTCGAACCCTTGGGTATAAAGATAAGTAGGTGGTTATGTTTTTTTTCCACAATACATAGACCTTGCGCAAACTATGGGCCCAACGGATGTTTACACACAGTCAATAAACATTCTTGTCTCTAATTTCTTCGAAAAACGTTGAACAAAGTTTAAATGGACAAATTAAAACTCCTTTATGATGCTGTGACGTCTGACAGGGGAGAATGAAAGAGGAAGATGTGTGACGCCGACCCCAAATAGAATAGGGACAAGGCAGGAAGATGATGATGATGATGATATTGAAACTCGTTTGGCAAAAGATCAGATTATCATCAAGGTTACCAGTTAGAATAGAACTAGGGCATGATGTTTCGCATGGCCCTGTTTAGGACCTAGGAAAACCAAGACATCTTGTTGTTCTACATTTAGCAACAGATTTGGCAATCTTGAGGGCTGAATTCATACTCGTAGGTTCCCAACTTGCATGCATGATAGAAATGATGACGAAAAAGGCATTGTGTTGCAGATTGATCATGCAATATTATTTACTAGAGATGGTGGTAACCGCAAGTTAGTTAGAGACGAGGCATAAAATCGGCATGCTCCAAATCTTTAGTAAAACGGTTTTCCTTAAGATTTGTGGAAGTAGATAACCAAATAAAAAAGTAATTTTAATCTAGGTTGATAAAATTTTGTCGAAGTTTTATCAACAATTTGCGAATATTAATTTAATTAAAGACGGAAAAATCCGCCAAGTAATAAAACAATAAGTAGGTCGACATTTGGGTCAAAACCAAAACTACCGAGTTGTGACTTGCGAGTTGCGACCTTCGTTTTAAACTAAGTACTCATTAATTAACTTGTTTCAGTAAGTAATGAAATGCTTTTGAATATTGTATAGTCGCTGAATAATTTTATTTATGGTAGAAAAATGAAGTTTTATTCCCGGTGAATCGAAATAGGCTCGCTCTTATCTTATAGGACTTAAAATGAACACGTGGGTGTGGGCTGTGTGGGTAAACCTTTGTTCGAACCTTTCGGGATTACAGGCGTCAAATGTTTTATTAACTAAAAGTATTTTATTTGATAAGTAATTGGGTACTTAGTAACGGAGGTCAATCGTCGAATCCGCCTCGGCTGGGCAGCGTTCAGGAAGCTGCGCGGTATCTTTTCGTCCAACTTACCGCAGTGTCTCAAGACGAAAGTCTATGACCAGTGTGTGTTGCCAGTGATTACATACGGGACCGAAACGTGGTCGCTCACAATGGGCCTTATCAAAAGGCTTAAAGTCACCCAAAGGGCAATGGAGAGGGCTATGCTCGGAGGTTCCTTGCGTGATCGAATCAGAAATGAAGACATCCACAAGAGAACCAAGGTCACCGACGTAGCCCAAAGAATTGCTAAGCTGAAGTGGCAGTGGGCAGGGCACATTGCTCGCAGAACGGATGGCCGATGGGGAGTGGCGACCTCGAACCGGAAGACGATGCGTTGGAAGACCTCCCACTAGGTGGACCGATGACCTGGTGAAGGTTGCGGGAATCCGGTGGATGCGAGTAGCAAGGGACTGGTCAATGTGGCGACACTTGGGGGAGGCTATCTCCAGCAGTGGACGTCTTTCGGCTGAGGTGATGATGAAATACATAGTACTAGAAAGTACGCAATAAATATTCGCTATCAGGTTTTTAAACCCCGGGAAAGACAAAAGAATAGGTACCTTACTAATCGTTTTAATTCTACATTTATGATCGATTATATTGTTTTATTCCAACTAATGGATTTGTTGACAAGTTCGAAGTTTTTAACAGTGCACAGAAGTAAAGGACATTTAGCTGTTGCTGTGTATAATTTGGTCTTAGTAAAATAAAACGTTTTTGATACGTGTTTTTGTAGATTTCGGAAGTCAGTCTTAGGCCCTGAAGTAGTAATGCGCACAGCCTTAGATAACGGAAGGACATATGTAAATTCGAACAAAGACAATGAGGTCAGGAGAGCAGGATATGATATGTAAGCCTTTGTGTGTGTTTTTCTGCAGTACTTTCTTTATCATACTTATTGTAATCGATTTGGGGATAGATAAGCATTTACGCAGTTTGATATATTCTAGTATGAACTTGATGGCAAGCAGTGGCTTGAAAAAACAACTGGCTAAAACTTACTACGTATGAGATTGGCGTAATGCATGTTAAATTCCAGTTTTTCCGACTGTTTACAATAGATCGTACGTTTGTCAATTTACATAATTAATGAAATAATAGTCACGCATGGCCCTGGACGAATATGTCAGATATAATATTCGTATATGTAGACGTCCACGTTTCACGCATGAATGAACAATGAACATGGCGTTGAATTCCTTGGCTAATACTAATTGTTAATCAATTGCCTTTCTAGGTTGTTTTTCCTCGACCTTGTGCCCTTAGCATCTTGATAATATTCTAATTTTACTATTAAAGATAGCCCCAACCTGCACTGGGGTCCACGTGGTAAATTAGGGGCTAGGGCTGTCTATCTCTCACTTATTAGATCAGGCTTGTACTGCTTGCTTGTAGCAGTGAGAACATAAGGAATTAGGCATACGCTGATTTATTTATTTTCCTAGCATGTCTTCCTCTTCCATAAAAGTACGGGATACTTTTATGGAAGAGGAAGACATGCTTTCTACTAGACGTTTCATCTTTCACACAATGCGTCCGTCGTTTCCTTGGTCTTATTTTTTTGTCTTATCTGTATCAATATGGTTGACGTCATTTACAAAATAAGCCACATACAACGAGATAACAGTTATCACAAAAATAATGATATTGATTCCCTACTATTGTTATCAATATTCTTTGTTCTCCAAAGTTATTTTGCAATGGATCGATATATTTATTTCGAAAATTTTTGTTTTAAAAATTTAGTTTCACGAAAATGATGGATGATCAATCCGTAATATGATAAAGTTTTATCTAAATGACAACGACGTAGAGGAGTACTTAGACACCATTGGGCGTCCTGTTGTTTAGAAAGATAGTTAGTATAAGTATTTGAAATAAATTAGTCTAACTGAAAACTATTCATTTAATTGTTTTATTTAGCTTTTATTCCATTATTTACAATAAATAAATCCCAAAAAGTTTCGAAATATTTACCTCAATTGATTCACAATGCTGTGAATAAGAATTTAGTTTGTGTTTAGTTTGTGATGCTTAGTTATTTTGTACTTGACCGATTTTAAATACTTATGCAATTGGCCGAGAGCTGTGGGAAAGACTTGCATCGACTACTTAATTACTAATTACAGGTATCAACGTAATCACGTACAATGATCACTATTATGAAGGAAAAACTACATTTAGATGAGAATAATTGAACAAAGTAAAAACCATGGCATAAATCAATTGCCCAGTTTTGGTTCATGCAAACTTCAAATTATGTACCTAATCAAAATGAATAGGATTTAATTACTAGAACTCGATAATTTTGTTGAATATACATGGAGGGTGTAAACACAACTCAACACGAAGCCGTCAACCAAGCATTATCTACATCAACAAACTAACTAACTGTAAATTATTGCTGGGAAACGACTTCTTTTTGGGTGAATACCTACTCATGTTTTGTGGAAGAACTCAATGTAACGCATTCTAAACAGTGCCGATGGATAGATTAAATAGTTCGGGGGTCGTGGAGGTGAAACCTAACATTAAAAACTTGTATTTAAATAAAAAACTTGTGAAAAAGTTGGAACTTTGACACCCAATATCTTCGTAACTAGAAGGTTCCCAGGGCCTCGATAATGCTATTACAATAGTGTCAGAGTAGTCGATCAATGATTTCATAATGATCAAGTTCTGTAAAATTTTGACAAGTTTGTTAATTCTACTATCATATTGGCGCCATTATGACTTTTCAATGGTCTAACACTGACACTTCATTGAAAGAAATGTCATAGAATAGTTCCTGAAGTGTTGCAGAAAATGTTTTTGATAATTTTTGTTTTACCTACTAAGGATACGCTGATCGTGCGAATGTAAATCGTCATGAAAATATTGGATATGTAATCTTCCTAAACTGAGGGATACTTAGATTTTTTGGAAACCTTGTAGGTTCCAGGACCGCTTGTAGGTTCCAAGGATCAGTATTTCAGATCGGTAGATTCCAATGAAGATTATAGTTTCTTCTTATTAATATAAATAATTAAATTCGGATTGTCTACATCTAATAATCTACTGACGAAAGTTATTTGTCAAAAATAGTCTAGAAATCGTAGGTTTAGCCGCACATGACATTCTTCAGACATACTCTGTAGACTGTAGCCTCTTTTATAAAGTTAATTGTTCTTTTTTCAGATCGTGGCAGCAACAGCGTTCATAACGCTATTAGTACCCAGATCCCGGGTACCCTGCGAAGCTATAGCTCAGGAGGCAGTCATGATAGCAATGTACAACTTCTTCTGCATGGTCGTGGCAGAATGCGGAGGCACCGAACAGTTCGTCAGGTCCGTATTCAATCAATGCAGCGCCTTTATGTTTTTTTTGCATCAAATAAGGAAGCAATTAAATCTTTAACAATAATAACTTGGCGTTTTGATATACATAGGTTTTTGCTATTTTGAGTGCTTTGTTAATTATTTTATTAAATAATAAATTGGATATATAAAAGAACAAAGTGGAAATATACATTTTTATTTTTGTTTTAAAAAAAACAACTACATTTATTGTTATTGTGAAGGCCTTGCGAACGCAGGATCGGTCGTTGATGTCTTTCATTTGCACGTTAGTGATGACATAAAACTAAATATTACAGCTAAGGTCTGTTTTAGCTTTCAGAGTATAACAAAAATTAATACCGAGAATTTGCGGTACACAACCTGCAAAGTAAACAAATGTTTGAATTTTGATCAAGAGTATGTATGTATTCATGGAAAATTGATATATGGATTTTGATCTGGATCTTGGAGTTAGCTCATCGTAAATTAATAAATAAATACTTATAACTGGACATTACACACAGCGCCATCTCATGCCACACTAACCAACGAGGCTTGTGTCGTGGACACCATATAGTTGACATACTATATATTTATTTACTTTTAATTGATCATCATCATCATCAATAATGACCGTTATTACGGAAGTATTTGACTATAAATGTATAATTGAATCTGTTTTTGACTAAACGGTCTGTTATTGATGCACATCATTCATCCGCGACCAGGAAGACATAACTCAAAAATTTCAATTTGTTTGTAGTTGAATAAAAAAATGCAGTCCATAAAATCTCATCACTTAATTAAAGTGACTGCTGTTAAACTAAAGGGACTATTGTAGCTTTGGTCACATCGAAATAAATAATTACTTATGCATATTTATGCAGTCGGTGTTTTATGGTTTGCTGGGTATTAATTAGTTAAACTAAAAAATAACGTCATAATTATTACAATAATCACCTTATTTTTGTACATCCTGATAGCTGTCATTATAATCAATTATATTTTACGAAAATAACTAAGTATTAGGAAAAAATATATGTTTTCACTTCTCATGCTCTAAAAGTACGCCAATATAGCCCTACGAAGCGGGACTAAAGTGACCACTTTACTCCCTAGGGAGTAAAAAGTATTTTAAAAATAGAACGATCTTTTACTCTGAAACATGGTAACAAAAGAGAAACTTATCAAAGGTTTTATTTAAATTTTTAATTGGCTTGCAAATGAACTCTTCAACGCGAGAAAAAATATTGTTGCCTGTGTGCATCGTTGATTTTGAAAAGTAATTGTATTCATTTCCTCGCATTGTTAATTCAGAAAAGTACTTTATAACCCTTGGCCACAACTAGACATTGATGGACCTACGTACGTGTACTTCGGGTTCTCCTCAGACATCGTTCGTCCATAAATGCCTCTGTGGCTAGGCCCTGCAATCAATCAATCAATCAATCAAAGCATTTATTTCAAGTAGGCCAGTTACAGGCGCTTTTGAATTGTCGAAACAAAGATGATAATTAAATGTAGCTACAGTCCCAGTCACAAGACATAAAAACTGTGAAAGTACTGTAGTTGCCCATTCCCTAGCGTAGATCTCTATGGAGAAGAACGGGCAAGAAACTCCATGGACACTCTTTTAAATCATAATGTTCTTACAAAATCTTGGTTACATCATTCCTGTTGAGATGGTGCATTATGTGAGAACAATGTAGCAAGATGTGCACGATAAAAGTGTCCATAGTTAAAACTAACAAAAACAATTCAAAAATAAAATAATTAATTAAAAATAAAAACAAAAGCCGTGGCAACCAAGAGCTGACCAGTCCCAACCGACAGCGCCCGTTCACGAACATGACGCATGTATCAGCACCATTCAACTCAACCATTTTGAAGGGAACTAAATGACCCGACACACGCGCCACCATCAGCGGGACATTTGAGTGAGCATGACATACTCTTAACCGCCAGGGCACATTCAAGTCAAAAAATAAAAACGTAGGTTTCCCGCGAATGATAGCATTCTAGTACATGGCACTCACACAATATGGGATATGAGGTTATATAATACTAAAGATATTGAATTTATACAATGCAAAGATAGTTGTACAATCTTCAGCAGCTCCAATAATACCATTTAATGCTATCCATTTATGCGCCCCTGTCCTTGTGGAGCAGGACCGGCATTGAGCCAAGCATTTTTATCAGCGATATAATCGTCCAATTTGTAATATGCTTGCTTACACAGTGTGCGTTTAATGCAAGTTTTAAATTTGGTTTCATTTAGTTCAAGAATGCTTTGTGGAATTTTATTATAGCATTTCAAACAGTACCCCATGAAAGACGAGTCTACTTTAGCGAGTCTGAAGCCAGGCTGAACTAATTGGTCTCTATTTCTAGTACCTACTGTAATTGTGTCTGTCACCTCTTTTACCAAAAAGATGCAGATTTTTTCTGACATACATTATGTTTTCGTAGATGTATTGACAATATACAGTAATGTACTAATTATCTGTGGAGTGTGGATCATCTTCATTGCGAAAATGTTGAGAGTTTGTGTTGTGTTTTAAATTGTTAATCTGTGACTGACCTGCTAGAAGAAAAAGCTGACCGCTCAGTTCATAATTTTTGTCGAGTGTGAATTTGATCGGTTTTAAATGACTATTTTTCTCGCACTCAAAGTGAAAAGTACAGTTTGCACCTTGAGGCTAAACGCCAACTTAATAAACCCTCGGTTTCATTGACTCCCTCGCACACCCGGGAGTCAAACCACCTCTGGTATATTATGGCTTCGTTTAGTCCCTCGATATAAAATTTAAGTATTATAATTTGGAGTAAATACATAATAAACATCTTTGATAAATAGTTTATGTGAAAAAAATATTAAGTCCTCATGAAATTATTAGTCTAACCTACTTAAAAACGCTCCGTATTTCTGTATTATGTCATTGGAGTCGCAAACAAGCGATATCTAGCCAACAAAAACAATACAAATTATAGATTTTCCCATTAGAAGATGGCTGTAAGTAAAACTTACTTAGACCTGTACTTAGACAATCTCTCATGTATCTAATACAGTTGGTAGATGAATGTAGTTAAGAAATTAATGCAAGTATAAGGCTTAACGGTGTCAGTAATGCGTCAATAGCACATGGCATGCGATTTCTCTGGCCTATTTGGTTCAATTTGTCCAAGCAAATACTATCAATTAACATTATCTCATTCCCACACCACTCAGGTTCATTATTGCTATCTCTATTGATAATAAGAAGCTGTGTAAATTGCTTTAATAATAGCAAACATAAAGCTTAGTAGTATATAATAATTAATTCCACTGAACTACGCAAACAGAGTAGTGAATAACATAGTTGTCTTATTGCAAAGCTGTTAGCTAACACGAACTCTTGCGTGTAGATGTGTTCGCTACTTCATCCACGAGTTCGTCGTGTTGAAACGAAATTACCCAGCTGAGCTCCCTTGCACTGTACCGTGATGTCTTGTCGCGGATGTTGTAATAAGTAATGTATTAATTTTGCAACATCCGGCGTGACAATGATTACGTGTTGGTCAAAACATTGTTTCTGAAAATCACAGGTTTTTCAACTGTTAATTTCGTTACGCATGCATTGTGTGCATCCTACTGATTCTTAAGTTCGCTATAAAATATTCGATTACTCGAGAGGTTCTAAGAAAAGCCTCAATCCGGGACCGCGATCCCGGTCCAAAAAGCCCCCCGAGCGGGTCTAGTAAATTCAAGTTGACGAAATGTAAGGACCACAGTAAGTTGGGAAGTTTGAACTCATAGCCTGAGCAATGTTATGCGAGATGATTACTAAGATTACCATGCAAAATACATGCGACGATATCCAGCTGAAGCACGAAATGATGTTTTGTTACTAGAATCGATGTGTAGGAACACAAAACGGCAAGTCACTGCTCTGGTATTGCGGAATTCTCTTGTACGATGACAACCCTGGTTATAATACCAAACCTTGGTATTTCAGAATGTTTTGGAACTCTGAACGTGTATAGGTACTTAGATACACGTTCAGAGTTCCGTATTAGGTTTACTGTGGTTTCGTTTCGTAACCAAGTTGAAAGTAGCTAACTTCCAACTCGGCCCTAATAAACGTTTAGGAGTTCCCATGTGGAGCGGATCTCATGCAGTGTCTTTTATTTTTACACTATAATTTATAAAGTATGCGACACATATCTTGGATTACTGAGAAAGTCCTGCCTCCGTATTTACAAACGCTCGGAATGAATATTTCGATTCGACAAGTCGCGTGTCTATTCTTTTTTGGCATAGCGAAAACGAGCGAGATAAACATACGACATCCCAAATCGAAATCGAACCGAAGGGTTGTGATTATGGGGTCTGAACTAGGGCATGCTCCCGGGAAATCTTTTAGAAGGAAATTCTTTAGATTTTTTTTAACAATCCGATACCGGCCTTCATCCCGGAGTCCCTATTCTTTCGGTACTATATTATTTTCTTTCTTTATAATAAAAATAATATATAATAAAATAGTACATTATGGTACAAGTGTGTAATGTTGGTGATTACCGCTGAGGCGCCATTGAGACCCGAGCCGTTAAGCGAGGGTCTTAAGAGAGCCGAGGACGGTAATCATCAACACACATGTGTATCATACGACGTTTTTCAACACACTTGAGAATAAAATAATACAAAAAAAAACCTTTAATTTAGTAGATAAATAACTATAATTTCAACAGTGAAAACGAGTTGTGATTTTTTTTCGCAATGGCGGGAATAATTAATCAGTTTTCCTATGCGCGCGCATCTAACAATGGGGATCGGCCATAGACTAAAAGAATGAGGCTTCTTTTTTTTTGGCTTTTCGCGAATAGCGCTTTAGCCACGTACGAAATGGGGAATTCAAAGTTTTATTTAATACAGAGAAAACAAAAGTTACATTTGAGTGAAACTTTTATTTACTTATTAAAAACTTATAAGTTGAAATTATCTATAGATACGAAGTTGCAGGAAATGAGCAAGCAATAGGTACATTAATTTATTTGTACTATTGAACACGATCTTTTTTGTATCGAAACTTTTTAAGAACAAAGCAATTCAACCAATAAAATAAAAAAAAACCCTATAACTCACTTGTGAATAATAGCAATGAAAAAGTCACAGTTTGATTACAGGTGTCATTATGTGCCTAATTGCGGTGAAAGTAGAGCCACTTTATGAGCAAGTGTGTTGAAAATTACGTTAAATAAACTACTTTTTAAACAATAATGGTAAAATGAAACATTTTAATCGAAAATTATTATTATTAGGTAGTAGGTACCGTTAGAAAAAAGCTATTCAACAATGTAAATAAGGGGTCAGTTGTAAGAAATATAAGTTGAGTTTTGATTTGTTTCATGTATTGCATTCATCATCATTATTATTTCAGCCGAAAGACGTCCACTTCTGGATATAGGCCTCCCCAAAATGTCGCTCTAAACTAAGATTCGGTAGCAGTAGTAACTTTGATTTTCATTAACATACCATTAAAAACAAGAATGGTAAAATATTATTTGATGCTACGGAACCCTTTGTGAGAGAGTCCAACTCGAACTTGGCCGGTTTTTCGGTAGTTGTTGCGTAGTCCTGTTTGGCATTCCTAACACTATACTAATATAATAATTGCAAACTACTTAACGGTAACTGTAAATATACGTATTGTTTGCATAATACCAACAGGAATTAATGTATGTATGTTATGGACCAGGTGATTAATGCGGGCATTATACAGAATGTTCGAGCATTATAAATAATGGCTATCTCTATCGGGCTAAGTGATTAATACTATCTTAATAACTTCATTATTTATCACATGGTACGGTCATTATTATATTGCTACATGATAATTGGGCAATTTGATAATAAAGCTAAATTGGACGCGGTGTGAGGGCGGGGAGGGAGGCTTGCATGGCGTGGCACGCTTTGACCAATCAGAGACCGCCATCCAGTGTGCGGCTCGTGCGGCGGACTTCAAGCGCTATTGTTTTTGTTTAGTTTTGCATTATAAGCGAATATGGACGGACGCAGATGGGTTTCAGTTTCGTAACTCAGTGTCAACGCGAGTGTGTTAACATTGAATTACGAAATTAAGATTTATTTTGCCTGAAGATGTTCCAAAGACAGAGATTTAAAAATGGTTGGAAGTCTGAAAAATGTAGATGTCGCCAAGCCAAAAAGGCAAAGGCAAAGGCTCGTGGCTAAATAACATCAGCCGCTCGGCTCGATCTTTAGGTTAAGCCGTGCTTGCCTAGGTTGGTCTGTGGATGGGTGACCACCCTTACATACCGGGTGTACTCCGTGCCTCGGATAGTAGGTTTAGCCGTTGGTCCCGACTGTCATTTGTCCATCTTTGACCGTCGTTACAGGTAGTCAGTGGCCCCAAAATGTCTGACACCAGTCTTACTAAGTAGTATCGTATTCCCAGTATTAACTGGCTTGTAGAGGTCACTGGTATTCTTCTGCATCCGGTTAGACTGGAAGCCGACCCCAACATAGTTGGGGAAAGGCTGGTCATATGATGATGATGAGTAGGATAAGTAGGATATAATTATATGGTAGGATAATAATAAGTCATTTCTATAAAACAATATTAGATATGTTGTAAAATTTTTGATTTTTTAATATGTTTTATGTAATATTTTTAATATGACTTTTTAATGTAGAAGTCCTTAATGGTTTTTAAGTTGAATGACAATAACAATAAAAAAATAGTAATTACATATATGTTTGTATTATACTGCCCAAAAGGTGATGGACAATATGTATAATGCCCGGTCAATTTGATTATTTGAATAATTATTATCAAATTGCACTCTTAAATTGGCCATTTTTCATAATGACCGAGCATTATGTATAATGCCCTATTCATCACTTGGTCCATAACATGTATATTATTAAATCAAATAAATGATAATAATGAAGTTGTTTTAAATGACTACGAACAAATAGTAGTAGTCGTGATAAATGTGTCACGATTTTATGATAAACTACACTATAAAGTTAATAATTAAATTCCTGGGTTTTACCTAGTTTCATTAAATTACTTTTGAAGGTCAATGGTGTCCCTGTGGTGACTGGAGGTAATTGTAAAATACTACAAAAAGTTCCAAAGAATTTGACTAAGGTATCGATTGATAGATTGTTAGAACTCAGAAAGCGAAGTAAAACATGATAATTATACATAGATAGGAAATACTGAGATAACGGCAGAGACATACTGAGTCGACTCCCAAAATATGAGTCTGCAGATTACATACAAATCGTACCATTACAATATTGACCAGATTACACACTGTATAGTATTATGCAGTCACGTACATTTAACGAGGTTGATTTTGTATTAGCCCCCTAAAATTCTTGCTAAGTTCATTGAGACCGCAGATTCCTAACCAATCTTACCCAATTTACATATGATCTTGATGCAAACTTTGGCTGCTTTATACGAGGTGAATTTTGTAGATTTTGTCTAGTTTTGAGTCGACGCAGCAAAATCATTTGACTAATTGAATCATAGAATTTAATGTCATATAACAGGGTTATTAAAGACTAATATGTAATGTTTACAGAAGCGCCAATGGAGCTGACCTAGAGACGAGGGTGATGCCATGCTGCTGCTGGCCGTGTTGCGTGATACCAAGGCCGAAGTTGCACAAGTAAGTTGTGCGCATGACTCAGCATTCATTTAAATGTGATTATGAGTAGAACACTTGGAATTGATATATACAGAAGTTAGGTGTTGGTAGGGGGTACTCGTGGCAAAATAATGAAAACCGCACTTGCCGTTCTTCGACATAAAACAACGCTTGCCGAGCGAGGTCAGCCCGTAATTAGATCACCCCCCGACATACCGAGTCCCATTTCATCTGCCGTTCGTACATATTTTAAAGGAGTCAGAAATCTCAAAGGTCTGAGAACCAGTCTCTCCAGGGATAATTATCGTGTATCCTGAAGTAATGGTTGAGATAGGCAAACGATACATATAAAATGTCTACTGGTAATTCGGTTAAACTGAAAAACCAAAGGCTAGGCATGGCAGATTTTCACAAAAGTGAGGCATAAGGTGGCTTGATTTTATGGCAGTTGGTAAGTAATGCGGAGCCAAGGGTTATATAGATTCGCTAGCCTGCACTACATCACCCTAGTACCGGAAATAATGCCAGTTATTTATAGCGAACCAGTAAAATTAGTACTTACAAAAAGGTAGACAACTGTTTACGGTAAGCCAGGCCGGTCTTGGACCGTACCGTCTACCCGGATCAATTTAGGCATATTCCTTAACATCTCTCATGATCATAAAAAATGGTGCAGATCTAGATTATTTTTCTATTGGAAAAATACCCTTGTGTTATTGTTTATTGCATGCCTTAATGTTTATTATTTCCATTTAGTTGGTATCTTAGGTCGTAAATAATAATTGTATTAACTATTTAAGGCGATTCGCACACTACACCCTTCGTCCGCGCAGTCAAAGAATTTGTTGGCGGTCCTACGCCGCGCCAAAGGGCGCGAGTGGTCGAGCGGTGTAAATAATACATACCAAAACAAAACCGTCGTCAAAAGCTGCCCAGTAAGAATCATCGCGTACCAGTAAGATTCACCGACCACGGTATACCCTTGTCACTCCCGAGGACCCTGCCTTCAGGAAATCAGTAGGGAAACTAGTATCATTAAAACACACAGGAACTAACCGCCGCGCGCCGTCATACCGACCTTGCCATCCAGATCTCCCCGATCCTTGCTCGAGCCAGTCCCTACATAATGATCTCATCAGTCAGATCCAGCCTGTCCCTTTGCTGCCCTCCTCAGCGAGGCCCTAACCGATTCGAGGCTCGTACTCTATATGTTTCTGTTCCCTGGCTGGAGGCCTTACACTCAAGGCACCATACGGTTAAGTCCGGTTAAGCGGACTACAGCTTCATACTCATATATACGAGATGCCATTAAAAAAGGATCCATCAATTGATTTCATACAAGCCAATGCGACGTGAGATCTGCTTTTCCGCTTGACCGCGCGGACGAAAGATGTCATGTGGGAACCGCTTAAGCAATTATAAATATGGCTACTGCGTGATAGAATATTGATCAATGAATTGACTTTTTTTATTGAAAACGAGATACAATGGATGGGTAATTATTTACGTTCATAAGTATTTTAATTGTGGCGAGATAAAATGTGAAGAATTGTTGTGGGTAGCTGTTTAACGTCTATTATATCAAGACCATGATGTTATTTAAATTATTAATTATTGTTTATCTTTAGAAATACCCTTTGTTAGACGTGCAATGCATACTATTTTAGGCACTGACCTGTTTTTAGCGTTACCGCTTTTGATTCCAAATTCCATAAAAAAATCAAACAATGATTCCGGGTGATAAATCAAATAAGTAAAATTGAAGTGTGTTTGTAATTTCAAAATAATAGTTATTTTATTTGTTATACAAGAGTGCAAAGTTGCTTATTGAACGCGTGCTCTATTTTGATGACGGAGCAAGCGGAGGATTCAAAAACAACTTTTTTTAAAGTTTGAAGTAAATAGGTTAAATGATGCTTTCACTAACTTAGTGCACACGATGTTCTAAATTCAATAGGCTAGTTTCCACCATCAATAAATTGCAAATCTATTTAGTCCGTCAGTTAGAGTATTGGAAAATAATGGACACGTATTTTTTTTTTGTAAATTTATCAACGAATATTGACAAAGATAAAACGCATCAAAACTCGGGAGTGGGGGCTCGTGACGTCAGGACTCACTAAAAATAATACCAAACAGTGACGTATTGAGAATTTTAAAAGCGTCGTATCGTCGTACCAGAAGAAAAAATACGGGTGAAATATTTTTTGATAATCTAAGTGACGGACTATTTAGATTTTTTCAGTTAGTCTATTAACTTTATCCTTTAGAGGATAAAAACGGCTTTTGCATTCAGATATCGAAGAGCAAAAATACGCTTCCCGAAATGGGGTTTGTTCCGGCTTAGCTCCAAAACGGCTGGACCGATTGTAACAGGACTTACTTTACTGGCAAATAACTGATGTTATAAGGAGTACATGTTGACAATTGAAATAGGAAAGTAATATTTTTATAATCCTGTCACGCTGACACAGGTCGCGGGTCTGTGTAATTATGGCAGTAATTAATTAGGATTATTACCTGCCTTTTACTGCCATTGCCGCAATATCCGCAAGGACGTTGGGGAAATGAGCATTTAGGCGAAAATTATTACGGGAAATCTACGATTGCCTGTAGTGAAACAAGCCAACATTCGATTTTGTACAGAAACAAGAAAATCTGAACTGTTCCATTCATAGATATATTCCTATGGTTCCATTACAGGTAAATGTACCCCGGTGAGGAGTGTCTTAAGATAAATCTTTATTTGAAGGTACCTAGAGAAATTGTATTGTATCTGTTAATTTAACATAACATCACGCCTGTTATTCCCGGGTTAAGCTGAGGTGTAAGTACCTAAACAGAACACGAACATTTCGCCACTTAGGTTTAACCTTTGGTTCATATTATGCGGCGAACATAGATCCGCGAACTAAACTAAACTTTGCCCGACCTCGGAAATGAACCAAAATCAAACTCAAAGCAACCTCAATTAGACCATTACGGCACTTTTGAATGTCAAAAATACAACAATAAGCAAACCATCACAATCACAAGGCATAATAACTTGAGAAAGTACTGTAGTTGCCCAGGACCCAGGACCTCATGCTCTTAGAACCATTACGCCAACGAACCAATATTTACTTAATTACTAATTTACAGAAGTGCCAGCAAGGACATTTCTCATATTTCTTAGTACCACAGGTGTGTTAGAGTAAATAATTATCAATGGAATTACTATAGAAAGCTTTTGATGGCTCTAAGTAATAAAGCGTGTGGGTGCAGGCAGTCATTAGAAAATAATACGTTTTTTCACGCGATTCTAATTGTTCTATAAGGTTATTAATCAATTTGACTAATTGTTCACCACCATTATTACCTTACACAATAATAACATGTTATTATTATTTTAGGAGCAGTTGTCCGGTATTAACTAAAAGCTCCCAACGGAATGTTGACCAAATTTTATCAGAATTTGACCTAATTATTTTTCTTTGCAGGCAAACTTTGATGCGGTTGCGGTGGTTAGTCCTGCAGATACCAATCGTTCAAGGAATCATTTACTTCATCATCGTCATTATCTGGTCGGAAGATTACGTAAGTTCCATCAATTGACTAGTACTAGCTAATCATTGTCATCATTCTGCTGCCCTGCTCTCAATTTATATTATTATTTGGGTCCGCTCAACATGTTTCTTCTTCTTTACTTAGTCTCTTACTCGTCATCTCATTAGATACCTCCATTCCTGTCATATCATCCTTCACCACAATTCATTCTTCGTTTCTTTGGTCTTCCTCTACACTAATAATAATCCACATTCAACTTCACAATTTCTCTTACGACATTGTCTTCATTCCTCCCCATTACAAGCCTATACCACGACGACTAATTACCACACAATCTTGCTGTCATTTATTATTAAAAGAGGTGGAAGTAACTATAAAGTAAAAGTAAACTCGGACAGGATTAAAGTTTTTCTGCAGCCTACCCTAACTTTTTACTTTCATCGGAACATCCTTGATGCAATTTTGTGATGGGAGCTTTCCCATTCCCTTCTCATCATCACAAATTACGTTGACATGTAAGCCTTTATTGAAGCCAATTTTAGCATTCGAAATGACTCAAAATCCAACATTATTTGATTCCAGATGTTATACCAGCGTAACTTCGTATTCTTTCAACCGTTCATCGCTGCCTCCATCTTGTCTGGCATGTGGGGTATGGTGATGTTAGTCAAGGCGGCCATGTCAGTTGGTCGCACACCTAGGGCGAGGTTCCTGGCTATACAGCTGGTGCTGATCATCGTGAAGCTGCAGTGTGGGCTGGCCAAGTCCTTGCCAGAATACCTCAATTTGTCGTGCGTCATGAAGTTACATCCCGCCGTCTTTGTTTACAGTAAGTTTAAAATTGATTTGGTTGTTCTTTGGGCTTTTTCTATATCCTATATAAACTGGAGCCTCTGGAGAAGACCTAGTGAAACTTCGAATAGCCTACGATAATCCCACTTGTCCAATCTATGTTATCATAACTATGTTCGAAGGAGGTGATAGAAAAACAAAAAATAAAAAACTGCTATTGCTATTCATAATTCTATAACAACGGCTTGTTAAATTAATTATTGATTGTCATATTATGTTCTTCTATAAGAAAAATAGAAAAAAAAAATTGATGATTACAAGACATAAGACCAATATTTTATTGCGTGTCTATTCCCTGTATAACACATTGTTTCTTCTCTTCCAGTTATACACAACAGTGTCATGATGTTGGAGATGCTATTGCTATCAATCATGGCGTGGCGAATCTACAGTTCACCTCCCGGGAAGGACCTCGACAAAGTACAGAGAGACAGAGTAGTCGTCGCAGTATTAGAAGACAGTGTTCTATCCATAGATGTGAGGGGAGCTGGAGATGGTGACCGCGGCATAGACAACAAGTCCTTTAATAATAATAATAATGTGTTAGTTGATGACTGAGTGTTCTTTTTAATCTATGTTGATGTCAATGTAGTGTGCTTTAATATGTAGTTGATACACAACACAGCCGTATGAAATGATGAAAATTAGTATAGTTAATGATGTAGTTACTTAAGAATTTAATACTGATGCTCCAGGGAAGCCCGCGAATTTCAAATTTGATGAAAATATCGTTCGCGTAGTTACATTTTGATGATTATAAATATGTATCTAACTACATACGTCTTAAAGTCGCAGACAATATTTTAATAAACACACAACCTAGCACTGGCCTGCAAATTGCAAAAAACGTAAGAATATTTGAATTTCGCGGGCTACCCTGACGCTTTCACTTAGATAGTACATTTTGCACCTTTTGTTACATCAATTTAGGTGTTGTGTCTTATGTGTTTTTGATAAACACGTTTTATAGTATTGTGAGATGTGTACCTATTCTGCATATTGTCGGAGCATATGTACCTGAACGGGCCAGTTGAAACTGCCCATTTCTTAGGTATTTTATGATCACTAGGATCCAGTGTAAAAGTTTAATTTGGATTGTCATTTAAGTTAGATATTTTTTTACTTTTTTATTCGGTTAAGTAGATGGTTTCAAAAAGTTGTGACTTTTTTAAAACTTTTTTACAATGCTAGAACAAGATTTACATGGAAGTTTCAAAATATCGTATTTGACAATTGTACCAAAAAAGGAGTTAATCTCCTACAGCTAGCGCCATTAGTGTTTAAATTTATTGTGATAAAATAATACACCCGAATTAGTAAAAATATACTTTTATTCGTGATTTGTGTTTTGATTCTTTACTAGTATAATAATTTAACTGTTTTACAGGTATACATAAACCAAATTAAATAATTGAACTGTTTTACAGGTATACATTAAACCAAATTAAGTACATAAGTATTTGTACATATTCAAAATGTTATTATTCTTCTGGAGATTCACTACTATTGCTCTTGTCTTCATTTTCTTCAGACGGTGTCCCAGCCCGAGAACCCTCTGATCCGTAAATATTATGCAATTCTTCCAATTTGTAATGAATTTTCACGCCTTTCGAGTTGGTTTTGTTAACTTTATTTACGAGTGATTTCGTTTGTTCTTCCAATCTTTTCAATCGTATATCACGCGCGGCAAATCGGGCTTCATGATCCATTTCACTGGAGGTTGATGGCACGGAATCTTCTTTATCGGAACTAGAATTATCCTCTTTTGGTTCCTCGGCAGCTTCTCCACTACTACTACTAGGTTGTTGATGTTCATTATGTAGTGTGTCAAGCTTCTCAATTATTTCGTCACCTGTATTTAGAGTGTTGGCTATAGTTTTCACTACTTCAGAACAACTATTCTCTAAGTTTTGCAGTCTTTCATCTTTCTTTGCAAGTCTTTCATTTTGCTTTCTAACGTTTTCCAGTATCGCTTTAAAATCTGGAAGTTCATTTGTAATTTCCGACTCGTTTACTGGAAGCGTTTTTGTGAGATCAACGGTCGTTGATTCCTTATTTTGATCACTGGATGTTTTATCGATATCATCATCATTGTTCTGTAAGTCTGTTTCAGATATTTGGCTAGATTCAGTTTCTTCTTCTACGTCTGTTAAATCTGAAGATGCGGTACCGGTTGTAACAGATGTTGCATCAGATTTTGAGAGCTCTTTACCATCTAAAACGTCGGTTTCAACTTTTGTAGTTTTATTTTCAGTTTCATTGTATTTGGTATTTTTTGTTGAATAATCACTTGAAGTGGGACGATTGATAAGATGGTCCAGAGTATTGCTTATTTGTTCACTTATTTTAGCCGTAGTTTGAGTCTTTTCTAACAATGCAGCGCTGCCTATTTCCAGATTATTCAATTTTCTGTCCTTATTGGCCAGCCTCTCGTCTTGGAGTCGAACATTCCTTAAAATTTCAGCAGGATCGATAAGTGGTAGTCCCGTTGGAGATTTATCTGAAATAGATGGTTCTATTTGACGTTCGCTCTCCGTAGTCAGCGCAGTGGTCGTATCGATAACTGTAGAGTTGGTCGACTGACTAACAACGGTATCTTCTGCATTCGTTTCCTCAGTACAAGAGTCATCATGTGTAATATCTCCAACTTCGTCTTCTGTTTCTTCACATATTATTCCGTTTTTATGTTTAAGAAAATAAGATTCACTTTTGCTGGGTTCTGAAGTTGGATCAATATTATCTTCACTCTCTTGAGTATCCAACGGTAAATCAGCCACATCCAGCAGGTCACTAGCGGGATCTTCTCTTTCAGCTATATTAAAATCTGTGCTGGAATCCGGAATTGTTTCAAATGATTTCTTCTGCTTTCTCTTACATCTCGTCAGTTTTTCAGCTACATATTCACTTTCATCATTTGATTCTGACGACTCGTCCGAAGGTCTCTCGTCACTGTATCCACTTTCTCCTGAATTATTAAACGATGGTGACCCGGCTTTTGTCTTCCTACTCGAGAATTCAGCTCTAAGGGTTTTCCAGTCTCTTTCTGACTGAGTGTTCTTTTCACGGGCTTGCTCCCACTTTTCTCGACAGTATTCAAGTTCTTCCTTAAGTTCATTTAGTAGCTTTCTCTTTTGCTGTAATTCATATTTAAGAATTTTCTCATGAGTATGTAATTGATGATGGTGCCTCCTCAATCGACCCACAACATGCCATGTTTTGCTTAACTCATTAGTAACCATACATAATCTACGTTCTTGTTCTTCTAAACGTGTTTCTAAGTGGCCATTGAGTTGTTTCATCTGGTTGACCTCTTTTACCAGACCCAATTTTTCTAATATCAGATCCTGAAATAGAAAGACACTTGGCGTTAATTTCGTAACAAAGAAAACGAAGTAAGCAATTGCGGCTTCTGAGAAAGTAGTATGATAACTGTTTTTGTTTTCGGGAATTACACAAAAAATTGGCTCAATACCAAAATTGAAGCTGCGCATTTTTGAGTACTGCAAAATAGTGATCATGAATATGTTTATTTTTATATTGTGACTTTCGACCATGACTCAATTTATCTAGAAAATAATAACTGTTGGAACAATGAGACAATCACTTACCTTTAATCTGATGTACGTCTGACTAACGCTTGGCACTAGTACGGGCCCCGATTTCGTCTCGACAGATTTATAACATGTTGTAACTTTTTCTGGAGAGTTCCCGTCTTGTGCATTTTGATGACTGAGAAGTTCTATGAGCACCTTCCAAACTTTCGGCAGGTTTTCTACAATTTCCTCGGCAGTGGTGCTCTGGGGTTTTTGTGGCTCTACAAATGTAAAAACACAATGAAGAAGGAATCGTAACTTCAAAAGTACGCAATGAAACAATACGAAATGATATGTAAACGGGCCCTTCACGAAGCCGTTAAGCAAGCATTCTGTGCATCTAACTATGTAACTCCACGCAAAAAATTGGTACATTTGCTACAATTGTACAAACTAAACGTTTAACGGTAAAACTCAATGTAACGCACTTAAAACATTGCGCTGATTTACTGACTAGTACACAAGTTATATTATCATAAAAACTAGAATTTATAAAATGTTGGAAAAAGGAGATGTTGGAACTTTGATCTTCAATATTTCAGAACAAAAAAATGATCGCAACGCCACGGAGAACAAGTTACGTTAAGGGCCTTTTGACACTCTTTGTATGTACGAGTACTATCGTATACGTAAGAAAAACTAAAAATTCAATCAATCTTTACCTGATTCTTGATCTGATGTGGTTGGTTCCTGTTTAGGCGATTGATCATTATCATTTGTAGTTCCATCATTGTATTTATCTTTATTTTCATCAACTTGACTGACCAACTCTAACAAAAGTTTCGGTAATGCCGACGAAGCTTCTGATCCATTTTCTTTTTCCGCCATGTGTGTTAGTAAACCATGGTTGTCCTCAAGCCGTTGAACTAATGTGTCCAAATCTTGCTTCGTTTTGTAACCAAGTAGCACTTGGGAGAAAAGCTGTAAGTAACAAAAATAATAGAAACCGAATTTATGACATCTTTAGGTGCACCAAATTATACAATATTAACAGTAAACATATAGGTGGATTCACTTACTTTGTTTACGACTGCCATTTCGGCTTTTAATACATTTGTTTCAATTTGGCATGAGGATATTTGAGAATTTTTGTTATCAATAGTATCGATTAGTGAATCTATTTTCGTGTCTAGTTCTTCTACTTTTGTGTTGAGATCTTTGCACCTGAAAACGTTAATACCAGTCGTTAGTGTGCGATGGTGGCGAGAGAAAAACGAAAAGCATTTGTAATGTAGTGCTACTGTTTTTTTAAATAAGTTTAACTTACTTTTTGACTTCAGCTTGATAAAGTACTTTATGTTCATCCAGCTCTCGGACCAGACGTTGTCTAGTAACTTCAGCAAGTCGGGCTCGCTCCTCATAAAGACCTCTAAGTGTGCGAATATTCTGCAGTTGACGCTCATATTCTTGTCTTAGATCTGCTGATAGCAGATTAGTTTCCCTGTCCGCCAGAGTGCGTTCTATTTCATTTAATTTTTCCTTTAGCTGGAACATACGAATGTTGATGAAGAAATCAGCATGATTTGTTTATTTCATTGCATCCTAATTCATTATGTAATAGCGTGGGTTGATACTATTAAAATTGTAATGCTACGATATAGTAGCAAACACCACGTAACGATCTACGTCGGTAAAAATATCTTCATAAGAATTGACAGCCCTATAATATTTATTAAGGAAGGTTTGTTGGAGCTGCTATAGGAGTGTGGAGTTGAGTGTGGAGATATGTGGAGTTGGCACATTGTCAAAACGTAAGACGCCAAGTAACAGATGATGTGTTTCGCATGCCGCATGTTGGCGGTCCCTGACCGGGTGCAGCATGGCTGCCTTCAGGTCGTTGGCTTGGCATTGGATCTTTGTGAACATAATGGAAATTTCCATATAGGTACTGGTAATTATCATTTATCGATTCGAAAATTCTTCTGTCTGGTTGTTGATGTTTTCACGGGAAACAGATGCTTGAAGCTCGAGGAAAGAATGAATTCTTACTTGTAAGAAAACAACGCATAAATGGTTGATTTAAAGGGAAAATCCCTAAACGCATTAACCTAGAAACTTCACTGCATTTCAGTTTTTCACAAGAGAAAGAACTTTTAGTAAGTTGTTACGAGAATAAAAATATTCCTAAAATACGTAAAACGCGTAATAAATGTTAGATCAGGATCAGCAGCAGCTGGAAAATCTAAAGTTTAAGTAGTTACCTACCTACCTACCTAAAAACTATAGACATAGTAGGATTCACGAAGTAAACAATATGTACGTTGGTAGGCCCATGTAGGTATAGCAGAATTATCAAATAAACATTTTCGTGCAGGGAAATATTCACACATATAAACACTTCATCGTCTGGCTAGTGATTTCCTAACATGTTGGCGTCAACTACCATACAACCGGATGCAGCTAAAAACCAGTATTTACCTAATTTTAACAACTTGGCCACTAGGTACTCACATCATTTAGCTGCTGTTCTCGAAGACTAATCATTGTCTTGCTGACTGAAACCACTTCCTTTAATGCACGAATTTGTTTAATTGATTCCGTGTTTTGAAAGTTCAAATCTGCAATATCGGAGTTGGCTCCCTGTAGCGCCCTGTTGGTTTCAGATAGATCCTTTCTAAGTTTCAAATTATTTGCTTTTAAATCCTCGAATTCTTCTCTCATTTTGACTAAAGCATCGGTGAGTTCACTGGTTCCTTTTAAATGCAGAAGGTTATCGGGGATATCAATATTATTCCTCGATAGCAATTCACAAAGCAACTTGTTGCTTTCATATAACTCCAGTTTTGCTGCCTTCTCATTTTGCAAAGCTTTCTCTAATTCTTCTTTCTCAGTTCTGTGTCGAGCTAATATCTGTCTTCTTTGTTCACGTTTTATATCGAGCTGCTTTTTGAACTCGTTCATTTCTTCTTCTTTTGCTTTGGCTCGAGCTTCCTTTTCGGTCATGGCGTGATCACTAGTCATCTCGACGTCTTCATTTGTTTCATGACAAGAATCGCTTGTGTTGTTCATTATTTCACTTTCACTTGTGACGTTACCAGCGTCTTGTTGCCTTGTTGGGGCTCTACTGACAATATTTCCCATTTTGGAATACTTTTATAAACAAGCCGCACTTTCATTCGCGCATATACAGAGCGAGGATACGTGTTTTTAAAATAGGTAACGACCAATACGATTTTAATCACACAAAGGACTGTCGACTCGTTGGACTCACGCGTATGTTCGACGAAGCAATCGTATCCCGAAATAGATCCCTCGTCAGGTCCAGACGTGCGTCGGCACACACATATAGCACGTTTGGTACTGCCGCTCGCAGCTCAGTTAGCATTCGTGGATGTTTTTTGACCAATTCTCCGTCAATATTTTATTTTTATCGGGTATTTTCATCCAATTCTTAGAATAGTAGGAATACTCATGTTTGAATGAACCTTGGCATCTTCAATGAAAATTCCCTTTGTAGCGTTTCATTTACCAATTAATTGCGAAAACTGGATTGGGGCAATAACGCCTATTTTTAGTTACACATATTATCATGGTACTTATTTATTTCAGTTCTTTCGTAACGTTACGAAATGTGGCTGAAATTAACCACCTAATACCTTGTTGGTAAGGACAGGCAGCGAACGAGAAGGTTTTAGTTTGAAGGTGAAAGATTAGTCAATAGGTAGGTACAAGGACCTTCTACTACGTTTATAATTATGGTAAAAATGTAAGCTAATAAATTGCTTTATTTAGGTATAGCTCTAATTTTTACTCTTGGCTTGGCATATAAAGTGGCATGTAAGCTAAAGTTAGTAGCTCTGAATTCGGTTCCTCGGGCCCAAAACTGATTAAAAAACCCCCGACGCATCGCGTCCTAATTTTAGGTGTATGATTCTACTATTCAAGCCCATTCATTTGATACCCTTATTGAGGGAGTTGTTGAACAAATATGTAATCCGTCATTTTGTGGCGGTGGCCATCTTGGACTGATTTTTATCAAACCTAGATATGAACACTCCCGACTTATTCAACAAAAAAGAACAAAATCGGCTTATCCATTCGAGAGCTACGATGCCACAGACAGACACACACACACAGCCACATCAAACTTATAACACCCCGTCGTTTTTGCGTCGGGGATTAATTATAGTTGTACATGGGCAATATAAGTATGATGAACCTCAAGTGTCGTATCGTACGTAACCAACAACATAGAAGGTAGGTACCTACTACCAACTCGTTTACGTGAGAAACTTAAGATTGAATGGGTAGCTCTGTATGAAAACCCTTATGATCCTTCGATTCATACATACCTATTCCTGATTTCTTTCGGAATCTTTGTTTCTTGTGGGCGATTAATGTGATTCTCGGTCAGTGGATACGAAACGGGGCAGTATATTTTTATTGCGACCAATTTCGAGGTAGATTTAATAACTAATAAATAAATCATATCTGTAGTGTTCACTCCAACGCTAGTTAGGGTTTGGAGTAAAACCACCAGCAAGCAGCAGCAGCAGCAGCCAGGCAGCAGCAGCGATCAGGGTGGTGTCAGGGTTGTACAATAAAACACAGTTTCCAATATTACTGGGTTAGGCGTGCTGTCGCTAGGACTGCTTGTACTAGACTGAGCGCGGCGCATTGCCCCGCGCTCCCTCCAACGGGCATCCCCCACCACAGCACGTATAACTCATTTATTAAACGTCACATCTCTTTTTTCTTCACAAAAAATAAAGAAACAATAGTACAATATTTTATCTTATATTTTTAATTTGAATGATTGGTTATGGTACTTTTGATTTTAAATTAATCATTTCATTGATTGTTATTGTTATTTTATTTCTGAATGATTTAAGACTTTTGTTTAATTGCCATCATACTCACTGATGATTTTAATTTGAATTACGCATGCTTATCTTCTCCTTTTTTTTTTATTTCTACAAATTTCCTTTTTGGTTGACAATGAAATTTGTATTATTCAAAATCAAAATCAAAGCATTTACTTCAAGTAGGCCAATTACAGGCACTTTTGAATTTTCGAAACTAAGATGAATATTAAATCTAGCTACAGTCCCAGTCACAAGACATAAAAACTGTGAAAGTACTGTAGTTGCCCATTCCCTAGCGTAGATCTCTATGGAGAAGAACGGGCAAGAAACTCCATGGACACTTTTAAATCATAATGTTGTTACAACATCTTGCTTACATCACTCACGTTAATGATGCATGAAGCATTATGTGAGAACAATGTATTGCTGTTTTATATAATTTTTTTGACATTCATATTGTTATTATCATTCTTTGTTTGTATTGAATTTATAATTTTCATATAAAGTTGGTTCCTGTGTTTCGTAGTGCTGCGGCACGATAAACAGTCAGTTATTCAATCTGCCTCTACTGTCTATTTTGGCCACCAAGATACAGGCTGTGCCTAGTTTGAAGCCTGTGGCTTCTTATAGTTTGTACTCGTTTGTACTCGTTTATACTAGTTTGTACTCGTTTATACTCGATTGTACTCGTTTATACTCGATTGTACTCGTTTATACTCGTTTCTACTCGTTTGTACTCGTTTATACTAGTTTATACTAGTTTGTACAATTCTGTGCAACTTTGTGCAACCTTGTGCAATTTTGTGCAGCTTTGTGCAGCTTTGTGCAGCTTTATGCAGCTTTGTGCAACTTCGTGCATCATTGTGCTACTTTGTGCTTTTTTGTGCTACTTTGTGCTATTTTGTGCTACTTTGTGCTACTTTGTGCTACTTTGTGCTACTTTGTGCTACTTTATGCTACTTTGTGCTACTTTGTATTCGTTTGTTTCAATAAATTTGATTTATTCATTTATTTGTTTGTTTATAAAATAAATGCCTGATTTAATCTTATCTTATTTGCTCGTAATCGAGTTATCGCAAATTTTGTACTTCTCGAGTGGTGAGGTTAATTTTACCAGTTCATCTTATTTATTATTTTCTTTGATTCCCAATGAAATTCAACTGATTCATAAACTGACAAGTAAAGGATTTTAATTTAATTTCTTTGAATTTTAGTATTAGTTGATTAATTATGTTTATTTTGCAAGTAGGTTTATTAAAACCCTTTAGCAAGTATTTTTTTTTTTTTTTTTTTTTTTTTTTTTTAATCTTAATGGGGTCGTTGTTTCGTGCTTAATACTCTGGGAAGAAACAGCCGAAACAACTTCAGAGGTCATAGTCTCTGTTAAACTACAGATATTGCTCAATTCACATGAGGACTATGCACATTAGTGTCTGAGATGATCTTTTGAATAAAAACCACATAGATTGGAGTGGATTTGTCCAGTCAGTGCAAGCATTTGTCACTTATCGTGTAGCTCGCTTAACTCAATTCGAAATATTGACTCGAGACCCACTTTTACAAGAGAAATAAATAAATGACCCAAAACGTAGGCTCTTGGGCTTTGATATTTTCTTGTTTGGGGTTTTTCTAATTTGACTGTTGTCATTTGTCTGTGCTTGTTGTTTTCCAAGGATAACACTTAAACGTGCTAAGAAAACAAAAGGAAAATTAAACTTTGTCTACTCAGCACTATTTTCCTCACAAATAGTATTTTCACTGCTGACTATGCATCAACACCCAATTGCATTTCTCTTTTTTTTTTTTTACGCACATACAGGGTTAGTTTTCAATGAATTATTTTATTAATTTTTCTAGAAATATTTAAAATGCACTTTTGGTTTCATATCTAATTCTATTTTTTTTTTTTTTGAGACCTCTTTTCCATTTTTCCCACCCTCAGAGGGAGTGGAGAAATTTGAGACATTATGGAGCGACCTGCAAGCAAGTTTTTCCATTTATCTGGTACCTTTCAGACATAACTGAATTACCACTTTAACAATAACTCATTTGTTTTGACAAATAGACAACGAAAGAAACTAAAAAACTTTTCAAATTTCAAACAGAACTGAATCATAGTTACTATTTGTAAAATATTTTATAATTCTTTCATATTAATAGTATGTTTATAGTAAAACAATAGTTGTCTTTATTCAATTTTCTTAAATCACCAAAGAAAATAATATTGTATGGAAGGTAGACCGAACGTACCAAAGAAATATTGTTCGATGGTTACTTATACTTTTTTAGCATACTTATGATTTTAAAGTAGGTATCCAGTATATAATAATACGACAGTGTGGGTATATCAATTAAACTTCAGTTATTGTTGAAATTATTAGCCTTACAAAGGACATGTCTGACTTAACAGAATGTATGAGTTATTGCTAACTTATAGGTACCAACCATTCATTTAATAGTTTACCTTTTCAAATTACTTTGTTTATACATAAGTAATGTTCTGATACCGATTAACCACGTAATCTATCAGTATCGCACCTTCCGCGATCTTACTTGCCTAATTTTGGGCAATTTGTGTTAACCAAACATTTATTGGCTTGATTAGGTTGGCATCTGTCAACAAATGAGGTCATACGAGATAAAAGTTAAAAAAAACTATAAGTATATTCACTGTACATTGAGCATGAAGATAGTTAAACTAGCCTTTTCCCAACTATGTTGGAGTCGGCTTCCAGTCCAACTGGATGCAGCTGCATACCAGTATTTTACATGAAGCGACTGCCTATCTGACCTCCACAACCCAGTTAATACTGGGAAATACAATACCACTTGGTAAGACTGGTGTCAAACTTTTGGGGCCACTGACTACCTGAAACGACTGTCAAAGATGGACAAATGACAGCCGGGACCAACGGCTTAACGTGCTTTCCGAGGCACGGAGGAAACTCGGTATATAATAGTGGTCACCTATCCACAGACCAACCTAGGCAAGCATGGCTTAACCTAAAGATTGACCCGAGTGGCTGATATTATTTAGCCACGAGCTCCTCGAAAATGCTGTTTAAATAACATCATCATTTATTCTCGACCTTGGATTGAGTTTTAAACGAAACTATCACCAGTACATTCCGTGGTTACTTATTTATAGTCAATAATGCTATAATTCGCCACAAATTATTTAGAGAAACACTTTATATCTCATATAAAGTGTATAACTTAATAAAACCTCATTCGTTCACTTGCCTGTATAAATCGCAACCATTTGGTTGTATTATTTTAATGTTTTATGCACGACTAGCGCCCGCCACGCGGTTTCACCCGCGTAGTTCCCGTTCCCGTGGGACTACAGGGATAAAATATAGCCTATGTTACTCGTGGATAATGTAGCTTTCCAATGGTGAAAGAATTTTTAAAAACGGTCCAGTAGTTTTTAAGCCTATTCATTACAAACAAACAAACAAAGTTTTCCTCTTTATAATATTAGTATAGACATACCTTAACCCTCGTGCCAGTCATGACTCTTGTTTGGTTTTAAAAATAGGTGAGGTAATTTACCTCCATAGCTTCGAAATTATCGAAAGGGTACTTGGTAAAACTGGAATTTGCATTTGTTTATGTTATCGAGCGTATGGCATACAGAGTACTTTTATATATGGTATGGCACTCGTGAGCTGCAGCTAACAATCAGCGTCATGTGGCACACCTTGTGTTGCCATCTAACATTATGCTGAGCTGAGGCCCTATTGGCATTATAAGCTGTTTGTTTATGTATCATGTAAGATTGTATAGTTATTTCAATGCCAAATAACCACAATGTTCTTTCTTTTTTTTCTTTCTTTTCAATTTACGAGAAATGTTCTCATAGGGCACGTTTTTTTTTTTTTTTTATTTTTTTATTTTTTTTTTTTATCAATATATAAATTTCGATTAAACTAAAAGGACTATGGGCACCAATGCATGGACTCTGGTCCTGGACATAATATATAATTAACACGTCGTTAAAAAGGTACATTATCAGAGCACGAATAGGTATGGCGCTTGATCTGATATGTCGTCCAATAGGAGTACGCGTATCTAGAATTTTAGATCATTTTGTGATCAAACATCAAGTATTTTTGATACTCATCCAATAGTAGCCCAAAATGATCAGTACCCTTAATGGATTTTATGACAGTCATTTGGTTTTTCATTAAATTTTAACCATAGATGGCTTGTGTCTCCCATCATTGATTCGACGTAGTCGAAAAACAAGTTCCTCACTTGTTTTTTATTGAAAATTACTTTTCAATAGGCACGTTTTATTTGCGAGTGGATTTGGTCAACAATCCGTTGATGTTGTTATATGGTGTATTTTGATCTAACATTATATTTCATGTCAAAATTAAGAAACGGACCATATTGTCATTGAATTCATCAATGAGTAGGTATATGATGGTTAGTTTGCATTTTGATATTTTTTTTTTCGAACCGTTGAACGTATATGTCAACTACTCAATCTAAAAAATATGTAATTTTAAGACTAAATAAATTGAGAATACTTTAGGATTAAGATTATCGGTGACCGTTACCTAGACTAAACATATTTACATTATGTTTACAGAAGTTCTCATGTAAGTGGTTCTTTGTCTTTCTGAGAATAAAGTATATTGAACCTAGTTATTTTATTAAACATTCAGGAATTTGAATTATTGGGTAGGTAGCAAAAACAACTAATTTTATTATATAATCACGCCGGTTATACATGATGAGTCAGGCAAAGGTGTATCTAATATCAACCGGGTAAAGTTTCTAACTTCGTGACTGCTATTGAGAAATTCACCCAACAACACTTGGGCCGACCAGGGAATTGAATCCATGATTCTATTCTTAGCAGTCGCTTTTGCGACTACACGTCAAGGTCTTGTTTTTTTCACAATAGAATTATAATTTTTTTTTTTCACCAATTTTCGTAAGCAGATATAATTTAAGTTACAATTGCACTTACTGCGCTTTTACTCGTGTAGTTACTTTACATTTTTACTTTTTAGGTACACTTATACACTTCCTACTACACAAACACTGTTCACACTTTCACTTTTATAGTTTTATCCTCGTCGCCAATGTAGTGTTCACTCCAACGCTAGTTAGGGTTTGGAGTAAAACCACCAGCAAGCAGCAGCAGCAGCAGCCAGGCAGCAGCAGCGATCAGGGTGGTGTCAGGGTTGTACAATAAAACACAGTTTCCAATATTACTGGGTTAGGCGTGCTGTCGCTAGGACTGCTTGTACTAGACTGAGCGCGGCGCATTGCCCCGCGCTCCCTCCAACGGGCATCCCCCACCACAGCACGTATAACTCATTTATTAAACGTCACAATATCTACATCGACATCGTTTTTACGACAAACGGTTAGTCGCAGGAAAAATCACCAGGATACTTTTAGCCTTACATTTAGAAATTTATACGATAGAATCGAGAAAAAAACGTTTTGCGAAAATAACGTTTTTGGTCAAGTCTTTTATTTTCAGTGCCCCGTTACGTACACCCATACATAATACACTATATAATACCAAACCGCTCTGACTGCTAAGAGAAAAGAGCACTACTGATGTGAAATTAAACATGAACTTGATGTTGACTGTACCTACCTATCCACCAAGTAGACCCTTCCTGCCAACTGAGTAAGTAGGTAGCAAAAGACGGCTCTGGATATCTTGTAACGGTCTTTCTTATTTTTCTTAGTTGAATAAAGACATCTTAATAACCACTTCGATATAGTGTATCATTCTCTTCTAGGCCCATTTTATTAATCGAAGCCCATTATGTACCTATGTAGGAGCTAAAGATGTTGAAGCGGATCAACATGAAGTTTAAAAAAAGCTGGATTTATTAATCGCTCAAGTTATGAGCTAAACTTACCTTTTGTTCGGGTGGCAAAAAAAAAATAACTCTTTGCCAAAACCCTAGGTTTCAAACTGGCACTTCGCTTAGAAGTAAAACTGACAATTAATTGTCAAATGTCAGTTCAGCCACATAATCGAAATATTCATCATAGTCCGAATTTTCTTTTGGGAAAATCCAATTTTGAGCTAGTTATCTGTTTAAAGTAACTTAATTATAATCAGTCATTAAACATTGGCAGCTGGCTAAAGAATATAAAATAAGTAAATATTTCACGTTGTGTGTCAAGATTGATTTTATTTTATTTTGTTTTAACAGTGGCTTTTTGGTAATAAATAGCTAAGAAAATCACTTTGTGCGTGCCGTTGTTCAATTTATTCGACAAATTGGACGTACCTTAATCTGAGATGTGAAGTAGAGTAAAAAGATTGTTAAGCAATGGATGAGAGTACTAAGAATTCCCCTTGTAAGGTAAAAATTTACCAATGTTTTGCTGTTTAATACTCTTCTGATTGTAGAAAGTTCTAAGCTGACTTTTCTTATGGTTGATAATTAATTATTAATTCATTTCGCTTTAATTAGATATGCCATTAGTGCATACAGTTGATTTAGATTGTGGTAATAGCTATACTTTTTATCTTCCAAATAGAATATATTTTTATTCTCGTAAGTGTAAATACTACTGTTTGTAATGATTCAGACATCAAGGGGATATACTTTTATCAAACTGTGCCGTTCAACCTAGAAAATAATTTGCTTGCTACTCTGGTAGACTACCAGTTTGATGTGCAAGATTAATTTGTGATAAAATGGTAATAAAACATTGAATATTTTCCACCAGACAGTAACAATAATAAGTAAATCTTGAATACTTGATACTAAAGATAGAATGCACATTGCTTCTCTTTTCTAATTTGCATTTTCTTATTACACTTTATTGAAATATTTCACATAATAGAATTAGTTGTTGACATGTAGAATATTTTGTATTCACTCTTTTCAGCATGTTTGTTTTAGAGGAACAAAATGTGTTGGTATTATTTATTTAGTGAAATAGAAGTCATAAAACATAAGATAACAACAATGCAATAATAACAATAAAGACATGGTGTAATGTTACAGCTATGTAAATTATTGGTTCTTATATTCTCAATATTTATTATCGAACATTGTAAAATTGTTTAAAACAAATAGGTACAAACAGTTATGTCAATAGGCTGAGTTCAGAATGGCTTATTTGATTATACATGCAGGTTATTTAAAGTTATCGAAGAGTTGACATCATATCAGATAATGTTTTTAACTTACTTCACCAAAACAAAAAAAAAAACTAAACTAATGCATTCATTTAAAGTAGGTATGGTTTCAAAAAACTCTTGCATGTCATATTCTTCTATATTCTATTGGGTAGTATAGTATACTACAGGTGGGCGTGTGAGTCATTAGAAGAAACAATCAACAAATGATGTTCCTCTAATCTGAACAATGACAAATATTACATCCACACTGGCTTGTTTTGATGTTGCACATTTTGCTAGGAGTGTGAAGGTGATGCCACCGGCCTGCATTTGCATGCTGAAGTGGAACATCTCAGGCAGCACCTGGCAGAGCGGGACTCACACATAGTGACTCTTGAGGAAGAGTTCATCAAGAGCACCACCAGAGCCAACAGTTTAGAAGAACAGGTCAGCACTTGGAGGGAGAAGTATGAAAGGTATGTTAGTTTATTGAATTTTAATTATATTCTGATACCAGTTTTTCCCTTTGAGGAAAACAGTTTAAGATTGTGGGGTTTAAAAGGTTGTGGTCATTCTATATGCGAGATGAGCCACTAAAGATTGTATCTACTGTTTGATGAAAAACCGTTTTTACTGTAATCTTGAGTAAGTAGCTACATAATTCACTAAAGTAACTGATTTATCAGTCTTAATATTTGTTATTAATATGATGTAATGTCCACTTGGATAGCAATTTAATAGCACTACTCACTGATTCTGATAATAAAATGAAATGATAACTTTTAAACATTCATGATTGGCAGGTTATATGATTCACACAAGAGAGTACAGAAACTGAATCAAGTGCTTGAAGATAAGCTACTGCAGATGGTTGACAAGATGAAGGGAGAAAAAAGTCAACTTACCAAAGATATTGCCACTTTATCTGTGCGACTAGCTGAGTCGAAGCACAACTACAGTATGTTGCAGAAAGAAAATGTAGGTGTAATACTTTATAATATAAAACTAATATAAAATACTACAGCATTTTATTCTAAATTGCAAATTTTACTGTAATTGCAGGAGAGATACAAAAATGATATGAATTTAGCAATTCAGCTACTGCAATGCAAACCAGATAATTTCGTCTCACAGAAGCTGGACAATGTGAGTTGTTTACAAATGAAACTTCTGTCTGAATTAAGAAGTTCGAACAAAATACTGATTATTATTTTTTGTTTTTACAGCTTCCAAGTGACACTCAGGCGCGGGTGTCTCAATACGTCATGTCCAAGACATCGAAGCCGTCAAGCTCAACTCATTCCAAGAACGGTAACGACATAGATACTTTTGATGCCAGTGAATATGAATTCAATATTTCCGCTTCCTTGATGTCGAAAATCCTTGAAGACAGTATTCATGACACTGTTACCAAACACTGTGATACATGCACCTGTAATAAAACTCAAAACAAACCATTCTGCTACAATGAAACCTATTATTCTGTAGCCACACAAACCACAGTGAGTGGAGAAACGAAAAACTCTCTGTGTCTCAATTGCAATTCTGATGTAAAGTCACTACATTCCAACCTCAGTATTAGAAGTGTCTCACCGCATCCAGTCAAACTCATAAATGAAAAATCGATTAATCATGGAGTCATTAGTCCTTTGTACATACTGCCACAGAACGCTGAACCAATCAAAGATATTCTACCACCAGTACCACCTACTGTTATCGAACGGCCAAAAAACAATGGCATTGTTATTGATACCATTAAAATAAGTGAAAAGAGCATGTTGGAGCCAATTGTGCAAATGGATGCCGTACCTAAAGTAGATGAAATGAAGCAATATAGAAAAACTAGTGTGACTATGGAACCCGCGGTACATCACAAGCTGTGTGATCGTACAAAAAGCTCGATTTCAAGTAAGAAAAGCAGTATTCAGAGTGCAGCAAATGAGGAATCGCTGCTTGCTAAAGAAATACTTAATAAAGATTTGATAAATAAAGAATTAGTAAACAAGGATATACAAAATAAGGATTTACTAAACAAGGATTTAATAAACAAAGACTTATTAAACAAGGATTTAATAAACAAGGATATTCTTAACAAAGAAATGCTCAACAATAAAGAAGTGAAACCAATTATTGATAAACCCGGAGATGATATCGATCTGAGAAAGAATTCTCACAGTTCGATGGGCGCAGTTAGTAGGACGTCGTCAATCGCTAAATCAACAGTAAGTACTCACAAGTCTAATCACACTCAGGTGGGGCCAGGGCCCAGGTTCTGTCATTTACGTATGCAAGCAGGATCTAAAAATATTCTTCTTGATAACGCAGAACCCGACGTGCCTCCCGTCCTGTACAGACGACAAAGTAAGTGCAATGAAAACTCCATCTTCAAAGATCTCACCGACGATGTAGATAACTTCATCGACCTAGATAAAATCGAAGACAACTTAATTATAAAAGAAGATATTAAAAATGACAACATCGTAGTAGAGAGCACGCTTATCGATGTCCACGTTGACAATAATAACAAAGACACTAACGTCGCCGCTAAGAATACAACTATTAACCCAATCTTACTAAACGTTTCCTCTTCGCCATTGCAACCTTTGAAAACTCACACATTTTCAAACAGTTCAGAGAATAACAATAACCAATCACAAAGTATTGCAAGTCAGCAAAACACAACTGAAATTGATAATTTACTTAACGATTTCAATGCAGATAACAATAATACACAAAATAATAACGTTCAAAACACCGACGACGAAGAGTCCAAAAAAGTTGAAGTTTTTACCCCCACCGATAGTCACGATGTAAAAATATTTAACTTTGATCGTTATGAACAGAACAAACTAACTAATCAATATAGTAAACCGTTAAGGAAAATCGACATGTCGCAACTTCACTCCCTTGAAAACACTAAGATTTCGAAGGACCTGCCACCCCTAGGTGACATACCAAAGACAGAGAAAAAACCAGAGGTAGTAAAGCCACCGCTGCCACCTATTGTAAATGTTTATCCAAATCTTACACAAACTCACTTGAAAGTGAATGATAATAAAGTGTTTACTAATGAACAAAGCACTAGTTCTTTATCAAGTGACGATAGTGCTGCTATACTGCAGAAGCAGCAGTTGCTTAGAGTTGCGGAGTGGGTCGAGAAGAACTTGGAGCAACAGAATAATTTTAACGATCCTCTGGAGGAGGACGCTAGCTTTACCAACAGAGCTCTGAGAAGGGACAGTAAGCTGTCGAGGCTCACCGAAACTCTCAACGAGTTGGCGCTGAATATGCCGCATCCTGTCAGCAAATACTCCAAGTCTTATGCTAGAGACGGCCATACCGCGTGGGTTCACAACAATGTGTCTTTGCAAAATCAGGTGAAACACGCATTGGCGATGCCGAAGCTTGCCGGCCACGTGGTCAAAGAAACAATATTTCCAGTCGAAAGTGGTGATGCGACGGTTACTGAAATAAGCGATACCTCGAAGAACAGAGAGACCGTAGCCGATTTAGTGGCCGAAGGACTGAGAGCCAACGGTAACAAAGAGATAACTCCGGAAGATCTGGCGCGAATGGAATACAATGTGAAGAAGTTTTTATTGAGCGGGCCTCATTGGGTGAACCCGGGCTCCGTGGGTAGGAGTCGGCGCACAAGCAGTAAAACTGAGACTGATGTATAATTCCACAGTAGGTAGCCATGGTAGAGAATCAACATGCATTTCATGTTAGGTCGAAAAGCGGTATGGCAGTCTTGCTCTATACATTTATTTTGCAGCTCTTGTGCTATTTACTAATAAGAAACCTATTATAATTTCAGTTTTATCTCCTAACGTCCAAATTATTTTATGCAACATGTTCCTAAATGTAGATAAATACTACACATTTACTACATAATCAATGATTGTTTACCGCTCTTATTTACGGATTTATTCAAACTAGTCTTTCGTACGTGTGTTTTAAATTATATTGCGCTTAACAGATTTTAATATAGGAAAGTACCGCGTTTTGAGGCATTTATTTTATGAAAATTAAATATAAAGTTAAATTTAAGAATGAAGTTAGATTGTAAACGCAGGTGGCGGTGGTGGCGTACGGGATGATAATTATATGAAAGGCACAAATTATAAATATTGGGGATTTATAGTTTTTTGGATTTATTTGTTTTATGATAGTTCTGAGAGTTCGGTGTTAGTGTTGAAAGATCGATTTAATTAAAAACAAAGGCTGTCGTTTGCTAGAATAGCTTAGAATAGGAAAAAAGCATCGCCAATATTAAAATAAGACGTGTGACAAAAGCTATTTGTAAACGTGTGGCATCACTTAGCAAGCGCAGACAACATGGACATTATATTCATTCACAAATATTTCTATGTTAGTGCGAGTAGTGGTTTTGTTCCATATATTTCTCTCAGAATTTTACTATCACAATATTAGTACGCTTTCGAATAAATGTGATAAATGCAAAGTATAAGATAGTGGTTAAATTCGCCTAACGTACAAAATATTCTAGCATTGAATTAACTCAAAGTATATCTAAAACAGGCGCAGAAATTATTTTCTTAAAACTTACAATACTTACATTGGTGTTACCATAAAATGATATGATTAAGAAAACGTTTATTTGTAAGATTTTGTATCGCAATTCGGTTCATAATTTATTTATTTTAAACCATATTGTCAAAGGAGGAAAACGGGATTTTCATACTCGTATGTAGAAAGTTCTTCAATTTCCATTGAGAGTTTGGCTTACTCCATAGATTTTTTGTTTGACTGTCTTTTAAAAGTATTACATTTATTTTGCTATTTATGTATAACGTATTTTGTGATATTATATTTTGTCTTATTGTAAAGTTATTTAATATTGTCGTATGTGTGTAGATTATATTATATTACTAGGTACGTTTTTACTTTTTCATTCACTTACACTTTATTCATACTTAAATCAATAGTTAATCAAATGTAAGAAAATACAGGGGTAACATTATCAGTATTTACTGTAGTAATATTGAAAGTGTAGTCCTTGAGAATAATATAATACTTACCCTAATACTTCCTACATACACAATGTACTATCATGCCTCCGCTTACACGACATGTACAAGTTTTATATAAAAATATATGTTAATAGGTATCAAAATGGGTGTGTTTTATGCATATTTTCCTATATCAATGGAATATATTTTTTAAATATTAGTTATGGTCGATCTGTATACAGTAGTTAGGAAAAGAAATGTTAGAATGTAGATCATTCCTGTTGGTATGATATGATGTGATGGATATTGTTTAGTGTATGAGCACAACTTAGTGTCGTTACGTCTTAGTATTGTGTCATCGGCGTCCAACTAGTTGCAAGCACATTCCCTTTGTGAGTCCAATTTACTTATTCTAATTTTTCGTTTAGGCTGTCTTACATTTTGTATCTCAGCTCAGTAGTGTTTGGAAATGTTGATCTGTGATTGTTTGCAATGATCTAATGATCAGGGGTGTCATTTGTATACAATGCAGTTTGTGATAATTGTTTATTTATTTTATATATGCATTTATTTACACAGTAGGTTGTTTTAATTAACAATGCAATTTAGATTAGGATTTTAATTACTCAATACGAATATGTTTTATTTTCCTTGGTATCGAGATTTGCCACCTCTGATCTGATCTTTTTATTGTGTGGGTCTTATTATTTTGAAACATTCCATTGTTCACGATGCTTGTTGCTGACCCTAGTAGTAAGATAGATATAGATACCACAGTCTAGCTTCATACAGTTGGCCCACGTGAACGTCACTACAATCATACTGGAGGATTTTGTGCTAACGTCCGTGTAGTCTTATGTAAGAGTGCTGGCATAAAGATACAGGCTCTCTGTATTAGCAATTCTGAATAATTCCATACTGAGGCGCGGGTCATATACAAGTGGCGTATGGCGGTGGCGTGGCGCTGGCGAGGTGGTGGCGTGGCGCCACTTCTTTAATATTTCATACAAAATGTATAGAAGTGGTGTGGCGCGACACAAACTGTGATGGCGTGGCGCAGGCGTCACTTCCTCGCCCTCCGCGCACCCGCAGCCGCGCCAGCGCCCCGCCACCGCCATACGCCACTTGTATATGACCCGCGCCTGACTGTATTAACATTATGGCACCGGATAACCGGTATATCTCAATCGGATGTTTTATTTAGAAGCGTAGACCTTATAATTGAAGTAAAACAGAAGAATGAATTAATTTATTTTTAAATCCTCTTTAAATCACCTGAATGTATAATAATAATAATAATAATAATATAATTCAAAACACCAGCACTCCATACTACAATTATAAACCAGAAACTACTCTAGAAAATACAACACACAAGCTCTATTACGATCGCGCTATTCTAACTGATAGGACGATCCACTACAACAGACCGGATATAATTTTACAGGACAAAATAAATAAAGTTGCATACCTAATTGATATAGCAGTTCCTAATACGCACAACATACAAAAAACGATAACTGAAAAAATTAGCAAATACGCAGAACTCAAAGAAGAAGTTACTAGAATCTGGCGCCAAGAAAAAGTATACGTTGTCCCAATAGTCCTTTCCTCAACAGGGGTAATCCCAAATCATCTCCTTCACAGTTTAAAATTATTAGACCTGAATGAAACCCTTTACATTACAATGCAAAAAGCAGCAATTTTAAATACGTGTAGAATTGTAAGAAAGTTTATGCAGATAGAAGAGAGTGAAATAGGACCTCATCACACATAAACACACCACACGCTACATTTGCTTTGGCTTCGGCCCGTAAATGTAGTTAAAATCCAGTCCAAGGGCTGAGAAGAAAAACACTTTCTGAAAATAATAATAATAAAAAAAAAAGTCAAAGGCCAATCCCGTTGCCCTACTGTATGGAGTGAATAGTCAATCTGTGGTTATGCTTTCGAAACAATATTCTCACGAGTGCTACGGCTGCTCTCACTGACTGTAGCTTCAGCAGCGTAAATGTAATATGTGTTTATTTATTAAACATTATGGTAAACAATCTGTGAGTTTTACTTTACACATGAACCTTATTATGGAATCAGAGGCCCTACTCCCTAACGCTTCGTCCGTTTATTCGGATCTATCCGTCTCTATCGCGCACGTCTGCAGATGAGTGCGAGTGAGAGAGACGGATGGATTCGAAGATATGGACGAAGCGTTAGAGAGTAGGGCCTCAGATACAGCAGAAATGATCGTTGGTCGAGTGGTCGCAAGCGCGACTTCTGAGCATGAGTTCCTTGATTCGGTTCTCGGATCGGGCTAAGTGGTTATTGGGTCTTTCCACTAGAAATTTTCTCAGAAGCAGCCACGGAATCTGACCTTGGGCCCGGTTGATTGATAGTAAGTAATAAGCTTGACCCTATTACATGGAATTTGAAACATAACTGACGAAATGTGGGTAGGCCTGATATTATGTTGTTATTAGTAGGTACAGCAGAAACAGTATAAGCCGGTAATGGTGTAAGGATAAAGTCCCAGAAAGAAATCTAAGAGGCTTACCAGTAACGTACACAGAAAGAGAGAAACGCTACTGAGGAATCTCCAGCAACTTGAGGCTGTTTTTATCGTCTTCACTCAAAGAAAACTGCCTCAATAAGTCAAGCACCGTCATTTAGTTACAAGAGTAGGGACTCTTGTAAATAAATGACGGTGCTTGGATGTTTTAAGTTAAGGGTAACTGAAAACATCAAACATAAAATGAACATATTTTCATTTCTCATACTCGAATAGCGGGTGGAAAATGCTACATCCCACCCTTGGGCGGGAAAGACTCATAGTAATTGCTTCCCTCCCTAGGGCGGGAATAAATTAAAAAAAATAGAACTATGTTCTGTTGGGCAATCGGCTGCAGAAAATCCAAGTGAGTGTATAGACAGCCAGTGTGAATTAAAAAAAAAACTGAGCGGTCTGCCCCCGTCTGAGACGCAAAGTGTTCCATAGGTAGTTTAAATTTTAAATACAATATATAATTTGGCGGGATACTAACTCTGTAAGCTGTATCGAAATCTCGATATTTTTTCCAATATCTTATTAAAATGAGTTCAATTCTGAAATGCTGACCCCAGATTCTGTTTAAGACGAGGCAAATACCTACAGTTATCGAAAATCTATTGCCAGAAATTCAAAAAATACTCATAATGACTTTATTAAGTAGCGAGCAGATAAGAAAATAAAACTTTTTTTTTTACTTTCCTTATATTCGAAATGAAAAGTAGTACCTCGGGTGAAATACATCAATTCCTACTCGGACTATAGCCGCCCTCGCTGCACTCGGGCGGCTAAATACCTCGTATGGGAATTGATTCCTTTCGACCCTCGTGTAACAATCTACTACCTATTTATGGCGATGCTGTAAATATAGGGTTGAGCGTGTCCACAGTAGCGTGAAATAGGTTATCGTTGCTAACAAGGAGGAAGGGCTTATCGTGGATCGCGACACTGTTGACCTTCGCATTTCGAAAATACTTAGCGCACCTCCATTGTATGAGTGACCTTGTGTAGCGGGCCATTGTTCAAACCGTCTTCAATTTTCGCTTTAACATACAATTTCACCTTGGATGATTAACAGGCGTAATTGTGTATTTTTATCTCAGGATGTTTGTTGGCTGTTTATGTAAGCGACCCAGATGGCGTGTATGAATTTAATGCTCCGGTGTTTTTATTTTTGTTGAGGATAGAAATAGATTTGTGAGAAGTCATACTATTCCCGTGTCTTCGTTCGCGTGGAAGATGTGATTCGGGACTTTGGGCACCCCGACTCCGGACAGGTTAGGTTCGAAGGGGACGGCGGGGTCGCTGATCGCAGATCACTCGCTTGATGTGAAATGTGTGAGAAAAATAAAGATGGCCTATGTCCTTCCCCGGTATATAATTTCATCACTTCAGCCGTTAGAAGGTTCGTGAAAAGGTAACAAACAAACGAGTCACTTACTTGCGCATTTATAATTATTTATACTAGCTGCTGCCCGCGACATCGTCTGCATGAAGGCTCTACAGCACCACAAATATCTAATATGCCAGTGCTCCTCCCCCGTAGGTGATAGCGTGATAATATGTAGCCTATATGTTGACCCGCCCGACCTCTTAGTAATATTCATGCAAAATTTGAAGTAAATCCATGCAGTATTTTTTGAGTTTAGCTCGGACAAAAATTTTTGGCGTCAATAGCGATTGTAGATAACGCATTTCCTAAGATTTTATTGTTTTTTATTAGAATAGAATAGAATAGAAACTTTTTATTTCAGACCGGAGTAGGGTTACCATTTCTCAGGATTTGTCCTGAGATTTTTGGACTTTACTCAGGATTGCGGCCGGATTTTGCAAATTTCATGAAATCTCAGGATTTTTAGAAATTTCAATAAAATACAGATGTCTTTAATAAAAAGTTAAATAAACTAAAAATAATCTGCGTTTGGTAATAATTGCACAATTAAAATCAATACTTATTTATTCAAGTAGGTACTTAATCAGTTTGATCATACTTAATCTGTGAACTTATACCCAAATTTATATATTTTTTAACTTCAATTAGATTTTACTTTTTAATTTTTAAATTTTTATTGTATTTATTTAATAATCAATTTTTTGTTTCTTTTTTATTTCAATTTATACACATATGATCTGAGTCATCCTTAATCTAGTGGCACTTTTTCCCTTATCCTAATTTTGTTAACATGCGGATAATGTAGTGGGCTGCAATATTGTTAATACTTCATATGTATATTATTGTTATTTGTAGATGTCATATATTGTAGCTGTTTATTGTCCCATAATAAATAAAATAAAATAAAACTTAATAGATACGTTTGAGAGAAATTTTTCAAACTGTAAAAAATCTCAGGATTTTCCAATGGAAATCAGGCCTTTTCTCCGGACTTTTGATTTTTTCATCTGGTAACCCTAGACCGGAGTCCATAGGGTTAGTAACAATTTTACTTAAGTTCTAGTGTTAGTAGGTTACAGACAAAGATAAACATATACCCCCCCCCCTTCCCTCTGGACCGCGAAAGCGAGTAGACGTGCCTCCCGTACAAGTTTATTTTTATTCTAAATTTAATTTAAATACTATATCTTTGGAAATAAACGTTAAATTAAATTCGTATAAGTACCAGGCGCGCATAAATGCGAAGTAGTGAACGCAAACGTAACGTGCACGAGTGACAAGGAGAGCAACTCGGGAGAAAGCAATAGCCGGGCGGAGTCAAGCAGCGTACCCGCACGTGATCAGCGACTACGCGACGCACACAGCCAAACGCTGGGACATACTCACCGCTTGCCACAATTCATGAGCGACAGTGATTAGCGGGCGCTATTTTGTGTGGTACAAACTAATTTTGTGTAAACAAATATTGTGTGTGGAACAAACAATGTATAAAACACCACCAAAAACACCGCCCAATCAATACCCGTCCCGGTCAGAATCTGATATCCAAAAATTATACTACGGAGACACCAACATGCAAGGAAATATAACACAGCGAGCCAAACGCAGGTGCCTATCAGGTGGGGATACTGGAGAAGAATTAGATGCATTTAAAAACGAGATCAAGAAGATGCTTGATGATATGATGACTGCCCAAAATTCCCGACTAGATAAGTTAGAGAACCACTTTATTGAGATAAAGAACCACTACACCGAGATTAAGGCTACCAATAATGAACTCGAGAAAACAATGACTCTTATTTCAGATCAGTTGCAGTCTGTTGAGTTTAAAGTAAAGAATCTTGAAAAAGAACGTAGCTCTATGGCGATCAAGCTATCTACGTTAGAGGAAAAGATAGAATCTTTAGATCGTAACCTCGTCAAAACTTCCATAGAAATACGCAATGTCCCTAAAAGAAATCATGAGACAAAGATAATGTTGTCCGAGACTTTGATGCACTTGTCTAAACAATTGGAAGCTGACATGGAGCCAACCAGTATTCGTGATATAACCCGACAACCGTCTAAAAAGGAAGCTCTGACATCAAATTTATTAGTTGAATTTTCAAACACTCTTGAGAAAACCAAGTTCCTTACTGCCGTCAAAAACTACAACAAATTGAATGCCAGTAATAAACTAAACTCCGCCCACCTTAACTTCAGCGCTGCACAAAAAACACCTATTTACATTGCGGAACAGCTGACCCCACTGTCCAAACGGCTGTTTTACTTAACAAGATTATATGCTAAGTCACATCAATTCAGCTACTGCTGGACATCGAACGGTCGTGTGTTTCTCAAGAAAGACTCTGATAGCCAATCCATCGTGGTTAAAAACGAAGATCAACTGAAGCAGCTGCCCTTAACCAACAATGCATGACTACGTAACTATAAGTTCATTTACCATTATTTTTGTTCGGGCTCACCGTTTTTAAATTTCATTTCCGTACCTTTGTTTTTGTTTTTTAAATTACACATTACTATTACATGTTTACCTTATATACTGAAATACAACTCACGAACACATCACTACATCACCTTTACAACTCATACACAATACCCTACTACACACCTAACACTCTTACAATCACTCAATCATTTCAAAAATTGGTCTGATAGACCACTCTGTGGCCATACACGGTATCTATTCACTAACTTGGATTACCGAAATAATATAAACATACAGAATTATATCTTAATGCAGTCACAATTAAATTTGTTACTCTATGGAATACTAATTACCCTCACTATCACCACAGTTTTGCCCGTATTTAAAACATTTCAATGGCTGATGACATTAACCAAATAATTGAAAATATTGACCAGCTCTCTATGTCAACAACCCATACATGTACACCTGAAGATACTCATTCGATACTATTGCATCCGCACAAGTATATAAAAGTTTTATCACAAAATATTCGATCCATTACTCGTAACTTTTTAAGTCTTCAAACGCTTTTACACCGCATTTCTTTTGACTGCGATTTGGTCGTTCTAACCGAATGCTGGCTTCCTTGTGCTAGTAACTATAACGTTCCAATCATGCAAAACTATAATATTTTTAAGACCTCAAAACATAAAAACCAGAGTGATGGTGTTGTGGTATATCTCAAGTCAAACTTGATAGCTACCTGTGAAGAACCAGACCTTTACCAATCAGCCTCTGGTCTTATTATAAAAATTGGTTCTGAGGTAGCGATAGTGTGCATATATCGCTCACCGTCTGCTGACTGCATACGTAGTTCTATAGCTGCCCTCAACAATATTCTCCCTTCGCTTCACGCATTCAAATCTGTAATAACAACTGGTGATTTAAATTTAGATATAAAAACAAGCACATCTGACATACGTTCTCACGAATACCTGGACTGTCTTGCTTTTCATGGTTATCTTCCTGCTCATGTTCTTCCAACCAGAGGTGATAACTGTCTAGATCACACGATACTAAGAACAATGTGTCCCTCTCTTACATTCGTCTATAGTTCCACAATTACCGATCATTACTCCACCTTATTATGTATCCAAAACCAAAACTTGAAAATTGCAGCTTGCTCGACAATTACGAAGATAGACTATGAGGGGCTTGATGAAAGTATAAAACAATTAGACCTTGAGCCTCTCTACGATGAAAGAGACGCTAATATTGTTACTGAAAAACTCATAAAACTCATCAGTTCTGCCATTTCGGATAATACGACTATCAAAAAAGTTCCCCCTAAAAAAAGGATTTTAAAGCCTTGGATTACACCCGGCTTATTGCGGTGCATTAGGAATAGAGACGCGCTTCATAAAAAAGTAAAAAATTCTCCAGATAATGACATAATTAAAATTACCTATAGGAGATACAGAAATCATTGTGTTAGTATTCTAAAGAAAGCAAAAAGACTGTATGATACTCAAGAGTTAGCTAAGGCAGGTAATAACCCAAAAACCTTATGGGATACCATCAAACGTGTCACCAACACTACTAAAACCAAAACCACAGCTACACAATTACTTTCATTGTCACTCTCACCTAAACAATCATGTGATAAAGTTAATTCATATTTTGTTAATATTGGCAAAAAGCTTGCCAACGACATCATAAAAGATAACGGCAATCAAGCATTGGGCCTGCCACAAGATATACAAAATCCCTCAACGGCTTCTTCATTTGTCTTAGACCGTGTAGATCCCGAAGAAATTATTACTGTGATCAAATCGTTACGGTCTAATGCGGCTACTGGCTGGGATTGCATAACACCTTACTTTCTAAAAAGACACGCAAGTACCCTGGCACCTATCCTAAGCTATATTTTTAACATTTGCTTCGATACTGGTATCTTCCCTACATCCTTTAAAAAGGCAATAATTCACCCTGTCTTCAAGGGAGGTGACGTGAAGGTGCCCAGTAATTATCGCCCAATAGCCGTTCTGAGTGCCATGTCTAAAGTTCTCGAACGCCTGATCAATAAAAGACTAGTTAATTACCTTGAACATAATAATCTAATATCTTCGCAGCAATTTGGTTTTCGCAAAGGTAAATCCACCACAGATGCAGTAAACGATTTGCTTAGCAATATAGTGCATAATTTAGACAAAAACAAAAGGGTTTTAACTGTGTTTATAGATCTTGCCAAAGCCTTTGACACCGTTCCAATTTCTATGCTCTTACAAAAACTTGAAAGGGTTGGTGTCAGGGGCTTGCAATTGGATCTTTTCCGCCACTATCTCTCGGATCGCGCTCAAATGGTCAGTATAGATGCCCATAAAAGCGAAGAGCTCCCAATCTATTACGGAGTGCCCCAGGGAAGCATATTGGGTCCGACACTTTTTTTAGTTTTTATAAACGACCTATGTAACGTCAACATTATGAATGCTAAGATAGTAACTTTTGCAGATGATACTGCTATAACCTTTGTTGCTGACACCTGGTCGGAACTTGAGCAAATTGCACAGTCTGGCTTCAACAAAACCCTAAATTGGCTCTATTCTCACTCACTAACACTCAACACCTCCAAAACTAACATTATCACCTATTCAATAAGTCCCGCCACCCAGCCAAGATTTCCTATTTCTATTAAAGCCCACAAATGCAGGTGTTTACAAGAAAATGCCTCTTGCCTCTGCCCATCCCTAAACGTAGTCGATCATGTCAAGTATTTAGGAGTATACAGGGTGTCTCATTCAAATCGGTCAGTATGGGAAAGTCTGAAACTATAAGACATACGAAGATCTCCTCTGAGGAACCATGTCATCGATTTTAATAACAAGAAAAACTGCATTCATAAATTTAAAAAAACATCTGTACTCCGTTCGGGAATCGAACCCGGTTATTTTGAAAAAAAAACCTTCCCTATTTCTATTTCGATATCGATTGTGTAGGTCTTAAGCAGTAAATGTCTGTATGAAACATGATGTCAAAAATGAATAAAATGCATTGTTTCCAAATACTTTAATTTATTTTAGTATGTGCTCGAAGTGACCACCGCCTTTTTCAATATTCAAAATAACCGGGTTCGATTCCCGAACGGAGTACAATGTTTTTTTAAATGTATGAATGCAGTTTTTCTTGTTATTAAAATCGATGACATGGTTCCTCAGAACAGATCTTCGTATGTCTTATAGTTTAGGACTTTCCCATACTGACCGATTTGAATGAGACACCCTGTATATAGACAAAAATCTTAATTTCAAAATTCAAATTAACCAACTTACCAGTAGAGTCCGCAAGTTAATCTATATATTTAAAACCCTCCGAAGCATCGCGAACCCAGATGTTATACGTGTAGTTTATTTCTCCCTATGTTTATCTATTGTTACATACTGTATCACATGCTGGGGTGGTGCTGCGAAAACTATACTTAAACCACTCGAGATTGCACACAGAGCAGTGCTGAAAGTAGCTACTTCAAGACCCTTCATGTTCCCTACTGATCTGTTATATAGTAGTTGTAATGTTCTTAACGTTCGACAACACTTCATCCTTCAAACAGTTCTTCTACAGCACCGCAAAACCCCTTATAAAACAGTAACTAAGCGTAGGAAAGACTTAATTTGCACTCTTCCACAAGTTCGCACATTATTTGCTCGTAGATTCTGCTTAGGCCCGACTCTGTATAATAAATTTAACAAAATCTGCTTGATCTATGGACTATCTAACTTCAAGTGTAAAACGATTCTGCGTTCATTTCTTCAAAATAAAAACTATGACGAAACAGAAAATTATCTCATTAGGTGTTAATGACAGTGACTGATCAAATAATACCTCACTCTCTTTCACTCCATCACATACACTCGTACACACACACACACACACACACACACACAAACACACGCACACAAACATGCTTGCTTATTCAATTACAAAAAATATTGTAGTATAAAAAATAATATTGTACTAGTTTATGTAACTTTTGTAAGGGATGGGAACTGTTAATCCTTAATACAGGTTATTCTATAACCTAGCTAGGAAAGCAGAACTTCACCCACCGGATTGTGATTGACATTGTACAAACCTATATGTATAACTCTGTGTATGCCTCATGTACTGCAATCTCCTTTTTATAAAATAAATTATTATTATTATTATTATATTATTATTATATACAGTCAAATTTCAGCATGGAGTCGTATCCATCTCCGCATCATCGGGGAATCCCACCGATCTGCGAACACACTGAGAATACTGATAGTGCTGCCGCGAACACGAGTAATCAGGGATGCATATCTATTTCGAATAATGGCGGCAAAACCATCAATATTATTATCTGCAAACATCCCTGACGAACTACTACGCCACGGCAGCCGCATCAGCACTCTCAGTGCATTATTGTATTGAACGCGTAGGTCGCTGTATGTCCGCTGAGTAAAGTTGACGCTGCACGTGTAGAAGGACTGACAGTAAGCTTTGAATAGAATTATTATAACTAGCTGACCCACGCAACTTCGTCTGCGTCACATTAGAGAGAAATACGAAAGGAAAAAAAAATCCCCGTTTTTGCAACATTTTTCATTCCTGCTCCGCTCCTAATAGTCGTAGCGTGATGTTATATAGCCTATTGCCTTCCTCGATAAATGGACTATCCAACACAAAAAGATTTTTTCAATTCGAACCAGTAGTTCCTGAGATTAGCGCGTTCAGCCAAACAAACAAACAAACTCTTCTGCTTTATAATATTAGTATAGATAATTATATAGATTATTAGTATGGATTTTTATTTTAAGTGTAGGTAATCAGTTACCTGATCTTCTGCAGGATATGAGTGAGAAAGAGAAAAACTAGTGAATTTCAGGCGACACCTGAGTTGAAACTCACGAAATGACGATTACCTACTCATCTTTAAAGTGAAGAAAGTACCTACGTAGTATTACTTACCTACTAGGTACAAAGTTTAACATAAGTCGTTACTACAAAAAGCTTTGCAATTCACACGATTCGCAGTGTAACAGACGTAATGGTAGCGATCATAACACCCGGGCAGGTGCGCGAGTGAACGACCGTGCGATTCGCGCCACCCACCGGGCGGTAGGCCCTAGCTAACGTCCATGCCGAACACACAAAGGAAGGCTCTCATTCCTATAGGCACGCTTCCTGAAACGTCCTGATGATTGATTGATTTGTGATCTGGTTTTATTGAAAGCAGATGTATCGTATGTGAATACAAGGCAATAATGAAATGGGGCAAAACAGAAAAATCTAGTCAGTGCTACCGATCCTTCACAATACAGTTTTAATTAACATTTATCAGTGTAGTGAGATTTCTAAAACAGGCACAGGTCATCTTTTTTTACCAAAAGCTTGCTCACCTACAACTTTGGTTTTCAATCAATCAATCAATAATTTTAAGGCCCATAGATAAAATACACAAAATAACAACATAAAAATATACTAACTACTAAAAAAACTAACTTAAAAACAAAAAAGCTATGAACTTATTACACACGAAATGGCGGCGTCGTGTTACGCTGTGCGGTGTCATGTAGCCCGCCGCGAAAACGTCGGTAGACAATATATACCCTTCCCCAAAACTCTTCCTTGAGAAACTTGTCGACTTATTGTGTCGGAACTCGTACCACAAAACGACATGAAGTTGTTTGTTTGTTTTTACATAGTTATGCAAGAACAAATAGGAACAGGTGCGCGCAGCATTTTCGCATCATTCTCAATTTATCATTGCACCTTCTTTGTTCGATACAGATTACAGGTATGTACCTAACTCCTTAAATGAGTAGGATTACCTACATCGAATAATGTTGACTTCTTTTAATTGAAAAGGCCATACAGCTGATGCCTACGTACTGTTGAAACCTACTGTGACGAATTGTATAATTTTCCATTTACGAATTGTTTAATTTTTATTTATTTACGGTCAAGCTCAAATGTTATCGGAATTTTCATCGAAAACAATCTATTCACAACAAAAGCTTGGAACCAATAGCAGCGCACGGTGGATGAGGCTCCCTTTTGTTTAAAACTAGGTACTTGAGTGACGAGCAAAGGGGACTTTTATAATTACTTACTGCCGCAGCGCGGTATTTCATGGAAAAATCAATCGTTTACTGAAAGGGGAAATCTTTAAAAGTGCTTACGTATACATGGTGGAAGGCACCCCGATTCTAAACCGGTCACCACGTATTTAGTACAATATTTGGATGAAAAATAAAAATCTAGCTACTTAAGTAGATCAATTTATCGCCCCTGAAAGACCCTGCATACAAAATTTCATGTTCAAACGTTGGAGCCGTTTCCGAGATTCAGATTATATCTTAAGCATATATCCAAGAATTAGCTGACCCACGCAACTTCTTCTGCGTCACATAAAAGAGATAATGACATTTGTTTGATTGATTTAGTTTTTATCACCGACTTCTGAAGCTAAAGTAATTTTTCACTTTTTTGTTTACTCAGAAGTCGGTTTTATTTTTTGGAAAAAAATCGGTTACAAAAAACTAAATCAATCAAACAAAGGTCACCGACTTCTGAAGCTAAAGTTATTTTTCAGTTTTCTGTTTTCTCTGAAGTCCGTTTCATTTTTTGTAAAAAGAGTCTTAAAACAACCATTGTGTATCTTCTTTCTTTATTCTTAATTAATCGTTACAGCATAGGAACAGATAGTAGGAATGAGATCTGACTTCAACTGCTCAATTATTGTTGGTGATTGCCTTTCCTTCTGAATCATCATGTCAAAGACGGCACGGTTGGTTCACCGCAGTGGTTTAGGTAACCTACAATTAGAATGCGGTGCCCTAGCTTCGAAGATAATTAGCTAAACTACCTTAAATGCCGTCAAAACAGCATTGCATGAGAATGGCTAGGTAGAGATACATACCGTAGTGTACGTCCTACCTAACTATTGATCCGTTTTCATTCTTAAGAGTTCTTAAACCTTCTCTTCCTCCTTAAATACACTAGTGACTAGGTGATCCTAACCACATCCCGATGTTTCCCCGACGGTCTAGGTAGAGCTGTTTAGTAGGTTAAGCGAAGTCTTGATTATAATTTTATGAGTGGCAATCTGAAAAATAATTGTTTAACATTGTAGTATTCCCTAATCTACATTTTACACACCGCCCACAGTCTACACCTACATACCTGCGCCAGTTACGTTTAGTTTCTATGTGACTGAGTTTATTGCGATCAATCGAGAACAAATCCAGACTTAGGGCTACATATGAATACAAATACAATACAAAAGATTTATTCACGAAATTTGTTACAAAAATGGGTGGTTGTGTTTAGGGACTCCTTTTAAGCAAATTTTGCCTGTGTTAGGAGACCCCGCTCTTCCATAGCACAATAATTACAGCAGTAACAGATATGTGGGTTATTAAACTTATATTTAATTTTAATTTCTAACTTTAATTTTATTGTTTATTTTAATTTTAATTTAATTTAAAACAGGGTAACATTAAGATCTAAAACAAGAAAAATTGTGTAAAAGTGTGTGAGTGATGAGTGTGAGTGTGTATGTGTATGAGTGTGAGTGTGTGTATGAGAGTGAGTGTGCGTGTGTGTGATGAAGGGCGGAAGGAAAGGCCCGGGTGTTTCCACTGCGGGGATCGACCGGAGGACACGGTGGAGCACACGGTGGAGGTCTGCCCCGCGTGGGCGGAGCAACGTCGTGTCCTCGTAGCGGCGATCTCCCGCGTCCGGCCCTGGTTCAATCCATGGTCCGGAGCGAGACGGAATGGAAAGCCGTGACCTCCTTCTGCGAAGCAGTCATGCTAGCGAAGGAGTTGGCGGAACGCGAGAGGGAGAGAACCTCTCGCCCCAGCCGCCACGGGAGACTCACCGGGTGTCGGGGACCACGTGGTGGCTATCGGCCACCGTAGACGCGGGCCTGTGGCCGGTGAGCGTGGTGGGGTGTGTGCGGTGACGGGGGCTATCTAGCCGTCCGTCCGTCTAATGACGACGGCGCGTTCGTGTTCCACGCGCGCCTCAAAGAGATGTCAGCATAAAGGGAGGGGCCCCCAAGGGCCGAAGCCTGCCGGGGCTGTGAGACTGTTCGAAAGAGATACCGTGGCCCCGGAACGTAAGGGCGAGGAAGGAACATGGAATGGTTTTTGTCAGTAAAAGTCTGTCACTCATTTGTCGTCATTTGACGACTTCCCATCCGAGTCAAAAAAAAAATTAAAATAAATCCTCGACCCGGGAATTAAACTTTGAGGTAGGTACCTACTCGGGGTTGCGGGCCTGTTCGAAAGAGATACCGCGGCCCCGGAACATAAAGGGCGAGGAAGGAACATGGATGGGTTTTAGTCAGTAAGAGTCTGACACTCCCTCCCGCTCCGCCCAGAGTGGGAGAAGTCATTTGATGATTTCCCATCCTAGAAAAACACAGAGCTACTTACTTTCATTAACCGACTTCAAAAAAGGTGCAGGTTCTATGTTTGACTGAAGGCACCTATGTATGTTTTATAATGTTGTTTGAGAAAAAACATGAGTAGGTTAGGTACCCACATAACCGAAAACTTCCCGCAAGGATCGACTCTGAGAGACAGCAGACATGGTGGTCACAGCCAAGCAAGATAAAGTACAATGTGAAATCATTTATTAGACACGGCTACGTCTTACACATTGTTACATGAATTTCGCACAGCTATCAATTTCTGAGCGTACGCTAAGTTGCTACAGTTATGTCAGCCATAGTCATAAAAATCTGGCAAGATTGGCACGTATTTATTAGCTACGAACGTCCGTAGTTGACGTTGGCGTAAGGACTTTTCGGCCTTCTCACGGTCGCGTAATGCTTTTTGCAGTGACAATGAAGAATTATGCTGCACCGTTATGCCACATGTAACTGTCTACGGTAATATGAATTAGTTGAGTTCATAGTGTCGAAAACACGCACACAGCACAAACGATTTAATCGGTTGGGAGAGTGTGAGACCATTGTTGACCGTTACGGTTACGACTACTTATGGCTAAGATTTGACGCAAGTGTTTTTACTGAAATAAGTTATCAAAATAGAGCCCGTCTAAACGTATCTAGTTACCTACCTAATATCAGATCGGGATAAAGATTTAAGTATGTACCACATTACGATCTCATAATTTATACAGGTAAAATCAGTGCCGTGCTTAGCCTAGGGGTCAACAATATACGGCAAGCCTAGTAAAGGAGTAGCAGACTGTTCAGAAACCCCAACATCATGAAGATTATGGGAAAGCTAAGCTTCATGGCTTATATGAACGTACCGCCTCTCTGACGTAGCGCCAATTTAATAGATCACATTTTACATTTTCGTCAAAATACAACAACATGCGACCTTGTAACAGCTGGCATAAAATATCATTTTTTCGAAGTTAGAACTGCACAATTGCTTAACTTTTTTCAATTACAATTACATATTTATTGTAATAATGGCAAAAAAAGTAACGTTTACTTTGACCTGACAGATGTCAAAAATGTGATATATTAAATTGGCCCTACTTTAGTCGGGATATCTGTTGACATCCCCAATATCATATTCCTTTCCTATGGAATAGACGCGTGTGGTTAAATAAATTAGCGAAACTCCGCAAACCTGATGAGTTTCTAAAATCTAACTATAAACCGATGCGTTTTCATTGGTATCGCTGTGCTGCCGCTAATCACTCTCCTCTTTTTTTGTTTTTTTTTCATTCTATCCCAAAACAGTGTTCAATGAAAACGCACATATTATAAAGGGGCACGAAACTATAAGCTCCGCAAGAACACTGACAATAGCGGAACGGTATGGTGCGGTAAATTAGGGCCATTTGACACTGGCGATTATCGCCGAAACAAATTAAGCTAGAATTCGAATGCATTAGCAAGTTTAAGAATGTATGTATTGAGGTGGTGTTCTAGTTTGGTAATAGAATGCAACTCTGAATAGTGATTCTATCTCAAGCTCTTAACGCACAGCAATCGAAAATTATCCTTATATCGTTCACACATTTTAATGCGTTTTCTGTCTGATGCATAAGATTTTGGCGTAAATTCGGGGTCATTGTGGGTTATTGGGTACTTATGATAAACGGCCGTTTTCTATAACATACTTATATATAACTGTTGGTTAACGTGCCTTCTGCCGTAGCTATCGGTGTTTCTATAAACAAAGTTTATATTACTATCCGTGTCACCTACCTGTCACTTGATTCATAAATAATACAGTTAAACGTCACAGAAAGGCTTCCTGCCTTTCTGTGACGTTTAACCGCCAGGGGAATCTTTTCGGATAGTTAAAGTATCTGTAGAAGGTACCAACTCCTCAAACTCCCTTCATTATCATCTGCCTAGTCTTTTCCCAACTATGTTGGGGTCGACTTCTAGTCTCACCGTCTCACCAGATGCAGTTAAACATCAATATTTTACATGGAGCGACTGCCTAACTGACCTCCACGTTAGTACTGGTATGTACGCCTTGGTAAGAGTGGTTGGCAGACTTTCAGGCAACTATAACGGCTTTCAAAGATCTAAAAATGACATCCGGGACCAACGGCTCAACGTCCTTTCTAAGGCACGGAGGAAACTTAGCATCTAATGGGTCAGAGGCAAGAGCAGCTAAACCTAACGATCGACCCGAGTGTATTTAGCCACGAGTTCCTCAAGCCTCAAGTCTTCTTGTTTTGAATTTCAGGTAAAATCATTGTATGCACATTTTTTTAAATTTTTAGGGTTACTTACCTCGAAAGGAAAAACGAAATTCTAATTATCCGACAGTCAAATTCCTTTTGACGTGAAACGTCTTTCAAATCACATGTGAAAAAAGTGAAGAGTGCGAAATAGTAGGTATATTTTATAACGAGGGACTAAACGAAGCCATTATATACCCGAGATAGTTTGACTCACGAGCTTGCGAGGGAGTCAATGAAAGCTTGGTCTCGATGTGCAAAGTGTACTTTTCACTTCGAGTGCGAGAAAAATAGTCATTTAAAACCGAACAAATTTACACACGGCAATAATTCTGAACTAAGCGGTCAGTTTTTTCTTCAATCAGGTCAGTCGCAGATTAACAATTTCAAACACAACACAAACTCTCAATATTTTCGCAATGAAGATGATACACACTCCTCAGATAATTAGTACCTACTTTACTGCAGCGGCTAGCAACAGAGGCGTTGCATACTTTTCAAAATCAACGATGCACACAAACAACAACAATTTTTCTCGTGTTGAAGAGTTCATTTGTTTTTTTTTTTCAATAAACCGCTTTCTATTTGCCAGCCAATTCGAAATTTAAATAAATCCTTTGATTAGTTACTCTTTTGTTACCAGGTTTCAGAGTAAAAGATCGTTTCATTTTTAAATTACTTTTTACTCCCTAGGGAATAAATGGTCACTTTAATCCCGCTTCGTAAGGCTATATCAGCGTACTTTTAGAGCATGAGAAGTGAATAGTTAGTTTTGTAGACGATGTAACACAAAAATAATTTGTATGTTTGTTGCTTGTATAGTCAGTTTGCTGTTACAACCTAGAGTTTGCGTCGGGGTCGGGCCGATTGACTTGGCAATGCGCAAACCAAGCTATCTAGGTACATATATCAATATTATTAAGCTGAAGAGTTTATTGTTGTTGAACGCGCTAATCTCTGGAACTATTGGTTGGAATTGAAAAAATATACAGGGTTATTTTTTGTTTATACTAAACCCGAAAAGGGGTCATTGTACTCATCATTTTGAACAACTTTTTCTATGGGACGAACCCTGAAATCGCGAAAAAAAAATCAGCTGTTCCCTACATTTTGACGAGTTTTGCGAACATAAATGTAGGGAACAGCTGATTTTTTTTTCGCGATTTCCGACGCAAACTCTAGGTTGTAACCTCAAACTGACTATACAAGCAACAAACATACAAATTATTTTTGTGTTACATCGTCTACAAAACTAACTATTCACTTCTCATGCTCTAAAAGTACGCTGATATAGCCTTACGAAGCGGGATTAAAGTGACCATTTATTCCCTAGGGAGTAAAAAGTAATTTAAAAATGAAACGATCTTTTACTCTGAAACCTGGTAACAAAAGAGTAACTAATCAAAGGATTTATTTAAATTTCGAATTGGCTGGCAAATAGAAAGCGGTTTATTGAAAAAAAAAAAACAAATGAACTCTTCAACACGAGAAAAATTGTTGTTGTTTGTGTGCATCGTTGATTTTGAAAAGTATGCAACGCCTCTGTTGCTAGCCGCTGCAGTAAAGTAGGTACTAATTATCTGAGGAGTGTGTATCATCTTCATTGCGAAAATATTGAGAGTTTGTGTTGTGTTTGAAATTGTTAATCTGCGACTGACCTGATTGAAGAAAAAACTGACCGCTTAGTTCAGAATTATTGCCGTGTGTAAATTTGTTCGGTTTTAAATGACTATTTTTCTCGCACTCGAAGTGAAAAGTACACTTTGCACATCGAGACCAAACGCCAACTTAATATACCCTCGCTTTCATTGACTCAGTCGCAAGCTCGTGAGTCAAACTATCTCGGGTATATAATGGCTTCGTTTAGTCCCTCGTTATAAAATATACCTACTATTTCGCACTCTTCACTTTTTTCACATGTGATTTGAAAGACGTTTCACGTCAAAAGGAATTTGACTGTCGGATAATTAGAATTTCGTTTTTCCTTTCGAGGTAAGTAACCCTAAAAATTAAAAAAAATGTGCATACAATGATTTTACCTGAAATTCAAAACAAGAAGACTTGAGGCTTGAGGAACTCGCGGCTAAATACACTCGGGTCGATCGTTAGGTTTAGCTGCTCTTGCCTCTGACCCATTAGATGCTAAGTTTCCTCCGTGCCTTAGAAAGGACGTTGAGCCGTTGGTCCCGGATGTCATTTTTAGATCTTTGAGAGCCGTTATAGTGGCCCGAAAGTCTCCACAAAAACCACTCTTACCAAGGCGTACATACCAGTACTAAGGTGGAGGTCAGTTAGGCAGTCGCTCCATGTAAAATATTGATGTTTAACTGCATCTGGTGAGACGGTGAGACTAGAAGTCGACCCCAACATAGTTGGGAAAAGACTAGGCAGATGATAATGAAGGGAGTTTGAGGAGTTGGTACCTTCTACAGATACTTTAACTATCCGAAAAGATTCCCCTGGCGGTGCCGAATCATACCAAACACCATGGCCTCCGTCCAGTGTTAAGAATATTCGTTTACGGTCATCTATACTTCTATATCTATACTAATATTATAAAGCAGAAGAGTTTCTTTGTTTATTTGTTTGGTTGAACGCGCTAATCTCAGGAACTATCGGCTCGAATTGAAAAAATTGTTTCGCGTTAGATAGTCCATTTATCGAGGAAGGCTATATAACATCACGCTATGACCAATAGGAGCGGAGCAGCAATAAGAAATGTTGCAAGCGAGAATTTCTCGCGAAAGAAGTCGCGGGCAGAAGCTACGAGTATTTTTAATAACTTACTAGCCAGTTTCGGTAGGTTGCTATCCCTGTCTGTTTGACATTTTGCTTACTGGACGGTTAGAAACAAAACGTCACAGAAAGGCTTCCTTTAATTGTATTATTTATGAATCAAGTAACAGGTAGGTGACACGGATAGTAATATAAACTTTGTTTATAGAAACACCGATAGCTACGGCAGAAGGCACGTTAACCAACAGTTATATATAAGTATGTTATAGAAAACGGCCGTTTATCATAAGTACCCAATAACGCACAATGACCCCGAATTTACGCCAAAATCTTATGACAGAAAACGCATTAAAATGTGTGAACGATACTCGTATAAGGATAACTATTGATTGCTGTGCGTTAAGAGCTTGAGATAGAATCACTATTCAGAGTTGCATTCTATTACCAAACTAGAACACCACCTTTACATACATACCTACATTCTTAAACTTGCTAATGCATTCGAATTCTAGCTTAATTTGTTTCGGCGATAATCGCCAGTGTCAAATGGCCCTAATTTACCGCACCATACCGTGCCGCTATTGTCAGTGTTCTTGCGGAGCTTATAGTTTCGTGCCCCTTTGTAATTTGTGCGTTTTCATTGAACACTGTTTTGGGATAGAATGAAAAAAAAAAAAACAAAAAAAGAGGAGAGTGATTAGCGGCAGCACAGCGATACCAATGAAAACGCATCTGTTTATAGTTAGAGTTTAAAAGCTCATCAGGTTTGCGGAGTTTCGCTAATTTATTTAACCACACGCGTCTATTCCATAGGAAAGGAATATGATATTGGGGATGTCAACAGATATCCCGACTAAAGTAGGGCCAATTTAATATATCACATTTTTGACATCTGTCAGGTCAAAGTAAACGTTACTTTTTTGCCATTATTACAATAAATATGTAATTGTAATTGAAAAAAGTTAAGCAATTGTGCAGTTCTTACTTCGAAAAAATGATATTTTATGCCAGCTGTTACAAGGTCGCATGTTGTTGTATTTTGACGAAATGTAAAATGTGATCTATTAAATTGGCGCTACGTCAGAGAGGAGGTACCTACGTTCATATAAGCCATGAAGCTTGGCTTTCCCTTATAACGTACTACTCTTCATGATGTTGGGGTTTCTGAACAGTCTACTACCCCTTGCCGCCGTATATTTTTGACCCCTAGGCTAAGCACGGCACTGATATACTACGAGATCGTAATGTGGTAACCTACTTAAATCTTCATCTCGATCTGACATTAGGTAGGTAACTAGATACGTTTTGACGGGCTCTATTTTGATGACTTATTTCAGTAAAAACACTTGCGTCAAATCTTAGCCATAAGTAATCGTAACGGTCAACAATGGACTCACACTCTCCCAACCGATTAAATCGTTTGCGCTGTGTGCGTGTTTTCGACACTATGAACTCAACTAATTCATATTACCGTAGACAGTTACATGTGGCATAACGGTGCAGCATAATTCTTCATTGTCACTGCAAAAAGCATTACGCGACCGTGAGAAGGCCGAAAAGTCCTTACGCCAACGTCAACGACGGACGTTCGTAGCTAATAAATACGTGCCAATCTTGCCAGATTTTTATGACTATGGCTGACATAACTGTAGCAACTTAGCGTACGCTCAGAAATTGATAGCTGTGCGAAATTCATGTAACAATGTGTAAGACGTAGCCGTGTCTAATAAATGATTTCACATTGTACTTTTTCTTGCTTGGCTGTGACCACCATGTCTGCTGTATCTCAGAGTCGATCCTTGCGGGAAGTTTTCGGTTATGTGGGTAACTAACCTACTCATGTCTAAGCTGCAAATAGGATAGGACTTTTTTTCTCAAAGAACATTATAAAACATACATAGGTGCCTACAGTAATCATAGAACCTACACCTTTTTTGAAGTCGGTTAATGAAAGTAGATAGAAGCTCTGTGTAGGTACCTACCTCAAAGTTTAATTCCCGGGTCGAGGATTTTTTTTACTTTTTTTTTACTTGGATGGGAAATCGTCAAATGAAGGGGTCATTTGACCCACTCTGGGCGGAGCGGGAGGGAGTGCCAGACTTTTACTGAATAAAAACCATTCCATGTTCCTTCCTCGCCCTTTACGTTCCGGGGCCGCGGTTTCTCTTTCGAACAGTCTCACAGCCCCGGCAGGCTTCGGCCCTTGCGGGTTGACAGGGCCTGTCGTCATTAGACGGCCGGACGGCTAGATAGGCCCTGTCACCACACATCCCACCACCTCACCGGCCGCAGGCCCGCGTCTACGGTGGCCGATAGCCACCTGGTGGCTATCGGCCACCGGGAGACTCACCGGGTGTCGGGGGCCACGTGGTGCCGGGCACCACGTGGCCCCCGACACCCGGTGAGTCTGGAACTATTGGTTGGAATTGAAAAAATATACAGGGTTATTTTTTGTTTATACTAAACCCGAAAAGGGGTCATTGTACTCATCATTTTGAACAACTTTTTCTATGGGACGAACCCTGAAATCGCGAAAAAAAAATCAGCTGTTCCCTACATTTATGTTCGCAAAACTCGTCAAAATGTAGGGAACAGCTGATTTTTTTTTCGCGATTTCAGGGTTCGTCCCATAGAAAAAGTTGTTCAAAATGATGAGTACAATGACCCCTTTTCGGGTTTAGTATAAACAAAAAATAAGGTTGTATATGTTTGTTTGGATAGTCCATTTATCGCGAAAGCCTATATATCATCATGCTACGACCAAAAGGAGCAGAGTATAAATGAAAAATGTGGCAAAAACGGGGAAAATGTATTCCTTCTTAACTTATGTGACGCAGACGAAGTTGCGTGGGTCAGCTATTATTAAATATTGGTATGTTTCAATGTTTAATTTATTAAGAAAAACGGGGAAGTACTTCTCGCCTCTTTTCAATTACTTCTTGTTTACAAATAAATGTAGGTACTTACTGCAACAATAATTGGGTCAAAATTGAGTGTGAAATAATATCTGTGGTGTTTCGCACGCTGGGCTGCGGTACGTGCCTTGTCACGTCGGTGACCGGGCCGTTGGCGCCTGAGTCGACCGTCTTCCGCGAATTGCACTCGATTTCAGATCACAACGTTAACGGACTATAAATTGAATTTCACAGTAGAATTGGTTTTCAGGTAAATTTGTACTTTGTTCAAAAAGTTAGGTCTGCAGAACCCTTTAGAAGTCAAGAGAATATTAAGATTTTATCAAACTGCGGCGTGGGTTGATTTCACCCATCGACTATGGTCGATAGTTTACAACATCTACTCGTAGCAGTTTGAACCAAAGTGGGACGAGCGAAGCTGAGAATTGTGCAAGAATCGACCAATCACATTGGTCGAAGTCTACATCGCTTCTCTCGTCTTTCCTGTGATTGGTCGAATCTCGCATCATCCCTCCGCTTTTTTTTTTTTTTTGGGATGGGAAATCATCAAATGACTTCTCCCACTCTGGGCGGAGCGGGAGGGAGTGTCAGACTCTTACTGACTAAAACCCATCCATGTTCCTTTTCCTCGCCCTTTACGTTCCAGGGCCGCGGTATCTCTTTCGAACAGGCCCGCAGCATCATCCCTCCGCTCCGCTCGTCTTCGCTTTGGTGGAAACCGGGCCTTAGGGCCGGACTCCTCTCCATCGAAATGATTTTTCTAGTGCTATCACATTTTTAACTTTTGTATTGTCTGGGTCAACAAGATAGGCTGTGCCTAGTTTGGGACACGCTGTTAATCCTGTCAGTACTTATTCTGTATGCAAAATAATAAATTAATTTGAATTTCAAAATGAATTTGAATTTGCTTTAAACATATTCCCTGCTCTTTTTTTTTAGGTCCATGCCCTGCTCTCCGTTTTTTGGAGTCCGGCCTCAAATCGGTATGAAATCGAAATGCAACCTTCATTCTCAAGTCAATAAAAAAAAAACTCAAGTTTATTGATTGTCTACTAATCATCAGAGATTGACACGGTCAACACGTCATTTATTTGTTCATATATTGTTTTTGTTTTGTCTTACAATCAAAATCACAGTGCTATGTAAACTTTCTGGTATATTAGATATTATTTCCCCGAAATCCTTAGTAACCACTAATCTCATTTTTACAACTGTATTTCATGACCAGACCACACTTCATGCTACCTTATTCAAACATATTTTAAGGCGTTATGCCGTATAGGACGTTATGGTGCACGTGAGTAGTGATATCAAACAGAAAAATGCGTAGGCTGCGCAATTTAGTTTGCTAGGAGTACTGCAGTAGAAATTAAGTAGTTGTAGGTAAATATTTAGATCAATCTGTTAAAAAAAACCGGCCAAGTGTGAGTCGGATTCACACGCAAAGTGTTCCGCTTATTCATACGTCAATTTACTTACACTCAACAGCAAAATTAAATTGGTGTTTCAAAGTACCGTAATGTAAAAACTAAGTTAATGCCGCAGTTTCACGAAAAGTCCTGTCTCTCAAGAAATAAATCCCAAATGTCTTTCGAAATCAATTTACCATAATATTTTTACTTTTTTTCGGCCACTCCTATTATTTTAACAAAAGTGAGCAATTGTGCGCGATCGTTGCCGTGGATATGTGCACATTTTGTTTATGTTTAGGGCCAGCGCAGACGACAGACTTTTTGTACGGATAAGTCTGTGGCGCACAAAATGTCTGCATGGCATACAAAAGATCCGTCGCGGATTTTACGCAGACTCGACGCACACGACGCACCTCTTCGATCATTCTGTCGGCAGAACTGTAGGTTCGTAGGCGCTATGAAAATGCATAAATCATTATATTCTGCCTTAAAAGTTTCATAAAATGCTGGTCTGTTATGTATTTCTAGTATTAACATTGATACATCGACCTCTAGCGGCGTGGTATTATACCGCGTAGGTACGTTAGGTCTCCCAGTAACGATTAACACTAAAATTGCGTGCCGTCTGCGTTAGCGCGCGTTGAAGCAAACGTTCCATTTTTATTGAGTGACGCGGCGCGCGGCGCTATCTGCCAGAATGATACAGATTTATTGTGCGCCGGACTTTTTGCGCGTCGTATGCGTTACTGCATATAATTGCTTAGGTTCTATTTTCACAGACTAAAAATTACGTCACGGATAGTCTGTCGTCTGCACCGCCCCTTACTTTAGCGAGTCCACTGAACGAGACCACATCGGTGGAATCGCAGTTTTAGGTAATATGCCACATGACAAACACTTGTAGTTTAGCGGGATGTCTGAAGAATGTTGCCAACAATTGGTCCCACTAAAGCGTGTTAGTGGGCCCATACATGACGCTCTGCTAGAAGAATTAAGCGACGGAAAGCAACCGGATACCAAGCGAAAATGTGGCTGTATGAAAACTAGTACAAAGCTCAGGAAAATCTTAGGAAAATTTCCAGCGCCTCCACCGCCCACGCCTGTGTGCCACGCCGATATAATAAGGGTAAGTAAAGAAATACAAGTAGCTAACCCGCACCAAATTCACTCGGTGGCGGATTTTTATCTTTTAGCCTCTATTTCAACCGCTTAGGTGTTGTATTTTCTAAACCCTAGACAGTTATTATGAAGAAGGCATCCGCAAGGATGCCTTCGTCATAATAACTGTCTAAATGAACTTTAGCCCGATCCGTTAAGTCGTTTGGGCTGTGAGTTGACAGTCAGTGAGGACAAAAGATTTCCAATGAATAGGTAAATGGTGTAAATAAACTCTTAACGAAACTGAAAAGCACTTGTTCTCCCCGTCATTGTGATCATTTTTATTTGTTCTAGATAGTGATGTGCCGATTATGACTTTCGCCGACTAGCCGACTAGCCGATTAGTCGGTTGTAATAAGACCGACTAGTCGGCCGACTAGTCGGCTAAGCCGATTACGGTATGGTCGAGAGAGGTGTTTTAGTGTAAAAAAATATTTTTTTTGGGCATAATTAAAGATAATACTGTTATTATTCATTGAAATGAACAAGTAGAATTAAAATTTAATCATGTCAAAAAGAAAATCTCGTGTATGGATGTATTTTGAACAATTGGACAATGATTCCCGTAAAGTTAAGTGTAAACAATGCCAAGTGATAATTTCTCGTGGTGGGCAAGGAAAAACAGCTAACACTAAGCATGAACAACCATATTAAATAAAAACATCCAACCCTGATACCTCAGTTAGGTTCTGCTATCAAATGTTGCCTACAACGTAACAAGCCGGATAGTCGGCGCTCTTTGCCGATTAGTCGCCGACTAATCGACGACTACAATAGTGGCCGGATAGTCGGCTTTACCGACTAGTCGCCGACTAGTCGGGACATCTCTAGTTCTAGACCATGTTTGGAAACCATTTAGTTGCAGAGATATTGGGGGTCAAAGTTCCAACTTTTTCATAAGTTTTTTTTAAATACATGTTTTTAATGTAAGAACTTTACTTTAAAAATCTCCACGACCCCCAAACTATTCAATCTATCCAGTATCATAATGTTTTGAGTGCGTTACATTGAGATTTACCGTAAAACATGAATATTCACACCAAACAAAAAAAAGCCATTTGCCAGCAATAATGTTTGCGTAGGGTTAACTTGGTTTGATGTACAGAATGTTGTGGTTACCGGCTTCGTGAAGAGTGTATTAACAACCTGCAGATTATAACTCTTTTTTTTTATACTGAACCGTGTTTAGATCACAACATCCAAAAAGAAGAGATATTGCTGTCTAAGTACAAGTCTTGAACCATTCACCCAAACCAGTCTCCAAATTAAAATAGAACTGTCTGCAAAAATTAATTAGATGTAAGATAGATGCCCGAAACTTTATGATTTGTGTTCAAACCTTAATGGTTTTTTTATTTTTTGTTAATAGTACGACAAGGCAAGCGGGTACACTTATGGTCATGGAGAGTCGAAAGTCCATAACATGCCTTGCATGCCAAAGCCCCCCCCATCAAGTTGCTCTATGGAGGCGGAGAAACAGGTAAGATAAATAAAAAAAAATGGTTTTCCCCGTGGCTCAGCCCAAAAATTCAATCCATTTGATTTATTCATTTATTTACATGTCGTACAAATTTGAGATAGGTTTAACGGCGGGTCCCAAACTAGGCACAGTCTGTATCTTGGTGACCCAAACACAATGCATTAGGTACCCGAGGTTATTATTTTACAGTGTTCTGCTAGCGCTACAAATGTACTTTAGATAAACAAGCACATTAATTGGTTTTGGAATAATTAGAAGGAAAAACAACAAAATTATAAATATTAGTTACAAATTACAAACAAAATTATAAAAATTGATAAAAGAAAATGATAAATTAAAAAGAGAAATACACATGGTTGCAAAAACAACAGTTAAGGTGAGTTATTGTGGGAGTGTAGTGTGTTCTGTGGGGTGTGTTAGTGAGTGGTGGTGGGTATTGCAACAAAATAATTGTGTTAACATGAGCTATAGTAGGCTTTCTGTTTCCTCGTAAGTTTGGTCCAACAACCATTCCATAAGTTTGGTTTTGGCTTCTAAGTAAATGTTGTAGTAAGTAAATGTTGGGTAAACTGAAACTTTTATTAACAGCGTTAAACACTCTTATGGGTAAGTATGACGAGTGCCGGGCCGCGAAGAGGGTCTTTACTTTTGGAAGGGGGATTCTTTCCGCTATTTTCCTGCCACCTCTACCGCAACTAGAGTGCATTTTGTAGATTTTTTGCGAATTTTAGAACTGACCCAAGGATATACAATTGTCGTACGCGAAAAAATACCTCAAAGGACCGTTCCTTTGAGTTATTTTTCGGGTTAAAAGTATCTTATGCCCGAATTTCATCCAAAAACCTTTCATCCGTTAGGCGTTATTTGTAACAGACCGACGGAAAGATTTATTTTATTTATCCGATCTGTTTACAGGCGTTTCCTCTGCTGGTACACTGGCATCCTTTCTGTAGGTGATGGGTGGGCTATCCACCACGCGGGCCCAGTGCGGATTTGATGACATCGCATGTCCTCGAATTTTGTCAAGGACATAGTTTCCTCACGATGTTTTCGTTCACTTTTTCAGTTTATATAACTGTAAATCAAAGCGAAGTGACGCCATGCCTAATTAGTTGTCCGATAACATCGTCATAAGTTCGGCGTTGGCGGCGGCTGCGGGCGTCGTGAGCGAGGTGGTTGCTTCGTGCGCCCTCTATCGGCCATCGCTCCTGCTCGATGCATCGCCTGTCGTTATTCAGGAATGTCTTGCTCTTGTCTTGTTACAACACGGACACGCTGCGACCTGCCCTTTGACTAGCCGCGAGGAACCAGGAAACTGTCTAAATTGGTTTTTGGATTCCTTAGTCCTCTTGGTGTATTTTATGAAACGGCTGTGTGTAGCAACTCTGCCTACTTTGTGATGGTATGGAGGGACTGAGATAATTATTCTAGGTACAGAGAAAAAGCGTGTTTGTTGGAAAAACCTTTTACTTAATATATGGAACAAAACAGACTTTTACAATGGCACAAACGTCTTTATATTTAGAATCAAACGACGTAAAAAGTTTACTCGAATCTTGTCTGTTTTTCTTCAAAAACAAAAAGATCTTTGAGATCGATGTCCAAAGGTTACGACTTCACCCGCCAGGATTTCTCCTTCACTATCAAGGTACGATCAGTGTAGTGATAACAATATACAAGAACGTGGCGATTCGGCCGACGTCGGCGTAGGAGTGTTGGTACGCGGTAATGGATGCTCGTGCGCACAGATAGCATCGAGACTAGGATCGTGACACGGCGCGCCCTGCGACAGCGCCGCTTCCCACTACAAGGTGAAATGGTCATTTTTTAATGTTTACGTAATAAAACTTGACTCTTAATTTATATATTTTTTTCAAAAATTCAAACCTGCATCTCTATGAGCTAAAAGTGCACTTCTCAGTCCAGTTTTTTTCGACTTCTGTGCTTGCATTGTGTGGACATGCATATTATCACCATCAGCCACAGCCGGAACTCATCCACTGCTGGGTATAGGCCTCTCTTTTCTTCAATCTCGACGGTCTCGTGTTAGCCTCACCCAGGTGTTTCGCCCGATGCCAACTTTATCGTCTGCCCATCTCGCCGCGGACGACACTCGCTTCTGTGCCAGTTCTTGGACGCCATTCGGTGACAGCTTAAGTCGACCTGTAGTCACTACGCTTTTCTTGGTGTTCTGCTCAACTTCACTTGAGTTCCGTAACGCGATTTCCGATATCGTAGTTCTTTGTGTTTTCGGATTTCGACGTTAGGAACTCGATCTAACACTTTTATGCCGACCATGGAACGCCCCATGGCTCTCTGTGCAAGTCTCAGTCTGTACACAGCCTCCTCCGTGAGCGTCCATTTTTCAGTACCGCACATCATTGTGGGTGTGTGAACGTTGTAGTACTCAACAATTGTTGGTGACAATCTGGATTGTAAAAAAATTGGGTCTTTTCAGCTAGATTCGTAATAAATAGCTGATCATCGAACTAGTCAATGTAGAGATTTCTGAGGTTTTCGTAAATATATAACTCGCAAATAATGAAATTGATTTTAAAAGTCTTCGTCCCAAAAATGTTACGGTAGGTAGTGGAAAAGCCTTGAGTGTGTTGTTAGTTTGTTTCTTTGTAAGTAGCTACTTATCAGCTGTCCTTTATTTATAACAAGTAAGCAGTAGTTGCGTGTACAGTGTAAGTAGGTACACTCAATCACTTTCCTACTTTCCTCTACCTTCTATGTCATAGTTTTCTGTCAAGTTGTTTCAAATTAGATTTCGAGGAGAAAACAACATCTGGGAAGAATCCGTAAACTGTTGTTTCAAGCGTTTATCTCTTGTTATACTCATAATACACCTTAATATTTCAAGTGATACTTAGACAAAATAGTAAACAATTTAATAATTATAAAATTAAAACAATAGGTAGTACATAATATTGATAAACATTGCCGGATGATGAGGCGGATGGCTCGAAGGTTTCCGACACTAACTCGATGTACCTACTTGTATTAAATTAATTCTTATCTTTTCCATTTAAAGTCTGTGTTAATTCGGGGACACTATACTAAGTATATTACACATTGTTTGGTAATTACTTGGATGTTGTATATCTTTGGCTTCTACTTCCTTCCGGGATCGCCTTGGCCCTTACCGAAACGGAGATAAATGTGAGTAAAGTTTAACTTGGTGGTTCTTGATTAGCCATTTTGCAAAACAAAGATAAGTTCAACGTCAAGTTTGCAGCTTTACAGGGCGAGCTTATCTTGTATCAACTATTCGTGTCACTTTTATGCCAATCTCAACTGTAAAATAATTAAGAAATGCGGAATATCTAAACCCATTATCTAATCAAAACTTTAATATGGATGTAAATTAAAGTTTATTTAACTCAATATTATTGACCATAAAAGAAATAGAAATCTACATTTTAAAAGGGAAAAGGAAGCAAGTAGTTAATAAAGTATTTAATTTACTTTACGTACTAAATGAAACCTTGTTTGATGAACCCAATCGAGGTTGCAGGCGCGTAATGTTTGTTAAAGTGTAATTAAAGCGTTTGATAGTGATCTCTCTAGGTTAAGACCAAGAACTGTAAAGTGTTCGTCTGTTCGACCGCTAAATTGGGCTAGTCCGGCCATTCATTCACCTCATAGATTAGATTAGTTGGTAAACTTGTAACTTTAACGCCTTAATACGAGCTTTAGGTGAAAAACACATTAATACTCTGAATGTAAGCAAATCGGTGCTAAAGCTAATCGTTTGATATACTAACTGTAGTGACTAACGAATTCAGGCGGAAATGCAGTCAGAGATATTTGTTTATTGAATGGATAATCATTAACATTTATCTCGCAGCTTGCAGTTAACTTTAAGGAAAAAAATTCTTACCTACCTATACCAGACGTTTTAGTAATTTTCCAGTGCCAATCACAAAAGCACGACCAAGATTATAACAATTGGCAACTGGCCAAGAAATCCTCACTAATGTTGTCAGTATAAAATTGAAAAAGTTTGTTGGTTTGTTACTTTTATTAGCTATGTCGAAATGATTTTAAAATCGAATCCTAAATATCATATCCCATAATGGCAATTATAATCCTGTTGAGGAAATTATTTTCTTGGAGAAAAATTTCAGAATATTAATTAATTAATCGACCTAGTTCCACACAAATGCCTTTTGTTAGTTTCCACCCAGCTGCTTCTTGGGGAAAAGTCTTCCCCTATTTTGGTCAATACTCCTCTTTCGTGAGGTTTTGTGTGAATTCGTGAAAATCAACAATACCCTAACGGTTACACTGCAGTTGTCGAGCGAAAATATTTAGTTCAAATTCTGAGTACCTATTCGTTGCACAATCACAAATGTGGTAAATTCACTCCTATCTAAATCATTATTGTGTTAATTGTGATATTAAGGTAAATTTGGTACTTTTCTATTGGACAAAAATAAACTTATGACTACTACCGCAAGCCTTGTTGGAGAGGTCAGGCATACTAGTAATCTACAATAATTAACATAAAATAACAACACGCCTACAATTCTCGAAGGTGCACATTTCGCCAGTTATGGGTTAGTCCAATGTAATTGGGAGCGAGCTTATTGCTATCAACCGGGCACAACCCCAGACTCTGTGGTTGCTACTGAGAAATTCCTTATGGCAAAACCTAATTTTGTCCGACTTGAGAATTGAACCAACAAGAGTGAACGCTCAGCAGTTGCTCTTCCAACCACTAGCCCAACCTGGCAGTGTGTTCTTTAGGCTGAGGCTAAATTAGGCCGCGACGCGACCTGCGACATATTAGCGATTAAAACAAGTAAATGAATGCTCAAGCATATGGCTACACTGTACATCAAATATTACTAGCGATCTTTGATTTCTTTATGCGATCGGAACAACATTACTGTAATCACGGCATCGGCTACACTAACATAGCGAAATTTAAGCGAATTTATTAGGAAATACTTCTCGCTTGTAATGTAGCGGTCACCGTATAAATTGTCAAACACGTTATATTACAATATAACGTGTTTTTTCTCGCGATATTGTAATGTCTCGAATTATTGTCAACAGAACATACGGAAGTATCTCTGCCCCCATTATCGGAACTTGGGGCACCCCCCGTTAGGTTAGTTAGGTTCCTTTAAACCCTCTCCGTCGACTACGCTTTTTAGGGGGAATTTAAAGTGTTTTAAGGTTATGTTATATTAATCGGTATTTCTCAGGAATGGTGCATTATCTTTTCATGAGAGTTGTGCCACTGGGCAAGGGGGACCCCTCTTTCCCTCCACACCGCGTAAGTTGACTACCATCGCATGCATTTCACGAAAAATAATGCGTTTTGTTGTAAGCAGTATGTTCATTTGACAATAATTCGAGACTTTACAATATCGCTAGAGATATTACAATATAACGTATTTGACAATTTTACGGTGACATAGCCATACCATGTTTTTCTCGTTGCGCTCTTCCAGTCGCATCGCAAATCGCTGCCTAGTGTAGCCTCAGCCTTAGTGCTATAAACATTGAAATAAAGTTAGGTGCGATTTTCCTTTTATATTTATTCCCTTTGATGGAACAAAACGTAGTGTTTTCAGCTGGGAATGGAAAATGGTAAATCGTGGAAGATAGTGTCGGACCTGGTGACTTTGGTGCAGCTGTCCGTGACGGCCACGGCGTTGGCGCTGTACTACCTCATCTACTGCTACATGCAGATCGTGTACTTCACCCTGAAGAGTGCGATGTACTTCCTCAACGCAGACGGGTATGCTCCCTTACACGAAGCATAAGGGGGAACTCACGTACTACGCGCTAAAGTACGGACGCAACTGGTGGAACGGCCGCTCCTGTGGCTAGATGGTCGTTTGATGGTGGCTGTACACTCTTGCTGATACACTCTGAGGCAGGGCGAATGCGAGAGTGCTTATGTATACGAGTAGTAGCGTTCGTCTAGCCCCAGTGTTCCTCACTTCGTTTTCTTCCCGTGACGATCTTTTGGAGAAATTTATAGATACCTGCCTTGCGGAAGTGAATGAACCGCCACCATTAACCTGTCTGTGCAAGCACTCATTGCAGATATGGTCGTGTAGAGCGTGAGCTCCCATAGAGTTGAACTTCATCTGGCAGTAAAAAATCGCAGAGGGGGAAACAACGGGAATCGGTTCATCGACGATGCGGTCGGCAGCACAGAAAAGGATAGGGACATAGGAAAGTGTGATTCCGTGCTGCCAGGTGAGGTTCAGCTCTAAAACTCCACTGTTTTATATCTGGAACCCAATGTTGTTAACTGATCCGACTGATTCCATGATCTAATAGTCAGAGAGGCGGTTTTTATAATGTCATAAAGTAAAACGCGATGCCACGTTATCATGTGGAAAAAATTAGTGTGAGTAAAACCCGTTTCCCCACCGGTTTAAGTTTTATAATTGATGAATTTCCATTGAGCATTCAACGGAAATTCATCAAGTAAAAGATGAATTTCGGTTGAATGCAATCAACACATTCTCTGACAATCTTTTTTATTGCTCGCGTCGTTTGTCGTCCCTCCAGTTTTCGGTACCGACAAGCTAAAGTAAAGCTAAGCTCTCTGTCCACTAGGCCTGACGTTCTATTCTAGGCTTTACAACTATGTTGTAAGGAACGAAATTTGGAACCGAAAGCGATGGTTTTGGATCATAACAGACCATAGCTACCAGTCTCACTCAAGTTCAATATAAACTAACAATACGTACAGACGCCAGTACACCAAGCTACTTTCTGTTACAGACCTATGAAAGTCACGATTGGCGTGGTTGCTGCTACGGCGATAATCATCGCTTTCAACATATTGATGCGGATAGAACAAATCCTCTCGATCATATTATAAAGTTCTATTAGCCGAGAGAAAATCATGACTCTCCATCCAGAAGGTGGCACGGATACAGTAATTGAATTTTCATGGGACTTTTTTTAAAAAGTTCTTACAGATGAAAATTTAGACGATCACTTTTTCTTTTGTTTTTCAATATTAAATTAATGCTGACTGAATGAAGTAACAAAAGTAAGAAAAAGTTAAAAAATAAACGTTTTACAATATTATTTCGAAACCAAAAGCCAGTTTGGGGCTTATTCGTCAACTGGCGACTGTGAATCTCGCGAGTGCTCGCTATTTGGCACCTTCCAATTTATTTATTTTTTTGTCCTCAACTCGCACACACGTTATGAGGTACAGTCAAATGAAAACGGATTGAAACCAATATTTAAAAAAAAAAATACAAGCTTTGCTCGTTTAAAGATATTATTAGATTATACATTTTATAAGAAGTTTTGCAAATCTGACGTGAAATACGTCAAATTTGCAAGGTCGCGCGAGTTGATGACAACAAAAATAAAATAAAATCGGAAAGTGCCCACTCGCGAGATTCACAGTCGCCTGTTGACGAATAAGCCAAAGTTCTGAACCGAAAGAAGTTTTGTTACTTTGTAACTAAATTGTCAGTAAAAAAAAGAGTAATTTTTTAACACTACTATTATAATTAAATATATAATTAGTAATGTGTTGCGTTTGAGTCGAATTTCCAGTAGCCAATTCATTGTGCGGAGTAAGCCTTTGAACTTTGTCATTAGTCGGGTCGGATTGAGCGTGACAGAATTCGCACCTGGACATTGTTTCCTCAAATGGTTTTGGAAGTGATTAAGGCCCCCCTCGTGCTTTTGTGCGGGCTCACCGCAGCGGGAAGCATTACGCGGATGAGGAGGCACGCTGGAGGCTGAGTCGACGACCACCACTTGTTGGTCAGACGCCGCGAGAGGCGGCCGCGCAGCACTACAACACTTCCTCTAACTTCGATTGTTCCGATCGACCGCGAACTTACGCACGCACAGTCACGCGAAGTGATTATCGATTAAAGCTCGAGTAGTGACAGTGTTATAGAATCGAATGAACCAGTGTGAATCGTGTTTCGCTTAGTGCAAAATGGTGCTAAGTGTCAGGTAACTAGAGTATGGAAATGTGAAAACTTTTTCATGTTTTCTATTTAATGTTTTGAGTTAGATGTTAAGCACTAGTGTTCTTCTTTGTGTGTTTCATTCAAATCAAGGGCAGAGTTAAAGGCGATGCGGAAAATGTGCTCTTATATTGACGGGAACTTTTCACCCTTGTATGGGGCAGTATAAATAATATTATTATATTATTTGGGTAGGCATTATAGATTATGACTAAACTAGACTTACTGTAAATTAAAAATATTCTGTTAACATTATAAATAAAATCTAGCAATGTGACTAAAGAAAATCTAGATCACAATGACACGATTTCATTCGAATCCTAACGGCCGTCAAACAATCAATTTCATTGCCAAGAATGTACAGTTGGTCAAATAAATCAATAGAAATAAGTAAATTCGCGACGCTACAACTAAATTATATTTGTACTAGATCTGTGACCCGGCTACGCTTGAACGGAATAAAAGGCATGGCTTATTAGCATCCGATCTTCTTAGACCAACATTTAAGCAGCTGCTGCAGGTTTAAGGCCGCCATTTTTACCTATAGATTTGGCAGTTTACCGCAAGATAATTTATTGTGCTATTGTTCTCATTTCTACTTATGTTGCATTTATTCAGGGCCTGTGTTACTTTTCAAATACAACGATTTATATTGGTTGAAGCCTTAGTACAATGCTTAGTAAGTTTCATATTTACTTACCTAAACAGACCATTCGTTGCCGGGGTTGCGGGCCTGTTCGAAAGAGATACCGCGGCCCCGGAACGTAAAAGGCGAGGAAGGAACATGGATGGTTTTTAGTCAGTAAGAGTCTGACACTCCCTCCCGCTCCGCCCAGAGTGGGGGGGGGGGGTCATTTGATGATTTCCCATCCTTAAAAAAAAAAAAAGGTCCATGTTCACCAAAATGATGACGCTCTAATTATCTAAAAACAGCTGTTTAACAGACATTTTTGTATGGGAACATGTCACACTGACAGCTGTTTTTAGATAATCAGACGGTTATCTTTTCGGTGAACGTGGACATAAGTCGTTTTAATGCGCCTGTTTCATTTTTTAAAGGTCTTTTCATTAAAAGTTTCAATAATTCATCAATTCCAAAATGTTCTACTTGCACAACAAGTTACCTACTTTTAATGGCTTAATAACTATTTGTAGAAGCTTCTTAAAGCTGTGTAACAAATATATGTTAAGGTAGCAAATAGCTAGTAAGTATTTACATTAACAACGCAGTTAATACAACGCTAAAACTATGAGAACTTGAAAGTGGTCAGCCAACCTGACTTCAGAATGCCTGACCACTTTATTTCTTCAATATCTCTCTTAACGCAAAGGTAGCAAATATCATTAAAGGTAGTAAATACTGCACATGGTCTCATGTACATATCTCGTTTGGTACAGTCAACCCGACGGTCAGTAAAGCCATGAAAGATAGGCACTACCCAAAAAAAAATCGGAGATTGTCAAAGTCAGTCTTTGGAGCTTCTGATTATCCAGAAGTATGCCAAAGTTCTGGAAAATGACAGCGAGGACCAACTGCGTAAACATACACGACACATGAGCCATTTTAAGGGTTTGTATTGCCGTCCATCACAAACCGAGACCCTTCGCCCTCCCCCCATCAATGGACCAACCACGAATAGAGTTGCTTATATTTGAAGATCGACACTTACAAATTGCGGTCATTATTTGGAATAGATACTACTTATTCAAAAATTTGCTTAATCATACGGGAGTACACATTTTTTCATGATCAGTTCAGATTTAAATGCCGAATCAAGATTCATATATCTTCTGACATTCGTGATTAAATCAAATGGACGGTATATAGAGCTCGTGATCTTTCTTTCTGACAGGTCATAGACCACCTGCGAATATTTTGTACCTCAGGAGATTTCAATCGAAAAAGTTGCAAGTCAGGTTGGAACTACGGAGAGATCTGCCCAGCTGTGGAATGATGCATGCTATCCGTCACATGATTTATCCTATACAGAAGCCATTGGCTACTTAGTTTTCTTGAGAAACTCTTTTAGTTTTCTATTGAAATCTGTGTGATAGTATGTATGTATGTATGTTTGCTAAAGTTCAGTTCTGATATATATTTGTCGGCGACAGTTTTTTTTTTGTCCTGTGTAACTCTCGAGCAAGCTGAAAGGTTCAGTATTCCAAAATTCTTAATTCTTTGGTATTCGAAACAGATGAACTTTCAATGGCCTGAGAATTCCCGATAAGCCTAGCTCAACCAACTACAGATTAAATCTCGCTAGAAAACCAGTTTTAGCTTGAAGGTATAGTTAAACCCGGTATGAACAGGCTGCGGACTAGCTGCGGTCACCACGGTATGGTCCGCAGACTGTTCTTACCGGAGCACAGCTTGACTCACGCTAGACCGTGCCGGGTCCGAGTCTAGTGTCGATCAAGGCAATTTTTTATGGACACACGCTTCCGAACTGCTACCGAGCAAAGGACAAGGATTGTCATACAAAATTGCATGGACGACACTCGGCTCGGACCCGGCGCGGTCTAGCGTGCGTCGTCCTTCGTCTAGTAGGAGTAGTCCGGTTGTAAGTCCGGTTGACCGAACTAGTGCAACTTTTCAGTAGCAGTAGTTTGGTTGAAATATAGCACCAAACTGGGTTAATAACATTACCTTGGGCCTAGGCGCTCCTCATGCCAGCTAGCAAGACTCTTCGAGATATAAGCAATTAGAACCTGCTACGGCTCATGATGTACTTTGACAAGTGAAATACATGGTATACATAATGTGAGGCAGCGTGCACAGGTCACGGCGGGGGGTTACGGTGACGTCGTGACGTTTGAGGTGTTGTGGGCCGTATGTCACACCAGCCGTGTAGTAACGGTGCGTTCCGCAGGCCGCTCCCACTTAACACTCGCATGTGTGAAACCTTGCCTTACTACCACGTCTGGTAGACGAGCACCCTTGGTTTCATTTGCCTCTGAACGTTGAATAGCCGGGACAGTAAAAAGGCAGGGTCCAGGCAAACGTTTTTAAGAAGATTTTAATTTGTTGAGCCATTGCTAAATTGCATTCATCGTTTCGGAGATGAACGAGGGATGATAGCTAGAAAACCGCAAATTCTTACGTTTTATTTTGTGTTAATCGATGCCGTACAAGGAATAAAGTCAAGTATTTTAGGGTAAATGAGTTGATGGTATGAAAAAAACGTCTACCATCCATCATCATCACTATCTGTAAAAACTACAATTGATACAAATTTTGCTATTAGTAAACAAATTGCTCCTCATGATATACTAATTATTTTATATGGTCTCACATCTCAAATGCACAACATTTTGCCAGGGTAACGCACACCATGTTCCTTCCTCACTCTTTATGTTCCGGGGCCACGGTATCTCTTTCGAACAGTCCCGCAGCTCCGGCAGGCTTCGGCCTTTGCGGGCCTCTGCTGACATCTCTTTGAGGCGCGCGTGAAACACAAACGCGCCGTCGACACAGCCATGCACGTTTATTCCTAACGAAACCTTGATCAATCAGTTTTAATCAAAATTAATCAACAATATAAATCCTATCAATATCATTCGATTGAGTCTGTCAAAATGTCCAAGATATTATTTATTTCTATTGTACGACTAACACTTCAGTTTTGTCGGTAATCTGCAGCATTATCTGCAGGCTCTGCACTGTAGATCTTGACACTTGAAAAGCACGAAAAAACTGGCATATCTGGCTCGGGCATTCTGTTCTATGAGTGTGTTTTCAATCATGGATGATAAAGTTGGGACAATTTTATATTTTTGAAAATATCATGTTCTGAAAGCAATAGCCATGCCCCGGCTGACAAAAATGCAGCTTGTGAAGCATTAAATAATGGTAATCGTAATTATAATTTTGGTTACAGCTACGCTTTTTTCAATCTATTAGAAAAAAATCACACTCTCACTCCAATCTACGAAAATTCTTTTTCTAATTTTATTAGGTATTGAAGAAAAAATAAAAAAATTCAGTAACCTTTCGGAAAGAATGTTCGAAATTAATGATAGTCCTCCTGACCGTTTACAGTCACGGCGGCCAATCTCAGCGGAGATTACCCATCGGCGCGGGAAATAACTACACAAGTGTGTGTGCAGGCACAGGTGCACTCTCTGTTCCTTTACTCTTATAGTCCGATGGGACGGCAATCCGACACAACCGGCAACCGGAGAGAGATAAGGTGCAGGACCAACGGCTTAACGTGCGCACCGAGGCACGGGGGTATCATACCGCCAATTTCTAAACTCTGGGCTAGTACTGAGAAATTTCTAATGAAAAAACCCAAAAGCACTCAGCAGTAGCACTAATTGCGACCACGAGACCGACGCGGCAGTGTTACAAATTAACATGCGTTCGGCCATCATCCTAATTCGTTACTTCGATCTTAGGATCGAAGTAACGAATTAGGATATTATTAATAGGTATAGGTTATTATTAATTACGTTATGTTCCTTTAGAGGAACATAACGGACTGCCGGCACTATATTTATTAAGCTATTGCATAGCTTCTACCGCGGGCCTTGAGCGTGGAGACCGAGTCCAGAAATTCCGTAATTTCTTGGGGATGTCTAAAGAAGCTGTGAACACTTTCGATTGGCTGTGCTTGGATAACGTAAATTCTTATTTTATTTAGGAAAGGGTTGGAAATTCAGTTTTGCTAACACACTATGATCATATTCTAAGTTAAAATAAAGTATACTTGCACAAAAAAAACATAAATTAGAAAAAAATGTCCCTGTCCCACTTCAGGGTACAGGCCTCTTTTCACCAGGGAAGGCGAGACCACTACGATTGCTCTCTGCATGTTTGCAATGTAGGGCTTCGTTTTTGTTTTTTTGTTGTTCTTATAAAGTTCAGTTTCCCCCCCTCCCCCCGATGTTTTCCATCAACGTTAACCGGTGACAGAAATGAACTGAGAAATTACACATACTTCAGACATTGAAAAATTCTAGGAATAAAAAGGAACGGGATTTATCAACGAACAAAGTACCTAGATGTTCGTTGAAATATTCTTTTACAAACAGGCAATTGAATCATGCATCATTTTTCTATAACTGCTGATAGTTGACAAAACATTTCAGCATGAAATTAGCTAATCAAAAATGTTTTCTAGAAAATTGAATGAAATCATCCATGAAAGTCTACTTTGGGCAGCAATTGTCTGAAATTACCTGAAAATTGATGGTTTTGTATTTGAATTGTGGATTTTTCTGAAACAGTTTTAGGTTATTATGCAGATAGTTAACTTTTTATTGGGTACTCTTATCAAAAACTTATGAATAGTTAAAAGAAAACTGGATATGTGTTGAGATTCTAGAACATTATAGTTGTGATGCAGTTAGAAATGCATCTTTAATGTTTTTTTTTAATTTCTTTCACATATTTAGTTTACTACTTATTTATTTTTTGTTTTGCTGATGCAACTCTTCCCAACATTTTTATCAGGTTGATCAAAAAGTTTATCGTACGATGTTGTAAGATTTTATCTCCTAGCACAGGTATAACTTTTACTTAAAAGGAGGTCCCTATAGGTAAGATTTACTGTAAAAGTTGTACAAGTTTCTGCAATAAACCTTTTTTTAGGTTCAGGTTCAATGTTAAAGACAAGTGGTCAAGGACAGGTGGTCTTCTACAGAATTGATAAACCTCGAAAACGAAACTTCCCGAGATCTTCCTTAAATTGCATGTTTTATAATTACAAAAGGGATGAGTAACGTCCTTGAGCTTACATGATGACCTAGTTATACCTAGTTACCACTAACTGAGCATCACGTGAATGTTAGTGAGGAAGCGGAAATAAGGCCATTACGATAGGAGATGTAGGAAGCCGAACGAGGCCGAGTGGTTCCGAGTGCCAGCGAAGCCGAGCCGAACTGCGCCGAACTGCCGAGATACAAGCGCGCGCGCACTTACTGTGAAAATTATGCAATAAACGAATTAATTTAATAGAGGAACTAAAATATGATATAATAAGCATCCGTTTTTGTTTCGCAATATGACCGTCACCTTTTAGGCATGTGCGATGTTATGTAGAAAATGCGGCGTTTTTTGTTCCTATTTATGATAGCAATCCGCCCTTGGTTGTGTTTTCATAAGAATAATCAAAGATCAGAGAAAGATGGCCAAATAAGCTTTAGAAAAATGTCGGATTCAAACATTTTAGATTAAAATTACGACAATGGTTGAACATTTAGGCTTTTGGTCCTCCTTTTGAAGAAGGGCCAACTTCTCGGACAACGTTAATTTCATAATTATAAATAGTCACTAGAATCTATACACACGACTATAATAAAATCGTAGGAAAGTCAAAACTGTACATTGACATTTTTTTTTAAATAATACTTGGGGCGTGATTTACAATCGATATCGAAGCCAATAATAAAGTTTTTAGATTTTTTGTCTGTTTGTCGGTATGTATGTCCGGGCTAAACTCATAAAGTACTGCATGGATTTATTTCAAATTTTGCATGAATATTACTAAGAGGTCGGGTCAACATATAGGTTACATATTATCACGCTATCATCTACGGGGGAGGAGCTGTGAATCTTTATGACTGACTGGGTGATATATCAACGCACAGCCCAAACCGCTGAGTCTACAGATTCCAAATTTGGCAAGAAGATTCCTTATGTGGTCTAGGGGTGCACTAAGAAAGAACTTTTCAAAATTCACCCTCTAAAAGGGTGAAACGGGGCTCCAAAGTTTGTATGGGGAAACAAGATTAGTTAGACTATTTCATTCGAAACTTCACAAGAGTACTCCTATTGATAAAAAACTTTTTTACAAAAGATAAAACCGACTTCAGAGAAAACAAAAAAGTGAAAAATAACTTTAGCTTCAGAAGTCGGTGACCTTTGTTTGATTGATTTAGTTTTTTTGTCACCGACTTCTGAAGCTAAAGTTATTTTTCACTTTTTTGTTTTCTCTGAAGTCGGTTTTATTTTTTGTAAAAAAGTTTTTATTTTTCATTTTTTAGTGGTTCACATGTACATACCCCTTCACAGCGTACCGGCGTGATTTTCTTTTATGAACTGGTGTAAACAATAGACAGATATGAGATTTCAGCGATCCCAGTACATTTGCTTTCATTTATTGAGGAGTTCCCGTCGCCTATCTTCCGAAGTTCTTCATCAGATCTTTACTAAATTGAAATGGGATCACTCCAAGAACGTACTCTTCCTAAAACTACCCAAATCGCTTCTGGTGTGCCTATTTCTCCAGAATCCCATTAAATAGTACTTAACATATCTAACTGTCGAAATCTGGGTGTATTGTACACTTCTGCGCACTCTCTCAGAGCAAACAGGCTTAATGTTACGTCACTATGTTACATAAACAATAAACAACCAAGCGATTGCAGCAATTACTGCAGCTTTGCCGTGTATTCTTGAAGAGTTCCATTTATATCTTCGAAGATCAGCGTCAGATCTTAACCAAATAAAAATGGGACCAATCGAGAAGCACTAGCTTTCAAACAAAAAAAGAATCATTAAAATCGGTTCACCCAGTCGAAAGTTCTGAGGTAAGAAACACAAAAAAAAAAGAAAAAACAGACGAATTGATAACCTCCTCTTTTTGGAAGTCGGTTGAAAAGAGGTGAAACGGGTTTCAGGTTTTTTCAAAATTTAAACCCTAAGAGAGGGAAATGGGGTAACCAAGTCTAAAAATCAATGCACAGCCCAAACCGCTGGGTCTACAGATTCCAAAATTAGCAAATAGGCAAAATTTCTTATGTACTCTTGAAATGCGAGAAATGGCGTGACAAAGTCTGAAAATCGACATGGGTGTTGTTTGTATTGTGTATCGGGTTGGGTGTATTACAAAAACAATGATTTTAAGATTTAATGTGGCGGACCTGAAATTCCATCATCCCCATTTGGGTTGCAATGTGGTTGGAATGAAAAATTAAAAATCATTATGGGTGTCGGTTCCGAGATTATCAGGGGTGCTGATTACGAATATGGTATTTAATATGACATCCAAAAGATGGCGGATTCGACTTCTGTACAGGTTTATTGGGGTAAATTGTTACATTACCCCAAAGAATGTAATAGTGAATAAGTCGTTGGAGTGCCATAATTAATTAAATAAATCCGGACAAATTCGCGACTTAATGGCAACCAAGGTTTACCCTGTAGAGTCAACATAACATCATCATAGTTGAATAAATAAATAAATAACCATCAACATCATCATCTTTAAAAATAAAATAAAAATATGTCTATTCGGCAGGTTAGAAAACAAGTCGTAGGCTACTTTTATACCCCTAGGTGACAAAGGTGGTTCACGTGGACGAAGTCGCGGGCAACAGCTAGTACATAATATATGCATCATAACCTCTATATTTTACCTTTGTACGAGCAATTTTCTACCGAAGTGATAAGCAAAACTGTTGTCACTTATTACGCGGACGGGCGTGAACAAAAGACATGAACGACTCAAAGTGCTACGAACTCGCTACGAGATTCATCGGTATTTTTCAACTAACTTTTATCTTCACGTAGGTAAGTCACGCATGTATTTTTGAATTGTTTTATCTGATGAATATCTAGTCAGTATTAAATAAAGCTAGGCTTGAGGTAAAAATTCATGTTTTTTGAAGAAAATTATATTTCACAAAAAAAAATGTTTTTGACAATGAATGCTGTTTTGATTTGCTTGAATTAAAATAACTTAAGTTTTACACAGATTTCCACTAAACACACATCAAGACAGAGAAAGCAATCATTGAGCATCAAACAATTCTTTCGCATCGTTGTCAATGGGAAATACGCCCAAAAGGCTAACAGCACTTTGAAAAGCTTATATTTTCAAATTACAAGATTATGTCCTAACAAAACAGCAATCCAATTCGATTAAACTCGATCCCGCTATTCTTAACCCCAGGTTCGACCCTTCGTGCCTCTCAGTCATCTAAACCCTGCAGGGCATCATATAGAACAGAGTATTACGCCATGTCGCCCCCTGGACGTACACGAGTAACGGACTCGATTCTCGATCACGAAATCAAAGCGATTATGACGATTATAACTCGGCTAACGATGATCGGAACGTTCGGTCATCGATTAATTGCGAACACAATCACGAACTGGTGGAGTTTATGCGAATGGATTGATAAGGTTGTGATGTAATAATGCCATTGGAACTATGCAGTCGGAAATAAGAAGGGTTCTGTTACTACAGTGACTGCTCTATTATATATGTTATTAGTTGTTATATCGTCATCAAGAATATACTAACGAAAATATTTTTTAAGTGATTTTTCAGTGAGAATGAAGTTAGAATGTTAGAATGTTTTCTTTCTTTTTAATAAAATATATTATCAAAGTTAGTTTCTTTAATTCAATCATATCTACATTGTAAAGTATTTTTTCTCAATCCTGACGACTGCCAAGATTGCGCTGTGTTGATATGACGAATGATTCACCGATTTCGATTAGTTTATCGAATCCGAAGGACACGAGGGGTCACGGTTCGATGGTAGGGTCACTGACTCAGGCACATTACTCTAATATTATTAGAACTGTAACGATCGAAACAATAGGCAATACGCAGAATTAAATAAGTTCGAGACAGGAAAAACTTACAAAGTAACTGTTTATAAAAAAATATTGCTTAATAATAGCGCTCGGGTTTCGTTTTGAGTATTCTGAATTTCTGATACAGAGTTTGGTCACCTGATGTTATAAATAGATAGTTCACAGTATAGTGGTTAGGTTTGGTAGAAGCTGTTGTAAACTCTCCTCTCTTTGGTTTCTAAGACATCGCTATCTTCATCCTCAGTCCAACTACACCTACTTCTTTCTTTATTGTATAGATAGCGTCTAATCTGGTGTCTGAGTTTTTATGCCACTTATGGGCCTCTGGGCTTGACTTTACATCGAGAATAATCGAAATCGAAAAGTCGAAATATCTCCCAGATGTTTTCCTTCACCGAAGCAACTGATAAAATTATACATCATCATCATCATCAGCCTATAATGTTCCCACTGCTGGGACATGGCCTCCTCTCAATGAGAGGGAATGGGCTATAATCTACCACGCGGGCCCAGTGCGGATTGGTAGATGTCACATGTCTTCGAATTTTTGGTTCTAGGACATGCCGGTTTTTCCTCACGATGTTTTCCTTCACCGTTTTGAGAGCAGCGGTGATGAAATAAATTACACAACGCCTGTCTGGGTTCGAACCCACTACTTACTGTTCGTAAGTCCGGGCCGCCACCACTGGGCCACCGCTGCTCTCAGTTAACAAGCTAAATTATACAAGCAATTTCAATTTCTGAGATAACAAAACTTGGATAAAAGTACACAATTTTTGTTCGAAAACTGAAAAGAGCCGAGATTTGATAAAAATCTGCCTGTTTGACACAAATGCCTGAATTAAACTGTTGGATGTCGCTTAGTATAATGACGTAATCTGATAACAGCTTTGTGCACCGTTTACGAACGAAAATCATTCAAAATACATGACTGATTTAAAATTCAGTTCATCACTGAACCCCGAATTTACAGTTGCCCATTTAATAGACTTCTTACGATCAAACTGAACCGTAAACATCACGCAAAGATTCGTTCACCTTTAACTTTTACAGAAACTATTCACAGTGAAACGAAAATTGAAATTGTGTAATGTATAATATTTACATCGCAAACTGTACGTGATTCAACAATTTCGTTGGCAAACTCTACGTAGGTAATTGATATTGATTCTCCGGGATCAATCCAATCTCGAGGCCTGTCATTACCGGGCCGTGTCTTTTGACCTGTCATTAGGCAGTAGCATTACTTGGAACAATGCACCCGCGCCGACAGTATAAGTTTAACCACGTTTACTTACATTTGTTTGCGAACATAAGTGATCATTAGAATGTATCACGATTCAATTCGGTCTGCTTGCAACATGTGATTGAATAAATTTCTTTATTTAATTTTGTATTTCATCTATTTCAATATAACATCTTGTGCTGAACATGTAAGGGTTATAATTCTTAATTTTGTTGCAGATTCCTCATCGTGTGCAGTTATCTTATTATCTCCAGAGTAAGTAGTCATTGTGTTTTTCTTTTTGTTAAGCCTTTCTATTTCAATATTCATGATAATGGACTTTTAAAAATCACTGACCTTATTTCTTTTCTTGGAAAACTTTGTTCAAGATTAACTGAATTTAGTATTACGGAGATAATCTTCTCAAATTGAAATTTTCTTTGTAGTGCAGCTGTTAGGAAATGAGCTCTCTTTTGTGGCGTAAGGTAAAAGCAATCTGGTATTCTATATTTACTTAAGGTTAATCCTTATTCTCTTTAATGTAACACCAGGACAATCTACTTAATTTTGAATAGAATATTTAATCATCATCATTATAGGATTCCAATGCGCCATTCAGATAAATGCTAGAGTTCAATGTAAAGTTGGGATGCATTGAGACAATTGCTACGCTCTGTTACAAGTAAAGTTGGCCATAAGATTTATGTCTCTTAGTAGAATATTGAGTGCACGTATCAAACAATATACCTAAATATTAGACATATAGTGGCGAGTTGGTCATTTAGGTATCCGCCAAGGAACTAAGTCTACCCGCCAAATTAAACATCTTTTCCTAGGAAAATAATATCTTATATAAAAGCTATTTTTTTTTATGAATATGGCTTTAATGAAAAGTGCTTCAATATGAAGTAGTAGAGATTTGCTCGCATTAATGACTATTCTAGCCCCGTAAGCCAAAAAACAGTAATTCAAGTAATCTATGCTTCGAGAAAACAGGAATTTGTGGAAATTGATTTAAAAATCAGATATCTTGCGTTGTTTTAATGCTGGCTTTTTAAAATTTTCCAAAACATCATTATTTTGATAAAGTTAAAGTATCATAGGATCATAGATGAATCAATTTGTGAGATGCAAGAGATACCGCTCTTTAGCTTACGAGGGAACTTTTGACGAAATCGCCAACCTGTGTGATTGTTATAACATGTTCCCTATTGCCTCATCAGGTCCAATCGGCGTCACAGCATCTGGACTCGGCGGAGTACTCCGACTCCACGGAGGTGTCCGTGGTGTCAGTCTCCTCTTCCGCATCAGCTTCGTCGGAGCTACACGAGGGATCCGGCGAGGATCCACCTGATCCTGTAATTTCTAGTAATCTTAAGGTTGGTACTGTTCCATGTTTTGATAAGAAAAATATAGCATGGGTTGCAAAATTTTATTGAGCTGTCTTGCTGGTCGTAAGTGTGTCTGCTTAGAGTTGGGTCTTGGATCCCAGGGTCTGGCTAGTCGTTTCGGGATTTTTAACGAGGAACTGGTTTTGTGTCTGATTAATGGAATAGCGTACCCCTACATTGTATCTGGCAAATGACTGGTGCAGTTACTAGTTCTCCTCTACTTACCTCTGTTGGTCATGTTGAAATGCAACATTAAATATATCTTTTATTTTTTTATTTGCAGAATGAAACAAGAGAAGCACTCAAAAGTGACGGCAGTGAACAGGACCCGGTGAGTTTTAAATATATTTCTTTCTGTCTTTGTACTTTAGTCCTATTCAGAACAGACCAGCTTTGCCCGAATGGCATGACTGTGAGTCCAGTGGTCTAATGGACATAGTACTACGTAGGTAAATTCAAAGTTGGTAGCCGTATATTACTTCTAAACAAAATTGATTTAAAATAACGATGTAAATCCTTTCGGGAAGGAAGTATGGAATGAAACGGAACTTCTAAGTTTCACTTTCTTGATCCAACGATTTGGCCTTGAAGCCGCAACATTTATTACATACACTCGCGTATGTACGTCGAGTAATGTAGAAACATAACTGCACAATGAGCCATTTCTTGATCTAAAAGAATCCGTGCATTGGTCAGTTGTATTTCTTTCAATGTGCTTAATGGCTCTGAAAATATCCAGATTTGTTAACTACGATTTATAACTCAATTATTTACTAGATTTTTAGATTGTTGAATTGTTTTGTTAGCGAAGTCTGCGTCGATTGAATTGTGGACACACGAAAACCATTGTGTTTCTTACGGTAAAAAACGTCTTTGTCAGTCTAAATGATACGTTTTAGCTAAAGTCTAATAGAAAAGAAAACACGGTTTCGTTTGCTTTCACGAATTAAATAGAAAAAATCAAACGAAATGTCTAATTTAGATACCTACTACAGTGAATGAAAGAAAATGCCTGAAATTCGTGTCGACGCACGGTTTCACTGTCTACCTAATTACTTATTTTCACTTTTACAACAACATCGCTCATGGTCATTTACGATAGGCGTATTTCGGGGGCGCAAAATAAAAGAGTGACTGTTCAAATAATCGTCACAGCCATCACCCAATTACTCGCAGGCATGAACACAGAAATGGGTGAAAGGTACGCCGTAATAGTCACCAATTTACACCCATTTGAACGACCATTGATGGATTGATTGAAAGAATTCTTCTAAGAATATAGGATTCGATACAGTCTATCTTTTCCTTTCGTTTTGCGGAATTGCTGCACTTATTTGTGACATTGGTTTTATGGTCGATTTGTATAGAAAGAACGAATGGTATGAAGCTTAGTTAACATGTTAAAGGACCTACTTTTGAGGAGTGCAATTAAAAATAACAATGCATACGCAACGGTTGCATCTTGCAGATTTTGGATTCAAAACTTATTTCACAGTTGTGGAAAATGGTAATTTTATTATTGATGAATCGGACGGCGTGAAATGAAGGTTTGGTGTGATGGAAAGAATGAATTGAAAGATCAAATAGAGTGGTTAGGGGGCTATTATTTCTGTCACGCGTGAGTTCTCATGTGCTACGCGTGGTGGCAGTCAGCACGTTGCTCAACGTGGTGCTACTCTAGTGACCGACTGAATGGAAGCCGGGAGGCCACGCCGCAGCCTCTGAGGACTTGTGCAATATACAATATTGAAGTTGCGAAGGGCTTCTCTAATCTGATTAGGTTATCATCTGTAGTTCCGCTGTCGATTTATGAGGTTTTACGTGGTTGTATTTTTTACGGACGGAACTGTTTGTTGTTCGGTTATGTAGGAGCTACGGATGCTATAATTCATTAAGTTTTTGAATCAAACATGTTGTGTATTGACTTGATTTTTTCAAGAATGCACAATTGTTTTATGGTTTTTTAATGATTTCCTACGAGTAAATATTCCATGCTAGCAATTGTTAATCTAAAAAAAATTGACACGGTAAGATAATAAATTATATTTTCCTGTTAAACTTATCAATTTTCATCGCACCTCGTAAAACAGAAACAAACAAATGAACATAATCGAATTAACTAATTAAGACGTGAGAAACTGAATCTGCTACTGTTTGTGTTGTGGGTTTCTGAGAAGGTTGTATATGTGTTAGTTTAGCGATATCCATCTATGACCCGGTGTAAGTGGCTGGTAGCTGTTGTTTGACTCACATTGCATCTAAACCATGAACGATGGCGACGGTCACATACCTCGTGACCTACTCACGAGAACATCCCTTGAAAATAATGAGAGTAATATTACGTATTTTTGATGCGTTTTGAAATAAGTACTGTAAAATTCATCTTGAACATGAGGTCGATTCCCAGTCGCCTAAAGTGTTATTGGGTTTTTCCATCAGGAATTTTCAGTAGCAGCCCCTGGACAGACTGTAGCAGACTCTGAATTTGTGCCCAGTTGATGGGAATAGGCTTGCCCCCATTCCATTGGGCTTAAACATAACTTGCGAAGTGACTATTCGGTGCCAAATAGTAGCAAGATCATACTCATTTAAAGCAGTGGTGGCAAAGTGGTAACGAATCCCACTTACGTGTTATATGGTTTGGGTTTGAACCCCGGCAGGCGCATTTCTTTGTATAATTTAATTCATCACCACTGCTCTCAAAACGGTGAAGTAAAGTGGCATGTCCGTGAACCAAAAAATTGAAGACATAGATGTCAGTATCAATCCGCACTGGGCCCGCATGGTGCATTAATCCATACTCCATCTCATAGGGAGAGGTCTGTGTCCCAGCATGGGGGATATTATAGGCTTATGTTTGTTATGCAAACTCATTTGTTGGAGGATAGGAACAGAGATTTATGGTCAGCGGTCACGGTCACATTTGCTATCTAGGTTTCATTTGGTTCTGTCCAACTAATTTTCCAAGTATGCAGGGATTACGTAGACGCACTAGAAGTAGACGGACGAGCATATTATAGATAAGAATGAAGTACTTAAACAACTGCTTTACTTTTCCGCACCATCGTTAACTGTGTACTTCGTGGGGCTGGCGATGGTTGATTGTCAATATTTATTTTTAATTGTAATTGTGCCGTGAAATACAAACTTGTTACGCCTCGACCGACATTATTTAAATTGGATAGCAGTTACAAGTATTTCTTGAATTCTTTTTAATGTTGTGTTCTGCGAAAGTCTGTTAATTAACCGCGTGTAAAACTAATAAACCACATGAAAAACGAATGAAAGTGTTCTCAATTACTGTTATTTCTATTTCTACGGATAAGTTATGCCTTGACGTGCCGTGATGTGGCCCCAATGGCTTTTATTTGTTGTTTTATATTGGAATCAATTTGTCAAAGTGATGTGGCGACGGCATTTACTCCGGCATTCCACTGGCCCAATTTTATAATGCGTAGGTACTACTGCCGGCGTGCGAACTGCCCTGGCATACTTACTGCCATTTACGTCTTTTTTGTGCAAAACTTTCAAGGGGTCGTGACTGTGAAATAGTGAATTACCGACGCCGTAATTCGTCAGTTTGTTTTGGAATTTTTTCTTTGGTCAGGTAGGTAATGGTTGCAATCTAGTTGCAGTACTCGACCAGAATGGAGTCGCTAACGGTTATACTTTCGTGACTATATTTGAGGCGCTTGTTCTAAGTTAACAGTCGTTTAAGGCGCTAATTAGCGGAGGTTGTGTTATTTGTTGAAGGCAGTCAAAAGTCGCGTGTGCCGGAAGGTGGTAGTTAGGCTTATGTTATCTCAGGGCTATCAGATTGCAAAACCTCCACGGAGTGTACCTCCTCAAATGCGCTGTTCATGTACGGAATGTATAAAACAAAATGAGTCATTTCAATTAAATATTGTAACAATGTAATACAGCATAACTGTTGCGCCAGTTTTAAACGATTCTAAGGGTCAGTTTCGCAACTTCCGAGGGATCAGCGATCTATGAAGTTGAATAATTATGTTGTTTAAAGTTGCTACCATTAAATTAACATTTGTTGGAATCTTTACTCGAGTTAGAACCATACTTAGGTATAGTTGTATTCAATCTGGACCGACGATACACTATGGTAGTTGATTGATGAAATAGCGGAAAATGCATAGTTGACATCGCTCTAGTTACTTTCATGGCTACAACTTTACAATTAACTTATGAGCGGTTCTTATATTCATAAAGTTAATGCCGCTTGTAATTCCGTCTGCATCTTTAGTTCAATCAGACTCGTAGATAGATAGAATATGTATATATAATTTTAACATTTTTATAACTGGGTTGTGTTCTAGTCTCCTAACCACTAATGGCCAGGATGAGGTCCTGTATTTGGTTCCCAGGGTCCGGAAAAGTGCCGTTGGGTATTTCCTCCAGGGTTTTCTTCGTGTTAACAGGGGACTGTAACATAGCTGATGAAATTTGGGTCAGGAAATTACAAGTATAGGTAATGTTATGTTATCTAATTCTGTTTATATTCTTCTGTCCAGGTGGTGTTCTTATCAGAGAAGAATAGTTACATACCGGTGAGCATAAAGCCACGCTCGCCTTCGGTGTCAGACACGGCGTGGCGGGAACCTCCAGCCTGGGAGCGGGAGTATAGGAGACATCGCACCAACGGCAGTAGAGTTCAGTGTGAGTAAGGTAGTCAATCTTAGCTTACGGCAGAGCAGTCTTAGCACTGCACGGGTATCAGCAGCGCCTCAACTAGAGCTCTTTGGACTTCTTTGTTTGAAACTCCATACTGTAATGGCGCCGCTCTCCATACTGTAATGGTGTCCACCCAGTGATGCCGGACCAGGGGTTCTAAAGTAGCTGCTTTAGCAGAATCGTAAATGAATCACGTTAAAAAAATTAACCTCTTAAAATGGTCTTTTTAACCATTACAATAAAGTCCATTTTAAGAATTTTAAATTGTGTTCAATAAAATTAATCACTTAAATACCTGACTGATGAGCCGAAGCTGTGACGATCGCGTACTTATAAGTATGCTACTATTTAGTATTGATGTTGGAAAAGGGGGCAAGGATAGAGCCAGTGTTGGCGGCATGATGACAATGACCTCTGTGACTGCAAGAAATTTGTTTGTCAAGTAGAATGGACTTCATCTTCTTCTTACTGATTCCAGCTAAAACTTGTGTACTAAGACTGGCTCTATTTCAGGCGCGAGGGTAGTGGATTCAGTTGTGGGTTACTTTTGAAGGTATCCAGTAGGTACTACCGAGTCGATCTGCCACTTTTCACTCTTATGCCGTAAATAATAAGGTAAAAAGTGGTCCAGCATTAAGTATTGAATTTCATAATATAATAATTATAATGTATCATATACCAGCAAACATTGTGTACCTAATGTTGTGAAACCGGACAAATTGAGATGGTATCGTAAGGAGCGCGTGGCGCTGCGCTTGCGCAAGCCTTTGTGCGGCTTTTTATTAGTTTTTACTGAACTATTCATACGATGCAGGATACACGGATTATAATACTTGCGTATCAAGATACTATTGTCCTCGCGTTACTATGAGTGCGATAGTTTTGACTCTTTGAATGTGACGTTAAATGCCGGTGCCTAGAGTAGATTCAGTATGTAAGTATTGAAATCCAGTAGGGATTGCAATACTTACATACTGAATTACTCTTATCATCATCTTAGCCGAAAGACATCCACTGCTGGACATTGGCTTTTCCCAAGTGTCGCCACATTAACCGGTCCCGTGCCACTCGCATCCAACGGATTCCCGCAACCTTCACCAGGTCATCGGTCCACCCAGTGGGATGCCTTCCAAAGCAATGAACTACCGAACTACTCCTGTACTACTCTGCCTTGCCATTCCCCTACTACGAGTACATTGGGGTCGGTTTCTAGCCAAACTGTGTACCAATGTTTTTCACGGAGTAGACTGGTTGTGGAGGTCGGATAGGCAGTCACGTATCTAATCTTCACTGAACAGCTACTTAGTAACGCCATACCCTTGGTGAGACTGATATTCAATTTCAGTGGGAACTGATGATTCTTCATTGTTCTCAGATATTGAAGCGGAGTGCCAAGATGACTTCATGAAGATAAGAGTCGGGTTCAACGGATCCTTCGCTGGACTAGTTTATTCAGCAGGTGAGAATGTCTCCTAACATATTTTACAACGGTTAAGGTATTTCTTAGGGTTCCGTATCCAAAAGGTAACCAACAGAACCCTGTTACGTACTGTTACTGTCTAACCGTCCGTTGATTTCGATTCGGGAAGTCGTCCATCTCGCTCGTTTTCCAAAAAAGGATAGACATACGACTTGTCGAATCGACATTCATTCCGATCTTTTGTGGATACGGGGGTAGATCTTATGTTAATACACATAAATAAATGATTACTCCGATTGTACGGAACCCGCACATGCCGATTTTTTAGAATAACATCAATTTCAATGAGTTTTATATAATTGATTAATTTACCAAAACCTAACAGATCAGCAAAAATGAAAATTGGACTTTATGTCAACCAAGTACAAGTCGCAACATTACGCTTTCAGTGAGTCTCAACAAAACAAATTAAAAGCTACCGAAAATGCATCGAGTCTATCAATCTTGTTGAAAGTCGCTTTCTAAACATCAAACGGTTGTCTCTTGTCTACGCCCTCAGCTTACCATTGTCCACAAATCATAAAGGTTTAACCGTTACGTCAGTTAGCTAGGGAAGTTCCTACGGTGTAATCGGTCATCAGGCTAGCCCTGCGTATTGTGCAGATAGCTGGGACAATTAGTCGTGTAGACTAGACGAGTGTCATTAACGTGGTATTGTTACTAACTCCCACACTGTGTCGGTATGTCCTTTTGTTGAAGATCGTAGAGTAAGAAGTAAATGGAGTGTATAACCACCTGCCCTTGACCACCATATCTAATAAGGTGAAGCGCTAAGCGCAAAATATGATGACAGTGATTAACCTGCTCAATAACTTACGTTAGTTAGGTATTCGTTTTCTATTTCATGCAATGCCTATCCAAAGACTTCCCAATTAATTAAAATGTAACACAATTATGTAGAAAGAGATATATCAGTAGAAAATTATATTGTTTATAAAACGTGTGTGTATGTCTTCTTCTTGGTCTTCAGAACCAGAATCTTTATTTGTTAAACATAGGTATTTACATAAAGGTGTTAGGTTAACATACTTGAGCGCTATGATTTGCCGTGAAGGCATGTTAAAAAATGTAATAAAAAAACTAAAATGAAATACTTATAAAAACTAAATAATACAAAAAAAAAACTTCGTATCGCTAACAAGTTTTACATTTCGTTAGCCCAAAACTTCGCCACCTCCACCGCGTCGTTTGGTGGAATCAAAGGTAACTTCGGTTGCATGTTTTGGGCTAAGAGGACAGGATTAGAGGTGGAGCATAGTTAGCGACACAGCTCCACAACCACACCCCCTTGCTGCTATATCATGTTTTTGTTTATAAAATTAAATGCCTGAAACTTCCCGTACCTACCTGCAAAGTAACTGTGCTCGCAATTTCGCACGGTCGTTCCCACATAAGCACTCCATGTGTTTGCTATTCTGTGTTTGTTCCACATTTCTTATCGCAATTGTCAAAGGGCATGTGCGTTGGATGTGAGATTTGATAATTTCGCGACGTGGTTATCGTTTAATCAAGTGCAGCATCACTGGAATGAAATGTTCTCATAAAGTGTAGTTATGAGATGAGAACATTTTATTATACAGTTGTATTAATCTTTAGATGATCTACGACTAAGTAGGTAAGCTTATGAACAGAATTCTAGATTTTGATGCGGGAAAATGTAGTCTTGCAAGTCTTTCGTATCATTTTGTTTTCCCAAACGATCGGTTTTGATTGGATGGAATGATTGATATAGTCTTCATCTATTAAAGGAGTAGTAGTTTTTTAGTTTTTGTCAGAAATCTTTAGATAAATCGTAATTATTTTACAATTTATTTCAAATTCACTTCAATGTTATGTCACAACAAAAATAAGTTAACAGATTGATCGATCTCAATAAAACCAAAGTGTTTCACAAAGTCACGGTAAAATACTTACAATAAACTCATACCACGCTCTATTAGAAGATTACTAGATATTAAAATGTACAGTACTATAAGATTATACTATTTTCTCTCTTAGATGTATTGTTTATGATTCGTGGGACAGTCGCTTAGCTGATTCGCACTACCGTTAGCCGTTTGAAGGAACGTCAAATTATTACCTTTTAAAAGCTTTTATGTAGTTGACTTTTTTGTTTGTATCAATCTGACTGCTTAGAATTTTGCAAATCTATTTTAAGTAATATGTCTGTTCGAATTTGGAACTGCTTTTAAAATAATATCGTTTTTATTTGGTCTTTGGTATGTATGTCTGTAGGCTATGCTTTGAGACTCTTAGAAATCGAATCCAGAACGAGGTGACCCGATAAAAAAATAAAGTCGTCGCTTACAGAATAAAGGTAAACGTCCACATGTCCGCATCGTACACATCGGACGCATCGCTTCAAACGGATCGCAGTATTATTGAACAGATTTGGCAATGGGCCTACCAGATTGGGCGTGGAAACAACGACTATTGGGGTAGACGGGTCCACTCAAGAGAGTGGACACCGTGAATTTTAAGCGTTAGGTGGGATGCCTTTGGGCTAGGTGGAGGGACAATCTCCGCAGGGTGGCTGGTAGCAACTGGATGAGAGTTGCCGACAATCGAGTTTAGTAAGAGCCTTATGACCAGCAATGTACTGCTGTAGCCTGATGATGATATATGTACATACCCTGATTTTATTGTCTATAAAATTATTAAATTAGGCAGGGGCGTAGCTACCGTCATATCTGCCGTATCAAATATACGCCCCCCAGGCTACGAGGGCTCCCGACGTGCATAAGCAAAAATGAATTTAAAAGTTCCGAAATATTTTTTGTTCAGTTTATGAAATTTTTCAAAACTAAAACTGATAAAAAATGACCTAAGAACTTCAATGGGTCATGAACGCCTGTCAGACTTGTCACAATTGTCCATAGAGGCAGAAACTTAAAAAAACTAAAGTCATCATCAAGTATACATTATTTAAACCAGTTTGCCGAAAAAAAGGCAAAGATATTGGTACAGGATATACTAGGATACAGGATATATAGGATATACTTAATTTGAATTGTTGAATTTTGAGAGTGACAGATAGACAATTAAGATGAATAAATATTTCTTTTAATTTTTATGCAAACATTTTTTTTTCTTTTGTGAGAAACCCTTGAAAACATTTTTTTATACGGGCACGCTACGCCACTGAAATTAGGGTACTTAAATACCAAAGACAAAGTAAAAACGAGTAAAAGCTTAAAGAGCCGTAATTTTAGCAACTTAAATGTACAATAATAGTGTTGTTAATTACCTCAACATGCAGTGAATGACTGTTAAAAGGTAGGTAATTAAGTAGGTACAAGTGTCACAGTTACAGTTTCGGTGAACTATTTACTTTTACCTAGATATTATCTGCATTTAGGAGATACTTGAGAGCGGTTTCGGTTTCTAAGCACTTTCTTTAAAACGTTTTATTGCGGTGGCTAGGTCAACACTGTGAGTTATTATGTTTTATTTTATTTTTTAAGAGCCTACAAAGCGTTTATTGTGTCACATAAGGCTATATAAGACCCAAATATTTGGTGCTACAGTTTAAGTAGTTATTTGGAATGAGTCGACTCTTATGAAGGAGAGGACGGTGTTATATTTGCCAAAATGTATCAAAACAGAATTGCTTAAGTAGAAAATCGCCACTGCTCGCACTCATTAACTTTCGTGCTCCGTCGAGGATACCACGCAAACCTATTACGCCACTTTGTCCTCCAATGAGAAGAACGGTGTTGGGATCTAACTCTCCATGTGCTAGGTTCTGTAGGGTTTTAAATAGTTGTAGTGATATCGTAGATTTTCACCATGATTCTCTCAATAAGCAAAAATATAAATTTATGAACTGTTTATCAGATTTGTTGTGAAAATTGTTGTTAAAGTTATTGGACTGTGTACTTAACATTTCAAAAAAATTATGCTTTTAATATTTAGCACGTAAGTTATTGATTCATCGTTGTATATTTTACTGAGTTTACTTGTACATTATGTAGCTTAAGATAATATAATTAGTTTTCTTTTTTTTTTGTCCATGTGGTGTTTACCTTTAAGTAATTGTTACACTTTGTACAGTTTAAATGCATGGTTTATCTGTGTTTGTAAATTAGTGTAAACAATTGTTGGTAAACATAAGAAAAAATAAAACAAAAAAAATACTTAGACGAATACATTTAGGGGTAGTCAGCGCAATCATCGCAGAGAACTCTGGAGCAGTAATAGCATCATTAGAGAGCAGCGGTGGCCCGAATCCAGACAGGCACATTATTTTGTGTAATTTATTTCATCACCACTGCTCTCAGGAAACTGGCATGTCCTAGAACTAAAAAAGCGGCCCAAGTGCGAGTCAGACTCGCCTATGAAGGGTTCCGTAGCAGCAAGTAAGATAATATAAAAATATTTGAGTTGATTGAATGAAAGGTAAATTGCGGTTTACGATCTATGACGTATTAAAAAAAACTACTGACTAGATCTCGTTCAAACCAATTTTCGGTGGAAGTTTACATGGTAATGTACATCATATTTTTTTTTTTTTTTAGTTTTATAAGTCTCTTATTCTAGAAGTTACAGACACTTTGGAAGTGTCTCTCGCGCAAAGTTTTGAAAAAAATATATCAGAAACCTCAATATCATTTTTGAAGACGTACCCATAGAGACGATATTAGTTTAATGAAAAAAAAAATGAGTTTCAGTTCTACTAACCCCCAAAATTAATTGATTTTTTTTTTCTATTTTTGTGTGAAAATCTTAATGCGGTTCACAGAATACATCTACTTACCAAGTTTCAACGGCATAGTTCTTATAGTTTCAGATAAAGTGGCTGAGACATACAGACAGACAGACAGACAGACAGACATGACGAATCCATAAGGGTTCCGTTTTTGGCCATTTGGCTACGGAACCCAAACATCGAAGACATGTGACATCTGCCAATCCGCACTGGGCCCGCGTGGTGGATTATAACCCATTTCCTCTAATAGAGTGGATGCCTGTGCCCCAGCAGTGAGAACATTATTAGGCTGATGATGATGAATAGCATTCGTACAAAGGTTTCTTAAATTATACCGAGCTTTTTAAAGAAACCCGAATTTAAAGAAAGTCCACACTGCGCCAGAACGGTGGTGGATAACAATTGGCTTTGCTGAGCAGTCAGTTGCAAAATACTGACTAGTCAGCTATACGGCAAAACCATAGCCTGCTCATTTCTACTATAGAGTTATTTCCATTGCAGGCTATTCCTACGATCCAGACTGCATGTACATAAATGGCACAGGACGAGACTACTACGAGTTCTACATCCAGCTCAACAGATGTGGCACACTGGGGAGGAATGGACAGCACGATGACAGCAGAAAACATCCCACTGTGAGTATCTTTTGGGACTTAGATTTAAAGATATGCGGGATCAGTCTAGCCTTTTTCCACCTATGTTGTAGTCTGCAGCTGACCAGTATTTTACATGAAGCGACTACCTCTCTGACATCCACAACCCAGTTTTTACGGGGTAATACCCCTTGGTAAGACTGGCCAGACTTTTAGGTCACTGACTACCTAATTGTCAAGAATCTACAGATGACAGCCGTAACCACCGTCTTAACACACTTGACGATGCACGCAGGAAACTAGGTATGTAATGGGTCGTCACTCATCCATGGACCAACCTTGGCAAGCGAGTTTTAACGTGAAGATCGACCCCAGCGGCAGTTATTATTATTTAAATAAATAAAATAAAATAAATATCGCTGGACATTAACACACAGCGCCACCTAGTGCCACACTAAGCAAAGCTTGTGTCGTGGACACTAGATAGTTGATATACTACATATATACTTTTTGTTTGTAAATACATACTTATTATACATATAAACATCCATGACTCGGAAACAAATGTCCGTGCTCAACACACAAACATTTGCTCCTACCGGGATTCGAACCCAGGACCCTAAGAACGTAAGGCAGCGTCACTACCTCTACGCCAATCGGGTCGGGGAGGTATTTACTTACCTCTTCCCTTCCTTAGTCATCCCTTTGAAGTGATTTTATGTGCATTTATTCATTGTGAAGGCCAATGAATCAACTTGTATACACTTGGGCACTAAAGGACTTGTATTGTATACAACGGGCTGGTGTCCGCAACCCCACGTCAAAGCGCGTACTCGTATATTGCGTATGGGCTGTAATCCATCACGCGGGCCCAGTGCGGGTTTTTGGTTCTAGGACATGCCGGTTTCCTCACGATGTTTTCGTTCACCGTTTTGAGAGCAGCGGTGATGAAATTACTCAAAGTACTGTTCGTAAGTCGGGGCCGCCACCACTGGGCCACCGCTGCTCTCCACTAAAGTACTTATACGAGTATGAATTTAATAGGTAGAAGCCTACTATTACTACTACCTAATCAATTCAAAATGTTTAGTATGATGTTTTGTAGATACCAGAGTGGGGTTATCAAAATAGCTGAAGCATTTTTTACTCTTCTAATGTAACTGCCTGTCGTTCTCATTGTCCGGGCGATGACGTGATAGGGCAATAGACTTATTACCATTTAAGTTACAAGACTTTTATGAAAACTGGCAAACCAACTGAATATAAGCCGGCTACGAGCGGTCTTCGTAAATACCTGCTACATTAACTACCATATTTGGAAGACTGATGTTATCTCATGCATTACATTGTTAGGGAAAAATGTGGCTGTATGAACTAGGTACCTTCTACCTACTGAGTTACTTCTGAAGTACGTATATTTTGCGGAATAGGATAAAAAGAGCAAGCACTTAACTTCACGAGTTTCATTGTTATGATATCATCTTAGAACTCTGTAGACAGCATCTTGTGGTATTTAAATCATAGATAAGTATTTGCACGACAGTCGTAGTAACCTAGCTTTACGTACGTACTACATACATTCCGAGGCATAAAAAGTTCAAAGTTCTGAATGTATGTATCCAGAGCGTAGCTGCGTAGCACGCGTAGGCATTTTGCTACGAGGTATACTCAAAAATACATTTAGGTAGATTTTTTTTTGTCGTAGGACCTTCACTTATTTTTCTTTCTTATCTTCTGTAGGTTGCAAAAATTTAAAGAATATCTACGAAAACATTGATGAGATTATTTGCAACGTAGACCATGAAATCGAAGAATAAATTGTGTTTTAAGAAACTCTTTTTTTATCGTCTTTCCCAGTAGCTGAAGTAGTGATGGTCATCACTTTTTTGACTCCCCTTTAAATAACACATGATACTTGTAACTTTGGCGTGTATTTTAGTTTTAAAATCTATCTTCGTGTGACAGAAGAACCTGATGTGGAACACGATCACGGTGCAGTACAACTCGCTGATCGAGGAGGAGCTGGATGAGCACTTCAAGGTCACCTGCGAGTATGGATATGACTTCTGGAAGACTGTCACGTTCCCTTTTTTGGACGTAGAGTGAGTTGCTACTTTCATTTTCTTCATAGACCTATGATCTCTCTCCAAGCCGATGATGACGGTGCAGTCGATAATGAAGCTCATATTTCAGCAAGATCCATTCATTTCAACGTCAACTTCAATCAATTTTGTAGTAATTTCCGTGTAGTTTAATTATACAGTTAATGGTTGTATTATGAAGCTACGTGTTTAATTTCAACTCAAGTGGAAATACATGTGGATGCGGTTGCCCATCCACCTGTAAAATCGTTTGATCTGCAATATTCGCTCAATAACTTCACAGATTATCGCCAAAATAATTGAATTAAGATTTGGCACAGCTGTGGTTTATTATGAAGCATGATCTACTTTAAATCGATAAACCGCGTGAGGTATTTTAAGAATTTTGTTTTCAGTTCAGTTCATAACTAAAAAGTGAAAATTCTAACATTTATTTTTATTGAAAACCGCAAAATGTTTGCGAACCATGGCAGATCAGATTTGCCGTCGAAGCGTCGCGCACGCATGATCTTGTTGACATAGATCGGGAAGCGACCATCTGTGACGACTGGTGATAAATGCATTATCATAACCATAACTGCATGGAATCGGAAAACCGGATTAGCTGATAGACCGAGTCTTTGGGAGACCCGAAATATCTATGAGGAATCAGAGCATAGTTGAAGATAACACAACTTATTCAAATTTATCTTGGCGGATTCTATCTATTGCCTTTTGCACTTGGAAAGGGATGGGATTTTCTATAAAATAAAAATGGACCACCCGATGTAATGTTATAGGTGGCTTACCTACGCTACGCCACGCTTTTAATTTTTGGGATAGGGGAAAACCTGAGTGCTTCTAACATCAAAAGGCCATCTCAGACTTCGCATGGTCCTCTTAGGACTCGATCAATTATATCTGAACTTTGCAAAGGAACTGTGTGAGTTGGTTTCAGGGTTTCTTCTCAGAGTAGTCAAAGACAGAAAACATTGACCTCATCTAATTTGAAGATAATATTTATTTTTAAAGTGGACAGGTATGGTCAAACCGACTGGACTGGACCGGATTCTGTGGAGTGTGGACACCAAGGTCTTTGGCAGATATTTCAATACGTCATCTCATATCTGTGACAGTCCGATGTCCGCAGTACGGTCCGCGGTTCAGTTTGACCGTACTTATTTAAAAGAGTTTTTACAACCCAGAAACAAATATCACATCTCACATAATATTTTTCTCCAGGGTGGCGACAGGAAACCCGGTCGTGTTTACACTGCAACCACCTGAGTGCTACATGGAGATTCGGTCAGGTTATGGGGCCAACGGAGCTCGTGTGTCGGGCCCGGTGCGTGTTGGAGATCCACTCACTTTGCTCATCTATATGAGGAGTGCTTATGGTAAGAACTTCGTATACTCGGTGTAAGATATATCGACGCATAGACCTTCAAATTAGGAGGTAGTACATGATACTAGACTAGACCTACCAGCGTCATGACTAGATCATGGGCCGAATTCATGTTCATTGTCTCATTAATAATAAGAATACCAGCCTGTTATTGTCTCTCTTACTATCTCTTTCTTTCTCTTGTGGTTGGTTGCTGTTTATATCGATATTGGACATGACAGAGCAATGCACATAGTCAGAGCTGTAAAAAAACCAGTGTGGGTTCTGAATGCCATCAAACGAACAAAATGCAAAACTAATTTAGAGATTATAATATTAAGGCGAGGTTACCAATATAACTTTAAAAAAAAGCAGCTATTTAACCAATCTGAATCATGCGCGCAATGATAAATCGCCACAAAAGACTGGAGTGCTACTATAACGCGGAGCATTGCTGTGATTCACAATAACTGAATTAAAAGATAACTTCACAGGAATCTCGACCGGTTTTTTGTCACAATGTACCTATTATTTGGCAGTTATTTTTACCGTAGCACAACTGAACTAAATATACCAATAACAATTAAATACCGTAAGTCTAAGGGCGAGAATCATAACGGTTGAACTGTTAAAGATCGCATGTCAGCGCGCAATGCGGCTCCAGAAATATTTCAATCAATTTTTAATAATCAAGATCTTGCGTTTTTGGTAAATTTTATTATATGGAACGGTATGGGAGCAATGACGTTGGGTTATGTATGTCAGAACATTCTTATAATAAGAATATTTTCATGAGCAGAGCCCACGTAAGTCAACTACTAGGTACGAAGACCGCCCAACTACCCTGTGAAATAAGAGCACTGAAAAATATACTTAAATAATTTATTTGTATGTGTGTTTGACAAAAACAAACTACTATCGAGGACGTAGGTACGGTTGATTGTGCCACAGTATCAAAATATACCGTCAACATAATGTATAAGTTTCATTCAAGTCAAGAAAGATCTTACCATGGTAGTGCATCTAGATGTTAATCCAACATGAATTTGTTGTTTCCAGATGGATTCGACATCGTCGTGAACGACTGCTTTGCTCATAATGGAGCCACGAAGAGGATACAACTTATTGATGAATATGGGTAAGTTCTTTATCTACTTGGATCGAATAACTTACTTTCAGCGATACCTAAATTGAACATCCCTTGTCGATTCGACGATTCGAAAATATCGGTCCTTTTTGTGGCTTAGTTCTGGTTCTGAAACAATCTTAATTAATCGATATGGGAATCATCAATAAGACGAAGAAGGAAGTTTACAAATGTTTGTCCTTGATTGGTTTTTGTACCCCTCCAATCGCGTTGAAGCAGACGTCCGGTGACAAATATTGCAAGCAATTATTTCAACTAATCTAAGTTTACTTTAACGTGATGCCAGTACCTAGTCACAAGCTATACAGCATAAGCTGCCTTGGAGATGCTTAACTACTTGTTGGATTGAGTAGGTAGGTATGGATTTCAGAAACAAAGCTGAAAAACTACTTACGGCTCATTATCATGTTCCAGATGCCCAGTAGACGACAAACTAATCTCCCGTTTCCGTGGGTCATGGTCGGAATCAGGCGTGTTCGAGACGCAAGTGTACGCGTATATGAAGACGTTCAGGTTCACTGGCTCGCCCGCGTTGTACATCGAGTGCGACGTCAGAATGTGTCATGGAAGATGTCCGGTGAGTAGATGACTGGATTGAGATGTACATTACTGATTCTCTGAAGGTTGTGTCAAACCAGTACCTTCGGACATATTGAAGACGCGGGTCCGGACACCGAACTCAACAGGTAAATGCTGACGTATCTGTCAGTGCCCGGCCGATTCGCAAAATATAACCCTCGAGAGATGATTATAGTCACATGTACCTACTACAATATTCAAAGCGTTTCTGATATATTTATAACTTGTTAAGATAAGTAAAGAAGAAGGCCTTGGGTGGGTGCAAGACTTGTCTGCTTCTTTGACTGATGTGTCTCATATGAACTGCTTTACCGAGTGCGCAGATCATACAGAGTCAAGTAAACAGAATGTTCGTTTACCTTATCTACCCCAATGGAGAAGTAGGTAAACATTATTTTGGAAAGATTAAAGGCAAAATTCTTATTTTTACTGCTTAGTCTATTTAATTAAATTTATTTTTTTCCGAATCGCAGTCTCAACCATGCCACTGGCGAAACATGAAAAGCGTGAAGCGACGTTCGATCGAGAGTAAGCCGGGCTTGGACCCAGCCGCCAGTGTGGCGCCGCGACTGTCCGAGAACATCTCGCTGTTCCAGTCACTCAGAGTGCTGCAGGAGGGAGAGGAAGATTCAGAGCTTGCAGCCAGTACTGGTGGTGAGTACCTGCCTTTCTAGTACTTACCTACACGCCACTGGCGAAACATGAACAGCAAGAAGCGACGTTCTATCGATACAGGGCTAAAGTGATCCACCATCGTTGGTTCACACCGAAAATGTGTTTGCAGGTATTTCTTCAACTTCAAAATGAAATAAAAAATAAAATAAAACTCGACCAACCTCAATTTAAGAGGCCTGCGGAGCATGCGAATTTCATACAAACGTAATACCAAAATAATTTCTAAATCCAACAAATTCTTAAGAATTTATAGGTTCCCAAACACATATTTTGAACACTGATTGAAACAAGAGTTATGAGTAAAATAAATTTTCGTTCTCATATCTCGTCTTTATATCATTGTCCTTTCAAAATATTTATTTGGAAACATAGATATTCTACAATACAATCGAAATATATATGTTATGGACCAAGTGATGAATTGAGCATTATATATAATGCCCGGTCATTATGAAAAATGGCCAATATAAGAGTGCAATTTGATAAGAATTATTCAAATAATCAAATTGACCGGGCATTATACATATTGTCCATCACCTTTTGGGCAGAGTAATACAAACATATTTAATTACTATTTTTTTATTGTTATTGTCATAAATATTGAACCATTGAAATAATCAGACTCATTATTTGGATTAATCAAGTCATATTAAAAATATAACATAAAACGTATTTAAAAATCGAAAAATTTACAACATGTCTATGTCTAATATTGTTTTATAGAAATGACTTATTACTATCGTACTATATCATTATATCCTACTTATCCTACTCATCATCATCATCTCCTAGCCTTTTCCCAACTATTTTGGGGTCGGCTTCCAGTCTAACCGGATGCAGCTGAATACCAGCATTTTACATAGAACGACTGCCTATCTGACCTCCACAACCCAGTTAACTCTGGGAAAACGATACCACTTGGTAAGACTGGTGTCAGACTTTTGGGGCCACTGAATACCTGTAACGACAAAAAAAAAAAACGACTGTCAAAGATGGACAAATGAGTCGGGACTAACGGCTTAACGTACTTTCCGAGGCTCGAAGGAAACTCGGTATGTAAGGGTGGTCACCCATCCACAGACGAACCTAGGCAAGCACGGCTTAACCTAAAGATCGACCCGAGCGGCTTGTATTATTTAACCACGAGCCTTTGCCTTTGCCTTTTTGGCTTGGCGACAACTACATTATCAGACTTCCAACCATTTTTACAACCACATCTACTATAAACGTTTGTGATGAGAAAATAAACATATATATTATAACCTTGCCCTCCGCATTTAGAGGACATTCTGCAACACTTTCTCAGCGAAATCTCTGTCTCTGGAACATCTTCAGGCATAATAAATCTTAATTTCGTAATGCAGTGTTTACACACTCGCGTTGACACTGAGTTACGAAACTGAAACCCATCCGCGGCCGTCCATATTCGCTTACAATGCAAAACTAAACAAAAACAATACCGCTTGAAGTCCGCCGCACGAGCCGCGCGCTGGATGGCAGTCTCTGATTGGTCAAAGCGTGCCACGCCATGTGTGCCTCCCTCCCCGCCCTCACACCGCGTCAAATTTAGCTTTATTATCAAATTGCCCAATTATCGTGTAGCAATATAATAATGACCGTGCAATGTGATAAATAATGAAGTTAAGATAGTATTAATCACTTAGCCCGAGAGAGATAGCCATTATGCATAATGCTTGAACATTATGTATAATGCCCGCATTAATCACCTGGTCCATAACATATACACACTTACCTTAAGAATCGGTTTGACTTTCATATTATTTTGGTTTTACGTTTGTATGAAAAACGCATGCTCCGCCGGCCCTTTAAGTATCTGATGGACCAACCATACTCAATTTGAACGGCGCCCTATCCAAACGGATAGAGTTTTAAACTATTACATCAACTTTTATTAAGACAATGTTTTGTGAATAGCAATTTGTTAAAGATCTTGGTTTTTTTAACTTTTTTTGTATTTCCATCTGATCCAAAAAAAAAAAAAACATTTGTGGAAGACTAGCCTATTTTATTAAATGAACCAATAACGTACGTAATTACTGACAATATGCTTTTTATTTCCAGTGCCTCCAGAAGGCCAAACCTGTATGAAGACATCAGCGCTATCCGCTATCATGGTATCATGCGGGGTGTTGATCGCTGCGCTATGTGGCGGGGTCTTAGCAGCCGCCAGGGGCTTCAGACGCAGAGAATCAAGGACACCCCTTCATGCGTACGTCCCTCATAAGGGACGGATCAAATAGGTTCTAAAATATTCTAAGTTATATACTTCTTTATCTGTTATTGCCGAGTGACAAGATATGACTGTTGAGACTTTAAAAGGTAGTGTTGATCATTAAAATACCAATGGTCATAGCTAGAAAGTAGTGTTAGTTTGGTGCCGATAACACAGGGATCCACATAGTTGTGGATACACATGTATACATTGTGTGACCATAGCTCCATTATCGCATTCACTTGGGATAATAGGGTGTAGGTATGTATGTTTTTTTTGTCACTCTAAACAAAATCGTAGTAACGTCAGAAATAGCAAAGTGAAATTATTTAAAAAATATATATAAAAAAATACTAAGTTAAAAGCATTTGAAACTGCTATCCATCTATCTAAGATGGGTCGAATACCTTTTATGACGTCATTCGACATATCCACGTACAAAATCTATACTAAATTCCGTTTATCTAGATAGAGATATTAAAGCAAAAGTTTTATTGGTTACCTTTTGTGTTGTTTGGCCGATTTTGGTCTAGTTTTCACTTTTTGTCATTATTTTTATAGTATTTCTACATCCCGTATCTAAAAAAAAAAAAGAATATGCGTATTCCCTATTCGTGAGTTTAAATCGTCTGGCGTCTTGCTGTAGTGTAAGTATACTGAGGAAATAAGAAACAAACACCAAGTTGACTGATTGACTTGAACATGTTTTAGTTATTTTTAGGTCTTATCCGATAATAATGGCAAAGTGTGAATGAAAAATTCTCGATATTTCGAAGGGTACGAACCATTGCATAGAGGAAAATTGTGCTTAAGTCTCGTAACTTGTACCAAAACGTAAGTTTCTCGATGTTGCCTTTTAAAACGCTTAATAAGTTGTTTGTATCCAAGATAAATAAGATTTGCATTACGAATATTTAGATGTATAATACTAGAGTAAGTAGTTATTTAATTAATTTATGCTCGTTAAAATACTTTGACAAATTGCGAGGATCTATATTTTTTATGTTTAAAATATACCTCCTCCGTTTGTCTGGCACTATTTATGTATGCAGTTCTCAAAGTTGTGATAAAATAAGTATTAAATAGAGTTAACTACATGATAAATTAATTTGTAATACAACGATACTTATTTTTTATTATTTTTTAAGGTAAGTATATTGTATTCAGTATTGCCAACTTACTAATATTTGTTTTGATTTCTCACCTCTTTCGAGGGATTACATATAAATCTGATGGAAACGGGCTACCGAGGCCTAATTCAATATTTCTAGAGTGATATTGATAAACACGACTTTTTAAGGACTTTAAGTTTTTTAAGAGTTATCGAGAATGGACCATATCAAAACTATGTTCTTATAACACGATTGAAATGCTTTACATTTCATAGATTTATTTGAAGAATAACTTATTTCTTATCTGTAAATATTATTCAAGGATTTATTTAAAATAGTTAGGTAAAATATTTCAAATTATATCTAAGTACTTTTATTCTTCCTATTATTTGTACGGCGAATTTATTGTATCTACGAGTAATGTGTAAAAGTACATTTTAAATGGAAAAAATAAATAATTTATAAATCGAAGTTTGTGATTTAATGGAACTCCCGAACTCCTTCCCTGTCCACAATTTATCTGTCATTGTTTCTGTCAGCTATCACGACAACTGCGTAACCGTACCTAACCAACGTCCTGAAGAAGGGAGTCCCACAAATACCAAGTACCAAGTACACACGCATATATACAGGGTGTAAACCACCTCATCACAAAGCCGTTAACTAAGCATTCTGTACATCAAAATAAGTAACTTTACGCAAAAATTATTGCTAGGAAACAACTTTTTTTTTTAGGTTATAAATCATGTTTTATTGTAGAACTCAATGTTACGCACTCAAAACATTGTGCTGATGGATGGATTCAATAGTACAGGGGCCGTGGATATGTTTAAAGTCTAAATCTTACAAAAAAAACTTTCCAATAAGTTGTAACTTTGACCCCCCATATCTCAGTAACTAGAAGGTTCCTAGGTATAGTGTAGAACAAAAAAAATGATCGCAATGATGGGGAGAACAAGTGCCTTTCGGCTTCGCGAAGAGGTATTTTACACCCTTTATGTTACCGGCCAAACCCGATTTCAGGACAAACTAGTTTGGCCTAGGCCGAATTGGGGCACACCGATTTTTTTATAAACCATTCAGAAGTAGGGCGACCAGGTCTCCCTCGACTAGGATGCAAGAACGAGCTAAGTTTCAGTTTAGCCTAGGCAAAACTAGTTTATCCTGAAATCCGGTCCGGCCGGTAACATATTGACCAAGGTTCTGCGTTAATGCTCATTTAAAAATTAATGTATGACCCTTTTTTTTCGGACGGTTCATCTAATGACTCCTCCTGCTCTGGGCGGAGCGTGTTATACTGACTAAAACCCATCCAGGTTCCGGGGCCACGGTATCTCTTTCGAACAGTCCCGCAGCCCCGGGGTATATGACTCTTAAAGTACCTTAGTGACCTTTTTAAAAAATAACTAGCTTACAATACCTGCTCGTCACGCAAGTCTGCCGATCTCAACTTCAAAAATGTGTTTTAACATTCGTTTTTCAAAAACACCGGGACTCCTTCGGTATTAGGAAACCACGTTCACACGTTCGTTCCAGCTAAATAAGTATATTTAGAAAAACGTTGAAGGAGTATGGAATAGCTGTTTTACATTTTGAAAAATTTTTTTTGCATATTGGAAGTTATGATGGCGAATTAATTACAAGAGGGGACGCAGGTTTTTAGCTCTAGGTTATAATCAGCATTTAGTATGTGTCTATTAGCAATCCTGTTCGACTAATGCTTGCTACCTGTTAATCTAAAGGCGCTGTGCACATCCCCTGATTACTTCTCCAAAACTTGACCGGTTTAACTACTTTGATCATTAAAAAAGGTTTTAGTCGTGTTCCTAAGTTTTACTTTCCAAATTTGTTATCTCCGTTTTAGGTTTTTTAAGGTTTTTACTCTTTTAACAATTAACTCATGAAAAAAATGGAAAACATAGGGATATGCAATTAGTGGTCATAGTTATTTGGACAAAAAAAAATGCTCTACTGGAACTACCTTTGTGTGGAATAATGGCCCTTGTATTTCCTCCTTATTTTTTTTAAGAAAAACTGTAACTAACTTGGAGAGGTTTAAGATAAAATAAAAGAATCGTCTAAGAACGCAAATTAAGTATATTAAATAATAAGAATTGCACACAAATTATAAGTACAACATTATAACTAAAAAACAATAATAAACACAAACAATAACAAGAAATCCCAGCAAAAGAAATTCGTTGTACATTAAAAAAATATTTAAGTAAATATTAGTAAATATTATATCGACAAGCTCATAATATACCAATACTGTCATGATTTGTTCATAAGATTTTATACATAGTAATTACATTTTCTATATCTTAACAAAAATATCCTTTTAAAATGCTAATAATTAATTAATTAAGTGGTAAACCAAAGTATATGGATATTTTCACTGGATTGCATATGATTTATTTAGGATTTTCCTCAGCGGCGGGTAGTTTACGTAGCGTTTCTTCTAGATACTTCATGGCACCTTGCAGTATTTGTACTTCGCATTTTTTCAGCAGCTTCACATTTTTCCTAAAACAATGTTTTCTAATTACTACTGATTTAGTTTTTAGTGTCCTAGCCAAGGTAGTCTGTTGTATCTTGTTGAAGCCAAAGTCGGCTATCGCTACAACCACAAGAAGTTAAGTTCATGATTGACTAGAAGTGAAAAAAAGAATGTTATAACTAAATTTAAAATGTCACTTTCGATTGATTGATTTTGAGCTTCTGCTATTTAATAATCACGGAAGATATTCCCGTAACTGACATTTTAAGTTAAAAATGTTTATTTTTATTACTTTTCACCCTTTTGGCCGGACACTAGGTACTAGTTTTTATGTACTCGAACTCGATTTTTGAACCGCAATAAAAGAAGTTTTCATAGACTAAAACATGGTGTTTATTCTCACTCTAAGGCTGCGGTTCCACTGAGGCGGAGCGGAGCACGATTCACCAATCACATGGCTTGATGTGGATTTCGAGATCCACGTCAAGCCATGTGATTGGTGAATCGTGCTCCGATCTGCTCCGCTCCGTCTCAGTGGAACCGCAGCCTTACTCTCCAAATTTAAAGGACAATTTTCATTTGTCACTCACTCACTAAAGTTACCTTATAATAAAGGTCTAAGATAGAATTGTAGCCCTTTTTTTAAGGACGGCAAATGATCAAATAACTTCTCCCACTCTGGGCGGAGCGGGAAGGAGTGTCAAACTTTTACTGACTAAAACCCATCCATGTTCCTTCCTCGCCCTTTATGTTCCGGGGCCGCGGTATCGCTTTCGAACAGGCCCGCAACCCCGGAGAATTGTAGCCCTGACGTAAGATAACTATAAAATAATTGTTTTCTAAACTCAATCTAATCTCAATCTAAGAGCAGCGGTGGGCCAGTGGTGGCGGCCCCGACTTACGAACAGTAAGTCATCGGTCCGAACCCAGGCTGGCGCATTACTTTGTGTAATTTATTTCATCACCGCTGCTCTCAAAACGGTGAAGGAAAACATCGCGAGGAAACCTACAAATTGAACCAAAAAAATCGAAGACATGTGACATCTACCAACCCGCACTGTGCCCGCGTGGTGGATTATAGCCCACTCCCTCTCATTGAGAGAAGGCCTGTGTCCCAGCAGTGGGAACATTAATAGGCTGATGATGATGATGACTCAATCTATGAACAGACAAAAACTACATAACATACCTATGCAGTGAATCATCTTCACCGTCGGCGATTTCCTTGTACGAGGCAGTGATGAGCTTGCACCGTGTCAGCAAGTAGGTGTAGGCTCGTCTATCGATGTCAGCGCCAACCGCTTCGGCGCTAGACTGATCTGAGGACACTAGGTCCCCGGGCAGGCCCTGACTTGACCACTTTGTTAGTTCCTCTGAAAAGAAGGAAGATTTTTTTGACGTCTTTTTTGTTACGGTATCACAACTTTATAGTCATTTTTATCTTGGTTGCTTTGAAACCAATCTCCAATGACCTTCATTGTGCGAATGTTGAAGAGAATAATTTGGAGTATCTCCAAAAGCAGCCGTTTGTATTGCTCAAATGGGTTTGTATTTTTTTTAAAGAATAATGGGTCAAATAGACCCTTAACGAATCCGGGAGGCACTTGTTCTCCCCGTCAATGCGATACTTTTTTGTGGAACATCCTAGGAAAAAAGTACTTGTGAAAAGGGGTTAAATATTTTTATTAGATTTTTTTGATACAAGTTTTTAACTTTACTTTAAATACTTCTTTGAATCCCATATAATTCAATTAAAAATAAAATATTATGCTAATGGATGCCAGCACACTATTTACCAGTCACCCTATATGGCTTCGTTTAGTTAGTCCCTCGTTACTATTATCTACCCGTTCTTCAAAGCATGTTGCATGCGTATTATGCTGCGAGCATAATGCTCATCTTATTCTTTTAATATACAACATTATTTTTTGTTTACACTAAACCAGAATCGCGAAAAAAAAATCAGCTGTTCCCTACATTTATGTTCGCATAACTCGTCAAAATGTAGGGAACAGCTGATTTTTTTTTCGCGATTTCATGTTTCGTCCCATAGAAAAAGTTGTTCAAAATGATGAGTACAATGACCCCTTTTCGGGTTTAGGGTAAACAAAAAATAATGTTGTATATGTAACTTACAATATTTCAAGATAAACATCAGCATTATGCACGTATCTATCTAGGTTCTCCTTGGTATTAGTAGAAAAAGTAGTTTCCCATGTAATTAAAATGAAATATTTTATTCATTCGCGCCATCTAATTAGTGGAAGGTGTAGTGAGACTTTTCGCACACGGCTACATCTTGCTGAATGTTTTTTTTTCTGATGGAAATCAATGGATATTAATCATGTCGGTAAGTAATCAACATCAAATCTTAGGCTTTTAATTCTTAGATGCACTCGAGTTGAGTATGAATTGTATTTTGGCTAAGCTTTGCTCCCGTTACTGCAGAACAATCGTCAAAATAAAATAGCAAGATTGCGACAGGAATATGTCTAAAACAAAGCACGTACTAGATTTTTTATTTTTTAGGATGGGAAATCATCAAATAACTTCTCCCACTCTGGGCGGAGCGGGAGTGTCAGACTTTTACCTGACTAAAACCCATTCGCTGCGGTATCTCTTTCGAACAGGCCCGCAACCCGGCACTAGACTTTGGCCTCACACAAGGTTCTCGTAATTTGAGCAGTCAAAGTCGAGGGTGGGATGCATAAGGCTCACTTATTTACATAATGTTTTAAGTATGCCTTTAGATGGGTATAAGAGTAGAGGAAGACTAAAGAGACGATTGATGAACTGAGTGAAGAATAATATGGCACGAAAGGAAGTGTCTGATGAGATGACAAATAATAGAGAAGCACGCAAGAAGAGACGCCGACCCTAAATGATAAATGATGACGTGCAACATGTATACGTATGATTAGTCAAAGAGTTATTTGTAAGCTATCTATCCTGTAAACTTCACTTTGAAACTTACGTGACGTCCACCATATCGCAGAACACAGAAAGCAAACTTATTTATCTTTCGGATAATCTTTTAGACATCGTGTTCAGATTCTGATGTTTTAAATATTCGACCTTTTTAGACGGTCCCATCAGTTTTGTGGCTACGGTCTTCTACGAAATGGAAACTTAAAGAAAAAATATTATCAGGGTTGTAATTTGACTCACCTTGATTCATATTAAATATCCTAATAAAGGCAAGTAGCTCGGCACTGATAGGGTTGTCTCCTTGGTACAGACTGAAGTGGGCGACGCCTGACAGTCCTAACTTCGTCAGTAGAGACAGCTTCGTTTCACGGAGCGGGTCGCTCGAACTGACGCCCAACGAGAGAGATAGACTGTCGTGCTGGTTCTTGGAGTAGACGAAACTGGAATGTATTAGAAAAGTTTATTAGGTGTGGAAAATAGAAAATACTACGCAGATGATGAGTGACAATAACTTATGTTTCATGACATGCAAGGAAAGTTAAACGGTGGAACTAAACTGTTATGCGTTCAGAACTGTGATACTTTTTTTTATTTGGCAAGAAATCCAATCGAAAATACCCGTTTTAATAGTTTGTCTTGCAGGTGGACGCACATTTATCCGCGCCGAAGGAATCGACCGCGCCGAAAGAATTTTTCTCATACGAATGACGTTATCGATTCGTCCGATTCGACGCGGATAAGGGTGCGAGGTTTCATAGAATTTCATACAAGTAATTCTAAAATTCGACTCTTTCGGCGCGGATAAGTGTGCGTCCACCTAAAATAGTCGGTGAAGCTAAATTACATAATCTCTCCGCTGAGGCAAAGGGTTCTGTGAGACGGAGTGGCCATAATCCACCACGCAGGATGAGTGCGAGTTGGTAGATGTCTTGTCTTCTTTGCATTTATTTGAATTAGACAATTACGGCACTTTTGAATCTCAAAAAAAAAATAAAAGCGAAGCTACAGTCACAACAAAAAGGCAGAATAACTTGAGAAAGTACTGTAGTTGCACATTCCAAAGCGTAGATCTTTTGATTTTCTCTATGGAGAAGAATGGACAAAAAACTCGATAGTTCTAGGACATGCCAGTTTCTTTACGATGTTTTCGTTCGAAACTAGATAAGTCTGGATGATATCAGCAAAAATAAGGTACCACACAAGTAGCGATACACACAATAATGCATTTGAAATTTAAGCCAAACAGTACTCAATCAATTACGAGAGCCAGATTTGTCAATCCTAAGTGCAAGTCACCCATGACGAACAGAACGGTAGTAGTCCGTGTGATATAATCTACACAAGCCGTAATGAGTTGCGCAAGAGTTATGAATCAGGAACATCGGATAGCGTTGCATGCAGATTTGGTACTATTTCATTACAAATCCATGTAACACAACCACATCGTGTTATACAGTTAAATAAACATCAGTTTGGGTTTGGTTGAATTTCTTGTGTTTGTGGATTGACGTCGTAGGACGGTTATGTGGACTATTATGCAGCCCAACTAACAACTGGGACGAGTGAGGCATCATTGTTGTGTTAATGAAAGATCAATCATAATTCTTTTTACAGGGCTGATAAAAGGAAGATGGACTATAAAAGTTAGTTACCCGTAAGTTCAGATCCATCATTGCAATTTTGCTCTAACCGACGATGAATAGCATTCATGAATCAACATCTGCGTAGCCTTTTCCCGACTATGTTGGGGTCGGAGTCCAGTCAACAGATTCCAGCTGAATACCTGTATTTCAAATGGAGAGACTGCCTATCTGACCTCCACAAAACAGTACTGGGTAATACGATATCATAGCATTGGTGGATATAAAATGTATTTTCTACCATCAAATAAAGAAATTCATAAGCCGCCCCGCTGGCAGTCGCTCCAAGTCGTAAAATACTGATATTCATCAGTATTTTACATGGAACAGCTGAATAGGTGCATCCGGTTAGACTCAAAGCCGACCCCATAACAGTTGGGGAAAGACTAGGCAGATGATGAAATAAAGAAATTCATGAAGGGTCGTTGAGGTTAGGCCTGAATTCTTGTCACGCTGACGGTCGGTTGCGTACGGAAAAATAACGGATGTCGGTCGCCGCTGACATCAGTGTCGCACCATGGTGTTATATAGAACACAATGTATACTTGTACGCGACCGACGACCGTCAGCGCGACAAGAATTCAGGCTTTAAGGGGCAAGCTAAGCGATAAGGGAATAAAAAGTCACAAAACACAAATAGATAACGTTTACCAATTTACCCATTGTGCAGGAACAGGTCTGCGTTGGGCCGCGCGCCGTAGAAGATGAAGATCTGTTCGCCGGCATTGAAGTCGCGCAGCGCGAAGCACTCCCCGCGATCCAGGTCTTTGTTGAAGTTTGTTGTTATCTGATGAGATAAAATAGGAGTTAGGTGTAATTTAGGTAGGGCACGCCACGATAGTGGCGGTAAGTCCCCTCTTTGAGGAGTGGCTAGAGAGGCGCCACGGCGTCCTCACCTTCCGCCTGACGCAGGTCCTCACCGGACACGGATGTTTCGGGAGGTACCTGCACCGAATCGGGCGGGAGGAATCGCCCGGGTGTCTCCACTGCGAGGATCGACCGGAGGACACGGTGGAGCACACGGTGGAAGTCTGCCCTGCGTGGGCGGAGCTCCGCCGTGTCCTCGTGGCGGCGATCGGCGGCGGCGACCTCTCGCGTCCGGCCCTGGTTCAATCCATGGTCCGGAGCGAGACGGAATGGGAAGCCGTCGCCTCCTTCTGCGAAGCAGTGATGCTAGCGAAGGAGGTGGCGGAACGAGAGAGGGAGAGATCCTCTCTTCCCGGCCGCCGCGGGAGACGCAACGGGCGTCGGGGGCCACGTGGTGGCTACCGGCCACCGTAGATGCGGGCCTGTGGACGGCTGGCTATGGGCAATAGCTGGCCGTCCGGCCGTCTAACGACGACGACAGGCCGTGTCGACGGCGCGTTCGTGTTCCACGCGCGCCTCAAAGAGATGTCAGCAAAAGAAGAGGGGCCCGCAAGGGCCGAAGCCTGCCGGGGTTGCGGGCCTGTTCGAAAGAGATACCGCGACCCCGGAACGTAAAAGGCGAGGAAGGAACATGGATGGTTTTTAGTCAGTAAGAGTCTGACACTCCCTCCCGCTCCGCCCAGAGTGGGGGGGGTCATTTGATGATTTCCCATCCTTAAAAAAAAAAAAAAAAGGTGTAATTTAGGTTTAAAGACAGAAATAGGTATTTTTAACCCCCAACGCAAAAACGACGAGGTGTTATAAGTTTGACGTGTCTATGTGTGTGTCTGTGTCAATTTGTGGCATCGTAGCTACCGAACGGATGAACCGATTTTGATTGTTTTTTTTGTTTGAAAGATGAATTATTTGGTGAAAATCGATACAAGATGTCCGCCGCCATAAAATGGGGGATTAAGTACATATTTTTTCACAACTCCCTCAAATCTCAAATGGCTATCAAAGCCCTTTCCTTGCATTCTAGTAGAATAATGTACATTATATTGAAAGGCAATGAGGAATACTTACTAACAAACAAAATGAGATGAGGAAAGTGGAGTGATGACTGGTACATAGGACCTAATGAATTATTTTTTATTTAACTTTTAGTACATTATTTCCTACATTTTTATTTCAATAAACCCGTTTAACTTTACTAACTAGTACTTATTGGAAATAAGCTCGTTACTCTATTCCTAACAATTACAACTTCTAATAAAAAAAAACCAGTGGCGACCAACAATAAAGGATCGAGGCAATAAAGCTAGACGAGTTACGGAAGATTCAAATTTAAACCAAGAACGAAACAACGAAACGAAACGAAACGACAACAAAAACAACGAAATTCAACGAAACGAGGAGAACAAGTGCCTTTCGGCTTCGTTAAGAGGTTTTACACCCTTTATGCAAGCAGCGCCAGTTGGAAATAAAACTGTGACTCAAGCGTGATGTTTGCAAATTGTCATAGCTTCTAATGCTATTGATCTAATCGCATGTCATCTATTGTAATTAACCAAAATATCAGCAAACAGTCATACAATGTTGTGACAGTGTGTAATTGTTATTTGAAGATATAAATAATAGCTATTTATAAACTGAGATACAGAGACGGCTTCGTATCTGCTGTTGCGTTTGCGATATTAAGGTGAAAGCGTAAAGGTAGCCATCAAAATTCAAAACAACCCTCCAAGCTCATGAAGGTCGAGGAACGACTTTTTCAAGGTTAAAGACATTCCTCGCCCTTAATGAACTTGGAGGATTTTATTGATGATTTCTGTAACTAAATACGACTTAAAGTTGAACGATATTTTCATCAACATACTTAGCACTTGTCTGCGAAAACGCAAGAAAATTTTAATATAATTTTTTCGCGATTTCGACGTAGGTTCTATATAATATGCTGTACTTATAGAATAAACGAACACCATAAATGTACACCATATGGCTCGAAATTAGACCCCGATAAAACGTTCAAAACTACGAGGATATAGTAATATTCTTTCTGTCGATGAAGCCCAGGCGACTTATTACAATAGAAAAGGAAGTAAAATCTTAGTTACGTATAACGCAATGCAGTTTCTTACCGGTGAAAAACTTCTTTCTTTCTTTTTCTTCTTTCTAATTATTTTTTACCGATTCTACTTCGTAACATAAATCACAGGTTTTCTTTGCAAAATGTTTGTTTCCAGCATTTGTGATTTAGAAAGTCTACGAAATGTTTACTTTCAATCAATTTATTACAAAACACTGTTATTATCTTGACATACGAGAAAAGATAAATATAAAATAAGTAATTGATGGGTATTGCTTATATGATGGATGGGAAATATTACACGTAACTTTACTGTGTGAGCAGATTAATTGGAGATTAACTAATTATAGGTTACATCTATGGCAGTCATCGCGGCAATAGAGTGATTGCGGAAACACAAAAGATATGGTACTTAGGTATTACTTAAACCTTATAATACAACAACTTTACTAAACAATTCAAAAAACATGAAATTTTTAAGATATTAAACTTATGTCATGATGGATGGAGTGTGTGACTTTGTGAAGGATGGTATATCACGAAAGGAGGTGTCTGATGATATGACCAGTACTACAAGAGTATGGAAGAAGCCATGCTGGGCCGGCCCACTATGGGAAAGCCCCATACAAAGCCGTCTCAAAACCGTTTCACGTGAAAGTCGTTGTTATAGAATAAAAAATATATATTAATATAGTCTAATAAATAAGCTTTCTATTCGCTATTTTTTTTATTTTTTTTTGTTAACCACAATATATTATAAATAGGCATCAAAGCTAACTTTTGTTCAATAACGTAATTTTGACGCAATACGTTACTGCAATTCAACGCCACATTACTCGAAAGTTTTTAATATAAATATACAAGTATTATACATTTTTGGGATGCTTATAATCTCCTTATAAGGTTTCATAAATAATATTATATATATTGCTTTGATAAAATAAAATTAACCAATATAGTTTAAGATGGTATGTTTTTAGGGTATTTTTTTTTTAACGAGTCATTTACCCTTTACCGCTGCTTGCCGCTGTCGAGATATTTATTGTATTATGATCTTTATACATTAGTTTACGCAAGGAGAAAAAAAATAATTGCTCATACTTGCTCTTTTTCTGACACGGTGCCAAAACATATCACGGGATATATATTTTTTTTTCAATTTCTTTTTGCAGAGTGAGTACAAGCAAGTTTTGCCCGAAGAAAGCGACTTTATATCCGATGCAAACCTTTTTATTGCTTCACTTGTACCAATTAGACTCATAGATGAGACAACTAATACTATTGTTTGGAAAAATGAAACTTGCTCATCGGTAAGATATTGCAGACCTATATTGTTAGAATTTGCCAAAGAAACGCCTGAAAAAACCGCGTCTGTTGTGGCTGATATCAACAATCAAAAACAAAATCTGTCTCCTTCTCTGATAAATAAGAATGGCGAGGTAATCGAAATTACTCATGACTTATTTTTAACCATGATTGATGGTAAAGTGGCACAAGTTTTAACTGAAACTCGTTCGAGCGCTTCTTGTACAGTTTGTGGTGCTACTCCTCGGCAAATGAATAACTTAGAGGCAGTTACGACACGAGATGTGAACGAAAGTTCATTTCAATACGGCCTGTCAACACTACATGCTTGGATTAGGAGTATGGAGATGACATTTCTTATAACTTGTCTTTTGAAAAGTGATCAGCTACTACACCGGAAAATAAAAAATACAAAGACGAAAAGAAAAAAATGGTACAAAAGCGGTTTAGGGAGGAAATGGGACTGCATGTCGATAAACCTCGACAAGGCACTGGAAATAGTAATGACGGGAACACAGCTCGGAGATTTTTTCAGAATTACTCTTGCTCTGCAGACATTACAGGTGTAGACGTAGAACTTATAAAACGAATGTACATAATACTACAAACTATGTCATCTGGAATGGCTATTAATTCAAAAAAGTTCGGTGTATACGCATATAGTACAGCCCAACTGTACGTAAATATTTATAATTGGTATTATATGCCTTCCTCCGTGCATAAAATACTTATTCACGGAGAAAAAATCATTGAGTACTATGCTATTTTACCTATCGGACAATTGTCCGAAGACGCGCAAGAATCCCGAAATAAGGATTACAAAAAGTTTAGACTTCATCATTATAGAAAGTGTTCAAGAGCGGCTACCAATGAAGACGTGTTCCATACCTTATTGTACACTTCTGATCCATATATGTATATCAAGTTTGAGAAATACCTCAGAAACAATATCGAAAGAACTTTTTGATGAAGCCAAGGCCCTTCTTGCTATCAACGAAAATATGTAGGAGCTTCCTGAATTTTGTACTTTATTTTTCTCGTTTGTTTCAATTATTCCATTTTAAGTAAATTATAAAAATAAAGACAAATTTTGTTTGTTTTTTCATAGAGAATATATGTATTTTTTTAAGTTTTATTTTTTTTATTAATTAATAAACAGAATTTACAAAATTAAAATTATTTACTTTAAACTGTATACATCCAAGAATATGTGTGCAAAATTACGGCTCAATTAGTTTTGAAACAACCGAGATACGGAGTTTTGAGACGAAACATACGCGATTTGCCCATAGTGCGGCCCGAAATGAATTAAGATATAGGCAAGAGAATGAGTGCTAGTCACAATTACTTGTTTCGAGATTCCGATGTTTCGGCACCGTTACAAGCGCCATTGATAATTGATAAACTTGCATGGAAAATATCCTGTTTTAAGGTGAAAGCGTCAGGGTGGCCCGCGAAATTCAAATTTTCTTACGTTTTTTACAATTTGCAGGGCAGTGCTAAGTTTTATGTTGATAAATGTATCGGAGAAGGACTTTGACCGTGAAAAAATCGTTCATCTACTGTTATGAACTTGAAGGGTAGTATTGATGATTTTGATGATTAAAATTCTGTAACTTAATACGTCTTACAGTCGCGACCGATATGTTTATCAAATAAAACTTACCACAATACAATATTCAATTGCGTAAAAAACGTAAGAAAATTTGAATTTTGCAGGCTACTTGGAGCATCCCCCTTAAGTGCTACTTATAATGCAACTTGACTAAGGTAAAAATATGTCATAGTCGCATGATGAGCATATGCCACGATTTCGATTGTTTGGTTCTAAGACATGTTGGTTTCCTCATGCATTCATGATGTTTTCATTCACCATTTTGAGAGCAGTGGTGAAGAAATAAATTACACAAAGTAGATTGCTTTTCTGAGTTTGATCTTACGGCCTAACAACTAATTACACACAACAACACAGTATTAACATCCATCAACATCATCATCTCAGCCGAAAGACGTCCACTGCTTGGACATAGGCCTCCCCCAAGTGTCGCCACATTGACCGGTCCCTTGCTACTCGCATCCACCAGATTCCCGCAACCTTCACCAGGTCATCGGTCCACCTAGTGGGAGGTCTTCCAACGCATCGTCTTCCGGTTCGCGGTCGCCACTCCAGAACTTTTCGGCCCCATTGGCCATCCGTTCTGCGAGCAATGTGCCCTGCCCACTGCCACTTAAGTTTAGCAATTCTTCGGGCTACGTCGGTGACCTTGGTTCTTTTGCGGATGTCTTCATTTCTGATTCGATCACGCAAGGTAACTCCGAGCATAGCCCTCTCCATGGCCCTTTGGGTGACTTTAAGCCTTTTGACATCCAATTAGACATAATTTACCTTGCCATGCTCGTGGTTGCACATATCCCAAAGAGGGATGAAGGCCGTGACATCAGTATCGGCCAGCTGGATGTTGTTCTGCCTTGTCATCACTGTGGACACAGCCCATCTGCAACAATGATCATGTTATGTAAAGAAAAAAGAATGTTCACAAAATTACAAACACAGAGAGATACAAGAATTGAGTGTTTTTACATTTTTCAGCACTAAAGGATGACGCTTAAACGTCAAATGTTTTCTTGAAAGCAAAACAGCAAAATCCTTAAATGACACGAAGTTTTCCAACTTCTGTTTTGCATATCGATAGACTACTGACACAGTATTTGGGAGGGATTGATAATACCCCGCAAAGATCTACACATGACGCACATGAGGCAAAATTTTACATAATCCGTATATTATTAAACAAAACAATTTCTAATGCGCTGAACAAATAAATCTTCATTAGGAATTTGACGCGACCAACATCTCTCTGCCGTCGGTTAAGACATTTGCTAGGGAAAAAGTGAAGAATTCTTCTGTAATTGCGGTATAGCTGCTTTGCCTGACTGGAAGATGTTATTTGTGATCATATCGGAACAAATCACGCTACATTGTTTGAGCTGGCAATACACGCGAATTTCACCGGACCAATATTGAGATTGGTTGTTCATTTTATGTTTTACGTTTCATTGGGAAATATTTCATTGCATAATTAGAGGCTGTATATCAATGCAAATCTTATGATGCGATTAAAGATTTGTCACACCAGTTTCTGTGATCTGTTTAACTTCTCATGTGTAAACCATATAGTTGATCTTTATTAAATTGGACAGCCTGGAACCTGGAGCAAGACACCGACTAGTTTTGCAATCGGTCATGAGCTAGTTACGCCATAAAGCTGTGGGTGTATTAAATACATCACATGATACGAGTGTTCAAATGTATGAAGCCCTATGATTGAAGACAGAGAAATCATTTTCATACATTTCCCCAGCCGAGCCATTTCTCATTAACGAATACGTAACAATTTATTTACATATGCATTGCCCGCGTAACTACAAACAATAGGTGCTGATTGAAACAGACTCTTACTTTCAAACAATTACAATTTTCACTCTTATAACACCTGTTTACCTATTGTCTCAGACTGTTGTCTATGAGAAAAGACTTTCGGGTTATCTAACTCTATACATCTCCACGTCCTCCATTAAGTCTTGTATTTTCACAAAGAATTATATTTATCATGGGTTTTATTAGAGGACGGATAGACACTTGCTACTTTCACAACACAACATTGTTAGTGCAGTCTGGCGACAACACATCAAGTTACCACAAACTGCCAAGTTCCTCTAAATAATTTTAAACCATACAATTTTGATGGGTAAGTTCAAAATCGAATGAGAAAATTTGAGTTTGAAGTAACTTGATGCGCTGGCGACGGTGCCTAGTGAAGAATTTATAACCAAGCTCAATGCACGAACTCAGAACAATGTGGATGTAGATAAAACATATCCACAGCATAAGCTCAATCGTTATAATTCAGGGAACGTACTCGTATGTTGGTGACAGAGTTGCTGTTGGTCCAAGAAATAAAGAAACAAACAAACACATGTTGCACATCCCACATGCTCTCGCTACCTTTGCCTTTTTTAATTGAATTTCCAATACGATGAAATAATAAATAAATATCGCTGGACATTAACAAAGAAATGCATTTTTAAGCAATAATATTTTGTAAAACTTCAAATATTCAAAATACATATTATGTATGATACATGTAATGTAGACGCATTTCTTTTATCCGAGATTAAAAAAAAGAACAATCATTACCGAATTGAACCAATTTGGACGTAGTATAACTTTTAACTATAGTTACTTGTGGAAATTATTATTTCTGCACAAGTTGTGATAAATGAAAAACTCCAGGAGTGTGAAATACACTTCTACATGATGAACCTAATCGTAGTGCGATAAGAGCCAGTTTTCGAGTAAGTGTATTGAAAAAAATATTGTATATTGAACCTAAAATCACTAAAAGAATCCAAAATAATTCACAACCAAGAGAATTCAGTCGTGGATAATTTCGAAGACGATGCGATGTCAAAACAGGCACATCATTTGTTGAATAACTCTTATTATACGAGAGATAGAAAATTAGCAAAATCATCTGCGGTTTACAAATAATAGGAAAACGTGCACAAAATGAAAGTGCCATCTTCCAACGAAGCTGGGCTAATGTATTCAATTTGTTACATAAACTAGCAGAAACAACTGAATGGACAAATCGAATTGATAACGTTTGGCGAATTAACCACTTGAAGAGTACAGGGGCAAAACAAGGAATGTCACAAAAAATCCAAAGTAAATTTTTGATGGCAACATTCTCATATTCCCGCGTAATTTTATTGGCATTACACAAAAAGCGTAAAAACAAGCATAGCCAGATGTAATACTAGAATTTAAAAATTGTGTGCAGGAACAAAACAGGGAAGGTCCATGTTGTAACGGAACGTAAGAAGAAATGTCCCATCTTCTTGTATAATGTTTTTGTGTTTTTAATTTTAATAATGTTGTTAGTTTTATAATGTGTTTTTTTTTTTGTAATTTGGATATAAGTAGGTATATAGTTTAGGTTAATAATATAAGTTCTTAGCTGTCGCATTAGGGTGAACCCTGTAATGATAGTTTAAGCTGTTTAAATAAATAAATAATAAATAAATCTTACGTTCAAAAAATTTAGCAGTTAACTTTTTTTAGTTTATTTCTGTTTCAATATATTTAACAAACCTCTTGCATAGTCGTGTAAAACATTTACCTAGAAATATTTTGTGATTTAGCAGGTGGAGAGAACAAGAACTACTTGGTATGAGGTTTATCAATTTTTGTATGGGACGTACTGGACATTTCCAGTTTTTGTATGTTCTAAAAGGGAACTACGTACATTAATTTTTTTATCATTTTCAAACTTTTTATTTTCATAAAAGTATTTATTGTTTCTAAAATTAAGACGTTAAAAGGTATATTTAAGTTATTATTAGCAGTTTACAAGTTTAAGTAATACCTAAGAAAGTTGTTAACTTTTAAAATTAAAAATATTAAATAAACAACTTTTTGTTTTTGTGACATTTCTTGTTTTGCCCCTGTACCCTTCACTTATTAAGGAAATAGTCCGATAAGGTTAGCAAACTACATAATAAGCGAAAGATGGTATCAAAATACATTTTTTTCCATTATCAGTTATCAAACAATCAAACCGTTGACTTTGAGGTAGTAAGATGATGAAAATATTAACTGAATTTAATTTTAGTTTTATGCTTCACAACATTAAAGAAAGATTGACATTATATAATACACGATACTTATGATAATATAACGAACAGTCCAGGAGATAAAAATGTTGTAGGTAAGTACAATCTAAATTTATACAGTATGTAAACGTGAGATCAAAATACAATCATAAATATCTCTTAAGAATACGAGGAAGAGCATAAACTCCATAGCAGCGAATAGAATTTTTTGATCATGTCAATAAATTTGGAAATAATACATTTAGATACTATAACGTGACGGCCTAGTTTAGTTTTTTTTTTAAATCGAATGCACGATTTATCAATAAACAAACATATTACTAGTAAACACGCAGCTTTATAATGTTAGAAGTTTCGAAGAAATGGAAATGGGAGCAATCAAATCTGCGTTTGCTTCAAAAAAGAAAATGAAGCATACGTTCCGAGATATCTATCTTGTCCTATATGATACAATCTATATGTGAATAAATGCTTAAGCATATCATCATCAAGTGAATGTGTATGATGATCCGTACGTATCGCTCGAGTTATCCGACGTAACGAGCTTTTTGTACCGTCACAACGATCTCACTAAATCAACGATATTATTATGCCAGTGATATGGAAAGTAAGAGCGGCGCGTGAGAAACCATATGACGTTAACAATGACCCATACAACGTGCGACGAGAAGAGATTATGTGGATCGATAAGCTTGGGATAAGATAGATGAAAATTCTGAGTTAATATAAATAAAGATTATGGACCCATGGAGCCAAATGCGAGGAAATGCCGTGAGGAACGTTGGAATACGAATGAGGATGTCTATAATAGGGATATGTATAGAAGGACTAAGAAACGATGGATGCACTTTGTGAAACTTGATATGGCTAGAATGGGGGTGACTACTACTGAGATGACAAGTAATACAGAAGCATTGAATGGGAAAATATTCTGCGTCGACCCCAAATAAATTGGAATAAGGGCAGGATAATGCTGAATGGAGTGTTATATCCTAAAAAATGTTGACTTTGTCTTTACCCATTTTTTTTCTTGTGCCTCATGTCGAGCCTCGTAGAAGACTTTTATATTTTTGTTTCAATTTCCGTAGATACACTCGTCAGTCTCTATGGAGAAATCAGCAACAAAGGATTATACAGATTAGGTACGTTTTATAAACTGCTCTATTGTCACATTCAAATTCCTATTGTCTAGATTTACACCATTTTAAAAGCTGCAAACACATCTCACACAGAAATGGCTTGAATACTCATGAGCATAACACACACAAGTGAGAAGTGACGAAACGTAATTGTGGTAAATACAAAGGTGCAAACCCAACCGCAACACTCATCACTTTATCAAGACTAGTTACGTCAACTGTGTCATTCATCTTCTATTTGTAGTTACACAACTTTTAGCGGATTATTGCTAGAAAACAGAACGAGAGAAATGCAGGCGTGCAAGTGGGCGTGAAAAATACCAATTCTTACTTTGTCACGATGTCGATGTTACGCGGAACAAGTAAGCATAAGTAGGTAGTAAAGTATTTAGCCAAGACGTTTACTTAAGGAAAGAGGTAAACAAAAACAGTTTTCGTATGACACGGAAGTATTTGACGACCGATAAAGTGTGGACGGTAATCGTTTTACTAAACTACCGTAGGCAATTTTCTAAAATAAATAGTGTCGGATGTTAGATGCGTATAACTGTTAAAGATGATTTAAAATGCAATTAAATGTTATGCCAGCAATTTATGTAATTTTTAACTACGCAAGCATGTACTTGGGAGTATGATCGTGCTTGAGCTTTTTTCGAAGCGTATTACTGATTAAGAGGTCACGGTGGGTAGGTAGAGCTGTAAGCTTACGATTCTGTCTCCGAAGACCTCTTTTCCATTTACACTTTTCACATGCAATCGCTGTGAAAGCTTGCATTTTTTCATAAGGTTATTGCTCAAAAATAAGAAGCAGGGCAGTCTGTTAATTTTCTAAATATTTTATGACTGAAGGGAACCGAAATCAGCTAGATGAGGCATGGCAAATCAAAAAAATCGGCACATCACGATGGAACAAACTCATGACCTAAATTGCTAAGTAGGTTAGTGGAATAATTTTGTCCAATGTACATACATGTTTTGCCCGGCTGTATCCGGATCCCAAAATGATACAAGAAACCTCGATGTAGAAGGCAGACAAGGTGCTGCTGCTTGAGACAAAGCTTGGAACTTTGGGAGACATTAATCTAGTGGTCGACAGCAAAATAATCCAACAACTCTGCCTGATAGATTTTTGAAAAGAAACGTAAACAATGGCAATCTATTTTCATACACTATGCATATTATTAGGTATAAGTAATTGATTAATAAAACGCTAATTCGCGCATGTGATCGTCACGGGCGGCAGCGGCGCGCGCATTCCGCCGAGGAGGCGGCGCGGCGCGTGCGCACATTCCGTTTCACATAATACTGTGATTTGCCATCTTTGCCGCATGGAAATTAAGGGAGCTTGGAATCTATTAGATGACGGATCCTGTATTAAATGAGGAGTTATTTAAGATGTATCGACCAGTTAGGTCACGATCTTTAAGGTTTTTGACTCCGTTGTAAGTTGAATTTCGTGTTCTTTTTACGTGCGAATATTCGAACAATATGGCAACACTACGCTGACCAGGGATGTAGCAGTCAACAAACTGTTTATAGTCCTTGTCCATCTTGTATATTGGGCAATACCATAAGGTCATTGTAATGTTGGGTAGAGTTATTGCAGTGTACCTACCACTTCACTGTAGTGGGTTTCCGTGCCAGGAAGTTGCTTCTGCTTAAAACTGAGGTGTGTTGGGCACGACTTGTTCCGTGATCCACTACTCATGTACATTTTGTATGTGGACAACCTTTGTACTTCCAAATGACTAACATTGGAATATTGAATACAAAACTCTTTCTTGTTAAGTTTTATTTTGTGTGTACTTGTGGCAAGCCCCAAATTAAAGTATTCATCCCTTTTCACTACTTTTTTGGCACTTTCGGAATGAGGTATGTTGTTTCACATGGGTCAAAAAATACTACTTTTAACACTTTTCAGATAAAAGGTTGTTCGGGCCTCTTCAGTTTAAGGATTCTTGCGTCTTAAAGTTCAAACAACGAGACGGAGAGAGGACATTGTTGGATGAGAATAGCAAAGGAGCTTGAGGATTTGAGGTGCCAGAGGGCGAAAGAGTCAATCGTCGTCACATTGCAGGCCCCTCATGAGCTGTGGCGATGTCTCAGGTAAGCCCGGACGTCGCCAAAGGAGTTTGGTGCCCGGAGGCCGGCTGCGCTGGATGGGCCGCGACCTTCATGCGTCAAGGCGACAGCAGACTCACGGGGGTGTTTTTCAGTGGGTGCAAGCCCCACATAACGAAGCCGTCTTTCCTGATGGTGCGGTATGGCGTACGCATTTTTAACCGTTTTGAAAAAGGAGCTTGTGGATTGGCATAATCAATGGCAGACCTATAACCGCCGCGCGCCGGTTGAAATCGGGCCATTGATGATAATGAAAACGCTTTAATAACTTTCTAGTCAAGTGCAGCTGCAGAAAGTTTAGCTAGAGCTTTTAAAAAATAAATCCACGGCTGGGCACAGATTACTTAAATGCAGAAACATGAAAAGTGAGGTGTAAGCTATTCCATGTTCTATACCACAGCGACGAGACAAATAGATATCAATCTTATGCAATATGCATATGCATATCCGAGAACACTGCTTCATGGTAAAAATAACGGCGACATGCCTGAATAGTTTTTTATCATTGTTTCATCGAACGATTCAAACGCGAGCTATGTTGAAAAAACAAAATGTAATTGTTGTTGAATTACAAAAGAAAAGTAAAAATTGCAGGACCGCATTGCCGGAGCGCTGTGCATTTGCCATTTGTGAGTTACCACTCGAACGCGCTGAGCCGCCGCGGGCTAACGTGTGCCGCCAACCGCCATCACTTTCACGTTCACAAATAAAAAAAACGCGGGAAACTTCGCAGAGACCCAACATTTTTCTCCAATAATAACAACCAGTAATATAATTGCCTACTTGAGATTCTATTGCCCTGACATTAGATTGTTTACAAATATACAATCATGATGTGATAATAAAACGAATTTAAACGTTCGATAGCCAGGGACGAGTGCACGCGTTTTTTGAAAAATAGAGAAGAGCCGCAACTGAATTTCGCGGGCTTCGTTTTCTTCTATTTCTTTCTTTATCTTCGATTCTTTCATCTATTGGTTCCTGAGCTTCGTGAATCAATTGTGCCGCGACAATTGCGTGAGTTGATACAAACATTTGGAACTCGTTTTTAGTGCAGTGTTTGTGCATCGATTCGTGTGGACGTACTGTCACAGTGCGTTCGGAGTTTGCAATTGCAGTTGCCTTTCTGATATAATATGGGTATAATTTGGAGATCCGCCATGCCTCTACTGCCCACGTTGGCCGCTTTGGTGATTATAGTACATTCTGCAGAAGAAGACTTGGAGACGGAGTATCGACACGATTTGAGGCCTAGAATATTGGATACAGGAACGCCTAATTTTGATCAGGTAAATTTTGATATATGCTAAATTTCTTGAGTTTTAAATGACCATAAATAAATAAACCGGTAGGCTGAAAAGGTTCCAGCGATGAAAAAACTAATTTTATTACGAACCTTTTGCTCTCCTAACTTTTCGTAAATTAACTCAATAGACAAATAGGCACGTACATAATTAGCATTTGAAAACGTTCTTATTTTCTTAAAGGTTATAGAGGATAAGCTTGGACTGGCCATAAGATGTGGCTCCACGATAGGTGATGTTGCAAATCATATAGTTTTAGATACAGATAAGGTCTACCAACAACAGCTAAGAATAGGTATTTACCTCGAGAAAATAGAAACATAGGCTGTCATCTTGCCATGGTGTTTAAAGGTGAACGCACTCTTATCCGCGCCGAAACCACCGACTTCGCCGAAAGACAAAAAACTCATCCGTCCATGACGTTATCAATTCGTCCGTTTCAACGCAGATAAGTGTGCGAGGTTTTATAGAATTTCATACAAGAAATTCTGGATTCGATTCTTTTGGTTCTTTCGCTTCTTTCGGCTCTGATAAGTGTGCGTTCACCTTTAAAGTATGGGGGAAACAGCAGAACCACGGAGCAAATATCAGGAAATTGATTTGATTTCCAACTACGCATTCTTTTTGTGGTTGTTTCATAACAATGGCTGTGTTCTTTTCTTCTGAGGTTTCTATTTTTACACTTTTCACTTCAAGGTAAAAAAAAACCAAACAAGGTTGTAGTAAACTTTTAGTTATAAACATTTATGTTTCGGGTAACTGGTTTAAACAATCAGTACATCTTCTTAGTACTCACGTCAAGCAAAACATTATCGACTTTCATGTACAATTTGTTAAAGGGACAAACAAATTAGGGAATACTAACATTAGGGATCAGTAGACTCAAGTACCGATAGGCTTCGATCATGCTAGTTGATAAATTACGGATACAGACAGATATAGAACTCAAATAACTGCCACCTGTACCTAATCTTTGCGTGATTGGTGCGGGTTGGGATGTAAAAATTGGATCGGGATTTGAAATTGTCCAAATTACTTTATTCGAAGAATCAAAGCCATTTCAGCCAATGCGTACGTAAGCTAACTCACTGAGGCTGATCTATAACAATCACAAATTGTGTAGATTTCTTTTGTGCATACAAAGCCAAAAGAAAAAATTAAGCAAGATTGTTTTTGCAATGCAAACAATCGAAACTAATCAAGATGATAACAAAGAGAAATCTTGTAATAAAGAAGGTACAGGAAGTATACAAAGTCTAGATCAAGAGTAGACAAGTCTAGATCAAGAGTAGACAAGTCTAGAAACTGGTCTAGAAATCGGGGAGGAGCCTGGAGTAAGTGGAGCGTGGTCGGTTGTCCGCACATCAATTAGACAATTGACGACGTGTGCAGATTAAGGCCAGTGGTTGTTGGGAACAGTACTAGGACTTTCATGTCTGATCGAGGTAGTAATTGACACATTGATTGACAGCCACCAGTGATTGCAGTGACTGTCTGCGTGTGGATAGACTTTTTTAACCGAAGATTTACGAATTCAATGCACTGCAAATCGCTTGCAAAGTATCACCTTTTTTGCTATATCTTTCCTATTTGGTAGAAACTGCCGCTTTATACAGAATTGGTTTCGATACATTACTGGGACAAAAAGTTCTGAATGTGTTTGCTATAGAGATTGAAGAACGATCAGATGACCAAGCTCTTTTCAAATATGGCGTAGAAGTAGAAACAGAGTTGTTAGAAGATAGAAACTTAGTCTCAGTTCAGTGTACTTTATGTTATCTTGTAAATTGGTCCAGTGGCTACGGTACGCATCGGGCCGTGATATTATGCGATCATAATTAAAATTCAGCTTTTTTACCGACAACGTCACTGGCTAACACAATTAATCGAATTAATAGCGGGTGGAGCCAAGAACACGGGTAAACAAAAGTAATTTTTTGGGAGCAGAGTTAGTTGCTTATTTAATTTTCAAACTGTCCGATGCAACGTTATTGCTTTATGAAACTAGATTGTAAAAGGTAACAGATTTATGGTTTAAGGGGCCAAGAGGTCAAACACGTTGAACTATTGTGTTGACCTCACGCAGAACCATCATGACTACGAACCAGTGATGCTTATAATATAAACAAGTTAATGCCATAGAGACCGCCTTACTAGCAATCACGGTATTGCAAAATTATATAGGAGTATTCTCAATACAAATAGGTCAAAATAAACACTGTTTTAGGCTTTCACGGTTTAAAACTAAACTTATATTGTCACTTACGGGATATCTTCCGTGATTATTTGTTATTTTGAGCTCCCGATATTTCGACGCTGTTGCAAGCGCCATGATCGCGGGTTGACAACAGCGGCGCAACATGGCGCTTGCAACAGCGACAGTATAAGTATAATATAAGTGACAATATAAGTTTAGGCCAAAATAAGTCCTACATCATAAAGTTGTAGAACTAAGTATGCAAAGGAAAAAAGAAACAGTCCGACCACACACAAAACTGCAAATAAAAAATCATTCAAAGTTACATCACCAATATCCTTAAAAAATCATATATCGCACTTTCTACGATAAACCATACACTTCACATATTCATAACATAATATTATATTACGTCTTAACGACCCGCATTAACATAAGTCACATAGTATGGAACTGTTGATTCAAGTTCGCAGACCGGTACCACGCTGCTTTCAACTTTCCTTGCGGGCCGCGGTTATAACATCGTTTTGTAACAGCTTTCTTTATTCAAAGATGAGATAACTAAATTATATTTGAACAGATGTATTTCACGATGATTTGAGACTTTTTTGGAACATATTGGTTCAGCTTTATTAGTACTCCTATAAGCTAGCTATACTTTTTCTGTAAATTACAGTATTCGTTACATCATTTTTCGTATCATCATGGTACGAACAAAAAAGATGTGTGAATGAATAAGTCATAGTTATTAATTAAAAATTGAAATCCTTTCGTCTCATGATCAAGCTTTTATTGCACATCATGACTTGGATGTTTAAGAGGCCTGCGGAGCATGCTAATTTCATATAAACGTAATACCAAAATAATTTGTAAATTAAACATATTCTTAAGGTAGTGTGTATTTATTTTGATTGGATTACAGAATATATAAGTTCCCAAACGCATATAAATGTACACTGATTTAAACAAGAGTAATAGCAAGAGCAAGGGCGAAACAAGAGCAAGATACAAGATGCGATAGCAAGAGTAGTAGTAGTATGTATTTCTATACCACAACAATTTTAAATTCATCATATCTCGTCTTTATATCATTGTCTTTTCAGAATATTTATATGGGAACATAGATATTCTATAATACAATCGAAATATACTCGTATACACACTACCTTAAGAATATGATTGATTTTCATATTATTTTGGTATTACGTTTGTATGAAAAACGCATGCTCCGTCGGCCCCTTAAGACGACTAGTATGGAGAAGAAATCAATCTTTGCAATACCGTTTTCTCAGAGAGCCGTAATAGTTTTCTATGTAAGACAAGCGAAGTGGAAAACGGGACTTTTTGCATGTTAACTAGCTTTTGGATTATTACCTATTAAATCAACAACAGTTGCCGCAGACGGCACACACTAAAAGCAACACAGTTTTGTCCATAGAAATAAACAGTTTTGTCTAGTGCGAAAACAGATTCTTCAGTAAGTACATTTACCGGACTTGATGACTTCCGAATATGAGACCGTTTCTGTTTTATTGTGAGAGTGTGCGCCATCATTGTTTTTAAACGAGTATAGTCCAGCTCCCATATACACAAACGCTCGGAATGAATTTCGATTCGACAAGTCGTATGTCTATCCTTATTTGGCATAACGAAAACGAGCGAGATAGACATACGAGTTCGAATCGAAGCGTTGTGAATATGGGGTGTGATTCTGGATAAGCTCTTTAAGCCTGCCCGCCCGCTTAGCCCGTAAAAGCACGGTCAAAGGACTTTCACCCCTATAATCAAGTCAAAGTGATTACTTGAGTAAGATACGAATTTTACCTCGTGGTTTAGTAATAGGGTTGACGACAAAAAAAAAACGAATTACTCCGTCGTATAGATTAATAAGAAATATTTGACCCGTATTTTTTCTTTTGTTACGTAAATTCAAATTGACGAGGATACGACGCTTTTCAAATTCTCAATACGTCACGCCTAGGTATGATTTAAATAGCGTATTGACGTCATGAGCGCCCCACTTTTGATGGGTTTTATCTTGGTCAATATTCATTGATTTACAAAAACAAAAACTACGTGTCCATTATTTTCCAATACTCTAACTGACGGCCTAAATAGATTTGTAATTTTTTGATACTGTCGACATGCCTATTGATTGAAGTTAAACTGTCAAAACTTAGAACTCTTAGCTTTGCTTTATTTGACGGTTCTTACTTCCTTCAAATTCTTGTCTATTGCATTAACATGATTGCATAAGTAATTATTTTAACTTGACCATACATATTTATACATGTGTTAGATCCTGTCCTGCTTGTAGTTGAACTGACAGATGTGCGCTTAGCCAAAAGAGGTGATATCCAGTCTAAACTGCTGAGCAACGTTTATAGCCTCAGCCTGTGATACGAGTATCGACACCGGCTTCGATAGTTTCAACAACAAATTATAATTTAAGCAATCCGTACCTATTATGGTTCAGTAAAAATCAATTCATATGAATTATTCGTCAGCTTCCTTTAAAGGAATTTAATGTCGAATTAGCAAGCTGTCATGAATATGTATCTGAATAGTAATAAGGAGTTGTCTGGTTAAAAAACATTAATTTAGCTTGACTTGAAAAAGTACGATCTAGTATAATTGCTTTTTTAAATGAATGTCTGGGTTTTGAAAATGTTAATAAAGTAATTTAATGTTTTTGATATTAAAGATGATTTTTGATATAGATATTAATGATGATCTTAATGATGATCTGAAAAATTTGATGCTTCTTAATTATCCGATTGTAAAACTGCATAATCGGCAGATTTGCATCTGTAATACAAGTGATGACTTTATTAAGAATGCAAATGTTTGCGGGATGAGCATGGACATTAATTTCAGAGTCATGGATGTTTACTTATATAATAAGTAAGTTTTTACAAAAAAACTACGTGGTGTATCAACTATCTGGTGTCCAAGACACAAACCTCTTTGATTAGTGTGGCACTAGATGGCGGTGTGTGTAATGTTCAACGATATGTATTTATTTATAATGATTGACATTTGATAGCAGGGTGACGAAACAAAATGCAAGAAATGAAACTAAATAACGCTGTCAGCAAAAAGAGTACAATTATGAAAGAGTTCATTAATTTGGTGATGTGCGAATTAGATTCTACAGTACGTTGTATGAGCTGGATTAACGAGTTATCCATTCTTGGTAATTGCTGCACCAAATAATTATATATTTAATGGAACTTCGTTATGGTAGTTAAGGCTATAAGAATGTGTGGAATGCTAGTGGTTTTAAGTGGAAAAGTGAATTATCGTGTGCAGTTTCATCACTTCTATTTCCGTTTCGGGAAAATTAATACTGAGCCGACGTGTGTGTATAACCAGGGCCTTATTTCTGCTATTACAATAGTGTCAGAATAGTCGGTCATTGGTTACATAATGATCAAGTTCTGTCAAGTTTTGACAAGTTTGGTAATCTCCTAATATAATGGCGTCATTATGTCTTTTCAATGGTCAGCCATTGACAATCCATTGAAAGAAATGTCGTCATAGAATGGTAATCTCGTACTTTAATAAAGTCTATTATAAATGAAATCTGGCATTACCACAATATCATTAAAATTTTATTACGAGACCATTGATCGACCATTGTGAATTTAGCAAAATGACAATGGGATGAGAATGGAATCGTGTTGGAGTGACGAATTTATAAAAATAGCAGAATGGGGCCCCAGATGTATGAACGTGGCCGAGGCAAAAGGAGGCGAGGTATACTTATAAGGATCGTTGCGGTGGCGTTCTGTGGTCTCTGCTTACCCCCATGAGAAAAAGGCGCGAGTTTATGTATGTATGTAATTTTGAGCTTTTAAATACCTAGCGGATATGATAATGTATATGACAACCATTCGATTCGAAAAATATTGAAAAATATTAATGAATTTTACATAGGCTCTGCGAGGGTAAAAGAAAACAAACCCAAAAGGAAACGTTACTAAGAAATGTTGGAATTACAATACAATTCAAAAATATTTAAGTAATTTCAGGATTATGCGCTGAACCAGGTTAGCGTTCGTTATTTCTGGTAACACAATATTGAAAGAACATGCATATAAAAAGCATATGCCTGAAAAAGGCCTGAATATAGGTAACTATTATGGTCCTAAGCCATACTAAGGTCCATGTTCACCGAGAAAATGACAGTCTGATTACCTAAACAGCTGTTTAAAACACATTTTTGTATGGGAACATGTCACAGTGACAGCTGTTTTTGGATAAACAGACGGTTATCTGAACGTGGACCTAAGAATGTAAGAAGTCTATCACATTCTAAATGGATCGTATGTGTGACACCTGTCTTATTGGTAGGTAAGTCTATGGGCCAGAACCGGAATCTGTAGGCGTATTTTAAATCAAACGATGCAACTAATTACCATAAAATTATAATATGCGTAAATAGAAAACACGTCTAGCCGGTTGGATGTTAAATCAGTCAAGTTTTGACAAATCGTTTTTAACACCGTAGTCAGATTTCGTGTCGTAGATCTTCTAAGTATACAATGGATTTTGATGCAGTTTTCACTATTAAATAATTGATTGCGAAAGGTTATTGGTTAAGTCGGGATATAGCGGGAGTTTCTCGAAGGACCAATATGCGGGTTTATAATTTTTGCGCGGGAAAACAGATTATGAGAAATGTATGTTGCCAACACTTATAAGAGAGTAATGGGAAAGAGGGACTTACTTGAAGGTGAGGATGATCGCCTGGACCGATGACAGATGCGACTGGAGTGCGCCGGGTTGAGATCCAGCACGGGTTCCGGAGATTTCTTCAGCACTTCACTGGTATTAATTGTCCCACGTTGTGTTGGCCAACACGTTTTTAAAGTTTAGAGTCTTTGCGGTGGTTCAGCTGTTAGCGCAGCTGTTAGTTTAGAAATATGTGTGCGGTGCGGTGAACGATTCAAACGGAATAGAGAGATTCCACCATGGCGTTCTCTTGTCAAAAACCGCGGCGGAAGTTGACGAGCACCTTTCTCTTTCTGTCACATGCGACGTAGTAGGAAGGAAGGAGATAGGTGTATCAAATAAATGTTGACAACATGAAAAAATATGTTTGTTTTGGAAATATTTAAACAATGAGGTGTACCACGCTCGTATATATTATAGTAAAACTTGTACTACAGAAACTTGCGTAAGCATCCTGCCCGGCTTTGAGGATATGTAGTATTCTCAAAAAGAGGAAAAATATATGTTAAAGCGGACTAAGAGAGAGAAAAATAAATGAATATGTTAATAAATTATTACAGCTAAAATTTAATTGCGTGGTGATATTACTGAGAAGGTAAAGGACATAGCTTGACAACGGGCCTCTTGAAAGAACCGCTGCATGTCTTCACCATAGCAACGCGGATTGTCCCATCCTTACCAGGGAAAACTTCTGTGATTATGCCCATTGGCCAACGTAAAGGAGGGACATCGTCCTGATGCATGAGAACCACCGTACCAATCTTAATGCTGTCTGCGGCATTCAACCATTTTTGCCTAACTTGTAAGTTATGTAGGTATTCTATTCGCCATCTTCTCCAAAAGCTGCAAACCATTTGGTCAAGCAACCTTTTGCGGCAAGTTAGAGGCCTCGTTGTTTCGGGAACGTTCACGACAGGCAACGAAGTCAACGGAGAAGCCATTATAAAATGCGCGGGAGTAAGCGGCTCTGGGTACGGGTCCTCAGTCAGGACACAGAGCGGTCTGGAATTTAGAACTGCCTCAATTTCAGTGAGAACAGTAGAAAGCTCCTCATATGTGAGAAGTTGAGAACCGATAACACGGTATAGATGCGATTTAATAGATTTAATATTAGATTCCCACAGCCCTCCAAAGTGGGGAGCGCGGGGTGGAATCATTTTCCACTCTATGCGGTAGCGGTTAGCAAGTAGTTCTTGCAATTGAGCTTTGGCTCCAACAAAATTTGTCCCGTTATCGGAGTATAGGTAAGAAACCGGTCCTCTGCGGGAGATGAATCTTTTAAAAGCGGAAATAAAAGTGTCCGATGACACGTCGGTAACTAATTCAATATGAACTGCTTTGGTAACGAAACAAATGAATAAACAAATGTAAGCCTTCTGACTTCTTTGACCTCTGCGTCTACACAAAGTTACTTTAATGGGACCAGCGTAATCCACACCCGTATGCACAAAAGCCTTAGTCTCCTGCACGCGGCAAGCGGGTAAATCAGCCATCTTTGGGCTAGGGTGAGAAGGAGAAATTTTGAAACAAAAGTTACAAGCGTGTACTCTTTGTCTGATGACACCTCTAGAAGAGAGGATCCAATATTTTTGGCGTAACAGAGAGCTTAGAAGGCTTACACCGGCATGACAATAAACGCGGTGATAATAATCTATTAGAACATGTGTAAAATTATCATGTTTCGGTAAGAGAGCGGGATGCTGAGCTTCATAAGGAAGGTTTGCATTAGACAACCTGCCCCCGATTCTAATTATGTTGTGCTCGTCTATAAAGAGATCGAGTTTTTTAAACTGTGAGCGAAGCTTTTTACTTTTAATTTCGTCATAAATATCTAAGAAATGAAATTGTTGAATACAATGGATTAAATAAATTTCAGCGGTAGCTAATTCACGGACAGTAATTGTCTTAAGTGACTTGTCGTAAGGAATAATACGTAAAAATCTTAGAATGTATACAATTATACGCAATATTTTATTTAAAGATGAAAATTTTAGAGAAAGGCTATATACTAAATTAAGCTCTGATACGGTAGATACTAAGGTTAGTGATTTATTATTAAATTCAGGTAATTCCTCGCTGCATGAAGAAACAAACGGAGTGATAGGCCACTCAGTAGTTGGGCGCAGAAGCCACTCAGGGCCATGCCACCATAAACCGTGATTTAGCAACTGTTCAGGTAGAAGACCTCGAGATAGACAGTCACTAGGATTTTCCTTTCCGTTAATATGGTAAAAGTGTTTAGGATCAAGATTTTCTTGACATTTAGCGACGCGGTTACTAACAAAAATGTTCCATCTGTGCGGTGAGGAATGAATCCATGAAAGTGTAATTGTAGAATCGGAAAAGGCAAATATTTCATTAATAGCTGTTCGAGAGCGGTAAGTGTCATAAACTAATTTAATTAAGTTCGACAAAAGAACAGCGGCGCAAAGCTCTAGACGAGCCAGAGATACGACCTTAACAGGTGCAACTTTGGATTTAGCACACACCAAAGTTACGTGTATGTTACCATATGTGTCAGTGACGTGTAAGTATATGACGCAGCCATACGCATTCAAGCTGGCGTCAGCAAAACCTACTATATTTGTCACGCAACCCATAGTAACGGCTACATGACGAGGCAATTTTAAAGAAGAAAGTAGAGGCAGTTGCTCTTTAAATTTTTGAAAAAGATTTACAATAGACTCGGGCGGAGTTTCATCCCAATCTGTGTTTAATTTCCATAATTCTTTTATGAGTAATTTCGCGAATAAAACTACGGGAGCAACTAGACCGAGAATATCCCACAAGCGGGCAACAGTGGAAAGTATGGAGCGTTTAGTACAACTTTTATCCAAAATAGATGTGGTAAAGGTGAAATAATCCTCGGAAGGAATCCATTTGAGTCCAAGAATTTTTAAATTATCCCCGTCAGAGAAGTTAATAGAAGAACGGTTGGAGTGTGGAATAGTCTCTAGTAGTTCAGAGGAATTACTTGCCCACTTATTAAGATCAAAGCCCCCCGCCTTAAATAAGGCGATAAGTTCTGCGGAGAGAATCTTGGCTTCCTCTAAAGTAGCGGTCGAGTTAGCCAAGTCATCCATGTATAGCTCATGAGAAGCGACAACGGATGCGCGCGGGAAGCGATGTTTTTCATCCTCTGACAGCTGGCGCACAGTGCGCATGGCTAGGAAGGGACTGGGCTTGAGACCAAATGCAACTCGGTTAAATTGAAATTCGCGAACAGGTTCAACCGTATTAAATCGAAACAATATTTTCTGGTATTTTCGATGCTCATCAATAACAGCAATTCGAAGATACATCTGTTTTATGTCAGCTGTAACTGCAATAGGGAATAAACGGAAATTTAGAAGTAATAAAAATATGTCAGCCTGTAAATTCGGCCCTGTATGTAACAAATCGTTCAATGACACGCCATTATGAGATTTGGCGCTCGCGTCAAGGACAATACGAACTTTAGTAGTCTGCTTATCATTCCTAATAACAGGGTGATGCGGTATATAATAACCTATAGTCTGGTCAACAGAACTAGGTGTAGTTTCAGTTAAATAATTTTGATCAAGATATTCTTGGATTATTTCGTTATAACTCGCGCGCAAAGTAGGGTCGCGAAGCTTAGTTTTTTCCAAATTAATTAAACGTCGATAAGCGACAGCATAAGAATTTCCGAGTGAGTCTGGATTTTTACAGAATGGTAATGCAGTACAATACCTACCACTAGAGTCACGTGACACACTAGAAGCGAACAGCTGTTCACACTCGAGTTCAGCAGGGCTCATAAAAGCTTTTGACGGTATTTCTTCAATGTTCCAAAATTTATGTAACGATTCGTCTAACGAAAGAAAACAATGAGAATTATCTGTATTTAACGCGGTAGAAAAATATGAAGCGGTATTTAAATGAACGGAACTTTTATCATTGTTAGATAAACTAGCGGGTACCTCACCCATAAGAATATAACCAAACACGGTTTCAATTGCGGAAGGCGCGGTAGGTGAGATAATTTTATCATGCAGTAATAAATATGGGAAAAGTTTAGCCCCTAGTAATAGTTCAACCTCACCGGGAATGTGCCACAGTGGATCGGCTAGCGGTAATTCAAGCAAATGTTGCACTGTGGAAGTGTCAACAAAGTGAGATGGTAATTTATCCGTGATACAATCGACTACAAGAGCGGTTATTTTAAAAGAATTAGTTTTATTTTTTGCAGTTACTGTTATCTCAACGTATCCTGTAATAGGTCGCGAAGACGTTCCTACGCCCTTTATAAATGAATTTGAAAGCGGTATAATGTCTAATCGTAGTTTTTTACAACAAGCTGAAGTAATTATATTATTTTGCGAAGCGTTGTCTATTAAGCATCTAACAGAAACGTACTTGTTATATTTGTTATCAACATAGACTTGTGCTGTTGACAAAAGCACGGTGGTACGCGGAATGTTTGAGCCTACGCGAGAACATGCACACAGCGCCACCTGTGGCGAATGCTCGGAACTAGGTACAGCGTCAGTCGATATCGATCTCGCAGGCTGTGCACCTTGGTCGAGATGTAACAGTGAATGATGTTTTTTGTGACAAGTCTTACAAGTATGTGTAGATTTACACTGTGAAACAGTGTGCGTTGCACTAAGACAGTTTACACATCCACGTTTGTTTTTAATAAAATCCAAACGCGCGTTGGCTGATATTACCTGAAAGGCTGGACAGGTGTAAAGCTTCCAGTGATCATTTTTAGTACAATATAAACAATTTTTATTATTGTCACAAGAAACAAAAGTATGAACATCACGTGACTGATTACGATAAGAATTATTTTTATTATGATTAACGGAAGAGGTCCGAGAAGAAACAGTTCTATCTAATATTTTAACTTGCGATTTTATGAAGTTAACGAAATCCGTATAAGTGGGTATCTCCTCATCTCTCATATGCATCTCGAATAAATGCACGGTAGCGGGGTCTAATTTTTTCAAAGCTAAATTTAATAGAATGAAATCTTTTAAGTCGTTAATTTGTAATTGTTCTAAGGCAGAAACAGACGCGTGAAAACTTTCAATAAAACTATTTAGAGAGGCGGAATTATTAGTTGCGGGTTTAATATTTAATAAGTTACACATGTAGTGTGAACCTAGTGCTCGTTTATCTTGGTACTTTTGAACCAAACTGTTCCAAATCGAAGCGTAATTTTCCCCGGACGGAATAATTCCGGCCGTAATTTGCAATGCGTTTCCTTTCAAGTTACCAATTAAATACTGCACACGTTGAGAGTCAGTAAGGTTTATATTATTATGGATATTTGATTTAAATGACTCGTAGAACACAGGCCAGTTTTCAATCCTACCATCAAAAAAAGGAATCTGAATTGGAGGTAGTTTGATCGAACTTCTAGAATGTTTCGCGTTGTCCTGTGACATTGCGTCATCTAATGACCTTGAAGACTTTGCAGCGATAAGTGAACGAATTCTCTCGACACGGGTATAAACGCCGTCAAAGGATATTTGACTGTTATAGTCGATTTTATGATCAGGATCTATTTGTAAGAAATATGTATTTATTTTATCTAGGTTGGTACTAAATTCCTGACGATTTATTGAGAGAATTTCGGTGTCTGCCATGAACGTTTCTACCGACCGAAGTTCAATACTAGTCGTATTTATTTTCTTTGAAGTTTCATATAGTGACGATAAACGTTCAAAGATTGCTTGATTTTTAGCTTGAAGTAATTTAACTTTCATTTTAAGATCTTCCATGTTGAAATCGTTACTTAGAAAATACAGCGAATAATGATATTGGTTATAGCGGGTAGACTTACAATAATTATTTTATTGTAAGTGGGGTATATTGAAAGAATGCGGTTGAATATAAGTTATAGGCAAATGTGCCGAACTAACTTACGATAATTAGCGGTTTTTATACTGACCTGTGCTATTTTAATGCAGCAGGCGCAATATTAAGTTGGTACGTAGTTCTCAATGAATAAGTACCTAGCGAGATGTACGAACGTTAGTACGCGTTCAATATGGCGGTTTTATGGACTTTGGTATTTGACCAAATCCTAGGTATGAGACCTAAAAATGCTGATTCTTTGAATCCGGCTCGAAGGACCAAATACTTATGGTTAAGTCGGGATATAGCGGGAGTTTCTCGAAGGACCAATATGCGGGTTTATAATTTTTGCGCGGGAAAACAGATTATGAGAAATGTATGTTGCCAACACTTATAAGAGAGTAATGGGAAAGAGGGACTTACTTGAAGGTGAGGATGATCGCCTGGACCGATGACAGATGCGACTGGAGTGCGCCGGGTTGAGATCCAGCACGGGTTCCGGAGATTTCTTCAGCACTTCACTGGTATTAATTGTCCCACGTTGTGTTGGCCAACACGGTTTTAAAGTTTAGAGTCTTTGCGGTGGTTCAGCTGTTAGCGCAGCTGTTAGTTTAGAAATATGTGTGCGGTGCGGTGAACGATTCAAACGGAATAGAGAGATTCCACCATGGCGTTCTCTTGTCAAAAACCGCGGCGGAAGTTGACGAGCACCTTTCTCTTTCTGTCACATGCGACGTAGTAGGAAGGAAGGAGATAGGTGTATCAAATAAATGTTGACAACATGAAAAAATATGTTTGTTTTGGAAATATTTAAACAATGAGGTGTACCACGCTCGTATATATTATAGTAAAACTTGTACTACAGAAACTTGCGTAAGCAGTTATTACTATATTAATATTAATATTATTAAACCACCTCATCACAAAGCCGTCAACAAAGCATTCTGTGCATCATACTAAGTAACTTTATGTAAAAATGATTACTGGGAAACGACATTTTTATTTGGGGGTAAAAAATAACGTTTTACGGTAAAACTCAATGTAACACACCCAAAATGGATGGATTGAAAAGTACGGGGGTCGTGGAAAAGTTTAAAGTAAAAATCTTACATCAAAAACTTGAAAGTATTTAAAAAAAAACATTGTCAGAAAGTTAGAAATTTGACCCCCAATATCTCCGTTTCTGGAAGGTTCCCGAGTATGGTGTAGAACAAAAAAATGATCGCAATAACAGGGAGAACAAGTGCCTTTCGGTTTCGTTAAGAGGTTTTTTAACCGACTTCTAAAAAAAAGAGGAGGTTCTCAATTCGGATGTTTCTATTTTTTTATGTTTGTTCGCGCATAACTCCGTCGCTTGCCAACTGATTTAAAAAAAATATTTTTTTGTTGGAAAGGGCTTGATGATTATGGGATCATGGAGAAATAGAGAGAACTCTTCAAATTTCATAGGGACTCATGAAGCGATTTGGTAGTTTTTGGAAGAGAACTTTCTCAAAGTGGTCCCATTTCAATTTGGTGAAGATTTGATGAAGAACTTCAGAGATAGGCAACGGAACTCCTCAACAAATAATAGCAAATGGACTAGGATTGCTGAAATCTCATGTATGGCTATTGTATACACCAGTTCATGACATAATATCACGCCGGTACTCTTTGACCCTGGGTAAGCACAATTGCACAACACTAAAAAAGTGTAAAATAAAAACTTTTTGCAAAAAAACCAAAACCGACTTCAAAAACACAAAAAAACATGAAAAATAACTTAAGCTTCAGAAATCGGTGACCAAAAAACTAAGTAAATCAATCAAACAAAGGTCACCGACTTCTGAAGCTAAAGTTATTTTTCACTTTTTGTGTTTTTTTTTACACCCTTTATTCATATAAGTTTAAATATTATAAAACCTCGAGATTGTTTGTCAAGCCGTTAAAACAATGCAAAACAGGGGCGGGAAGTAGTTTATATAAGTATAATAGAGTTACATCTTCAGAAGCATCTATTCGCTTACCTGACCCACATAACTCGCGTGAGATGACAAGCAATTTAACACTCTACATACTCATTTATTCGTTTTATTCTCCGCCAACACGGAAGACTATTATGTAAATACAAAGAGCAAACAAAATTCAAGAGTAAAACATTATTCGCTCTTACTGCGGAAACATTTAATCAATTACAGCGGAAAATAGCTTATAGTTTAAGTGAATTGATGGCTTAGGAATTGGTAGTAGATAGAGGCGTAATCAAAGACACTTTCTATGTACTGTGTAGTTTCGCTGCACGCAACGCATCGTTCGTCCAATAGATATCGATGGTTTAAAAAATAAACATTTACTTGGTATCAACCTGGGAGTTGCTGGGAGTTCGCTTATAATCTTCTCGACACTTTGGTCCAGCAGTATTTATTGGACACAAAACCTTACCAGAAGCATTTACTACGAATACATGTATTAGGTTAATGCCGAACGAAATTTAGCATTTCGTTCGGCAAAGCTCGGCTATCCCGAGCGGCTTATCCCAAAAGTAATATAAATAAATTCGATTTCGCCGCTCGGCTTTTCTGAATGCGAGTCGAACATTATGTGTTATGTGGCACCCTCAACGTGTCTTTTTACCAAACATTCCAGTATTGTTCGTCAGTTTCACACGAGACTCGAGAACCTGCCAACATTTTTGTCCCGATTATCAAACACATTATTTAGAGCACGAAGAGTCGCATCGTCTTAAATTTACGTAATGCGCAATGCGTGCGCGCAGCCATAAGTAAAATGTGTTAAAATCACAGTGAAAATTAACGTTACGGCCTTATGATTTTATATAATGTTGTACAGAGTAATTATTTTACAACAGTCAGCCTAATTTCATAGGTTTAACCACTTTCATGACTATACAGCATTAAGAGTTGGGTATAAAAGAATTACGTTACAACTTAATTACGCTACTGTAACTACAGTGAGTGATACCCATTAACTAAATGGATACTTAGTTCCTTTTGTAATAGGAACAAGAACACGGCTTAACACCAATTGTATCATTAAATCTCACAAGATCTAAGATAAGACGTTCGATGTTCACGGAGACAGGTGAATGAATGAGATTACAAAGTCATTCACCTTGAGTCTAACCACTGACCTTTCACTACTACATTTTCCAATCGCAGACGCAACTACCGATGAAACTGTTTCAACAATGATAATTATAAAACAATACAAAAACAAGCGAATTAGTATCGGAATTATTGTTATTGAATGCATAAGCATTATGAATAAACAATAATGATAATAGGAGGCAAGTGCAAATCTGCTGTTCCGTAGGTACTTATACGAGTAAATAGCCTAACTTGTTTTGTGTGGCATTTGGAACATGAGATTTTAAAGAGATTGTCATCTGTCTTATTTGCTGTGTTATGGTCTCGATAATTGGTCTAGAAGAAATCTAAGGCGGTCTCTCGAAACGAAAGGTCTACTATCAAGGCAATGAGCGTGTATTATATGCATTACTTCTTTGCAGTGTCAAAATAAAAAATATAAACGTAAAAAAGCTTTTAAAAATGGAATTCCTTTGCATTTTTCCTTACGGAATACTAAAAGTATTGTGTGTAATGAAACCTGCCCAATTGCAATTGGATACAAGTTTTTTTTTATAGTTACGGATCATTTCACTAAAACAAAAATAGTTGCTCAACGTAATTCCACCGATCATTGGCAGGTAGAAGCCACGTGACAAGGTGTTGACGAATATTAAAAAAAAAGAAAAAAAATTACAACTAGTGAATTTAACCAGTTTTATTATATCGTTTTCAGCCATGGAGAGCAATGGAAGCAGACCCACCGGTGCATGAACACAGAAATACCGACAGTTGGGATAAAGATTCCCCAGACGAAGTTCCTAAACGTCGTCGACCTGGACGTAAACGAAAACGTCGTCCACAAACAGATTCTGATGAAGCCCTCATACCATCAGACAGATTTGAATATCCAGACGAACCACCTCGACCCTTCTTCGATTTAGACTTCGAGAACATCCATCAGACAACAGAAATGCCTAAACGAAGACGAAAGAAACCAGAAAATAGGCCTATACGTTGGGCCGACGACGTTGTGGACTTAGAGCGACCAATAAGAAGAAGAGGTCAGCGTAGGAAGCGACCTTCACTCGAAACATGGCCTGAATTAAGCGAGTTCAGAGCGACGACACAAGAAACAGTAGAAGCAAAAACACAATCAACTGATCAAATCAATTTCGAAGATGTAAGAGACGAAATTCCAAAAGATGTTGTACTTTATGAAGATAAACTAGAATTCACAGAACAAAGACCTACAAATTTGAAAATAAATTTACACCAAAGCACGACTAACGACGAAATTCCACCCCAAAAAGACGACTCAGAAATTAACATTGAACCTAAAAGAGGGCCAACGGTCGAAGATGAATCTATATCAGTGTCTTCATCGGAAGTAACCAAAACAGCAGCAAAGAATAGAAGCAATAAACTTCATAATCGTAATACCATCACACCTGCAGATATCATCGAAAACAAAAAAGCAAAGGTACATTTAATATTTTCATAACATAAACAACTAGACTAAGAAATTTAAAAAAAGGAGCACTGCAAAATAACATGGTTGCATGGATTTTCACTCTCATTAATACTAGGATAGTCCCAACAGTACTCCGTATGCCTGATATATAAATGGCGGTTGAAAATAATATCTTGCCTGAAAGGATATCACCCAACCTTCATTCATTTTTGGGCATGTTTAAAAGTGACCGAAACAAATTTATTACTTGGATAGAGCATAACATAATGAACATTTTTTATTACAACACCTAAGTCGTAAGACAATTCACCGAGAAGTTATTTAACCACAAAATATCAGACCCCCAGGCGGTACTTTTGTATCGGGCGGGAGGAAACGCCCGGGTGTCTCCACTGTGAGGATCGACCGGAGGACACGGTGGAGCACACGGTGGAAGTCTGCCCTTCGTGGGCGGAGCACCGCCGTGTCCTCATAGCGGCGATCGGCGGCGGCGACCTCTCGCGTCCGGCCCTGGTTCGATCCATGGTCCGGAGCGAGACGGAATGGGAAGCCGTCGCCTCCTTCTGCGAAGCAGTCATGTTAGCGAAGGAGGTGGCGGAACGAGAGAGGGAGAGATCCTCTCTTCCCGGCCGCCGCGGGAGACGCACCGGGCGTCGGGGGCCACGTGATGGCTACCGGCCACCGTAGATGCGGGCCTGTGGACGGTTGGCTATGGGCTAGCTAGCCGTCCATCCGTCTAGCGACGACGACAGGCCGTGTCGACGGCGCGTTCGTGTTCCACGCGCGCCTCAAAGAGATGTCAGCATAAGGGGAGGGGCCCGCAAGGGCCGAAGCCTGCCGGGGTTGCGGGCCTGTTCGAAAGAGATACCGGGCCCCGGAACATAAAGGGCGAGGAAGGAACATGGATGGGTTTTAGTCAGTAAGAGTCTGACACTCCCTCCCGCTCCGCCCAGAGTGGGAGAAGTCATTTGATGATTTCCCATCCTAAAAAAAAAAAAAAAAAACGCGGTACTTTTGTAATGAGTTGAGTGACTAGAGTTAGAGCTCGATCGATGAGTTTGGGTTTCAAGGAGATCGGTAAATATCCCTCGATTAAAGTCTTCGTCAAGCGTTAATGTAAGTAATCATTTCTATTTATTAAAAACTTGGTTATAGAACTTGGACGGTTTGATTAAAAATGTTTATTTCCATAAGCACTTTTTAATTATGGCGTTTATTTTATTGGCCGGCCAAAAAAAGACGTCTGATACTTACGATTTTGGTGTAATAATAAAAAAAAAGGTTTGTTATGTTACGCTCTATCCAAAAAATATAATGTTATTTTGGTTGGCTGGCACTTTTCAAAATAGCCCAATATGGGTGATCTCCTTTAGACTTTCAAGCCAAGAGTAGTGAAGATGTTTCAGTAGAGTGGAAAAAAATGGGGTAAGTAATAAAGTCGATTTTACGAAAATGTACATCGAGTTAAAAGGGGGCTAGGGAACTAAGTAGAGGACAAAGAGGAATAAATAAGTCTTAAAAATCGATCAACACCGGGCTGCACGCACCAAAATGTCACACGGCGATCAACGCCCAGCCCAAACCCTTGTACCTAGAAAACTGAAATTTTGCAAGTTTCCTTTATAATATAGACAAGGATAAAGAAGGATTTTTCGAAATTCAATCCCTAAGGGAGTTAAATAGGGGATGGAAGTTTGTATGAAAATCCGTCAGTTTTAAAGTAATTAATTTTATTTTTAATCCTATTTTTTTTGTTTAGGCTGACGATTGAAATTAATATTGTATATGTCACCGTAAAATTGTCAAATACGTTATATTGTAATATCTGTAGCGATATTGTAAAATCTCGAAATATTGTCAAATGAACATAAGTACTGCTTACAACAAAACGCATTATTTTTCGTGATATGCATGCGATGGTAGTCAACTTACGCGGTGTGGAGGGAAGGAGGGGTCCCCCTTGCCCAGTGGTACAACTCTCTTGAAAAGATATTGTACCATTCCTGAGAAATACTGATTATTATAACCTAACCTTAAAACACTTTATATTCCCCTAAAAAGCGTAGTCGTCGGAGCCCTCGCTTCGCGGGGCCCCTATTTCTGAGTGCAGGGCTTAAAGGAACCTAACTAACCTAACGGGGGGGTGCCCCAAGTCCCGGTTATGGGGGCAGAACATACTTCCGTATGTTCAGTTGACAATAATTCGAGAGTTAACAATATCGCTAGAGAGAAACACGTTATATTGTAATATAACGTGTTTGACAATTTTACGGTGACATGTCTCAGCGTTTTTGTTAATTCCACCCCCAAAGGGTTAAAAAAAGGGGATGAAGTTGTGTATGGAAAGTTCTTAATTTTCGAAGGATAAAATCACAAAATGTATTATTTGGGCGTATGGTTGGAAGTTTACGCAACGGTGATGTTAAAATATCAATCTTTAAGGGGATGAAAATGGGGATGAAATTTTGTTTACTTATTAAGCTGAACGCAACTTATGACATAGCATAATCAGCTTATATGTTTCTACTGCTGGGACATCGGCCTCTTTCTTATGAGAGGGAACGGGCCCAGTATGGATTGTTAATTATGTCACATATCTTTGAACTTTTGGCTCTTCACGGTTTTGAGAGCAGAAGTGATAAAATAAATTACATAAAGTAGTGCGCGTTGCCTGGGCCCGAACCCATGACTTACTGCTCCTAGAGGCTTTTATGACATGATAAGACGTTACTGCTATTTTATAGGAAAAAAAATGGACACGGTATCACCGTAAGACAAAAAAGAAACACAGAAAAGTAGGTTATTCCACAACACCATGTACCTCGTTAGGATCGACAACAGAAGAAACGCAGCCTAACACTAGCAAAATACCTGAGGGACACACAACAGAACAACAAAAAGCCTATGAGAAGGACCAAATTACGTTTAACGCTGAAACATTATTGGCGCTCAGGAAGAAACAATATGAACAGTTCTTAGAAAAATGTAAAGATAAACTCCAACGATATTGGACACGATCGTTGGAAAGATCGCAACCGTTGTGGATGGATGAAATAATCACGGTACTCACAGGCATACATTTATAACCATGTGTAAACTGCTCTAAAACTGTAGCAGTGTATAACAAACAATATGTATATGTGCGGTAGACGGTTGTCTAATAAACTAATTAAAACTGTCCAAATGTACTGTGTGGTATTCTTAAAGTCGTAGTAACATTTAAAAGTCATTCATATTCATCGATTCTGAACTAATAAAACGACTCATAATTGTGCACCTCTTATTTCCAGTAATTTATTTTGCTGTAACTGAAGTACTGCTTGTCATTTTCAGGATAGTCATCTCATGGATCCACTGACGTTAAAAGATATATTAAAGAGATCCAATGGAACAAGTTTAAGTGAAATACTGCAACAACATAATCTATCGTTGACGGACTTGCTTCATGGAAAACATCACGCAGTGTCAATATTTAAGCCTCATGATTCCTTAGAAGATAAAAATAAACATGTATCGGAGCCTAGAAACGATCTACCTGAGATAAGACAGGACTTACAAGAAAAAGAAACAGAAGAGCAAGCTATTATCAATCCAGAAACAAATTACGCTACTGAACCAGCAGTGGAATACCCGACAACAGTTGAAATCCATACTGAAGACAACATAAAAGTTGAAGCAACCACAACCACCGTTAAACCAGTGGAAAATACTCCAAAAATGTCATTAAGACGACGTTTTCCACTTGGAGCGCGTAAGAAGCTACGAATGAGACCCATGCTTAATGACACGTACAAGGGTCAGCTAAGCAGAGATTTAGTGACATTAAATTCGAGAAAGTATTCACATCATAGAAGAAACATTACAAAATTCAAAGAATGGAAGGATGTAATCCCATCTATGATGCAGAATAACTCCCGTGTCGAAATAAACAACAATGTTGAGATTGAAACCACTACAACTGTTATTATACCAGAAGAAACCACCATTACAGTTGAAATTGCTCATAATAACGCCTCATCTGAAGAAATAAATTTAAAGAATGATCAACACAGCAAACTTGACGACATAAATATGGACATCACGGAAACTCCAGTCATTACTATAAAAGAGATCATAACTGAGCTTCCGAAACCTGCAACCGAGAAATCAACAGTAGTGTCTATGGTGAGACCAACTGTGAATTCATCAGGTCTTAGACGACAAGCATTCAACAACAGACTGAAAAGGAAACGTCTTAAGCAAAAGAATGCCACAACAGAACCGCCGCAAGACGACCTTATACAACACCTGTTAGGACTGGGCAGTTTAGTTTCCTCTTCTGAGTTCATTGCAAGAACACAAGAGCCTAAGTCTTATGACGACGATGCCAATGATCTTACTACACTGGAAGATTTCATAACGACGGAAAGTACACGCAGAACAGAAAGTATTCCTGAAAAGTCGACAGCGAAATCTGTGACAACGATACCAAGTACAACAGAAGAAACAGCCAAAATAGAGATTGAAGAAATTTTTAATGACACTCGAAGTAAGTATAAACTAAAATATTTTAAACAAGTCTCACTGCTTTCTCGTTGTAGACAGGTAACAAGCATGGTCAAAGTAAAAAGAAACACATATTTTGATATAATAGCTAAACGATTGTTTATTCGTTTATTTAACAATCTCCGTATATGCCACCGCAAATTTGTCAAACAAGTTAGATTGTAAAATAACTGGAGAGATTGTAAACTCCCGAAATATTGTCATACAAACATTTTGCTTACAATAAAACGCATTATTTTTCGGTAGATTGTAATCTATCGAAGTAAAACCGTAATATTGTGAAATGCATGCGATGGAAATCAACTTGCACGGTGTGCAGGATAGGGCGGGAAGGACGGGTCCCCTTTGCCCAATGGTACCACTCTCATGAAAAGATAATGTACTATTCCTGAGAAATACCGATTAATATAACCTATCCCCAAAACACCTTATATTCCTCTAAAAAGCGTAGTCGACGGAGCCCTTATTTCTGAGTGCAGGGTTTAAAGGAACCTAACTAACCTAACGAGAGGGTCACAAGTAGGGTCCCGATTATGAGGGCAGAGAATTTCTGTGAAATGCATGCGACGGAAGTATCTACACTTCCGTCGCATGCATTTCACAATATTACGGTTTCACTTATTTTAGTTTGGTGCCTATTCATACATAATTTGGTTAACTTTATTAAAAGTTTTTATTTATTTTTATATATTTGTTCCCAGCGAGTGCCAAGCTATCCAGGATATTGATGGAACGAAATATGACACTAAGTGAATTAGTAGAACACAGGGAGCGTGGATCTAGCCATGTGCACCTGGCTGACATATTCCACAACGCATCCCGAGAACCTAACCCACCAGAACCATTCTTATCTAAGTCTCTTTTAGAGCCGATCTCGAAAGAGACTTATCCATTAAGGGCTCTTCTAGATGCTAATTCGCATGATCCAAGAGTAACAACAGACGAACCAGACATGACAAACAATGTTAACATTCCTATCGTAATGGATTTCGGCAATAATGTTAACGAAAATGCAGAAAATATGGGTATAATGTCCTTATTCAATAATATTACTAAGCCAGCTAATAAAACAACATTGATGACAGACTCTGAAGGACGGGCTTACAAATCATCTATACTTGCCGTTAATATTACAAATGAAAATAACACAAGTGAAGCCAATGAAACAGTCAGAGAGAGTCGAGTTCTAAGCGAAAGTCCAGACGATGTTGTCAGCTGGAACGAAATATTCTCATTGATGGGAAGGAACCACAATAATGATACATCATCAAATATTATAGAAGGTATGGCTCATTTGTTTTTTATGGTCGATTTGCACCATAACTCTCTTATTATTAACACTAGAGTCGACGAAATCTAAGAAATCCGTTTTAACAGGCGTCAAATCCATAGTAAATTGACACCGCTATCGGAAATTGAACTTTATTACTATTACGCTAACAAATGTCAAAACGGCCCTTTTATTTATTTTTTAACTTTTATGTATTACTGTTTCTAGTTTTAATGATAATGTCAATAATCATGACAGTTCAAAAACTTATAAGGGGCCGCCTCGACGAGCGAGAGAATCGCGGCGATATTATCGTCCTTGCCACATTTTTCTATACACTCTCTTTTGGGCCGTCTCCACGAGCGAGAGAATCGCGGCGATATTTTCGTATAGAAATACGTCAAATCGCTGCGATTCTCTCGCTTGTGGAGGCGGCACCTAACTGGGATTACTTATTGCAATCAGCGGTAAATTAACAGATGATAGAGATATAATGAAATTGAAATATGTTTAGTGTTAAATGCATTAAGTGATTTGTGGTGCAAATGGGCCTAAATCCTTCACACACATTATTGTAACCAATAAAATATTTTTTTCCATAAATTTTCAGGGTTAGCTATAAAACCATTTAAGACAATCAGATTAGACGAAGACGCAGATGGCGACGGTTTAATAGTACTGGAAGATCTGCAAAACCTCAAAGAATTTGAAAACAACATCGCTTTAGGTTCTGAAGAGAAAGTTGAAGTGAATACACACGAAAACAGAGACTCAACAAGTGCATCAGGTATACTCGATAAGATACCCAGTCAAACTAAATCTGTGACAGTTGCTACAGCTAGCATCGCTGGTTTAGCAATGATACTATTCTTATTAACATATGTAGTTTTTAAATGGAAACAGCAGAGATCTGTGATTAGAAAAAAACGCAGTTTCGGTGACGAACGGATTCCAACACCGGTTTTTGAACACAGGAAAGGTCACAAGAATAATTGTAGTACTCGCAGCATTAGTCCAATGTTGCAAACATCAAATATTTATACATTGAACACATTAGATTCACAAAATGGTAAAGATTCACCAGATTACATGTGGGACAGTCTAAGGAAACCATTCCAGTAGGCATTACTTAAGTTATTGACTAATTTTGTTGATGAATTGGTTTAATTAGTTTAATTACATTGTAAAATATTTAATTAATGGGTGTTTTTTGCAATAAAATACTATGTATTGGATTTATTTGAAGCAAAAATTGTGAAAAGGGCTTCAACCATAATTTTAAACTAGTGACCTGATATTGATTAAGATTTTTATAAAATAGATCAATATTAATTAAACAAAAATAAATCCACAATGCTGTTTCTATGCCTTTTCTAAAACATTAAGCTAACTTAGGTACATTTTAAGGTATAATTTCATACAGTTATACCTACTCAAAGATTTCTATTTTAAACTTAAATTATTCCATACTCCATAATTTGAACAGAAATATGTATGCATTGGTTGAATTTTACCTTAATTTATTTGTTTAAATTCAGTATTATGCTATAAGTGCAATGTGACATATCAAAGATATTTTTGAGTGTTTCTTATATTTTTTAGCGTTGACTTAAAAAATAAAAATGTAAGATTAACTGTTAAACAATTTTTATTTATCTTACCTGTAGCTGTCGAAAGTAAATACGTCTTGAAGTTTCTTTAGCACTGGTATGTCCAAGGAGTGGATTTTGTTATAAAAGTATGCGTACTGCCTCGCAATACTTCTGTAAAGTTTCAGAGCTGACTCAAAGACTGGTGACGGCTGAAAATAATTTAGTCCAAAACCTTTAAAAATTGTTTTCGTTATTCGTTATAATAGTCATAGCATTTAATAATCAAAAGAATGGTCACTATTATTTGAATAGTTTAGAAAGAATTTCTACAACAAAATCTACAAGATTACATTACCTACATTGATTTAAGTAATTAAAATTATCTTTTCTGCATACATAAACATAATAAGCTAAAGTATTATAAAATGCACATAATTAAATTAAAATCCCACAAACTGTAATTTCCGCAGCATACACTAATTTGCACATAAACAATGGCAAAGAAAACAGTAAGGAGAATAGATGTCAATTAAAGTCAGATAATTAATTCATATTAATTACCTTGAGTTCTGCTAGCTCCTCCAAGGTGAAATATAGAATAGTAGAATATTTCTCTGGTAATATGTCAATATATGGCTTCCAAAATGATTCTGTAATAGTTAATACATAAAATTAATACATAACAACACCGGATAACTCATAAATGCAGGATCTTTATGTATCATAAATATTGAAAATAAGAGAATATTTGCATCCATGCATGGGAACTTAGCAAACACTGACCAATCATTGCAGTAACAACTTGTTTTTTTTTTTTACAAAATTCACATAAAAGGATATTATGTTGGAAGGAGGCTGGATTACTAATTCTACTTGCAGGCCTTGGCCTATGGCCCAGATTGCACCAAAGCAGACAGGAATATAGAAGAGATGTGTAGGAATCAACAAATCACATTGATTGAAATTCACATTGCATCTCACCTGCAATCGGTCTAATCACACATGTTTTCACACCACTCCACTCCCCTCTCTGCTTAGGTGAAGTCTAAGCATTATCCAATGCAAACTAAAGAATTGAATAGTTCTGTTTATGACAGTTGTAACTTACCAGGATTCTGTTTTTCTAGCAGCAGGAACATTGCCAGTGTTATATTTGGCATGCTTTGCAAAAGTGGATCAATGGTTATGAAGCTCCCTAACTCAGATTCTTTCGCATTCTTCTCCGTCAACATGACTTTTGTTGGGACAGTGAGAACAAGAGATCCTTCCTTAAACTCTTTTGTTGCTTTCAGGCCCATCTCGTACCCTTCGAACTCGGAGATCTCAATACCTGTAAAATCATGGAGAAATCTATTTACTTACTCTAAATTTTAAGTTTTTCATTTCATTTAGCATGTACCTACAAACAACGACTTATAAATATGTTATGCAAAAACTCAAATTGTTTATAAGCAAATGATTGTTATTTTTTTAATGTTGACATACATTTCACTCAAGTAATTTCTAAACAAAGTTCACATGATTGTTATAGCTTACCGTCAAGCTGAACTTCATTTTCATTTAGCCACTTGATATACTTATCAATATTGGACTGCCTCTGATTATGACCACTCTTAAGCTGAGGACCCTCAAGATTCAATATTTCTTTGATCAAAGCGTCAATTTCTAAATGATGCTCCCAACTTTTTATCACACTGTTAGAAGCCTGGATTATACCAGTCAGTCTCAACACCTTATCCACCAAAACCGCCAGTTCTTTTCTTTTTTGCTGAATAAACTTGTTGTTTTCCTTCCCTGCATTCTTCTTAGGATTTTGTTTTGATTGCGACTTACGGCCCATTTCGTTTATTAAACTTACACTTCAAAAGTAAAACCAACTAAAAATACATAAAGTAACTTAATCTAAAACGTGGGAATATTTAACGCTAAAAATAGGTCTCCAAAATTTTGAAATGTTTTCCTTTCAAAAGTGAAAGATGAAGAAGTGACATAAAGTCAGATACACACTGACCAACCGGTAAACATCCACCACGTCAACACAACTTGGGACACTCGGAGCATTATTATGAACAATTTTAAACCACTTTGCTACCAAAAAAAATGGAAAGCACTATTTTTTATAACAAAAAAAAAACAGGTAGCAGACTTGATCAATTGTATTTTGGAGACAAATCCTTTTTTTTTTTTTAATTTTAAGTGTATATGAAGCCTTACAACTCTGAGTTCCATTTCCAGCCAAATCGCATTTGTCACTCTTTAAGCATTGACATGCGACCTTTTACAATCAGGTTTTTATTACTTGTAGAGTTTTGTAAAAATATAGATGAAATAAATAATGAATTTAAACATTAAATTATTACACAGTTGTTTTAAAACATTTTAGTATCCAAAAATGTTTTGTTAATCTGAATCTTTGTCATGAACGAAACGTACTTACATGGAACGCAACTGTTGGCGGGAATTTGAAAATCTTTGAACAAAATCTTTTTGTTTGAAACTATGTCGAAATTGAATATTTCTTCCTTATTATTAAATCGTGTGTAAAAACATTCTTCTCCAAGCAGAGGATTCGTCATTGCACGTAGCGAATACTACACGTGTACCTGAGAACTGTCTGTCGACATCTCAGTCTGGCTGGTCACTCGCGAAGTAGCATTTTCCAATATGCAGCCTGAATAATCTCCAACCTACAACTACCACCTGCTAGTCTAGCATTCGATTTAGTTATTATGTGGTGGAGACATCTGTTGAGAATAGACAATGAGCGAAGACCATGGACCTAAAAAAAAAGGGCGAAGACTCAGTGGTTATATTCTTGTGTTATGAACTCTTTTGGTGTTGTGCCGTTGCCTTCATGTTAATGTCAACTTGGACATCTTGTCATGTGTTGAAATGAAATAAAATAAGACATATGAAATTCTCGGATTAATTGTATTTATTGCATTGATGCCTTGTAGCGATCCACCAGATATACATATTCTTTAACATGGTAGCAGAGTAAAATAAAGTGAACTGTAGAAAAGTGGAAAAATCGTCTGTGAAGTGGAAAATTCACGATGGATGAAAAGTCGTTTGAAAGTGCATCAAAAGTGAAGATCGAGTGCCTAAGTGATGGCAAAGACTTCAAGCATTGGAAATACAGAATCCGCAACGTACTCAAAGGTTATCCCGATGCGTTGAAGATCATTGATGGGACACTTAAAGTTCCGATAGAACCAAAGAGTATAGATTCAAAAGAAACAAGGGCTGATTATGAGAAGAAACTGAAAGAATTTCAAGCTAAAGACAGCCTTGTACTAACGCTACTGACGAACAACATGACAAATGAAGTACTTGACCAAGTTATGCGCTTCGAAACCGCTAAAGAGGTATGGGATGAACTAGAACCCTCCCAGAGTTCCATCAGAGGACGAAACATATAAGACTAAGGGCATTCTTTATCAGAGACTGCATTCAAGAGGGAAACATTGATATCCGACACGTCAATTCAGAGAAGCAGATCGCTGACATGCTTACAAAATCTTTATATGGGCCCAGAATCAAAGAACTGAAGATATTGGCCGGAGTTTCTACATTCAAGAGAGGTGGATGTTGAGAATAGACAATGAGCGAAGACTCAGTGGTTATATTCTTGTGTTATGAACTCTTTTGGTGTTGTGCCTTTGCCTTCATGTTAATGTCAACTTGGACATCTTGTCATGTGTTGAAATGAAATAAAATAAGACATATGAAATTCTCGGATTAATTGTATTTATTGCATTGATGCCTTGTAGCGATCCACCAGATATACATATTCTTTAACAACATCTATTGCTAAGTACTCAGGTTGTTCCCGTTTCTTGCTGTTCGGACTCTGTGTTTTAACGGCATTATCGAAACTTTGATTGTCTTGGTTTCCCTGCCATTAAAGTAATGCAGGTAGGAAAAGATTTGTAAAATCCTGACAAGCCTGAAGGCGAATGGTTGTTATTATTAATTTGATTGTTAAGAAAAATAATTAGGTAGGATAGCTAATGATTTTCAGTTAATCATCGATTAAATACTGGTGCTTTATAGGTTCGTGGTTTTATAATAGACCGTAATATATTTAATTAGGTACCTAATTAACTTGCATCAAAACTTCACGCCACCTTCGCCATCGAGGTAGACCACAGCGGCCTTCGCCGCGGTGACGCCGCGCCCCAATCTGACGATCTTCCTTGTTTGAGGAAATCGCGGTGAAATCGTCAGGGTAGCCCGCGAAATTCAATTTATTTTTGTGTCTCAAACCAACCCTCCAAGCTCATAAATGTGGAGGAACGAATTTTTCAAGGTTGAGGAACGGTTTTTTTTAAGGTCAAAGTCGTTTCTTGACGTTTATGAACTTGAAGGGCTGTATTGATGACTTTGATGCTTAATTCAGCTTTTTTTTTCGGATGTGAATTCATCGAATTACTCCTCCCGCTCTGGGCGGAGCGGGAGAGGGAGTGTCAGACTTTTACTGACTAAAACTCATCCATATTAATCTTCCTCGCCCTTTATGTTCTGGGGCTACCGTATCTTTTTCGAACAGTCCCGCGGCCCCGGCAGGCTCCGGCCCTTACAGACGTCTTCCTTCCTGCTGACATCTCTTTGCGGCGCACGTGGAACACGAACGCGCCGTCGATACGGCCTGTCGTTATGAGACGACGGCGAGCTACCCCATAGCTCACCGTCCACGTGCCCGGATTTTCGCTGGCTACCCTGACGGGGGCGATCATGGCCAGATATCCCACATATAGACAGAGAGTTTTGGTTAAGAAAGGGGAAGCCTTTGCCCACCAGTGGGACACTTAAAGCCAACAAACAAGAACAACTAAGTATTAAGAATAGAACTAAAATATACCTATTTCATCATATTTTATTTATTATATAAATAAAATATGATGAAATAGGTATATTTTAGTTCTATGAACGATGAACACCATGACCGATTTTAAAGAAAAATAAAATAACAATTTATTAAAAACGCCACGGTCGATTAGGCATTGATAACTAAACTTTGTCTGGCAATGACAGTGGTGCAGCGAGCACTTGGCAGCGGACCGGTCAGTTCCCAGAAAAGTTATTTGAAACCGCCCCACTTTTGGGGCCAGAGAAAGAATTGTTCGGATATTAATCGCGTTGCAGAATGTGGCATAGTTGCAGTAAATTATTTAATTCATAGCTGTACTTATGTCACATCAAAGTGTTCCAAAATAATTCTGTGTGAAGGCATAGCCATCTGTTTGATTGTAGGTGTGAATATTGTAGGTATGTTCAGATTGTTCACACATCATGCACTTAGGTAACTAATTTATTACGTATTGAACTCTACCTAACACTAAGGTATAGGTACAAAATGGTCAACGCCTTTGAAGAGAGAAGGTCGCAACTGGACTTAAAGCGTGATACCCTTAACGCTAGACTACCTTCAGCTATCTATACCCTACAACTTTGTTAATGATGTTCTGACATGTCCACTTTGTGCTTGGAGTTTTTCCGCCAAAGTTGTATATTATGCCACTTGAGGGCACATGAAAGAACAGCACACCAAAGCTCTCTACAATCACAATAGAAAGTCATCGAATGCACTCGCTGTGGCATCATCATCATACAATATATTTTTATTGATGACGATGTTAAATACCTTCATAATTATGTTTTTTTTAATAATTAATTATTGGTTTGACCTGTTCACGATTTACAAGAACGCACTTCTAGTGGCACAAAAAACACTACCAACCTAGGTAGTCAGTCATTAAATTGATTAATTAATTTAAATCTAACATTTTTGCGTACCTACTGCTCAAAGACACAGACATATGTGTTTCTGGAAGGGTTTGTTGCGGCGTTTCTTCGTCAGCTAAAATACTGGTTGGTTTTTTGGGGACCTCCAAAAAGCCTACTCAACTCGACTGTAGTTTGGATGTCCAAAAAGTGGTGATTCTTATGCAAACATGAATAAGTGCATCTGAAACTTGATCTTGTTGTTGAAACCCTAGGTCCTAGATTATGTTTAGTAGATGTAGTAAAACGGACTTGTCAGAAAGAATTTGAAGTTGAAATAAAAATTGATAGAGTTTTTGTCAACTTCCTCATAGAGCTTGTTACAGCAAGAAAATGAATAGAGCGATTGTTTGCATTTTTTGGTCACTGGCAAAACTATCCTGCCCTCTGTACCTAGCTACCCAAAATCTTGCAGTTGAAGACATGTCCGTGCGCCGCAACCGACGATGCCGCCGCGGCCGTCTTGGATGAGGCGAAGATTTAGGCCAATAAATCTATACTTAATATTATAAAGCAGAAGAATTTGTTTGTTTGGTTGAACGCGCTAATCTCAGGAACTTCCGGCTCGAATTGAATAATTCTTTTTGTGTTGGATAGTCCATTTATCGAGGAAGGCTTTAGGCTATATAACATCACGCTACAATTATAAGAAGCGGAGCAGGAATGAAAAATGTTGCAAAAACGGGGACGTTTTTTCCTTTCGTTTTTCTCTCTTATGTGACGCAGACGAAGTTGCGTGGGTCAGCTAGTTTAAAATAAAGCCCTGATACCGAGCTAGTAATAACGTACCTACTTATCTATATGATTTCTGAAATGAGTCGATGCATGTTTAAAGCTTCCTGTGCAACTAAGATCAACAATATTTATGAGATGCGTGGAAATCAGTAGAATCTACAATCCCACGCAAACAAGCATGATGGATTGCCTCCGAACCTGACGCTAGAGCTTGCATTGGGCTATTTATAGCCTACGACATAATATCTATCAATGTGTGTAAGTAATTGTTTTAAGTAGGTAGGTACTAATTGTGTTTAAATAAAATGTAATGTAACGGCCCTAGCTTCTTAAGTATAGTTTCAAGAGCTGAAATATGACGGTCTTGGTCCTTATTATTAAGTTCCTAGTTTAACATATACCGAAATACCTACACATATCCTATATCCAAGCTAAAGCTACCTACATGCCCTATAAACTACCTAAATATTTATAGTGCGGTTAAGCAGACGACAACCGCTCTAGGTTGAACTGCTAGATGCCATTCCGAAAAATAACCTGAATATTTATGGTGCTTCAAACTTCAAAATCATGCTTCTCCTTGCTAGTTGCTACTCCCACCCACCCACCCCACTGACTTGTTCCTACAAGTCAGTGGGTGATCAGGACAGGAGTCCACCAGGACCACCAGTAGACCTTACCTATCTTATCCTATCCTAGATTATAAGCTCTAGGAAATTCCAACTATATGAGTAATAATAATAAATCAATCATATACTCTTATCTTCGTATAGTGTGGAACCACCCACTAGGAGGGACTTGGCCTATTCCTCAGGCGGGTACTAAGAATTAGAATATATAACTTTTAAACTTTACAATTTTGTGGTACAGACCTAATCATTAAATAGTAACTATTAATAAGTTTTGACATCATCTTACTCAAACCTAATCATATCTATAACTGTTAATAATATATCAAATGTTAAATTATGCTCATAATATAATTTTATTGTGTGTGTGTTATAATTATAAAAGGTAGGTATATTTATTACCAGTGTGTGCGATGATAGGTACCTACATGTGCTTGTCTAATTGAAGATACTCGTAATGAATCATTTTATATTAACTCGCATAATTATTAGGTATAATTATCTCCTTATAGGTATATAAATAAAGCTCAAATGGTTTGAATGGTATAATTATTGCGAATATGTCTTTATCTTAATTACGATAAGAATTGTCAGTATATGAGAAAAAATTTAGAATATGTTTATAGATGGTTGAGTTGAAAGCATAAATAAGAAGTGTTTGTAATTGTAAGATTTGTTATAGCCCCCAGTCAAAACTAAAAGTTTACCTGAGTAGGTATGTCACCATCGTATGCCTTGCCTTTGGCCAACTATGTTAGGTTCGGCATTAAGTTTAACGGGATGCAGCTGAATACCAGTATTTTACATGGAGCGACTGCCTATCTGACTTCTACAACCCAGTTTACCCAGTTAGTAGGTATGTACTGGATATTACAATCCTCGGCTTGGTAAGACTGGTTGACAGACTGATTCCGACTGTCAACAATCAACAAATAACAGCGGGACCAACGTTCTTAGGTGCTTTCCTAGGCACGGAGGAAACTCGGCATGTAATGGATGGCCGACTTTTTAATTACCTACCGAAGAAATATGATACCGGTGGTAACCAGTGTCCCTTCATCATCAGCTCCTTGATCTTGTTCCATATTACTTTCATTATCATTATTCATACAATCCAAACGTTAACTGGATTCTTTTCGTAGGTCTTCCTTTCCCTCTACATCCGTCAATCGGCCAACGTCGGTGTCCCTTGCACCCTGCATAAACAAGATTTTCTCTCCAATATCAATAAAATGAAAAGTGGAAAAAGAATATAAAGCAAAATTAAAGAAAAGGGAATGCTGTTATAGATGTGTGAACGTAAGACATTATGGATTTGTATGGCGGCAGTCGCTTGGAGACTAAAATCGCCGAGTATCGAAGATTTTTGTTGCCTTGTGTACGAAGGAATTAATGTTACCCTAGGTACCATAATTAACTATTAAATATTTTAATTCAATTATTTCTGTTATGGACAATACTTAATAAACCCTATGTTTTTCCCAATTAGGTACATGACATCAGATAATGTAGTTACTGCAGGTCTAACACACAACAATGAAATTATTATTTATGACCTACAAATATTTCTCGGAACACATTGTTTATCATGTTAAGTTATTCTAATCTATTCCTTTACAGAGTTATTAAACATCAGCTGTCAACATAAGAAGTTAAAATAGAAACTGCATGTTGGATATCTTAGTGATGACCATCAATTATTTCAAACTTGTAATTGCAATAAGTATCCTGTTAACATTGATGCTCATAAATACATCAGGTACAGCCGTACAGGGTTGCGAGTCATAGAATATTAGACTGTGTAGGACATGGATGCACGGAAAGTCTTCTGTGCGGAGGATCAGGGACGAGAAAGTTTAAAAAAATGTGGATCCTTAAGCAAGCCTGCAGTACCTATTAAGCCTTACCTAGGAAAATTATTAGCAAGTGTACCACGAGCCAGGTGGACCGATAACCTGCTCAGAATAGCAGGCAACATTTGGACGCAGGAGGCTTGAGATCGGATAAAGTTGAGGGGAATGGAGGGCGAGACAGGACCATTCCACTCAACTTTATCCACATTTAGAGGTAGACTCGAGATATATTTTCTTTCGGAAGTAGAAGATGCACAATGTAGCATGATAAAACAACATAAAGTGTTTCTAAATACCGCTGGCACTGATGCGCTGGCGATGACCACAGGACCTGTCCTGGCGATTCATAGAGAACCGAGAATGCATTAGTACGAGTGTGTCCAGCAGCTAAAGTGTTTGGTGGAAATTACATGATGAAACTGAATGGTCATAGCTAGATTACCAATAAAATAGGAGACATAAACATTTCAAATAGTGTAACATTGTAACAATGCATGAATGGGTCTTTCCTCTAAACGAAATCTTTCAGACCAATTAGTTACAAAACGGATAAAAACCTAAAGACTCATGAGGCAGAAATAGGTTGTTTAACTTATAGCACATTGGCTTATATTAGTCACGTTCGCCATGCTTACATCCTTGTATTAACGGACAAAAAAATTAAGAACACGACAAAAGTTAGATCATCTCAGCGTTTATTATTTAAATCTTTTAGGTTCCAGATGAACCTATTATTCACATTTTAAGACCGACGACATCCAATTTATTGTACCAGTGTTAGTCACCAATTCATCATCGCCAAAGACTCGGTTCAATATTTTCATGTCTACATGTGTCACTTTGAAAAACTTGTCTAAGTCGGCAGTTAATCTTGCTCACGGATCTGACTTAGAACCAAAGATGGTTGAAAGGCTCAAATGCTCCAAGAAATCGATGTCAAAGTCATGTTGGTTCACGTAGGTTGTCAATGTTCTTGAAAAGTAAGTGGATTATTCGGGTTTGGTGGTTAGGTAAGGTTGGGTTAGATTTACAGTGAGCTTATGGCAGTCATGGTACACAAAGTGGTAAATGATCGAAGATATTTTCCGGCCCGGGTATAATCTTTTGGTACTCACTATAAAGAGTAGAACTTTTGCCGACTTCATTATAGCGGAATTTCAACAAGTTCAATGGTTGCCATTTGTAAATAAAGTATCGTTTTAGCCTAATTTTAATTACCTCGTCTTCTAAATCCAACACCAAATTCAGATCAAATGTCGGACGGCCGCGCCTTGAAGTAGCCGTTAGAAATCTGGAACATCCAGTTTAAACCAAGTGTCATTTGAAGCCAATGACCTAAGTTTTGTCTACTCCGCAAACTTTAACCACGAAAACCTTGTGACAGTGTCCCTATGAGCCCATTTGACTTTCCTGTACTTTAGATTAACCGCCATTCTCTAATTCGCTACCTACCCGCAAATTTGAAAAAGGTGCGCAAGACAAACACTAAACGCTACGTTGAACACAGATTACACACCAAAGGTTACTAATTTATAATTTGCATTCAACATGGTATTAGCATAGGTTGACGCGTTCAATAATTGTAGAGTTTCTAGTTGAATTCCTGAGCGACACACCTTTCATTACGAAGTCAACGCTAGCCCTAGGTTCTGTTCGAAAGTTTCTCGCTCTAATGTGTATAATACAGTCGAAACATTTATGTTGATTGAGAATTCTAATAAAGGCTATGAGCTCAGCGATCGTGGAATACATTAGCGGAGCGTGAACTTTATGCAAAGCTCGGTGCGTACCGTTTAACGCAGTAACGGCTTTAACTATTTAATTTATAATAGCTATCCTGATTTTCAATTAAGCTTAATGCCCACCTTATCATGCACTTATTATCTAAGCAAATTGAAATTTGTTGAGTGACTAGCCTCGTAATCGCTTGGGGCGCTTTGAATATGGTCTTTAGGGTCCTAGCATATATTTAGACATGATGTCAGCTGGCGAACATGTTAAATATTGAACAACTTGCGGCAGTACGGGTTTTTCTGGATTAGTAAACAAGCAGTTAGTTTATATTAGCAATTAAAGGAAAGGAAACAACCGTTGAATATTCAAAAATATGATAACTACCCTCATAAGTATAGATAGAGCTAAACTTGATTTAGCCTTTCTCGTGGAAATGATTGAACAACCCGGATATAAAGATCTGAAAACGTTTTCCTTGAAACCCAAGAATCTAGTCATGACTGTTTGCCTACCACACTTAAGTATCTACTAGCGAGGTACACATCCATTTATTACACTTCCAAAGTCCAAAAAGCAGTGGAATGTTTACGTAACTTATGAGTATTTTTCTTAGTTGTAGGGTAAACTGGGTACGGTTGAAACAATTTAGCTTTTATCGTTCATAATTTTGTTATTTATAAACCGAGTGACGATTATGATACATCAAATTCAAAAGTGAAGTTTTGGCTACGATATGGCTGTATTATTATAGTTCCCGGGTTATTATTTTTAGAAATATATGAAATTTAAAAAAAAAAAACGGATTTGTTGCAACCGTCCCCATGCCAGGGGCGGTTGAAACAGCGATTGGGGTCAGTTGAAACACATACAAATAATACAATAAATACTAGGGAAGCATGTATTATTTATCATTGAAACTAATTAAGGCACCACATAACAACATTAATCAGTCTTCAAGGTTTCATCAGCCTTTAACGAGTAGTAAACAATTAAAGAATTACACATTTACACATTTTGAATAAACTAAATAAAAACTTTTTTTTAAATCAAATAAACATTACAAATAAACTAAAGAAAACACTTCTTAAATCAAATAAACATAAATAAGAAAGAAATAACAAAGAAAACAGAGCTTAGAGATTAATCAGAGTATTCAGATTCGCAATTGTGGCAAACGTAGCTAAGACCACTACTTTACGTAGTGAATCTCCAGCTTTTACCTCCTCATATGCATTACTATAGCTCGACAAGTTAATTTCTCCTCTGGAAGTCTTCCTCACTCGAACTCTCGGCATCTACAAAAAATAAACATTTTGTTTCAACCGTACCCACAAAAAATGTTTCAACCGTCCCCAACACCACTTTTGGTAGAATATACTTTATAGTTACGACAGTAATAATAACACAGTAAAAATAGTCACTATCCCTTATTCTACAAGCTTCATAATAATCACAAACACACACTCAATACATTCACTTACAGAGAACAGATAATATAAGCGTTAATGTCAGAAGAAAAATACTTACTTTTGGGTAGTAAAAAACAATATGGCGTCCTACACACAACAACAACGCGCGGGGAGCGGCGCGCTACTATATTCGCGTTTGGAACTACCGTCCGCTTCGTTTTCCCCTTGCCGCCCTCACTCCCCGCGTAACCGTTTACGAGATATTTGCTCTGTTTCAACCGTCCTTTGTTTCAACCGTACCCAGTCTCCCCTAAACGAGAATCCTGTTGACGAAGTACGCAGATTAATTAACTTAACTAATTAAAAGCATAACGCGCATTTCGTTTAATTTTCCGACTCGGAAGACCAATCAGTTAATTAGCACGCCTTGGCATTTTACGAAGATGTCCCTAACATCATGTTTATTCGTTAATAAATAATGTAATGCGGAACTTCTAAAAATGTAATGACGCGTCTCTATAGCGCGCATAAAATGACAAACATCATTTATTTATACAACTCTGATCGTCTTATGCATATATGCGTATTAGCAAGGAAGCTATATTTCATAATTTAATCGATCGCTGATTCATTAAGGCTTTTTTAATTATGACTAAACTGTCGGATTGCATTTAATTCATTATTAAATCCGCCTTCTGTCCAAGTTAGACTACCTAAGTTCACTTATAAGGGTGCGGAACAATAACTCATGTGGCAAGTTGCACGATGCGTCCACTGCATAGCAATGAATGAATGACATTGTGTTTTCTATTGTGAAATTTAATGTTACGTTTCAGCGGTTTCATATTTTTAACTGACCTCAATTGACAAGGTCGTGTCAGTCGTAAATATAATTTCACGTCAGGGAAATAACACACTCTACCTAACTCTACACCCAATCATCACAATGTATAGCAATTAGTACCTATTTTCCTTTTGAAGGCAAACGAATGTTGTCCTAACATTTTTCCGTTCAGCGTGTCAATGAAGACTCACCCAATTCTGCGGAACGAAGTTACGCACTGAATGCACGTATTTAATATAACTCACTTTCCATGTCATCTTCATTCGGTAATAGTTGTGATGTCACGAGTGACGAACCGACTCATTACATCTGACGTGCTAACTGCGGTTAGCGAAAAAGTGATGTACGACACTTCGAAGCTTGTCGATATCGAGTTTCTCGTATGTTCTATGCGCAAGAGTCATACACGTGTGATGTTATGTGACTCAAAGCTGCAGTCTAGGTAATTGGTCTTAGTAATCACTTGTTTCAATCTCGTCTAGTCGTCTTCTTAACGATATGTTCTCAGGTTTCAGGTGAGCCGATTTATCAGTTCTCTGAATTCATATCTGTGGGTTTTACAATCATGCTAGACATTGTCTAACCCGTTTATAGTTTTATCTTCTCTTCAGAATAATCAAGTGAACTTCACTTTTTGGGCAAAAGCTTTATTTGTGTTCGGTATGAGCTTCACGCTTTTCCAAAACCTACGCACGTATTGCAAAATTTTATTTTACAATACAAAACATGGTTTTTGAAAAAGATTGCTTCATCTCGATTTTGACGAAATCCCATGAATAGAGGACAATTCACAATTTTGCTCATGACCTGGTTTTAGATCTAGGAGGGCCAAAAGTCACAACAATTTGGCGATAACATCTAATGTTTATGGTAAATCTGTGCGCAAATCTCGTGGACAATCAACTGGTCACGTATTGGGTAAACTATGAATTTAAGTACTTAAGTACTCATTTGTCATCAACCAATTACACTCATGGATGGATCGCCTATAGAAGCTTGATTTAGTTTTTTTTAACGACGCACGTTTAACTATTCACAGCGCTGTGCGTTAATCACTTGGAAAGTGCTGAAAGATTTGTAAAAAAGCAAGCAGCGGTCCAACGTTGCGATGGATGGAAAATGCCTAAGGGTAGTAAAATGCGGAAAACACAATATTGAATTTACAAATTGTATTTGCATTCAAGAGTACCTAAGCCGAAAAATCTTGGATGATTCTCGAGGAAATTCCACCCCTCACCGATTTATTTGCAAAATATCTCAGCCCATTCATTTTGACTATTGGTGGGTTATAACTTTCAAGAAGACCGCAGAGGAACTTCGTTTCATCTTTCCATGTTCTGTCACTGAAATTTATCGACGACAGATTTACAAAGATGTGTGAGGAGTCATAAAACTATCGATAAATTATAGACCAACGTCCAAGCACTATACAAACGAATCATCGAATCAATTACGAAGGCTTACATCATCGAAGGATTGAGTCACGGTCACGACCTGTTCCGACCAGGTCCTTTTGTCCGTGGGTTGGGTCCTTAGTCATCACGTGATTACATCCAACTCACTACTGACCGCGTTGTTGTAAACAATCATGTTAATATCATATGCTCTGACGTCTACGCTCGTATTACAAGTGATTGTAAAGTTGAATTGCATTCAAATTATGTCGGAATACTGCCTCCGCAATTCTGGATAATGCGTCGCTCACGAAGTCGAGTAGTGTTTGACTGATTTCGGCCTGTCAACTGTTTGAGATTGAGAGAGCATTTGGACGGAACAAGGCACTCATAAAATGAAATTAAATGTGGCAAACAACTGGCACTTCAGTAGAAGCGGGGAGTAGTTTTATTCACCGCTTCTTGAAGTCAAGTGTCCGTTTAAGGTGGACGCACACTTACCCGCGCCGAAGGAATCGACCACACCGAAATATTTTTTCTCATACGTATGACTTCATTAATTCGTCCGATTCGAGGCGGATAAGTGTGCGAGGTTTTATAGAATTTCATACAAGTAATTCTAAAATTCGTTTCTTTCGGCGCGTTCGGTTCCTTCGGCGCGGATAAATGTGCGTCCACCTTTATAGTGAAACCAGGGCACACCTAAATTAATTCCTAGCTTTATTAGAATTCCGTCTATTTTATTTATTTGGGAAAACAAACAATTACAAAAAGATAAGATACAAAAATGATACAAATTAATGTGAAATCAACCACGTTCTCCACAGATACACAATGAGACAATTTGTTAAATTATAAGATTAGCGTTGTAAACAATAAAAATGAGAATATTAATACTATCCCGGTGAACGGAGGGTTGAAAATCCAACAGTACGCTTTATTTGAGCATTAATAATGGTATCACTTATAAGGTGTTCATGTTAATTGCCTCGTTGGTCTAGTAGTCGCAAGCGCAACTACTGAGTATGAGCTTGAGGGTTCGATTTCTGGGGAGGTGTTATTAGACTTTCAGGAAGCCAGGAATTTCTTAGTAGCAGACACCGAGGCTAGACTGGTGCCCGGTTGATAACAACAGGCTCCCCCCATAATACACTGGCAAAATGTGGGTGTAGGTAATATTATATACACCCCTGTTTAATCCTTCGATTATAGGCGTGATGTTATGTATAAAAAAACCGGCCAAAAGCGTGTCGGGTCACGCTCAGTGTAGGGTTCCGTAGTTTCCCGTCCGTCACAAGAAGTGTTCAATCCAATCCAATTTTAATAATTCTTTTTTTGTTTGAAACAAGTTCAAAATGATTTTCCTAGAAAGAGATTGAGATTTTTTTCATATTTTCTAAACTTATGATTCAAAAGTTAGAGGGGGGGGTGAATGTGTGTGTGTGTGGGGACACACACACACACATTGCTTTTACTTTTGGAGCGGATTATTTCCTAAATTATTGACATTATCAAAAAAATATTGTAGTAAACCCCTATTCATTTTTAAATACCTTTCTAACAATGTATCACACGTTAGGGTTGAAATTAAAAAATAAATCACTTCCCACTTTACATAAAGGGGGCTACCCTAATAAAACATTTTTTTCCAATTTTTATTATACCACTTTGTCGGCGTGATTAATACACATATTGGCACAAAATTTCAGCTTTCTAGTGCTAACGGTCACAGAGATTAAGCGAGGACGGACAGACGGACAGACAGACATGGCGAAACTATAAGGGTTCCTAGTTGACTACGGAACCCTAAAAACAGGCTTGATATACGAACAGAAATTATTAATTAACATAGGTTCTGTATTAGTAGTTCCATTTACAGGTTTTTAAATAATATTGTGCAACCACTTCTACAAATTAGTAACATGAGACTGATCGGGGTATTATATTCTATGTTCTTCTTCTTGTCGTATCACTGTTCCTTCCGTTATACAGTTTGGGCCCAGTAGGTAGCCAGGTTAATATTCTCTGTTGTTCAGGTCGTCAAGAGCGCAGATAAACGGACACCTTTGACACTCCAGCGGATAAGGCATAGTTTATATGGAGCGCGGAACTCACACTCGGTGTTGGAGGAACCAATAATACCCATTTTCAAATTCACGCATAAATGACGGGGTGTTATGTTTGACGTGTGTGTATGTCTGTCTGTGGCGATGTGTGATTTTGAATTAGTCAGGAGGTAAACACGTAGGTTGGTTAAACACTGATTTATTTACAAACACCCTCACATACAATATTATAATCTTATGCCGACCTACCGTCAACTACTTAATATAAATATACTACATCTCTTCCCTTCTAAGAAAACAATGCAAGATTTTATTATAAATAATAAAAGAACTAACTAAAACTAACATGTTGTTTACCGAATGTACTTACTACTACTAACACTACTACTACTTACTAATTACATTTAGGTATACTTATTTCTATATTTATTTATAATTTATTGTTACCCAGTTAATTGTAATACTTCCTAATCACGACCTAAGAAAAGATTAGTCAGCATTCGTACAGTTCTTTCCTTAGACCTCTCAATAGGAACCGCTAGTGGCGATGGTGTAGACGAATGATCGCGAATATCACCTGGACTTTCATATTCACCACTCTCGTCGAGCAGTAACGAATGATTGTTGCTAGCTGGACTTGCCTGCGCTTGGGTTTGGACTTCAGCCTGCACTCTCTGTCTACGTCTTCGGAGACCTGTAGCCGTCACCACACTTGGTGTCTTGCTACTGCCTACCCTGTCTGGTGGTTGTCTCGTTGACTCCCCTACTGTTTGTAGGGGACGCCGGACGCCTGTCGTTCGGCTAACCAACTGACTTCGAGTACGTCTATACCGGCTACCGCGTTCGTCTTCTACAATATACGAGCGTGGTTGTGTACTACGTGCCACTATTGTTACCAGTTTCCTGTCGCCGTTACTGGTCAAAGTTGCCTTTTCACCAGATGATAAGCTTTTTAGTGTGTTCGCCGATTTGTCATAATTTATTTTAATTTGTTTTCGGTTTGTCATTATTCTGTCATAGTTCTGGTCGTTATCTACCTTCTCCGTTAGCAACTTAGCACTAATAGGTAACCTTGTTTTTAGACGTCTGCCCATTAACATCTGTGCGGGTGAGTCTATATTATGCCGTGGTGTTGCCCTAAAATTTAACAATGCCAAGTTAAAATCCTGTCCCGAATCCACACACTTCTTTAGTAAATTTTTAACTGTCTGTACGGTTCTTTCACTTTTACCGTTTGACTGTGGATAATGTGGCGATGCTGTCTCATGTCGTATTTCCCAATCGCTCATGAACCTTTTAAACTCCTGTGAGCTATAAGCCGGTCCATTATCACTCACCAGCTCCGCTGGTATTCCGTGCCGCGAGAATTGTTCTTTCATAAAAGTAATAACTTGTCTAGAGCTGACACTCGACAATTGCCCGACCTCAACATAGTTAGAAAAGTAGTCGACTAAAACGATGTAATTCTTCTTTTTATATTCGAATGTATCCCAAGCTAGCTTGTGCCAGGGCAGTGCCGGCACATTGTGCTGCAGCAGCGGCTGGCGGCGAGGGCGGGGCGCGTGCAGCGCGCACGCTGCGCACGCTCGCACCACGCGCTCCACGTCCTCGCACATTCCTGGCCAAAACATAACTTCGCGCGCGCGCCGCTTGCATCTTTCTATACCTAAATGTCCTTCATGGACTCGTGACAGCATGTTTTCTCGTAACGCACGCGGAATAAACACACACTCCTCCTTGAAAACTATACCGTGAACGCAATGTAGTTGCTCGCGATACGGCCAGAAAACATTAACACTTTCGTTCACATCACGCCTATTTTTAGGCCATCCGTTCGTAATATACCTAATTAACCACCTGCCGTCACTTGCTAATTCTGTTTCTTTTTGAATCGCTTCCATATTTGATTGGCTGAAAGGCACATTCTCTAACATAAAGCAAGTTTGTACTTCAACTTCTGCTGACACTCGGTCATGCATAATTTCTTTTAAAGGAGCCCGCGATAGCGTGTCCGCTATATACATATATTTGCCTGGCGTGTATACCACCTTAAAGTCGTAACCTTGCACTCTCATCATCATTCGCTGCAACCGGGCTGGAACCGAAACTAATGGCTTGTTAAATAATGATTCTAGTGGCTTATGGTCGGTATGCACGGTGATATCAGACCTGCCATAAATATACTGCCTAAAGCGCTCAACCCCAAACACAATAGCCAGCATTTCTTTTTCTATATGTGCATACCTGGTCTGGGTGTCGGAGAGCGTGAGCGAGGCGAACTCTACCGGGCGGCCGCTCTGCAGCAGCACGGCGCCCAGTGCGACACTGGACGCGTCCACCGACAACACTATCGGCTCACTGTCGCTATACAGTGCCAGCACCGGTGCGCTGCTAAGCTTTGCTTTTAGCCTGTCTACAGCCTCTGAATGTTGGGATTCCCATGACCACTCCGATTCCTTTTTTAACAACGACCTAAGTACATTCACACTCTCCGAGTAGTTTTGTATAAACTTAGCTAAATAGTTCACCATTCCTAAAAATCTTTCCAGAGCCTTCCTATCTGTCGGGTACGGCATCTCCCTAATTGCTTTGACTTTTGAGTCGTCTGCCCGCATTCCGTTTGCATCAAACTTGTGACCTAAGTATGTAATTTCCGTTACACCAAATTTACATTTGTCTCGATTAAATTTTACACCGATTTCCTTTGCACGTCGCAAGAGGCACTCCAATCTTCTGTCGTGCTCATCCCTAGTGCGCCCCCATACTATTACGTCATCAATAAATGATTCTACTCCTTCTAAATCTTCTAAATGCTGCCTAAGCTTCGCATGAAATACCTCTGGCGCACAGTTTATACCGTAAGGTAATCGTAGAAATTGGTACCGGCCAAACGGTGTGCTGAATGTGCAAAGGTCGGCACTCGCGTCATCTAGCTGAACCATCCAAAACCCGCAGCGAGCGTCCAGCACGCTGTATACTGTAGCACCGCGCAAGCGCGCTGCCAGCTCTGGCACGGTCGGCAACGAGTACTGCGCACGTCGCACCGCGCGATTAAGAGGTCGTGGATCTAAACAAACACGAATGCTGCCATTTTTTTTCGCGACCAAAACAATAGCATTAACCCAAGAGGTTGGATGTGTAACCTTTCTAACTACACCCAGCTGTTCCATTCTATGTATCTCAACCAACAATTTATCCTTAAGTCCTAAAGGAGTTTTCCTAGTCGGGCAAACAACTGGCTGTACATTTTTATCCACCACGATACTATACTTCCCAGGTAATTTTCCCAGTCCTTGAAACAAATCATAATAGTGATCAATATTAATTGCATGAATTTGACTTATTAATCCTAATGCAATACAACCCTCCAAACCGAGTACATTCTGACAGTTTAAATCAGCAACAACAAATGACAACACATAACGTGTTTTATTAAATACAATCGGCACATTAGCAATGCCTATAATTGGCAATTGATTACCTGTAAAGGAATGTACACGTTTTGTGAATGGCTTCAGGTCTGTTATTAATAATCCTAAGTTCAAGTAGGTAACTTTAGAGATAACATTAATCATTGATCCTGTATCTATTTTTAATGAAATGTTTATACCTTGGCATTTTACAACTTCTATCCATTCCATTGACGACTTACATTGTTGTTTGTCCTCTTCTAGCGTATTAACAAAAAACAATTCGTCCCCGCTATCATCACTATTTACAGTTTCTACACTGAGATTTAACACTTTACGTATTGCTTTCTTTTGCTCACACACTCGCGAGAAGTGACCTTTCTTTTCACAAACATAACACTTTGCGTTCCGCGCCGGACAGCGCTCACCGCCGTGACACCACCCGCTACCGCACAGCTCGCAGGTGCTGCGCTGCATACGCGCCGGCCGCGGCCCCGCAGCGCCGGCGCCGCGCCGTCCTCTAGCACGCCGTCCGCCTCGTGCGCTGCTGCCGGTTTGAACTGCATTCACTTGCACACCCGCTGATACGCCATCGATGCATTGACTTTCCTCTTTTGACATCTCTGCCGCCTGGCAGATTTGTATCGCCTTTGATAATGATAAATCATCTGTGCGAAGAAGTCGATCCCTCACAGTGTTGTTGACAATACCACACACGATCTTATCTCGCAACAAGCTCTCGTGCAATTCACTGAACTCGCACTGCTGACTCAATACCCTCAATGATGTTACGTATTGGTCGATGTTTTCGCCGTCTTCTTGATTGCGTGTAAAAAATTTAAACCGCCGTACAGTGATATTCGGTTTTGTGCCAAAATACTTGTCAAACTTTTCCAATAGACAATTAATGTTGTCTTCACTTTCACCTTCATCGAACGTGAACGTTGTAAATGCCTCATAACCTGCTGACCCAATGAGGTTAACCAACAAACTAGCCTGGACTTCCTTAGGCTCTTTGCTCACTCCAGATGCTTTAAGAAAAACTTCGAACAACTTCCGCCATTTGTGCCACGCGTCGGACCGCGCGGCCGGACCGCCGTCGAGCGCTAATTCCGCTGGAGGACGTGCGTGTTCCATTATTACTAATTAGCTTTACTCTCACTATTTATCACGGCACTAAGATATGATAGGTTCGAGTCCGTTTTAACTGTTTTATGTGTTAAAAAAGGCGCACCGCTGTCACCATGTAGTGAAACACACGTAGGTTGGTTAAACACTGATTTATTTACAAACACCCTCACATACAATATTATAATCTTATGCCGACCTACCGTCAACTACTTAATATAAATATACTACATGTTCTTAGCTATGTTTGATAAAAATAAAAATCAGTTCAAGATGGCCGCCGCCACAAAATGACAGATTATAAAGGGTGTAAAACACCTCTTAACGAATACGAAAGGCACTTGTTCTACTCGTCATTCTGATCATTTTTTTGTTCTACACTATACCTGGGAACCTTCTAGTTACGGAGTTATTGGGGGTCAAAGTTGCAAGATTTTGACAAGCTTTTTTTTAAATACCACTTTTTATCGCATGATTTTTACTTTAAATATCTCTGCGACCCCCGTACTATTCAATCCATCCATCCGCACAATGTTTTGAGTGTGTTACATTGAGTTATACCACAAAACATGATTTATAACCTCAAAAAAAAAAGTTGTTTCCCAGCAATATTTTTTGCGTAAAGTTACTTAGTTTGATATACAGAATGCTTGGTTAACGGCTTTGTGATGAGGTGAAATACACCCTGTATGTATATGAAAGGGCTTGACTAGTAGAACACCCTTTAATACATTTCAAATTCAAGATGGCCGCTACCACAAAATGCTGAATAACATTTTTTTTCACAACTCCCTCAATATGGGTATCAAATGAAAGGGCTTGTGAAATGAAACTTGTTGCAGATTGTGTTTGCAGCGGCCCACTTACGAAATTTATGTTCCTTGTTAAAGTTCGTAGTTAAAAGAATTTAACTACCTAAGAACATAACAATTATCAAACCATATTAAACCAACTAAAATTACCTCCTAATTAAGTAATATTCCGTATTCAAGAGCGATCAAGTAATGTGATAGCACACAACTTAAACGAGCTTTGTATTTACTTTATTGGATTGAAGGCTCTTATACTGCATGCTTAGCATTGAAGACAGCACGAAGTGTTAGACGCCAGTTATTTTTCAAGCTTAGAGATAGATCCGTTTAAAGATTTCCATTTCTTCTTTAGACCTACAGGATTTTTCAAAGTAGGTACAATAAATACATCTTAATTATAACAAAAAATCACACCTGCAATCTCTGAAAGGGTTAGGCAGCTGTACCTAATTGAATACACACAATAGTCAATCATCATCTCCTTAGCCTTTTCCTAACTATGTTGGGGTCGGTTTGCAGTCTAACCGGATGCAGCTGAATACCAGTATTTTACATGGAGCGACTGCCTATCTGACCTCCACAAACCAGTTTAGTCCTGGGTAAGACGTTTGACGACCCGATTGGCGTAGTGGTAGTGACGCTGCCTTACGTTCTTAGGGTCCTGGGTTCGAATCCCGGTAGGAGCTAATGTTTGTGTGATGAGCACGGGCATTTGTTTCCGAGTCATGGACGTTTATATGTATAATAAGTATGTATTTACAAACAAAAAAGTATATTTGTAGTATATCAACTATCAAGCGTCCACGACACAAGCTTTGCTTAGTGTGGCACTAGGTGGCGCTGTGTGTTAATGTCCAGCGATATTTATATTTAATATGATACCCCTTGGTAAGACTGGTTGTCAGACTTTTTGGGCCACTGACTACCTGTACCGACTGTCAAACATCTAAATACAAAGGAACTTATAAAAATACAATGAATAGTCAATACATTATAATATTCGAAATGCGAAAGTAGCTCCTTTCACGGATGTTTGCATACTGATAGTCGATAACCTGGATCAGTAGTCCTAACTTATGACACTTCTTATGTCGGTGATAAGTTCCATTTTTTTTTTTGGGATGGGAAATCCTCAAATGACTGCTCCCACTCTGAGCGGAGCGGGAGGGAGTGTCAGACTCTTACTGACTAAAACCCATCCATGTTCCTTCCTCGCCCTTTATGTTCCGGGGTCGCGGTTTCTCTTCTTATGTCGGTGATAAGGTCCTTAGGGATAATTTCCGACAGTCACACATTTTGTAGACTAACTTGAAATATTTTGTACAAGAGCTTTAAAGTTACTAGGTTCCTTACAAACATACCAAGACAACAACATGTCTCACGAATTATATGTTCAAGTCTCCCGAACATTATAGTTACACAAATTCCGTGACTTTGTTCTGCTAGCAAGCGGTTATATGATTTAGACTACAGAAGACCATAGGTGCACTTAAATTGAAAGTCATAAATTCCGCTACTTACTTTGATTAAACTAAGTAGAGCATTTATATTTGTAGGTATCTATTACTTATTGAACTTGCGATCTCTCTAGGGGCTATTATTAAATATGACATCAACATAATCTTGTGTTTATGTATTGTGCAGATTTTATAACTAATCTATCAAGTGTTCGGCGCCACTAATGATATCATCTCCTTAAACGTCAATTTTGATGAAAAAACTTCGTAACGATTTCATGAACATTTTAATAAGAAACCCGTAGCCGTATGAAGTGGAGGACTACGACCGCTTCTTTCACAAAAAGAAAAAAAGTCGAAGAAAGAAAGGCTAGTCGTCTTGGTCTACTAATAAAGAATGATTTAGGTAAACATTTTGTTACGTTAAACTTCGTAGCATCGTCATTTCGTTTGCTACGGATTTGGCTACGTCGATCACAAATAAACATAAATAATTGCGCAGAATATTTAAAGATAACTAATTAGATACCAATAAATTCTTAATTAAAAAGTTTAATTTAAGTTTAATTTTTTTTAATCTGTCATCATAAATTAAATGTGTGTAATACGTAGGTATAGGTACACTTTGTGATAATTACTATTACAGATTCCATTATTTTTTGTCTTCATATCATATTACAGGTAATAAATACGAGCCCTTGAAATATGACAACGAAATCAATCAATTACCTAGTAACCTTTCAATTTCTTCTAAATATCAGTTGTTCTGCCAAGTATCATTAATTAAAGTAGCTGTTTAAAGGACACTGCGTAGGCGTTTATTTTGTAGACGTTTTACATAGTTTGTTAGACCATTCATCTTTTTGTTAGGCAGGAACATTATTAAGTACTATTAGCACTTCGCTCGCGACTTCGCCTGCAAAAAATGAGATAGCTCGGCTAATAAAATAAATAAAAATAATTTATAGCATGGCAGAAAGTTACATTATTCGTGGGTGACGAATAATGTAACTTTCTGCCATTAATATTTTTTTTTATATAATTGGAACATTAGTGCCAGGTATTACCTCCTACATTCAACCTCTTTATAATGATAGTACAGAATTTATCTACAGAGATCCTGCTAGTTTGATACAAACTGAGGTGTTTGTTTATACGCTTATACAGATCCCAAGTGCTTCACATTTACCGTCATATAAGGCCAAGTAGGTACAATATTTATTTATGATTTTATTTTATTTCGTAATTCTTAAACGGCTTATTGAATTTCAATTATTGCTTTTAACACACATTACAATCCTGTTTAGCCGTGCCTACCGCAGACCTAATGTGTCGTATCTTCGTTCACTTTTAAATGCCAAGGCTGAACGCGTTGAAAAATCATTTACAAGGTTATGTTAACTGAAAGTAAAAGCTTAGTTCCTTAATTCGTGCCAAATTGCTTATTGATTACAGTTGCTCTATGAAGTGACTAGCTTGTTAGTGGGAAGTTAGAACTTAATAGAGGTTCTAAACTTAAATACGTCAATTTTTGAACCGAACATACAACTACAATTTAGTATTTTAGTTAAATTCTTTGCAACATGCACAATCAGTATCATTAATAGAAATTAGTAAATTATAAAAAAAAAAATGAAATTGTTGCAAGTGAAACGAATATTTTTAATTTTGAAATCGACGTGTGTGCAGACGCCAGCACATTAAGCTATTACAATTTGGCCAATTTCTTTAATAGATTTTCAACCATATTGCTACAGCATTAAGTTCAAGGTTGATTGAGAAAATTGACGGTTTCGTACATACATTTGCACCGCCCTTCTTGTGCTAGGGCCTCCGTGGTAGTTTCATAGAATAACAGATTTATTCTGTTAGAACTCGCTTTGTAACTCACATAAGAAAATAGAGTTGACCATCGACAACTACCTAACATTGCAGGATAACAAAAGTGTCAGTGCTGAAAAGTGCTGTACAGCTTCTTGACTTCAGTAACTGTCATCGAAATTGCTTCAGGCGTTTTTAAGAACAACACATATAAATATAATGTTATTATATACTAATATTGCTCATTTAATATTATTGGATTTACAGTACTAACTTATACGACTTCCGTGTAACGTCAAAAGCAAACAGTTTTGTTGATTGATTTCCTTAATTAAGTGAAGCACCTAGTCAACGGCAAGTAAAATATTTAATGTTGACTTAACTCGTACGAAACACTTTAAGGATTTACAATAATTCTACTTTATTTGATTGATTGATTAGGTACTAGAATATTTTGACAAGTCTGCCTGAGTGATCGATGATTCGTCCTTATAGAAAACAGATTATAAAACATATGAAGACGGGTATTTATCGCGAATTTACCTTTAATTTAATCCCGACGTTTCGACCGGATTGCACCAGCCGTGGTCGCGGGGAGATAAACAAACACAGACAAACAACAAACAGATTGATTTAACCTTTGGTCGCTGATTTTGATAGCTGTTATTGACAACTTTTCATGACACGTTCATATGCAGAGCTACTGAAACTTTGACACATAACATAACATCACGTCTATAGCCTGTAATCTCAAAGGGTTATACAGAGGTGTAGGTATCTAATCGTACATCCACATTTCGCCAGTTATTTTTAAGTCACATCTATCTATACCTACTAATATTATAAAGTGGAAATATTTGTATGTTTATGTGTTTGTAACGGATAAACTCAAAAACTACTAGATCGATTTGTATAATTCTGTCACCGTTGGAAAGCTATATTCACCCTGAATAACATAGGCATACATTTATCCCCGTACTCTAACGGGAACGGGAACTACGCTGGTGAAACCGCGTGACGTCTGCTAGTGTAATATAAAAATTTTTAAAATTATTTTGTATAAGAAAAACAAATGAAATGTTACTGACAATGGGGTTTGGCGCTGGTAGTCGAAATACTGGCTCTGCCTAGTTCGGCTACAGATGACTACACCAATTATACTGACCTAAATTAGCCTAGCAAGCTTTCTATCAATAAACATTAGCATTGTAATTATCAATAGGGACCCTAATGCCATCAACTGGGCGCAAATCCAGATTCCGTGGCTGCTACTGACAAATTCCTGATGGAAAAAATTCAATAACACTTCGCCCGGCTCGGGAATCGAACTCAGGATAAACGGAAACTTTGTATAACGTTTTAATTCCCTCCATCATCTGCCTAGCCTTTTCTCAACTACGTTGGAGTCGGCTTCCAGTCTAACCGGATGCAGCTGAATACTAGTTTTTAGAATTTTACATGGAGCGACTGCCTATCTGACCTCCATAACCCAGTTAATACGATACCCCTTGGTAAGACTGGTTGTCAGACTATTTGGGCCACTGACTACCTGAAACGACTGCCAAAGATGAACAAATGACAGCCGGGACCAACGGCCGTGCTTTCCGAGGCACGGAGGAAATTCGGCATGTTAGGGTGGTGACCCATCCACAGACCAACCTAAGCAAGCACGGCTTAACCTAAACATCGGCCCGAGCGGCTGTTATTATTTAGCCACGAGCTAATCAGTTTTAATACCCTCCTTAAAATTCTAATAAATTGGTAAAGATTCGTTTTTACTTAATTCATGGTATCTACACACAGATTTTAGAATTATGATAACATTCAGGGCCTCGATTCTGCTATTACAATAGTGTCAGAGTAGTCGATCATTGATTTCATAATGGTCCAGTTCTGTCAAATTTTGACAAGTTTGTTAATACTACTAACATAATGGCGCCATTATGACTTCTCAATGATCAACCACTGACCCTTCATTGAAAGAAATGTCATAGAATGATAATCTCGTACATGAAATCTGGCATGAATGAATGTTCGCATTTGGTAGGATATTTCAAAAACCATTTGTACTAAGGGTTTTATAATAATGACAATACGACAATGCCGTTAAAACACAATTTTATTACGAGACCATTGACCGACCATTACGAACTTTAAGCATAATGACAATGGGATGAGAATGGAATCGTGTTGGAGTGACGAATTTATTAAAATAGCAAAATTAGGCCCCAGTTTGTAACACAAACATAATGCATTACGAAGAAATAAATATTACATGATAGAACTATAGAAGTCTAGATTTTCAACCGACAACCATGATAATTATGCCTTCGTGGTCAATTACGGAGTCCATCTTAATAATGCTTATAGAAACATAGATCAGTTAGTTCTTCAGGGGCGGTCGCTTTGATCAGTAAATAAGGCCTAAGATATATAAACCCAAGGTTCTGATCAATAATAACGTAGTTATCTCGACTTTATTACGAGTGAGGCTAAGTGCTTAGAATTAATTATATTACCTACTTTATGGGTTTGTTCACGGTGTATTTTACTATCAAAACTAATTGATAGCTTTTAGTAGTTATTAGGTTCAGAGTTTATTGATTTGTTAATGAGATTTGATAATTTAATCTATTTGAGAAATAAAGCTCCTTGTTGCTAAGTTTGTCAAGGGATACCTACATACAATGTATTTGTACTAGTACCGTACTACTGCTTCTTTATGCTTAATATACTACTGTTTGTTTTCCCCAAATAGAATAAATAAATAAAAGGTGTAAAAAACCTCTAAACAAAGCCTAAAGCCACTTGTTCTCCCTGTCATTGCCATATATTTTTTTTTGTTTTACGCCATACCTGCGAACCTTCCAGTTATAGAAATATTGGGGGTCAAAGTTACAACATTTTGTCAACTTTACCTATAAAAAAAAAATTAAATATTTATTATTTTAGTTTTAACACCACTCCACGACTCCGTACTTCAATCAAAATTCAATCCATCCATCAGCACAACGTTTCGAGTGCGTTACATTGAGTTCTACCGCAAAACATCATTTTTCACCCCATAAAAAAGAGTTGTTTCCCAGCAATCATTTTTGCGTAAAGTTACTTTGTTTCATGTACAGAATGCTTGGTTGACGGCTTCGTGATGAGGTAACCAAGTAACAAAGTCATTGCATTGTGACTTCTCTGATACTGAAGGGCAACTTGACTTAGGCTTGAAAAATTTTCGAATGAGCGCCGAGCTTTTACATTTTGACTACCCAACCAAGAACCTCATTTCAACGTTCCGTGCTATAAGAAATGTAGGTAACTATCTATAAACAATCAACGGATATTTTTTACTGATACTTGTATTTGTAAACCATATTTCCCTGAGTGAGTAATTCGATCTTAGCCACGCCTATTTCAGTCATATCGACTCGCAAGATGACCTATAGTGTGCGAGCAACGCGTTTATGCTTGATTTATAGTTGAGATATGAAATCATTATAAGATACAGCCATTAAAAACCATCTTTGGAGTAAATAATCCTAGATTACACGTGTCCGACTTTTTGATGACTAGCATGCATAGTAGAGAGAGGAATTATGTATTTAAAAACCATAGCTGAGGAGGCGCGGCTGCAGCCTGAAATTTTGGAGGGGGTCACTCACTACACTAATAAAAAATAGGTATCTGTTCTTCAAATTAAATTATGTGTAGTAAGTATTCGACAATTAACTAATATTTTAATTTTTCCTCAATCACAAAATTACGTAGTTTAGTTCCTTGTTTCTCAACGATTTTGAGATTTTTCAATTCGACTTTTGATTTGGGGGGGGGGGGGTCATGTTTCCCTGTAACCCCCCCCTTCGGACCGCGCCTGTAGCTGAGTGTGAGTAGGTAGGTATTCATCTGATTGTCAGTAGACACTCAACGAGAAATAAGTAGTGCATGATGTGCTTACCTGTAAGAGGTTGATAGACTTGTCTATGACCATGACTCTATTGAATGTCTCTTGTATCTTTGAAGCAGTGTATTCAATTGTTGGTGAGCCAAATAAATAAATAAATAAGACGAAAGAAACGATGGTTGAACTGTATAGAGATTAATGTGACAAGAATTTGAGATGGAGAATAATAGAGAAGAATGGAAGAATAAGATATGCTGTGCCGACCCCAAATGAATTGGAGTAAGGGCAACAGATCGATACCAGTTGGCATCAATATCAATACGTAATTAATCAATCAATCAATCATTTTATTATCAGGCATCTTAAGGCCCATAGATAAAATACACAAAATAACAACATAAAAATATACTAATACATAACACGAAGTGGCTGCGTCGTGTTACGCTGTGCGGTGTCATGTAGCCTGCCGCGAAAACGTCGGTAGACTACACCCTTCGGCCAAAACTCTTCCTTGAGAAACATGTCGAGATATTGTGTCGGAATCGCACCACAAACGACTTGAAGTTGGTGTTGTGACGCGGCTTAATACATACCTGTCCTGATCAGGAAAGCTCTGTTGAGGAAAACATCCCAATACCTGTATTATAGGCAGGCATGGCCATTTTACATAATATTTCATGTTGATAACAATTACTAACTAATCATGTATTCAAAGTAATCGATTGCAATAAAATCTTAAGCCATTTAACACCAGTCACATAAAAAAAAGACGTGTGGCACTCGGGGACTGCCGCGGTAAAGCTATTGCATACCATTTTTCATCAACTTATGCAAATATAATTATTTATTTATTTTTTAAGTTCAGGCTCGGCTTCCCATCGTCGTGATGGGAAGCCGAGCCTGAACATTCAGTCTGCGTTTGGTCCTCGAGCCGGCAACAAGCGGAAAAATAAATAATTATAATTGCATAAGTTGATAAAAAATGGTTACAAAGAAGATCTAACATCAAATGTATACAACCTACAACTCCTAGTTACGGCAATATATTAAAAAGAAAACAAGCTTGTCATTGTCATTACCTGACATGGGGTGACATGGGGTCACAGAGTATAAAATAATCTGACATGGGGTGTTAGGTTATACAGGGTGAAATTGAATAGATGCGACAAATTTAAATCTACAATAATACGTGTTGTCAAGAAAATGTATAAAATTAAAAAATAATTGATCAGTGTTACGAAAACCGTTAAAATAATAAAAGTATCAAAAATCTTGCCGACTCATCGCAGTGCTCAATATAGCGGTCATTTACCTAATTTTGCCTTAATTTTTCTTATTTATTTTGCATATTACTGGAATACCGATAATTCGTACTTAAATAAAGATAATAACATCAATGGACCTTTTGAAAACGATAATCGCGTAATTTTTTTTAACGATTTATATTGTAGAAAAAACAGTTTATAATTACTATGTTACTGTAACTGAAGCTCCAATTTCATTTTGTCGCATTAATTAAAATTCACCCTGTATTCGTTACGGATTTCTGTATTCGGTCTCCACGCTCAAGGCCCGCGATAGAAGCTATGAAATAGCTTAAAAACGATTTATTTGATTGCCTATTAAACGGAAGTTTCCATAATTTGTCTTCTTCGGAACCAAACCCTTGTCTAGGTCATAAGGTCAGACATATCATCTCAAATGTCGCAACAATCTCAAGCACACTCAATCAATATGTGTTAATTTCTTCACGATTACCGAGTTTAACGTGTAAGCTAGATTTATCATTAATCAAAGAGAGACCAGTATGTCTTGACATATCATGGCGGTGCCACTTGCAGGGGAATGGTCCTCAAAGTGTCAAATAGTTTTGAATATCTACTATTAGTTTCGAATTTAGCCACCAGCCAAATTAAATTGGTAACTCTGAAGACAATAAGCCTTGGTACACAGATAAAAAATTAACACCTTCGCCGATGAAGGTTGACAAACTTATCTCATTTTGTCATACATAACTTGTTTTATTTTTTTATTAGGTATCGTGTGAAGATTTGATTAAGCGATTAGCCGGAAAACATAATGCTTTTATCGAAGTACAAGTGTAAATTAATCATTGCAGTATCGCATCGCATTATTTAGGTGCATTTGACTGATTTCGTTTTAGGGGCAATTCTGGGTAGTAAGATAATGATAACACCTGTAAACACTAGATTGTGGTAAGAATTTCCGATTTATTATTATGCTAAGGTATACATTTTATCTCATTTCTCCTAGTATTGTATTGTATTATTTTGTCAGAGCCAGCTTCAAGACTAACCGAATGAATATACAAATTCTACAGGAGGGACTATCTGACTCAGTGGTAAATCTGGTCGTGAGACTAAAGTAAAGATTGTCAAAGATATATTATGTGCAAATGAAATTCACCTTCAACTAAAATGAATGCTGAAACAATCGAACTGAAGCTGCAAGAAAGAGCAGCATTTTGGTTAATTATAAAAAAGCGGCCAAGTGCGAGTCGGACTCTCCCATGAAGGGTTCCGTAGCAGTAATACTCGTATTACATAATTTAAAGTTACGATTTTACGATTTATGACGTATTAAAAAATGCGACGACCCGATTGGCGTAGTGATAGTGACGCTGCTTTACGTTCTTAGGGTCCTGGGTTCGAATCCCGGTAGGAGCAAATGTTTGTGTGATGAGCATGGACATTTGTTTCCGAGTCATGGATGTTTATATGTATAATAAGTATGTATTTACAAACAAAAAAGTATATATATGTAGTATATCAGCTATCTAGTGTCCACGACACAAGCTTTGCTTAGTGTGGCACTAGGTGGCGCTGTGTGTTAATGTCTAGCGACATTTATTAAAAAAAAAAACTAGATCTCGTTCAAACCCATTTTCGGTAGAAGTTTACATGGTAATTTACATCATAATTATATTTTTTTAGTTTTATCATTCTCTTATTTTATAAGTAACAGGGAAAACTATTCAGTATAGAAAAGAATATATCAGAAACCTCAATATCATTTTGAAGACCTATCCAGATACACTACAGGATTGATGAAAAAAAAATTTAGTTTCAGTTCAAAGTATGGGGAACCCCAAAAATATATTGTTTTTTTTTCTATGCTTGTGTGAAAATCTTGCGGTTCACAAAATACATCTATTAACCAAGTTTCAACAGCATAGTTCTTATAGTTTCGGAAAAAAGTGGCTGTGACATTCGGGCGGACGGACGGTCAGACAGACAGACAGACAGACAGACGGACAGACGGACAGCCAGATAGAAAGACATGACGAATCTATAAGGGTTCCGTTTTTTGCCATTTGGCTACGGAACCTCAAAAAGCGATCCAATTTCTTGTGAGATTCTTTGTAATGTTACAATTCATTCATGTCAAGATCTATTTGTTTACCAGACATCTACAGGCTGTTACTACTAATTTATGAGTTTTGAGAATAATTAGTAGTATAAGTATTTTTATAAAATACCTCCTACATACATATTAGGAGGAATACACTGAAGGTCATCGACTTAATCTTATACAACCTTATTTTTTGTTTATACTAAACCCGAAAAGGGGTCATTGTACTCATCATTTTGAACAACTTTTTCTATGGGACGAACCCTGAAATCGCGAAAAAAAAATCAGCTGTTCCCTACATTTATGTTCGCATAACTCGTCAAAATGTAGGGAACAGCTGATTTTTTTTTCGCGATTTCAGGGTTCGTCCCATAGAAAAAGTTGTTCAAAATGATGAGTACAATGACCCCTTTTCGGGTTTAGTATAAACAAAAAATAACCCTGTATATATGTAGGTTAATGGAAAGTAAAGTTAGAACTTTCTGTGGTTTCTAAAATAAGTTCTGACAGGCCAACAGGTGTAGGGACAGGTGATCGAAAACAATATAAGGGTTTCAACACGAACAATTTCATACACCTGCTTCCTTTCTAGATCATTGATACAGTGACCAAGCCCAAAAAAGGTAATTATGGCAGTGGCCATCAATTTCCAACATATGAAAAGATGGCGTATCTGAGATACTACGTATTTTTAAATTGCAGCTGTATGCTCGCTACATTGTTCTCTCTTCAATAATATAAAGAAAACAAAGAACTTTTCTCCTATTACAAAACCTACTAAAGATGAGATTAGAAGGTATATTTTGTCGCAATTTTTTCAAGCAGTGCATTCGAAACGTTTGACACTCCATAAGACATACTTTGCAACTAAGAGTGTTCATTGGTAAGTATGTAACTAAATTTAGTGTGCCATTTACTCCGAACTTTGTTCAAGCCTCTATTCACAGTAAAATAGTTCTTAGAACACATTTCATTTCCACACAAACAAAATTGATCACTTAGTTGTTTCTGAAAACTTCATTACAAAAAGCATTAATAACTCTCACATTTTCAGTGCCATCGTTACTCCAAAATGGCAGCTACTCATTAATATTTTCAAACACCATATAATCTTAATGTCTCCCCATTATCAGTGGCGCAGCACGTGTTATGGTTTCAGTGAGAAATTCCCGACGTTAATAAACGATAGTCGCAGGAGTCAACCCTCTGTCTGCGCCAGATTTACTACTACAGAACAAAGGACATCAATTTTAATAGTGACATGTGAACTATGGGACTCGAGTGATGTGGCTCCTTGTAGGAAATGATGGGACGTGAGGAAAGAGTGGACGATTCTTGAAAAATAATACTTTTAATTATTTCTTTGGTTCCATTGAGGACATTTAAAATTTGTACACGCGTAATTCATTTACCTACCTATTTGCAGGAAGAGGCAAATAAGTAATATAACCTGCACGTTCACGGGCTGTTATCGAAATGAAATTCCTATGTTAGTAAATTATTTGCAAAGTACCTACTTAATTAAATTGAAAAGAAACAAGGATACTTATGCCTACTTTAGGCAAATCATGTGATGTTTCAGTTTGGTGTTACAAGCACAGTCAGTTTGACAAATTCCCAACTTATGAGTGTGGATACTTCAGAGGTAAGTTACCTACATTATGAGTATTTTCCTCAGTTGACACATAGAGTTCTTATCGTTGCATTGGAAATAGTAATTTTATGTTTACTTCATGACATGGCAGGGGAAAGAAACCAATCGCATATTTGAGTCGAACTTGCCTGTATTTATTTAAAATTCAGCTCTTCCTTTTATTTACTTGTACTTTTTTATCTGCATTTGGCCAATTAGATGCTCATCGATATTATTTACCTACTCGGAGCAAATTACTTGAATTCAAACAAAAATAATTAGAATATAAGACAATCTTATTCTGATGAGCTTGCAACTAAATGGTGGGCGCGAAATTATCATTTTATTGTGACGTTGTAAAGTTGTAATGGCTTGATTTGGAGGCGTGGCACTTAAGAGGAAGGCAGTTCACTTCGTCCCACGTTAGTAATAACTGTTGTCAACAATTGATTGACAAAAGGCCTGTTATTTTTTTTTTTAAATAAAAGATTCATTGATGTGGCGTGTGCATATTCTTTATAAAAGGACATATATGCAGGAATTTCACTATACGAGTAGTTTACCAGTAGTTACTGAAACTAAAATTAAAAAAAAAACGAGTGCCAGTAGGACGCGCGCATGTAGGGTTCCCGCCCCCCTTTAATTATTATTATTTGTTGTCATAGCAACAACAGAAATACATCATCTGTGAAACTTTCAACTGTCTAGCTATCACGGTTCATGAGATACAGCCTGATGACAGACAGACAGATAGACGGACGGACAGTGAGTCTTATTAATAGGGTCCCGTTTTATCCTTTAGGTACGGAACCCTAAAAATGCTTCACTGTTTACCAATATAATTAAAACCACACAACACATTTACCATTTGCAAGAACTAGCTAAATCGGTAACTTTCGCGTTTCCTCCTACTATTTTTTGCGAAAATTATGATGGCGCATATTTCTATAGCCTTTCTTTCAATGTTAACACTACAATACCGGGTGTACCATCAAATTTCTGACATTCGTCCACCCACATATCACATGTGAAACTCACGGAAGAATAGCAACACTATTCTCATGGCGCGTCGTTCGTTGCGGTAGATAAATTATGGACATGCGCCATCTCTTTGTCCTGTCAATATGTCAAGTGTGGGCCTCCTCACTTCTCCTGGCGCTGACATAATAATACCTTTTGCTCTGAGCTTTAATTACGACAGAAGAATTCGGTCATTCACGTTCTTGTTGCTATTGAAAGGGTGATTTGTTTTGGAGACAGAGACGGCCGGTGGTGATGTGAATCTGGTATTCGATTTTTTTTATGCAAGTTTCTTTATATGTACTTAATACTTGTACAGACAGCGATGTTGTTCAAGTTTAGAGCACAGGCAGTTCAAACAGTAATAACCTGTTTGAACTGTCTGTTTCTTCAGGTAACTGTTATTCACGTCTCCCCTCAGAGTTCTCAGACGCAGGTGTTGTCAAGAATCCGGCTCGGAAGGAAGGACCACTGTATCTCTCTCTATTTTCGTTAAAACATGCTACATTAAAGTTTTATTTACACATGGTTGGAATATTACAAAAAAAAATGTGAAACAAATTATATATTATACGCTACTGCGTAAAGTAGTATCAGCAGACCCAACATTAATCAGAGACGATAAAAAATGAAAGCTTTAAATTAATTACATTTTATTGAGACCATTATACGAACAGTTGTGTTTACATAAAATATTTATATTGCTACATTTTGCTATGCCGACCACAATAGTTTATTAGCTGTTATGATGACTCAAGCGATGCAGATTAAGTTTCAGAAAATTGTATTACGTGGTTGTGTTGCATAAATGGAATTATTCCAGAAAACAATTAACTTTCCTATTAGTGTGACCGTATCTCTCTCAATGAAGTAGGAATTCGCAAGAAGGAAAAAAAAATATACAAATAAGGAAGTTCTTCAGTACTTTCAGATAGATTTTACTATATTGGGTACATGGCTACTAAGATTTCATTTAAACTTGCAGCTATGTTAAAAAATCACGAGTAATAATGTGTACGAAGGATCAGTTAATCACCCAACTAACATGGATTATTTCATGACATTATCATGATATGAGACATGACATTTCCGTCGTCGAGAGCAAAAAGTTTGTTCACTAAAGCACCACACGTGATCGAAGGTTAGACAAATTTAAACACAACACTGGTAAATGAATCATCTAATGCAGTTATTGTTTGCAAAAGCTACTGTATAAATAACTTTATTAGAGCGACTCCCAATGTCCCATGTGAACGACAAATGCGATGTGAAAATATTTAAATGTTTGTTTCTAGGTGGTCTCAGTGCTCGCTACTCGCGGGGTATGTGACAAGATGCCAGTGCGTGTATTCCTGGCTTTCGATTGGGTCTCCAGTCAAATAGGTGTATAGATACGTTTCATTGATGTTCACTTCCTAGAATCTACGACATGTATGACTGTTTCTAAGTACTAGTTTCGATTTAGTCAAGTCTTATTGCAATTTTTTATTTTGCGAGATAGACTGGGTTTGTTAGGCTAACGTGGGTAGTATAGAGAGGTTTGGAAGGAAAAAGGGGAATTCTTTGTTCAGTAGTGGGACACGATGGAGGCCGTTTTGCGAATGCAAAGAAGATGCAATTTCAATAAGTATTATTTCTTGAATGAACAGATTTACCTACAACTTAGTAGTTGTAGGCAAATCACCTCAACATGAGACTCTCGTAATCTTTTCTTACAAATACCTAAATGTTAAGGGTCTAAGTATACGAGTAGTCTCCCAAACCGGGAAAAACACAGATCTTTACAAAGGCAGAACCTTTAAAAATCATGAATCACCTAATATAGATACCTACAAGAAACAAACAATACATACTTATAATAATTATTTAGTTGACAGTATACCTACAATGAAATCTCAATACTAAGAATCTATAGTTCATAAACCAAAGAAGGATAACCAAGAGAGATCTGTTAAATTTTATGATTATTGTACAACATTGTGGTATTTCCTTGATCCGTATTGTTCATAGATACTGAGTCTACGCTGACTCTAATCACGTAGCCGAGTAGTAGCGTAGCAAACTAACAAATCTTACGTCTAGGTACGTAACTTCGCTTTTCATTTTCTTTACAAATAGGTATACCTGCTCTTGAGTCTGCACATGAGTCTTTATTAGAGGTTGGCCATAAGGTATCGGCGCCATCTTGTATTTAAATATTATCACAAATATTGTGCTTGATTAGTGCTTAATAAATAGAATTATGAGATATCAACTTCGATCAATAATAGTTATTGATCAAAGGATATCAAGGACTAAGTGCGGAAACCTAAACCCCATCATAGATAGATATATGAGATGTATTATATTACCAAAAAGTTCTGTAAACTGGCAATTTTGTATTTTCATATTTTCTCTTTTCAGAGTGAGTCGACAGCTATGAATATAAAGCTATATAATGTTTAAATAGACTAATACATTGACATTGTTTATATATGTTTTGGAACTTTCAACGTGAGTAACATGTTACATGAATAGGTATTAACCTGTCCTAAAGTCAATCAATAATTTAATTAGGTAATAAATGGGTTTTCCTATTCCACACTTACAAGTTATAATTTTAACGGTAATACTCGTAGTTAACCTGAAGAAACAAATCTGCTTTCACAGATTTTTGAAAATCGGCTTGCCATACTCTGAAATCTAACCGACTAAAGTTCGTACAAATAGCATCCAGGACTTTTTACGTCAATCGCTCGCTTTTTGTTTACTACAATCAAAAAGTGGACGCGGAATTTATTTTTAGAACAGACGAAAAAAATAAATGTAAGTATACAAGGTGTATCATACAAGTAGTGTCCGACCGAAGGTGCAATTCTGGCCGAAGCCGAAGCCGAAGCCGATTAATCGGTGTTCACCAAAACCTTCGGCCGAAGCCGAAGCCTAAGCCGAAGGTGATGGATGACCTTGAGAAATGCGATAGTTATTATAATCTCAGAATATACTACATATTCTGCGAGCTTTAGAGATTTAGCCCAATTACGAGCCGAGTGACCAACGTATATAAGTAGGTAATAAATTATTCGATGCGTTCGGGCCGGCGCGGTTTTGCGGCGAAACGCTGCTCTGCTCTGCGCACTCTCCGTCTCGCTCTAGCATTGTTCAGTAAATTTCAAATTTTGACAACTTGCAAACCTTCGGCTTCGGCCAAAGCTTCGGCTAATTTTTGGCCGAAGCCGAAGGTTTGGCCGAAGGTGCTTTTTTTGGCCGAAGGTGGCCGAAGCCGAAGCCGAAGCCGAAGCATCGGTCGGACACTACATACAAGGCAATCTACTCGTATAAAATGGGTCCTCGCGAGTCCCTCAGAGAAAAAATCAAAGAGATCGATATATTGACTCTGCCTTCACTTTGCATATTTGAATGTATTTTATAATGTCCGCTAAAATCGAGGGCTTTTCTAAATTAGAAGCGACTTCCATGATAAAAATACACGCAGTAAATATGAAATTGTAATAACTATATTCAGATTAACAAAAACTAGCAAGTCTTTTATTATAAACAGTAAGTATACGCTTTCATAACAAGTTGTCAAAGTCAGTCATAGAACTGACCGATGGAAAGTTCAAAATCTATATTAAACATACACAACATACACATTTACAATAGTTTTCAAATTATATTTTTTTCATCTTTTGGTCAGAATAGTTACTGCACTGATGACAATATTTGTGTCTCTGACAATATTTGTGTTTATATGTTTTTTTTTACCTATTATTTGTGAATGAGTGAACATTGTAGGCTTTGTAGATTCCCAGATGCTGTTTAACTTTTGTTTATATATTTATCTTGTTTTACATTTTTTGTCTAGTAAGCAACGACCTATTGTCGGGCCTACGCTGTCCTCCCATAGGTAGGTACTTACTAATGCTGTAACATAATATTATTTTAACACCAAATAATTTGAAAAGTGTGAAAAGAGTAACCATGGAGTTTCTTGCCGGTTCTTCTCCATGGAATCGACCAACGCAAACCGTGCACCTTTTCAACGTTTCATAAGTGCCCATCTAGGCCTATGTGAAATAAAATATTTTGATTTTGATTTTGTAACATAGATTTAACCGTACAACCTGTCGTGTGTAAGTAGTGTTTCCGATGGACACAAAGAATGTAGATATATTTTTCTACTGTATAAAAAAAAGTAAAAAATAACTCTAGCTTCAGAAGTCGGTGACCTTTGTTTGATTGTTTTACTTAGCTTTTTGTCACCGATTTCTGAAGTTCGTTATTTTTTACTTTTTTGTGTTTTTTGAAGTCGGTTCTATTTTTTGCAAAAAAGTTTTAATTTTTAACTTTTTAGTGGTTCACTTGTGCTTACACCTTCACAGCCTACCGGCGTGATGTTATGTTATGAACTGGTGTATACAATAGACAGACATGAGATTTTAGTAATACCAGTCCATTTGCTTCATTGTAGACAAACATACAATTCCGACTTGAAAATCTACAATCCAAGTAAAAAAGAAAAAAAAAAATCTTGTGGGCAACGTCACAGGATATCCATAAGTGTTATATACTAAAACCTTCCCCAGAATGTAGCAAACACTTTTCTGAAAACCGCATCAAAATCAGTTCAGCGAAACGCGAGATAATCGCGGACAAACACATATATACATACGGATCGAACTGAGAACCGAGAACGAGAACGAGAACCTTAAGTCGGTTAAAGAAACGAATTTTGGAGCCCCTTTCCTTGTAAAAGCCCGGGGCATGTGGCCCCTGTTGCCCTGTCTTAGGTCCGGCACTGTCTAAACCCGTCTTATGTCATTGGTGAATTTGCTCAAGTGTATCCAGCACGGCTATGTTCGCATGGTTTTCGATAAGATTATTATGACTTACGTATTTACACAAGTATGTAATCGAATCCGTGTCGAATTTTAACAAAAACACTTATAAAAAGCGGAACTTCATTACGATTGGTCGACAAAATAATGATGTTATGAAATATCTTTGAGATTAAAGGGGATATTATCAATAGCCAACCTACGTGTGTACCTAATCAATTTACATTTAGGTAGCGGTATAGAGACACCAGCAGGGCTAGCATGGGCAGGGGATAAAACTTTTCTCCACCGGTTATTTCCACTGACAAGGGACAAGTCAGTGGAAATAACCGGTGGAGAAAATTATCCCCTGCCCATGCTAGCCCGGCTGTAGGGATTAAATAAACCTAGCTTGTCTTGAAAGGTGACATCCGTCTCCTAGTATAAGCTTAAGACGAGGCCAACATTATCTATTGTCAATTTGGTGATAATAATGTAACAAACGAAAATAATCAGGATGCCGTGCCGTGCCGTGTCGTTGACGTAAGCACGACATCGTTAAATGTGTTTAGTTTATATTGCATAGATAAAATAATTACATATTTATTTAATAATTATCTATCTGAAGCCTAATTTAATTTAAGGATGCAAAATATTACTTATCTATTGTTTTATTCCACTGGGTTTGTATCACATCATGGATGAAACTGCTTTTGTTAATATGTTTTTAAAGCATCTGTGCAAAACGTTAGTTCCAGAAGCGAGAAAATTTTCCTGTGTGAAAATTTGACCGTGCTTGCAAATCGGGGTGAAATAAAATCTTTGTAAAAGATTACGATTACGGAATTAGAAGAAAATACTGTCAATACAAAAGGGCTCTAGAATGAACTGCTTGGTGCATCCAAGCAGTTAACAGACAATAGGGAATATGCATGTATTTTTTTTTCACATAAATAAATAAATTACACTATTATCAACCCAAGAAAAGTATTAAAAGTTAATTTCAACTACTGCTTGTCGCTTAAAAAGAATCCTAAACTACTGCAATTTTCTATGACAGTTCAAACGTCCGTGATTGTCGCGACCATACTTTGACGTCATTTATCAAAATCTATCTTGTTTACATCAATTTTTTTGGCCTTAATAAAGTAATTTTACTAATTGCATGTGCGTTATTGAAGCAAAAATTGCGATAACGATATTTTAATAAAATCGTAGTGCAAATTAACCTACATTTCAAATAAAAGTTATTTTTTGACATAGGTATGAATTTTGATGTCACTACCGCCGTTAGCGAGGACGACGTGTTTTGAGAGTGCGTTCCGTTTCGCCAAAAACATGCTACATAAAACAATAAATTGCAAAATAAGTGATGTATTAAAAACTTAAACAAGCGCACCATAATGTTTACAAGCGCCAATACAAGGCATTTTTAATAAATAAAAAGAGTTTTGTGTTTCTTGCTTAAGTATACGATGAAAAGCTGTTTTTGGTTAGGCATGTGAAACAGTAATTTGTTTTTTTTTTTTTTTTTTGTAAAATATAAGTGTTCGTCATTCAAGTAGCTGTAAGAATTTTCATTTCATTTCAAAATATCTACCAATAGACTAATAAATAAGTATTTAAAGTTCTGAAAATTACCTACCTGCGGTATTACTTTGAAACCAGCGATTCACCGACTTATGTTAACAATTATTATTTTTTGCCATTTCTTCAAACAATACTTCGCAGGAATTGCATTTGTTACAAATTCTCGGCAATTGCAAGAATCTGTTTTTCGAAGTTCTATTGCAAAACGGTGTTAATTGATTTTTAATTGTTATTTTTTCTGAGTCTACCTAAATATGAAAATCAATGGTAAGTATTTTTTCCTGAAGTGCTTTTTTTTTTTTTTTTTTTTTTGGAATGGGCATCTCGCAGTTCAGTCTGAGAAGACTGGCTTCTGCTTAACCGGGCAATGTCCTGTGGATGCCTTGATTCTAAGGCCTCCAGCCAGGGCGAAAATAACTAAAAACTAAGCGACAGCGCTCTAAGGGCACCCCCTGTGGGGTACGAACCTCGGCTTAGGGCGTCGCTGGGGGCAGCAAAGGGACAGGCTGGATCTGATTGTCATTATTTAGGGACTGATTTATTACTACAGGCTCAGCATCGCGGGCTGGCTCGAGCAAGGGTCGGGGAGGGATTGAACGGGGATTTCGCGCCGGACCTCTGCGGCGAGGTCGGTAGGTTTTCGGTCTGTATTTGTAAGCTCTACGAACTGTACTGGTATCTTTCCTACTCTCTTGCAAGATAGTGATCGGATCGTCGGGGGCGACTAGGGTGTGACGCGGACGTTGGACGGAGCTAATACGCGATGGGTCGTACCGGGCGGCCGATGCGATTAGGGGATTCCTATGCTTAATAGCAGAGTCGAAGTAACGCTTGGAAAGGCGTTTCATGAACTGCTTAACGGTGGGGATTCTAAGGTCTACGTGAAGACTATCGTTACGGACGTAAGGGGGGGCACCGGTGATCTTACGGAGGAATCGGTTCTGCAAGGTCTGCATCGTGTGGATATGACGCGGGTGGGCATGCGCGAATACTATGCAAGCATAGGTCATGATGGGACGGATGACTGCGGTGAAAAGACGCAATTTGCACTTGAGTGACAATTTGCTCTTCCTAGTGATCATGAAGTGGAGCCGGCCCATAGCAAAGGCAGCCCGGTCACGGGCTGCTTTGATGTGGGCCTTGAACGACAGATGGTCGTCCAGAATAACTCCGAGATACTTGGCTTGCCTCTCCTAGGGGATAGGCTTACCGAACATAGTGATGGGGGGACCTGGCGAACGCTTAAGGCGTGCCTTATAGTATAAAACTGCCTGGCTTTTTTCGGGATTAACTTCTATTCTCCACTTACGGAACCAAGCGCCGAGCGAGTCGGCGGCTTTCTGGAGAATGCGGCGGATGTTATCCGGAGAACGGCCGGTGTAGTAGATCGCGGTGTCGTCAGCGAATAGTGCTGTTTGAACCTTCTGGTTCCTCGGAATGTCGCTGGTGTACAGCGTGGACGCGAGGGGAGAGATAACGGAGCCCTGAGGGACTCCGGCGCGAATCGGATGAGGAGAAGATAACGTCTTACCCACACGGTAGCGGAAGGTACGGTTTGACAAAAAGTCTCGTAAGATGAGCACGAGACGGTCGGGCACACCGAGCTGGTATAGCTTGTATATCAGCCCGTTGTGCCAGACCTTGTCAAAGGCTTTCGCGATATCGAAATACATCACCCCCGTCATCGCACTACGCTGGAAACCAGCGCTAACGTGTTCGACGATGCGGTGGACTTGATGTATGCAAGAATGTTCGGTCCTGAAGCCGAACTGTTCTTTCGGGATGAGGCCCTTTGTCTCGGCATAATCTCTGAGACGCTTATAAATAAGCCTTTCATAGATTTTGCCGAGAGCACTCAGGAGACTGATCGGCCTGTAGCTGGAGGGCTGGGCTTTCGGTTTCCCAGGTTTGGGAATACCTATAACAGTGGCCTCTTTCCACTTTTGGGGGAAAATATTATTGCTCAGGGCGCCATTGAAGATGGCAGCCAAAAGAACTATGAGCCTAGCGGGGAGGGCTTTAAAAACTCTATTTGTGAAACCGTCGGCGCCTGGGGCTTTCCGAGGCTTTAGCTTATCTATAATATCCTTGACCTCTTCCGGGGTGATGGCGGGGAGGGGGTCATCGGGATCTTCAAAAGGGGGAAGCGATGCTCTACGTTCAACTTCTGCATCCACCTCATCGAGGTGCTGCTTGTCTACTGGTAGAGTGCTTGGCGAACATTGAGATTCCAAGCTGTCGGCTAGGCATTCTGCTTTTTCAGAGTCGTCAAAAGCGACGCTCTTGTCGGGACGTATGAGGGGTGGAGAAGAGACCTCTTCCGAGGTGCGCAACTTCCTTTGAAGCTGCCAGAAGGCTTGATGAGTGGGCTCGAGTTCGCTAAGCGTCTTGTCCCATTGATTCGAGCGAAACTCACTAGTGCGTTTCTTTACAGCACGCTGCAAGGAACGCATGTGAGCTTTGTTCGCATCACAGGGCCAAGAGCTGTAGGCACGTATGGCCGCATTCTTCTCGGTTATCAGTTCACGTATATCGTCGGGAAGTATCCAGCGGCGATCACTCACCGCTGGTACTTCACGAGAACAATCCTTCAGTACGGATTGTACGTGCTCTGTAAACGAGTCGATTGCAGCCTCGGTGTCTGCGACTGAGACGATATGGTCGGGAATACCATCTAGAAGTGGTGACGTTTCGGATTTCAGCATATCGCTTACTTTCCTCCAGTCGGTAGTGAATTTCCTGAAGTGCCTTTGACTGTAGATATATGTATTACAGGCGTTCTGAAATTATATTTTGTAGGTTATAACTAACAAATTGCTAAGTTACACTAAACCTCTTTCTTCAACTTTATATAAACTTTAAATGGTAGAAAAGCAAAGGAATATGAAGTACTTACTTCTGCAGGTTATGTGGGCGTGCGTATGTAGATGCAGATTATAACACATAGGTGGACGTAACGTAAAACAGTTTAAATTAGAGATGCAACTATACCTACTACACTTCAATCGATACGATACCGATTCAGATATATATTTATATCTGATATATAAAAGAGTATCGATAGCGATAGGTACCGATACGGACACTTAAAATTCAAAGAAAGCTATAAAAAGCTGTGACTTTAGAAACACAAAATTGCTATATATAGGTACTTATTAAATAATATTCATATATTTATAAAAGAAAAAACTGAACAGGTAATTAAAATACACAGTTATGAGATTTTTATTCAGGAATGACAATAATCTTAAATTATTCGGTAAACGCCAATTTCGTCAGTCAGTTTTGACTATTCCGATGTATCGGAAAACTCCCAATGTCGCCGATAGGTATATATCGGTATCGGTTTCGGATGCACCCCTAGTTCAAATCTTAGTTTTTCAGCTAATTCATCACGCACGCAATAGGAGAACTATTTTAAAGTCGTTTTATTGACCCTTTTATTAATAGAATTGGTTCCTTTGTATTTTTTGTGTACTGTTTAATACCGTTTCTAAGTGTGATGATTTCCCATCCTAAAAAAAAAGGTACTGTATCAACCAGTTTAATCTAGAAAATGCTTTGTTACATTAAAAAAGTTTCAATAGAAGTTTTTGCACTGTGTGCCAAGTCAATGAGGGATTTTCTTTTTCAACTCCCCTAGTCGCTGGATAGATGGCGCTGACTGGGGTACGTTACTGGAAGGAACGGAACGTGACAATTTTCTGATTATTTCACTTGTATGTTATTTTGAGAACGTAAAATGAAACGTAAATTAAAAGTAAATAAATAAAGTAATATGACAATGGTCACATCACATCACATTGATATTTTGAAAATAGCCTCTATATGTAACTAAACGAAAAGGAAAAATAAAACAATGCTTACCAATACTTTTTAGGGTTTTCCACGCCAGAAAGAAAATGTCCCAAGAGAAAAAGAAGAGAAGTCGTTGCCTTGTGGATTTATGTACAAATGAAGGCATGCATCTTTTTCCTAAAGATGAAAGTCGTAAAGCGCAATGGGTACAAGCCATCGTACATGTCAAACCTGGACGGGCCATAAAAAGAAATTCGCACATATGTTCAGCACACTTTAAACCAAATGATTTTGTAAGAACAGCATTATCAGTGTTACAACCAAGTAAGTTCAGCTATGTTTAGTATTGTAGGTATTTTCTTAGGTTCAAAAACACCAGAAGAATTGGGTGACGCCTTTGCCCAGCAGTTGGACTGAATAGGCTAACAACAAAAAACAATAGTTTACCTATTTTTAGATGTGGCATCAAAAGTATTGAAGCAAACAGCCATTCCATCCATATTTCCATGAAAAAAATCATTTCAACCTCCCACAACATCCCATACCATAACATCCAAAGATCAAGGTTCAACATCATACGCTGCTCCAGAACCTGATGAACATCAAGATTCTCAGGCTCTCAACTTCTCTCTCTCACTGATGGCATACCATGGGGAAGGCCTACGACCAGCCGTCTACGTTTATTATATGCACAAAACTACAAACACACGCTTTGTTATCAATTTAATAGCAAGTACTATTTAAAAAAATATTTGAAGCCCCTAAAAATCCCCCTAATCTTGTCCCTAAAAATGTCCCTTTTAACAATTCTATTCCCTGAATTTAGGGGTAAAACCCTTAAGCTGGCAACCATGCCAAGCGTTTTGACTTTGACACTAGTAACGTAGTCGGGTCAACGCCATCTATAGAGTTGTTGGAAACTATTTTTTTTTTAAAATTCTTAAAATGAAAACTTCTCATTGCGATGAAAAGAAGTAAGTACACGTGTTTGAAACCGTGCTCAAATTCTTCACATTTCTAGGTTTATTTAATTTTTTTATTCATTATTAAATGGTTACATAAAAACGTGCACGATTTTCACGCCATGACACCGAAAAAAAATATTTTCGCTACGGTTACAGCACCAATAAAAAAAAATTGATACGCAAAATTCGAAGCTACGAATTTAATTTACAAGTTATAAAAGCTCACGGAACCAACTCAGAGTTAATAGTCCTTCAACATTCAAAGCTGCGCACGCATACATAAACAATAGTCATATTAATCTAATAGCCACCACACCATTACATAAGATTTTAAAGTATCTTGCTTTTTGAATAACAACTTTATCATCAAGACTTAGAGATTCATTTCCTTCAATAATGATATGTAAAGACGGGTGATCGTGACCCCTGATTTCAATATACAAGCAAAACACTGTTTCTACGTGTGTATTGCTCCAAACTTGATTTCAAACCATTAATGAAATAAAACGCCATAAACTTTTATTTGTTTTTGTATATGAATATGCATAATACTGTGAATTTGAAATTGTAGAACACTAGAAATATTATTAAACATCCTGGAAGTGGAAATTGTTCTCTACAATTTTAAGTGTTTGCTGACACGAGTTGACACGGAAAGATTTTATATCCAAGTCTAGAATTTTCTCAAATAAAGATATTTTTACCAGACAATAACAGATCCGTAATCTAAAACAACAAGTAAGTAGGAAGTGGGTAAACTAACGATTATTTTGATTAAAATTCGCGCCAAAACGTATTGCGTTTTCGCGCAGGTGCTCTCTGATCTCTGGCCCCGCGCCCCGCTATCATCCAAGTGCACCAAAACAATTTTTATGATTTCATAGATTACGCTGATAAACATTCCAACCGTTAAGATTTCATATCACTTAAGTTTTATCAAAAACTTTCAGTTAATCGCAAATTGAAACGCCTTGTGGTAGCCAATCTATCAATGGAGCCTCAACCGATCAGAAGTTGTTATGGCGTGATGAAGCTCGCTCGTGATTGGTGGAAGTTGACGCGACATCTATTTCTGTCTCGAGTCAGAATGCGCGCGCTGTGGCCGGTGCGCATGTGTGCGAGCGATACGTGCGGGTATCGATGTGTGTGTGTGTTGTGAGGCGCGCTCTCTGTTTACAGCGCGGTGGTGTGGCCGGCGAGCGCACGCATTCGACACTGTTTAACGTGCGAAATCGAGTTTTCCGGCGGCTCTCGAGCTGCATTAGCGTCTATGGTGTTTTCCTCACAGTTTATTGGTGTTAATATATGTCGGACGTAAAGAAAACATTCGGGATCCGAGTCAACACTCAGTTCCGAGCGTACTTTCGGTGCAGCTCATAAAAATTATACGTGTTTTCGGCGGATGCGATGAATAAATTTTGCAAATCGAGTCTGTGTGTCGAAAAGGTTCGTGAGAGCTATGTTTTGATCGGTCGGCGTGTAGTGGAAGTGCCGGGCGGTGCGGACGCGATACGACTCGCGCTCCTGATCCTGATCTCAGTGAAACTGAGGCTGTGCTGCTGGTTGTTCTCACTGCGAGCCCTGGACCTTGGAGCAAGTGTCGCCAGGAGTGCCCGGAGCTTCCAGAGGGACGCACTGGAGTACACTGTGCCCGGCACGTGCTGAGGTAGGCTTAACACCGCGTGACCTTGGCTTTTTCGCTTCGCTTTTAAAACGTCAAAATGGTACAAGATCCAGATGCTAATGTATTAATTTTTCTTCTCATGTAGTTTTTCTCTGTTAACCGCTTCAAAGCCATCCTTTCCTGATTAGCACTGCTTCAGTACACCATGTTCTTTCACACGCCGGTGCTAAACGTTTATATTTGTTGATCATTAAAGTACACACATTTCAGTTTATACATATGGCACTTTCCGGGAACATATGATTTGATTACATAATTATACAGTGCTTACAATGTGTTTGAAGTCTGTCTGATAGGTAAAGCAGATGTTTTTACCCTTTTCTACAGTTGTCTCTGTTTCTAACTCTACATCTTGCTTTGGATTGTCTTCACCTACAATAACAATTTCGGAATCCTAGATTTTTAATCTCTATGTGAACCTACTTTACCCAGATTAAGGACATCCAATTATCTTATAGGATTTCAAACCAAAAATGATGTTTATGAAAAGCATTACTTCCTTTTGTTGTTCCTCTATAAAGACTAGGAGGTTGTCTGCGCTTAACACACAGCAAAGATGTTAAAGACAAGAATCTTCCAAAATCTGTTTTGTGTTTCCATACAAAATGCATTAGTCGTCTCCAATAGATAACAAAAGATAAAGTCCTCAAATGCTGAATAGATAACAGATTGTCACATTTCCTACATTTTTGCAAACACATGGCACACTATTGATATCAAAAAGAAAGTGTAAATTGCATGCAATTAAATGTTTTTCTAATACCATGTTTTATTGTAGCTAGCACCTAACGATTGATAAGTTTTTACACGCATTGCTGATGTTATTTCTATTACCTACTAATGTTACTATACGTGTACTATATTTCAAATCTTTTTGCATATCAATTTCTTTACCATTGGTATTATGTAAACATACTTGATCCTCAAAATGATAACAGTATTAAATTCATCGTTAAAGTCTTACAAGAATCTTACATGAACCAAAAAATAAAACATAACCTCTTTTAGCTTTTGAATAAAAATATTTGGTTTTTGATAAGGTAGTTGTATAAAAACGGCTAAAACAAATGTGAAGAAATTATCGCATACGGATGGCTCATGAAACTCACAATTTCTTATGAACTGTATGATAACGACAGTTTCATTTTGCCTAAAGCAACAGTAACATATCAGGAAGTAAAATTAATGAATATAATCTTTTTGAATCTTCCTTTTTCATAATGTAGGTACAACATAATCTGAATAATAATGTTTCTATTGCTATGGGCGTCGTCACCTCCTCACTCAGAAAGAGCAGGCAATAAACCACCTCCCTGCGGTGCACCTTGCGAGTCTTTGGTTCTAGGACATGTTATTTTTATCCTTTACGTTAAATGAAGTACTTATTAATTTAAACAATGATTCTACAGCTGACAATTGTAATTAATTATCTACACAAATTCTAGAAAGCCGAGGTAAATACACAAAATATAAGCGTGCCGTCGGCTATTTATAGCCTAACACAACACATTAAATAACCCAATAAAATACGTAGTGATATTGCTTTATCGCTCAAAAATTATAGTAAAACTGGGAAAACCTGAAACAACGGAAATAGAAGAACTATAAAAGAGAGCATTTTACCACACATAAAATACCAATTGAAAACACTTGGATCATCGTTTTATAGGTAGTTGTTTCTGCTAAAAGATCAACACAAACATACCAACGGCGAAGATCTGGCCTTCTAACTAAGGAAATTAAAAGTAGTTTTAGATATCCCGAAAAGTATCACACAAAACTTTCCTATTACCTATTAATTTTAAATGACTAATCCTTTAATGAACTGCCATTAAATATTTCTGTGAAATACCAACTTTGTGGCACATTTCAGAATTAATTGTCATTGATTCATTTTGTCATACCAAAAGTTCCAGGTGAAGAAGACAATATAACATAAGTAAAACATAAGAAAAATATGAAGGATATTATGTCTTTTTCTCAGTTCTCGTCTGAGAAGAAAAGAACAACATGGTTCTTAAAACCTTAAGATTGTATCAGACATTGCAAAGGCCAAGACCATTAATATAACTCCGTTTAAAATTTCGCAAGTTTTGGGCATAACCTTATTCTGTGTAACCGTTTCGTAGTCAAACATATTTATTGATCGTAACGGTAAGTTAACCTAATATCAAGTTGCGTCGCGTACTTGTTGGCGCCTAACAGGCGACGGAACAATACCCCAGAGAACAATGGAGGAATTAACGAATTTTCAACTGATGAACTACATATAAGGACATACTAACGTCTCATATCCCATCACACAATATTTTATAGTAAAACCTATATCAGTTCAGTTTCAGATGTAGGCAATGCAACACTTGGAACAGTTGGAACTCCTTGGCAAGGAATACTTAGTGTTGTTGTCGGAATTCGGATTCATCAAATCATTAGTTCTTGAGACGTGCAGTTTATAATTAATTTCGGTTTTATGATCACCTTTAAGTGTGATATTGCTGTAGTAACCATTTACCTTTATTGAACCTGTTGAATACTGAACATAATGTCAAGCATTTAATCGGTATGATCAAACAATTTTAATACCACTGCCATTAAAAAGTAAATAAACCTTCCGATGAATAAAAGATGAATGAACAAGTACATTCATCATTAGTAGGTACCTTATTACATTATTACATAAAAACTCGATAATATTATGGAACACAATATTATTAATAATAAATTATCAATTAAGTGTGTATGCATTGCAAAACTTTGCCTTTTAAAATCTTTTTGACACTGAAGGCTGAAGCATGAATGAACGCAACAAAGGAGTGGAGCGAATAGTGCTACAAGTACCAGTTTAAAATAAGTTGATTAATTAACCCAAAATAAACTCGAAATCCCATTCACAACAAGAAATGCAACAAAATACTCATAGTGGGTAGTGGATTTATAACTTTTACAATTTGCATGAACCCAAACAAGGCATCCAATAAAAGACTACCATAAAAATAGACATATTGACGTATTTGATATCAAGAATATCTATTCTCCTTATACAGATAATGAAACACGGACTCATCAAATTATTTACCAATACGGAAATAATAACGTTTAGCATAATAAAGAAAACACCAAATATGTCCTTGCATAAAGTTTCTTGGGAACCAATGAAATAATGTTTTTAGGGCACGATAAAAGCGTTCGCATTCAAATCGAGATGCCATTTACAAGATAATATGGAGAGTCCTCGAGATAATAATACAAGCGGAGAGAGTTATAAAGATATTGCACAACGTCCAGACTTAAATATTATTTCTCACGTACGCAGCCTGTTTTCCGACGCTTGCTCGGCGGGATCATAAAGCCAGTTTACACAATATCACATACTATATTACGGACTATTCTTCCGTCAGTATCTCAAAATATAATCAACATCTTTCCCTTTTCATCTCTTCCAGAGAACACATGAGCATCTGCGTTTGTGTTGTCTAAACCCAGCTTAGCAATATTGCCGGCCGCAAATATTATGTAATATATTCAGGCAATGTTGAACAATACGATGTAATCATTATCTCTTTTTACCACAGCTATAACATAAACACATGATATAGACGCATAAGTGCTATTACAAAACTGGGCTCATGAATGGTCTTCCACCCACGCGGCCAATGATTTTTTTATAGCGACTGTAGGTACATCGAAAATAATCGTTTTAACAATGCCCCAGCCTCAAAAGAGGTCACTAGATCTATTTTATCTTCCACTTCATTGTACAATGCAACAGACACGCTTAATAAGAGAGACCGACAAATATATGGATATATCCGAAAACAAGACTGTTGTGACACAATTTCGGAACAAAGGAAAACATATCTACGTAGTTGGAATGGAATATTCGATGTTAAAACTTATTTCTAAGCAACAATACGGTGACTTGAATACCATATTGCACTTAACGCTAAGAGTGCACACATCCGTGATAAGAACATTCAAGCAGCACACATGAATCAACGTGGCCTCCGCACATCTGAATGGATGTTAATTAGTACGTTTGTTTTAACACTTCAATATTCATTGCGCACACAGACACACATGCATGTGCTGTAGCTCACCATGTATAATGAACCTTCGCGTTAAACTGCCGCTGATTGGAAAATACGTAAACAAATTAGACAAATTAACGATGACAAATATTTCTCTCATAATTATCTTCGGCTATATGTCCATCTAGGTGAGAAGCTAGACGTCCCACAAGATCAGTACGTAAACCAAACAAACGAACAAGTTGGAAGCAAACTGCAAGAAATATTGATCAACACTTACCTATAAAGTTTATTTTACCTTCACACATATCTATTTGGTTGGTGTTACTTGATCGTGAGAATAGTATGTTCAAACTTTTGTATTTTTTTTTCATATCGAAACAGTACTTAATCACTTCCTACAGCTCAAAGGGCGGAAGTCATGAGTTTACAGAAATAATAAATTAACACCTTTGGTGTTTCAATTCGATGTTTCTTTAGGTTGCCCTTGACAGAAGGTCAATTCGGCTTCTACGTTTGGGAGGAGCAGTGTTGCGACACTCGCATTAAAACTTTAACACGAGTCTGTTTGTTTTTGTTTTGTGTATTCGGTAATTTTCGAGTGGACGTCGATCACTTGAAGTGGGCAATGAAGGACGAGCGTCGACACCCACGCATATTAATACATCAACAACGTCAAATTCTTGATTGAAGCGTCTGACCCTACGTTAATAGTTATCATTAAGTAATATTGTGTGGACGGACAGACGTAATGTAATGAGTGTTGATGTTAATATGGAATACAGCTTCATCGCTTTTGGTGACATGGATAGATAGTTCGAAACACGAAAGAATCAGCAATTTTTATCAACAGTTCTTCGTAAAGTTTTGAGTATTTCCAAAAGAAAGTGAATTTTATTTTATAGTACAATCAAGCAGCATTTAAATAATTTGCATATAAACTAAACTTATATTGTCACTTCGGGATATCTTCCGTGATTATTTTTTATGTTGAGCTCCCGATATTTCGACGCTGTTGCAAGCGCCATGATCGCGGCTTGACTGGAGTATGCGGGTGGATGGAAATTAAATTGTTACGAGCAGACAAATCTGTCTACCCTCTTTCTTTGTCTTTAGCGTCGAAATATCGGGAGCTCAACATAAAAAATAATCACGGAAGATATCCCGTAAGTGACAATATAAGTTTAGTTTTAAACCGTGAAAGCCTAAAACAGTGTTTAATTTGCATATACCTTACGAATCGTAGGGCTGCGATATCATTCCATTTTCTTAGTCTTGTGTGTTAAATAAAACATTAAGTTACATTAAACAGAACATATTTATTGGAATCACATTGGACTTCTTAAGGAAAAATTGCGTTCGTCTTAGACACAAAGCCGCCCCTCTTGATGTACTTGACTTGTAAAAAATATAAATTATACTTTGATTAAGCCCTTATAAAGCAAATTCAATAAACAATCACTCCGTGACTCATCCATAAAGTTAATCGTTGTTAAAGTTAATTCTTATTTATTTTCATTGCGACCAACGATTTATAGTCAATGGCTCTAGGATAGGAATAAATTAAACAAATTACTTCGAATAATTTGAACCGTGGGCAGAGAAATGAGAATTTAAAAATCTTTAGATTTTTATCGATAAACTTGATTAATGAATTACTTCATTCTATTCATTGGACAAGCTAACTAAAATAAATATTTGGTTTGTAAACAAATTATTCATAATAATATGCAGGTCGAAGGGCTGCCTACATCGTTACTTTTTATGGTGACTCTATTGTAAAATTATCGTTATTTATTGGTCGCCATATTGGCTGTATTGCCCAACGGTTTAAAATATCTACTATATTGTATGTTGTATCATCATATGCTGTTGCTGTATGCTGGCTGTTTACTTATCTCTATTCCTATGATTTTTCAACGCAGTTATTGCATGTGTTCCCGAAAACTTAACATCATTATAAACACGTTTGACTGACAGGCCATTTCCTTCTTTCGTCCTTTTAATCGCACTAGTAAACAGTTTATCCATCGCATCATACATGTTTTTCATATCGTCTTTCTCATTTTTGAAAACCTTGAAGTAAGCTATTCTAGGATCACTCGGCGTTAAATACACACATTTATAAACTTCTTGCTTGATCAAACAAAATTGAATACACTTTTTAATTAACATCCGGTTCTGTAATACATAAGTACCAGTATATAAAGGCTGTAGGTGCACGTACCCCTATATGTAGAGCCAAGTAAACGGACGCAAGGATAAGATTGTTTGCACGAGACCAATATTTGACATCTCACAAACGGGTCAGGCGCAGACGGCTCGGACGGCCATTTGCAATTGCAAATTTTTCCGAGATAAAAATAATCTAGGAGGGTTTAATTAAGATTAAGTGATAAAGATACGACCAATAAATTAACTTCTTCGTGCAGACTGAAGGTTTTAAGGCATGCATTTAAGTACTTAATACGTGTAAAGAGATATTGGAAAACAGATTCGAAATTAATACGCTTTAATCGATTTTATCTTACAAAATTATGATGAGATTTTATCATGATTCATGATACTGATAGTCTTCGAGCGGAATCGCTTCAATCGATTATCATGTGCACAACCTATGGCTTGTTGGTGTTTTTGACAACAGAACTAAGAAATCAACTGTCTCAGACCTTCTTCCTTTAGACGCACCGAAATTCTACCACAACTTTAGCGCAAACTGGAAACAAAAAAGTATCCATATGTAATGAGACAACGGCACACTAACAGAAGGAAACACTTTTCGGAACTACATTAATCATTGTTTACGTTTACAGCCAGTACGTTATTCCACCATTACTACCGCGGAACGGTTCTGGCTTGCCGGCAGATGTGACTGGCACAAACAAACAATACCACTTTAATTTTGCCACTGGCGCATAATGTAGCGCGCGTGTATACCTCCATGATGATGATGTCTTCAATTTGTTAATTCAACTCTTTTATCCAAACTTATTTGCATTTTATGGTAATTTGAGTGAGCAGGCAAGCTTGTATGGAAATCTGTTTCAATTTATTGAGTCTAATGCCAGAGCTTGACTAAGTTAAGTATTTTGTTGTTCAGAAACTGATATCACTAAACATTTCCTTTGCAAATACAGTGAAGTGTGTGAGTGAAATCAGTTCTAACTGTTTGCATTAAAAGTGAGTATCAAAGACACCGCATAGATAAAGAAAGGAGTGTCATTGCCACGCGACCCGAGTCTGTGTACAGAGTAATCAGGTTACAGGTCGCTCTAGGAATGTTTGCTTCTTATTGACGCCTTTAATATACTGCAACACATTAACCTTGCGTGCTATTTAGGCGTTCCATTTTTGCCTCGCAGATTATACCCAACTGTTTCTAATGAAAAACGAGGCTCTATTTGCTAAGTGGATATTTGCAACGTAAATAAAAAACAGGGCGAACTGAAGGTCCAATTAGAGTGATTAATGCCGCTTATGGATATCTGGAACGAGCGGGCTCCATGCGTTTAGTTAGATCCTATTATCATTCAACTGTTGGTAGTTGTTGAATAATTTTGAAAATGCTTTGATTGCTTTAAGAGGCATAACAAATATTTCACGATTATCATTTTGGGGAACAGAATGTCGAAATCTCCGCTAAAAACGAAATTCAAGCAAATTGCTTAGTTATCCCCAAGGTTGGGTACTTGTGAATTAGTGCAGCGTTGTGTAGCGCAACTGGGTCGATCGATAGCGCACTCTTAATTGCGATAAAAACTGCTTCTCTGTATCAGGCCATTAATTCTGTAATTATCGCGGCGTCCGCACATCAAAGCGCCGGCGACGCGCCACGTCGCGACAAATTTGTACAGAATCTTGAAGAATGTCGCTAATGAGGTGTATATTATAGACATGTAGTTGACTTTATAATAATATATTACCACCTGCAGTCAAGCGTTTGTTTGCACTGAACAAAGTTTTCTTTCAGAGCGTGAACTGAATTGTTTATAACAACTGTTATCAGACATGTTTTATTTTTTTGCCCCTTGATAATTTTAACGAGGGACTTAACACTATCATGTTAACAAGTTGAACCTAGTATTAACAACTAAAGATGCTTTTTATGTCGTGTACATGTATATGCGTCGTAAAATGTAGGTCAGTGGAAGCAACGTCAAAGCGTCCATTGTTTTAGAGCGGGTCATGTCCATTAGGCTTGATGTTGACTTTTGCGTCAAATGGGTTTTAATTGGAAAGTTTACAGGTACATTTAGGGCGATAAGAAAGCTCCTTGTATTGACCGTGGGGTCGCGGTATCGTGTCGGGTACGGCTCAATAACAATTTGTCGGAGAACGTCGGCCACCGGTGACTGATAGCGATAACGACGTCGTTTTCCAACTAAACTCGAGTCAAAGGAAACTGTTTGAACCTGTTAACCTTGTGATACAGATACCATTTGTCAGGATGTTGTGTTTTGAGTGGCTTTAATTCTTAAGACAAAGATAGACGCACTAATAGCTTTGTAGTTGGGAAACGTGTAGGTATATTTCTAGCCGCGTAAAACACATAGACCAGCGACGGAGAACAAAACGAACAGTTTCTGATGCACAGATATTCCTGCAATCATCAAAAATGCTTTCTTACATTAATCCGTTTTGGCTACAGTTCTGACAAGCCATAAATAACGTTCTTATAAACGTTTTTTTTTTAAATAATGTAATGTTAGGCGTAACAAATTCTGAACAACGAAGCGTGGAACGAAAACCATTTATCCATTGTTGTTAACGATCATTAGAACAAAATGATGTACAGACGTCACTCAATAATGGTGGAAAAAAATATAAGATTAGGCAGCTTGGCACTTGGAAGTTAACGCTTTAAACTGTTAAGTTGTCAGTCTAACCTCAAATCGTGTGAGGTCGAAAATCTTCAACTGATTGATAACTACTCCAGCAAATTATGAAGTAATATAAAAATAACAGGCTCATAAATTAGGAATATATTCATAAAAAGTTGACTGCTGTCCTCAACCTCTTGCACAGGTGTGGCCAATCACGAGCTTGGCCTCATTTGTTAAGGCATTCACACATGTGTTATTACATGGACCGTTTAATTTGCTAACGTGTATCTTGCTGCGATTTATGATATCCTGGTACCAATGATTTCTATGATTTGTGACTTGGATTACTCATTAGTAGATTAATTAAGCTGATGGTTAGCTTTCAGTATAATTATGATGATCTGCATTTGAAACTATCCTAGACTACTGTTGAATATATCTAAACTTAGCTAAAGATGATATTACAAGAGAAGAACTGAAACACAAGTTTTCTACTCAACGACTCCCGTCCGTGAAAAATTGCCTGAAATTCTTATGTTAAAAACTGCAGCAATGACACCTAATGATGACGCTAATGCGACGTAAACAAAAATTACTTCTCACTGTATTATAAATGCTCACACACCCTAATTTACATGAACACATAACAAATCATCTGTCTGATATAACTTGACGTATGCGTATAATTTCAGTCCCAGCTGATTTGCGAAGGTTATTAGGAGCACGTTTAAATTCAGTTTGAAAGTGTTTGAGCTGGTCTAGCTATTAGCGACATGAAGGTTGCGTGTGGGCAGACATATTGTTTTTATGGAGCTTCTCATGTTGCTGTTGATTCAGAGGCTGGAATAGGTGGCGACTGAAAATGAGAGATGCATTTTAAATTCGTGTTTTTGTTGTTTCAAATTGATAATGGAAGGAAACGAAATAGCTTTGCCACGGATGTGCATTTGCTTTGAGGAAACGTGTCACAGTCGAGAAATAGCCTCTCACCAGCAAATAAACTTGTAGACTGTGGAAGTGCCGTATATTCCAATTGATTGGATTAGGTATCTAAGTATATTAAATCTTAACAACTGGTAGCTACCGTCAATTTCGCTCAAGTCGTAAAGAAGAATTAGTAGAATTCCAATTCACGCAATAGATATAAATTCTCCTTAATCCGCCTAATCCTCGATACCGGCAACAATAAAGTTTTTGTCAATTCAATATCAATAAATATCCCTCAAAACGAAATGTCATTTAGTGAATGATGATTGAATACAACAAATCTATTGAAAATGATAGGTTTGTCGTCGTTCCGTCGAGATATATTGGATATAAAACTAGCCGCGCCTTACAGTAAGGCCATTACATTTTATATTTAGTCCGTAACTGTACCATTAGGATGAAAATAATGACCATAATGTGGGTTTTCGAGAGCTTAAGTTATTCTTATGGTGACTATAAACGTAAAATATGCAAATTGTTTCGTGTATTGAGCAGTTTTTACGTGAGTTATGAAGTGTGGAACACGTCAATTAATTAGAAACAACAGTTTTCAATTTAGAAAATTTGTTAAAATAATATGCTGGAGAATTTATGGAAATGATGCCTTGGAAGGAAAAAATGAGTGAGCGCTTGTTTTATTTCGTTTTTCTGTTACCTATTGCCAAATTTTGGTTATTCCGTCTCCAAATTTATTGATTTCGTTAGTTTTACCACAATTTGACAGTTGGACCTTTATCTCAAGCTATTTCCAAGAAAATGGATATCGATAAATTGCTACGAAATGAAAACCAGCAGTTGCAGTTTCATGATGATTCTGCTATGACGTTTTTTTATAATATCCTATCTTATTTTAAACATGACACCAATCTATACATATACCTACACAAATAGCGTTGACACTGCCAATTTGAAACAAATGTTTTATGTAATTCGCTCTCTGATAAGCCGTCATGAAAGTATAGTCATGTCACTTTCTACTTTTATTGTCGTTTATGTGTGCCACTGTTTTGCAAATTATTTAGGAGTGGGCGTGGTACCTGACTAATCAGACAGTAAGTAGGTATATTCTTTAAAAAAGAATAGATAAAAGATTTCAAATAATAAGACTGAAAACTACATTTCTCACATTGAAGTCAAATTAAATAACCACATTTTAAATGTCTTGAAAAACTCTTCGTTATGTTTTATCATTATTTTCTTGGTGCTAATAAAGTGTGATGCGCTTAAAGATATAGAATTAGGTCGATTTTTATTAAAAACGTGTTTCAGCATTAGTTATGACAGCTACGTGCCCAATTCATTACCAACGGCCTGTAGGGAGAGTCGGCGGCCTCTGACTTAGTACACACAAACACGCTATTATTTGCCATTCTAATTACTCGTCATTAATTCCCATTTGTTTATAGATAATTTATTTTTCAAGTATAATGAAATAATTGAATTTGGAAGAAAACTGTGTTGTTTTGAAAACATAATGTAGTCTTTGAAAATTAACAGCAGCTCTATTGCCATTTCTTTATCAAGTTGAGACTACATAATTAAGATAATGAGTTGGAACGACATTTAGGTAATTTCCTAAGTCTACTGGAGAGTTGACAAGAATTAGCTAATATACGAAAATGTGGTGAAACTGTATTGAAAGATCATTTACTTTGACATGTGCGGATATAAGTAGGTTAATACCTCGATGCGCATCGACATAATCATGGCATGGTTTCCTCGCTATTGTACCATGAACCACTTCGTGGAATCAACAAATATGTCATAAAGTACACAGCACTTGGTACACAGATTTTATTGCTCCAAATTACATGTTCCGAAACGTTGAACTCATTAACAAAATGTTACGTAATCATAGACCGCCCACAACACGTTCTGAAAAACTTCAATAGAATAAATGTTTCAATGAATGAATTCGAATTGGAACATTCGTTAAATATAATACTGTTTAACCATGTCATAACATGTCAACATTGTCAACATATACCGCCGCTAAACAATTTACGCGACGAATTAAAAATCTTACGCCAATGAAAACGCCAAGATGCCAATTCAAATTATTTTCGTCGAGATCGAATAATTGGAAACTGTTTATTTTGTGCACGTTCATCTTTATTGCTATGACCTCTACAGTTGGCTGTAAAAAATCCTATTTCTCCTATATAAACACAGAAGTAAGGATGTGTCATGTAAAAATCTTCGTTCATTTTTCAGAGTTATTATTAATGAAACCTCACGTGTAAAATTGATTTAAAAAAAAACCGATTAAAAAATTGTTGAGCAAGCGATCCCCGAAATTTGCTACACAATTTAAAGACTTTTCCTAAGCGGAACGCAGAAACACCTACAAATTGTTTGATATCTGGCGCTGCTTATACATCACAGCCTTTTCTCTTACAATTGGACACTTAATCAATCAGCCATTTCTATTTAGAGTCGGATAATGCGACGCCGACGGTGTGATGAATACGCGACCCGAGGATGCTAGCATACGGTGCGTATGGCAAGTTGCCGGTTCGTGGGAATAAAAAACCCGATAAACGCGTGGCGGAAAGCTGCCGTTGTATTAAAACGAAAATAACAGTGGGCCTTGAGCTATTATTTAATTTTAATGTGTATATTGGGTGTGAACGCTACTCGTGACACGCACGTGCGCCCATACAGTGGTTATTGCTTATGTACGCAGAAATAGCGAAGATTTTGCTAAATTGTAGCTTGGCCAGTGCTGTTTAAGCATGTCTATAAATAAATGTCAATAATTCAACGTTAACATACTTGTTGCATAAGTTGTTGCATAAGTATTTGACTTATGGTTGTAAGTTGAAACTAGGGTGATGTTTTTGCATCTTCTTGAACACTAGTTCGAAAACTGGAGGCATTCACCACGATTTGCAAATGTTGAATAGATAATTATGCAATGAACTGCAACCACAAATAAGTCTGATGATTTCAGGCGACCACGACGTCAGAATCGTTAAAAGTCTATTTTTCATTCTCAACTAATTCATTATTTCCAAATTTATTGTACTACGTAATCCGCCTTTTCGTTGTGTTGTACCTTCTCACTTAGCAAAACATTGGCTTTTGGCAGCCGTCCAAGTGTCAGGCTCAGGTTGATTAAAAAGAATATCTACTCGTGTATACTGTAATACATGCAATATAAACAGTATGGTTTGTTTATATTCTAGTAGACAATACATAAGCCGGAATTATTTTTGCTTCGTTGCCTTCGATGAAGACTGCTGATGTGCAGAAGTTGCTTTAGTCTACATTGCTGATTGTTATCCAATATCTGACTATAACACCTATTAAGTATATAATTGTTCTAATAATAGACTATTAACCAAGTTCTTCTTATACTCTTACAAACTTGAGATAACATTAGTTCTGTTTCAGAAATCATGATGCAATTGGTAAATATGAAACATTTTATTGAGAGTACGGTACGTATACCCGTAGTAATAACACTTTCATAAAGGATTTGATTTGTTGTAGGCTCAAATATTTGTATAAATATTTATAAAAAAATCTCTAAATATTTACGTATCAGCTACCGAATCTCGTAACTGCCTTCATAAATTTTCGACAAATCGTTCTGCAAACACATGTTTTGTGGGATTATTGATATCTTTTGAACAAAGTACAAAAGTATTTTAATTTTACAATTTGTTTGATCGCATACATGAAATAATAGTGTGTTGGAATGTAATCAAATCTTTCTTTCGTAAGATTTACTAGGTCGGAGATTAAGTCGAAAGAGTTTGTTGAGCTTAAAGGATAGTAAACTTGATAGTCAAGCTCACCCCGATTAAAAAAATACATTCTCTGAAGAGTAGCCCTGTCAATCTGGCCTTGCGACCTGTCTGTCAGTCTGTCAGAAGCTGTGCAAACCTTTCACCAGTTCAAGATAGTGGCTTCAAATGCTTTCAAAGCAGAGTAACCTGAAACCATAATGTCAAATATTTTCTTTGACATGAAAATAAAAAAGCAATGAACGTTCGGTTTTAGAAAACCACACAGTTTATAATAATCCTATAAATAAGTAATTTAGATAAACTTCTGATCCGATTTTTCATATTGAATACAGACGTATCCGATCATAAATTATCGGCTTTTGGCAGTGTCCCATATCCAACATCGTAACAGCAAATGTGTATAAAATTATAATAAATGTAAACCAGGCAGGCACCCATGGAGAAGACCAACACGATTCTCCTATGAAACACACATACACGTCGACTATATTAGCATGATATTAGAAGTTCAATGATCATAAAGCGTCAGCTAGTTTGGGTGGTCCTGTTTGGCTTTCATCCAATTAGTTAAGGTGCAAATGAGCATAGCGTTCGAATATGAAGAATTGAGACGCCAGCTAGACAGACTGATATAATATTTATTCCTGAAGTATGAGGTGGACGAATGAGAAATGAAGTACATGGCACAGATTGATTAAGGACAGAATTACAGCTTTAAGGTCACGACACTCTCAAAGTAATTAGCGAGACATGGAAAATAGAAACAACGCATGGACTCGTGAAGATTTGGCAAAGTCAACCAAGTCAGTGTGTTTTTGAAAGGACGAAACACAAATACATACGCAGATGCTTATTCGTTTTGACATGAAACATTTGTTAAGAAAAAGAGTAAAGAATAGCACATATCAGTTAAATTAGGTCAGATTATAACAGATGAAGTTGAAATTCTAAGAATAAAAGTCAACATCATAAACCACAGTATTACAGAAACTACAAAGAAACATACATACATACATTGCAGTGAAAATAATAATGATAAAATAGGGCACGACGCAGAACGGATAAAAGTCGGTGAGGCGGGCACTCCGAATGTTGGGGGATGCGCACTTACAAACAAAGCGTAGTTAGATAAAATGAATGCCTCGACATCCTGAATAAATGGGGACTGCGAACCAGTAACTGGGTCAATATTTATGCAGTTCTCTTGAGATTTTTATTATCAAGTTAACGTTAATAGTTTCATTGTTAGCGTCTTTGGTTCACGGAGACTCCATTAATAATAAAATAAACATGTAGCTAAATCGTGAGCTATTGATTAAAAAATAATGTTATTAAGTATTTATGTCAATTAAGATTTAATGAGCAAGTGTTAAAGTTGGAAAAGTTTTAGTAATCATTCAAATAACTTGAAGGGTAACAGTCCAAGGATATTGTATGAACTTTGGACATAATTATGTAATTAACGCTTTAGTTTTTCAACCAATCCATTAACAAGAAATGGCTTCTGTTTTCGTTTGAGAACATAATAGGTACCCGGGCAATACGCCAACACTACAAATATATTTTAAAATATTGCCGTTAACACTGAATTTGTTTTTATTTACTGTTTGTGTTTTTTTACAATGTATTTAGGTTTATAAGTTAATAATTCTGTCGCGTTAATGGGATTATGTTGATCGATAGAATTTCTCCTAACGTTTAAATTGACTACGTTTTCTACTGTATGTTCTCCAAGTCAAACGTGCCATTTGAAAATGATTTGAAGTGCATTCCTCTCTGCAACTTTATAGATAAAGCTGAAATCATCACAGAACTGACAAGTCTTACCAAAATTAGGTATCTAAACTATCGCGAAATGCGACCTACGTATGTTTATTCAAAAGTGCACGCGAATGCCATTGCAACTATTCTAAAAGTGGCAGGTCTTGTACAAACGTAGAAAGGGTAATGCCCTGTCGACTCATCAAAATATAATATTTTGTTTTGTTTGCTGGTCAGGTAGGTATGTGCTGAGAATGCGTCCATATGCAGCTGTGGCGTTGTTTAGATTTCTATGAACGCTCTCAGGTTGCTATTCTACACAGTAAACTGCTGAAAGTGAAGTTTCATGTAGCTGTTAAAGAATTTCATACGTCGGTCAAATATTTCTGAAACTTCCTTCTAGTCAAAATCAAAGTTTTTGTTCCAAGAAACGTCCTTCTTTATTCCTAGTTTTTTTTTTTCGATTAGGTGCAACCCCTGAATAATAAAAAGAAAGCTCTTTCGGATTTAAATACCGTGATTTGAAAACGGTTTTAAAACTGTCTAACCTTTTGAGGATTGCAAAGTCATAAAAGATATTTAAAATTATAAGCAGTGGTTACTCTTGTTGGCAGGGGTTCCGAACATAAATGTCATTGTCGTGTATCGGGCGTGTACCGACATGTTTTCCAAACGTGTGTGCATAATTTAGAAGCAACAGAGCAAAAGGTGAAGGAAAATATTGTAAGGACAATATATTTTGCAGATAATATTTGTCAGAATTTTAATGTTCAGTCGTTTTTGTAGCTATATTTGTTTCTCATAAAGTTAACAGCCGATATACGCAAAAGACCGAAACATATTCAGCTCACATTTGCTAGTTTCTGCATTCATTTGCATTCCTAGTTCAATTGCTGATTGTACATCTTCGTTATTATTCGCTGTTATCATCTCGGAGTCATCTGACAAATTTTAATGATCTATCAAGTCTTAAGTGTTGAAATTCTACGTAATCAATTTCGCCAATCGTAGAGTGTTTGTCATTAGGTCCTCTACCTATGCTTCGATAAATCAGCTGCTACCTTTGGTTTTCCTTCGATTAGTACATACAACGACGTTTTTTACTATTAAAAACGTATTAAAGAAGTGACGACGCGAAAATAAAACGATATTTTTATGCAATTAACACTACCGGTCTTCATATCGTCATTAGCATGGCATTGCACGACTGCATATCGATTTACTTCGTTCAAGGCCACTTATATAACAAATTCATGGTCTTTTGCCACTGTAATTATAAAAAACTTGATAGGCATACAATGTTTACGTGCTAATGTGTTGATTAGAAACTAAGATTGAACAAAGTATTAGCGTTAGCTCGCGATTTTGTTGGTTTCATAGTTGGGCAACGTCAACAGGTTCCTATTAACAATCAAATATATTTGTTTAATCCTTGTTAAATAATAATGTCTTATTTGGATAACAATGCCTTGAAGATTTTATCAATGACGTTGAAACCTTTAATTCAGTGTTATAACATGTGGGACAAAAATTTAGAAAACTAGTCTTTACGTATAGGCCATTGTTGCTTTTCAATTTAATCTGCTCTATTTCTAGATAGATCGATACAATGGGGAAAATTGATGGAAATGGCAAATAGATCGATATATCATCCTCATTCTATATGTAGGTTTCTATTTTGGTCCCTAATCTGACCATATTATGCAGTGTAGTTATATTAAAAGCCTCCAACCAATTATGGCTGGATCCATTACCGATCGAAGGAAAAAGGTGGTTGTTTTAAAATAACACCATTCATACTATACATGGATGCTTGTCAATCGCAAGAGAACGTTGTTTAGACGTGACTGAAAATATTCGTAGCGAGTGTTTGTTTTGAATTTATTCTATTCTCTATTGAAACCCTTTGTTCTAGTCGTTTGTCTATGATTTGTCTCATTGTCAACTGAAGACATTGCTCTTGTATTTTTTTCGCTGCTCAGACCGTATTATATGTGGCTGTTGTTGTTATTTTGACTTGTTAACCAAGGACTGGTTGAGCAACGGGTCCTAGAAATATTTGATAATCTTTTTGATATTTGATCATTTTCATTCTAAATCACGCACGGTAAAACTCTAATGAGTTTATGTTGACACCAACTTAAATGTATAAAATGTATGTTTACTACTGAATAAATAAATAAATACATCTTGCACCATAGCGTTGCAGTCTACCTGATCATCTATCAATCTGGAAACGTGTACCTACTTGGCAAGCATTATTGTTAATTTTAATGGTTCTGTCATCAGTTAGTTAACAATTTTATCTTTTTCAATATCTTTCTTTCAAACACCATCATTTAGAATTTAAACGATGGTGTTTGAGTTTTTCATCTAAACTTTAGATGAAAAACTTCTATACTCAGGCCGCATTAGCAAGTGATTTGCAAGAGATATTGCCGTAACCATAAGGTAGACAGATCTAGGTCGGGATGCGGAATGAATCAGTGCAAGGGAAGTATTTCCTGCCCATCACGATAGCTATTTACGTCTGTAAATTGCAGGAAATCTCCTTGCTTTGTTACGAATATTGAAGTTTGGGGAATATTCGTTTGATTCGCAGAATTCTGCCCACCAACAAATCTTTAAGTGATAAAGTTATGAGGGTTGAAAATATGGGGTTGCGGGCCTGTTCTAAAGAGATACCGCGGCCCCGGAACATAAAGGGCGAGGAAGGAACATGGACGGGTTTTAGTCAGTAAGAGTCTGATACTCCCTCCCGCTCCGCCCAGAGTGGGAGAAGTCATTTGATGATTTCCCATCCCAAAAAAAAAACGGATGAAAATATAAAATAGTGTATATGTCACCGTAAAATTGTCAAACACGTTATATTACAATATAACCTGTTTTTTCTCGCGATATCGTAAAGTCTCGAATTATTGTCAACTGAACATACGGAAGTATTCCTGCCCCCATAATCGGGGCTTGGGGCACCCCCCCGTTAGGTTGGTTAGGTTCCTTTAAACCCTGCACTCGGAAATAGGGGCCCCGCGAAGCGGGGCTCCGTCGACTACGCTTTTTAGGGAGAATATAAAGTGTTTTAAGATTAATATGTTATATTAATCGGTATTTCTCAGGAATGGTGCATTATCTTTTCATGAGAGTTGTGCCACTGGGCAAGGGGGACCCCTCCTTCCCTCCACACCGCGTAATTTGACCATCGCATGCATTTCACGAAAAATAATGCGTTTTGTTGTGAGCAGTATGTTCATTTGACAATAATTCGAGACTTTACAATATCGCTAGAGATATTACAATGTAACGTATTTGACAATTTTACGGTGACATATACATACGTAGATGTTCCACGTGCTATTCTTTAGTTTTGTTTAGAAAACCTTTCATAAAGTTGTGTAAAATTAACATTGTAAGTACTGAAACTACGGGGTACTTAATGAACGGTAAAATTAATACAGTTACAGGAAAGAATTTACAGAAAATTCCATAAAGAATTATTTTCCTGTGTTCAAAAATGATTTTAGGAAATATTTACCTGAATCAAAAGGCAGATTAGTTTAAAATATTGAGTGTTTTTAATACACTCTGTCACACACGTGTAACACGTATTTTGGTTTGCTGTCAGTGCGGTGATAAAGATTTGTACGTACTTAGAGATTAGATTATTATTTTCCTTTATTTATTTTCTATAAGTACATACAGATTATCGTTAAAGATAGCATTTTACACATAACTTTAATAAGAAATGGATTTATGAAAAATCATGCGTTATAGCGTCATAGATTAACGAATTCCGATAAATTAATAACCACTATCATAATCACACGTATTTTCACGAATGTTGGGGTCGGTTATGACCATGTCAGTAAACTTACAGTAAATAATGAAGCATTACAAGCTTCATTATAAGAAACCAAAGCATCTGTTAATTAAAATGAAGTAGTTAAGTTAATAAATGGTTAGAAACAAGCTGTATTGCAATTATAAGATCTTTCATTTCTAACTCTTGTGCAATTTTTATTGCTACTTATGATTGGAATGGTATGTTTTGCATTATTTCACTCCTTTCAGTCATGAAAGCAACCTTTGATTGCCAAGAATCAGAAACGTCATCACAGGATGGACGTTTCTACACCTTGTTAGTTGTTTTGTTGATAATATCAGGAGGAGATCAACTTAAGTAGGGTAATATACATAATGCAGACGGAGATTCCTTCAACACGATAGATAATTGTTAATTACTTAGGTAAGTATTTACGTGTCGCGTATTTCAAATGATTAAAGATTTCCCCGAATAATATTGATACCGTATTGATGATTATTATAATAAGGTGTGAACAAAAATGGTACAGCAAAACGACAGCTTGGAACACATTTCTAGATCAAAGAGATCGGCGTGCTTAATTGTTATTACCCTGATATATTAGATTGGGATCTTTAATAGCTTATTCCTGTTCCGTTATGGCTTTTTGACTATTTCGCTGAACAAAATATTTAAGTAGTCATGTTTTCTCACTTAACATTTAAATAATTTTAATCATGTCAATTAATCACGTTCCAAAGTTAATCAGGACAAGGAAACATTAATCCTACTGCAGATATTGTTTAAATGTTAGCGGTTAACCAAAGTTAATAATATTTTAATGGATTCGGTTTTTATTAATGAGTTCTCATTACCGAAGCTTTGTTTCTTTCTAACATCGGTATGCGAGGTGAACGAATCTTTTGTTTTCTGCCCACATATCGATAATATAAATTACTTACAAGAGTAGTACGTTTCGTAATAAATGTAAACTTTAGCGCGTTAAACATGCTAATATTGGCGCAAAACGCATAATAATTGAGCAGGCAATGCGTAATTCTAAAAATTAGCTGTTTAATTAGCATTCAGAACAAGTACGAAGTGAAATGCAACTGCCTTTTATGTTCCGCCAATCACAGCGCTAGTGCGCGAACCGAGGCCACGCCTACACTGGATGTGCACTGACCACGGCCGTAGACAAGCACACGTTTAGAGGTAACGATCTAAACCTATGCCAGCGGCTGCGCGCTTATTACGTAACTGAATATCTATGAGTCTGCACTGAAGGCAAGCCGACTGGCATGGCGAGCCGTCACGAGCACGACCCATCAAAGCGGATTCGATTTTCACACGCGCCCGCGACTTCTGAGTAAACCAACTTACAAAACTACTCCTAATTTATTTTATTAATTAAACCGTATAAATACAAAGGTCTCCAAGAAGGTTTTCACACCAATCCTATTAATTAGTGTCAAAGTTAATGTAAATACATTTTTAACGAATAATCACGATCGTGAGAAATATATTAAGAACTTCCCATTAATCAATATCAGGCGAGGTGATTCGGGTGACCTTGTTGATTTATTATTTTATCAGCGATCGTGTGGAGATGAAATCAGTGGTAATCCAATTATAGATAGTGTTTTTATAGGATCATTCCTAAACAATGATGATATTTCTTGCGAGTGGAAATTTTTATATCTTTATGTTCGCAGTCGCGCGACTACGACCGGTAGACCGCGACCAATCTCGGAACTGTTGCAAAAACTTGATAACACGTGGCAAATCCTTATCCGCATCAAAACGCGTTTAATTAATTTGCTTCAACCCGTGCAAAGAGAAATATTAAAGAAGTTAAACCGCCTCTACTTTTGTTTTTTTTGTGTGTATTTTCACGTCAACTTAATCAGCGTTCCACCGTGTTTAATTCTCTCACACTGTTTACAGTTAAGGTCACTCAATTAAATTCGCATTCCCCAATAATCGCTTGACAACACCAATACAATTAAGTGCCATAAAATCTGCGAGATTAACAAACCCTCCACAATTTGTCCGTGAATTTATTCAAGTCAAATTACATAATATAGTGTTTGACCCACATATACGTGTAACGTGCCCTATATAAATCTGTAGACGTGCGTCGTGGGCGTGCGTTAATGGATTTCCATTACAATAAGCAAATATTACGGATTCATGGATAATAATTTTGTCATAAAAAGGGACATTGACGAAGTGGTATAAAAAAGAATGCCAACTCCTACGCATTGTGGGACAAAGATTATGTTGCAGCTGCGTGGGCTTATTTATTTGTAACGTTATATATAATATTGGTTGGTCATTTTTGTCAACAACAAATTATAATAAAAATAAATAAGAAAAAAAAACAAAGAAACGAAGAACCTTTGAAATTCAATCACGTGCACAGTTGTATAAAAAAACAATTCTGAAATTCCTTTAACAAGGATTTGTAATGTGTTGCCTTTGCATGTACAAGTGAAGATTATAATGGAAATCGTATCACATTAGGGTGTAACTTGAGTAGGGACCATAACGTGTCTTGTTTATGGGTTACGTACAAGGTAAGTATCTAAACTACGGACATAATGAAACAACAATGTTGCTAAAGTTTTATGGACAGTATTGGATTTCACGACAATATATGAGTATTACTGTACAATGCATGCACCGATCTTGTAGTATACAGGTCTTACATTTATATAAACTTAACTATTAAATTTATGTGTGAATATAAACTAGACTATAATCATCTCTATGACTAAGAAGTATTTATTACAGTCTACATTGTGTATTCAGCTCTATGCTTCTTATCTTGTCTATTATTCGGGGAAATCCTTAATCATTTGAAATACGCGACACGTAGATACTTACCTAAGTAATTAACAATTATCTATCGTGTTGAAGGAATCTCCTTCTGCATTATGTATATTATGTAAAGTTTTTGTATGTGTTATATTATCGGATGCAATCATCTGTTTATTGACTATTTTGAACCTGTTTTCTTTTACTAAATCAGGAACAGCACAAACTTAAAGTATTTCTTCATTTCCTTTCTGAAATTATAGACATTAATTGTGCAGTTTCAGTCTTTTCAATCTGTACTAATATTATATAAGATCCAACAGTACTGATCCAGTTTCGAAATTTCTTTTACTAATGGAACGCTACAATATCCCCGAGTGCGTCTGTCCTCGTGGGACAAGTTTCGATTATAGGCGAGCGAAGCCGCTGGCAAAGGCTAGCGAATAACATGACATCGTGTCCCAATTACAGCAGAAGTTCCCCAAGGCATTCTCTACGTAGCTGCGTAGGTGCGAACAAAATCATCCACAAAACAGATTAAGTTGCTTTCAAGACGCGCCGGGAACTTAATACCGAGAGTGTTGTAGCCTATAAATCTTTAGGAACACATCAAGCCGACATAGACGGTCGTAAAGAGCCTTAATCGGGCTCTCGCAATTACCGAGTCTTCGCCGAGGCCACTTTATACTGTAAATATCCTAGTTTGTTAATACAATATACGGCGACCTCGAAAGAACTGTTGCCAGTTTATAACCCAAACAGATTTTTGTCTGGAGCTTAATGGGAGCAGAATTTTCTGGTTGCAGGATAATTGACTCTTGTTGTTTGCAATGATTCTCAAATGTTTCTGACTATGGTCGTATAAGTTGTTGTTCAACTGAACCAAGAAACTATAAAACTGTACGCCAATGTGACTTTTGAAAAGGAAATTATTCGCAGTTACTTATGCTTCATCAGTCAAATGATCTACCATTTAATCATATTCTTATTTCCATTGTTCATGTTAGCATTTCCTCGGGGAGCAAAACAATACTCATGCTAATTACATATTGGCACCATTCAAAGACCTATTAGCTGTAAGTGCCCTGTTAAAGATCACATAAGTAGCTACCGATATAGTTTAATTATAACGTATGAATTTATATCATACAATATTAGTTCTATTATTTCAAAGTAGTAAACAACGCACTCGATGTTACACATGGCGAAATATTAAATTGAGTTACAACCTCCGCAATGGTAGACAAATGTACTCGTAATAATACAATTGGGTAACACAGTACCCTCCATATGAAACTATATGTTGTCGGTTACCACAAGGTTAAGCTGTGGTTTCACACAAACTTATCCTGAATAAGAATTGTGGATACCTAATGCAATGGGCGTTGCTTATTTCATACTGAGTATACTGACACTACTGCATTTGCTAAAGAATAAAATTGAACTGAGTGACGTGTCGCTTAGTTCTATCAATTTATTTAGGTCATCATTCTCCAATTATTCTTCAATATTTCAATTTATTAGAGGTCAGCGCAGCAAGTCTTCTTCATCCATACTTTTCTATAAGGTACTCATAATTTCAGTCATACCGTACATTCACAGTCCATCCATCATCTTTCCCAACTCTAATGATCTTATGAACCACTAGGTACCACTACCGCAGCCTTTGTTCATTGTTCACAACAGAATAAGGAAATCAGTAACACAATTTTTATCAAACACAATAAACACATTTGTTGGAATGCAAAGCGCCATGAAATTACAGAATTCAATGACCAAAAGATTAATACGTACGTGAGTATTTCTGGCTTGGTTTCCTCAAGTTATCAAGCTCTGACATTGAAGCACGCACGGGCAGTGGGCCGCTTAGATTAGGACATAGAGGAATATAGGTCAGACACAACGTGTAATATGTGTCTAATATCTACAGACTAGAAAATAAATAACCTTTAAAGACGACTGTGTGCACCAAAACAGGAAAATTACCTTTGACAATTAACAATTCATTTTCAGTCATATAATATTTCGAATGAGTTTGAAGAAAAACTATCTAAATTCTGTCTGGTTATAAATGTTTTATCAAAACTAAAATTCTTTTGTTTCTTAGTAATCTAACGAAACAACGGAAGCTTTCTTTAGATTATAACGCTTATGATTTACCATTGTGAAGCGTTTGTGAATCATTGAATACTGTTTGATCTTCTGTAAAATATTTACAATAATTTATACCAAACAATTACTTTTACATAAAACTGAGTTTGCATCATTATTTGGGATAAGCAACACGACTCAAGCCACATTTAAGAGGATTACTTTACAAAATCTTTTAGATGTTATTGATCCTCCTCCGTGATATAGGTCAGATTCATAATTATTATCGTATCTATCAATATCGATTCGTAGTGTCGGCACGAGAAAACATTACAAGTTAAAATAATCCATAAATCAAGCGCTTAAAGCAATATTTACTTTATACGAATCCTAAAATATCGCGCGACAGAATACTTACCGAAACGGCTTTCTGCTGATCACGATTTTCTGTTATATTTTTTTACGTTTTTTGTATCTTTTGTGACATCAAAACCGGTTCCACACCCACAAATTCTCGACACATGAAGCTATATTCGCGAAAGTTTAAAGCTCCTCGTATCTTTTTACATTATCTTAGATCATGGCGATTAAGATTGGATTAGCTTCGCTTTAGCCCGATTTGTGAACAAATTGTAAATCAAGTGAACATTTTAATACATATTTATGAAGGAAATATGAATTTATATTGGAAACATTATGTGAAACTATGGAAAGTTGTAGTTCATTATTAAGTTCGTTACAAAAACAACTTTTTGTTGCGCATTTAATTTTATTATTTGGCTAACAAAGCCTTGCATTCTTTCGTATCTCTAATATGCATCAGCTGCATTGATATGTAAATTATTACATCTTATTATCCTTCCGAATTCTTCTAGTTTCATGTTACTAAAATAACATTTAAGTTGACATTTTTTTGTGCATGACCTCAGCTCGTTTTAATAAAAAGCAGTCATATGGTCAGTTTATTAAAAAGTGGTAATGTGGTCAGATATGCAGTGACCTACTAAGAGAGCTGCGGTTAAGAATAACTTAATTCAGAGCATTTCTTGAAATAATTTGTAAAACTATCGTGTGTACGGTGTGTAGTGAAGTTTTCCTTAAGCCAAAGACATGAAAATATACTTTGCTTCGAGCTCTTTAGGTTAACCTCGTCTAAAAATAGGGATTGACCAAAAAGGAAACTTAAATGAATCTTCGAAGCTGAAGTCCATAATTTTTGCTAATTGGATGGTATTTAGTCAAGTCGAAGGTATTTTCAGGCTCGAAATTATTTTGTCAGTCACCAAAAAGCATAACAATAAAATTATGTTCCAACCATTATCCTAAATTATTTCATGTCCATACATCTTTTTGGCGATTCAAACGGGACGCGCCCAAAAATGTTTTTGCAAATAAACATCAGTGCATCGGGGTCTCGTAAACATGGCATAATAACGACTCCTGCGCAACCCAGCGTCCTACATTGTAGAGCCTTAAAAGTCCGTCCCGTTAGAGGAGATTATGCGACGCCTTCTCTCTACTATTCACTTTTCTAGAACTTGTTTACCTGTCTAGACTTCTTATTTGGTTTATTCTAACACATTTCAGATTATTCAGTTTATCTGTACCTCATAAATAACAGATTTAATTAAGATAGCTCTTTAAAAACATATTTCACAAAAAACACCTTTATTATGTGAAAGATTATCTCACGTTAAACGTAGTCGTGATTATAACTTACATTTCCAAGAATCGAGATGTTATCAGTAACTACTTGTATCCTTACATAAAATCTATATATACTTATAATAAATCTGTAGAGAGGTCAATTCTGTACATGAAATATATTTACAAAATAACTATCGGGGGGTGATTAGTGATCGATACTGATGCCAAAAATGCAATCAGTAAAATTTTTGTCTGTCTGTCTGTCTGTCTGTCTGTCTGTCTGTATGTTATTTATAGAAAAAAAAACTACTCGACGGATTTTAACGAAACTTGGTACAATTATTCTACATACTCCTGAGCAGGTAATAGTATACTTTTCATCACGCTACCATTAATAGGAGCAGAGCAGTGAAAGGAAATGTTGGGAAAACGGGAGAAGTTACTTGGTTTTTTTAGCTTCCGTCGCGTGTGCAGCCTTAATGGTTAAAGCTACATAGAAATCATGTATAACGGAAATATTCCACATAAAATTATATAAAAAATATCCCAAGACAGCATATGTCTATCTTTTATAGTTGACTCACAATAACACGTGTAACTCCCGATAGCTTAGCAGTTCGGAGATTTGTTATTATTATATTTGTTTACTCTTACGTTTATATCATCACGCTATGACCCACATAAAACATAGGATACATTTTATTCCGGTAGTAAGATCCCATGGGACAATAATCAAACTTCACGCGGGCGAAGCCGCTGGCAGAAGCTAGTACTAATTAAAATGAGTTTAAGTTTCGAGGAACGAGTAGTAGGAGCTGTACCTAGCTGCAATAAACATAAAGCAGATTTAAATAACGTGGTGGGGAACGGCCTTCACAAGATGATGATGATTAAGCTCAGTTGTGTACCTCCAACAATAACAGCTACGAATGGGTCATAGGATAGGTACACTCACTAGAGTACACATAATATTTGCATTGAATCGGATTTAGTCCTACTACTTCAACACGACAAACAGTCGAGAAAAACTGACAGTTGTATTTCTGGAGTCGTAGTTCGTTTAACGTGAGTTCTCCATCGATTTAGTTCCAAGCAAGACTGGAAAATCAAAAAGAAAAATTGTAAACTTTTTGGCACACTACCAGGCTTATGATAAACGGAGGATTAGATGACCTAAATAAACGTCGGTGGCTGAATTATATGCGCCGATGAATTTACATTTAGATAAGAAAAATATGAGAAAGATTGCAGGGAAAATATACGTCCGGTATCCCTTGATATTAGTAGCCACAAAGAGCTTTAATTTTATTTTGTTACTAGCTGACCCGCGCAAATTCGTCTGCGAGTAAGGGTTAGTTTAATAAAAAGTATGCTAAGTTACTTCTAATACCTCCAAGAATATGTGTACAAAGTTTCATGATGATCGGATGAGTAGTTTTCGCGTGAAAGCGTAAAAAAACAAACTTACATTCACATTTATAACATCAGTAGGGATAGTCCAGTGTCACAGAGTCGTCTACAGATTGTGATATTTCTACACTGACTGTCTAACGTTTGTCAAAAGATAGACAACAATAAAACATAATTCATCTTGAAATTTATAGAAGTTCTAAAAGTTTAGCACAAAATCCAACATGCTTACATTATATCCTTGATCTAGCAATAAATCACTGTCCTATCCATATCCTAACGTATGGCAACAGCTCCTACATAATTAGCCTATGCTTTGTCAGTGTCCAAGCATTATCATTTTATTGGTTTCCTGTCGTAAAATGTTCGAGGTCGCCCAACAAAGTGCAACTCCTCGTGATCTACCTATAGTTGCAGTTTTCCGCATACAAATCGTGCGAGGGTGTAACTTTACTAGACATTCCGCTACTTGACATTGGTTTTCGATGTTTATCGATGATATACAGATTCAGATTCATTTATTTGCCTGAAATATGGTATTATACAGATTTTACAATATACAAATAGTTCTTCATATTCCGCCAACTAGATAAATTCGGCATGCAAATTTTGTGACGATAGCAATGACACTTTTTTTAACAGATTTTATATGTAACGGTTTTTTTTTCGTATTCCGTTTTTGAATTTATTGTAGTTGAGATACTCGTATTTTTATACTAAACTCTTAGCTCAAGTTTCATTGCTTGAAGAACATTTTTTTAAGTTTTAGTAGAACGATATTAATGTTTATTCAAATGACTGCAGGGCGTTTCTCAATACTTACCATCTGTTTAAGTAGGTATAATCTTCCTATCTTGAAAAATCTTAAAACGCTTTCATGATGCCTTTTTTATAAAGCTTATTAGTTCTTTAACCTCGAGATGTTATTTAGTTGAACAAAATTCAACCTAATGTAGGTACTTCACAAACAAAAATATTTATAAATGTAAATAAATCATTTATATCGTGAGTAAATACAACGGGTATAAAATGTTAATAATACCGTATTCTAAGGTATATAATAGTGTGTATATATAATAAAATAATATATGTCGGTGAAGGTTATTTTGTGAGGTATCTATGTATCTGCACGGAGATGGATGACTTCTTGAATAAATATGAGGAAAATATTGAAGCTAGACTTTTATGGTGTTGCATATTGCATTTTTTGTATTGTTTTACTATTATACGTGATTATTATAAAGATGTAATTGTGGTAGGACGGTTACTGCTTACAAGCTGAATTATAATTATAGATAGGTAAAGCCATTTTTAATAATGGTAAACTGGAATAGCTTTGAAGTTTGTCCTCGGTTCTAATAACTGAAGATTGACTTTTCAAAGGCTCTTTAAAATGCTTGCATACAGTGCATTTAAATAAACTAGAAGATTATTTTCTTCAAGAGTTCGCTTTCTAAGAACGGAGATTCGCCTGAAAACTTTGGGTAATCGGAGCTATGGATGAATTTGTTGATCGTTGAATTTATTGAATGCGGTCTGTCTTCATTCAAAGGGTTTTTCAAGTTCATAAAACATTTTATTACAATATTTAATATTTCTGCTACTCAAATACGTTAATTAAATATTTAATTTTACTTACATACAAATAATGTTTTTCTCGGAATGTTTAATAAATATAAAGTATATAGGTATTTTAGATAATAAAATACATGCATTTACCTGTAATACGGACCGTAAAATATAATTTAATTAAACATTATTATCCATCCATTTTATTACAAAGCAATGAATCTTTGTATTAACATTCACATAATAATAATTTATTAGGTAATCTTGTAAGTTTCAGACAGTGTTAGGTAAGGTTAAGTTATATGGAGATTAGGAATTAAAAAAATCTTTTATGCCTACATATTTTCATGTTTCAGCAATTAGTACTGAAACTATGGTATCTGTTATCACAAAAATAAATCGAAATAGCATTGAATTTGAAAGACATTATTTAATTTGAATAACCAATAAGCTTATATTGTGATTTAAATCAACATACAATATATTATGCACTCGTGACAAATGAAACAAGATTAGAATTAACATGGCCAGTAAACAAAACGCACTAAAAAAAAATACCACGAAGAAGTTCCAGCACCACAGAGAAGCGATGATTTTTAACATGTGGGCGTCAAATCGTGCAGATGTTTGAATTGCAAATTTTCGTCTACAGATCGCCAGACTCGAAAAGTGTATGAACAATACGTTGCCAAACTTCCTTTGTTCCTTATGCGTGGACACATACACAACAATATGGCGCCAATGATGTAGTAGAAGATAGGACACAACTTTTACAGGGTCTTTGGACCTAGTTTGTAAATACTTTACTATTAAATTCCACCTGTATTTTCCAAGCAAACAGCTGTTTAAAACCAATATTTATATTACGTAGTAATGCGTGACTTTCAAATCAAGCATGAAGGATTTTATTAGCAATGTGTGTCCACTTTAAAGGCTCTTTAACGTTATTTAAAAATGAGTTTTTGTTTGCTTAATCCGTGTTCATTGGCATTTTTTTTATTTTTTTTATTGTTGTAATGATTAATCTGCAATTTACTAATAATATTTAGGAACGTCAAATCTTGGTAAACATTCAATCATTCACAATCAATAGCTAAATGTAGAGGCAAGCTACCTTATTTATTAAAAGCTCGCTGATGGGTGTGTGATAATTTTATTCAAGGTTCTCGCGTGTACGGTAATAGATGATTGAACATAAACAAGAACTTATGTTTTTTTACTAAATGACGCTGTAATTTGTCGTAGAGGCAGAAAAAAGAATAAATTTTCCACGCTTATCTCCAAATTAGTAATAAGTCAATAAAATGGAATTAATTAATCATCGAATTTTAAAGCGGCAGCTGATTTCATAATTAATATGCCGTTAATGCATTCATTTGTTTTTCATTGTTATTTATGCTAATAGAACCTTGTTCATAATTTTCTGAATAAAATTATTGGTGCCAATCCATCACACGGAACGGCTTCATCTATCTAAAGAACACAATAAAAACGAATCAGCACCATTTCTCTCCGTAGCAAAAAAACATAGACCATTGAAAACGCACACACTTGTATGAACGTACCTATAAAACTCGTATAAAAGCGTATCGTGCCTAGTTAAAAAAGGCGCGTCGATACAATTATAATCTATGGCATGGGATTATGCTACGCTTGTGTGCGTCGGTTCGGACGGAACACACCCACCAGCCGACGCGCCGAATTACGACCGATAGTTTTTGCCCGCCGCCGAGTGTCAAGGACGAACTTCGGTTGCTATACAGACTATAAGCATACAGTATACTGACGAACACTTTGGACTGACTTTGGATTTGACTTTGTGCGAAAAAAGAAATAAATAATATGCATTTTAAAGTCTGCAGGGGTTTTGCACTTTGCGGTTGATTTTTTTTGTGTTTTTAGCTGCTATTATTATTCGCATACCTACTTTTTTTAAATGCTGAAAATTGTTTTCCTTTTTCTTGTATGCTTATAACAGTTCTTTTATATTGTAAGGTCGTATAAAAAGCTTTATAGTGGTGTAGTTAAGTAGCGATTAAGATTTTATTGTTAATAATCTTGTGTTAATTAATAATTCTTGTTTTGTAAGTAATTGGTACACTGGTATGCGTTCAGTTGGTTGTAATTGTAAGTTGGTCTGTTAATCGCTCTATTGCTAAAGGCTATTAGAATTTTATCACTGAAATTATAGTAAAAAGGACATAACAAAACAATACTAATATAAATTCTGCATTTAATTTCCATGTCATGTACTAAAATTTAATAATTCAATAGCTTCTTTATATTCAAGTACCTTTTACGAACTCATGGAATTAATTTCTGTCTAACGAATATTAATAATTGGAAGTTAATTATTACGAGTGCCATTGACCTTAATCAAGTCAAATTGTGTTCGGGCAGACTTTAGGTACAATTGCCAATTAAACCTTAAAAGGAATCGAAACCGAGTTCAATTTATATTCAATTTTGGTTTGACTTTAACCATAACTAATCATTAAACGATTGATATACTTTCTTGATTTTTTATGGAAGCACAGTTGTCTTCCTAAGGTTATTGAGTTTCTTAATTGGACCGTTTATTATTTATTTGACGATATGTTTATCTATTTTTATTGTAATTTGATATCTTCTGATAGGGTATTGAGGTTAATGTAACCAATAACATTTAATTTAATTACTGTGTGCGTAGGTAGGTACGTGTATTACGTAAATTCAATAACTAAATATTTACTCAAAATTTCTGTTATTTATAGAGTTTAGTTGATGCTGTGTGCAAAAGAAACTTGTTGGGTTAAAGATCACTACTTTGCATAGAGACTTGTACTATAATATTTACAATAGTACAAACATAAATACTTAATAAACAGGGTGGTCCAGGCCAGATGGTTATAACATTTTTTTTAGGTAGTCGGCTTAGGGACCTATTTGTACCCCGCCAGGAAAAAACACCAACCATACAAGATATGTTTTTTTTTTCATTGAAATTAATGTATACTTTTAATGTATGCATGATTTTTTTATTTACTTTTAAAATGAAAAATTACTTACATTTTTTTTTACTTTAGGTGCTTACTTAGACATTGTACTCTCTCAGAAAAGAAATTCAGACTGATCTGCAAAGGACATTGTCAAAAATGGCCTATGAATCAACACGCATGAAACATTTACTATAATTCATTATTCTTTTAATAATATACATTACAAATATTTCAATAGAACGGACACTTTTTAATTTCAAAAACATTTTAAAAAGTACCTATCAACTTCCGTCATGATCCTCGGACATGTGATGTTATAACTGTTGTGAACTTATAATTTTTTGGTTCAATTTAGGCAAAGGTATTATAGCTCATACAGCCTAGTCTTTGTAGAACACTCTTAATAAGAGTTTGACACAGACAAGCGTCGGTTTTGATATACGATAATGGTTTTTAGTTCCAAACAGTCCGCTAGGATTTCGCGGAATAATACGGGTTATCAAAAAACTCGATTGAAAGCGCTGTTTGAAGCAAGCAATAAGAAATAAAAAGCATTTATTAGCCCGTGCAGGACAAAACACATAAAAAAATAACATTATTTACAACTATTGTAAACAAAACATAGATAAAAAAATTAAAATAAACGAAAGGTTTTGAACGAGGCCAAAAGACCGCTATACCAGTTGTAAATTGACAGATGGCAACAGAACCGAATGTTTTTATTGACGTAAAAATAACCTCAAAACCCGAAAGTGTTTTGATTTTTTCTGAATTCTCAAAAGTGTCCGTTGTTTTAATTCAGGTTCAATCGAATATATACATTATCTAAAACCCAAAAAGTAAATACACCTCCCTGTTGGATCTTAGGCGAGCCATGTATGGACGACGAGCAATGTCCTTTGAAGTGCATTTAATTTCATATCAATGCAAGAATAATTACTTTCCTTGAAATCGACGATTTTTCGTAAACTTCTATAATTTTTTTTTTTTTCCTGGCGGGTAGGTACAAATAGGTCCCTAAGCCGACTACCTAAAAAAAATATATATTCATCTGGTCTGGACCACCCTGTAAGACTAAAATATAAGTACCTAGTAGGTGATGTGTGTTCATCATCATCATCATTTTCTTGCCCTTTTCCCAATTTATTTGTACAGCATGTCTTCTTCTTTCATACTTCTCTATTACTCGTCATCTCTGCAGTCACTCTAGCCATTTCTGGATTCGGAGCCATTCCATGGATGAACTGCGTGAAGGATTCACACAGTTCATCCATCGTTTCGTTGATCTTCCTCTACATGCTCAACATTTGCCTCGCTACATTTTCGTACCTGATGTAAGTTTTCACTTTTAACTCACAAAAACTATTGACGTAAGTATCTTTCAAACTTATCCTAGCCGCCAGCCATCTTTAATTTTCAGAAACTTCCCACGAAATAAAAACACAGTCGATGATCTTAGACTGTCTAACAGAATCCTTTTACTAATTAAGAAAAACTTATGCTGTAAATAGAACAGCTTTTCAACTCGGTCCGAGAGCACAAGCACTTAGTCGATATCATAATGATATATGAATGCACATTACTTAATAAATAACGAGACATTATACAATACTGACAAGAAATATGACGCGTAGACTTACCTCCTATCTGACATATAATTACTGTCAATATACTCGTACCAACCACATATCGGGGAGTGGGGGACGAAAGTTGATCAGCTCATTCATTGTTGACAGAAATGATAATATTGGTAATTTATATTTCTGAGTTAATAAGGCTCTGTTCCTGTGGATTTACCTAATATTATTCATTTACCCTTATTATTGTTAGACTGTGATTGATAAGTAGAAGACATAGGTATGTGGCATAATATGAAGAAAGTCATTGTTGAGTTTTGAGTTCGCAACCTGTACGTTTATACATTTCGGAAGCTGTACATAAAGACTAGTTTTATTAGGTACCTACCGCATTGGATAAACGGTTTTTAAATACCAACAAACATTCATAAACTCACGTTTTACTCACTTGGGTACAAATAAACAACAGAATGCTACGATCCATCACGCGTGCTCCACTAGGCCGCATCATGGTTTCCCGTCAGGCAAGTTGCGGCCACTTGCGGCCAAAGAGTTAGACACTTTAAAATTGTTTGATGTTAAAATGATACAAATTCTATAGTCAATTGAACGAAGTATCATCAAGTACTATCAATTCTGAAAAACCTTAAACCTTCAAATTAACATAATTTATTAAGATAGTTACGCCTGACCAAGTTAGATAAACATCCGTAATTTAGTGGGTTAATTTTGATCAAACTATGCGATACCATTGAATGCCATAGATGTCCTTAGCCTACAGCCTTGGTAGTGGGTCCCATCGACTATAGAAAATGTTGTTCCTACAATGAATTAAAATCATTAACATAATCATTGATATTCCGAGTCTATCGGCTATTGGCTTCGATACTCTATTCAAGTTTATTCAATGGATTGTATTGTGTTCTTGTGGCACCGAACGATCCTTCAATTTGGTCGAGACTATTATTATTAAATAGATATTCAAAATTAAATTAGGTAAGCATTAATATTGTTCTTTAGATATGATTGATTGATGATTTTAAATTGACTATGACTAAGTTGTCGCCTACGGCGTAACGGGCTACGGGCTACGGCGTAGGCTTTACAATACAACTAGTGTCTTGAAAAAAATACTTTTTAGGTTTCAAGTTGTTATTTCGCTTTAAAGCCGTATTTAATTTAGCTGGTCTATTACTAAGTGTATAAAGAGCATTTTTGATTAAAAATCTGAACCCTATTAACAAAAATTCTAGCCATAATCATATCGAGATTGCATTACATGTTGGCTATCAGCATATTGACACAGGCTCGGGTCGTGTGTCGTGTGGTGTTTGACAGTATAATTGATGACCGCGCTCACTCGCCTTCAGAGCTGACATTGTTCAACTAATCGTTGAGCTGGGACAATGGCGCCACTTGTCTCGGATAAGGGTTCAGCCTAATGTTAAGTAGATTATCTACACTAATATTATAGAGAGATAAAATTTGTTTGTAAGTTTGTATGTAGGGGTAATCTTCAGAATTGCTAACCTTTTTCCGAATAGCTTAGCCCGTTAGTGAATCAATTCGGAAAAAGGTTAGCTTTGTTATTATCATATTTGTTTACTCTTACGTTTATATCATCACGCTATGACCCACATAAAACATAGGATACATTTTATTCCGGTAGTAAGATCCCATGGGACAATAATCAAACTTCACGCGGGCGAAGCCGCTGGCAGAAGCTAGTGAATAATAATCGTACTGCAGTCGTCACGTGTTTTGTGCAGGCACGTGACTACAACTGTGGTTAATGCAAAAGATGCGGTTAATTTTACGGTAGAAAATACTAAGTGCTACTGTTGTAGTAGGTATTTAATAAAATGCTAATTTTCTATAGTCGATGGGACCCACTACCAAGGCTGTAGGCTAAGGACATCTATGGCATTCAATGGTATCGCATAGTTTGATCAAAATTAACCCACTAAATTACGGATGTTTATCTAACTTGGTCAGGCGTAACTATCTTAATAAATTATGTTAATTTGAAGGTTTAAGGTTTTTCAGAATTGATAGTACTTGATGATACTTCGTTCAATTGACTATAGAATTTGTATCATTTTAACATCAAACAATTTTAAAGTGTCTAACTCTTTGGCCGCAAGTGGCCGCAACTTGCCTGACGGGAAACTGTTGGGAAAACGGGAGAAGTTACTTGGTTTTTTTAGCTTCCGTCGCGTGTGCAGCCTTAATGGTTAAAGCTACATAGAAATCATGTATAACGGAAACATTCCACATAAAATTATATAAAAAATATCCCAAGACAGCATATGTCTATCTTTTATAGTTGACTCACAATAACACGTGTAACTCCCGATAGCTTAGCAGTTCGGAGATTTGTTATTATCATATTTGTTTACTCTTACGTTTATATCATCACGCTATGACCCACATAAAACATAGGATACATTTTATTCCGGTAGTAAGATCCCATGGGACAATAATCAAACTTCACGCGGGCGAAGCCGCTGGCAGAAGCTAGTGAATAATAATCGTACTGCAGTCGTCACGTGTTTTGTGCAGGCACGTGACTACAACTGTGGTTAATGCAAAAGATGCGGTTAATTTTACGGTAGAAAATACTAAGTGCTACTGTTGTAGTAGGTATTTAATAAAATGCTCTCATAGTAAAACTAAACCATGTTTCATTTACTCATTCATCCACAACTTAAAAATAAGAGTGACGTTTTTAAACACAATAGGCTTGCAGACACATTCATAAGTATAACACATTGAAGTGTCTTAAATGAATTAAAAGCTATAGGTATGTACCTACAGTCACCGCATGCAAGTTACCACTAACTGTAAAATTTTCACATTCGATTTTTAACTCAGTCACCAACATTTTATGGTTTCAATAATTTGAAGACATTTGCGCTGGTGACTGTAAAATAAATATAACTGCTTGTTAAACAGCTATGTTTTAAGGTGAAACTTCCACGGTAGCCGTATTCAAGTACTAGGTACGGACTTGACACGGACAAACGTAAGAAAACATGAGTTTGGCGCTTCCACCTTAATATAGATTATGCCATAAAGGTTTAAGTGCAGCAGTCTAAAAATGGGTCTTTCTTTCCTCCAATGATTACAAATACGGAACCACCATGCACAAAAAACTCACTTAGCGCCATATCAACTAATTTGGATATCTACGTTAAAATTTGTTGTTTCCGCTCCACAGTTAATGTTCGCTGCATTGTTTTGTGTTGCCGCGATGTTAAAAAATAGTGTCCTTTACACTTGAATAACAATGAAGCCAAAACATTGCGTACAAAATATATTTTACTAGCTGACCCACGCAACTTCGTCTGCGTCACATAAGAGGGAAAAAGCTACCTACTACTACCTACCTACTACTACCTACCTACCTACCTACCTACTACTACCTACCTACCTACCTACTACTACTTACCTACCTACTACTACCTACCTGCTACTACTACCTACCTACTACTACATTTTTTTTTCATAAGAACCTTCTCCTGACAATAACAAACACAACAACAAAAGAATCAGCCAAATCGGTCAAGTCGTTTTCATGCTATGTCGTGACAACGGAAAACGGGTTTCATTTTTATATATATACAGATTGTACAGTGTTCCAGCACTATCATCAGTTACGCTTGTCAAAATTGTTGTAGGTACGTTGTAAGATCAAGTATTTCCTATTCAAAGTACTTGTGCAGTTTTTGTTCGTTAATGATTGTAACCACGATATCTTCACGTTGTGGTCTTTAGTTTTCTTGTATGTTAAATATTCTCACCATATTATCATCGACGAATTTATGCTCAGAAATGAAGAATAGCATAGCAACAATACGGGCTTGTTGTCTGAGAAACTTTTAACAGACAACAATGTTGTTAAGCATTTTCAAATGCAACATTGAAGTAACAAAAGTACGAACACATAACACATTCATCGTTTTTTAGATAAAGCCAAAGAAACATAAAATAAATACGTACAAAGAAATGATATATAAATTAATGTGAATGACGCTTACAATAAATATGTTATATTTATGACTTTTAAAGTTATAACTTACACAACGTACACTTTATAATCCGTGAAGTTCGTATCAGTTGAATGCTATTTAATTGGCCACACAGGTGTTTAAGTTTAAAGGACACTACATTAACCACTAGGTATATCAATATGATTAACTGCAGAGCGTAAAACTTGTAGTTTCTATGAACTAGTCAAACCTAATGCCTAGGTACTTTTATTGCAGCGTAATAATAAACAAACTCTCTTTTTCGCTTGGCTTTTTACATATTCATTTTCAGTCCTCAGTAATTTCTTCCATGCAACATCGTTCAGTAACACGTCATGCAATATAATCACTTCATCTAGCTTTTAAATCAATCTGACAATCGTATGAATCGCACTTCCCTTGGCTTATTTAGACTACCTCGCTCCAATTTCGTTGTCATTTTATTTATATTACCAAAGCTGCTAACAACATTAATGTCAGCATACGTACAAAGTGGTTTGAAATCTCGTAAAAGTCCTCAAATAGGGACTCGTTAGACTGTCGCCTACGATCGCATTAAAGTCATGTAGGTCGCTATATTGTCCGGTTGATCCTTGGACATCCGATCCCAAAATAGTACAATGAGGATAGAGCAGTTTGGTCTAAAAATAACAAGTAGGATAAAACAAAGCGTCATTGTTTAACATGTAAAATAATAATGAACAGATTATACAGTTTTTCAATGAATACCGACTCGATTTTGAATGCTGTTAATTAAAAGTTCTACTTTAGGAAGGCAGGTCTAGGTTAACCCATGGGTTTATCCCTCATGTAAATTAACATTATTTTAGCCCACATCAAAACAGTTCTAATTAAGAATATGCTCAGAGAAATGCAATTAAGTTGACAGCATTAACGTAGTACGCAGCGGGTGCGGCCAAAACTAGGTTACCCATTTCTCGGTAGCGCCGCCGGCACAAAGAGTCGTAACGACCTCGCCTTTATTGCACTCCACCGACGTTTTAAACATATAGAACTCGACCCCTTTGCCTGCAAACTCATGGCAATCCCATCGCCCCTCTCCTTCATCCGTATTTATGTCACCGGCTTATAAGAAAGAGTGAGGATTTAAGTGCCCCCCATATAAAACTTTCGAGACGATAACGCGTTAAATGGCGCTGAATTTGCGCAGTTATTTCTCTTTATGTATAAAAACTATACGAATGAGATAAACAAGACCGTAAAAATGTGTTCGAGTACATATAATATTATATGCGTTTTAATAAAACAAAGGGTTGTGAGATGTAATAACAAAAGAATTTGATTATTATTTACACGGCGTGTCAGCTGATAAAACCACAAAAACTTTTCTGAAGCCACTCCATAACACACGACGAGCTAATCCGAAGCCTACGCAGTCCGGAGCGGATACATTCGTATTATATTTCTTTCCCCTTTTCGGGTACGGACGTCCTACTACCTACCTAATATAATTTGCATATTCGCTTTAAGGCAGTTATTTGAGCCCACGCACACCTAGCTTCGGTCGACATTATGCAGCCGAGTACTGGGGCGACCCTTTGTTGGAACTGCGTTTTACATAGCAATTGCAATTTCGCTCGTAAAGATTTCCCTCAACTTTTCCGTGTTGTCGCTTTCTCTATTAGGTTTGTATGTTTATAGTGTGAGCGTAAAATCTTTGGCAACTAGCGTGCTCGTGTTTGTACAGATGTGTTTCGTTTACTCATCAAATATACAGTCATGCTACTGATGGATCCAAGATTTTCAGTTCTCGCAAAGCATTCGACATCGTCCCCCGTTTTTTGCATCTTGCAAGGTTTGTTTGTTTTGACCAGGGTATTATGAAAGTGTACAAAAGATTGTTTGTTAGTTTGTAGTATTAACATACATCTTCATGACACATCGATATTGATTGCACAATGATGTTTTAATAAAAACAATTAATAGGTTCTTTATTATCAATACCTGTTCGTATATTTTGATTGGTAATGGTTTTATTTGTTAGATAATAGATAAGAGCGGATAAGATTTTTTTATCACACTACGTACCTATACGTATCAATCTTATATATTACGTTACTATGCAAGTGGAAAAATATTTCACAATACCACCTGCCGAGATTCAAATCTAGAATTAGCACCGTACAGCAGTAAGATAAAATGATTCATCGGTATAAGTACCTATAGTATTATAGATATATTTTATACATAAGTATTTAACCTTTTGGACGCCATTGTCACATATACGTGACAAGCAAGCGCGTGCCCTGTATACGCCAAACGACACAAATAGTGACAAAATAGTAGATGAAACTGTGGCTTGGCGTGAAAGGCACGCGCTTGCTTGTGGCGGTCAAAAGGTTAAGCCCAATAAAGCCTGAAAACAGTACACGCGGTTGCGGTGACTGATATCTTCCAAATGACGGGTTATTTTCAGCCGGCGACCTTGGGAATGCCTGTCTATATATGGCACCTCCATATTTCCAGCATCCGTCGTGGCACATTTTCCTCCGCTTCGCGAGTGGAATAAGCAAAACCGCCGCAACTAGGTTACACAGACTCCGTGCTTTATTGTGTTTACGTGCCACAGATATGAGATATACTGATATACAGCCCAGGTCAAGGCGCCAGACAGCTTTCGAGTCGACTAGCTATATATGGACTATTGTATTTAGCTCCTGTTTTGATCGTATGAACGGTCGTGTCACGATGCGTGTTCTAATTATACTGTACACCCTAATCTCCACATATCGTAGTCTCCTAGCGCCGCGATAACATCTACGTAATTCGTTAATTGCTTAATCCATGCATGTCCTTGCATTAGCCGGTTAGCCACTAATCCCCGCAGATACCGGCCGCACCGTAGTTTGTCGAGCTACGGAACGAACAATAGACGACACGCGGAAGAGCATTAAAATACGTCGTAAAAAAGTGCGCGTAGTTTTAAATTTTATGGCTGGCGTTCAATTGGGGCCTGTAAAAAAGCGTTTTATTGGAGTCGCATCCTGGCTGCGAGGTCGCGATGTTCAGATAGCTCTAATTAAAAACCCGCCGCGTGCACTCTTGCGAAAGCGGGGCCTCTCCGAACTGCCTGCTTGCGAAACGCTGTGCCCTTCGGTCCATTACTGGACAGATTTTTAGAACAGGATTTACAGGCTCTAGGCTCGCGCTTAACTGTTACACAACGCCAAATAACTTGAGATATATGCCTAATAATTACACCTTTACCAAGAAGCGATTTGTCAGTATAATTTAATTTCTTTAATAACCCGCTTTTATTGTAATGATAGTGTTTACCAACGGGTCATGGTTCAAGATCCGGTTTAATCGTATTTATCTTAATTATTATACATTTGTATCAGAGAATTAATAGCATTTTCTTCTTCTTTACAGGTTGCATGAACAGTGAAACGAACGTTACCCGTGAAGACTTCTTGCTAAGAAGACTTAAGTGCCATTCGTAACAAGTTTACCACACGCAGTGATATTTAGATATATGTTAGTGATAGTGTGTAACCGTGATATAGTCATACTTAATTTAGGTGCTAACCGCTATCGGTAGTTATTAGTGCAAAAACGTTACCAAAAAGTTACGAAACTGGCTCCGTACAAGGATATAATGAATTCGACGAGCATGAGCTCGACGGTGCCGACGATCAAGTGTGAGGACACGTCGCCGTCGCCGGCGGCGGCTGTGGCCACGGACGGCGACAGCGCGGGGACCTACAACCTGAGCGTCAACGTCAATCTCAGCGCCGCCATGATCAACATGCTGACGGCGGAGACCGCGGGCCCCACCACCCTGCGGACCCCCGAGATCGTCAACGACGTCATCACCATGACCAACCCTTTAGACCAGTACAACTACGAGAAAAATTCCAGTTTCAAGGTGAGCCACTTGTACCTTTTTTTCTGCCTTTTGTTCACATGTGATAGCTACATTTTTTATTAGCGCACGAGCATGATTAATGTTAATCTCGAATGAAAAATGAAACGTTCTAAAGTTAATTAAATAGTGTTGATAAAGTAATGAGATTTCATTATTGTGAGAAAATAGTGATATCAGAAGATCGTTTATCAGTCGTTATTTTGCTGTTTCGTCTTAATGCTCCAAGAACTAAACTGCTAGAAATAGGTAGATACTTAATGTGCAAAACACTGTACTTGGAGCTCTCATTATTATTCGTGCTTTCACGGGGCGGCTGGACGCTCACAGTGCAGCACGTAGGATCCTTCCAGTACTTAGGTCACATCCATGCATGCTCATTAGAATGTAAAATAAGTGTTACAAGTATTTTGAACGGTTGCCAAGTGTTAGGTGCCACGTAACTAATGCCACGTGACCGGCCATCACTCCCCCATTATAAACATTGGATAACACTGGCAACATGCAGTGGCATGAGGTCATGCACCTCATGCAGACTCCTTATTTACTGTGTTTAGCAGCAGACTCTATGGCGCCGCGGTAACTCTTGATATCGGGTTATCTATATTTAGTTATCGTGCTGTTAGGTATAGTTAGGTACTATTTGAAGTGTTGATTATCTCGAATCGCGCGCTGCCGTTTCATGAATGAGTTTCATTACACTGAAATGTGAATGGCGGACAATTTAGAGCGTAAAAACAATGTGACGGACGGACAATTATTTGATGGTAACCGTTTGATATAACAATTTGGTAGCGTGTGTCATTCAGTTGACATAGAATGAGTTTGTAATTATATTAGGCGGAACTATAACTTTTAATTAAGTATTCCAGTAGTTTCCATTTTTTAATAAATATTGACCCAAATGTGAGTAGGGGAGCTAGATAACCGGTTATGATAAATCTTGGCCAGTTCAAGAAGACAAACATCGCCGTGCAAGCACTGGTTTAACTAAAAATACCTGAGCTTGTTTACTTACTCGGTGTAAGTCATCAACTCATTAAAACACACATTTGAAGTAGCGTAGGCATGCTACTTTAAATGTGTACTTACCTACCTACTTATACATGAGGTAAAAAAAGTTACATTAAAGTCGCCAATAATATATTATGGTAGGAGGTTACATAACACAAAACCAAAAAGAAGAAATTTCAAGCACTACAAAAAAAAACTGACTTGTTAATTGCTTTGGAGAAGGTTTAGGGAGCTTCTTACTTAAGCCAATCACAGATTTTTAAGTAAGAATCCCGCTTCATCTTCGATCGATAATGATCGAAGCTCTTCACCATGGTTAGTTAGGAAAAGACAAGGATAGACAAGATTATGATATTGCTAAAGAACTGGGTACCTTATTCTATCATGATAAAGACTCAAAGACTGCTCTAATAGCCACACTGTAGCATAGAACAAAAACAAAATAAAGTAGAACAATTTTAACGATCATCTACATCAAGCTACGGCAACAATGATAACAAAAAACAAAACACTGCTGCCATATTTTTAGTCCGAACACAACGTACAATTTTGCTTTCGTGACATAGTGCGTTAACTAATGGCTTTTGCGTGCAAACTGTCCCATATAACATACCGTCGGCCTGACAAAAGGCATCGAGGTGGAAAATGTACCATTAGCGGTGTTCGGTCAGCGTGCAATACGAGGTCTCATTTCCCTATGTCATTTCAGAGCGGCAGCGGAAATGACTCCAACTCCTCCATGTCCAATGGCTCGTCGGCTACTTCACCAGCTTCTAGCACTCCACCCAGTATACAGAAGGTAAATATATTTTTAATTGTTTTGTAGAAATAAGGTTTTATATGCAAAACGTTGAAATTGGTTGGCAAACATCCGCGTAGCTAGTCACTTATTCATGACTATACTCGTAAAACAGTTTTGATAAACTAATGTTATTCTTGCTAAATATTCTTTATTGGAATAACGTAATTTTATCTTTAGTCCATACTTATTTTTTATAGCTTAATCTTTTAGATGGACGTTTTTATTAATTCCACTAATTGCATATTCGTGTAGATCTCGAAAGCTCTCATGTGCTCTCACGTAGTCGTTAAGTGTTAATTTATGAATAAGTGTTATATTCCATCCTTGCACTTTTATACTATACCAAAAAACAAACAAAAACGATTTCACGGTCATTATTTCTTTTTTATTTTTAGTCCTCATTTTATAACGTACACATGCCTTTTACATTTTGGGCTCTCGTGGCACTTAAAAAGATTTGTGGAATTCTTGTGCACCATGTTTCAAATCATTTTGTCCTGCTCAAACTTTAGTGAGAACACAGACATGCATTCTTAGTTTAATACGGGTACCTGTAGTAGGTTAGTACTGTCTGCCCAAAACCGGGTCTGGAACCCATTTGGCGGCTATATTTAGACTAATGTCTCTAGTTCCAAATGTAGACTTTATTTAAATCTTTGTTTTTGCACTTTTACACCAAAGCAGCAACTAAGCACAGGATGCATAATTTGTAGGTTTCCTATGACCTCGTATTCAAATTAGCGTTATTAGTACCTATTGAACGAATCGACCAGTTTTTTCTTGTGTAGGTAATTTATGTAGGCACAGTTCCAAAGGCTAGCTCAATAGAGTCTAGACAATGGGCGGACGTTGAAAATGTGAGAAAAACAAACCACCTTGATAATTAATAATTGTAATATCAATCGTGTGTTTATTTTTTCTCACAGTTCAATTGGAATTGCACAATTGTATAAAATGGTAATTGCACTTCAACATTCTCGTAATACTTCACTCGTATTGAGAATACATCTTCAAGTGTGACCTTGAGCTCTAGAGGAGCCGTGAATCATGTTCATTGGTGAACAGGAGAAGCGCAGAACACATATAAGAATTTACATTTTACTCGTATAATTCTTATCTCGTATTATTCCTTACATTATTATCACTACTTGGAAGTCATTTCCAACAGAACTTAATTTTAATTGGTGTCCTTGAAGTTCATTAAGCTCCCTCAATGTCATTTCGGGCAAATAACTCGTTAGCTAGCTAGCGTCTCCCCCGCTGGTAAAGTTAAGCTATTATAAATGTAAATTACGTGCGTCTCCATTTAAGTAAACTTGTCAGAATCTTGACGATACTTAAGATAAAACGAGGCATGTGTAACATTCTTTAAATCAAACCATAATATGACCTTTTACGCGCAAACCGCGTTCCAGTTAAAACTTAGCAGCCAAGATTTTTTGTATGCACTTAAAACGATAACGCTAAACTGAGCAAAGATAATGCAAGAGGATAAAACTACCTAGAACCAATTATTTTTTATCACGGCAGGAAATGTGATTTCCTTTCAATAATTAGAACTTCATTTGAACTCCAGTAAGAACGAATGAAGTTTTAATGCAGAAGTATTTTGACTGCTAAGTTAGGTGGAACTTTATTAAACTGCTCACATACTTCGAAGGTCCCAGTCAAGGCTTTGCAATCCTTTTAATCACCATTATCCGTAAATGTTCTTAAACCTTCCAAAGATTTCTGAACCTCACAATTTTCATTTTCCAGACGTGTTCGGAACTAATAAAGGCTGGTCTGAAGTTGTCGATAGAGTCAAAACGGAAGATGTCTGGGAGCGACACTGATGCATGCAGCACAAAGCGGATGAAGAAGGAGGAGAGCGATGACGACTACGACAGCAGTCACACTATGACCAACAAATCTGATGGCGTGAGTATATTTACACTTATAGACACCGATATGAGATAACATTGGTACCGAAGCAAACAACAAAAGAAAAATCCATAGTGAAATTAAATGAAGAGCAAAGACATTCAAATACTAACGAGCGATAGACGCGATAAGACGAAGAAAATCGTAATCCATAAACTTACTTCTAATCGTTCTGTCTAGCTCTAGTGTCATACGCCCGCTTATCAGGTAGCATTCGTTTGTCAAAGTCGAAAATGTTTGGGATCAACATTTTTGTATGACATTATTCCCAATGTCCACTCTATACTTTATTCTTTTAAATCTCTTTGATGAAGAGCAATCAATGAGTGTCCGCCTTTTTTTGTTTCCTCAAACATGTAGGTATTGGCGAAATGATTTACTCGCACATCGCAGTAAGGACTGTGTTTTAGGTTAATCTTAGACAACGCTGATTTACGGTAAAGGAAAACCTCGAGAGAAAACCTTGTCTGAAATCGCCAACGCAGGAATGAACAAGCATGGGTTCGGCTAAACGTTTACTTTGCATTAGGATAATATTACGGCCAGGTCTAAGATGACTAAAAATTTTCCGAATTTCCGAGGCCGGATAAGATTTGCGTGAATCCCAAACAATTTCAGGGTAAACCATCTCTTATCGTAGTATGATTGGAAAGATAAGATGCATTTCCTACAGGCGGTAAAATGTAGTTTGGGCAGCGTCAGTCATATCACAGCTGTCAGGGTTTAGTTTTTCTAAGGTGTTTAGTACATTAGAGCTAACCGCAGTGATACCGCGAAATCCTGGGGAAACGGTAGGTACCTAACCTGCCATTTAGTCACGTAGACATTGCTGAGGAAAACGAGGAACACACGTGTTTCAGTACAATACAAAGATGAAATACATGTGATTTTTAACTTTGATTCAGTAAAAGGTGACCTGAAATTATTCTATTCGAATATTCTGAATTTATAAACAAAGTCGACTTTGATATGCATATTAAATATTCGAATAATAAAATCATTAGTGCCACTCCCTGAATTGTTTCTATCGTTCAAGGGTCACGTTATTCATTCACATTAATGTGAGCGGAGGTATTGCTTGATGCATTATTTTTATGATCAAGTTTATGACTAGTGCCTCTACTGCCCAACGGCTGCACTTCCCATGTACTGGCAATAAATAAAGATGTGTGCGGAAGATTGCAAATCGTATCTAAACTAACTTTTATTGCGTCTGCACAGCATTGTAATTCAACGGCTTCATTGAAGTTTTATGAGCTTACGAAGAAGGCATTGCAAATGTGGCGGCGGTCGTGACTTCACTTCCTGATGTTGAAAGGCAGCGTTATGGCAATGAGAAATGATCGGCGTATCGAGTAGCCACACTTAATGGATCGGGCTTTGGATTGATTATTCTTTTGTTTAGTCATTGTATTATGCAGATTTTTCGGGGACGTGGGCAGTTGTGCTTATTAAGTATCATTACAGCGGACTGCGTCACTAAAAGGATTGGTAAAATACTCTTACCTTGGCTGATTTATATCAGTAAAAAAGTCATGCGATTTTTAGTAGGATTAAAATATGACATTTCATGATGAATTGGGTTTTAAAATAGATGATCTAAACATATATTGCTATGTAAATAAGTATCTGCAACAACAGTATAGGACGGTTAATCAAGATATCAGTTGACTTCTACTACCTACTTTGACCGAGCTTATTTTGTATGATGGCAATTTCAGACAAGGAACCTAAGGCGATGCTCATAATTACCGAACCTAAGTCAATGATAGGTAGTGCGGTTAATTAGTATGAATAAAATATATTTTGTAGTTGCATAATTCACACGGGTACTTTTCACTATCAGGTTTTGAAGGCCAACTAAGGACGCCTTACAATCTAACCCATTTGACAATCACGAACAAAAGTTAATTAAACATGTTTCGTTCCAGTTAACACCAGAAGACGAAGAGCGAAGGCGGCGAAGGCGAGAAAGGAATAAAATAGCAGCAACAAAATGCAGGATGAAGAAACGAGAGAGGACCGTGAACCTGGTCACCGAGAGCGAAGTGTTGGAGAACCAGAACATAGACCTTAAGGCCCAACTTAAGGTAAGTCAGGGGATCAGCATTATGCGATAGAGAACCTTATTCACTAAGATTTAAGACACAGCTTATGACACTTCCAATGGTTCAAGTTCATCTGGTTGCAGATTGGTGCAGGCCAAAGGAAAGCAACGAAATAACAAGTGAAACGAAAGTTTTACTAAACATTTTTGGTTTGTTTTTGGAACAAACAAATATTTGCTTGGAATTTCTTAATACGGGGCTAAGCCAATATTTCCAGGAACAATTTTACCAAAGGATAACATTATCTGTTATGACTACTTATGACGATAACAAACGGAGCTAAACACTTATTAGTGTCAAGTGTAGTGGCGACAGAATGCACGATAACCAGTCCACACCTTCACTTGACAACAAAACAAACATGCTCATGGAATATTCTCTACTTTCTTGCAGGACTTGGAAGTTCAAAAGCGTCGGTTGATGGATATGTTGACTATCCACGCAGCATCGTGTGTGAAATCAAACAATCCCAACACGAGGCAGTCTCCAACAACGCAGTACAATATGATCGGACCGTACGACTCTCCGAACACATTCCCCGTGTCGTTCGACGCGCACTCGCCGTACATCCGACCCGAGTCGGCTAACATACTCACGTCCAGCTACACATGTGTCACCCCACTCAACGGGGACTCGTCTATCGACACCATCTCGTCCCTAGACACTATCTACGTAGCGCCTCAGCTCGCAGACGCCGAATACAATCGACCCGACAGTGTTCTCAGTCTGCCTCCTACTTCGGACCGCAGTTACGTGACAACGGATGGCTACCTCCCCAAGTCCACGAATCTTCTCGTCCCGATCGACTCCGAACAGGACTATTACGATCCGGAGGTGAATTACAACCTGGGGAACCAGCAGTGCCACACGTACCCAAACACCATGCCCGAAACGTCGAGCAAACTCAACAACGGCCTTAATGACGGATGTCTTGTGTAGTTAGGAACATCCACGTTATCAGTAACCTTTTTTGTCGGGTCCAAATTTATTTTCGACATGTATACGTATAATTTAAGCAACGGAGTTATTAAAATTCGAAATAGAGTGTCACCGTTTATAATAATTCCATACCATCTTCCAGACATAGCTTCATGTTCATAAACGCATCCCCTTTCAAATTTTGTAACATAAAATCTTATATTTTCAATTCGGTGGCAATTTTTTCAAGAATAATTTTTGTTAAGTACGAATTACCAAAATATAACATTTTTTACAACTTTATTCAATCATCTTCGACCGTCAAATCACTTTTATATTGTCTACTATACAGTTGTGATAAAACATTTTTAAAATCTTTTTGTATCTCATAATAAAGCTTCATAAAGTGCCAGAAAACGACAAAGGGCGGGGAAATTTATTTCGAAACGAAATCATATGTCTACTGTGTAGAACAACAACGTAGAGATAGTTTGGTGCCTGTATAACGTAGCTAGTATGTATGTTTAAGAGATGGAGAGACATTTAGAGTCAGGAATGATCAGGTTAAAAAAAAAACAATGGAAAAATCAATACAAAATTTCCATTCTCGAGCACATAAAAAAAAGCGTACATTTTTCAGTAAAAAAAAGAAGGTTACATTTTCTTTCAAGTGTTGTGAACTCAGAATCCCCAAATTCGATTGTATTATAATGACTACGTTAACACGAAACAGTAACTGTGAAACAGTTCTTTAGGTAGGTATTTCACATAATATTTTATTTTATTTAAGTGTCTAATTCTAACAATTACCATTCGTTTTAATTTTTTTAAGTTCTATGATTTTGCTTTGATCTGTTTAAAATATTTATTTATTAAGATCTGATTTTAACGGTGCAATGATATGAAAGAAAATTTTGGTATTACCATAGGTGTCTAGTCCACATTGGTAACTCCAAATTATGAATTAAAGTCCCAAATACATCACATAGCCCTTAACTTCCAGTACAATGATAGATATAGTGATACAGTACCTCCTGTTGAAATTCCAAAATTATATATTTTTTGTTACTGAAGTATATTCACAGATTATAATGAGATATATTCCACATATACATGTGTTACAATTCGTGTAAGGTAATATTAGTTTTAAGGTGCTTTAACTCAGATAAGTCGTGATATACCTAATACTATTGTTAGTGCAACAATCGTTACTTGTTACGACGATAATCAATTAATTTTAAGAATTTGACATTTCTATAATTAAGTTTTGTACATGTAACGAACTGTATGTGCACACAAAGCATCATGACGAATTCTACCATTTGTCAAGTTCAAGCGTCATGCGACTTAAAACCTTATTGCATGTTACACAAAGACAAAATTAATAAAAAAGTAATTTCAGCATGTGACTTTGACAAATGAGCAAAATGTATTTTGTGTTCGCCGAGTCGCTTAAAGCGTCCACAAAAACACCATTGTAAAGTGCCTCTGTTTTGTTAATTTCGGACTAAAGCGATTTTGTTGTTCTGTTTATATTTTTGTATGGACTTAGTAAGTAACGATGGGAGTAGAAGTCTGGGCGAGATGTTTTGGTGTAAATAAAATAAAAATTGTAGCAGCCATGGATTTGAAGCACGATTATTTAGTTGACGTAACAACTGGAGTTGTACTGTTGCGTAACAATATAATAATGTGCAGAGGTTCCATGCTGTTACGTTGACGCCCAGACAGTAATGCAGACCTTTGAAAGACAGTGCCTTCTGCATACCAGTGATCCTAGTCTATGTGGCTGCCTTACAAAGCAGTCAGTCGCGCGAGCATTTATTTTTATATTGTTGGTAATATTGTGATAGCAAGAAAAAATCTATTTATTAACACAGAGCACATTTGGAACTTAATGTTCATTGTTAATTCTTGTCTAACAAGAATTTCAAGTCTCCACAATCGTAGTTTCTAGAAAGGCCGTCATTGTGCGAAATGTAATGGACTTCCCTTAGATATGTAGTTTTCTATATAATACTTCATTATCTTTGGTCAATGTTATATATGAATTTCGATTGTTTGAAAGTTTGTAGTATTTTGTATTTCGCTTTTGTAGTGTGATGTACCGTCGTAGTAATCTTGCGCATAAGATTAACTTTAGAAGGTATAGTTTAGTGTTTCTGGAAGGTCTGTTCGTTGTCACGCTCAAATTGATCATCAATTTATTACATCTCGACAAGGGAATAGCTACTGGCTGTCTTAAAGCCATCATATTCTTATTTTTGTGCGGTTAGTGCATCGTGCCTTGTGTCAGAGTTTTCATGCCGTCAAGAAATATCTCTCAGGCATGCTAGTTTCCTCACAAAGACCATACAATCATATCATATTAATTTGATGTCAGCTAAAGCGAAAGTTATTTCAGATATTATAAAGTATTAACCAGTTTCCACGATAATACCAGTTTCGTAAATATCAAATATCGCCTCTTAAACATTTATTAATGATTCAATAATTAATTAAATATCTTCCATCACTGGTTCTATCAGTTTTGGCGTGCATGTAATAACGTTGCTTGATCAATTGGTGACGTCATCTTCTACTTAATTTATCGGTGTATCTCGGCTGGCTATCATATGGCCAGTTGTGATAGTACATTACTATTGCATAACGTTCGGTTGTAAGTTATAAAACGACTAGTATTACATTTGTTTAACGATTTATTGTTGTTACAAAATAAGATTTAACTTTATAATTTATATATGAGTATTCGAATCAACTTTTATAATCTGTTGTTATTTTATCTCTTGCTATTTAAGTCTGCTATGTACTAATGCTTTGATATTCAAGTTTTATTAAATTTTCTATAGATTTACAAATAATTGGAACACTCATATTCGTTGATAACTAGAAATTTTAATTAAGTCACAAAGTGATTGAAATGTAATCATATTGTACCATATTCATCTAGGAACCGTTGTTTGTTATAATAATATCAAAAATAATAATTTGTATTAGGTTTTGTAAGTGTTGTAAACATCACTTGTACCTGCTTCATAAATATAAATATTTTGACAGTCAAAGCAAAATTATTGCGCTTATATATTGAAGAATAAATCATTATATTGCATACAAGTATGTTTGATTTTTTTCCCACCCAATAACCTGATGAAAAACTAAACAATTTTTAGATAGCCACAAAAAACTGTGTGAATAATTTATTCGAAACACATTTATTACTTTGAAATATTTTGTGTAAGTAGTGCTTGTTTGAGAAGAATTTTAAGACTTTTGTCATGATCAAGTACTTATTACCATAGAGCTAAGGACTAATATTGCATAGCAATAAAACAAAGAATCTTCGAAAACAATGATATTATTTAATATCACAATAAGGGCTTACATTTCGAAATGTATTGAATATCTTACTTGGCTAATGTAGCGAGCATTTTTGAACAAAATTTCAATCATACCACACAATCTCACATATTTTTTTCATTGACATGAATCGGTCTAAACTGAGACTAGAAATTATTATCTATAATAACTGCAGTTCTCAAAAAGTGTAACTTTAAGGAATGAGCTAAACAATTCAAGATCACAAAGTAAACATTTTTCAAACGAATGACATTGCCAATGACACTCAAAATGTTGTTTAAACTAGACAATGACTGAGCATAAAAAGAACATCTTGCTTGTTCTTGTAAACACCGCCTTTGTAGGGTTAAGTGGTCGAATGTCTTAGGCCCCGTTTCCACTATATCGAGACGACAGATAATCGTGTAGTTTAAAGTATCGTGGCGAGTGTATTTAAATAGGGGTTTTAACAAACAGGCCACCTCATCACGAAGCCGTCAATCAAGCATTCTGTACATCAAACTGTACCTTTATGCAAAAAATATTGCTGGGAAATTACTTTTTTTTGGAGGTAAAATACCACGTTTTGTACTCAATGTAAATAGAACTCTATGTAAAGCACTCAAAACATTGTGATGATGGATGGATTGAAAAAATACGCGGTTTTTGGAGATATTGAAAGTAAAAATCTTACAATGAAAAATTTAATTTAAAAAAAACTTGTCAAAAAGTTGTTACTTTGATCCCCATTTTTTTGCGGTGGCATCAGAATGTCCTGACAGTGGGAACGGCTAGCACGACAATTGAAAAACGATAAAAAAAAATCACGACAAAGCGACTGCCGTGAAATGTCGTCGCGATCCAATGGGAACAGCACGACAGTCGTCCGAGGTTAAAACATTTTGTCGTCAAATAGTTGTTATAATGGGAACAGCTAGAGACGATAGTCGTCTCGACATAGTGGGAACAGAGCCTAAGACATTCGACCACTTAACCCTACAAAGGCGGTGTTTACAAGAACAAGCAAGATGTTCTTTTTATGCTCAGTCATTGTCTAGTTTAATCAACATTTTGAGTGTCATCGGCAATGTCATTCGGCAAGCCTTTGACAAAACCAGAATAAAGGGTTGAGCGAAAACAGTATAAATTATTACATGAGATCGGAACTTTTCCAGAACAAAGACTGAACAAGAACTGACTTGCTCTCATACATCAAGAGATAAGGCCAGATACACAGAAACCGCTACAAATAAATCGTCACAGCATCGTATCAGAAACATTATATACAATTTACTAAATGAAATAAGAACTACTATTTAACTATGTACGAGGTAGAATACACAATACTTCAATACATTTGTACTACTACACTAATCATACAATTCTAAATACATACACTTTTTGAGAAATGCCAAATTATTACTATTTTATAAGATAACAAAGTTGAACGAATCGTTACCAATGTACGATGAGCGACCGGTGGCAGCGTACGAGGCTGGACACTACCTAGAATTGTAGAAAAAAATATATTAGAAAAACGTTTTTGTTAATCACACGATAAGTATTTGAAGATTCTATATACAAGTATTACACAATCTTTGAGTAGTGCTGTAGAAAATATATCTAGGTACTTACAACATTAGACTATGTCCTAATCAAACTCAATAAAACTACTCAACGAATACTCGACCGACGCGTTCATATTTTCCCGTGAACACCAACAGGACGCGTAGCATGACCGTCGTGGAAACGGGTTTTGTCGACGAAGAATCGATAAAATTACAGATGAAGAAAAGGAATTTGTCATTTTGTCGATTCTATCTTTGAAGAATTCAGTTTCTACTCGGATCATGCTACACGGGCTGAGCGCTACTTACCAAACCAATGAATGAGAAATGAAAACAACGATCGCGTGTTCGCGCGATCGATCACTTTGATTAGGACACGAAGTTAGAGTGTATGAACAGTAAGAAAATCAGAGCCACGCGTGCTCATTGGTTGGGATTTAGATTTGTGCTACTGCACTTGAGGTTACAAAAACTTGGATGTTTCTTTATCAATGTGTTATAGAAAAGCTTTTATGGAATGACAATAATATGACTTAGTATTGAGTGTGCTGATGATATTTGTACGAGTAGAACCAGCCAGTAATATATAGAAGCTAGCAAGCGAATAATGATGAATTTAGACGTGCAAATTAAAATGTTATGTATTTGGGATATTGTGTGTCGCATAAAGCGTACTGATGAAACTGCTTGCCAAAGCTTCGCTTAAACATTTTATTATCGTTAAGTACTTACTACATCTTGTTTGTTACTTTTTCACGCAATAACTATTGAACGGATTTGTTTTTTTAATAACCTGGGAGACATACTTTTTATTCTGGTAGTGTATATGCGATCCCGTGAGATTACCGAACTCCAAGCGGGCGAAGCCAAGGTCATAAGCAAGTAAGTTTATATGATTCATTGTTGGCCAGTAACATTTAGTGCCATAAACGCGGAACACAGTGGACACGCGGACAGTTTTCTTCCCCATTTATGATGATATTGTAAACCAGATGTGTATCTGTCACCGTAATATTGTAAAAACCCTTAGATTGTAACATAACTAGAGAGATTTCAAACTCTCGAAAGATTGTCAAACGAACATACTGCTCACAATATTATTACGCATTATTTTTCGATACCGATTAATCCCCTAACCTCAAAACACTTTATATTCCCCTAAAAAGCGACGGAGTCCCGCTAGGCGGGGCCCCTTTTTCTGTCTGTAGGATTTAAAGGACCCTAACTAACCCAACGTGAGGGTGCCCCAAGTCCCAATTTTGGGAGCAGAGATACTTCCGTCGCATACTTTTCACAATATTACGGTTTCACTTCGATTGATTACAATCTACCGAAAAATAATGCACTATATTGTAAGCAGTATGTTCAGTTGACATTATTTCGAGAGTTTACAATCTTGCTGGAGAGATTACAATCTAACGAGTTTGACAATTTGACGGTGACATATCAATAGTGTACACGACAAAAAAAAACTACTTAGTCCGCCAGGTAGATTATTAAAAAAAAAATTTGAACAGTATTTTTTTCTTTTGTTACGTAAATCAAAATTGACGAAGATACGACGCTTTTAAAATTCCTAATAGGTCACGCCTAGGTATTATTTTTAGCTAGTTCTGACGTCACGAGCACTAGTAACCGAGTTTCGATGAGTTTTATCTTTGTCAATATTAGTTGATTTACAAAATCGTAAAATAACTGTCATTATTTTTTAAACCCCGACGCGACGCAAAAACAACGGGATGTTATAAGTTTGAAGTGTCTGTGTCTGTCTTTGGCATAGCAGCGCCCGAACGGATAAACCGATTTTGATTTTGTTTTTTTTTGTTTGAAAGGTTAATTAGTTGGGAGCGTTCTTAGTTATCTATACTAATAATATAAAGCAGAAGAGTTTGTTTGTTTGTTTGGTTGAACGCGCTAATCTCAGGAACTACTGGTTCGAATTGAAAAAATATTTTTGTGTTAGATAGTCCATTTATCGAGGAAGGATTTTGGTAATATAACATCACGCTACGATCATTAGGAGCTGAGCAGGAATGAAAAATGTTGCAAAAACGGGGATGTTTTTGTCCTTTCGTTTTTTTTCTCTTATGTGACGCAGACGAAGTTGCGTGGGTCAGCTAGTGTTTGATAAAAATCAGTCCAAGATGGCCGTCGCTACAAAATGGCGGATTACATATTTATTCAACAACTCCCTCAAAATGGGTATCAAGTAAAAGGGCTTGACTAGTAGAATACAATATACACTATGATAAATTAAAAATCCAAGATGGCCTAACAGAAAATGGCGAATGAATGAATTATTTTCAATTTAACTATCAGTACATCGTGTCGGGGTTTTTTTTTAAATTTTTATACTGTCGTCATGCCTATTCTAGTGTACAGTTGCCAACACATCGTTACCAAAAACTGACTTTGTCCAAATGATTTTAAACCCTAAAATGTTGTAGGTTAAGTTCTAAAACGACTGAAAAAGTTTGGCAGTTTTTAGTAACTTAATGCGCTGGCGACTGTACAATAAAGTATATTTTACTCTATTCTTTCAGAAAGCGAGGACTGAGTAAATACTCAGTCCTCGCTTTCTACCATTACAGCTGGGACTGATTATGGAGTGGATTTCAGAAATATGTATTAATTATTTACATAAAGGAATGGTGACCATAGTTTGGTTAGTATCGGTAGACGTATAATATAGCACAGACACCATTGTTAATATTACCTCAGGCTCCTAAAACTATTTTTTACAGAAATATTGTTTTTATTTCATTCTATCCCGGAATAAAATTGTCAGTAGGCAGTTTTGCATTGGAAAACTGTCAAAATTTCTAAATTATTCCTCAATATAATACATTGACCTTTCAAACAGGATCGACCATTCGTTATTCTTTTATAAACAATAAATTCCGTGAATATACTTTATTATAACCAAACCTTATTGTTAGTATGAACCATAAAGTTAACCGTTACCTAACATGCAAAATTATTTCTAACATGATATTTTAACCAAAAAGTTATTTAATGTTAATATTACATGAACCCAAGCCAGTTTGTTAGCATTGATGAACAACTAAAATGAACGAATGAATGAATGAGATTAACATACAATGTTAATGTTAGATACAAAATTAACAAACTTCGTACGTTTCGGAAGCCAGTGTTAGATAGCTCGCGTCTCCTTTACTCAATGCCTTCAAACACTGGTGACAAAAGAAAATTTATTTACTTCAGTTTTATCATGATGGCTGTTGAAGTTTCTTCTTTTTACCTGAATGTTATTCATTAATGGTGACATGATAAAGTGATGCCACAGTGTAGCGATATCTTACTCCACACAGTATATCAAGTGTGTATAATGTTACATCTTGAGTTGTCATACTGTAGTTTTGAGCATATAATCCCCATTGTCCCAGTAAATAAATGGATAGATGATTACTAAAAATACACTACCTCCCCCTTTTTCTGAAGTCCATAAAAACTAGTCTCATTTAAACAACCAAGACCATAATTATAGTACAGGAGTACAGGATCCCCTTATGAACGACCTTCACCCATTTGACAACCAGGTGAAAATTAAATTTTCACAAATAAAATATGTTTGTGAACGTGTTCAAATAGGGTTGCCGCAAAGAAAATGGGCATGTCTTTAAAGCCTGGCTACCGTTATCTATGACTAGATTTTCACGGGCAACCCAATACTACTCTACTCGCAATAAAATTACCTACATTTGAATATAAATATTAATCGTGGTAAGCAGATGAGTGCAATTACCAATAAATATATTTGTTATAATATGTTTGTACGCGGCTACCAATAGGGACCTGAAAAGGTATGCAACCTATCAACAGCATATAGCGAATGTTGTATACTTTCGATTAGACTATGACTCGTTTGGCAACCAAGTCGGTGAAATGTGAAGAAAAAAAATTAGAGTAGCAATGACATTTTTTTTTGCGGCAACATATTGGTACACGTTCACAAACATATTTTATTTGATAAAATGTAATTTTCACCTGGTTGTCAAATGGGTGAAGGTCATTCTTAAACGGATCTTAGACTAATATTATAACGTATGTTTATGGACAGACAATATTCAAGACGTTGATCTACTGTTTGGAGTACTCAGTTACACTGTGGTGATGGCAGTTGTAACAATACTATCTTACCATTTCGCTCGTTTCGACCAATCTTTCGGCGTCCAATGTAGGCATTTCGGGTCGATACGCAGATTCCTCTTTTCCATAGCTTTTTCGTGTTGCTGCAGGATTTTCCACAATCATTAGCAAAATATCGAAAAGGGAAAAGCATTTTGTGCCTTCAGGCAAGGTGTATTAAATATATTTTACCTCGTTCACCGATATGATGTATTGCCCTTTGTAGTAGTTTATTAAATTGAGGTTCTGTAATGTGCTGATTACGTCTTCTTTCTTTATACTGGTTAACTCGCAGATCTCGCTGGAAAATGATAATAAGTTTTATTAATTCACTTCAAACAATTATCAACTTTACTGTTTGGTTGTGACAAGCAGCAATAAAAGGTAAACGAGAAGAAAATTAGGGCTTCGATTGGCATGTGTGACTTAGTTCGTGAACCTCCCATTACAGTTGTGATTTGAATGACACTATAGTAGTTTATGCGACTGTGCATAATGCCTAATTATGTATAGTTGCATACACTACTTTATCTACCCAAATATCATAAGGGCTCTATGATGGGTTCAGGAACCATAGGGAAATGACCTGCATTGTTACTTGGCCCTTGATTTTTGTGCCAACAGGTTATTAGTTGCATTCGTCGCTGCATTTACGATATCTGGCGGAGTATTCATGTCAATTTCTGAGTCACTATCACTCATTTTCGCCAGAAATAAAGAACTTATCAGAAAATTTGTCTACTCGTAACTGGATTACTGGAAATAAAAAGCTAACAAACAAATGACAGCTCGAAATGGCGGCGTTTCGGATATCTGTCATTTTTTTTAAATCATAGGCAAACGAACAAAGTCACTATTCTTGTGTCACTCGAGATTAAAATGTCGTGCGATTTATAATTAAAATCATACTGAATTAGGGTTTTTTTTTTATCGATATCTGATTTAATGTAGGTGATACTAGAATAGCACACTCACTTGAATTTGACACCTGTTCCAAATTTAAAACTCATAACCTACTGTTTTCAGTTGCGTTATGAGTTCATTACAGTTCCGTTTATTTCTGCAGGTTGGTAATGCTGGTCATTGCCTATGGTTTTTATTTATTTATTTATTTATTTGGCTCACCAACAATTGAATACACTGCTTCAAAGATACAAGATATGTTATATAGAATCACAGACCAGTGTATCAACCTCTTACAGGTAAGCACATCATGCACTACTTACTTGTCGTTGAGTGTCTAATGAGAATCAGATGAGTACCTATGTACTCACACTCAGCTATGGTTTTTTTGAACGCATTAGAGAGGGTTTATGATATTTGGGTAGATAAAATAGATAGTACAATTGTTTACCAATCAAACAAGTCTATTAATTAGTACAACCAAAAAAAATGAAATAAATGGTTTATTTTTCAGAAAACCATAAATTATGCTACATAAAGTACTTCGATTAATTAATACATTTGGTAAAACCTATGTCTAGCTTAGAGGGAGTTCTATGCTTATTCCCACTTATTTTTTCCCCCATTTTCTTTTGGCATCGTTGCTTAGTGTGGCACTAGATGGCGCTGTGTGTAATGTCCATAGATTATTGAATATTTATTTATTTATTTCATAGAAAATCTTACTTGATTGTAATAATAGGTTTCTCATTATCGCCGACTGGCTTGATGTGCGTCAGTATATCGAGAATGGTCTGCGCCCAGTAACTCCTGTATGACAGCAACCCAAGATCCGACAAAGGCTTCTCAGGTGACCCAGTCTTACCTTCAAACTTTGATAATTCATAACCTGATGAAATAAAAACGTTAAATAAATTTAAGATCAATGATTCAGTATCAAGCAAGAAGTAGAATATATGAAGAATATACAACGTTATTTTTTAGTCGTTTTAATCCCTTTAAGGGCTGATAGTACACATGAAAATGAACAACTTTTACCATGGGACCAACTATGAAATCTCGAAAAAAAAAATCAGCTGCTTCATACATTATTGGTCGCCTAACTCGGAGAAATGTAGGCAACAGCTGATATTTTTTTCGAGATTTCATAGTTGGTCCCATAGTAAAAGTTGTTCATTTTCATGAGTGCTATCCGCCTTTAAAGGGATTAAAACGACTAAAAATAACGTTGCATAAAAAGTGGAGTATAGAATTCAATAGAATATAAATAGTTTATTGTACACCAAAATCGAAAGACAACTCTTTTACAATATAGTCTACCAATTAGTTGCCCTTCGACGCTAAAGTTCACCAGTAAATATAATTTATTTATTTATTGAATACGTCAAGCACATAGTACAGAGGCGGACTTAATGCCATAGGCATTCTCTACCAGTCAACCTTTAGGTGACGCAGAGGATCTACTACGGGTTGTGCCCGCGCACGCCTATGTGGTGCTACGCCGTAGCGGATCGGCTACGAGTGCTACGAAGCGATAGGTGATGGTCACGTTTCATGATTTTTGTTCACCCAAAAAGTGCTCAACGCGCCTAAAGAAGTTTTCACTACAAAAAAACCCAAGATACCATCCAACTCAGCGTCTTAAAAACGTCCGTAGAAAAAGTATGCACAAAGCGCACTTTTCAGTGCTGCCATTGTTTTTAGGGAATTGGATTAGAAAAAAGCGGCCAAGTGCAAGTCGGACTCACCCATGAAGGGTTTCGTAGCAGATTGAATGAAAGGTACACATTTCTACACTACTCTACCACACCACACCGCACGACACAAAACCACACACCGCACCACATACCACACCGCAACACAACACCACACCGCACATCACATCAAATCACATACATCTTACACACACGCCACATACCCAACTAAAGCAAAAGATGTTAAAAACTGAAATATGCGTAACATACATCTAAGATATGGGGGAGCGGAGTCTCCTAACACAAGCTTTTTTGTGTAAAACGCTCCAAACACAATTCATTATATTTGAAGCATTTTGTTAATTAATTTTCGTTATTTGCCATTTGGCTACGGAACCGTAAAATTGACATAAAAGCGCTGCTCGTGTTTAAACAAGTTTTTATGGTCGGCGTAAAATCGATTTGTGTTTAGTCAATTAGGATAGGAAACTTTTGGATCTAGAAATTTAAACAAATTATGATGTAAGTACTTACTAAATTCTATTAGAAGCTTTCCATAACCTTTTCTTTGGTATGGAGGTAGTGTCAGTATACATGCTACGTTGTAGTCTTCCGTACTCTCCTTCTCTTTTGAAAAGTATCCTACTATGTGAAATCCTAAAATAGACAATAATATTTTTTTTACTACAGAAGTAAATATTGATAGCAGTTTTTTTTAATGCTGATTGTTGTATTTTCCTCGAGGGGATACTTCAGTAAAACACGAAAAGGATTGCTCGCTTCGAAAAAGTATCTACTATCAAACAACTTTTACTTCAGAAATTACTTTAGTTTTAAGTTTTACTACTGCAATAATTGCAATTGTTCATAAATTCTGGAACAAATGTAGCTTTTATGAAACACAACATTTTTTTTAAATATATTTTTTTTGTTCCAATAAAAAATTTAAATTTTAATATTGCTTCAACTTTTCGTTTCGCCATTTAACCATTTAAACAAATCGAAAGTCACAAACCTCTTGCATCAAATTCCGTCATAACATAAAACAGAAAGGGGTCCGTATCGTAGTACAAGGTCTTGTGGTCTAAGAACAGTTTGGCTAGTAGGCAAAGATTTTGTGCGTAGCATTTGTTTTTCCGGCCATCGATCTCGAAGAACGATATGCTGCCTTTACGGTATATTTCGTTGCCGGGCGGGTGTTTTAGTTTGCATTTGATCTGTAAATTAATAATAAATCACAAAGTTCTGTGAAGTCCTGAATATTTAATTTTTGAGATTAAAAAACACCGAAATTACGTATACTCACTAAATGTCTTTCTAGGCACTTTTTACTTTTTCTGTACTTCAAACAGAATTCACAGATGTAAATACAGGGTAGATTAACCATTTCCTGAAATAGAAAAAAACATTGTTTTTTTTCAGTTAGTTTCGTAGTTAAGTGTCTTTTGTAGTTAAGAGCCCTCTTACAGTCCACTAGCGCCGCCAATCGAAAAAATGTCATAACTCGTAAATAGAATCAAAAATACAAAATGTGGTCTATTATTACTGTAGAAAAGGCAATAACGTAATTTTATAACACATTGTCACCACTTGAAATATAGCTGTTTAGCTAAATCGTGCATTTGTAACAAAAACGGCCGTTTATGTTTTGAATGCACGATTTAGCTAAACAGCTATATTTCAAGTGTTGATAAGGTGTTATACAATTACGTTATTGCCTTTTCCACAGTAATAATAGAACATATTTTGTATTTTTGATTCTATTTAAGAGTTATGACATTTTTTCGATTGGCGGCGCTAGTGGACTGTAAGAGGGCTCTTAACGATAGCTAGTCGTGTGCCGTAGTGAGATAGTTTAAGATTGCTTCAAGGCCAATGCCACTCACAAGACTGATTCCTAGATGGGAAATTTGTCTTTCTATAGTGGACTTTCGTGAGAAACCGCGCACCACGAGCTTGATCATCTCGATTATTCTTCATTCGAGTTATCAGATCATGGCCATGTGCAATAGTACTGCCCGGCTGCCGCGGCCTAGTTTTGGGGGTGGCAGTTCCACTAGTAGTGGTTTCCTTGGCTTAAGTTTCTCCTAACCCTACCTGGGTGGGTATTACAGACTGTGTATTATATACAAACCTGCGGATAAGGCGCGAAGTACCACGGTCGTATCCGATTCCTTCCGAGCTCGATCATCTCAATATTCTTCATCCGAGTGACCAGGTCATCATGGCCATGTGCGACCATGCTCCCCGATTGCCGCGGCCTAGTGGTGGGGGTGGCAGTACCACTGGCAGTGGTCTCACCTTCGGTCTCAATAGACGGAACGGGTTCCGCCTGAAAAGTTTTAGAACTTTGCTTGGGTTCCTGTAAAAAATTGTTCTTAAATATGACTAAGGTTTTCTACGCAGTGGCGATCAAGTTTCTGATGTAGGGTTTATTACTTTGACCACTTAGGGAAGATCTTGGCTCATATTAATACTACTTTTTTACCATTTACAGCTTTTGAAAGTTTTTAAACACCCGGAAAACCAAGCAATTTTTTTTAACCCCTTGTAATTTGGCAAAAGTTCTAAGGAGGAAGCTAGGGTATTTCCGTGTTCCATTATTCTCATTCATCTTGCGCCAAGCACATAACCAACAACAAAAATCTCATACTTCATTGTCTATAGACGGCGCTTTCCGTTTCCTATTCATTTTCTTCTGCAAGGCGGCCGCGAGTACAGCGCCCCCATTGACGAGCGATGACGAATCATTGACCAGCGTTGGACTAGCCGGGCGGGATACCAGCTGACGCGGCTCGACGGCAATAACACCTTGTATCAGGGTCAGACGGAATATGTGAGAGGAGGAATGCAAAATATGAATAAAGTAAATATTCGCTTTCTCGCTTTAGCTTCCGCTTTATGACCTGCTTTATAGTTTTTAAGGCTCAGCATTAATACAAAACAATTGCTATAGAATCAGAGATTCGTTATGGAAGGGATATTTTTTTTTAGCTTTACTACACAAAGTCTAATTAAACTCCAACGTTTTCAAAGCATGCACTTCATGGATTCGCTCCAGAATGAGCGTTCGTTGAACGTATGGGCGGTGCCGACGACAATTGAACTCGACAAACAGTCAAAAGAATGCAATTTATGTTAATCATCATATGGGTCAAATTTTCTTACACCTTCAACTTATCTACGGATTGCTAACATCTCTTGGCAAGGTTGATTGTCAGACATTCAAGCTTCCGACTACTTTAGAAAAAAGGGGTTAAAAGGAATGTATTTGAGCATTTGCCTAACATTTTCGCCTAACGACCAAGACAAGAATAAAATTATTGATCCCGTTTTTTGTTCGTAAATTGCATCCGTTCAACGAACACTTACTAGATTGGACAATCACTACTACAAAACACCTTCTAACTAGCACTACCATTGTAATATCTGATTTTGAACCTGATAGGCACTCAGACAATCGTTTGTGATCGACAGCCAAGAGGCCTTTCGGAAGTTGCGCTCAGGTTATCTAACCTATTAAGCACCTTAGCCTAGCTTTTAACCAACTCGTAAGGGTTGGCTTCCAGTCTGAATGCAGCTGACAATCACAACCATGTTATTTAGTAACCCTCTTGGCAAGACTGATTGTCAGACATTCAAGCTTCCGACTATCCACTTAACCTGACAATCATAATCTATCTTAATGACTCTGGCCTGGAGTGTGAACCCTTCATTTGTGGACCCCGACCGAATCGGTCTTTGTTAACTGTTAATGAAATATCATGAACTTTTTTTGGTTTATTACTGGGACTGATGGACGCTACTGAAAGCGTATAGCCCGTGGCTAAATTCTGCTCTGACACAATAAATTTAGATTGCCATCGAGATGCTAATAAATGCTCCTGCTGGAACAAGGCCTTCCCTCTATGAGAGGGAGTGGGCAGCCAATCGGCTCGTGGTGGTGATTCACCATGAGACGATTGATTAAATTTGTAGTTATAGGACATACCGGTTTTCTCACGATGTTTTCCTTCATCATTTCAACCTTTGAAGAACTAAATTTTAATGAGATTAATATGTTTGTGGCTCACTTAAGAGTCGGCGGGTCTCAAAAAACATATTTTAACATACCTGTAGCCATGCCCCGTCCCTTATCCACAGCACCCTTGCCTGAGCGCAAGTCCTGAACGTTCACGTTAAGGGGTTTGAGGTATCCTGTTCAAATTGTATTGGGCACACAATCAGATACACAATCACTATGTTCCAGCATGCTTGAGTTAAAAAAACTTATTTTGTAGCTACTAATAAAAGCTTTTATAGACACACTTCAACTGCAAAGATAATTGTGCTACCAAGGTGGTATGGGAATAAAAATCTTATTATATATTTTTGCAGCCATCTGTACCTCAGATATAAAATCAAAGATAGAAAAAACTAGTTCTCATGTGCAATTATGAGAGATCGGAATAGGTAGTTTATTTGCCAATATAATTAATAAAATCCTACATATAAAAAAAAAAAAAAAACAAAAAAACCTATAAGTTTCGAAATTTTAATTTTTTGTTGTTAAAATTAAAGAATTCTTGAAGACTTGAAGTTGTGGCAAATAAACTATGTCTATTCTGATTTCTGACAATCACTTTCGTAATGTAACTTGCAAATCATCAAATAAATAGTCAAATTTTAAAGACTATACTTAGTGACAAATTTGATGTAAAGCTTCAAATTACTAATTTTTTATCAAAACTGGTAAAGGAATCACACACAAGATTGACTCTACAGGGAGACAATATTTTGTAAACACATGTAAACGCAAAAAACGTTGCATTTACATAGTTCGAGATATTTGAATAGTATAAGACGCTGTACCGCAAAGCACACACACAAACAATTGTATTATAAGTTTCAACATACCAAGTGCATTTTTTGGTGTAGAACCATTGAGTGCATTAAAATGGGCTTTTTCATGAACTTTAGGTTGGGGTGGTAGACTTGGCTGAACTGGTGGGTTCACAATAGTGGGTCTACTCGGTACAGTACTAGACTTCTGACTTTCGTTGCAGACAGTATCATCTGCAGACAAAATGGGAAAAATTTATGGCCAATCGTCATGGTGATGAGTTTTAGTGGTGTTATTACGATGGTAAATTGTGGTAATGAAAAGTAAGTTAGTTAGCGTTCACAGTTTTTAAAAACATAATAAAGTGCATGTTTTCATACTTAGAATGACATGAAGTTTCACAAATAAAAAGTTTTAAGAAGCCATTTCTGCAGTCTATCCACAGTACATGCATAAAGTTTGAGCCTAGGAGAAGTTTTACAAAATACCATCATAAAAAATAATGAAATTTAGACAGTTCGTAAGCCAATTGTAGTCAAAAGGCTAGTAGTAAATATTTTTTTAGTAATAAGCTACCAGACGCTTGAAATATTTTTAAATAAATAGAAAACTATTTAAAGTAACAACTATTTGTGCAGTATTTTAGGCGTACTATATACTTTCTTGGTACGAATAAGGCACAGGCTGTGACAAATCCTGCCACCTTGGACATGTTAAGTACCATATACCACACCCATAGATAATACACTATATAATACAAGATAGATGCGCAACTGTGGTTTTCGATTTTAAAACTGTGTACCCAAGCTGTTAGATGGAGCTGTTAGTTTTTGTTCAACAAACTAAATACAAAAAGAATCTTGACTGAGGATTCGAACATGTAAACTATTGTTCACAGGGTGGTCGCTGTCAACGCTAGGCCATCTACTTCACTGACAAGTTGTCTAAAATAGCTGTTCTCTTTAAAAGCATGTTATGACAGTTGTAAGTTGTCAAACAGTTGAAAAGTTGGTGTCCACAATCACACAGATGGCAGCACTATCTATGAAAATTTTGGTTCAAAGGTATGGAAGTTTCACTCCCTGGTACCACCCCACAAAGACATAAGTTACCCATGATCCTAAAAAGGTGGTCTGTCAAATAAATTCCAACAAGACAAGTGATGAAATAAAACGGACCACATTATAATGTATTCTAGATGAACTGTTTGACAAATTACTTTATGACAAAACACTCCATAATTTTAAAGTTGTCTGAAAATAATCTGTCCAACCAACTCATTTCAATGTACAGGCAGTGAAAGTGTGAAATAATGAACATCCAAAATCTAATAGCAAAAACACATACTAATAAAATTAGGCATGATGCCACCTCCTGATCCAATATGTGTCTTCTTCGGTGTAGTTGTTCCACCTGTCGACACCCCATCTCTTCTCGGAAACTGTACCTTTCTCGTGTCCAGCCATGACTCACCCACCCACTCATCCAGGCGTTTGTTGACTGGAATGCAGGGAAGGACTCTTATGTAAAAGATGTAGAATAAAAGATACACTTACCGGCAGAAAAGGTGGCCCAAGTGCATAAACGAAGCTTGTAAACAAACTAAGTAGTGTTTATGAGATGTTTTGATGATGGTAGGTTTCAAGTTAGATTTTTATTTGATTTTATTTAAAATAAATTATAATAAATCACTATTTATCATCATTTGCTTGCCTTTTCCCAAATATGTTGGGGTCGGCTTCCAGTCTAACCGGATGCAGCTTAATACCAGTATATCGGTAATTATTTAATTTTGGTAGTCAGAGTGCTTACTCTGAAGTTGTTTTTTTTTTTGTTTTGTTTATATTGGACATCAGCTGTAGGTGTACAGTGTATAACTTTGAACTAAAGGTGTCACGACAAACTATAATTGTGCACAGCCAAGGCAACACCATCACCATCACCATCTAAATAATCTTGACCAGAAAGATATGTTCGGAGCACTGCCACAGTCCAATACTTTTCAACAGAACAATGTCTGTCGGGTCAGCTAGTAAATTATAATTTTTCATCACATTTAAATTTAAATTATTTAAATAACAGCATGCATCATATATCTGAAATGCAGTCATGTTTTCTATAAAATGCCTCTGAGAATATTGAATGTTGTCTACCACACTTCAGGTAGAGGTTTTTCTAGTGATAGTTCACTGTGGATCGTTTCGTTGTAGTTGTCTGTTCACATAGTGACATTTCAATTTACTGGCTGAAAATTGGTTTTCCTGTTTGAACCCCAAAACAATCATAGTGATGTTTTGGTACTAAGTTGGTTTGAAAAACAAGGTCTAGAGAGTTACATTTTATTGTCATGTATCATACTTACAGTCAACATAGTGCACATAATAACCCCTTTGTCCACGTATTTCTTTAATACTGATTATTTCAGCTAATGGCCAGTCATCTCCTCCCTGCATTCGTACTGGAAGGCGACATCCTTCGACAAGAGATGCCTAAAATATACCACAATCACAAGTATAAAAATTGTCACATTTTGTAAGTTTTATGGTTTTTAGGGGTAGTAGTATTACCGCCGAATCACAAAATGTAGTCAGCTCATCCTCGTTATCGTTCATTTTCTAGAAAAACGTAAATAAATTTCCAGAAAATATAAAAGCTTGTTTCTGAACTGTCAATGTCAAAGTGACTGCTGCCAGAAAATGTCGCCATTGTTGGCGTTCCATTATTTTATTAATTTGTTCCGAAGCATACATTTATTGTGAGCCATCTTTTGGCATCTCTGTCTTTTTATTGAACTAGAAAGAGATACGTGATTTAAAAACCATAGACATAAAGTAGTGGTGGGCGTTGCGACGACAAACCGTTTTCAAAGACCGTTTTGTGTTCTGCGACGATGGAACCGTTTTACGTTCTGGGTTCAAACAGTCTTCGTTGCACAAACCAGTCTTCGGATTACTTGGTGCGACTTTGTATTTTACGCCTATGAAAATACAGTCGAGAGTGCAATGATTCAACTATCTATCTCACTAGAGTCACTCGTGGTCGTCGCGTCGTCGTCCTTTACGTTTCGCGTTAAATTGTAGTTATTGGTTCCGGTTTCGTTTACAAAACAGTTCTAAAAAAAACTACAACTATTTCACTCGACGAAAACGTCCAAGTTGGATAAGTTTCTTTCTCTAAGCCGTTTTCAAACCAGTTGCAACGACGACCGTTTTCTGCAACCGTTTTCATCGTTGCGAAAACGGTTGCGTTTCGTCCGTCAAAAATTCGACAACGACCCACCACTAACATAAAGCTATGATGCAGAGCTAGTCTGTGGTTCAGAGAACGGGTTCATTGAATATTTTAATACATTTAAGGGTGCGTCCACATCTGGTGAATGTGCCGCGAATGTGCAGCTTGCGAGCCGTTTGCGAGCTGCGCGCGTGCGTTTTTGTTCGTGCGCCGCTCCTGCGCCGGCCGCGCGTACTTGGCGCGCGACCTAAGCGCCGTACGCGATCAGCGCGCGGGCGGCGCGCTCGTTATTAAATGATTCTAAAACTTAACTTACCCGCTCAGTCCGATCGAACCATGAAGTGGACGGAGGAGAATTGTTTACGTATAAAAGATTTCCAGTATCATATTTTAAGTAAACGGAACTGCAAGTGCGGGAACTGAGTGCGCGCAGAACGCGCGCCGCGCGCACGCTGTTAACGAGCCTTGCATGAGTTGCGCTAAAGAGGCGCACCAAACCATAGGCGTGACTGCACGTGCGCAGCTCGCAAACGGCTCGCGAGCTGCACATTTGCGGCATATTCGCCAGATGTGGTCGCACCCTAATGTAGATCTGTACAAATTGTTTTGCACTTATATTCAGAAAAGTGAATCTAAAAAGATTATTGTATTTTTTCCAGCAATCAATGTTGCCACTCCAAAAATATTTCAGTCTATTTTTGGGTTTAAATAAAAGTACCTATTCTAGAGCTGCCAATAGTGTATTAAATAAGAGCTGCCACAATCTTACATAGTTACCTAGAATTTTATAGTGAGTGTATTATGCCGTCGCTACTCTGTAAGGACTCTTTTTTTGTCGCTGGCTTTGTCGTCATGTGCTACCGTGATAACCCAGTTAGGGCCATGGCAGTCATACGCTTATTAGGTCTGCTGTGGCGCGGGTCAAACACAAGTGGCGTATGGCGTATGGCGGTTAGCAGTGGCATGCACAGGGCAGGAACAAGACGGCAAAAATGCGTAGCAACTAAGATTTTAAGAACTAGAATGCGCCCGCGCCTCGCCATTCCGACACCGTTAGCACGCCTATTCTGCGCTGCACCGGCGGCGGGCGCCACGCCATCACATCGCCCGCGCCGCCCGCCATACCTGCGCCATACGTATTTGACCTGCGCCCAACTAATAAGGGCGATCGCAATCGTCATGAGTTCAATATTCAGATCAGACAACGTACTTAGTTGTTTTTTTTATGGACCAATCAGCACGGATAAACCGTCTCTGGGAAAGATTCTGTGGGACTCAATGAGTCAGTAAATTAGGTTTATAAAATGGGCCGTTACTAAAAAACTGAAATAGGTACGTAAGTAAAAGTAAAGGTGAATTTTGAAAGTAGGTAGGTATCTACCTACTTGCAAAAATCACCTTGACTTTTAGTAGGTAGTTCTTAGAAGGTACCTACCTAATAGTGGCACGTGTTATCACAGATTACTGTTTGTACCTACTTAATTACTTTATCTATTTCGTCTTATAGACAACTTGATGTGCGTACCTAGTAGATATCTACAGGTAATAAGTAGGTACCTACTAAAAGCTAAAATACACGTCGTTGTTATCAAAGGTGGAAGTCTTAATGATTACGTGATTGATAAATTATTATCAATGGATCCAACACGCACCACTCGGGTTTTTACAAGTTACCTGTATTTATTAAATGTAGGTAAGTATACATCAAATAACTTCACCCACTCTGGGCGGAGCGGGAGGGAGTGTCAGACTTTTACTGACCAAAACCCATACATGTTCCGTGATGTTCCTTCCTCGCCCTTAAAGTTCCGGGACTACGGTATCTCTTTCGAACAGTCCCGCAGCCCCGGCAGGCTTCGGCCCTTGCGGGCCCCTCTATTATGCTGACATCTCTTTGGGGCTTGAGGCGCGCGTGGAACACGAACGCGCCGTCGACATGGCCTGGCGTCATAAAGGTCGTAGCACACATATCAACACGGAAAGGGATCGTCACCACCTCGCCTTTCCCCTTGGCGTCAAACAGGCGTCCACGTAACGTAACCACGTACCTAACGTAAGCGGATCAGGCTCTGGCACGTCGACTCGGTCACAGCCAGGCGAGACGCCCCGCCTACGGCTCGCGGCATTACCTACTTCAATCATTTTGATTCCGAAAGTTGACGTAGTAAGCTAGGGTACGGAGAGCCGTAAGGTAGGGTATGGAGAGCCGTAAGCTAGGGTATGGAGAACAGTAAGCGCGGGGACTGCAGGTCGCCCACACACCATGGGCCCACTAGCGAACCTACGGCCTACGCGTCGTCAGTCGGAAATCGGCCTGCAAAATGAAATGAATGAATGAAATGCGCGCGTAGGTATGTGGCGAATACGCGCGCATTCGTGCGACTTCGCTTTAGTTGTAAAAATTCGACGCTTCGATGCGCTTCGACTCTGCGCTAGTATAAATTGACCCTAAGAGCGGTTTCACACTACGTCCGATACGAGTCCGATCCGTACTCGAGAAAGTAAACTACAATACAGAGTTGGGACGGACGATCTAGTGCGTATACTACCATAGAAATAGTTCTACGATTACTCCGGACCGGGTTCGGATCGGATTCGGATCGGACGTAGTGCGAAAGCGCTCTTACGGGATATTTTCCGTGAACATAGCGCTTGCAACAGCGTCGAAATATCGGGAGCTCAAATACAAATAACAATCACGGAAGATATCCCGTATGTGACATTTTAAGTTTTTTTTATATTAAGAGACCTGCCCCAGTATTCACAACGCTTCGATTCGCATCCGATTCGGGAAGTCGTATGTCTATCTCGGTCGTTTTCGTAATGCCAGAAGAAGACAGAATGATATACGAGTTGTCGAATCGGAAACGAGTCGAACGTTTGTGAATACGGGGTCTGACCTCATATTCACAACGCTTCGATTCGTTCGATGTTTCGTTGAATTTTTGACATAAATCGAAATCTTTCTTCTTTCCAAAACATATGAGTTTTCTTCTTAGTTGTTGTTTTTCTTTTTTTGATATTGAGTTTTGTTTGATTTTTCATTTTACCTAAAACATTTGAATAATCTTATTAGGAGTTGTGTAAGCTCTACATGAACGCAGCTTAAAGGCAGCCATATTTATTTAAATGTCATTTGAAGTTGTCATCTGTCTTTTTCACTGATTTTGACAACTACTTATCTGCTCACGGCTCTCTGCAGTCTCTGCCCTTTTTATGTTTTGTGTCGTCTCAATTATTGTCCAATTTAATCTTAATTCATCATATTGAATATACAATGGACGTGTAATATCAGCTCGTATTTTGATAAATAAAAGTCTGGATATACTGTCGAAGTGTTTATTTGGTTGATCACGCCTGACACGCCATTCCATTGCCATATCACAACGTCTGCGTCAACAGGTTATGGGCCCAGTGAAAAAGAAAGGCGTGCAACGAGGGATCTACGCATAATCATCGTTGTATGTATCACCAAAACTCACTGTCGACCAGATTTATTGTCAAAGAAGAAATATGGCAACGCAACCAGCGATACACATCAATAATCAAGTGGAGAAGCTGAGTGGTATCTCGTCTTATTCGAACTGGAAGTTTTCATTGAAGATGTTACTCACTTTAGAAGGTTTGTGGGATTGCGTGATCGGCACTGATACTGACGCCGTGCGTGATAGCCGCGCCTTGGCGCGTATTTGCCTGGCACTACAACCCAACTTGTACCAAATAGTTCGATCAGCGTCAAAAGCTAAAGAAGCATGGGAGAAGCTAGCTCATACATTCGAGGACAAAGGTCTATATCGCCGTGTTCTGCTACTTAGACAGTTACATCGAGTTGACTACAGTAAGTTTAGCAGCATGACTGAATATATTGAAAATGTCACCGGATTAGTCCAGCAACTCTCTGACATTGGAAAAATTATAGATGACGGTGAGGTGGCTGAAATTCTACTTAGCGGCTTACCGCAGGAATTTGACACACTAGTCTCCGGTCTTGAAACTGCCAATTTAACTAGCTCGCTGACTTCTGAACTAGTGAGAACGAGATTGCTTCAAGAGGAACACAGAAGAAATGGAAAATGTGATAATGATGCTTCAGCTTTTCATGTAAAGAAGAACAAACTTTTCAAGTGTGATTACTGCCGAAAACCAGGACATACAGCGAAGCGATGCTTTAAGAAAAAGAGGGATGAGAAGAAGAAAGAAGAACAGCATACCTTTTATGCATCGGCTTACATCGCTCACCATAATGATGTCATCATAGACAGCGGGGCCTCGGCTCACATGATCAATGATGCTAGGTTAGTAAGAAATTTTAAAAGCTGTAATAATAACTCAATTTCTATAGCAAATGGTGGTCAATTAGAAATGTCTGGCATTGGCAATTTAGTTTTGTCTACTGACAAAAATAATATCACTTTAGAAAATGTTTTAGTTGTTCCCAATCTGTCAACGAATTTATTGTCTGTAAGTAAAATGTGTGACAATGGTTTTACAGTAGTTTTTGATAAAAATGGGTGTCATGTTTATAATGAGATAAGTTCTTTAACTGGCAACCAAATTTTAGCTGCTACAAATGTGAATGGTTTGTATAAGATACAGCAGTGCAAGCCGCATGTGTTGGGACATTCCATGCTGGTGCATCCTAGGCAGCAGCCAGAGAGTGTCAATACTGCATTGGTGTCTGCGACAGTCTGGCATAAGCGTTTAGGCCATATTGGCCAGAAAGGTATGAATAGCCTACGGGGTGGTGGTAAATGTTGTGGTGTCGTTTTTCAGGATGACGACTCGCCAAACAAGTGTGTTCCCTGCTTAACTGGAAAGATGCATACAAAGCCTTATCCGAAGCTTGTGGGAAGCCAATCTACCGTGCCACTCCAGCTTGTGCATTCCGACGTCTGTGGGCCCATTCAAGTCAGCAGTTGGGGCGGTGCCCGTTATCTTTTGACTCTGACGGATGATTGCACTAGAAAAACCTTCGGTTATTTAATGAAAACAAAATCCGAGGTGAGTTCACATATTGTTAACTTTAAAAATATGGTTGAAAAACAAACAGGTTTGCAACTTAAAATTTTAAGAACCGATAACGGTACTGAATACTGTAATAGAACGTTGACTGATTTTCTTAAAAGGGAAGGGATAATACATCAAACATCGGTGCCTTACTGTCCACAACAGAATGGAGTTGCGGAGCGCGTCAATAGGACGATTTTTGAGAAAGCTAGGGCCATGTTACATGACGCGGGTCTGTCTGAACGTTTCTGGGGAGAAGCAGTAATGACTGCTATATACCTGAAGAACAAGTCTCCTACCAGCGCGTTGTCAGATGATATCCCTGAGAGTAAGTGGACTGGACAGCCAGTCGATCTCAGTCATTTGCGCGTATTTGGCTGTGTAGCATTTTCTCATATTCCTGATGTAAAACGTCGTAAACTTGACGCTAAAGCTAAACCATATATCTTTGTTGGCTATGGTGAGACTTTTAAGGGCTACCGTCTCCTTGATCCATATAATCCTAAAAAGGTTGTGTATTCACGAAATGTAACATTTTTAGAAGATGAATTTATTGGAGGACTTCACTTTAAAACACAAAGCAAGAATAATGATTTTATCTCTCATGAATGCATTGTAAATAATAATAATTATACAAATATTGATAATGAAATTTTAAATATTGACTGTGATAATAATAATGCAAATGAAATGAATGATAAAATTATTAATAATGTCTGTGATAATATTTGTCATAAGTCTACTACGGAATCACCTATTTCAGGATCTGAGAGTGACCTAACACCTTCAGTGTGGTCTCCCTTGTCGGACCTGGTCTACGGTACTGGTGACGAAGGTGATGAGGATGATGTCTGTAAGGACACTATGTCTTCTATGCCTGCTGCCACACTTGAAGGAAATGGTAATAATGGTGATGAGGATAATGTCTGCAGGGATGCTGTGTCTTCTCTGCCTGATGCCACACTTCGAGGAGGAGAGCTTGACCATGTGCAAAGTGTTGCTTCTGGCTCGCGTCCCGTACGTACTAATAGAGGTAAAATTCCGCTTAAATATAATGATTATGACTTATCGGCGATGCTAATTGAGCAGAGTTTGGCAAATGAGCCTAATACATACGAGCAAGCTACAAAGTCTACTGACTGTGAGCAGTGGCTTCACGCCATGAAATGTGAGTATGATTCATTAATTAAGAACAATGTTTGGACATTAGTCGATCGACCAGAAAGTGAAAACATTGTAAAGTGCAAGTGGGTCTACAAAAGGAAACACGATGCCACAGGTAAACTAGATAAGTATAAAGCTAGATTGGTTGCCCGTGGATTTAGTCAACAAGAAGGTATAGACTACAATGACACTTTTTCACCTGTTGTCAGACATTCCACATTGAGAATTTTATTTTCCATTGCAACAGAAATGAATTTGCAGATGGATCATGTTGATGTTACCACAGCTTTCCTAAATAGTGATCTGGATGAGATTATATATATGGAGCAGCCAGAAGGTTTTTGTTCAGATAAAAGTAAAGTTTGTAAGCTGAATAAAAGTATATATGGTCTCAAACAGGCTAGCCGTATGTGGAATTTAAAAATAAATAATGTTTTAATTAATAATGGATATACTCAAAGTAAGTGCGAACCGTGCGTATATATAAAGAAAAATGATAAAGATTATATAATAATTGCTCTGTATGTCGATGACTGTTATATATTTCATAATGGATGTATTAGGAATGTTTTATCATTATTGAAAGAAAACTTTGAAATACGTCATCTAGGCCAATTAAAAAATTGTTTAGGCATGAATGTCACTAGATATAATAATACAATAGTGCTAGATCAGTCTAATTATATAAAATGTTTGCTAGCTAAATTTAATATGAGTGACTGCAAGCCAGTACTTACACCGTTACCTGTAAATTGTAAGTTAGAAAAGTCTAATGGGAAGGGTCTTGATGATGAGTTATACAAATACAGACAACTGTTGGGATGTTTAATGTATTTGAGTGTGTGCTCACGCCCGGACATTTCTTATGCTTGTAGTCAACTTAGTCAATACAGTGTATGTTTCGACACGAGTCATTGGCGCGCAGCAAAGCGAGTACTTCGTTATTTAGCAGGGACGATCAACTATGGTCTTCATTTTACAAAAGGTACTAATTTTAATATCAGTGCTTATGCAGATGCCGACTGGGCTAATGACTCATCAGACAGAAAGTCCTACACTGGATTTGTTATAAAATTAGGTAACTGTTTAATCAATTGGGAAGCTAGAAAACAGCGTAGTATAGCTTTATCAAGTACAGAGGCAGAGTACTTAGCAATTAGTGACGTTTGCAAGGACATTTGTTTTGTGAAGAATTTCTTGTCTGAAATTATTACCAAAACTTTTGATGTAATTGTATACAACGACAATCAAAGTGCTCAAAGATTATTACTTGTAAAAGAATATTCGCATAAGAAAACGAAGCACATTGATTTGCGTTACCATTTCGTAAAGGATTTAGTACAAAAAGGAAACATAACTGTAAGATACTTACCTACTAATGACATGCTAGCAGATGTATTGACAAAGCCACTATGTGCGCAGAAACATTGTAATTTTGTAAAATGTTTAAATGTGAGAGTTTGTGGAGCAAATGGTTAAAGTTTTGTTGTACTTATTTTATTAATGATAAATATTGTTATATTGTGATGAATCATGTAATTATTATTGAATTGAATCATATGTATAATTATGTAGAGTCGCTCTAAAGTAGGTAGAGTATGTAACTCTTGAATGTAGAGTCTTTTAAATATTGTGTAGAGTTACAGTAGTTTTTTCTTTTCTCTCATGTAGCGCTTAAGGAGGAGTATTAGGAGTTGTGTAAGCTCTACATGAACGCAGCTTAAAGGCAGCCATATTTATTTAAATGTCATTTGAAGTTGTCATCTGTCTTTTTCACTGATTTTGACAACTACTTATCTGCTCACGGCTCTCTGCAGTCTCTGCCCTTTTTATGTTTTGTGTCGTCTCAATTATTGTCCAATTTAATCTTAATTCATCATATTGAATATACAATGGACGTGTAATATCAGCTCGTATTTTGATAAATAAAAGTCTGGATATACTGTCGAAGTGTTTATTTGGTTGATCACGCCTGACACGCCATTCCATTGCCATATCACAACGTCTGCGTCAACAAATCTTTAGATTTAGATTTAGTCAGTAGTGTTAAGTCATGCCTAAATGAGTGTTGTCGACGAATCTTTTTTTGGTGAAAGATGCTGTCATCGTTTCACTCATTAATTAAACGTTCTGTCGGCGAAACGTTCGCAGCGGAAAGGTTCTGTTTTTGAAAAACTTTTAAACGAAACATTCTGTCGGCGGCGGCGGCTCATTCAGCGGAGAAACGTTTGTCGGAGGTCTTTACAATACCTTAACATTACTGTAGTATGTTGATGTAGGTGCTTATCACCATATTGCCCAACACCTCTCTCAGTACCCCTTGGGTACCCAACGCTTAAGTGACAAAACGAATTAAACAATCGCCCGCAAATGGTTTTGTTTGCAGACGATACTTCTTTAATATTTAGGATAAACAGACGTGCCACTTATTTTGACGACGTAAATAACGCCCTACTGCAGGTTCATAATTGGTTTACTGTAAATAATTTAGTTCTTAATAGGAAAAAAACTAAGTGCATCAGATTTGCTCTACCAAATGTCAAAAGTAGTGATTGTGACATAGTATTAAATCAAGAGAAACTAGAATTGGTCGAAAAAACGATTTTCTTGGGAATCGCGCTCGATTCAAGGCTGCAATAGGGCCCTCATTTAACATCTCTTGCAGGACGCCTAAGATCAGCAGCATACGCTGTTAGAAAAATCCGTCAATTTACCGATGTTGATACTGCGAGGATAGTTTATTTTAGTTATTTTCATAGTATTATGTCATACGGTATTTTACTATGGGGACGGGCTGCAGACATCGAGTCTATATTTATTCTACAGAAAAGAGCCATCAGAGCCATATAATATGATTTACGATACGCGATTCTCTAAGACAGATGTTTAAGGAAATTAATATCATGACAGTACCTTGTCAATACATCTATGAAAACATCATGTACGTTAGGATAAATCTGCATTTATTCAGTAAAAGAGGTGACAGACAACACTATAATACTAGAAATAGGGACGAACTAGTTCAGCCAGGTTTCAGGCTTGCTAAAGTAGATTCCTCTTTCATGGGGTACTGTTTAAAATGTTACAATAAAAATTAAACCGACTTCAAAAAAAAACAAAAAAGTGAAAAATAACTTTAGCTTCTGAAGTCGGTGACCTGTTTGATTGCTTTAGTTTTTTTTGTCACCGACTTCAGAAGCTAAAGTTATTTTTCACTTTTTTGTTTTTTTTTGAAGTCGGTTTAATTTTTTTGCAAAAAAGTTTTTATTTGTCACTTTTTAGTGGTTCACTTGTGCTTGATACATGGAAAGTGCACACCGTTACAATTACAACAAGCCCAAACACGACTATGGTACAGTGTCTCATTATGGAGTTCCGTGACTCTTGGCTTCATCATCAGATCTGATGGTAGAATGGTTCTTATCAAACGCAAATGCTTCATTTGTTGCAGAAAATAGCAAAATCGCAACACGTCTTCATATAAAATTTGAAGAGTTCCCTCGATTTCGCCAAGATTCCATCATCAGATCTCAACTTGGTGGCTATGGGACCATTTGGAAAGAATACCCTTTCCAACAAAAAAAGAATTTTTCAAATCGGTTGGCAAGCGACGGAGTTATGCCCGAACAAACATAAAAAAAAAAAAAAAAAAAAATAGAAACATCCGAATTGAGAACCTCCTCCTTTTTTAGAAGTCGGTTAAAAATACCTCCCCACATTCTACAACTGAATGAGACGAAATTTAAATCTTGTGTAAAACGCACACTATGTAGTCAAGCATATTATAAGTTGGGGGATTACACTGATGATAAAATTAAATTTAATTTGATTTTAAAATTAAATTTAATTAGTAAATAGGTTTAATTAATATGTGAAACGCATCTTAAATGCGTAAATACTCAGGAAAACTGTTATCCTGATAATTAATGAAGTTTTCGGTAGTACAAGGATACCGGTAACCTAAAAACAACAGCTGACGTTTCAACCACGGACGTGTACGGATAATTCAGGGGAAGTATTGTTTACTTTTATTTGAAAACAGCACACAAACGTCACTTTAACTGTATATAACATTCATGCCAATTTTTAGTATTAATTTTTGCTGATTTATTACCCTGTACTGGTTCTAAATCTCTTTGTTGACAACCGGTCATTTAGCAACAAAACATAGTAGTTTCGTGTCTGTTCTTATTTTCAAATCGATATACTTAATCAATATAAGTTCATAGATAGATCGTGTAGCATCATTATTGTGGATTATTGTATTGAATTATTAACATAATAAGATCAATTTAAACTTTTATTTATTTTATGCAACATACCCACCTAAGAAAAGTAAATCCCTAAGATAGTAAAACCATTGAAATCTACATAGATTCAATTACATACTTTGAATTAGATTACTTTTAAAGTTAATAGAAACCTACCTCATTTAATTTCATAACTGCAATCTTCTCCCTGCTTGTTTTTGTCTTTATTTTATTTTATTTTTTTCCCTTTCACCGCTAACTTCTTTTATTGGTCTATTCTATAGGTTCTCACCGTTTCTTTACTTCTAATTTTCAGTAACCAATCCTGAAACCATGCCTGTGATGACCCGCAAGGCTACTGCCCTGGATATGGAGCTAAAATTGAGAACGGCCCTCCAAGAACTCAAAGAATCCAACCTCCAAGTCCAACAGCTGTTACAGGAGAGAGAAGAGAGTGAGGTGGAAGTCGATAAAGTTAATAGCAAAATTTCAAGCTTAAAACGGGAGCTAGTAGACCTACATCACCAATACTTGGACGTTGTTGATGAACGGGATCAACTGAAGGCGGTCACGGATGGTTTCACAAATTGTAGTAACTTGTATGAGGAGGCTTTGTTTAAAATTAGGGACCTGGAAGATGACTTAATTCATGCTAATGATTGTATTTTAAAGTTACAGAAAGAAAGAGAAAGTACTCAGGTTAAAGAAACAAACCTCTTATATAATGAATTATTAAATAGTAATTGTAACCCCCCTTCCTTAATAACTATTGACCTGACTGAAGATTCCTTACTCAAGCAGAATTTTATAGTTAGCAATAGGAAGATTAAAAAATATGCAAAATTAAACAGAATTATTAAAAAATGCAATCAATTTAGGAAACAACATAAACGCTTTTCCAAATATATTCCACTGAGGAAAGAGCGTGTTGATTTAGTTAATAAATTAAATAATTACCAAATAAAATTAGAGGACAGTATAAAAATTTATGAAATTGATACTCAGCAGTTGCAGTCTGAAATTCAGGTACTTCAGGATTCACTAAGTTCCCTTTCTAGTAGGTATAAGATTTCTCAAAACCAAATTAGGGAACATATTTATGCAGCAAATGAGTTGGTAATGGGTCAATGTAGTTGCCAGACAGTTACTAACCATGATATTATCCAGCCTCAGGTAATGGAGGACCCATACCAGGTTGAGAATTTGACTCGGGACTGCACTCTAAATCAACAAACAAATATAACACAAGATGATTTACACGTGTTTCAGCCTGAGTTATATGATAGTTTGCCTGAGTTTGGTAATTTTGTCTCATCAAATAGTAATGTTTGTGATCATTCAGTTATGTTCTCTGATAGTATGGGTAGGGGGCTAGGTAAATTAATTAGTAATAACCTGAGTTATTGTACCCAAAACAATTGTATGCCAGGGTCAACCTACAAACAGATTATGGCATCTGTAACAAAAAGTGTTTGTGATCCTAGTACCACCATTACTATATGTGTTGGTAATAGTTCAAGGGTTAAAAAGGAAGACATCACTAACTATGTTTCAGAGTTGTTAAAGTTAGATTGTAAAAAAGTCATTTTGTGTGCTTTTCCATATTTTGAAAATTTTGGAAACAGAAAAAACAATTATATTCACATGCTAAATAAACACATGCATTTTTTAGTAGGTCACTATAGTGACAAATTTATATTTCTTGATATTAACACTTTTATTGATAAACTTAGATCAACGCGGGGTAAAGTGTATCTACCTATTAGTTGTAGACACAAAATAGCTCGGCTATTAGCTTTTAATATTCACACAGACATAAGTAGTATGTCTAAGTTTTGTTCTATTATTGATACTGCGACTATTAGTACTATTACTAATGAACAGGTGGTGACCTTAAATAAATATAGCATTAGTGCTATTGATGTTTACAAACTTTGTACGGAGGAGAATCCATATGTCACCGTGGAAACTTCTCAATTAGCTCTTAGTTATGATAGGATCATGTTGTCTGGCGATGGATCGGGAGTCTCGGGGCTCTCTCCAGATCTTAATATTAATTTAAACTAGGAAGTGAGACAACAGAAGGTACCATTAACAATATTGTTAATCCTACCAACAGCAAGGTATCTTCTTGCACTCCATTAGGTCGTAAAAAAGGGCCTCAGCAGAACTCTTTAAAATTATTCCACCAAAATATCCAAGGCATTTCTTCCAAATTATTAGAAATTGAATTGTATTTAGAGAAAAGTATGTTTGACATTGTTTGCTTTACTGAACATTGGTTAAAAGATTACCAAATGCTTATTAATTATGAGAATTATATGGTGGGTAGCTGCTTTAACCGTAAATCTATGCTGCGTGGAGGTTCCCTAATATTACTGAAAAATGGTGTTAAATATAAGCAACGTGCTGACATAGTAGGTCTTTCGGTTGAACATTGCGTCGAACTGTCTTGTGTTGAGCTAGATAAGCATGTTATTGTGTGTGTGTACAGACCCCCAAACTATCAAAACTTTTCCTTATTTGAATCAATAATGGAAGATGTCCTGGCAAAACTTACAACCAGTAATAAATCTACAATTATTTGTGGTGACTTCAACATCAATATTTTAGAAGATAATTCAAATAGCAGTCGGTTATTAAATCTTTTTAAGTCTTTTGACTTGACTAACGTTTTCATAGAACCCACTCGAGTCACGCCTTCTTCTGCTACTTGTATAGATAATGTTTTCTGCGATTGTGAATACTTAGATAGAGCCGTAGTAAATAGTCTGCCGTCTGACCATAGCGGACAAACTGTAACTTTCAGGTGTAATACACCATTGCAAAAAGTTGATATTAAATTTAGACCTATAACTTCTAGTAAATTAAATAGGTACAATATTTCCCTACAAAACAAGTTAAGTGTTATGAGCCATGACGATATTAATATAAATCAATTCTATGATCATTTCTTTTCAATTGTTCACACTGAATTCAATAAAAATTTTGAAAAGAAGACTAAAAGCATTTGCCCTAAATTTATATTTAGTGATTGGGCAACTAGAGGTATCAGAAAAAGTAGGGAAACACTATTTGAGCTTTATGGCCTTAAGCCTTATGTAAACACTGAAACTTTTAACAACTATGTTGCTCAGTATTCAAAAATTTTTAGAAATTCATGCAAGGTTGCCAAAGCCCTGCACATCAGCAACAAGATTAAAACAGCAGAAAATAAAATTAAGACAGTTTGGAAAGTCATAAATAGCGAGACTAACAGGAAGAAAGTACGTAATACTAGCTATACATTAGATACAGTATGTGGTCCTAAAAGCTCCAATCAGGAAGTAGCTCAGGAATTTGTAAATTTCTTCACCAATATACCGTTAAAAACTACGGAGGCTCTAAATTCCTCTTCTGAAGTCTCAATTGGTTTATTAAAAGCGAATGTATCTGGATGCCAGGCTGAATTTAAATTTAAACATATAAACCCGATGACGGTTATTAAAGCTTTCCGGCAAATAAAAATCAAACTGACCGAAGATCTATGGGGAATGTCTATCAAAGTTTGTACTTCCATACTTGAGACGATAGCTCCATACTTAGCTTTAATTTTTAATTTGTGCGTAGACCAAGGAGTTTTCCCTGATTTAATGAAATATAGTAAAGTCATACCGCTTTTCAAATCCGGGGATAGTAAAGATACTAATAATTATAGACCTGTATCCGCGTTGCCAGTTTTTAGTAAAGTGTTCGAAAAGATAATGCTTAATCAAATGCTCAATCATTTCAACACCAACAGAATCTTACACGATCAACAGTATGGCTTCACCAAGGGACGTTGTACAACTGACGCCGGTGTAACCTTATTAAAGCACATATTCATGGCGTGGGAAGAGTCCCAAGACGCAGTAGGAATATTTTGTGACCTCTCCAAAGCATTTGATGGTGTAAATCACGACACATTGCTTTTGAAACTTGAGCATTACGGACTAGGTAAACTTGCACTTAGTTTGGTTAAATCTTATTTGAGTGATAGACTGCAATACGTTCAAATAAATGGTGTTAATTCACAGGGCTTGAAAGTAAAAATGGGGGTTCCGCAAGGCTCAATATTGGGTCCTTTCCTCTTTTTAGTATATATAAATGATCTACCCTATTTACTGAAAAACCAACCTCAAAATATGGTATTGTTTGCCGATGACACTTCCTTAATTTTTAAGATAAATAGACGAGCCCAAAATCTAAATGACGTGAATAATGCCTTACTTGAAGTCCATAATTGGTTCACAGCAAACAACTTGGTATTAAATGAAAAAAAAACGAAATGCATAAGATTTGCTTTACCGAAGGTTAAAAGTAGTGATTGTGAGATAATATTGAATAAAGAAAAACTCGAATTCGTAGATAAAACGGTTTTCCTGGGGCTTACGCTTGATTCAAGGCTTCAATGGGGTTCTCATTTAACATCTCTTGCGGGGCGCTTAAGTTCAGCAGCTTATGCCATTAGAAAAATCCGTCAATTCACTGATGTAGATACCGCTAGGCTAGTCTATTTTAGTTACTTCCACAGCATAATGTCTTACGGCATTTTGCTGTGGGGACGGGCTGCTGATATTGAGTCTATATTTATTCTGCAAAAAAGAGCCATCAGAGCCATATACAATCTTCGTAGGCGCGATTCTTTAAGGGAACTGTTTAAGGAAATTAACATCATGACTGTATATTGTCAATACATCTACGAAAACATAATGTATGTCAGAAAAAATCTGCATCTTTTTGGTAAAAGAGGTGACAGACACAATTACAGTACTAGAAATAGAGACCAATTAGTTCAGCCTGGCTTCAGACTCGCTAAAGTAGACTCGTCTTTCATGGGGTACTGTTTGAAATGCTATAATAAAATTCCACAAAGCATTCTTGAACTAAATGAAACCAAATTTAAAACTTGCATTAAACGCACACTGTGTAAGCAAGCATATTACAAATTGGACGATTATATCGCTGATAAAAATGCTTGGCTCAATGCCGGTCCTGCTCCACAAGGACAGGGGCGCATAAATGGATAGCATTAAATGGTATTGTTGGAGCTGCTGAAGATTGTACAACTATATTTGCATTGTATAAATTCAATATCTTTAGTATTATATAACCTCATATCCCATATTGTGTGAGTGCCATGTACTAGAATGCTATCATTCGCTGGAAACCTACGTTTTTATTTTTATTTTTTGACTTGGATGTGCCCTGGCGGTTAAGAGTATGTCATGCTCACTCAAATGTCCCGCTGATGGTGGCGCGTGTGTCGGGTCATTTAGTTCCCTTCAAAATGGTTGAGTTGAATGGTGCTGATACATGCGTCATGTTCGTGAACGGGCGCTGTCGGTTGGGACTGGTCAGCTCTTGGTTGCCTCGGCTTTTGTTTTTATTTTTTAATTAATTATTTTACTTTTGAATTGTTTTTGTTAGTTTTAACTATGGACACTTTTATCGTGCACATCTTGCTACATTGTTCTCACATAATGCACCATCTCAACAGGAATGATGTAACCAAGATTTTGTAACAACATTATGATTTAAAAGAGTGTCCATGGAGTTTCTTGCCCGTTCTTCTCCATAGAGATCTACGCTAGGGAATGGGCAACTACAGTACTTTCACAGTTTTTATGTCTTGTGACTGGGACTGTAGCTACATTTAATTATCATCTTTGTTTCGACAATTCAAAAGCGCCTGTAACTGGCCTACTTGAAATAAATGCTTTGATTTTGATTTTGATTTTGATTTTGATAAAAATGCTTGGCTCCACAACCATAGGAGCAAACTAATTGATTCACAGTCAAGTTATTGTGGAAGCTGCAGAAGATTGTAAAAATATCCTTGCATTGTATAGATTCCATCTCTTATTATTATATAATTGCATACCACATGTGTGAGTTCTATGTATTGTACTGTCACATTTAGTTAAGTATCTTTTTTTTCTTTTTTTGACTTGCGGCTGAGAGAATGTCATACTCACTCAAATGTCTCGGTGATGGTGGCGGGTGTGTCGGGTCATTTAATTCCCTTCAATATGGTCGAGTTGAATGGTGCTGATACATGCGTCATGTTCGTGAACGGGCGCTGCCGCGCTGTCAATTGAGACTGGTCAACTCCCAGCTGCCACGGTTAATTTATTTATTTTTTAGTTAATTTAATCTTTCCTCTGGACGCTCTTAATGTGCACGTATTTCTACATCGTTCTCACATATATGTATAACTAGCTGACCCACGCAACTTCGTCTGCGTCACATAAACTTTTACATTTTTTTTTCATAAGAACCTTCTCCTAACAATAACAAACACAACAAAAAAAGAATCAGCAAAATCGGACAAACCGTTTTCATGCTATGTCGTGACAACGAAAAACGGGTTTCATTTTTATATAATAGATATATTAGATTATTTTTTGTTTATACTAAACCCGAAAAGGGGTCATTGTACTCATCATTTTGAACAACTTTTTCTATGGGATGAACCTTGAAATCGCGAAAAAAAAATCAGCTGTTCCCTACATTTTGACGAGTTATGCGAACATAAATGTAGGGAACAGCTGATTTTTTTTTCGCGATTTCACGGTTCGTCCCATAGAAAAAGTTGTTCAAAATGATGAGTACAATGACCCCTTTTCGGGTTTAGTGTAAACAAAAAATAACCCTGTATATAGATGACAACATGAATGATGTAGGTACCTAACCAAGATATTGTAACAATATTTTGATTTAAAAGAGTGTCCATGGAGTTTCTTGCCCGTTCTTCTCCATAGAGATCTACGCTAGGGAATGGGCAACTACAGTACTTTCTCAAGTTATTATGCCTTGTGACTGTGACTGTAGCTTTGATTTAGTTTTGTATTTTTGACATTCAAAAGTGCCGTAGGGAATGGTCTAATTGAAATAAATGATTTGAGTTTGAGCTTGAGTTTGAATGCCTAGTTAAAACGTGCAATAAAATTATCTCGACATGTGCGTCATCTATTATTTACAATCTTGGCTAAATGGAAATAAACTGTTCTTAGATTAAAATGACACCTAGTTACTGTTTGTGTTATTGATTTGATTTATTATGTTTTGCGAATGATCTGTTATCATGTTTAAGAATAAAAGGTCACAAATGTTACAATTACCATGTGATATTAGCGATAGGAGGCTATTTTTATTTATTAACGGTACGGTAATAATAAAAATACCTAATAATAAAAATATAAATAAAAAATCTTTTTGGCATTTTCTTTGGTTTAATCCAAATATTTTCACGCTTCAAAATGTTTCGAAGTAGCTGCGTCTTTCGCAAGATTTGCGCCCCTCAACACCCATCCATATCCAGGCTGTTGTCTCTGATCTCCTATTGGCTTATCATCAGCTGCAGCGAACTGTGCGAGGAACATACGACGTGGTCTGTCAGATAGATTCTGTGTGCTTCCATGGATTAGGAGGTACGAGAAGATGACGATGTCTCCTCGTTCGGCGATCACGGGCGTTGCTTTTTCATAGGGCCATTTTTTCTGAAAGTAAAAAGTGTTTATTTGTTTATTTATTTATTTATGTACACACAAAATACTTAAAAGGGCAATATATTAACATAGAAGAGCACAAACGTAATACTTATTTCAGAAGAAATTTCTTCCAGCAGACCTGCGAGAGGATAGGCTGATAAGAAATGTAGACACAGTGTGTAGAAAAGACAACAAGAAAATTTAAATTAAAACTTAAAACATAAATATGACTATTTAAAATAAACAATATAATTATATATATTACTAGCTGACCCACGCAACTGTTGATTTTCTTATTTAATTTACAAAAATTAATCTTTATTTGGTTAATATTATGATTTATTATTCAACTTCCGGTTGAAGCCCCGATATATATTTTAATACATCCGTATCCGATCGCCATCTTTATAATTTAAAATATTCACTGTGGAGACTACAAATAGAGTTCAGTTGTGTTCTCGAGTTGATAGTGATAGGACCTATAATCTTCCTAGTGGTTAAATAGTGAAAATAAACTCTATAAAAGCGTTTGTTCGTTTTAGTTTTCACCCATAATCTTATAGGTTATGGGCCCAGTGCACGTGTTTTAAAAAGTGCAAGTAACCGTTGGACGTTTAAAAAACCGAACTATTCGCACCTTATCTTCGACAATGGATTTGAAGAGTAAACGAAATATCAAACCGTTTGATGGAGAAAAATACAGTGTCTGGAAATTTCGTGTTCGTGCTTTATTAAGTGAAATTAACGTATTACAAGTTATTGACGACGACCCAATAATACGTAGCCAGGATTGGGAGAAGAATAATCGGATTGCTAAAAGTATAATCGTGGAATATTTGACCGATTCCTACCTCGGGTTTGCAAAAGAAGAAAGTACTGCCAAGGAAATTTTTAAAAGTCTGGATGTGCTTTACGAACGTAAAAGTATTGCAACTCAGCTGGCTATACGAAAAAAGTTGTTGGCGTTAAAGCTTCAAGGTGATGTACCACTTATAAAACATTATTCGATTTTTGATGACCTTATTACTGAACTGCTAGCAGCTGGGGCGAAATTAGAAGAAACTGATAAAGTAGCCCATTTATTACTTACACTACCCTCCAATTATGACGGTGTTATAACAGCCATCGAAACATTGTCCGAGGATAATTTGACTTTGGCTTTCGTGAAAACAAGACTTTTGGATCATGAAGTCAAGCTGAAAAACGAATCCAGTGATACAAGTGTTAAAGTACTGCAAGCTCAAAATACAAATAATAATATGACATGGCGTAAAAGAAAATTTGATAACTCGCAACCGACTTCTCATCACCAGAAAAATAATAAAGACAAAAGGAAGCGACCTTTTATGAAGTGTCATCATTGCGGACGTAAAGGACATGTGAAAAATGACTGTTACTTTTTCAAACGTATGAAGCAGCACGACAAAAATACGGACAGAACAAGAACTGTTCAGGCAGTTGAAATAAATCAACCTTCAACATCTAACGGTTTTTCTGGATTTGCGTTTATGGCCGGTGATTTTCAAGAAGGCAAACAAGACAACATAATACAATTTTTGCTGGATTCTGGAGCATCGGACCATATTATAAACAGAGAAGATCTTTTTGTTTCTTATACTGATTTACATATTCCTTTAAAAATATCAATTGCTAAAAATAATGAATTTATTTCAGCTACAAAGAAAGGAACACTACAGGTCACTAGCAATACGGGCGTGCAAGGAGTTTTGGAGGATGTGCTATTCTGCAGCCAGGTGCCCTACAATTTATTATCAGTTTCGAGGATGCAACGGGCCGGGATGACGGTCGTTTTCGATCAAGAAGGAGCTCGAATATGTAAAGACGGTAAAACCATCATGCGAGGTAAGTGCATTAACAATTTAATTACTGTGGATTTTATGGCATCTGTGAATGTAAGTCATTCTGTTTCTCAGTTGATATGCAGTGCTGACAAAAGTATTTACAAATTGTGGCATGAACGCTTTGGCCACATTAGTAAAAATAAATTTTTAGAGATTAAGAATAATAGTATGGTTGACGAAACAAACCAAATTGATAAAATAGTACCAAATGATGATTTATGTGAGGCGTGCATAAATGGGAAGCAGAGTCGACTGCCATTCAATCAGGTTAAAGACAAAAGTTATATAACGCGACCTCTTTTTGTTGTGCATTCAGATGTCTGTGGTCCTATCACTCCGCCTAGTATTGATAACCACAATTATTTTGTCCTCTTTGTAGATCAGTTTACTCATTACTGTGTAACATATCTAATAACATATAAATCAGACGTATTCTCTTGTTTTAAAGATTTTGTTGCAAAAAGTGAAGCCAAGTTTAATTCTAAATTAGTCAATTTGTATTGCGATAACGGTGGAGAATATTTATCTACCGAAATGAAAAATTATTGTGTCGAAAAGGGAATTAGTTATCATTTGACAGTTCCGAGAACTCCACAATTAAATGGTGTCTCTGAGCGAATGGTCAGAACTATTACTGAACGAGCCCGTTCTATGATACACGGTGCTAAATTAGACAAAGTTTTCTGGGGAGAAGCAGTTCTAACTGCTGTCTATTTAATAAATTTGACGCCTACTAAGGCGCTTAAAATTCCCAAAACACCATTCGAAATGTGGCATAATAAAAAGCCTCAAATAAAATACTTAAAAGTTTTTGGCTCAACAGTTTATGTGCATAACAAAATCAATAAAACAAAGTTTGATGAGAAATCATGGAAGGGTATACTCGTGGGCTATGAACCAAACGGTTATAAAGTTTGGAACCCAGAATGCGAAAAATTTGTTGTAGTCAGAGATGTTATTGTGGACGAGACGAATTATTTGCAGTCCAGGCCTGTACAGCCTGGAACAAATGTTAAAAATTTTAGTAATGAAACTGATATTCTGTCTAAATCAGTATCAATAAAGTCTCGCATCTCTGACAGTTCGAAATCAGATCCATTTAAATCTGATGATCAAGTTTGCCCTAGTAAAATTCGCAAAGTGAACCATGATATTGTAGAGTCTGAGCAATTACTTGATCAATGTACTGAAAATAAAGAGGACAATTCGCAGCTTCGGCGGAGTGATAGGCTCAAAAATCGACCCCCTATTTCGTATCACGAAATCGATGAAAATAATGATTTTCTCCTGTGCGCTCATGCAATTATGTGCAAAGTACCGAGTTCATATAAAGAAATTGCTACTAGAGATGACAGATCCGAATGGGAAAGTGCAATTAGAGATGAAATTAATTCTCTTTTAGTAAACAAAACATGGACTTTAGTACCACAACCTAAAGATAAAAATATTGTAGATTGTAAATGAATTTTTACGATAAAAAACGATGAATTTGGAAAACCTTTAAGATACAAGGCTCGTCTTGTTGCTAGGGGTTTTAGCCAAGAATATCTTACGGATTACAACGAGACATTTGCACCTGTTGCAAGAATAGCTAGTTTCCGACTTATAATCTGCTTTGCAAATCAATTTAATTTACTGGTTCATCACATGGACGTGAAAACCGCATTTTTAAATGGCGAGTTAAAAGAGGAAATTTATATGAAAGTTCCTGAGGGTATAAACAATCAAAATAATTATGTGTGTAAATTAAATAAAGCTTAATACGGACTGAAACAAGCAGCTCGATGCTGGTTTGAAGTATTTGAAAAATCGCTTAGAGAAAAAGGTTTTCAAAATTCATCAGTTGATAGATGTATCTATGTATTGAACAATGGTGACGTGCTTAAAAACATTTATGTGGTACTTTATGTCGACGATTTGGTAATAGCATGCGCTGAAATTGAGACAATGAACAATTTCAAAAGGTATTTAATGAGTAGATTTGAAATGTCAGATTTAAAAGAAATTAAACTATTTTTAGGTATTAAAATTAGTAGAAACAATGATACGGTAATGTTAGATCAGAGTGCTTACATAAACTCGGTTCTCGGTAAATTCAGTATGCAAGATTGCAATCCTGTCAATACACCTTTGGAAAGCAAACTTAATTATGAGGCATTAAACTGTGAAGAGAGTTATAATGCTCCATGTCGAAATGTTATTGGTTGTTTAATGTACATCATGCTTTGCACTCGTCCTGACTTAAGCACAAGTATTAATATACTCAGTAGATATACCAATAAAAATAACAAAGAATTGTGGCAATGTCTTAAAAGGGTGTTAAGATATTTGAAAGGTACAATCAATTTAAAATTATGTTATAAAAGAAGTGCCTATAGTAATATTTTATGTGGGTATGTAGACTCAGATTGGGGTGGAAATGATACTACAGATAGAAAAAGTACAACAGGATATTTGTTTAAGTTATTTGATCACTGTACAATAACATGGTGTACAAAGAAACAAATGTCAGTAGCTGCCTCATCTACTGAGGCTGAATATATGGCTTTGTACGAAGGTGTTAGGGAAGCTTTATGGCTTAAATCACTGGCAATTAGCATTCATATTAATATTGATAAACCTATAATTATTTATGAAGATAACAACGGCTGTATAAGTATTGCAAATAACCCAACAAACCATAAGCGATCAAAACACATTGACATTAAATATCATTTTTCCAGGGAACAAATTGAGAAAAATGTAATAAAGTTAAATTATATCCCCACAGGTCAACAACTCGCTGATGCTTTAACAAAACCATTGCCTGCAATCACGTTTCAGGCCATGAGAAGAAAAATGGGTTTAGAATAAGATTGTTATTTAATTATGTTTCAATAATGATTATCTTTATTTAATTATTGTCATAAAAGTGCATTGGTCTGATTAGGTTTTTCTGGGTTTTCCCTAATCCTACGCAACGAATGTTGGACCAATATGTATACTCCCAGCAAACACTAGGAAGGGTATAAGTTTCTATTGAATGATAAGTACATAACTTCATGTTTACTTGTATTGATTTTAATGGTGATTAATTTTTGAGGGGGCGTGTTGATTTTCTTATTTAATTTACAAAAATTAATCTTTATTTGGTTAATATTATGATTTATTATTCAACTTCCGGTTGAAGCCCCGATATATATTTTAATACATCCGTATCCGATCGCCATCTTTATAATTTAAAATATTCACTGTGGAGACTACAAATAGAGTTCAGTTGTGTTCTCGAGTTGATAGTGATAGGACCTATAATCTTCCTAGTGGTTAAATAGTGAAAACAAACTCTATAAAAGCGTTTGTTCGTTTTAGTTTTCACCCATAATCTTATACAACTTCGTCTGCGTCACATAAGAGTGAGAAACGAACGGAAAAAAAATGGCTATTAAAAATAAGGGTTGATTGTAGAAGAGTAAAAATGTAGGATTGTATGTATTTTTGTATGTTGTATCATAAAAAAATAAAAACTATAAATTTGGCCAAAAAAATAAATTAGGGTTGGACTACCCTTAACATTTAGGGGGATGAAAAATACATGTTGGCCGATTCTCAGACCTAGTCCATATGCTCACAAAATTTCATGAGAATCGGTCAAGCCGTTTCGGAGGAGTATGGGAACGAAAATTGTGACACGATAATTTTATATATGTCACCGTAAAATTGTCAAACACGTTATATTACAATATAACGTGTTTTTTCTCGCGATATTGTAATGTCTCGAATTATTGTCAACTGAACATACGGAAGTATCTCTGCCCCCATAATCGGGACTTGGGGCACCCCCCCGTTAGGTTAGTTAGGTTCCTTTAAACACTGCACTCGGAAATAGGGGCCCCGCGAAGCGGGGCTCCATCGACTACGCTTTTTAGGGGGAATATAAAGTGTTTTAAGGTTATGTTATATTAATCGGTATTTCTCAGGAATGGTGCATTATCTTTTCATGAGAATTGTGCCACTGGGCAAAGGGGACCCCTCCTTCCCTCCACACCGCGTAAGTTGACTACCATCGCATGCATTTCACGAAAAATAATGCGTTTTGTTGTAAGCAGTATGTTCATCTGACAATAATTCGAGACTTTACAATATCGCTAGAGATATTACAATATAACGTATTTGACAATTTTACGGTGACATATATAAGATGTGGAATATTACTGCATAGAAGAGAGGTAAAGCTCTTTGACTTGTATTTTTAAAGAGAAATAGAGTTTTGGAATCTCGAATGTTATGTGTCTTGTGTGTGTATGTCTTGAATGTTATGTGGATATTATGTGACATTCTATTATTGAAAATGATGATGGAAAATTAAAAAAATGTGTGGGACTGACGTTCCGTCAACTGTGAATTCCGTGGTTTAAAAAAAAAACTCTCCTCAGTAAACCTTTTCATTTGATATGGGTATCAAATGAAAAGGTTTACTGAGGAGAGTTTTGTAATAACCACACATTTTTTAATTTTCCATCATCATGAGAATACATAAACAAAAATAACTAGTCCGCCGTTATTAACGATAAAACAGTCAAGACTTGAGGTGTTGAGTATTTTAGAGCATATTTTATAGCATATTTTTGCAAAAAAAATTAAATCAATTACTTAATGTTTTTATCTGACGACCTCTGTAACTAACAAATTGTCGTAAGACGCGATCCCGTGAATCATAATATTCTTATCATCAGCAATACACAGTATCTTCAACTACATAATTAGTCTAGTACCTAGGTACTTATTGATGAACATCAGCAACAGATCTTAATTAATAGTATGTAAACATGTTTCGTATTAAGTTACATAACTAAACAACAGCTGTTTTATGAGAAAAATACCTAACCTAAACCACTGCACTTTCATGTTAAATCGTACATAGGTATTTAGCTGTAGGTTGCTGTTGGTTGCGTTTGGCGCGATTTTGCGTTCGTTCAGCGCACCATGTCCTTGGCAGTCAGTTTAAATTAACGTCGATGTTAGACAAAATCCTTGTAAAGTCCGGTCGCGGAGCACGAAGAATTTCGTACAATGACCTCTTTACATACTGACAGTGGTCACAAACATTTTTCTACTAAGTGCGGTTTTCATGAAATATTTGAAGGAGAAAGAAAACTTACCAACTTATTAAATATTGTTATTATGTAAACTATTTATTTAATGTTATATTAAGTATAAATTATAAAAATCGAGGTACAATTACTAATTGTATTGTATTGTACAACGGGCTGGAGTCCGCAACTCCAGGTCAAAACCTCAAAAGGTTTACAATTCCTGAGGACGGCGGCTATTGCGTCTGTGCGAGCGATACACATTATATTTACGCGGGAGTGAAAGAAACAGGTAATAACAGGTCATTGTACGAAATTCTTCGTGCTCCGCGACCGGACTTTAGTAGGTACCGAAATTGCTCATAGGATAGAGGATCGTATTCAAGCGAGTAATTATAGTAAAAAAATCGAAGAAGCCCTTACCTGATCGACAAAATGGAAGTTACCCTCCAGCTTGCCGACATCTTCCAGGGGGCCAAGTTTGTGGGAGCCAGGGTACACGAATAACCCGCCGTTTTCGGGGTTAGCTGCGTCTAAGTGAACGAATAATGCCACCATGGAATCCTTCTCGTAGGGGAAGTAGGGATAGTCCTGAAAGCAGATTCAAATAATAAGACTACTTGAGTTAGTCGACAATAGGTCGTTGCTTACTATACAAAAAAATTAAAACAAAAGGAAAAAATGAAAACAAAAAGGAAAGGAAAAAGTTAAACAGCATCCGGGAATCTAAAAAGCCTACAATGTTCACTCATTCACAAATGATAGGTAAAAAAGCATCTATGCAAAGGTAAGTAAATTAAAAAAAAAAGGATCAATATAAATCAAAATTTTAGAACCAAATTAAACAAGTGACACAAATATTGACATCAGTGCTGTAACTATTCTGAGCAAAATATGAGAAAAACTGATTTGAATAGGGCTAGGCATCTGCCTAGCCTTTTCCTGAATATAATGAGAAGATAGTCGAAGACGATGATGATGTGCCTTCGCACATCACTAAAAGATAAAAATCAACAGATGCAATGTTGCCTGTAATTTGTAGATGGTTACAAAAGATCGACTTTTGTTTTTCGCTGGTCCCAGTACCTACTGGACAAGCTGTTCCATTAGGAGCTCTTGTTCTTATCAGCCTGACGGAAATTTGTAAATTATGTTAGGCGAAAATTATGTATCAGCAGTTCAGCACTGAGTGGAGCCATGGACTCAACTGACTTGTGAAGTCCGTGGTTCCTCAAACGAGCAATAATGGCACGCACGCAATATATTATAATTTACTGGCTTCTCTAAGGTCCATGTTCACCGAAAAGATAACGGTCTGATTATCTAAAAACAGCTGTCGCTGTGACATGTTTTCATACAAAAATGTGTTTTAAACAGCTGTTTTTAGATAATCATACCGTCATCTTTTCGGTGAACATGGACCTTAGTTACTCTTGGTTTGATTAGTTAATTACCTGATGCATGGGGTACGCAGCACCTTTCCCTGGTGGCTTGTAATGTGCCTTAGTGTGATGCAGCATGATGTTCTCTGTCTCCATAATATCCTCTAAGGCATCTAATATTTCATCATTGTACAGCAGCTTTCCAAATACTGAATGATGGTGTTGTAGGTTGTGGACTCCTTTTACCTATAATAAAAGTATGAAATATTCTTTTTCCACTTTCTGAAGATTGCATATCTATTTGAAAAACCTTTTTGTCTCCATCACTCGGGATAAAATGAGAAACAGAACAGGACGGTCCGGATGTTTTAAATACGTTTACATGTTTTACGAAAAAGTATATATTATGTAGTATATCAACTATCTGGTGTCCACGACACAAGCCTTGCTTAGTGTGGCACTAGATGGCGCTGTGTGTAAATGTCCAGCGATATTTATTATATTATTATTTATTATTGTTTATCTTTCATCCATTTTATGATTGAAGTCATCTCAATATCTTTTGTAAGTATTTAGCATCGTTGGACACCGTGTAATTAAAGTTGATTATTTATGACACTCATTAATATGTTTAACTAAAACTTAAAAAAAAAACTACTTGTCTTTAACTTACCGTATATGGGCTGTCACTTTTCCTGTTGTCCTCGTTTTTGCCAACCCAGGAGTTTTCCATAGTCTCCTGGTTCTTCCTTTTGAACAACTTGTCATATTCGTCTATAACTCGCGATAATTCTTTCTCGGATATTAAGTTTTTCAGTAAAATGTAACCATTATCTTTGTAGAATTGTTTTTGTTCTGGCGTTAAGCGACCCATGGTGTTTGATCAGTGTTCTGAGAGAGACTGAGATGTGAATAAGAAGCTGGATGAAATTATATACCACGGGACCATAGTATTATGTAGGTATATGATCGTAAATGATGACCAAGACCCAAGCAAAGGTTAAATTGTCGGTTAGATAACCAGTGTCAATATTTTGTTATTGCAGATGAAGTTGCTAAAATTGAAACTGATAGCGGCTTATTTTTTATTAATTCAATGGTGTAAGTACTATTTGTTCGTCTGTTCGAATAAAATATTTATTGGTGTGCGTATTGCGCACATCCCTTTTATTTTTTTGTTAAGGTGAAAGCGTACGTTACGTTTTTTGCAATTTGCAGGGCAGTGCTAAGTTTTATGTTGATAAATATCCTATCGGTCGCGACTGTAAGACGTATTAATTTACAGAATTATAGTCATCAAAATCATCAATACGGGTTGTGTTGATGATTTTGATCCAAGTTCGTAAAAACTTATTAAAAAAAAAAAAATTGACAAAAAGTTGGAACTTCGACCCTCAATATTTCCGTAACTTAAAAAAAAGGTGAAACCAAAGGAGGTGTTTTTTTAGTAGTAGACTGCTACTAGACAGTTTAGACACAATCCAAGATAACATTCCTCTATGACTAAAAACTACAGAAACTGATAGAAGAATAAGATTAAAACAACGGAATCAATATTTATCCGATACGTAAGTACGCATGGATTCTGCCCAATTCAGCGTTATTATCAAACTGTGTGTACTAAATTATCAACAAATTTTATTTTTAACGTACCTACTTACAATCTAATTGATGAATTATTACGTGACTGAAAAACAATTGGATTTATGATAGTAAATGATGATAGATCATGTGGCAACGACAAAGTGCAGATTCGTGTATCAGATACTTTATCACTTGATATACTTAGTTTGCTTCTGATTTATATAGGTACTTGATACTTATTTCGGGGCTTCTGCTACGGGTTCTGGATTCGATTCCCGAGCCAGGGAAAGTGTTATTGTGGTTTTCTCTAAGGAATTTTTCAGCAGCCACCGAGTCTAAACCTGTGCCTGGTGGATGGCAATAGCATAGACGTCTTACAAAAGTGGTCCACTCAATGTATCCGACATAAAATACTACTAGGCGAGATGACTTCTATTTCACCATTAATTTAGACGATAGGTATGAAGCAAAATAAATAATACTTTAGAACAATTAAAATTCTTTTAAGAATGTAAACGTGTCAAACATGAATAAATACCTTCCCGGCGGTACTCCCTTGATTGTCCTAAAATTTTTTGTCCGAAAATCATTATCCATAACACGTTTGCTATAAACTTCAGTAACTATAATGTTCAAAACACCGAAATTATGTTTTACATAACTAACTTTACTTCTAAACTATTTTGTCATAATGTTTAATACTATAATAATTGAATCTCCTAATTTTACATCACATAAAGTCGTATGTCCTAAGTATTGTATCACATAATGTGTATGATTCCGAATGGTCATTTATAAATTGTTAGTCGCTAAAAAAACCCTAAAAGTTAGGTTTTAGTGACAGAAACGAATTGCTGTAAATCCGACTCCACGCAGTCTTGTCTGCCCTACCCCAAGAGTGTTCTTTAAAATCGCGGAGGCGCGGAGGGGCGAGGCGGGCCGCAAGTTGAGGAGCAGGTAGTTGTTACACTCCCCGCCGCGGCTGAGGCTGGCCGGCCAAGCCGGCCAGCAAGCCGAAGCTGCGGTGGTGAGCGTTAAACCCATCTGCGACGATAAGCTCGCGTGAGGCCGCCGGAGCCCCGCAGCACCGGAGCCGTGACAGAAACCATGCTTGCTGCATGATGCTTGCTCGTTTGCATGCTACATGCTAGCTTGCATACTGTATGCTTGCACGCTTGCTTGCATGCTTGCTTGCTGCATGCTTGCCTGTTGCATGCTTGCCTGTTGCATGCTTGCTTGCTGCATGCTTGCTTGCATTACATGCTTGCTACATGCGTGTTGCATGCTTGCTGCATGCTTGATTGCATTGCATGGTTGCTTGCTACATGCTTGCTTGCTTGCTGTATGCTTGCTACATGCTTGCCGCATGCTTGCTGCATGCTTGCTTGCATTGCAGGTCAACGCCTACATACGATTAAACATTTACTTAGAATAGGACTTATGACTTTTATTGAAAACGATTTTATGTCTTTTGTATATTATTGATTGTAATACTTATGACAAACGGATAGGTCTTATTATATTTAGGCGTTTCAACTTTATGGCATATGATATTATGTGATTTAAAGTTCGGGTAAATTATCATTCGGACGAATGATGATCATGACAAAAATAATTATGTCATTTTAGATTATGGATTAAAAAGTTAGGAAATACGATAGAGAACCCTTCCCGGCACGAGTCGAGTAAATTAACCCTCGTAACAGGGTGTTTCGCCCGGTACTCCCTTGATTTTCCTAAAAGTTTTTGTCCGAAAATCATTATCCATAACACGTTTGCTATAAACTTCAGTAACCATAATGTTCAAAACACCGAAATCATGTTTTACATAACTAACTTTACTTCTAATACTTTTTTGTCATAATATTGAATACTATAATAATTGAATCTCCGAATTTTACATGACATAAAGTCGTATGTCCTAAGTATTGTATCACATCATGTATATAATTCCGAATGGTCATTTATAAATTGTTAGGCGCTAAAAATATCCCTATTTAAGTTAGGTTTTAGTGACAGAAACGATTTGCTGTAAATCCGACTCCACGCAGTCTTGTCTGCCCTACCCCAAGAGTGTTATTTAAAATCGCGTAGGCGCGGAGGGGCGAGGCGGGCCGCGAGTTGAGGAGCAGGTGGTTGTAACACTCGCCGCCGCGGCTGAGGCTGGCCGGCGTCCGCCGGCCAGCAAGCCGAAGCTGCGGTGGTGAGCGTTAAACCTATCTGCGACGATAAGCTTGCGTGAGGCCGCCGGAGCCCCGCAGCGCCGGAGCCGTGACAGAAACCATGCCTGCTGCATGATGCTTGCTCGTTTGCATGCTACATGCTTGCTTGCATGCTGTATGCTTGCTTGCATGCTGCACGCTTGCATGCATGCTTGCTTGTTGCATGCTTGCTTGCATAACATGCTTGCTTGCTACATGCTTGCTTGCTTGCTGTATGCTTGCCGCATGCTTTCTACATGCGTGCCGCATGCTTGCTTGCATTGCAGGACAACGCCTACATACGATTAAACATTTATTTAGAATAGGACTTATGACTTTTATTGTTTATCTACCATCTCAACATGAATGATGTAACCAAGATTTTGTAACAATATTTTGATTTAAAAGAGTGTCCATGGAGTTTCTTGCCCGTTCTTCTCCATAGAGATCTACGCTAGGGAATGGGCAACTACAGTACTTTCACAGTTTTTATGTCTTGTGACTGGGACTGTAGCTACTTTAAATGTTCATCTTTGTTTCGACAATTCAAAAGTGCCTGTTATTGGCCTACTTGAAATAAATGCTTTGATTTTGATTGAAAACGATTTTATGTCTTTTGTATATTATAGATTGTAATACTTATGACAAACGGATTTAGGGCCTATTATATTTAGGGATTTCAACTTTATGGCATATGATATTATGTGATTTAAAGTTCGGGTAAATTATCATTCGGATGAATGATGATTATGACAAAAAATGTTATGTCATTTTAGATTATGGATTAAAAAGTTATATAATACGATAGAAAACCGTTTCGCCCACGTCATGCGTGTTAATAATGCTTTTTTTTCAATAAAAATCTCAAAAAATGGTAACATTAAAAAAGAAAACATATTAAATTAGTATTCATTGGATACATGGAGTGGGCTGCGGTTCCCTATCCATTAGCATAAAATTTTAAGACCTAATATAACTTAGCATAATGTTGTTTGGCATAATTATATTTTCGCATAATATAATTACGCATAACAGCTCATGCATAATTTTTTTAAGCATTATGTCTGTAACCATAATAATGATTAGGCATAATATTTTAAAGCATAAACTTATTAAGCATAAAGTTCTAAAGCATAACTTTTTTAAGCATAAAGTTCTAAGCATAATATCCTAAAGCATAAAAGTTAAGCATAAATAACGCATAAAAATGTTAAAAAATATTTTTATAGGTATAACAGTGAAATAATTATTAACACCTAACATATTAGACACTATACACGTTTATACAATATTGCTCTAATGAAATTTGTAGGCGCTTGATATTGTAGGTAGAATAGAAATTATTTTTCCTTAATTATAACGTATTGAACAATTTTGTGAGTATTTTTTCGCTGTAGGAAGCAAGCATTGCAAGCATACAGCATGCAAGCAAGCATGCAGCATGCAAGCAAGCATGCAGCAGGCAGGGTTTCTGTGACGGCTCCGGCGCTGCGGCCCTCCGGCGGCCTATCGCGTGCTTATCGTCGCAGACTACTTTCGCTCACCACCGCAGCTTCGGCTTGTTGGGCCGCCTCGCCCCTACGCGCCTACGCGATTTTAAATAACACTCTAGGGATAGGACAAACAAGACTACGTGAAGTCGGTTTTGCAGCAATTCGGTTCTGTCACTAACTTTTGTTGCACAGCATATTAATTTTTTAACCAACAATATTATTTGATTGTTACAGTTATTTTGTTATTTATATTAATTTTATGCCTAAATATTATTATGCTAATAGTCATTAGGCCTACTAACGTTATGCTAAAAGTCTTTAGGCCTACTAACGTTATGCTAATATTCATTAGGCCTACTAACGTTATGCGAATCCAATTTATGCCAAAACAAATTAGTCTTTAACATGATTATGCCAACATAAAATGTATGCCTAAAAAAATTATGCCAAAGTATTATTATGCCAAAACAAATTGTGCCAAAATCGTTATGCCGAAGTATATTAGGACAAAAAACATTATGCGAAAAGAAGGGATCCCGTGGGCTGCCTTTGTAAGGCAACTCAAAAATCACGGTGTATAATACAAGATAGATGCGCAACTCTGGTTTTCGTTTTAAAACTGTGTACCTCAACTGTTAGATGGCACTGTTAGTTTCTGTTTAACCAAACAAAATAATTCTTGACTACGGATGCGAACTTGAGAACTATTATTCACAAGGCAACCGCTGTCACCGCTAGGTTATCTAGGTACTTCACTGACAAGTTGTTTAAAATAGCTGGTCTCTCTATGACAGTTGTAAAACAGTCAAACAGTTGAAAAGTTTGTGTCCTTAAACACACAGATGGCAGCGCTATCTATGAAAATTTTTTTTCACCCCCCCGGGCAATAGGCTCATCCCCTATAACATGGGATTTAGGGGCGAAATGTGGGTGTACACTTCAGCCTTACCTTTCGCCCAATAACATAATTTATGTAATGTAGGTAGTTATTAAAAACTAACTGACCCGCGCAACTTCGTCTGCGTCACATAAGAGAAAGAGAGGGTTACAGAGAGTGGGTCGACGTAAGCACCCATGATACAATTTTCGAAGAGCACATCACACACATCCTTCCGCATTATGAAAATGCAAGCCCGGTACATGATCATTATTTTGCTGCGGAGTTATTTACAACGGTGTATCTCCTAAGATATGCATTGAAGTCAATTTACGTACCCAAGGGCAATTTTGTTCAAAATCAAATACTTATGATTAACAACGTATTTATTTGAATAAAAATAAATTACCATATTTACAGAAACAGCTTTAAAGGCTTCTATTAACAGCTTTACATCTTCATACTTAGACACTCGATGACAGTCATACTCCAGCTAGGTCTACAGTTCTCATCAAGGTGCATTAAATGAGCCGCAACACGATATAGCTGCTGTAAACCGTTGCGGACCTCTCACAACTGCTTACCATTTAAAATTTCAAACTCTACGTCCCTACGCTATGACGCCGTGTCTTAAAGTGCACAACCTCTTCTAAGCTTAGAAACCTTCAAATGCGGTATTAATATTTTACGGTGACTTTCGAGACATTCCAATTTTAAAGAGTACTTGCAATTTTGCACCAAATTTTTATGTGAGTTCAACCTTTTTGGAATAAAATCGGATTGGGTTTTGAAACATGTAGCAAAATAACTTGTAGTTTATATCAAAATCTCAAAGGAGTATTGATATCAAATTCGAAACAAATCACCGCCAAAATAACTTTCTACCCCTTTTCAACCCCGTTAGGGGATGAATTTCAATGGAATATGAAACGCGTCCATCAATTCTGTTAATATTGTTGATTGCAAAGTTTGAAGTAGATTGGACCAAGGAATCACATTTTCCCATACAATCTTTGCCCCCCCCCTTTTCACCCCCTTAGAGGTATAATTTCAAAATTCTTTCTTATCGTATACCTACGTTATACAGAAAATACACCCTCCAAGTTTCAGGTTTCTACAATCTGCGGTTTAGGCTGTGCGTTGATCCATCAGATAGTCCTTCAGGACAAAGCATTTTTTATTTGTAGATAGTAGGATTTGTACTCGTTTGTAATGTATTTGTAACTTTTCCGGCTTTATGTCTTATGTAAAATAAAAAATTATGATTGGCATCAAAAATGTTTTGTGTAAAATAGCAATTTTCTGGCTAACTATTTCCCCTATACTGCCCCGCTGAAAGTTATTTTTTTGCGATTTCTGACTTTTTGAGTACTCTAACCTGGGTTGGTTTGGAAGAACTTCTTAAAAAAAAAATTTCATACAAACTTTACCCCCCCTTTTCACCCCCTTTTTCCAAAATTTTCCATGATTTCTATAGCCTAAGTGTTATTCTGAGTTTATTTAAATAGATTAGTGAAGTTTTTATCAAAATCCGTCCAGCAGTTTTTACGTGATGCGCGGTCAAACAAACAAACAAACACGAATTTTAAAAATGGTTTTAATATGTTCAGTTACTTATTTTAAGTCACCCTGATCGGTTTTTTTTTTTAATATTCAATGTACAGATTTTTTGGTCTCAACGATTTTATTATATGTATAGAAGATAGTAACTTCTAACGTCCAAGACGTCAAAACATACCTCTAAGCTACTTAAGTGGAAAATACAAATACAGAAGGAATTTATTTCATTCACACACGTCTCTGGATTGGCAATACGGCCAATTTAATAAGTACGTTATTAAATATTGTTAGAGGAAGTCTGAAGTTCGTCTATTTCAGTCGCACTTATTGAAATTCCATATTGTTTCATCTCAATTTCTACTGAACGCTAGTCGGGGCCGCATGCTACTGACGTTTAATAAACTTGCACGCCGGATTATAGAGTTTACGGTGATACGTTTTTGTGTAGCGCGATCTAAGCGTCCTGATACTTTTGTTTCTGTTAAAAAATAACTAAGTGATCACCCCGCGCTAGTTTCACTTGGAGATGGATTTCAACTATCGACTCCTATTTAACCCGCTTCAATTTTCCAAAATCTTTTCTTTGTGGATGCCTATGTTATCATCGAGCCGTCCAGTGGTTAGAATCTGTAAAGTATGACCACTTCAAGTGTGCAGTTCATGCTGGCGTTGCTTGTCAAGAAATAATGCATCGATATGTTAAACTTGTTAAACTTTAAGTACCATGTAGTTGACTGAAGTATACATTCAAGGCCTGCGCAGACGACGGACTTATTGTGCGTGACGGACAAAAAGTCTGCGACAATTTTGCGAGTTTAATTGTGTTTCACTACTTTTTTGTCCATTATAAGGATCTACTGATAGAAAGGCTCCTACTGATTGCCTTTTAGTCGACAAAAAAGGTCAAATAAGTAGTCGAATACATTAATAACGCAAAAATTGTCGCAGACTTTTTGTCCGTCACGCACAATAAGTCCGTCGTCTGCGCAGGCCCTTAAAGACAGTCAGGACATACGATTTTATAGACGTAGATAGTGCTTTGTTACTTTTTCCCTTCGAAACAAAAAAAAACGAACGCTCGTATCTATTATTTTGAATTTCGCGGGCTACCCTGACGCTTTCACCTTAAGTAGCTAATTAGTTAAACTCAATTACTTTGTCTTGACTACAGATACGGGTGTTAGAACCGCTAATCTAAGTTACGCGTTCTGTGTCCGAAGTGCGTCGTGTGTTTTTGTATGTGAATGCGCCATCTTTCAATACCATCAATTTCCTGCCTTTTACGTACCGAAACGAGGTGACTTATTTAACCGGTAATTTACTTGTCTCCTAATCTAATCAGGAATAGAATGGACAGATTTACCAAAACAAAAATATTACAAAAAAACCCAGTAAAGGTAGGTTATCTTTTGCAATTAACACCGATTGTGGCATGTGGTGCGATTACTTATTTAAAATATCACAAACACTGATTAGGTGACAGATTTGTGAATTTAATTCATCATAATCAACGGGAACAAAGATAAGACATAAGCTACTGAGGAACTATTGTGTATTGATGGCAAGTCTCGTTTATTATATTGGACTTAAACATAATTGGCGAAATGTGGGTGCACTGGGTGTACTATTATGTATAGGTACCTCTGCGTAATCCTTCGGGAAATAAACGCGTGATGTTATGTTATGTTGTTTGCTTTAGTTTCTCCTACAGCTACATTCGTGCCCATACATCATCATCAATCATCAATCATCAATCATCAATACTTATAAAGCAGAAGAGTTTGTTTGTTTGTTTGGTTTAACGCGCTAATCTCAGGAACTACCGGCTCGAATTGAAAAAATCTTTTTGGGTTGGATAGTCCATTTATCGAGGAAGGCTATAGGCTATAACATCACGCTATGACCAATAGGAGCGGAGCTGCTATAAGAAATGTTGCAAGCGGGAAAAAAACTTCCGTTGCGATATAAAAAAATTCACGCGAACTAAGTCGCGGGCAGAAGCTAGTCATTGAAATAAGTGAATTAAAACTAACACGGTATATTTAATTTAGTTTTCATTACTTGTGCTTACTTTAGATTATTCAATGGGTATCAAGAGTACCATTGACGTACAAAAATATGATAAAGTTGTTTTTATAGGTACATAAACGTGATTGGAACAACCTTTCATTAACCCCTTAAAATATATATATTTTCCATAATAATTTTTGTTAAAACTCCTACGTTATCTTTTGTAGATAACCTATGGAGACACTGTAGAATAAGTGAATTAATAAACATACAATCATGGTTAAATGTGTGATAATAATACATTATCAATACGGCCACCATCGGGTAAATATAGTCACGCATCTCTTCATCACTGATATTAAAGCATATTTTATAGTACAGGGGATCTAAAATGGCTGATTTAGCAGAATCATAATAGCGTTATTTTAACGCTATTATGATTCTGCTAAATTAGGTTGAAATGGTCACAGGCTTCTGACGATCATGAATTGTCACTATGTGGTCATTTTACTAATTATTGTAACGTAATTCACGTTAACGTTAAACTACTTTGGTTCCAGTAAAGCGGACATTTCGGCCCCCAAGTGATTTACCAACATTTTTTTAAAAGGAGGAGGTTATTAATTCGTCTGAATCTTTTTTTTTCTTATGTTCCCCGTTACTCGAAGATGGCGGGACCGATTTGGATTACTATTCTTTTGTTTGAAAGGGTCTGCTTCACAGGTGGTCCCTTAATCACCAAGTCACGATCTGATGATGGGATCCTGGAAAAATAGAGATAACTGTTCAAACTTTATAGGCGCACATGAAACGATTTGCATGGTTTTCGGAAGAGTACTTTCTCGGAGTGATCTCCCTTCAACTTGGTGAAGATTTGATGAAGAACTTCGAAGATAGGTAATGGAACTCCTCAATAAATAATAGCAAATGGACTAGGATTGCCGAAATCTATTGTTTACACCAGTTCATGACATAACATCACGCCAGTACGCTGTAAAGGGGTAAGCGCATGTGAAATACTAAAAAGTGAAATATAAAAACTTTTTTCACTAAAAAGTGAAAAATAACTGTAGCTTCAGAAGTCGGTGACAAAAAAACTAAACCAATCAAACAAAGGTCACCGACTTCTGAAGCTAAAGTTATTTTTAACTTTTTTGTGTTTTTAGAAGTCGGTTTTATTTCTGCTAGAAGTTTCGGTCTAGTTACAATCGCATTAAATTAAGTAAGTATATCATTACTTATAATCCTTCATATCAATCTACAGCAATTAATCTACTTTGCTTTAGTAAATCTGTTAGTAATAATACTTATCATGACTTTTCATTTCCGTTTTTTTTCTTTTATCTAACATTACAATTTAATTATTGCACAATCAATTCGCAAGTTACTGCCGTGGGTTTTCCATTACCAAATGTATTTAATCCCTTTATCATAATTTTGTTTTCCCAAATTATTTGGTTTAATTGCCTGAGTATCTTCCAAAACTAACTTCGAAACGCTATTTTAAGATACCTACCTAATAAGTAAGGTTCTACACTTACTTACAAATATTGATTGCCTTATTTCAGGCTTAAATGGAGAAGGAGTTGCGCTGGGTATAAATTGTATGAGCTGGTATGGTCTAGTATGACGTAGTACGTGTACTATGTAGTAGTATATGTGCGTCAATATGTCACCAAAACTTTAGAAAGAGCCACACAAGCTTGAGTGACAGAAAAGAGGATGCATTACAATGCCGAACTTGTCTCGAAACTGCACGCACCTTATTTACAGTCACTTGCTGTACAGGTCAAATTAAATTAAGTAGCATCACTCTAAAAGTATCAAGTCGTTCCTCAGTATTGTTCAAGACGAGTACCAATGCGTCAAGTTCACGGGCGGGCGCGAAGGCTCTCGGTGTCTACGCGGAACTACGTGGCGCGGCGTTGCTCTCTGACATTTGACGCATTTTAGGTATATGGTGTAAAAACATTCGAAGTGCCTAAAGGACTTGCCCAAAAATTGAATGAGGCTGTACCCCAGCATTAACAGATATAAAATCTATGTCATTTCATAAAAAAAATCTAAAGGTTGTCTTTAAAAGATCGCTTTTAGCGATAAGACCGCCCATTGTGTCACCCCTTGTAAAGTGTTTAAAATGTTTGTATTTATATTTTTATGGTGTACATAATAAAGAGTATTCTATTCTATTCTATTCTATAATATACATGTAATTGCTACTTTTATTTAAAAAAAATGTATGTTCCATCACACATCACAATACATAGTTCATTATTTTCATTATAAATTCCATTTGGGTTACAAAAGGTGCGTATTGGACAAAAGTTGTAAAGGTAGGGTAGAAGTTGTTTTTGTCACTACGTCTAAGATACTTTTATCTATATTCTAGTGTGTATTTTGTATATATCACCGTAAAACTGTCAAACACGTTAGATTGTAATCCCTCTAGCGAGATTGTAAACTCTCAAAATATTGTCAACTGAACATACTGCTAACGCTTTATTTTTTAGTAGCTTGTAATCTATCGAAGTGAAACCGTAATAGTGTCCATGGAGTTTCTTGCCCGTTCTTCTCCATAGATATCTACGCTAGGGAATGGGCAACTACAGTACTTTCACAGTTTTTATGTCTTTTGACTGGGACTGTAGCTTGACTTAATTTTCATTTTTGTTTCGACAATTCAAAAGTGCCTGTAACTGGACTACTGGAAATAAATGCTTTGATTTTGATTTTGAGCGTATAATTGCATGCCCTAATTGTATGGCGACGGCTGGGGGTAAATCTGACTTTTCGAGTGAAATCTAAAATAAAAATACTTTTTACTTTGAGTTCTATTAAAAATTTGGTATCGTACGAGTAGGTACGTTAATAAATTGCAAAAAATTCTTAATTTTTTATTGCAATTATTTGTAGTATTTTTATTTTTGTTCAGTTGGGGCAGGATTGGTCCATGTCATAATTTCATGATGCGATGATTCAAATTCCAATTCAAATTCAAACGGTTATTGCTTAACACAATACATTTTATACAATTCCAGATATCAAGTGAATGCGCCATGATATGGACGATTGGGTAGCCCTAGCACTAAGTTAGCGCGCGGTGGTAACGGAAAACAAATGCCTTAATTTTCGATAGAAAACACAAGTTTTATCTTATAGTAAAATTAAACTAAATGTTTTTTTTGCAACAACTAATTTCCCGAAATTAAGAAAATAGAGACCTACACTGTAAACGGTTTTAGTGCCTGTGGTCCTTCAGTTCAGTTCCTTATCATTTCATTTCTTGTTATATTTTTAAGTTGATCCCATATTAAAAGTTCTTCATATTCATCAGAGTACAATGAATGAGAGCGTTGACGACCAAATAGTTTTACAACGACAACCAAATAGTTTAAATACATACCTACAGAGTTCAAATTGTTGTCCTATAGATCTTTAAGTAAGTAATCAATTATTAGTCCTATGCTTTCTTTGAGAGGCGTTCGGCACCTACTCGGCATTAGTTGGCGATTACCGGAGCGACCTCGGTGCAGCAATTATCACGCTAATTAAATTTACGCTGTGTTATGACTAATTTACTCCACAACAACAGCTCTTGACTCCACTACTAGACCTATGCGCTAAGAGGGCGCTTTGGCAATGGTTTCATTATCGAAAAATTGCATCGTAGTTTTTAACTGACTTAAAAAGGAGGAGGTTAACAATTCGATTGTATTTTTTACTTTAGTGTTTGTTACCTCAGAACTTTCGACTTGGTGAACCGATTTTTATGTCAATTTTTTTATTTGAAAGCTAGTGCTTTCCGTGTGGTCTTATTCTAATTGCATGAAGATCTGATGCTGATTTTCGGAGATACACAATGGAACTCTTCAAAAATAGACGGTAAATCTGCAGTGATTGCTGTAATCGCTTGAATATTTATTGTATATACCTACAATATCATGACGTAACATCACGCCTGTGTGCTCTGAAGGGGTACCTACGCATATGTGTACAATACACCCAGATCAGTCAGTTAGGTATGTTAAGGTCCATTTATTGGGGATAAGCCTATTACCATGACATGTATTGTTTTTTTTTGGAAAGGATATAATCTGCAAGGGCAGTTTGATGAGAGTTTGGGTAGGTTGTGATAATGGGATCCATGACAAAGTAACAAGGAACTCTTCAATTATTAGGAGCAAATAACGGCCGAATCTTGCAGAGGCTATCAGGATATTTGAGTCACCTACCGTAACACATTATATGGGACGAAATGCGTGTGTTATAGGCACACCTCTGCCAAACTCTTCTAGAATTACGTGTGTTATGTTATGAAATATTGTTGTTTACCGACATCCACGCGAACGGGTACAGCTATTACTCTAAGGACTTAAATTAAGCCTTGTGGCATTAAGTCCGCCTATGTACCACTCTTGTACATGAAGTTTAAATAAATAAATAAATAATGTGGCAAACTTTAAATACAGAACTACATTTTACACGGGAATACACAAAACCATAAACTAAACAGAACATAGGTACCTATACTTATAGATATAAGAGTCGGCGACGATATTAAAAATTGTGATAAATATCAAATCGTAAGTCTCCTATGAATAGAAGTGATTACCGTAGATGACTAGAATACGATGTTCGTGCTGCGTGTATCGATGATATTGTAGTAAACTATAACAACGTTCGTCATTTGAAATCATTTTAGCGGCCCTCGAAATGTGACGCGGCAATGATGACGCCACGTTATATGCGCTGATTCTAATTGGCGTCGGTGTTCGACGGCGTCGGTCCATGAGTCGATTTGACGTTTCCCGAGTGCTAACGAACGCGCTTACGAGTACTTTGTTTACAGGCTATAAGCGTGACGCACGACAAATAAATTCTACGTAAGTTATTTTTTTTAGGTGGGAAGGTCCGAGCTGCTATAAAAATGGGACTAGTTTGCTAGCATGTCTGGTGTCGAATATGTTTTGGCTGGCGCTTAATATTTGGGCGGATAATAACTTCTCCCACTCTGGGCGGAGCGGGAGGGAGTGTCAGACTTTTACTGACTAAAACCCATCCATGTTCCTTCCTCGCCCTTTATGTTCCCGGGCCGTGGTATCTCTTTCAAACAGGTCCGCAACCCTGGCAGGCTTCGGCCCTTGCGGGCCCCTCCGCTTATGCTGACATCTATCATGAGGCGCGCGTGGAACACGAACGCCCATAGCCAACCGTCCACAGGCCCGCATCTACGGTGGCCGATAGCCACCACGTGGCCGCCGACGCCCGGTGCGTCTCCCACGGCGGCTGGGAAGAGAGGCTCTCTCTCGCGTTCCGCCACCTCCTTCGCTAGCATGACTGCTTCGCAGAAGGAGGTGACGGCTTCCCATTCCGTCTCGCTCCGGACATGGATTGAACCAGTGCCGGACGCGAAAGGTCGCCGCCGCCTATCACCGCTACGAGGACACGGCGGTGCTCCGCCCACGCAGGGCAGACTTCCACCGTGTGTTTCCCCGGGCGTTTCCTCTCGCCCGATTCGGTGCAGGTACCTCCCGAAACATCCGTGTCCGCTGAGGACCTGCCTCAGGCGGAAGGTGAGGACGCCGTGGCGCCTCTCCAGCCACTCCTCAAAGAGGGGACTTACCGCCACCATCGTGGCGAGCCCTGCACGGAGTTGCAACAGTCGCTCTCTCCATGTCGCCATGAGATCGCGCCGGAGGTCTGTCCGCTGAGCGGCGATTTGCCGCGGCAGCGGAGTTTCCCCCCGGCGTAGTGCCTCCGCGCGCCATTCGTGCAGGCGCGCGAGGACTATCGCCTCCAGATCCCATGGCGGCAATCCGACAAAGCAGGCCCGCCGCCTCGCGGGAGATCGTGCGATACCCACGGACCATCCTTACGGCCACCACTTTTTTGGGCGCGTTCAGATAACGGGCGACTCGCCGCCTCGATGAACGCGCCCACACTGGGGCCCCGTAAAGGGCCATGGACCGCACGACGCATGGCTCTTTACATGGCGCGTAGAGTCTGCAGCAGGAGGCGTTTGGCCCCCCAAGGTTGGGCAGGAGCCGACTGAAGGCAGCCCCAGTTCGTTCAAGCCTGGAAGCCAAACGTCGGAAGTGCTCCACGAAGTTGCACCGGCTGTCGAGGACGAGTCCAAGGTACTTCAACGTCGACTCGACGCCGATGGACCTAACGTCATTATGGATCCCGACAGTGGCGCATTCCGAGACCCATGAAAGCATAAGGCCTAGGACTTGTCCAATGCCACCTCGAGACCCAGTTGCCGGATCCTCTCAACGACTATCGCCACCCCGCGTGTCATGTTTTCGGCCGCCGCCTCGTGCGACCTCCCTGTGCCACCACCAGGGTGTCGTCTGCGTAGCAAACGACGCTGACACCACTAGGGAGCTCCGCGCGCAGCCCCCTGTCGTAACCGATGTTCCGCAGGGGCGGTCCCAATCGTACGCATGCCTGAATTAACAATAGTGGTATAAAAAAATATAGTAATAAACCTTATCGATTATTTACTTAATACCCCAATATCTAACCTGACATTATTTTAACGCATTACGGTGATAATAAAGTTAATTAACAAGAGTTAATTAGTAATCAGAATAATCCGACTGAGGATGTAGATAATATTATAATACGAGGTGTGTTCATTAGTGGGTTTTTTATATATGAAGTAGGTACCTATTCAATAATCACGCTGATTCATCAAAAAAGCTAAAAGTCAATAGTATTCGGTACCTACAGTGTCAGGCAAGACCGGGTGGGTGCTGTCAAACCTGACGATCATGATTCAAATAAAAACTAGAACACAAGAAGCCTTACAGCCACACCCATTCGAATTTATGACACAAATGAGTTCATTTGTGTCATAAATGATGTCGATTTTAATTGGAATTGAACACTGTAGGTAGTTACCTACAGTGTTCAATTCCAATTAAAATCGACGAAGTATCTTAAAATCATCATCATCTTCCTGCCCTTGTCCCATTTTATTTGGGGTCGGCGCAACACGTTTTCTTCTTCCATTCTCCCCTGTTAGACGTCACGGCATCATTTACTCCTTTCTCTTTCATATCAGTCTTTACACAATCCATCCATCTATTCTTTGGCCTTCCTCTCCCCCTCCATCCATCAATACTTATGTCCATCACTCTTTTAGTCCCAAAGTATCTTAAAATGTTTTAAGTTAAAAAGAAAAATGTATCATTGTGTTACAAAACGAGGGAGACCCCAATGTGTAAAGAAATATCACTCAGAATAATGGTTGTTCAAGAAGCGAGGCAAGTAACGATGGTTAATAAAATCAAACCGTTGCGTTGCTTCTAGTTGGCTAGGCTAGATCATAACAGACATGAACTTGAGTTTTTTACCAATATGCAGAATGCACAATACATAATAAATAATTACAAGTACAACAGGGAAAGATGGCACAATATACAGCTTGTATCAGAAAGAAGTTGTAATATTCTAACGATTTGGTGGAAAGTGTAGGCTTTAAAATTCAATTTCTACTATAACGAAGGTCTCCGGTACAACTCTCGCCCGCAGTATTATCTCCAGGACTTTTCAGTCTAATTAAACTTGCATATACTATTTATTTTGGTATATAGTTTGTTTGTTCCTCGTTTATAACAACAATTTTCAAAACTATGTTGTTGTGTCTAGCGTTTATATTGTGTTCTCGTTGTTGACATTTATTTTTAAAGTTTTCAATCCAGGTAGTTTTTACTAATTGTAATATAGTAAGTACTAGTTGGATCCAAAGATTCGCTTTGAAGAGGGGCAAATTACAAACGTTCTGTTACTGATTTCTTAGCATGGATTGCGGTGATTCAAAAAAATAAAACCTTACATTTTTCCATAAAAATATTATTTTATTTTTAAAACATATTAACATGAAAGAAGAATTTTTGGACATCATAATTTTAATGACCTGTTAACAAAAACAGCTTTACTGTCCGTTGATCCAGCTGGCGAATGAGGTGACCCTGGCAAAAGCGGCAGGTGATCCAACCTGGCAACCGCGGGCTGAACCGAAGGAAGTTATACCAATCTGTTGCAAAGGTTAAAATTAGATAATCGTAAAAGAAGTAAACAATATTATGTGAAAAGTATAGGTAAAAAAGTCACAAAAAAGAAACATTTTGAGATTTATTTTCAAAAACTTACCAAGAGAGGTCTGCCGTTCCTGTTGACTGTGAGGGGACCACCGGAGTCACCCTGGCATGTGCTCCTACCATTAGCGCCGCTCGTGCAAATGTTGGAGTTTTGGATGATGAGAGGGAAGGAATTTCTGCACACAGCGTTCGTTATCACAGGCAGAGTAACGTGGTTCAGGTTGCCGGATACGCTACCACCTGCAGAGTCAAACGTTTAATACTAGGGCCAGAAATCGAAATTAAAACTATTAACTTGGATTACGTAGTACAGGACTTCTTACCATCGTTGGTGAGACCGAAGCCAGATGCGACTGCGTTTTCCCCGGCGTACGATTCGCTACCGGTAGCAATAGCGATGAGGGCGATGTTGTCTGTTGGCACACGGATAAAATTATTTCTATTCAAATGATGCTGTGATTTTTTAGTGAACAGAACGTTTTTGCAGGTACCACCTGAATTTATTTCTACGAAACATTGAAATTTCAAAGATCATTAATTTAATTTCAGCTAAAATAATATTAAGTAACTAAGCTTATTGAAATGCACGAAAAATTGAATTACCCTGTGGTTCAATTATTGTACAAAAAACGGTTTTTTATTTACTCACTGTTAAGGCCAACGTTAGAGCCCAATCTGATTACGGCAACATCATTGCGGATCAAGCTAGGGTTCCAGCTTCCGTGCATAACAACGTTGGAGGAAGTCACCCTGGTACCACCAGAGAACAAACGGTTTGAACCAAGGACAACGGTAAAGCTGCGGGCCTGGTTTTGTCCGTCCCACCAGCAGTGAGCAGCAGTAACCACACGGTTAGCTCTGATTAAGGAGCCTCCGCAGACACCCTGACCGCCAGCGAACTGAGCGAGAAGACCGGCCTGAGAATAAATGTCATAGTTAAGAAAGGAAAATTTTGTGTAAGACTTCACTGTGCATAAAGATAAAAAAAAGATGAATTACCTGGTGAGGGAACTGTCCGGTATTGGAGGAGGAACCGCCAACGATTCTGCCTTGGGCATCTTCCTGCTCTTCAGCTTGACGGATTCTCTCAGCCGCCGCGACACCGATCTTCGACAAGTATCCGTAAGCGGTGATGTCTTCTAGATCGATGGCATCCTCAAGGTTGATGTATTTAGCTGAGGCGACCGCCGTCAGAGCCAATAGTGCAAGTGCCAAGAACTTCATTTTGCCGATAATGAATCTAGAAATTTTGAGGTATGGGTTATTTATACTGTTTTTTAAGATAATTTAAGATAAAGCACAATAATTAGTGGATTTTTTTTTGATTTATCAAATGAAATTGATAAACAATTATCTGTTGAATCAGGCGATGAGTGATAATGGTACCACACCAACCAACTAGGCACCGGGTGATGACGGAACTACGGCCAAACTCCAGAAGGCGGGTGGAAAACCGGTACTTAAGGTCTTTCAGAAGGTCATATTCGAGGGGAAAACGCCACAGGCATAGTGTAGGGGTGTGGTGGTACCCTTTTTCAAGAAGAGCGACAATGTCCGGTTGAAGAATTACAGGCCCATCTCAAGCCGGTTTCCGAAAAGGCTTTAGCACCATGGCCCACCACATACATAGGTACGCTTCGGCAGGTTATACAGAAGAGTACAACTTGCCTCTCTGTTTAGCGTTTGTGGACTACGAGGAAGCATTTGATTCGATTGAGACCTGGGCTGTACTGCAGTCTCTCCAACGGTGCCAAATGACTACCGTATCGAAATTAAAAAATCAATCAAAATCAAGTTTCTGGAGTGTAGAGAGCTAGGCATCAACGTCAATGGTGAGTATATTACTCACCTTCGGTTTGCCGACGATATAGTGGTCATGGCTCAGACCATGGAGGACCTTACAATGCTCGATGACTTCAGTAGAGCTTCCGAAAGAGTGGGGCTTAAAATGAACATGGACAAGACGAAGGTTATGTCCAATGAAAAGGTATTTCGAGTACACACGTATGAACCGATTTTGATTTTGTTTTTTTTTTGTTTGAAAGGTGAATTAGTCGGGAGTGTTCTTAGCTTTGTTTGATGAAAATTGATCCAAGATGGCCGCACAAAATGGCGCATTACATATTTTTCACAATTCCCGCGATATGGGTATCAAATAATGGACTTGACTAGTAGAATACTATGATAAATTTAAAATCCAAGATGGCCGCCTCCACAACATGGCTAATTACCTGTTTTTCAATAAAGGTGGGTATCAAATGAAAGAGCTTGACTAGTAGGTACATGTATACTATCATCTCAGCCGAAAGACGTCCACTGCTGGACATAGGCCTCCCCCAAGTGTCGCCACATTGACCGGTCCCTTGCTACTCGCATCCACCGGATTCCCGCAACCTTCACCAGGTCATCGGTCCACCTAGTGGGAGGTCTTCCAACGCATCGTCTTCCGGTTCGCGGTCGCCACTCCAGAACTTTTCGGCCCCATCGGCCATCCGTTCTGCGAGCAATGTGCCCTGCCCACTGCCACTTAAGTTTAGCAATTCTTCGGGCTACGTCGGTGACCTTGGTTCTCTTGCGGATGTCTTCATTTCTGATTCGATCACGCAAGGAAACTCCGAGCATAGCCCTCTCCATTGCCCTTTGGGTTACTTTAAGCCTTTTGATAAGGCCCATTGTGAGCGACCACGTTTCGGTCCCGTATGTAATCACTGGCAACACACACTGGTCATAGACTTTCGTCTTGAGACACTGCGGTAAGTTGGACGAGAAGATACCGCGCAGCTTCCCGAACGCTGCCCAGCCGAGTCGGATTCGACGATTGACCTCTTTCTCGAAGTTAGACCTACCTAACTGGACCGTTTGTCCTAGGTATACATAATCGTCTACAATTTCGAGTGAAGAGTCTCCGATCTTGATAGGAATGGGTGTGACATGGGCATTCAACATGACCTTCGTCTTGTCCATGTTCATTTTTAGACCCACTCTTTTGGAGGCTCTACTGAGGTCATCGAGCATTGTACTGAGGTCCTCCATGGTCTCAGCCATGACCACAATATCGTCGGCAAACCGAAGGTGAGTGATGTACTCGCCATTGACGTTGATGCCTAGCCCTCTCCAGTCCAGAACCTTGAAGACATCCTCCAGTGCAGCGGTGAACAGTTTCGGAGATATGACGTCTCCCTGTCTTACACCTCGCTGCAGAAGGATAGGTTCCGAGGCTTGGTCCTGAAGTCGGACTGACATGGTGGCGTTTTTGTACAAACACTTCAACACCTCGATGTACCGATAGTCAATTTGGCACCGTTGGAGAGACTGCAGTACAGCCCAGGTTTCGATCGAATCAAAGGCTTTTTCGTAGTCCACAAACGCTAAGCAGAGAGGCAAGTTATACTCTTCGGTCTTCTGTATAACCTGCCGAAGCGTATGTATGTGGTCCACGGTGCTAAAACCTTTTCGGAAACCGGCTTGTTCGGGTGGCTGGAAATCGTCAAACCTGCGCGCGAGACGATTCGTGATGACTCTTGAAAACAACTTGTAAACGTGGCTTAGAAGTGAGATGGGCCTGTAATTCTTCAACCGGGCATTGTCACCCTTCTTGAAGAAGAGCACCACCACACCCCTGCACCATGCCTGTGGCGTTTTCCCCTCGAGTATGACGGAATTGAATAGCTTTTGAAGGGCCTTAAGTACCGGTTTTCCACCCGCCTTCAGGAGTTCGGCAGTAATTCCGTCATCCCCCGGTGCCTTGTTGTTTTTGAGTTGTTTCAGAGCCATCCCATCCATGTATACTATATTGAAAGGGAATACTAACAAACAAAATGAGAAACGGATAGTGGAGTGATGACTGGTTCCTAGGACTTAACGATTATTAATTATTTTCTAATTAACTTTTATTACGTTATGTGTCGGGGTTTTTTAAACTTTTAATTAATTATTTTTTTTAAACACATGTTACGAGGCATTCTGCCCGTTAAAGTCTAAAAACACAACTAGCTTTTCTTTTAAACCAAACCAAAGTGCAAATCGATTGAACAAATCTACACTTCTACACTATTATTAAAAAGACGAAAAATTTGTTATTTTGAGTGTGTGTGTATGTTTGTAATGAATAAACTCAAAAACAATCTTTCACCATTGGAAAGCTACATTCACCCTGAGTAACATAGGCTATATTTTATCTACGTAGTCCCACGGGAACGGGAACTACGCGGGTGACGTCCGCTAGTTAGTTATAAATAAACAGTTTCGTATTCTATAATGAGAGGTTCTCTTTTTGAGAATTAAAAAAAAAATAGTTTTCATGAACTCGATAGATGGCGTTGATACGACTACGTTACTAGGTGCTAAAGCCAAAACGCTTGAAAAAACACACGTCACGTACGCTCGTTGACTGACACTTCAAATCATTAGGTCCAAGTGAAATTATGTGACGTTCGGTTCCCTGCAGTAACGTAGTCAGACCAACGCCATCTATCTAGCGACTAGGGAAGAGTAGAATTAGAATATCCCTCATTATAATAACTAATAAAAACAAAAATAACCAAGATAGCATCAATGTTACAATAAACAAAATGGGATCCCTTCTTTTCGCATAATGTTCTTTGTCCTAATATACTTCGGCATTACGATTTTGGCACAATTTGTTTTGGCATAATAATACTTCGGCATAATTTTTTTAGGCATACATTTTATGTTGGCATAATCATCTGAAAGACTAATTTGTTTTGGCATCATTTTTTTAGCCATACTTTTTATGTTGGCATAATCATCTTAAATAATAATTTGTATTGGCATAAATTTGATTCGCTTAACATTAGTAGGCCTAATGACTATTAGCATAACGTTAGTAGGCCCAATGACTATTAGCATAATAATATGCATTTTCATGCAAATGATTTATATTACATAACATTATGTAATTTAAACGATTTTTCAATCGCGACATAACTTTTATCTGAAGAATATATTAGATGTTGTGTAAAAACTTAATATGCTGTGCAACAAAAGTTAGTGACAGAACCGAATTGCTGCAAAACCGACTCCACGTAGTCTTGTTTGTTCTACCCTTAGAGTGTAATTTAAAATCACGTAGGCGCGTAGGGACGAGGCGGCCCGCGGGCTGAGGAGCAGGCGGCTACAAGCGAGCCGCCGCGGCTGAGGCTGGCCGGCCAAGCCGGCCAACAAGCCGAAGCTGCGGTGGTGAGCGAAAGCCGTCTGCGACGTTTAGAGACGCGTGGGACGCCGGAGCCGTGACAGAAACCCTGCCTGCTGCACGTTGCATTCTCGCTTGAATGCTGCTTGCTGCATGCTTGCTTGTATGCTGTATTCTTGCTTGCAGCGAAAAATAAACCCACAAAATTGTTCTATTACGTTATATTATATTAATATGTTATATATTACCTGACACCACCGTCTACTAAGAAAAATAAAAAAAATATTATTTATTCTATCTACAATATCAAACATTAGATCAATATTGTATAAACGTGCATAGTGTCTAATATTCTGGGTGTTAATAATTTTGAAGGAAGTTATGCTTTAGAACTTTATTCTTAATAAATTTATGCTTTAGAATATTATGCATTATTATGGTTAGAGAAGTTATGCTTTAAAAATTATGCGTAAGCTGTTATGCGTACTTCCTTCAAAATTATTAACACCCAGAATATTAGAATATTCTGGGTGTTAATAATTTTGAAGGAAGTTATGCTTTAGAACTTTATTCTTAATAAATTTATGCTTTAGAATATTATGCATTATTATGGTTAGAGAAGTTATGCTTAAAAAATTATGCGTAAGCTGTTATGCGTAATTATATTATGCGAAAATATAATTATGCCAAACAAAATTATGCTAAGTTACATTAGGTCTTAAAATGTTATGCAAGTGAATAGGGAACCAAACAAAATACAAGCTTTTCTATTTAAACCAAAGTGTTAAAGTTTGAATAAATTAGTTACTTATAAATAAACATTTTCTTATTCTTTAATAATCTTTTATTTTAATTAAAACAATGTAAATATAAAGAATCAAAATACCATCAATGTTACCATACACAAAATATGTATATTTATTAAACACTTAAAGCACATAGTACAGAGGCGGACTTAATGCAATAGGCATTATCTACCAATCAACCTTTGGGTGATGCAGAGACAAGCCTTCAGGGGTAGGTGTACATCTGAAAACAATTTGATTACTAACAAGGTAAACTACAAGGATATATAAAATACTATAAATATATATACACCGTGTTCCTGAGGTTATACATTAACTTCGGCATGTTATTCAGACCACTAAATTGACCACTTTTTTACTAAGGACACTTATAATAATATGAGACACTTCTTTAAAAAAATATATTTTGTACAAACTAAATGTTTAGATGAAAATCTAATATGAATTAAGTACTCTTTACCTGAGCTGGCAACGTCGCATTTGAAACTTTGGTTCACATGTCCACATAAACTTTCGAAACTTTTCTTGAAGTTAACAATGTTTTTCAACCGATTTCCAAAAAGAGGAGGTTCTCAATTCGTCTGTTTTTTTTTTTTTGTTTTTGTTACCTCAGAACTTTCGACTGGGTGAACCGATTTTGATGATTCTATTTTATTTGAAAGCTGGTGCTTCTCGTTTGGTCTTATTTTAATTTGGTTAAGATCTGATGCTGATATTCGGAGATATAAATGGAACTCTTCAAAAATACACGGCAAAGCTGCAGTAATTGTTGCAATCGCTTGGTTGTTTATTGTTTATGTATCATAGTGCCGTAATATCACGCCTGTATGCTCTGAGGTAGAACGCAGAAGTGTACAATACACCCAGATTTCGACAGTAACTAATGGGATCCTGGAGAAATAGAGGTAATTCCTTAAATTTTATAGGCACACCAGAAGCGATTTGGTTAGTTTTAGGAAGAGTACGTTCTTGGAGTGATCCCATTTCAATTTGGTAAAGATCTGATGAAGAACTTCGGAAGATAGGCGATGGGAACTCCTCAATAAATGATAGCAAATGTACTGGGATCGCGGTTATATTTTTTGCAAAAAAGGTTTTAAAATTTTGACTTTTGAAACTATGACATAATGACCATTGACAAAGAGGTTGTAGGTACAGTTTGATAATAAATTATCACCTGTTAAATGATGTGGGAGAAGCCTTGATAGCCCATTTGGGAGTACAGCTTGCGACTGTGAGGTGGTAGATTCGATCCCGGTCCCGTACTATTAAGTTCTTATGAATTTTAGGATTCTTTAGAATTTACGTACGGATTCATTCGCATTCGGAATTGTCACGTGCTTAGCGGTGAAGAAACATCTTGAGAAAACAAGGAAGAAACGATAAGAAAAAAAGATCACATAATCACTGCGTTATGTGTACAAAAAGGGTGCTAATCTACAAATACGTCAAATTAAAACAATTGAAATAACTCATTTAATGTAAATAATTTTCAAAATGGCCTCCTCCATTTTCAATACAGAGACCCAAACGAGTCCTAATTTGGCCATTTAAATTGACAACTGTTAGCCGCATTTCTTCTACCGCGTTATCAATTCTTGCCAGCAATTGCTCACGGCTTTGGATTTGGGCCGAATAAACTTTGTCTTTTAATGTCCCCCAGACATAAAAGTCTAGAGGAGTCAAGTCGGGGGCGTTGCTGGCCATGCAATGGCTGTACTACCCCCTCCAATCCAACGTCCAGGAAACGTCGAGTTCAAATATTGACGTACTTGTGCTCCGTAATGGGCAGGAGCACCATCATGTTGCAGCCACATAGTTCCTAGAGTTTCGAGATCAACATCTTCAAAAAAATCTAAGTTGGTAAAATTATTTCTCAGGAACTCTAAATAATTATCTGCATTTAACCGGTGCGGGATTTCGATAGGGCCAATCAACTGATTATTAAAAACACCAGCCCACATATTGACAGAGAACTCAGTTTGAATAATAATAACTTTGGTAACCATAGCAACAACCGGTACAATCAAAAAGAGTATCTTATAAAATGTTTTAAAAAGACCTGATAAGTTTGAGTTTTTATCTTAGTTCAGTATTTTATTTTTATTACTTTACTTATTTTTATTTTTTAAGTGTGTGTTAATTTTTTCATGAATATTTACTTGTGACTGTCATGACATTTATGATTTGACATGAATACTTAGTACAGTATTTTATTATTTTTTACTTTATTTTTCTTTATTTTATGTGTTGTATTTGACATTTCGTATTTTTATTGACATTAGTTTTTGTAAATTATTATTTATTTTATTTAATAATTGTGAATGTGAGGACCTTCTGGGTCACTTTTTGTTGTTTTTTTCCCACGACTGTCTGGCAGTTTGAGTACTATAAGCGACCTACCCAAATGTCCTTTCTTTCGTATTGTTCGTCGTTTCGTTGAGCTCCTTGAGTTAAAAGTCGAGCTACACGATAACTGTCAAATGCTTGCACTGACTGGACAGGTCCACTCAAATCTGTATGGTTCTTTCTTCAAAAGACCATCTCAGACACTAATCTGCATAGTTCTCATGTAAGTTGAACAAGATTGTCTGGACTTTAAAATAGACTATGACCTCTGAGTTTGTTTCGGCTGTTTCTTCTCAGAGTAGTCAGGTACGAAAAACCGGCCCCATCTAGTTTAAAAAACAAGGACGTGTAAAAGTGTTTGTGAAAACCAATTTGCAAAATAAATATCATTTATCCATGGACCTAAAAAAAAGGCGGACGTAACTTCATTAAGAAAAAATTGAAGCATCACAATGGCGGCTGCGTAACTATGTGTGCGTGTGTAAAGGGATGCCAGATGATGAAAAATTACCCATTTTTAAACAATATTTCAATAAGATTTCCCTTGCACTTGGTTTTATTACAAGTTTTTGTGACAGATATTGTTAAAATAAAGGTAAAGTAAATAAAACACATTCGATATTAAAAATATTTACAATTCATTTAATGTTAATAAAATTTTACAAACCCTTTTGTTGGTTTAAATTTTTGTATACTTGTCTTTTGCTATCGACGCATCTAGAAATCCCTTCTAATTTACATATGTGGTGGAAACGAATGTTTAGGTATTTTTCGGCTATATATTTAATTAAAGCTATTTTGTGTTCTATTCCTGCAAATGTATGTTCAAATTCCAAATCTAAAAAAATGTTGTCGGTTGCTATAATTTTTTCTAGGATTTTGTTTAACATGTACCGATGTTTTCTTTCATTATATATTGTTATTTTATCTTTTATAAGTCTTCGGACAACAACGCGAAGAAGTCCCCCTTTAGTTGTGTATAAACAATTCTTCTCAAAATGCATACTACAGATTACACTAGATTTCCAATTATTTTCATTTCTACACTCTCTTATTATTTTTATCCAATCATTTTTCCATGCATCATTTGCTGAGGGAAATCTATAAAATATAGAAGAATACAATAAATATTAACATAAAAATATAAATCTCCCACTTTTAAAGCAATTTAAAACTTGAAATGGTTGTAACACTGATTGATTTCGAGACTTATTAAATTTATTAACGTAAAATCGAGAAATAAAGTTTAAAATTACATGCTTACCTATGAAAAGTGATCCCCTGGCTTTTTTAAATTGAACCACTATGGTTTCGATAACTTTTCACAACACACGAGGGCATACTTTAATTTTTATTACGCAAAATAACATGCGGGCACACGTAGCATCGTTCAAAACGTAATGGCCGACGGCAGACTTACTATGGTGTGAATGTATGCGTGCGCACCTGTCTGCATTAGTGCACTGACTTACTATGGGTGCTTCAGTTATTGTTAAAGAAGACGGCGTCCGCCTTTTTTTTTAGGTCCATGCATTTATCATTTATCTTATGATGAATCGTACTATCACAGTTTAGAGCGGAGTTCTTAGGAGTGACAGGTTCGACTTCCGCACAGGACGAGTCACTGTGCATTTGTTTAACAATGCATAATTGTCCAAAAAGTCTTGATTAAGTACTAAGTATTACCATTAGATAGTAGTTAAGTTACAAACCACGTCAGAGTTACATGTTAACTCTGATGCATATCTAGGAATGCATGGCTATGGCTTAATGGCTTTCCTTCTGCTAGTATGTAAAACCCATTACCCTCTTCAAATTTCCTGATTTTCAAAGAAAAAGGAATAAAGACTCAAGGTATAAAAAATAAAAATATCGCTGGACATGGCATTAACACACAGCGCTACCTAGTGGCACACTAAGCAAAGCTTGTGTCGTGGACACCAGATAGTTGATATACTACATATATATATACATTTTTTTTGTAAACACATACTTATTATACATGTAAACATCCATGACTCGGAAACAAATGTCCATGCTCACCACATAAACATTTGCTCCTACCGGGATTCGAACCCAGGACCCTAAGAACGTAAGGCAGCGTCACTACCACTACGCCATTCGAGTATGAAAATGGTGACCATCATACGAGGGGCATTTTCATGGAATTATTCTTTTAGTGGCAATAAGTAAAATCATATCGTGTTCATCTTAGATTACAAACTCATTTTATCACAACACAACACAAAATGCCTCTAACTTAAGTTATTTTGTTCACAAGTGTACTTTAACATTGCGATATGAAATTCAGTTTGATAGTTTTGGTTGCACAAAGTGGCAACATCTCACAAATAAAGACTCTTTCTCACAGCACAACATTAAATTGGTTAAACTTAAATTACCAATAACTTAAAAACGATGCCATTTAAACTACTACTTCCTTTGTATGATATGTTTAACAAGAGCTATAGAAGTATTATTCAAAATAATGTATATCCTCAGGAACACGGTGTATACTTGTCACCGTAAAATTGTCAAACACGTTATATTGTAATCTCTCTAGCGATACTGTAAACTCTCGATATATAATTGTCAGACGAACATACTGCTTACAATAAAACGCATTATTTTTCGTGTAATGCATGTGATGGTAGTCAACTCACGCGGTGTGGAGGGAAGGAGGGGTCCCCCTTGCCCAGTGGTACCACTCTCATGAAAAAATAATACATGTACCATTCCTGAGAAATACCGATTAATATAACCTAACCTTAAAACGCTTTATATTCCCCTAAAAAGCGTAGTCGACGGAGCCCCCCTATTTCCGAGTGCAGGGTTTAAAGGAACCTAACTAACCTAACGGAGGGTGCCCCAAGTCCCGATTATGGGGGCAGAGATACTTCCGTATGTTCAGTTGACAATATTTCGAGAGTTTACAATATCGCTCGAGAGGTTACAATATAACGTGTTTGACAATTTTACGGTGATATATAGAAATACTATAAATTACTCAAATAGCCACAAATTCATTACAGTAAAATCATATTTTTAATTATTTATTTGCTTCAGACACAAAGATCCATAGCTGAATTCTTTCATACACTTGGAAATCATACAATCATACATAGATAAATGCAACAATACAAAATAACTAGGTTTTATAGAAAATGAAATTAAAACACATATTTTTGTCAAATGAAATATATATTTTTGTCAAATGAAATATAAAATGTCCGTCACGAAAGGGCTAATGGGCACAACTATATGAAATCTGGTCCTGGACCCAATAGTATATCATAAGAAAGGTATATTCTCATGTACATATAGCACCAATAGGTATGGACCTGATATGTTGACCGATCGGAATACGCGTACCTTGAATATTGAATTATTTTGTGATTAAATCTCAAGTATTTTTGATACATTTTTCAAACCTCTGAACCAATTGGCAGTAGGCAGGGCACATTGCTCACAGAACGGATGGATGGCCTATGGGGCTGAAAGGTTCAGGAGCAGTGACCGCGAACCGAAAGACGATGCGTTGTAAGACCTCCCACTAGCTGGACCGATGACCTGATTATTTTTGGGACAAGCCCGCCACACACGCCCAAACCACTGTAACTCCTGAAAGCCAGAATCAACAGTGGCGACCACCAGAAATGCGCCGAGACAATGAAGCTCGACGTAGACCCAGATAATTAATGTAACTGTCTTGGATCCCGCAACGAAATTAATCAGAAAGTATAGCAGAGGAGTAGGATAAAAACTGTAATTTCCACTTCCCTCCATATCAGCAGGAGACAGAACGAAACAAGGCCAATAGGCACAAAGGGACGTTTACAACTGGGATAGGCCCAGTTGCCTAGCACCACGGATAAATATTAATGTTAATGGGTCCTTAGTTGAGAGCTGTTATATTTGATTCCAATATTAGGTATGGCAAAGCCGCTTGAACGCACGAAAAATTGCTCTAGTTTCTACAAGGTCCGTATAGTAAATAACTCCGGATGTAACCTGTACACTATCCAACATAATTTTGCGATCATTATGCCAGAGACAACACTCCCACAAAATGTGATGTGCAGATTTTTCGTATTCGCAGTCAGATGTGGAACATTGACAAAAAGGCGAGTCCACAAGCTTGAAAGAAAATAATTTACTCTTAAAGTTGCCATGATCCGTGAGAAATTGGGCAACACAGTGATCAACCTCCAGCCATGTCCTGTCCAGCCGCTCACGAACGGATGGAAAGAACTGGTGGAGGTGTCTGCCTTGATGGAATTGTCCCACCTACACTGCCATTCAGATAAAAGTTGTTTGTAAAAGTGGTTTGAATAATCTAGAAATCCTAGCACGATCACGTATGGTTAAAAAGTCTGCGTCCGTGGTCTCACGCGCGTTATAGTACATTGCAGCCCGCCGCTACACCTCAAGATCGACTGGAAGAACACCCGCAAGCACCGGTAAGGCTTCGGTACTAACAGTTCTATACGCTTTGCATAAGAATATCAAAGCCAAACGCTGGCTTTGAAGCAATTAACGTCGTACCGCTCCTATGGTGGCCCTATCGGCCCAAACAGGTGCCCCGTAGCACATACAACCCAAGTAAGTAGCCACATAGATGGTCGTTTTTTTTTTTTAGGATGACAAATCATTAAATGACTTCTCCCACTCTGGGCGGAGCGGGAGGGAGTGTCAGACTCTTACTGACTAAAACCCGTCCATGTTCCATACTCGCCCTTTATGTTCCGGGGCCGCGGTATCTCTTTCGAACAGGCCCGCAACCCAGGCAGGCTTCGGCCCTTGCGGGCCCTTCCCCTTATGCTGACATCTCTTTGAGGCGCGCGTGGAACACAAACGCGCCGTCGACACGGCCTGTCGTCTTTAGACGGACGGACGGCCAGCTAGCCCATAGCCAACCGTCCACAGGCCCGCATCTACGGTGGTCCATGCTGGTCCTGCTCCACAAGGACAGGTACACATAAATTGATAGCATAACAACAGTACGATATAATAATTTTCCAAAATTCTTATCATTTTTTATTATAATTATTAGTAATACCCTTATTTTTGTTCAGGTGGGGCAGGATTTGTCCATGTCCTTTAGTCTCATGTTTGTTTGTTGCATAAAGAATTTTTTGCCGGGTACTTTTAAGAATATTAATTTTAGGATACTTAATTCATTTTAACTCTTGTATTATAAAGCTTAGATTATGATTCTAACCAAGCTTTGTATTGCAGTCAACTGAGCGTTGGAAGTGTATTTATTTTTTCGGTAGACCTATTATTTCTCTATAAATATAGCATTACAATACGCAAGCAAATTCCAATGGTGGCGTTTTGGTTTTGATGAATAGAAAAAAAAACCTCAAACTTTTCGATAAAAATAATTTTGTTTTATTTAAAAAAAATTCATGAAAAAAGAATTTTCGAACATCATAATTTTAATGACCTGTTAACAAAAACAGCTTTACAGCTGTCCGTTGATCCAGCTGGCGAATGAGGTGACCCTGGCAAAAGCGGCAGGTGATCCAACCTGGCAACCGCGGGCTGAACCGAAGGAAGTTATACCAATCTGTTGCAAAGGTTAAAATTAGATAATCGTAAAATAAGTACAATATTATGTGAAAAGTATAGGTAAAAAAGTCACAAAAAAGAAACATTTTGAGATTTATTTTCAAAAACTTACCAAGAGAGGTCTGCCGTTCCTGTTGACAGTGAGGGGACCACCGGAGTCACCCTGGCATGTGCTCCTGCCACCAGCGCCACTTGTGCAAATGTTGGAGTCTTGGATGATGAGAGGGAAGGAGGTTCTGCATACAGCGTTCGTGATCACAGGCAGAGTAACGTGGTTCAGGTTGCCGGACACGCTACCACCTGCAGGGTCAAACGTTTAATAGGTACTAGGTTCAGAAATCAAAGTTAAAACTATTAACTCGGATTACATAGTACAGGACTTCTTACCATCGTTGGTGAGACCGAAGCCAGATGCGACTGCGTTTTCCCCGGCGTACGATTCGCTACCGGTAGCAATAGCGATGAGGGCGATGTTGTCTGTTGGCACACGGATAAAATTATTTCTATTCAAATGATGGTGGCATTTTTTAGTGAACAGAACGTTTTTGCAAGAACCACCTGAATTTATTTCTACGAAACATTTAAATTTCAAAATCATTAATTTAATTTCAGCTGAAATATTATTTAGTAACTAAGCTTATATATATGCACGAAAAATTGAATTACCCTGTAGTTCAATTATTGTACAAAAAACGGTTTTTTATTTACTCACTGTTAAGGCCAACGTTAGAGCCCAATCTGATCATGGCAACGTCATTGCGGATCAAGCTAGGGTTCCAGCTTCCGTGCATAACAACGTTGGAGGAAGTCACCCTGGTACCACCAGAGAACAAACGGTTTGAACCAAGGACAACGGTAAAGCTGCGGGCCTGGTTTTGTCCGTCCCACCAGCAGTGAGCAGCAGTAACCACACGGTTAGCTCTGATTAAGGAGCCTCCGCAGACACCCTGACCGCCAGCGAACTGAGCGAGGAGACCGGCCTGAGGAGAAATATCGAAATTAAGAAAAGTACATTAGGTTTGAGACCTCACTGTGCATAAAGAAAAAAAGAGATGAATTACCTGGTGTGGGAACTGTCCCGTGTTGGAGGAGGAACCACCAACGATTCTGCCTTGGGCATCTTCCTGCTCTTCAATTTGACGGATTCTCTCGGCCGCCGCAACACCGATCTTTGACAAATATCCGTAAGCGGTGATGTCTTCTAGATCGATGGCATCCTCAAGGCTGATGTATTTAGCCGAGGCGACCGCCGCACATAGGGGTATTTTGCATTCCTAGCCGGGTGAAATGAGTAAATACAAAGTTTTAAACAAAAGCAAAAATGAATAGTTGTCAGCTAGCCAGGTAGCTACTGAACAAAAGACGACCCTTTCCGGGTACCTGCGCCCGCGCCCAGTCACCCACAAACCAGTCGGAACTTGATCGTTGTCGCGTGCGCTCGCGTCAGTTACTGGCTACATTAAAATATTACCGTGTTTGAGACCTCAGTGCTTCTTTATTGTGTATTATTTAACCAAAATTACTATGGATTATCGTAATACAGGTAAGAACACTTTTATTTATTATGATTCACTAATGTTTGCCTATATTTTTAAGGTTCAAAATCAATTTACAACTGACTCAATTTTTCAATCCATTTTTTTCCGAATTGTTCCTTTCAAAGTGAATATAGTTATCCTTCCGAGTGCTTCCGGCTAACGATTTCTGGTCTAACGTATGACAAATACAGTCAGACGATATATGTTTAAAGAATTGAGTGCTACTTTTTGCTACTTTTGACAAAACTGACACTTTAATGCAGGTGTTAGCCAAAAACCAATAATCGTTATTTTTAAGCAAATTATGAAATGTTTTCTTTTTTATTGTTTTAGGGATACCAGGGGGTTCTAACTACAGAGTTGTAACCAGAGAATACCTGTTCAATAAAATGCAACAACAAGAGCTGCATACTTTTGACGAAAAAGTTGATTATTTGGCAAATTACCTTTTGACGTCTGACAACTTTAATGAGGAACAATTAAAGGTTTTGAAACATAAAATTTCACATTTCAAAAGTGATTTAAAGAAGAGGTGGCTGAAGGCAAATAGAATTCTTGATAAATTTATTACTGCCAATGCTACGTGGCTTCAAGGAACGTTCGAGATACCCATTGTTCCGTTACCGCAAAAGCGAGCCGGTCGCCCATCAAAACCTTTTGATAAACTCTCTGACAGGAACAAGCGAAAGAAAACCAATGATCTACGGGCAACTGTTAGTCAAGGAGTGTTAGTACATGCAGCCAAAACTAGTCTGGAGACGTCTGGCCATAGACATGCGTCCCGTTTACTGTCAGAAGTCATGAAGTCACCGAAGCGAGCAAAAAAATACAAACAAGCTTATTCAAAATGTTTGCAAGCTAGTGACACACAATTATCGCCCTTTAAAGCATTATCAATGTTTGTTGAAGCAGATCTATCAAGAAAACAATATGAGATCGTCAGAAATTCCAATAAGAAATATTACCCTTGTTATAGCTTAATACAGAAAGAAAAGATAAAGTGCTACCCACCAAAGTCCTCAATTACTGTGACTGAAACATCTGCAGAAGTTAATTTGCAAGACCTATTAAATCACACAGTTACTAGACTGCTCACTTATTTAAAAGAAAATTTGAGTAATTTAACTGAAGAACAACTAGGTTCGTTGGAGCTTATCTATAAGTGGGGCTGTGACGGCTCGCAACAGTCCCAATTTAAGCAGAAAATGCAAAATGAAGAGTCCACTGACTCCAACATATTCCAAAGCTGTTTAGTACCGCTTCAATTAAAATGTGGAAATAAAATTGTATGGCAAAATCCGACTCCCTCTTCACCACGTTATTGTAGACCAATTAGGATACGATTTGCCAAAGAAACTGCTGACTTGACGAACGAGGAAATCGAATACATATCTTCAAAAATAGATCTACTAGAAAACAGTCAATTCATAAATGATGATGGCTTGTCTGCTAATGTTAAGCATACTTTGTCATTAACAATGGTAGATGCTAAAGTGTGCAATGCTGCTACGCAAACCAGCTCCACAATGAGATGTTACATTTGCGGCGCTACTTCTAAGCAATTTAATAATTTAAAAATTAAATTGCCTGTTGATATAGAAGCCTTAAAGTTTGGCTTATCAATCCTTCACGCTAGAATCCGCTTGTTCGAAAGTATTTTGCACCTTTCTTACAAGCTTCCGATAAAGAAATGGCAGGTGAGATCAGATTCGGACAAAGCTACAGTTGCAGAAAGGAAAACCAACATCCAACGAAGATTTAGAATCGAAACTGGATTAATTGTGGATGTGCCGAAAGCTGGGTTTGGCAATACCAATGACGGTAACACCAGCAGGCGATTTTTCAGTGACCCTCAGAAGGCTGCAGAAATTACCGGTATCGATTACAACCTGATATTTAGGCTTAAAATAATTCTCGAGGTAATTTCAAGCGGTCATAAAGTTGACTTGAGAAAATTTGCTGATTACTGTTGGGACACAGCAAAACTCTATGTCTCGCACTACGACTGGCATCCGATGAGCCCGACTATGCACAAAATTTTGATGCATGGTGCTACAGTTATGGAAAAGGCGTTATTGCCTATAGGATTACTATCGGAAGAGGCTGCTGAAGCCAGGAATAAACATTTCAGGATGTATAGATATAATTTTGCGAGGAAGTTTTCGAGAGTAGATTGCAATGCAGATGTTATAAATCGCCTTCTACTATCGTCTGATCCACTGCTCACAAGTCTGAGGCCAAAGCCAAAAAGCAGGAGCCATACCTTTTCGAAAGAAGCAATAGCAATGTTTTTGCCACCTTCACCAGAATCTGAAGACGATTCCGATTCGGAATCTGAAGCAGAAGAGTTCGGAGAAAGTGACGATGAACCCCGGCATTCTTCCTCGTCAAATTAGATTTATATACACAGCTTTTAATGTAATTAGTTAACCAATAAAACTTTTTCAAATCATGAATACTTCTTTATTTGACTTTCGAGTCAGCCCATGATGCTTACTGTTGAACAAAGGCCTTCGCAATGGTCGTCCAGTCCAGATATTAGTAAGTCCTAACTACTTTTCAGCAGAAAAAACCGCACTATTAATTTCGCCCGGCTAGAAATTCAAAATACCCCTATGTGCGCCGTCAGAGCCAATAGTGCAAGTGCCAAGAACTTCATTTTGCCGATAATGAATCTAGAAATTTTGAGGTATGGGTTATTTATACTGTTTTTTAAGATAATTTAAGATAAAGCACAATAATTAGTGAGATAGTGTTTGGATTTATCCAATGAAATTGATAAAACAAAAATCTGTTAAATTTGGCGATGAGTGATGGTGGTTTTTTTATAAATTTTTGATAATCCGTGCTAAGAAATCGATAACAGTTAGTAATTTGTTTGCCTTCGAAGCAAATCTTTGGATTCGACTAGTATTTAACGCATTAACGCATGAAACAATTTCTAAAGACTAGTAACATTCAAAACTTGAAGATAAAATTACATAAATAATATTAATAAAACCAGTCTACATTACTGTCCCACTGCTGGGCAAAGGCCTCGTTTCATACAGAGATAGCAAGAGCATTAATCACTACGCTTTGTCAAGATGGTCTGGCGATTCCGAAGATAAGAGCGATTTTTTCGAATTCGACGAGTTCCCTGTCATCCATCCATTCCTGTACACCCACCACGGTAACCCATTTATAATGAACGCGTATACTTCGTATCTTTGCTATTAACCATTGAGGAGTTACCTCGTGAAAAGGTGATCCTGGCTGTAGGATTAGGTCATGATACAAATCATGTTTATCTTTCAAATATGAACGCGTTTGTAAATTATCGTATCCGTGCCGTTAACTTTTAAGGAGTTCTTTTTAGCGGGGACGATCCTGGGTGCAGGATGAGGTCATGTTAAAAATCATCTTTATCTAGTAAAATTGAACGCGTATACAAAGTTTCATGAGATTTTTTTCACCATCCGTGCCTCTGATTTTTACGGGTTCTTATTCCACGAAACAAAAAACAAAACATATTTATTTTTTGTTGTGGTTTAATTTTTAGCGTGCATCTTTTGAGATATAATATTCCTTCGTATATATGTTACGGCTAATATCCGAAGTGCGGCTGCACCTAGTTTTAGCCGGTTAGAACTAGGTGTAGCCACTTACTCTTGGTTAAACCTAGTACGAGCCGATTGTTTTCGGGTAAAACTAGGTCTATCCTTCATCATGCCGGCTACAACTAGGTTCGGCCATTCCCTGTTGGATAAAACTAGGTCTATCCGATATCATTCCGGCTAGAACTAGGTCCAGACAATCCCTGTTGGATAAAACTTAGATGCGTGTCCCGCCAAGCCTTCCGCCCCGCGTCACACTCATGGCTCACCGCATCTGCAGCAGCGGCGCGGGGTGGAGGGCATAGCGAGGCACGCGCCTCTGTAGGATGTGAGCGCCAGGTGCTGCTGATCTACTGCAGGTCTACTAGCGAGTGTGACTCACAGCGTCTGCAGCAGCAGCGCGTGTCTTAGTTTTATCTAACAGGGATTGGCTGTACATAGTTGTAGCCGGCATGCTATCGGCAGAGCTTTTTTAGATATTAAAAACATCAAATTAAAAGAAACGTGGAGAGTTTTTTTATTCTTATAGATGACATTGTAATAACTAACACAAATTATTAGGAGTACAATTTTTAATATAATAGGAACAATGAGGAACATTTTTTTAACAACAGACAATAGTTGCATATTATAATTTAAAGAATGTTATCATAATTATAAATCACACTTTTATAAAGTAACATAAACTATCCAGGCGCCTCTTACTTGTTTCAACTTGTTTGCATCTAGTTTTATCCAACAGGGAATGGCTGGACCTAGTTGTAGCCGGCATGATGAAGGCTAGACCTAGTTTTACCCGAAAACAATCGGCTCGTACTAGGTTTAACCAAGATTAAGTGGCTACACCTAGTTCTAACCGGCTAAAACTAGGTGTAGCCGCACTTCGGGTATTAGCCGTAACATATACACTCAGGGGCACATTTAACCGGCCACCTACATTTTGTCAACTTTTTCAAAATTCCATTGGTTCATAACGGCTTCTGAGGCGAAATTTCCTCAGAAACTCAGAAGCCGTTATGAACCAATTTCGAAGAACGTTCGAGACAATGTAACGATCACCTCTCTCTGATGTACACCTTCTACGCCTTTCCCTGGCCTTCTTGTGTAGGATCAGGTCTCTCTATAACGCCGGATAGCATCTTATATAGTGGTTCGTGGATATCCAAGCGTTCGACGTTCGTCCAATCCGACGCTGACTAAACCCCGCACCTGCAAGTGTCAAATCACTGAAAGAAATGGTATCAGGTTCCCAAACTTTTTTACAGGTTTAGTATTTTGTCTTGGCGCCCTAGCCAGTCGAAATAAGGTAACGTACAACGGTACTAATTTGATAGCACAAAAAGTAAAGTCTAGCTTTTGCCCGCGGCTTCGCTCGCGTTAAGAAGTATTATTATTAATTAGGTACAGTTTTTGCGGGTTTACTTTTTCCAATCTTTAATTACAGTTCAATCAGTCAAAAATCTCAAAAGCTTTTTAAAAACTTTCATCTCTTATTTTATACCCATAGGGGTGGAATTTGGGCACGCCACTATAGTGGCGGTAAGTCCCCTCTTTGAGGAGTGGCTGGAGAGGCGCCACGGCGTCCTCCCTTTCCGCCTGACGCAGGTCCTCACCGGACACGGGGTACCTGCACCGAATCGGGCGGAAGGAAACGCCCGGGTGTCTCCACTGCGAGGATCGACCGGAGGATACGGTGGAGCACACGGTGGAAGTCTGCTCCGCGTGGGCGGAGCTCCGCCGTGTCCTCGTGGCGGCGATCGGCGGCGGCGACCTCTCGCGTTCGGCCCTGGTTCAATCCATGGTCCGGAGCGAGACGGAATGGGAAGCCGTCGCCTTCTTCTGCGAAGCAGTCATACTAGCGAAGGAGGTGGCGGAACGAGAGAGGGAGAGATCCTCTCTTCACGGCCGCCGCGGGAGACGCAACGGGCGTCGGGGGCCACGTGGTGGCTACCGGCCACCGTAGATGCGGGCCTGTGGACGGTTGGCTATGGGCTAGCTAGCCGTCCGGCCGTCTAACGACGACGACAGGCCGTGTCGACGGCGCGTTCGTGTTCCACGCGCACCTCAAAGAGATGTCAGCAAAAGGAGAGGGGCCCACAAGGGCCGAAGCCTGCCGGGGTTGCGGGCCTGTTCGAAAGAGATACCGCGGCCCCGGAACGTAAAAGGCGAGGAAGTAACATGGATGGGTTTTAATCAGTAAGAGTCTGACACTCCCTCCCGCTCCGCCCAGAGTGGGGGGGGGGGTCATTTGATGATTTCCCATCCTTAAAAAAAAAAGGGTGGTATTTATCAAAATTCTTACTTAGGGGATGCCTACGTCATAGTAGCTTTATGCATGCCAAGTCACAGCCCGATCGGTTTAAAATTGACAAAGTTTCATCCCCTATTTTATCCCCTTAGGGGTAGTATTTATCAAAATCCTTTCTAAAGCCCATAGAGTATTCTCTTTATGACACGCCTCCTAGGTATAATTTTTAGTGAGTTTTGATACGTTTTATCTATGTCAAAATTCATTGATTTACAAAAACAAAAGTACGTGCCCATTATTTTTCAAAACTAACTGACGGACTATAGATTTGCATTTCTTTGTATTGTCGCCATGCCTATAGTAGATAGATATAGAAAAATGTTCGTCGTGATTCATAAAACTGGCATAATTTTTTTATTTATGAACCGATTCACGTGAAACAAACACTAAGGTCCATGATCACCGAGAAGATAACAGCCCGATTATCTAAAAACAGCTATCATTGTGACATATTCCCATACAAAAATGTGTTTTAAACAACTGTTTTTAGATAATCGTCCGTCATCTTCTTGGTGAACATGGACCTAAATGTTAAGTGAAGATTACTACAATATATTGGTGGAAACCGCATCTAAATCAGTTCCTGAGATTAACATGCACAAACGCACAGACATACAGCTAAATTAACAAACACAAAAGTTCTGACAATCATTGTTTTGGGTGCTATTTGCGTTGAAAAAGTTCTCAATAATATTTTTCCTCATATTTCGTCCATGTACAGACAGCGATCCATTATATTTTTATAATATGTATGAATATGAGAAAATTATATTGACACACAAGAAAGATCAAATCGGAACGTTAATTTTATTTAAGAGTCTTATTACAATTTGTTTGCAAATTTTAGATTTTTACGTCCTTGATTAAATTATTTCAATCGACATACACGATCGGATTATTATTGACGAAAATTTCGTGTCCAGATCTTTCCTCGTCCAGCGCTAGCGTCAGAATGACTTAAATTGAGGAGCTAGCTGAATTGATGCAGAATATAGAGTGCTTTAATTTTATTTATTGTAACGTTGTCTTATTATATTGAAAAACGAAAACTAATGAAACGTATTCATTAAAGATCGAAGTTTTATATAATATAAATTTATTTAATAAAATTGAGTTTACTTGTAATATAATGGCCGCTGAATCAAGCCATTTTTGGCCTAAATTAGGCTTTCTTTACGATTTGTTTTGTGAAAACTCACGGAATTTAACGAAATTCTAGAACTCCAATATTCAAGTAAAACATTCAACTTACCTATAAAAAATTTAAGCTTTTATAAAAATTGAATGTAACTATGTAAATTGAACGAATTTCCATCGACGATGGTTTTTCTTGCATACTGAGTTCGTAAAATATTTATAGTAAATTACACGAAAAGAAATATGAAAATGTGTAACACCAACTTTCAAAAATGAGAATGGTACTATCGTTATTAATAAGAAAATAATAAAAAAATCCTACACAAACGCGCAAATTTCTCGACATCGACTTCGGCAAGGTATTTCAAAAATCGCTCAGTGAGCTTCGAAAGGTGTTCCGTGAAGAGAGACATCGAGACTTGTGACACAACAAGCTCTTTAGGTTTGTAAACTGAAAATTCATAAAAAATCCTCATTTACAAGTAGGTATAGCCACTGTCTGCATTGTTACGTTTAGTTTTTTTCAGAATGGCAAATAAGAATTTATAGGAACGCCTCACGGCGCCGCTTACCCTGTACGGCGCACCAGGGCGCGGCGCACAGTTTGGGAACCCCTGCTCTATGCTATAAGACTCCTTTAAACTAAAAAAAAACTTCATTTAACCAAGAGTTAAATGCAGTATTTAAATTTTTAGTAAAAGTTAACTAAACACAACTGAAATAAATAAGTGTTCCTTATGTTACGAGATTTAAGGGGCCAATTATCCTTGAGCGCCAAGCAATGACAAAAGACTTTGGACCTTTACGTAACCTGCAGTAAATACGTTTACTAGTATCATACAAAAAAATAAACATAATATCTTTATTTATCTTGTTTGAAATAATTCTGTAGCCTGCCTTCAAAAGACAGCTGCTTTCAGGCACGGTCATTTTAGTATTTTTGTATCAAAATAATAAACACTCAAGCATACACACAAAAAAAAAACAACGGGTTGCACTCTGGGAGTGCCGGCAGAAGTGAAAACTTGAACATTGAACGTTGTGCATTTTTGATATTTTGGAATGGTTAGGGATTATTGTCAGTATAAAAGTAGGAACTATCATTTACGTGGTAAAATATAATATTTATTTATTGCGCTATCGTACACTACAGAAATATCTACCTACATTATACATGTGTATTATGAGTCACATTTCACCCGAGCGAAGCCGGGTTTTCATCTAGTATTTTTATAAAGTACTCACTCATTTTCTTTTTTTATTTTCTTTCACAAGTTCTTCGTCACTTTTTTCATTAATTAGATGCACTTATACAATTCCCATATTTTAAATATTCATATGAAAGGGAATGTGCTACTGACCATCAAATTGAGCAACTTTCTCCATGGAACCACCATCATAATCGCGAAAAAATTTTCAACGGTGTTAGAAATTAGTATGGGGATACTAATTTCTAACACCTACTGTGGAGTAGGTGTTAGAAATTAGTATGGGGCCGTTGAAAATTTTTGAAACAGCTGATTCTTTTTCAACCGACTTCCAAACAGAGGAGGTTATCAATTCGTCTGTATTTTTTATTTTTTTTTTGTGTTTGTTACCTCAGAACTTTCGACTGGGTGAACCGATTTAGATGATTCTTTTTTCGTTTGAAAGCTGGTGCTTGTCGATTGGTCCCATTTTAATTTGTTGAAGATCTGATGCTGATCTTCCGAGATATACAAAGGAACTCTTCAAAAATAGACGGCAAATCTGCAGTAATTGCTGCAATCGCTTGTAGGTTCATTGTTCATACTACATCATGACGTAACATCACGCCTGTATGCTCTGAGGGGGTACCTAGATGTGTACAATACTCCCAGATTTCGACAATGTGGCAACCAACATTCTGAACTTTCCACTGGGTTAACCGATTTTGATGATTCTTTTTTTATTTGAAAGCTGGTGCTTTCCGTGTGGTTTCATTTCAATTTTGTTAAGATCTGACGCTGATCTTCGGAGATATAAATGGAACTCTTCAAAAATACACGGCAAAGCTGCAGTAATTGCTGCAATGACTTGGTTGTTTATTGTTACATAGTGACGTAACATCACGCCTGTATGCTCTGAGGGAGTACGCAGAAGTGTACAATACACCCAGATTTCGACAGTTAGATATGTTACGTTCCATTTAATGGGATCCTGGAAAAATAGAGGGAATTCCTTTAATTTTATAGGCACACCAGAAGCGATTTGGGTAGTTTTATGAAGATTACATTCTTGGATTGATCCCATTTCAATTTGGTAAAGATCTGATGAAGAACTTCGGAAGATAGGCGACGGGAACTCCTCAATAAATGATAGCAAATGTACTGGGATCGCTGAAATCTCATATCTGTCTATTGTTTACACCAGTTCATAAAAGAAAATCACGCCGGTACGCTGTGAAGGGGTAAGTACATGTGAACCACAAAAAAATGAAAAATAAAAACTTTTTTACAAAAAATAAAACCGACTTCAGAGAAAACAAAAAATTGAAAAATAACTTTAGCTTCAGAAGTCGGTGACAAAAAAACTAAATCAATCAAACATATGTCACCGACTTCTGAAGCTAAAGTTATTTTTCACTTTTTTGTTTCCTCTGAAGTCGGTTTTATTTTTTGTAAAAAAGTTTTTTTAAGATTACGATGGTGGTCCCATATGGAAAGTTGTTCATTTTCTTATATGACTATACCCTTTTTGTTACACGTTGTATACTCGAATTTTACAAGTATACAGACGGTCGAGCCATCAGCAGTCATCATCCGTGGATGCGCGTAGCAGGCTGTAGCACAAACACCCACGCACACTCGCGCAAGCGCCCTGCGCCGCGCCGCTGTCTTCTCACGAATTTTCGATCAGGTCACGTGTCCTGACGCGAATTTAACATTTTTGACCCATCCCAAAAAGTGTACAATGCCGCTAAAGACGTTTTTACTTCAAAATCATATTGTGAGTGTGGACAGATGTTTGTTACTCTTTCACATTAAAAGTACTGAAATAATCCGGATAAAAATTGGCACAGGTTGTTTATCACCTGATTTAAAACATAGGATACCTGATATCTTATCAGTGCGATCCTGTCTGAGACTATTGCCGTAGTCCACGCGGGCGTAGCCGGTGAATTTTAGCAAGTGAATAAATACAACAAAAAGTGCGGGATAATTGGATTCAATTTTATATTTTGTAGAAATATTTTATCATGGTCTCTAAGTTTGAGCGGCCGCACGGAAGGGATCCCTGTCGTAATCGATGTTCTCGAGCCATCTACTGGTTGCCATAACAATTCATCTTCTGAGTCACTCGAATAGCTTTCATTGTCCCTCTATAATTTATTTAATAATAATTAATTCGTGCAATACTTTTTAAAATGTGGCATCACTGACCGGTCGCAGTCGCACTGTGCAGACAACGACAGCGGCATGAAGTTTTCAAAATGGCGGTCGTAATTCCAATTTTGTCCACTACGGTTAAGTTGGTGGCACTACAAGATACTTCATGCTTTATCATTGCGTATGACATTAATAAGGGTTGAAAATTGCTAATACTTGTAGATACAAACAGTTTATTGAAACAGAATATTTGTTTAAACATAAATATGTATTTAATTTCATTAAAATATTTTTCAGGAAAGTGTTATTTGGTTACATTTGACTATTGACCGTTGATCCAGCTGACGAAAGAAGAAACCCTGGCGAAGGCGGCTGGGGATCCAACCTGGCAACCGCGGGCTGATCCGAAGGAAGTTATACCAATCTGTGGGAATAGTTAAAATTAGTACTGGTTATGAAAATTGGCCAAGTGCGAGTCGGACTCGCGGACGTAGGGTTCTATGCAAAATTAGACAAAAGGGAAAATAATGACGTTTGTTATATCGGAGCTATCTAGTAATTTGTTGTTATAGCGGCAACAGAAATACATAATTTGTGAACGTTCAAATGTATTATACTAGTAATGTCTATTACGGAACATGAGAAGAGCCTAGTGATAGACAGACGGACAGACGGATAGCGAATTCTTAGTCCCGTTGTTGGTACGGAACACTAAAAGTAATACGTAGTAGTTTACGAAACGAAAGCCGCATTTATGGTGATTTTAAGATACGATGTTATATAATACACGTACCAAGAGAGGCCTGCCGCTCCTGTTCACAGTGAGGGGACCACCGGAGTCACCGTTGCATGTGCTCCTGCCACCAGCGCCGCTTGTGCAAATGTTAGAGTCCTGGACGATGAGAGGGAAGGAAGATCTGCATACAGCGTTCGAGATCACAGGCAGAGTAACGTGGCTCAGGCCCTGGTTAGTAGTGATGGCACCAGCTGAACCTATAGAATTAAACGTGTTTAAGTCAATTCATCCAATAAACAAAACTCTAGATTTATTCTCTGGAAATAAAAAAAAACTTCTTACTGTCTGCGGTGCGACCGAAGCCAGATGCGATGGCGTTTTCCCCGGTGAACAACTCGTTACCGCTTGCAAGAGCGATGACGGCTATGTTGTCTGTTGGCATAATTATAAAATTATTTTAATTATAAATGACGACGCTTGTTTTTTAGTGACGAAAATTGTTGTAGCTTCTATGTATGTGCACGAAATATTAAATTAACTTGAAAGGTAAACTGTTGGTAAAACAATAAAATTGTTTATTATTTACTTACTGTTAAGGCCAACGTTGGAGGTTAATCTGATTACGGCAACGTCGTTGCGGATCAAGCTAGGGTTCCAGCTTCCGTGCATAACAACGTTGGAGGAAGTCACCCTGGTACCACCAGAGAACAAACGGATTGAACCAAGGACAACGGTAAAGCTGCGGGCCTGGTTTTGTCCGTCCCACCAGCAGTGAGCAGCGGTTAGCACACGGTTAGCTCTGATTAAGGAGCCTCCGCAGACTCCCTGACCGCCAGCGAACTGAGCGAGAAGACCAGCCTGCGAAGAAATATTCAAAAATTAAGAAACGAACATTTTGTTTACGACATCACTGTGCATAAAGAAACAGATCAATTACCTGGTGAGGGAACTGTCCGAGACTTGCAGCGGAACCACCGACAATTCTGACATGAGTGTCTTCCTGCTCCTCAGCTAGACGTATTCTTTCGGCAGCCGCGACACCGATCTTGGACAAGTATCCGTAAGCGGTGATGTCTTCTAGATCGATGGCATCCTCAAGGCTGATGTATTTAGCCGAGGCGACAGCCGTCAGAGCCAATAGTGCAAGTGCCAAGAACTTCATTTTGTCGATATGTATACAACTAACTAAATTAAATTGGTCGATGGGTATTTATAGTGAATTTTTGATAAAACAGCAAGATAAGCCTAATTAATTAGTGTGATAATTTTTGAATTTATCAATTGAGACTGTTAATTGAAATCCTTGTATTAAACCGCGCAGGTTGATATGCCAGCAGCAGTCATAGTACAAACTGCTTCTTTGTACGATGTTGGTGATTTGGATAAAGGAGCCTTGCAGTTTGATGATCTGTACGAGTATCACACTCTTCAATAATATGACGATACTTTTATGATACATGCATTCACACTACATAAATACGAAACGCTTTATTCCGAAAGTCACTGTTGAAGCCTCACCATTCGCACTTGATTCGCGACTCTCGTGATGCCGTCGCTGCCAGGGTACACCTGCAGGACGCGCCCCAGCAATCAGCAGAGCGGTGGAAGCGCCTTGTCCTTTACAAGAACGAGTGATCGCAACCCGTTGTCACCGTTGGTTGAGGTCGGCCATTTGGTTTTTTGCTGAAGATTGGAATTGTACTCTATATTAAATCTCTTCCAAAAGTGTTGTCTTATACAGTCCACACGTTGGTAGCGTTCCAAGTGATTGATATTGGCATCGGTGACGTGTGGATTTGGAACCGACATTAAAGAGCGTCCAATACGGAGGTGAGTAAGAGTAAGAGCAGAGAAGTCAAGAGGATTAGTGGAGGGAGCAGTAAGGGGTCTAGAATTTAAAATTGCCTCTTGAGTAAGGAACGTGGCCATTTCCTCGTAAATGAAGTGAGTGACCTGCAAAGGTCTTTTAACTGGAATTTGATTTACCAAACCACAGCCTCGGCAAGACCGTTAAAATGTGGGGAATACAAACCTAAATTGTATTTCCTCCTGAGTTATTTCGCTTGCTACATCAGAGTCCTGAGTAAACTCGTAACATGCTCCGACAAAGATTGTTCCATCATGCCACGACGTGCGACAAAACGACTTAAAGCAGCTGTGTAGGCCTCTTTAGAGAGGTCCGTGACAACCTCGAGATGCGCAGCTTTGGTAGCCATGCATACGAAAATGCACAGTTAGGACTTTATCAATCGAGATCCCCGACCTTTCCGGTCACATATCAGTATAGACCCTGCATAGTCGACGCTACTATTAAAACATGGAAACTCTAAAGTGCTTCTAGCGTCTGGTAACTGTCCCATGATTGGCTGCACATTTTGAACTTTATATTTGAAACATTTCAGGCATTTGTTTACAGTTAACTTAGCAAGATTTTTGCCCCCGAAGGACCAATAAGTTTGGCGAATAGTCGATAGAAGCGATTGTGGACCTGCATGTAGGAGGTTTTGATGTTGCATTCGAAGTAGTAATTTCGTGAAGTGATGCTTACTAAATAGTAAAATTGGATGTTCTAGTCTGCCCCCTACACGAATAATATTGTCACAGTCTAAAAAAGGAGTCAAAGAAATTAACCTACTTTTAAGTGACAGTGACTTCCCGGATTTTAGGACAGTGTACTCATCTGTGAACATTTCAGATTGAGTTACTCGTAATATAAGGGATAAAGCTTTTCTAAGTTCATCAGCAGAAATGAATAAATGAATAAATCTTAGAATGTAAGTAATGACGCGTAGTAAATAATTTAAATTTGAATATTTGTGAATTAAATAGTGTATGATTGAACTACATGTTAGGTTAGCACTTGAATGACTGTTACGACTATCTACCAAGTTAGAAACTACTTCTGGTAAATCTTGTTTCACGCATTTATTTGGCTGTTGTGGCCACACACTTTCATTATTTAAGAAAAACCGCTGATGAGATCAGCCTTCAGCCCACGAGAGACAAGATCCCCCGAATTATCCTTAGACGGCACGTATCTCCACATAGTACCCGAGCTACTCTCTTGAATCTCGTTGACACGATTTCTAACGAAAGGTTTTAGTTGGTGGGCCGGTGTAGACTACCATCCTAGCACTATTGTGGAATCACACTAATAGTGCAACCGGTGTATTGGTAACGTGAGAGAATCTCTTACCTTTGTGCACAACCTGGAACCTAACAGAGCCCCACACAGTTCTAACCGTGGAGTAGTAGTAGGTTTGATTGGTACCACACGGCTTTTGGAAGATAGCAGGTGAACAGTAACTGTACCTGCACTGGTTACAGAACGAATGTATAGGCATGCGCTACAAGCTCTTTCAGACGCATCTGTAAATACGTGAACCTCATGGGTTATGGAATTATTACATAAAATGCATCGCAGATTTTTATTTGATTTAAACAAGGTAAGGTACTCGCAAATACTAGCCATGAGTCTGTAACCTCCTGCGAAACTTCATCGTCCCACTCACATTTATTTTCCAGTCTCTGCATTTAATATTTTTGCTTCGACAATGCAGGGACCGACTAAGCCTAGTGGGTCGAAAATCTGACAAATTACCGATAAAATATGTCGTTTTTTTATTTTGCTATTGCAGCATTCGATGTTAATAGAGAATCCTAACTTGTCAGAATCGCTTAACCAATGTACACCTAACGTTTTAGAAGGAGTATTGTTGTCTGAAAGGTCTAACATTCACAGTTCATGAACTCAAGTAGTGTAACTTGAGTTGCATGAACTACCTAATTCTTTTAAAATTTCTAGGCTATTGCATTGCCTCTTTCATAAATTAAATTAAGCGGACGCCATTATAGCTTGCGTCTCCTTACACAATTGTAGTGCATCTTTAATCGTGTCTCAACCACTAAGGTAATCATCTGCATAAAAGTGATGCTGAATAGAACGCTTGACTAAAGGATTTGATGCTTTATCAGCAAAGCTCACTAAAACTAAGTAGCCAAATATGCAGCTGACGCTGTACCGTAAGTAACCGTGTATTATGTTTTTAGCGGTTCTGTAGAAGTTTTACGAAAAATGATTTGTTGTTGACCTTTGGATAGGATTTACTTCAATAGCCCGATTTTTTTTTGGCATTTGCCATATCTGCCATGCTGTCGAAACCGTAATAAAATAGAAAGCAAATCGTCCTGAACGGTCGGCCCTACAAATTGCAAGTCATTGAGAGATGCCTGTTTTTGTTTTTGCAGATGCATCAAATACGGTGCGTAACTTACTAATAGCACTAGACTCGCGCAGGACCCCATGGTGTGGTGCTTTGACGTTTACCGTCGGATCGCCGCTAACTTCTGAACCAACTCATTAGCCATTGAGACCTCGCAGGACATAGTTGCGTCATCTCGGTAAGTTTCGCCATTTTGTTGTAATAGAGAGGTTGCACGTCATCTTGACTAATAATTGGGCTTTGTGTAAATTTTGAAATTGTTTCAATTTTTTTTATTTTTGTTATTTATTTGAGTTAATCGTAATGTTTGGTTACATTTTTCATATAATATTAATATTTTCAGGTTGAACACAAAATGGACACCCGTCAAGACGAAATAGCTACAATTTTAGAAAATGATGACGATTATTCTCCGCTGGATTCGGATTGATTGGGCTTTATAGCTAGTTAAGTATGATTGGGCTTCTAGATAAGGTTAAATGCTACAATTTATGTGGGTGGCCTAATCCCCGAACAAAAAAAAATATCTCCTTTTTTAGCTCTGAACAATAAAAATAATAATAGCAACAAATAATTCCTCTTCAACGTGATAATGCCATCAGTCTCTACCGCACGTTACAGCTTGACAGCGTAGAGGAGGAATTTTAGGAAGTTGTTACTTTAAATTATTTTACTGTATGCATCCCGACGTTCCGACGACGGGCTTGACGACCCGATTAGCGTAGTGGTGGAGACGCTGCCTAACAATCCTCCGCATCCCGGTAGGACCGTAGGACCAAATGTTTGTGTGATGAGCATGGACATTTGTTTCCGAGTCATGAATGTTTATATGTATTATAAGTATGTACTTACAAACAAAAAAAGTATATATGTAGTATATAGTGTCCATGACACAAGCTTAGCTTAGTGTGGCACTAGGTGGCGCTGTGTGTTAATGTCCAGCGATATTTATTTATTTATTTATATTATACACGAGTTGCTCAATGTATTAATTAAATCACATTTCTCAGTAAAGTTAAATTTAAATATATTTTAAAATGTTGTGCAATATTTTCTACTGAATCGATTACAGTTGACCGTTGATCCAGTTGACGTAGGAGGTGACCCTGGCGAAGGCGGCAGGGGATCCAACCTGGCAACCACGGGCAGATCCGAAAGAAGTCACGCCAATCTGTTGGAATAGTTAAAATGAGTACGAGATAAACGTACGGACGCCGTTCATTATTTTTTTTGGCCGCCTTCATGCATAACGGATATCTAATTAATAAAACTCTTACTACCAAAGAAATAAAAGACAAACATTACATAAATGATTTTAACTGTCGGAATTCGGAAGTGGCAGAAGTCAAATGAAGCAAACAAAGTCATCGAAAGAACAAATAACAATAAGCTCAAGTTTGCAAAGACAACGCCCGTTTCTTTATACGATTCTACAAAAACATTAATTTGTTTTTGAAATACATACCAAAATAGGTCTGCCGTTCCTGTTTACAGTGAGGGGACCACCGGAGTCACCGTTGCATGTGCTCCTGCCACCAGCGCCGCTTGTGCAAATGTTGGAGTCCTGAACGATGAGCGGAAACGAATTTCTGCAGACAACGTTCGTGATAATAGGAAGGCTAACGTGGCTCAGAGCCTGGTTGGTAGTGATGGCACCTGCTGCACCTATTGGATTTAATGAAATAATTAGTTATAGAGTACCTGAATTAATCAAAACTGTAAATCCAGAAAGACATTTAAAAGCCATCTTACTGTCTGCGGTGCGCCCGAAGCCAGATGCGATGGCAGTTTCGCCGACAAACAGTTCGTTAAGTTGGCTACCGCTGGGGAGGGCGATGACATTGATGTTATCTGTTGATACACGAATAAAATGTATTAGCTTAGTTTTGAAATATTTTGTTGCAGCTTTGTACGTCAGCATTTGTTTGTGCAAATTACATTTTAATTCTGAAGGAACAGCCTAAAGCTAGAATTTTAACTGAGCCATTTTATTTACACAAGTTAAATAAACTCGCAAAACCTGAATTTTTTGTTCCATTTTAGCTTTATGAACAAAAACAATCAACGAGAAAGAATGCAGACACGTTTATACTTGACTCGACATAACTTCCAAATAAACAGCGTCCAATCAAATTATTACAAATATGATTATTTAAAAATAAAACAGTATTATAATTTTAGCAAGTATGGTAAACTTTATTTACTTACTGTTAAGGCCAACATTAGAATTCAATCTGATCACTGCCACATCGTCACGAATCAGGTGTGGGTTCCAGTTTCCATGCATAACAACATTGGAGCTCGACACCCTGGTACCACCAGAGAACAATCGGACTGAACCAAAGACAGCGGTTAAGCTGAAGCCCTGGTTTTGGCCGTCGAACCAGCAGTGAGCAGCGGTAAGGACGCGGTTCGCTCTGATGAGGGAACCTCCGCACACACCTTGACCTCCAGGGAAGTTCACGAGAAGACCAACCTGAGAAGAATAACCGAAATTTACACTTCCTGAAAAGGAAAATGAGTTTTTTGAACAATGATGTCATCATCATTTGCCTAGCCTTTTCCCAACAATGTTGGGATCGGCTTCCAGTCTAACTGGATGCAGCTGAATACCAGTATTTTACATGGAGCGGCTGCCTGTCTGACCTCCGCTACCCAGTTAATACTGGGTAATACGACCGGCCTTTTGGTAAGACTGGTTGTCAGACTTTTTGGCCACTGACTACCTGTAACGGCTGTCAAAGATCGACAAATGATAGCCGGGACCAATTTCTTAACTTGCTTTCCAAGGCACGGAAGAAACTCGATATGTAATGGGTGGTCACCCATACACAGACCAACTTAGGCAAGCACGGCTTAACCTAAAGATCGACAAAAAGCTTCTCAGTCCTCCATTTTGAACTTGAATGATGTGAACAATGAAAATATGATTACATACCTGGTGAGGAAACTGTCCGAGACTTGAGGTGGAACCACCGACGATTCTGACATGGGTGTCTTCTTGCTCTTCAGCTTGTCGGATTCTGTCGGCAGCCGCGACACCGATCTTCGACAAGTACCCGTAAGCGGTGATATCTTCTAGATCGATGGCATCCTCAAGGTTGATGTGTTTACCGGAGGCGACCGCCGTCAGAGCTAATAGTGCTAGCGCTAAGAACTTCATTTTGCCGATATTGAAGTTTTTTTTTTTAACTTACAACCTTGCGGTATTCCTATTTATACTAGAGCAAATAGATCATTTTAAGATAAGCCTTCTTTGGCTGTAATTGTTCGATGTAATAAAAGTATCCATTAATGTAAATCTTTTGATTTGAAGATTACGTTGAATATAAACTGATAATTTTTGAATAGTCATGGCTTCGGATAGTATACTTCTTATAAGTTGTAAAAAGCCTTAGGAAGCTTATGATTATTATTATTTTATGTTGTTAACTCCAATAACCCTAGAAAGCAGGATGAGTATTAGAAGCAGTTCTCTAGATACGGGTGATTATCGAACGCTTGTATTGACATTTCGTGTACGTCCTAAACAAATCATTCATTTTTGTATTTACGTTTTCAATACTAAAATTGTAGGTAAGTATAGTTGTAGATGGCTGTGGGACTGCTCGAAAGAGATACCGCGGCGCCGGCGCCGAACGTGAAGGGCGAGGAAGAAACATGGATGGTTTTTAGTCAGTAAAAGTCTGACACTCCCTTTCGCTCCGCCCAGAGTGGGAGGGGGGTCATTTAATGATTTCCCATATTTAGTTTTAATCAGTTAATTTCCGTAGATAGGTAAATAAACTGTTGTCCGCAACATTCGGCAACGTGATATTATTATAAAATATTACTTCGCTATTGGGATAGGATTTTATAACGATTTGGAGGGGTTTTCTTTTTTTGCACGGTTACAAACATCTTTTCTAAAATAAAAGTAGCCTAAGTTACTCCTTATAACATTTATCCATTTTGGAGGTTAGCCGTAACAGACAGGCAGACAGACCGACAAAAATAAAAAATATTTTTTCTGTTATAAGTACCGTATATGCCGTAAAAGCTGTTATTTCAAAATTACAAACAGAGTTAATTTTTTTAGTTGATTATATAAGAGTTCAATGCTTTCAGCATCTAGAAGATTTCCACAACCTTCACGAAGGCTGAAGTGTTAGATGGACCTTCAGCCTTTGTGAAGGTCCATCATCCAAGTTGACGACCTGAGGCGTCACGATTTGCATCAACCTCACTTGTTATCTCAGCGTAAGTACTGTCACACCGTCTTAATAATTTATTTCATTCGTGTACTCCGCAACCGCTGTCAAAAGATGAGTTTCGCTTGAGCAGGTAACTTGTGACAAATGGGAAAACCTATCATGCTGATAGAGCTTTTCAGAACTATCAGCCATTTGTTCCAGAACAAAGTGTGCTGTACCTGACGTTTTCGGTTGACGAACTTACAGGCGATATCAGTGTGCTTGTATCCTTTGTTCTAAAGGATTCTCCTCATTTCTGATATCATACGAAAATTAAAAAACCCAGCAAAGTGGGTTTTTTTGTAATACCCCCGCAATCTTAATCCTGAGTTGATAGTGAACAAAGTTAATTAAGGGAATTTGATAATTATAGCGATACTGATTTAGAATAGGTACAGACGATTTGTTGGTATAACCCGGCTTTTTAATCATTGATTTTAAAAAACAGTTATTGATTAATCGTTTTACTATTTTCTGATCTGTGTGTAAACCTCGCAGTAGCTTGTGGGGTCGATTAACCTGTGTGGATGATAACGTATAGGGATCACTCGAAGGTTAAGGTACACTTGCCGAGGCGTCGCGTAGGCGAGGCCTTTGGCGTAAGGCAAATGCCTCTTAAAGCCAATAGCCATTGCACGTTGTCCTCCATTCGTGGATCTTTGACAGTCGTTACCGATCTGAGAACCAGTCTTACCGAGTGGTATTTAATTTAATAACCATTAGGGCCTTGGGGTCCGAGTGTCCACTTAGTTTTTCGAGAAAGGAGTAATTTTTTTTTGGGCCCACCTGATCGTTGCGTTTATTATTCATAATAACACAAAAAAAGTAACCATTTTACTTTTTACGTGGTACTTAAACGAAATATTACGTAGAAATGAAAACGGAATCTTAAAATCATAATAAAAAAAACTATGTAATGATATTTTTTTGCGAGTCAAATCATTCCTGTTGTGGTCAATGTCATTTGACAGCAAATACTTACGTTAATAGGGGCGTTTTTTTCTGTTTACTGAAAAAAGTACGGTACCTACCCGTTGGTAATCATATCTGCTATAATTATTATAGAATCAGAAAGAATATAAAAATAAATGTTATTTAACTGTGAGCACTTTTAATGCTATTTTAAAGGTTTATACTTAAATTTCATAGATTGTTTAAACAATTAACGTGGCACGGAACATTATAAACCCACTTTTTTAGTGATTGACAGACAACTTCATTATTTCGACATTTACTTTTTCTGTTTATTTTGGTTATCGTAAGTGTTTTTGCAGATTTTTCGCATTTAATCCGGTTACACAATGCTTAGCTAATTTAACCACTGGAATCTAGAGGCTATATGGAAGAAATCAATGTTAGTTTCATTATTAAAAGCTACAATTTATGTGGGTGGCCTAATCCCCGAACAAAAATAAATGTCTCCTTTCTAAACTGTTGGTCGGCTCCTCACGTGACCAGAGGGCAATTTTTTGGCCAAAGAATCAGCATTGCCATCCAACGTGGCAATGCCTCTGCCTGCTTCTGGGCACATTTCCTGTTGGCAGCGATGTGGACGAATTTTTCGGTGCCCTGTAACCCTTTATGAACATATTTATAAAATAAAATAACCATACCTATTTCTTTCTTCTTTTCTTATTTGTTTTAAGCTTTCACGGTTTAAAACTAAACTTAGGTATATTGCCACTTACGGGATATCTTCCGTGATTATTTACTACTAGCTTCTGCCAGCGGCTTCGCCCGCGTGAAGTTTGATTATTGTCCCATGGGATCTTACTACCGGAATAAAATGTATCCTATGTTTTATGTGGGTCATAGCGTGATGATATAAACGTAAGAGTAAACAAATATAATAATAACAAATCTCCGAACTGCTAAGCTATCGGGAGTTACACGTGTTATTGTGAGTCAACTATAAAAGATAGACATATGCTGTCTTGGGATATTTTTTATATAATTTTATGTGGAATATTTCCGTCATACATGATTTCTATGTAGCTTTAACCATTAAGGCTGCACACGCGACGGAAGCTAAAAAAACCAAGTAACTTCTCCCGTTTTCCCAACATTTCCTTTCACTGCTCTGCTCCTATTAATGGTAGCGTGATGAAAAGTATACTATTACCTGCTCAGGAGTATGTAGAATAATTGTACCAAGTTTCGTTAAAATCCGTCGAGTAGTTTTTTTTTCTATAAATAACATACAGACAGACAGACAGACAGACAAAAATTTTACTGATTGCATTTTTGGCATCAGTATCGATCACTAATCACCCCCCGATAGTTATTTTGTAAATAGATTTCATGTACAGAATTGACCTCTCTACAGATGTATTATAAGCATAGATAGATTTTGGAGCTCCCGATATTTCGACGCTATTGCAAGCGCCATGATCGCGGCTTGACTGACCAAAATATTGCCTTACATTTTTGTTCAGGGGACTTAAAAAAACATCGTAATTGTAAGTAACTCACTATACAATGTTTATGGAATTATTCAGGTGACAGACCTGGTTAGGTAGTTAAATTGTATATTTTGAATTATAATTCTCATTGTCAATGAAGGGATGAACTGCTTTTAAAGAAAATAAAGAGGTCTATTCGAAGATGTTTTTGATGCAATAAGTTTGTTAAATTATGTTTTGAGTTCCATAACTGTATGCAAAAAAGACTTGAAAATATCATTATTTTTATTTGTCATAATTACTGAAAACCGCCTTTTCGACCGTTTAGAGTAAATAAGTGTGGAAAAAGTGTGTGGAGTGTGTGTGGTGTGTGGTTTGTGTGTGTGTGTCACTCAAATGAGTTATTGAGTTAGTTTGTAAATATTGACAAATACGTTTAGTATTGTTGAGTTCACGTGCTTACGGTCATATCAATTAAAATAATCTCATAGTGATAATTATGATACTCGTATATTCATTTCATTGCGTAGACCTAATTGTGTATTATGTTATCTTTATATTGGGGTTCTGGGGAACTACAGAACCAAATGTCGCGTCGGTGGAGAAGAACCGGCACGAAACATCATGGCCACACTTTTGAATCAAAGATATATTATAATTTTGGATTACATCGTTCATAATTATTTGACATTATTCTTCTTTCTTTCTTTTTCGTGTGGATAGGGCCTGGGGCCTATTTTTACTATTTTTATAAATGCGATCATTAATTCATGCCAGATTTCATGGACGAGATTACTATTTTATGACATTTCTTTCAATGGAGTGTCAGTGGTTGTTCATTGAGAAGTCATAATGGCGGCATTTTATTAGTAGACTAGCTGACCCACGCAACGTCACTTAAGAGGGAAAAAGCTACCTACTACTACCTACCTACTACCTACCTACCTAATACTACCTACCTACTACTACCTACCTACTACTACCTACCTACTACTACCTACCTACTACTACCTACCTACTACTACCTACCTACTACTACCTACCTACTACTACCTACCTACTACTACCTACCTACTACTACCTACCTACTACTACCTACCTACCTACCTACCTACTACTACCTACCTACCTACTACTACATACCTACTACTACATACCTACTACTACCTACGTACTACTACCTACCTACTACTATCTACCTACTACTACATTTTTTAAGAACCTTCTCCTGACAATAACTAACACAACAAAAAAATAATTAGTGAAATCGGTCCAGGCGTTGTTGAGTTATGCGCTCACCAACACATTTTGCGATTCATTTTTATATTATAGTCTTATAGAAGAGAAGATTAACAAACTTGTCAAAACTTGACAGAACTTGACCATTATGAAATCAATGACACTATTGTAATACTTAGCAGAATCGAGGCCCTGAACTAATGTCAGAGTTTTATGCCGCTTATGGGCCTCTGACTTGGTTTTACATGCCGTCGAAAAAATCTTAGGGCATGCTGGTTTCCTCACGATGTTTTCCTTTACCGAAGTAAGTGATAATTAAATTCTTCGCCCTTGAATCTGATAAATCAGAGGTTGCCTATTGCTTGGTAGTCCGACAGATAAAGACAAATCGAAAAAAAAAAAAATTCAAGATGATAAAAAACTAGGTCCACCTAGAAAATTGGTGGTGACAGACAGACCGACAGACGCAGACGGACAGACGGACAAGAGTGTTCTATTAATTAGTTGAACCCTACTCTATCTGTGGTAATAACATTTAGTTTGTGAGTACTACACTATTTTTGTTTATGATACTTTTAAGTTTGTCTATGATTTCTTCTTCTTGTGAAATCTCTCGTAATAAAACTACGTACAACTTATCCAAGTATATTTTATTAATCACATCAAAGAGATTGATCTTATTTTTTACCTTTTCAGTAACCATAAAAAAAAAACAAAAATACTAAGTAAGTCATGGCGGCCTCAGACCGGATGGCAAACAGATGACTAATGCCAACAGATGGCGCCCGATCACAAACATGACGCATGGATCAGCACCAACCAGCTAAACCATTTTGAAGGGAACCGAAAGACCCAACAGTTCAACATAATTTTTTGCGTATTGATGGCAAAAGCTCAGCCACGCGAACCCCAGTCAGAGAGGTAGTAAGCAGATCATCAGGTGCGCAGATGATAGGGCAAGCGGTGCTAGACGAAAGGTGAGCCAATGTTTGTGCCGCCAGTTGACGCCATACTACCATTATTGAACACCTACGGAACCCCACACTTTGCAAGGTACTGGTAGCACAGGTCGAGCAACATAGGCACACTTAGCCGGGTTTTTTTTATCTTTCTATAAGTCATGTATGACGTTCCAGATAATGCTGTTTTTGATTGATTTTTCTATCTTATAATTAATTTTGTGATAACGATACCAAAGGAATGCTACAATAGTTTGAATCAGTTTGCTGAATGTTGGAAGAGGTATCATGTGTTTTTTTTGCACTAAACATTGACATATTAATGAGCTGTTAGAAATAATATCGTACCACTATACAATGTTTAAGTACTACGTAGGTACTTATATTACGGAATTTATTACTAGACAGTTTTTAATTAAAAATCACCGTGTTTTACAAAAATGTACATTTGAATAAAATTATGTAATTGATAGTTAATTTAAACACGCGAAGGCACGCCAGTCTAGTATGTTCTTGCATCGAACGATGTGATGCTAATTTGTTGGTTATAATAACCAAAATTCGAAAATGCGGAACCTAACCAAACCATAACCATACCTAAAAATATTAAATTGATTGGAGTCTATCCGTCCAAAAAATGCATCTAAAACGCGTAATTGCGAGTTTGAACAAGATACTCCTGCACTGTAAGTTAGTTGTAGGTACGTCCCAAAAATAGCCTGTTGTTCCTAGTGACGGCGAGAGGACCCGGGCCACCATCACCCCTGCATCACACATTGGTGAAATGCACGTTATACAAAACCCTAAAACATTCAGCGTCGGTGATCAAACAGCACATCGGCTAGCGCACGAAACCTTTGGTTTTCAACTACGCCACAGACTACGTAATAAAGAACATTATCAGATGATTCAATTTATACCTTGCTTTTTAACTTTTACTTGAAGTGAGTCCTAACACAAAATCAAGAAATCACCAGCAAAAGGAGTCCCGTTTGGTAGATGTAGAAGAAGTCTAACCTGCACAATGAACAAGCATAAGATGTATAATTATTTGGTCCTGACAGTCCAGTACCCCATCCATGTTCCTTCCTCGCCCTTTATGTTCCGGGGCTGCGGTATCTCTTTCGAACAGGCCCGCAACCCCGGCAGGCTTCGGCCCTTGCGAGCCCCTTCCCTTATGCTGACATCTCTTTGAGGCGCGCGTGGAGCACGAACGCGCGTCGACACGGCCTGTCGTCGTCGTTAGACGGACGGACGGCTAGCTAGCCCATAGCCAACCGTCCACAGGCCCGCAATGTAAGTTATAACTCATTTTGAAAATATCATCAATAGTGTCTGTCATCTGCGTCAAGCATCAGCTAAGGTAAAATATAAATTCTTAGCCCAATTTATTGCCAATCTCAGCTCAGAGCTGCTGGTAAAGGGGTCAAAAAGATAAGGGGTGGTCAGCGGGTCGCATTAATCCAACATGAGAAGGCCCTAGGCGGATTCCCGCAACCTTCGCCAGGTCATCGGGCCTCCCAGTGGTATTTCTGGAAATTAAGCCTTCCTAATTGCACCGTTTGTCCCAGGTATATATAATCGCCTACAACTTCGAGTGTTGAGTCTCCGATCTTGATAGGAGTGGGCGTGACGTAGGGATTTCTAACCACCTATCAGATTAATCTCATACCTAATGATGACATTTCGACAGGGCAATAGTTTGAATCAATTATTCTTTGTCAGATCATTATTATCTGTAAAGGAAAAGTCCTAGTAGCTATACAGCTACTAGGACTTTATGGTGGGACTTTATGGTGATCGCTATACAGCGATCACCATAAAATTCCCCCCAGATTTGTTTATCGGGGCAGGCAGAAACACAGGCACACAACATATACAAAAACTCTCATACAAAAATTACTCGACCTGTTTCGCTCGTCATGTTCAAGATAGACGTGTAAGGCAAACAGATTCTTTTCTCCGTTTGGTCCTACAAGTAGAACTGCATGGTAGACCTATACGGATACAATGAAAAAACTAAAAGAATGTTTATTTCAATCACTTATGGCTTAAGAAATAGAATTTGGAGATCACGGCAAGGAGATAAAAGATAAAAAAAATCTTAAACATGTTTCAAAAAGGTCTAAGATAATTTAGTTAAAGGTGAATGCTCCAGGGTAGCCTGCGAAATTAAAATTTACTTACTTTTTTGCATTTTACTGGCCAGTGCTAGGTTGTATGTTGATGATACTTAATATGTTTTGCGGCTGTAAAACGTACGAGTATGTAGTTACAGAATTATAATCATCAAAATGATTAAAATCAACAATACTCAAAAATCATTCATAATATTGTAATAAGATGCACTGATTATTTTGATGATATTTTGTACTGTCTTTCGGAAACATGCAGTATTGGCAGACACTTTGTTACTGTTGAACCAAAAAAAACTCAACAAATATCCCAGTTTCCAAAAATAATACTAAGAACTTTGGTTGTTGTTGTTATTGTTGTTCTAGAGACATTTTACCTACGCAAGTTTAGCTAGCAAACGCCGTCATTCATGCGATAACTATTAGAAAAGAGACAGGGCTGATAAAGGAAGGATTGTACTAGTGCTGATGGTATTTCAGTTAGATAGAATAGACCTGTACTATGTATACAAATATACAAATTACTGTCATGGAAAATCTACCTGAGATAGAGAGCACGTACCGCACATGATGGTCGGTTAAGTAAACATTTTAATGTGTTTTGTTTTTGCATTACACGCAAGTGATACACTGCTATCACTAACAGTAAGGCACACCTCAATCCAAACATATTACCTCAATTAAGACTTGACTCGCGTGGGCGGAACAACGCCGTGTCTTCGTAGCGGCGATCGGCGGCGGCGACCTCTCGCGTCCGGTCCTGGTTCAATCCATGGTCCGGAGACGGTTTCTGAAGCCGTCACCTCCTTCTGCAAAGAAGTCATGCTAGCGAAGGAGGTGGCGGAACGCGAGAGGGAGATAACGTCTCGCCCCAGCCACCGCGGGAGACGCACCGGGCGTCGGGGGCCACGTGGTGGCTACCGGCCACCGTATAGTCGCGGGCCTGTAGACGGTGAGCTATGGGCTAGCTTGTCGTCCGTTAGTCTTATGACGACAGGCCGTATCGACGGCTCGTTCGTGTTCCACGCGTACCTTAACGAAATGTCAGCAAATTGAATAAAAGTAAAGAGCAATGTTTATTAGGAAACATACACATCAAGTAAAATTTTGTAGGCACTTACATAAATTGTCGAATACAAATACATAATTATTTAGTACCAGCTTTCTGATACATTTCCTATTTGTTCCACGCTTTCTATAGGGCAAACCCAATTATCCATACTCCATAGAGGTATTTCGTAAGACGGAGTTAGCATTCAAGCTTATTACTTACCATCCTGCCAACATACATTGTAAGAAAATACCCTTCGTACCTTCCGGTAAAAATCTTCCGTTGGAAATCTATGAAGATGGGTACCAAGAGAGAGGGAGAGGCAAGAGCGCCCATTATCACGTGGAAAAAGTAAAGTAAACCTTCGTGAAAATCGACAGCCGCGTTGAAGCTGTCAGTACTGCGCATTGTTTATCAGAATTGGGTACTGAATGGAGTGTAGATCACTTGGTCCAACTGCACATACTTACCAAGCACACCTCTCTCCTAAGGGTCCAGTCACACAACTCTTTGCGGTCTTTTCGCGGTCGATGGACACCTTGTGCAAACTATTATGAACGTCTCTGTATTCTATGCACAGCTGCTGGAAAACACACATTGCATACCCAACGTAATAGGCTAGTTTCCACCATCAATAAATTGCAAATCTATTTAGTCCGTCAGTTAGAGTATAGGAAAATATTGGACACATAATTTTTATTTTTGTAAATTAACGAATATTGACAAAGATAAAACGCATCAAAACTCGGGAGTGGGGGGGGGGGGGGCTTGTGACGTCAGAACTCATTAAGAATGATACCAAACAGTGACGTATTGGGAATTTTAAAAGCGTCGTATCTTCGTCAGTTTTGGTTTATGTGACAAAAGAAAAAATACGGGTCAAATATTGTTTGACAATCTAAGTGACGGACTAATTAGATTTTTTCAGTTAACGAGCCTATTAGTTTTATGTTTCGCTTTCTTCTCTCAGTTGCCTTAATTTTGGTGGCGTATGACATAATATGAGTTTTACTCTTCTGTAGTTTTTGCGCTCCAGGAAATAATGAACACCAACGAACTAAACGAACTGATATATTTCACCACCATCACCATCAGGTATAACTTCTTCTAGTAACATTATGGGGAAACCTAAGTTTTAATTGTTTTCAAGATAATATTTAGCCTAATCAAGGAATTATCGTCAACACAATTTTCTTATCTAAAATAATTTTTGTACCACTAAAACATATAAATATCGCTATCAGAAGATATGTGCATTTATTTTGCTAGAACTAGCAACATGAAGTTCTTGGCAGTGACTCTGTTTGCTTTAGTAGCGGTCGCCTCCGCGAGGCACATCACCCTCGAAGATGTCATCGATTGGGAAAAGAATTCTGCGTACGGATATCTGACGAGAGTCGGTGTTCCGTTAGCTGACAAAATCCGTAAAGCTGAAGAGGAAGGTAATCGAGATGCATCACGGATCGTCGGTGGATCGCTTGCTGCTCTTGGACAATTCCCGTATCAGGTACATAGTCATGCTTATGTCATGCAAGAAAGACTGAATTTAACGTTACCAAACGCCAATGCACACAGACAGTCAGTAATCATAAAATTTGGTTTGCTAACATAAACACTTTTCTCCACAGGCGGGGCTTGTACTACAGCTGCCATCCGGCAGCACTGCTTTCGCTACTGCAGTCCTAGTATCCCCAAACAGAGTGCTAAGTGCAGCTCATAACTTCCATGATTTTGTAACTTCAGTTACCGGCGTGACTGTTGTGCTTGGCTCCATTACTATATTCACCGGTGGTACCAGGTTGAATCCCACTGAAATAATTTTGCACCATAATTATATAGCTTCTCCCCCTATTAATGATATTGCCATGGTAAATTTACCACAGAGTGTTATTTCATCAAGTAAGTACGATTTATTTTCTATTTTTTACACTAACAATGAAAGATAGCGATAGTTTTTACATACAATTATTACAATCGATTCGTACGGTACTATTACTAATACCAGCCTAAAACACTCATAAGTGAATCGTTTATAGGTATCCTCGCTCCTATTGCCTTGCCATCTGGATCTCAGCTCGATGAGGACTTCGCTGGTGATGTTGCCATTGCATCCGGCTTCGGAAAAACCGCTGATAGTAAGAGACTGTTTTCTTTCATCATACTTGAATACTATCTAGAATATTGTTACATGACTGTAACGGGGTTTATTGCTACACAGTTGGCGGCGTAGTCCCAGACCAGCAGTTGAGCTATGTGGAAATACCTGTGATCACGAACGAGCAGTGTGCACAGGTTTTCCCATCATTCGTCCAAGTTTCCAACGTATGCACTAGCGGTGAAGGTGGCAAGAACATCTGCACTGGTGACTCCGGTGGTCCTCTTGCAGTCATCAGAGACGACAAACCTCTGTTGGTAAGTACATCGCGTTTTATGTTTTCTTGAACCCTCCAAAAAGTACTTTTAAAAATGTTCTTATTGATATTGGATTTATCCCACCATGCTAAGCACGGGTTTCGCGACTTGATAACGATCAAGATTTAATTTTTAAGTTTTACATTATCACTTTTACTTTTCTTAATCAATTTTATGGATGATGGTAAAAACTGCATTGATACGTGTCCAGAGACTTTATGTTTAATACTTGTTAATAAAGATAAAGACAATTCTTGACGTTTGTAATGAGTATCTTTCGTTTCCATTAATGGGCAATGTAAAGGAGGTATGCCCTTCATCATATTTGGCTGAATACTTGTTACTCATACAAACTATAGGTTAACGGTAGATTCTTTACCAGCCAGCTTTTAGCTTGAGAACATGTTAACAAATGTACCTACAAATTAAAAGACAAACTTTTCAACATTGATTTATTCTTTGACTCAACAGATTGGTATTACATCGTTCGGGGCTATTAACTGTGAGGGTGGATTTCCTTCCGGATATGCAAGAGTTACCTACTACATGGACTGGGTCAACCAACTTCTTTGAAATTGTTGTCAAGAAATAACTGATGTCATAAAATATTAAACAATAAAAATCTTTTTTTTTGACTGGATATTTTTTTATAATAAATAATCACGTCTCACCTGCCTTTCATGTACGGATGAGTTACTTTAGTATTAATTAATCCGAATATTCAACTAAAGTCTAACTTTGTGTATTGCTAAATATTGCAAGCAATCATAATAATATAATATATAATAAATATATAATATAAATATATATAAATTTATTATATATTATATATAAAAATAAGCAAATACCACCTTTTAAAGACAGAAATTAGGCGCCTATGGAATACGCAAACAACAGTGATCCCAATAGTAATAGGAGCTACAGGCATAATCAGTAAAAGTTTACACAGATACATAGACCAATTGAACATAACAATAGACATAACAATCCTACAAAAACCAGCAGCCATACACACAACTACCATACTCAGTAAAGTATTGGGAGACACTGTGTTTGTTTACCGTTCAGCGAGTACACAAGAGACCCCACCAGACACACAACAAACATCACACACAGTAGATTCACAGCAGTCATCCGTCACACAGCTTTCATCTACCACACACACACCAAATACACAAAGCCAACCGTCAACCACACAAAGCATACCTAACACACGAAGAAGGAGAAGAAGGAGATAGGGGCAATGAATATCTTTTTTCCTGCGGGACGCAGGACGGGATATTTATAAAACCGACGCTAGGTCGAGTATCGGAGAACCGAAAAAGAATTAATATAAAAATAAATATATAATAAATCAATAATTGCAAGCATGCAGGACTACGTAACACAGCTTGCAGAGGGAGCAAGCTGAAGTGGCAGTGGGCCATGTCCATTGGAAAAATAACTGCCGGTCGATGATGGAGAAAGTGCATTGGACGTCCAACTAGATGAACTGACGGACTTAAAAGGTAGCTGATCAGACTGACTGCGATAGATAGAGTTCTACAATCAATCATCTTGATTAAATAATAATCAGATAATAATCTAATACTATAATTAATGAATTATTGATAACCTACTTTACCGATTTAAAAAGGCGAAACTAAAATGTGACGTCTAAGCGGCGAGTTTAATTTAAATACCACTTGTTATGTAACGTACACACACCGTACATTGCATCACACCTATTATCGTCAAAGGGGTCCTTGACTTACAGAAATCACTTTCATTTAGTTTGTGGGTACCGACATCAAAGTTAACAGTGACTCTGTTGGTTCTAGCAGTGGCCCTTTCCACCAAACGCATCAGTTTCAAAAATATCATCGACTTCGAGAAGAATTCCGTCTAAGGTTACCCTAAGAGAGTTGACATGCTCTTAGCTGTTTATATCGATAGAGCTGAGGAAGATTGGATCTAGATTGACGGACGGACTTACAAAAGTGGCTAGTCAAGACAGGGTGTTTAAGGGCGAGGACAAGTTGTAGTCACGTTACTTCGAGAGGCGTATTTCCAGCAGTGGGCTGCAATAGACTGACTGTTATACAATCAATTATCTTTATTAGTGTTAATCCGAACAACTACAATCGTTAAAGAATGATGGATCACTTTATCGATATTAATTTGGAAACCAAAATATTACGTTTAAGTGGGTTTTTGTTGATTTGCAATCAAAATTAAAATCACACTTGATACATAACATTATATCACACCTGTTATCGTCAAAAAGTCCATTCGATACTTATCTTAAATGACCCCACTGTGACAATATATGATACAAGTAAAAAAAAAAACAGATTTGTTCTAGTAAAATTAATGATTGGATACATATTAATACCGAGTTACTTTCATCTTCTTCTTTATCGTGTCGATGATTTCTCCTTGTTTTTAAATTGTTTTCGACCAGTATTCCGCTACCTCGACAGCTATGGTGGTGACCTCGAACAGGTCTCTAAGAGAGACCTGGTGGAACCATACATAGTGCAGGGCAGGAGGTTAGTTTATCGATACCGAAACCAAAATTCTTGGACAGTGACCTTCAAGTAGTTCCGGCCGTGTTCCGTTTCATGAAACACATCATCGACTTCAAGGAAAATTCCGCTTAAGGCGTCTCGGCACGCGAGTCAGCACACTGTTAGCTGATTATATCCGAAGAGCGGAAGATTGTTTTGACGATTCCCGATAGACCTTTCATCTATCGAGAATCGTCAATGCAATCTTTGTTCATTTTATTTCTTCATTGACCTGTAAAATTGACTTCATCCACATGGAAACTCCATTGTCATTGAACTGCAGTGTGTAAGGCTAATCACCAGATCAAAGCAGATCTTACCTTGTCCGATCGATCAGGACCGGTATACAATCAAACAGTTAACATCGCATCGCAAAGAAGACATGCATGGAAAATACTGTATTACCCAGTTTTATTTAACTACAACCTTGTCAAGAACAACCGTTGTTTAATGGTCATTCTCTTGCATAGTGGTTTCACTGGCTAAATATTGCATCAGTTGAGAAGTTGAGAAAACTAATAAGACAAAGAAGTTGTGCCTGTAATTTGCACTACAAGTATCGTGCATGTACATATTTTGAGTAAACTACCTTGGAAAAAGGGAAAAGTAAGAAAAAATCGGAAAGGATGAACAAATGTTTGGGAACCTCTTCTTTCTGCTTGTTGATCAGGAACAAATGAACATTAAGCTTAAAAAAAAAAACATCAAATCCATGACATGTTTTTTATTTGTGATAAGGAAATAATAATTATTCTCATGTTACAAAAGACGTTCGTTGACCCAGTCCATGTAGTAGGTGACTCTTGCGAAAGCAGCCGGACCACCAGCCTCGCATCGACCTGACCCGAACGAAGTTATACCGATCTGTTGGGAGAAAAGAAATAAAAAGAAAAGATAAGCCAATTTTATGACTTGTTAAGTTTGACGTGTACACAAGCAAACGTTGATTGGCATAAAATTAACACAAGTCCACCTCCTTTTTCCGTCAGTAAGGAAGAAGCGTTTCTCTCTTCAATTTTATTTAAAACACTTCTACAAGTGTGTGATAAAAAGGATTATTTCAAACTTCGATTTGATTAGGTGCACTACAAAAAATATTTATAATTTTATTTATGCCAAAAACTAAATTTTAGTAATGCACCCCACTTAAGTGCTCAAGCAGTAGGAATAAATTACCTATTCCAAGTGATTTACGTACCAAAAGTGGTTCCCCGTTCCTGGTGACGGCAAGAGGACCGCCCGAGTCACCACTGCAGATGTTCTGGCCAACTGCGCCGTTGGTGCACACGTTGGACGGTTGGACGAAAACGCCGAAAGTACGTGCGCACTCAGCATTCGAGATCACAGGCAGGTGCACGTAGCTCAACGGCTGGTTGGGGAGTACGCCGCCAACTGTGTAGCAACAATCACGATTATAATCATGACACAAATATAATTCTGGATAGTTTTCAGGTATGATGGTAGAAAAGACTCTCTTACTATCAGCAGTTTTCCCGAAGCCAGATGCTATAGCAACATCACCAGCGAAGTCCTCATCCAGCTGAGATCCAGAGGGCAGAGCGATGGGAGCGAGAATATCTAAAGATTATAAACTCATTAGTCATCTAAGCTAGTATATGTGAGGATTTCAAATAAAAGCCAAGTATATGAACGAAAAAATTATTGTTATCAAAAAAATATCGAGTCTGTAATTTATATGCAATCAGTATAATCACTAATTGCATAAATAACCAAAAGTTAACCAAAATGTTTGAAAAGCAAAATGTTTTACTTACTTGAAAAAATTACGTTTTCTGGTAAGTTGATCATGGCGATATCATTAATAGGAGGAGCGGGAATATAATTAGGATGCGGAATAATTTCAGTGGAAACCAATCTGACACCACCAGTGAATACAGTAATGGAGCCAAGAACAACAGTCACGCTAGTAACTTGTGATACATGATCATGGAAGTTATGAGCTGCACTTAGCACCCTGTTTGGGGATACGAGGACTGCAGTAGCGAAAGCAAGATTGCCGGATGGTAGATCCATCAGAAGCCCCGCCTGTGAAATAAAAAGATTTTGTTATTTTTAAACCTAGTTAAGTAGTGTGCAATGGAGAAGACCTTCATTCAGCATTGGAATACGGGTTGATGAAGAATAAACTCTTACTTAAAACTTTGCGTGATATCTAATGTACGTCCTAGAGATACTTTAACAATTCTAAATACATTGTTTGTCTGCATACTACCTTGAAACTAGACTAACGTCGGAAAAGCAACATTAAAAATAAGGAAATTTTCAAATTAAAGCTTTATTTAACTTGCCAAGTCTTTACCATTGACATAAAGAATTTAAAGTAAAGACCCGTTTGATATATTAATTTGAGATTGCCTCCTTTGGTTAAGATTTAGACCCTCAGTACAACTTATTGCGGCCAACGTTGATTCCAGTATTTCATGCATACATAAAGGCTGAATATTACCTGATAAGGGAATTGTCCAAGAACAGCTAGAGATCCACCAACAATCCGGGATGCATCTCGACTGCCTTCCTCCTCTACTTTACGGATCTTGTCAGCTAACGGAACACCGACTCTGTTCAGATATCCGTACCCGAAGCTATTTTCTAAATCGATGACATCTTCGAGGGTGATGTGCCTCGCGTAGGCGACTGCTACTAGAGCAAACAGAGTCACTGCTAAGAACCTCATGTTGCCACCAACAAAGTAAATGCAAGTAATTTGTGATTGTGATATTTATTTGCTGCAATGGTAAGAAAGTTTTGAGATAAGCCTGATTGTGATTATAATAATTCTGTAATTAGACTTATTATCAAACATATATTTATACTTAGATTTCCCCATGAATATCAATCGAATACTGTAGACATGAACGATGATTAGATATAATTATGACGTCAATAATATTTATTTTGGGCAAAACCATATTTGCAAATTTAAAATATACATTGAGCAAATATAATAATTACTAGCTTCTGCCAGCGGCTTCGCCCGCGTGAAGTTTGATTATTGTCCCATGGGATCTTACTACCGGAATAAAATGTATCCTATGTTTTATGTGGGTCATAGCGTGATGATATAAACGTAAGAGTAAACAAATATAATAATAACAAATCTCCGAACTGCTAAGCTATCGGGAGTTACACGTGTTATTGTGAGTCAACTATAAAAGATAGACATATGCTGTCGTGGGATATTTTTTATATAATTTTATGTGGAATATTTCCGTTATACATGATTTCTATGTAGCTTTAACCATTAAGGCTGCACACGCGACGGAAGCTAAAAAAACCAAGTAACTTCTCCCGTTTTCCCAACATTTCCTTTCACTGCTCTGCTCCTATTAATGGTAGCGTGATGAAAAGTATACTATTACCTGCTCAGGAGTATGTAGAATAATTGTACCAAGTTTCGTTAAAATCCGTCGAGTAGTTTTTTTTTCTATAAATAACATACAGACAGACAGACAGACAGACAGACAGACAGACAAAAATTTTACTGATTGCATTTTTGGCATCAGTATCGATCACTAATCACCCCCCGATAGTTATTTTGTAAATATATTTCATGTACAGAATTCACCTCTCTACAGATTTATTATAAGTATAGATAATATTGAAAAGTTCAAATACGAATTGTTTTTCCTTTCAATGGCCATTTGGAGTCAATGCCAAGAATGTCAAGTCGTAATGTCATCTTTTCTGTAACTGTCGCAACGTTTAAGCTTCCCCTGATATACTCGTTACTTACCTCTTGTCACACTACAACATTCACCTCAACATTCTCATCTCCGCTGCATGGAATCTTGTGTCATCCATTCTTCACAGCCCAGCATTCCGATCCACACAGTACGAAAGGTCTAACATGATTACTGATACAACATACAAATTATATAATTGAACTTTTTACTTCCCTTCTTGTGGATACTTTTTCCGTTGTTAGAGATGCAGTATTACATCGTTCGGAGCAATGAAATTTTCAAAAATTGTGATGATTGCAAAACGATTTCGAGGAATAATATAATTTCTCGTTAAAATGAAAAAAAAAGCTCTATATTCATTATTGTTGAAAATATGTGGAAATCCTTTATTTGACCATCAATGACGTTATCTCAAGAAGGAATCGTGAAATATGCTTAACCCTGCGTTCAGAGGTTAGGCAATCGGGAAGTTTCCGTGTGTCCGTACAAGCCCCTTGTTTCATACTCGTAATATGGATGCCATTAAAAAACGACACTCACGTATATATCCGTTGAATGAGTAATTCTTTTCCAGAGATAACGTCATCAGCTCTCAAACTAAATTTAAATCAAACTAAGCATTGAACTTCAAAAATATTCTATTTCTTGAAATACTATATTTTAACAAAAAAATATGTAAAGGCTAGATTATTTGGCCAATTGAGTTTGAAGGACTACATGGATTGGGTCAGTAAACATTTTAGAAATGGTTGACAGTAATTTGTGCTGTATGCCATAATTATTGCAATTTACAACATTGCATTGATTAGATGATTTTGTTTGCGATAGATTGTAGTAAAAACCCTACTATCTTTTAATCAGTTCCACCGTAATACTTTATCTAAATATTCACGGGTAAACCAAAATGTTTTGATGGGTTTTTATTAGACTGTAGTCAAAATTAAAATAACGATTTAAAAAGGCTAAGCTTAAAATTTTCCCACTACGATTGCATACCTACCAAAGTCAAATGTTAGGTACTTTTGTTAAGTTTATTGGTACCAACGAGGAAGTTAATGGATTGTAGTGTAAATTAAATTTAACTTTGTTTTCGGACTACAGGCAATAGTTTTGTTGGTATTTTATTTATTTATTTATTTATTTAACAAGTTATGTACACACTAAATACAGAAAAGAAGAAAGGAATAGAAAATAGGTACAAAGGTGATGCTTATTTCTAAAGAAATCTCTTCCAGCATACCTGCGAAAGGAAAGTAGATAAAAAGAGATGTAGACATAGTGTGTAAAATATGAGAAAATAGAATACATACAAACAAACGATAAACCTAAGAATATACTTACATACATACAAGACAAAAATATATAACACAACTATAAACTACAATATAATATATATTAAAAATAAAATACCTATGCAACTATGACGAATTGGACAGATAGTGTTCTTTTACTCTTCTTTTGAAGACTGCAATAGTATGGCAGTCTCTAATATCAGGCGGAAGAGAATTCCACAACCGCACAGCGTGAACAGTAAAGGAGTAGGAATAGAAAACGGTAGAGTGAGGAGGGGATTTAAGGAGGTTCCTAAGATGCGACCGGCAAGGTGCATCAGAGGGACGGGAGTAGGAAAAGCGTTCCCGCAAATAGGATGGTGTTTTAGGGTTATGGAGGATGTTAAAAAGCAGACACAATCAGGGCCGTCTTTAACCAGTTGGGGGCCCTGGGCACTTAAGTATAATGGGGCCCTTGTAGGATGCAAGTGCGCGCGAAGCGATCTCGACTTTTTTGCACCCGCCTCGAATAAATAAGTTTTTATTATTTTAATTAAAAGTAAAAAAACCACCCTTTATTTTTGCATGAACTGTCTTTGAACTGTTAACGATGGAGAACTTTAATTTGAAATGAAACAGACAAATATTTTTGATATCCATGAAACGGGCTTTATTTTGCCAAAATCTGGAGATCAATTGCCTGTATTTCGGCAAGAAGCTCACTTGTTTCGAATTTTATCAAAGATTAGGTTAAAATGTTGATGGATAGAACGTAACAGTCAACGGCGAGCAGTCCTGAGACATGCCAAATTACTTTTCGTGTCGCAATTGAGTGCCCTGTAGAAAATTTTAGTATCCTGCAGTCTTAGATAAATTAGGTTTCTTTTGACAGTTACAGGAACTAGGGGCCCCTTTGGATCTGGGGCCCTGGGCAAGTGCCCAGAGTGCCCAGTGGGAAAGAGGGCCCTGGACACAATATCCGAGAGTTCCTGCGAAGTCGGATTGGGAGCCACTTGAGTATCTTGCGAAAGTTGGAGACATGGTCATACTTCCTAAGATTAAAAACAAAACGGATACAGATATTTTGCAAACGCTCAAGTTTATTTAAAAGCTCCTCGGTGGCATCTAAATAACAGGCATCGGCGTAGTCTATGATGGGCTGGATTAGAGTTTGCGCAAGGGAGATTTTGGTTTTCAAAGGCAAGACGCTCTGGAGGCATTTCAACGAATGAAATGTGTAGTGCACTTTGCGACTAACTTCGGCAACCTGAGAAGTCCACGATAAGTAAGAGTCCATTATAACCCCCAGGTTTTTGGCCTTGTTCGCGTATTCTATCTGAACTCCATTCAGCCTGAGTGGAGACAGAGACGCAACATCAACCCTGTTCCGCATATACCTACCGCCAATGACCAAGGCCTGAGACTTGTTAGGGTTGATCTGCAGTCCGAAGGACCGCGACCACTCACCAATGAAGTCCAGATCCTTGTTCATGACAGATACGGCGGCTTCTGCATCTTCCCTCAAGAAATGACGGTAGAGCTGCAAGTCGTCTGCATACAGATGGAAGAAGGAAGAGATGACACTGGTGACAGAGTTAATGAAGATGGAAAAAATAAGAGGAGAAAGAACGCCACCCTGAGGCACACCCGCGCTAAGAGGGCACCAATCAGAAAAAGACTCATCAAGACGAACACGCTGCGAGCGGCCTTTAAGATAGGAATCGAACCAAGCAATAGTGGAAGAGGAGAAATTAATAGATTTAAGGATTCCAAGAAGGATGTCAAAATCAACGGAATTAAAGGCGCTGCTAAAGTCTAGTAGTACGAGTAAAGTAAGAGATTTGTGGTCCATAGCCCAGCGGATATCATCAGTTACTTTTAAAAGAGCCGTTACAGTACTATGGCCAGGACGAAAACCGGATTGAAAATTACTCAGAAGATAATTTCTAGACAGGAAGGCAGTGAGTTGCTGATGTACAATATGTTCAAGAACTTTGGAGAGGTAAGGGAGGATGGAAATGGGTCTGAAATCGACCGGTGAGGTCGGGTTTGGAATTTTAGGTAAAGGGATGATATGGGCTTGTTTCCAGACCTCGGGAACCGTACAAGAGAACAAGGAGTAATTAAAAATGTGAGTCAAAACGGGGAGGATAGAGGGAAGGATAGGAGAGATCATTCTTGAGCAGAGGAGGTCATTGCCAACTGCAGTGGAGGAGATGGCACACACTGATTTTTTAACATCATCCTCACTCACTGGGCAAAGTTCAAAATAAGGACATTGCGGCAGAGGCAATCCGGAAAGTGTATTTAAAGTAGCTGACTTGACGTGCGGGTCCAAAGTAACAGGTGGTAGTGAGAAATGTTTATTAAGAGCACACACGTCAACGTCATTACTAGGAACAACCGGAGACTTGCCAATACCGACAGTTTTTAGAAACTTCCAGACTTCAGCAGAGTTGCGGTTGTCGAGAGAATTGTGGAAGTAGCTTCTCTTAGCATCTCTACACAGGCGACTGCAGCGATTACGCAACAATTTGTATTCAGATAAATTGCGTTCGGAAGGACATCGTTTCAACCTTCTCTTGGCTTTATCCCTACTTGCCATCGCATCTTTAATAGCAGGAGTAAGCCAGGGAGCCGGAACATACTTTACTTTTACTCTACGGATAGGAGCATGACGATCGTATAAACCTAGCACATGACTGTTAAAACTACGAACCTTATCGTCGATAGACGTACTCTCGTAGACGTCCGTCCAGTCGATGCCACCAGCATCATGTAGCAATGCCTCCAGATCTATGCCCTTGTAGTTCCTAAGGAGAATATATTGAGGTTTGCGCTTGGGAGGGCGTATCTTATAGGACAAAAAGATGAGATTGTGATACGAAAAACAAGCAGTGAGCTGTCCATGGATGGATACATTGCTAGGTTTGGAGACGATCATCAGGTCTAGAAGAGAAGGGGTACAATTAGGGAAATGATGAGTGGAAGAAAGAGGCAGAATACTAAGATTAAACGAAGAAATGAGGGATTGAAGTTTATGAGTTCGACTGTCATTCTTAAGTAGGCAAGTATTAAAATCACCCATCAAGACTACGTGATCATAAGAGGGACACAGGTCATTTAAAAGTGAGTCAAAAGAGTCAAAGTAATCGATGCTAAGATTAGGACTGTACAACACACCCAGTAACATTTTAACGCGATGTAGGGAAATTTCAAGAAATAGATGCTCCGCTGACCCCGAGTACGGAGATGGCGACGTACTAACAACCTTGAAAGGAATATCCGCACGCAAGTAAATAGCTACCCCACCACCACCCTTCCCAGTTCTATCATTCCGGATAAGAACAAAACCAGGCAGGGCATACTGTTCCAATTTAACATCAACTATCTTCAGCTGCTTGGAGATGATATGGAGAATCGAATCATTGAGATTTTCATTCCGCTTCTCTGGAATACCATGAAACAGCAAGACCTTCCGTCTCATTGCAGTCTCATGCCTGTCCAGGCATGCAGATATGGACTCTATTTGTGTTTTGAAGTGGAGAAAAGTTTGACAAACAAAGGTCTTAAACTCCGAGAAATCCAGTGAAAGTGAAGAGATATCAGAGTGGATGGGGAGTGTTCCAGCTGTAACTCTTCGCAGCTTATCCTCGTACTCACACATACGAGAGTTAAATAGCTTCTCCATATGCTCCACACTGTGCAGAATTTTGCTGTCCATGATGAGTTGTCTGTTTCAAGTGTTGTGGTTGTAGTTTAGAGAAAGTGAAAGGATAGTTCAGAGCGAAGGTGGGTTTATCAATTATTAATCACATAAATATAGATGAAAAGAACAATTAACTATTTTTAAATAAATATTAAATAAGAAAGACACAAATTTACGTTTCTATGACAAGCCTACCCACATAGGAAAAAAAAAAGTTAGTGTTTTAGTGTTAGTAAGAATGGTAATTAGGTAAGTATTGTTAGTTTTTACAAGAGTTAATTATGTATTTATACCTATGACTGTACCCACCTCTTTGGAAGGAGCAGTCCGATATAGCAGCAATGAAATTCAAAATGCAGGCGCTGTAGTAAGTAAGCTGCTTTCTTTCTCATCATAGCGTGGAAGCGAAATTCCCTTGATTAATTGCCGGATCCACACCAGACGATCCAACTATTGATCGCCGAACTTGCGATCCACTATCCGGGAGCGAGCGTGGAAGTATGGTCCATGGATTGTGGATCGTACTCGTCTGACGGCTTGAATTTTCGCGCCCTACCATACGGGACTTAACCAATAGGACCTCTACTAACCCTATATTCAAGCTAAATGTGCTTCGACCAGAACATTGCCATCTCAGTAGCATAAGTAGTGGATCCCGTATATCCGTCAAGGTACACGTAGAGATTAAAAGACACAGAGGACGGAGGCAGGAGTTGGGACATTAATTAATTATTTTATATTAAAGCCTCAAATACTATCGTTAAACTGCAGTTATCCACTTGGCCACGAACTATACACTCATGTGTTACGTACATAACGTTAGTGACTCCAGCTAAAACTAATGTAGACATTGCTTATTTTCTAGGTAGAATTTCTCTCTGATTCGAGTGATTTCTCGATTAAAGTTTAGGATTAGTCAAACTCTACTTATGTTTAATATTTTGAATTTCACTTGGTATATTGCGTTATACGACTAACGGCCATTTTAATAACTTACCAACAGGTAGCGGTAGATTGCTATGTTTTCTGTTTCACATTTAGCTTACGGTCGGTTAGAAACAAAATGATAAATATCAGTGGACATTACACACAGCGCCATCTAGTGCCACACTAAGCAAGGTTTGTATCGTGAACACCAGATGGTTGATATACTACATGTATACTTTTTTGTTTGTAAATACATACTTAATAAACATCCATGACTCGGAAACAAATGTCCATGCTCATCACACAAACATTTGCTCCTACCGGAATTCGAACCGAGGACCCTAAGAACGTATGGCAGCCTCACTACCGCTACGCCATTCGAGCCGTCTAAATAAGGATTTGGTGACGCGGATAGGATATTTATAGATAACTTTGTTTATAGAAACAGCGATAGCTAAGAGACATAGGCATATAGGTAAACTGGCAGTTTTAGGTAAGTAAAATAAAGAAAACTACCTTAAAGAAGAGTTTGACTAGTTTTCTATTCTAAAATTTTGACCGCTAGTACGGGCCAAGACAAACCAATGACCAGTAGCCAACATTAGTTAAAGAAAGAAGAAAGAAAAAGCATTTATTAGCCCACACAGGACAAACACATCAAAATGAACAGTACTTATAAAAATTACACAGAAAAAAAAACAAATATTTATTTAAAAATTAAAAGAAATGAAACTCATCCCGTACGAGGCCAAAAGGCTCCTATCTCAGCATGGTGCTGTAACATTAAAAAAAAACGTCACAGCGCTGGTATTCTGATAGGACCCAAAGTGAAGGTGATGCCACGGTCAGGCCAGATACGGATAAAATAAAAATAGTTCTATATCGAAACAACTGGAATTCATAGCGAGAGGCCTATGCCCAGCAGTTTTATGAAGCAGGCTAGCAGTAACAGTGACAGTAACGGGGCAAGTTTTACTACTTTTTGTAATAGGTAATTTCTCAAAAAGCTCTGAACTACAGTTGCACTAGTATTCGAAACAGAAACAGGGGCCTTAGTACGCGGTGATGTTAACACCTAAGTTGATTTCGAAATAAGAATACTCGATTCACAGATTAATAAGTTCATAATTTATGTAATGATCATCCGTAGACTGTTGGAAACAATTTTCGATTCACAAATTTACGTATTTACGTTATTTTTACTCCGCGGCTCGTGCTAGCTGTGGTCCTGCTAAGCCTGAAGAGCTTCTGTAAAATGATAAATGATAAATGATCTTTATTTTGTAAGTAGGTTTTCACAAACACTTTTAAACGTCAATTTTTTTTTTAAACTAAATCGGGCCGGTGTTTCGTACCTGACTACTCTGAGAAGAAACAGCCGAAACAAACTCAGAGGTCATAGTCTCTTTTGAAGTCCAGACATAATCTAGCTCAATTCACATGAGGATCATGTAGATGTTAGTGTCTGAGATGGTCTTTTGAAGAAAGAACCATACAGATTTGAGTAAACCTGTCCAGTCAGTGCAAGCATTTGTCAGTTATCGTGTAGCTCGACTTATAACACAAGGAGCTCAACGAAACGACGAACAATACCAAAGAAAGGACATTTGGGTAGGTCGCTTATAGAACTCAAACTGCCAGACGGTTGGGGGGTAAAAATAATAATAATAAAAAAATGTAACCCACATGGTCCTCACATTCACAAAAACGCAAAAAATAAAATAAAATTAATAATAATTTACAAAATGAATGTCAATAAAAATACGATATGTCAAAAACACACACATAAAACAATAAAAATTAACTAAAAATGTAAAAAATAATAAAATACTGAACTAAGAATTCATGTCAAGTCATTAAATGTCAAAAACCACAAGTAAATATTCATGTCAAATACACACACATGTTACGCGCATCACTATTAAGTAAAGCGCTGACACAATGGCACGAGGCAAGCCGCGTGCGCACCATCGACCCAGTTGCTACGAGGGGAAAATGCTGACACAGGACACGAGGCCCGACGACACCGTCTACGTGACCGCGCCCGCGCACTTTGCATCCACCATCGATCGAGTCAACTACATTTTCCAATAATTGTAATTTCTTTTATTAAATAAATTAGTTTGTAATAAATTCGGTTTTTTTTGAGTCCTCCGGCAGCAGTCTACGTATTTGGCGCAGCCGGTAGGATTCCCGGGTCGTATTTGCGTATACCGGTATATCGCACCGCGTTCGATACGATAGACTTTCAACGTCGCACCGGGAGATCCGATCCAGAACAACGAGACTACGCCGGAGATCCAGAAATCGATACCGCTCAACGAAGACCAGAATGTTCATGTAAGTCCGCTGAATTTTCTTAGTGGTTGCTAACTTCCTTTTATTGTAGATTCTTTATACCTTATCCAACATTTTTTACCAACGTAGATCAAGTACACCTAGGTTAGTTAGTAGTAGGAATAGAGATATAGATTCTAGACGCGATATTAGTCAGGAAATTGAACCCGAGATGGCCGATTTAGACGCTGTATTCAAAGCCCTCCGCTTAATTCCCGATTTTGATGGGAATCCGAACGTACTTACCAGGTTCATCAAATTGTGTGACCAGTTAACACAGGAGTTTATCCGAGAGGGACAACCATTAATTAAATTAGCTCTTTTAAATGGCATATTGAATAAAGTTACGGGGCCCGCCGCCCGTCTGATTAACGCTAACGGTATACCGGATGATTGGGCAGGCATACGTAGTGCTCTTATTAATAATTTCGCAGACCAGCGAGATGAGACCGCTCTCTACAACGATTTGGCTTTACTCACACAAGGTTCCGGCACGCCACAAGAATTTTATGAGCGTTGCCAGAGTCTCTTCAGCACCGTCATGACATATGTTTCATTGCATGACACCCTAGATTCAACTGTTGCGGCCAAACGCGATTTATATCGTAAATTAACCTTGCAGGCCTATCTCCGCGGTTTGAAAGACCCTCTAGGCGCGCGTATTAGATGTATGAGACCAGAAACGATTGAGAAGGCTCTAGAGTTCGTGCATGAGGAGACCAACACGATATACTTGCAGGGTAGGAATGATAATTTGTCAGATAGAAAATCTTCAGCTCGAATGCCAACTAACCAACAGAATGAAAGTAATTATAAAATGCCAGACCGTCCAAATAACATGCTTATCCCATTTAGGCCTAATCCTTTTAACATGCCCGGTTCATTTAGACCACAAGGACCGCAAATTATGCCACGTCCTTGGCCATCTCAGCAGCAATTTGGAATGCCGTTTAATGTAAGTAACATGCAACCACGTGGCCCGACCCGTACGCAACAAATATTCAGCACACCACCGCCTATTAATAATAACCAAGGTGGTTCTGGATTCAGAATACCCCAAAGAAGCCCGTATCCATCAAATAATGGTCCCAGGCCGATGAGCGGCGTTAGCCACTTTGTACCCAGGCCCCTGCCTGCTACCAACAGCTGGAATTGGGCACAACGAGGCAATCCACCACCTTCCAACTATCTTAAAACTCGCGATGTTAACGTTAATGAATGTTCGAATTATGGTGAAGACTATTATTACCCCGATTTATCTGATTTCTATAATTATTACACTGACCCTTTCAACCAAGACTACTTTTACAACAACGACTATACATATGACTACGTCACACCGCAACAGACCGACGAGACTATAGACACAGACAAGACAAGTACTGTTGACCAATCGCAACCCTCAACCAGTCAGGATTTTCAGAAAGCTCCGAAGTCAAACAGCTCAGGATAGAACTAAATTTGCAAACCCAAAGGCAATTACCGTTTATTCGTATTCACAATCCTCCACTTAACTTTCTCGTAGACACCGGTGCGAATCAATCATTCATCAGCCCAGAAGCAGTTCAGAATTACTTCCCACACATTCCCCTTAATTATGATCCATTCGAGGTCACTAACGTTCATGCCACAAGCAGGAGCGACTACTCCATTAATTTACCATGTTTTCCCGAATTCAGTGACACAGAATCAATTAGATTATTCGTTTACAGATTTCACGATCGTTTTGATGGTTTGATAGGAATGGATTTACTTACTAAATGGGAGGCTAAGTTAGACTTGAAAGATCTCACACTTATAACTAAGTTCGCAATAAATCCCATCCAAATTTATAACTCTCGAAATCTAAATCTCTATGAAGAAATCATACCAGCGGGAAGTTCTAAATTAATACGGTTACCTGTTAACGCACCCGGTGGTGAAGTTTTCATAGAAGAACAAATAATTTGCAATTGCATTATATCCGAATGCTTGACTACCGTTTCAAATAATCGCGGTATTGTCGAAGTGACTAACCCAACCAATAACGACATAATATTCTCTCTGGACCACGCCACTCAGGCAGCGATATTTAATGTCGAATGCACTGAGCAAATGTCACCCCGCGCTAAAGATGTTACATCCCGGTTACGTACCGATCACCTAAATGAGGAGGAAAAGGCTAACCTATCAGCACTTTGTTCAAAATACGCCGACGTGTTTTACATTGAGGGCGAGGCATTAACCTTCACCAACAAAGTAAAACACAGCATTAAAACCACAGACGAAATTCCAATTTACACTAAAAGTTATAGATATCCGTTTATACACCGTCAGGAAGTCAGTGATCAAATATCAAAAATGTTAGATCAGGGAATCATTAGGCCATCCGAATCTGCATGGAGCTCACCGATTTGGGTCGTCCCAAAGAAAACTGACGCCTCTGGAAAACAGAAATGGCGTATAGTCATTGACTTTCGGAAACTTAACGAAAAAACGATCAGTGACAAATACCCCATCCCTAATATTACAGACGTCCTGGACAAACTAGGCAAATGCCAATATTTCACTACTCTTGACCTAGCATCAGGGTTCCACCAAGTAGAAATGAACCCCAGTGACATTCCTAAGACCGCCTTTAGCGTTGAACATGGGCACTTTGAATTTTTGAGGATGCCCATGGGTCTTAAAAATTCTCCATCTACATTCCAACGGGTGATGGACAACGTACTCAGAGGACTACAAAATGTTATATGTCTCGTCTATCTCGACGATATAATTGTATTTAGTACCTCTCTCCAGGAACACATGAACAACTTAGAGAAAGTGTTCCAAAGGTTAAGAGAATCTAACTTCAAAATACAGCTAGATAAATCAGAGTTCTTAAAACTTGAAACCGCATACCTTGGTCATGTCATTAGCACCGAAGGAATAAAGCCTAACCCAGACAAGATCACCGCTATTCAAAACTACCCCATACCTAAGACACCTAAAGAAATTAAACAGTTTCTCGGACTCCTTGGCTATTACCGAAAATTCATTCCAGACTTTTCCCGTATTACCAAACCTCTGACACTATGTTTAAAGAAAGGAAAAAAGGTTACCTTGGACTCAGCTTATATTAATTGTTTCGAGAAGTGTAAGACTCTACTGACCAACGACCCTATCCTTAAATACCCCGACTTTGACAGAGAATTTATCCTAACTACAGACGCATCCAACTTTGCAATCGGTGCGATACTTTCCCAAGGTTCCATCGGCTCGGACAAACCCGTAGCCTATGCTTCACGGACACTTAATGAAAGTGAGGTAAACTATAGCACAATAGAGAAAGAGTTATTAGCCATTGTATGGGCAACAAAATACTTCCGTCCTTACCTCTTTGGACGCAAGTTCAAAATTGTAACGGACCATAAACCATTACAGTGGGTCATGAGCCTCAAGGAACCAAACTCACGATTAACCAGGTGGCGATTAAAGTTAAGTGAATACGACTTTACCGTCATCTATAAAAAAGGTAAACATAATACCAACGCCGACGCCCTTTCTCGCGTCGAGATCCACAACGAAGAGGTTAGTTCGATGATTGCAAACGCGACTGACAGACCACCATCCGTAGCCAACTCCAATACCCTGACAGCTCATACCTCTGAAGAAAATCCTATACTTGAAATACCCATCACCGACGAACCACTTAATAAATATCACCGACAGTTGTGTCTAACCGTCGTAGGTGACTTTAAAAAACGGACTACCGCAACTAAGACATTTGACACCCATACTCGAACATCCGTCCAGCTATCCGAATCCAACCTGGAAGAGGATTTGATTAACGCCATCAAGGAGTACGTCAACCCTAAGATCAAAACTGCCCTGTTAATAAATCCACCCCTTGCAATGTACAACATAATCCCTCTGTTACAAAAACATTTCAAAAGTTCATGTATGAAATTGGTATTGGCTAAAAAGGAACTTGAAAATGTAAAGGAATACCTGAGGCAGCAGGAAATTATTCGTCATTACCACGAAGGCAAGACCAACCACCGTGGAATTAACGAGTGCTTCCTAGCTCTATCTGTTAAATATTATTGGCCTAAGATGCGAGAGCACATAACCAAATTCATAAATGACTGCACAATATGTGGACAGGCAAAATACGATAGGAGCCCCATAAAACAAAAGTTCAACATAGCGCCCCCTGCCACCAGACCATTCGAAGTAATACATATGGACAGCTTCTCGGCACAGAATGAAAAATATATAACGTTCATAGACGCCTTCTCAAAGTACGGTCAAGCTTACCTCCTCCGAGATGGGACTGCAGTTAGTATCATACAAGCCTTACTAACCTTCAGCACGCATCATGGCCTACCATTAACCATTATTACAGATCAAGGGACTGAATTCACCAACCAGATGTTCTCCGAGTTCTGCAAGGTACATAAAATAATTCATCACCAAACACTCGCATACTCACCCAACGCAAACGGTAATATTGAACGCTTTCACTCCACTATACTGGAACATCTTCGTATTTTAAAACTAAAACACAAAGATGAGCCAGTTGTACATCTGATGCCATATGCTATCATAGCGTACAACAGTTCAATTCATTCCTTCACACGATGTAAACCATATGACCTTATATTAGGACACACTGACCCACGAGACCCGACTGACATAGATCTGACCGGACACCTACTACAACAATATACCGAAACACATAGAGAACGCATGCAAAAGGTATACGAACTAATCAGTGAGTCGTCCCTCGATAAACGAACGGCGCTCATAGAGAATCGTAACAAAACTCGTGAAGATGAGGTCGATTATGAACCCGATCAACAAATATTCATCAGTAATCCCTCTGCTAGCAGATCTAAACTCGCACCCAGATACAATCAAGACACCGTTCTAGCTAATTTACCTATCCACATTTATACTTCTAAGAAAAAGGGACCTATAGCTAAATCTAGATTAAAACGCGTCCCTAAAACCGCGAAATTGTTGCAGGATACCCCTGATGCTGTCACTTAGCCTAACATGGGCGCAAGAGATCAACCTAGAACGACTTGACAATGGACCTGGACTATTACCCTTCAAACTTGGACCCATGAAACTCATTACTCATTATCATACATTCCTGCAGAGCATAGAACTAACAGACATAGACGATAACATCAGCGACATACGAACCCAACTTATTAAGGCCACAGGCAAACTAGACAATTACACTCGCACCTTATACGAGCTTCAAATAGATAATTTGAACGCAAAGTTAGATAAAGCCGCATCTCACCTACAAAGTTTAAAGCCCAACCGATTCAAGAGAGGTTTAGTAGATGGTCTCGGGTCCGTAATTAAGAGCATTACAGGAAACCTAGATCATACAGATGCTATTCAATATGACCACGCCCTTAAAGCCCTCAACGATAACCAGCAGCAAATAGCTATTGAGCAAAATCATCATATAAGCCTTAGCAAAGCCTTGATGAACGAACATACAAAAATTATTACAAAACTAGTAGAAAACCAAGTACAATTAAATGATAGTCTGCACATTTTACTTGACGCCGATAAGTATAAACAACACAACCTTATAAAATTTGCAAAGTTTTCGCAAATACTGCACATAATTAGCAATAACGTAGATAGTCTATCAAGCGAATTAAGTAGGTTAGAAAATGCGATAGCACTTTCCGGTCAACTGCATACTCATCATTCCATGTTAGGTACAGAAATATTAAGCAATATGATACGCAAACTAAGTGCACTTTATAATAAAGACCAACTACTTGAATTAGAAATACGAGAATATTACGACATCATTAAACCATTAGCTTATTATCGTGGAAGTCAAATAGTTTTTGCATTTAAATTCCCAATAACGTCTTCATTAAAATTCTTGTTATATAAGTTAGTCATTGTACCAAATAGAAACAAGCAAGCCCTTATCCCGTCCTATCCATTCCTAGCAATCACTGGAAACATTCACGCGTACATAGAGGCAGAATGCCCGAAGGTAGCTTCAGAGTATCTCTGCGAAGAAAAACTTAACCACCAAATGAGAACGGATCCAGATTGCATCTGCAACGTCATCGCAAATCAAACACCGCACAAATCATGTAACACTATCACCATCAAACTGACGAAGCCCGCAATGGAAAAGTTAGATGACCGCCGCCACGCTCTCGTGTTCCCGAAACCAACACAAGTCCAGTTAATCTGCGAACAAGAAGAATCCATAACCCTAGTCGGAAGTTTCCTTGTCACCATTCCACATAACTGCAAGCTACGAACAGATGAGTTCACCATCGTCAACCTCAACGACCACGTAAGGGGACAACCCATGAAGATAAGCAACGTGCCAGATGACATCGAAGAATCAACCATGCCGCCCCTACAAATCAGCGCTATTAACCTAAAGAAGCTGCACGACATTCAAGACAGAATAGACTCACAGAAGCCTATCTACATTGAACCAACCTCAAGTATTTACCATACGACAATCCCATTTTATGGTACACTACTTGCCATATCCGTACTGGGAGCAATGCTATTATACCGAATCCACATCCACCGAAAGAAGCAGATGACAATCCCAGATGAAGCCACGTACACCGAACCTGAAACATCTGAAAACCGCCGGAGCCAACCGGCATCCCAAGATCAATCTAAACTCTCGACGATATTTCATCTCAAAATCTGAAATAGTCGTCGATCTGAGGGGGGAGGTGTTACGCGCATCACTATTAAGTAAAGCGCTGACACAATGGCACGAGGCAAGCCGCGTGCGCACCATCGACCCAGTTGCTACGAGGGGAAAATGCTGACACAGGACACGAGGCTTTGCATCCACCATCGATCGAGTCAACTACATTTTCCAATAATTGTAATTTCTTTTATTAAATAAATTAGTTTGTAATAAATTCGGTTTTTTTTGAGTCCTCCGGCAGCAGTCTACGTATTTCACACACACACACACACACACACAAAATAATAAACAATAAAGTAAAAAAAATAATAATATGCATTCATGTCAAAGTGTATAAAAGAAAGGAATCAATAATAAACAAGCGAAGTCCGAAATTTCTATATTCGCAGAGCAAATTTCGTTGGAGCAGCTTAATCCCAAGCCTTTTTATCATCGAGGTAGTGATTAACATGATAGTAGGCTTTCAGGCATAGCTTCCGTTTTATAAACGATTTCTATTTATTTAAACTAAGTGCTTGAATATGGCTCGGAAGTTTATTGTAAAAGCGTATACATTGGCATCTGAACGTTCCCCCTATTTTCTTGAGCCTCGTAGCAGGAATAACAAATTTGTGTTTGTTTCTCGTATTTATGTTGTGGATATCACTGTATTTTTTAAACAAATGAATATTTTTGTGTGCGTACAAAAGATTTTCATAAATATATTGAGAGGGCATAGTAAGAATATTAATCTCTTTAAATTTTTCTCTGAGGGAGTATCGGGGACTTGATTTATAAATTGAACGAATTGCCCTTTTTTGCAATACAAATATAGTCTGAATATCGGCGGCATTGCCCCACAAGAGGATACCGTACGACATCACGCTGTGGAAATAACTAAAATAAACTAGATGGGCTGTTTCCAAATCAGTTAAATCACGAATTTTTCTAACGGCGTATGCTGCAGAGCTAAGTTTTTTTGACAATTTGTGTATATGCGGGCCCCACTGAAGCTTGGCATCCAAAGTTATGCCTAAGAACACTGTGCTATCTTCCGGTTTCAACTCTTCATCCTTGATTACTACACTAGTTTCCACTTGTCTTACATGGGGTATCGTAAACTTAATACATTTGGTTTTTTTCTCATTCAGGAGTAGATTGTTAACATTAAACCAATTAACGACTTTTGCCAGGGCGCTATTAACATCATCCGTAACTTACTGCTGACGTTTAAGTTTAAATAAAAGAGAAGTGTCGTCTGCAAACGATACTATATCATGATTTCCTGTATCTTTGGTTTGTCAAGAGTTCACCCGCGTGAGTTTCCAAGTCTTGCTATTTTCGGTATATTATTGGAACATTTAGCCTATGTTACTTCGTGAGCTTGCTATTGGTGAAAACATTGTTAAATTCGGTCCCGTAGTTTCGGAGCTTATTCCAAACAAACAAAAAAGAAACTTAAAAAAAAATCTTTATTTTTATACAAATGAAGTAAATAACTGGCTAGTTACAAAAGACGTTCGTTGACCCAGTCCATATAGTAGGTGACTCTTGCGAAAGCAGATGGCCCACCAGTCTCGCATAGACCTGACCCGAACGAAGTTAAACCAATCTGTTGGAGCAAAGAAATCATGAAGTTAGGAACAGTTCAAGTTTATGATTATTATTCACACAGTTTAACGTGTACTCAAGCAAACACTTGAACGGTAAAATGATTACTGCATTTCTCTGCAATATTTTTGTTCAAACAGCATTCATCGGGTGCTGGAATAGGAATGGCTGGGTGATAGGAATGGAAATAGCGTTTCTCATTTTTATTGTTATTAAAAACATACTTTCAGAAAGGATAATATTTTTGTGTTCACCAAAAATCTAAAGGTACATCTATGAATGCATTTCTAAAATATTGATCTTAAACCCGTTTAATTGTTTTACTATAATTAAACTACTCGGCCAACAAAACATGTAACATCAAACAAATTCCAAATTAACACCAAGATATAACACTTTTTTATTGTAGTGCGCTGCAAATATTCTATTGTAACAATAACTATTTTATTCTTCCCCGAAAAATACTGATCGTGCACCAAATATTCCTGAATGTTACACAAAATATTTATTATGTATCCTAGTAATATAACGTGTTTTTTCTCGCGATATTGTAATGTCTCGAATTATTGTCAACTGAACATACGGAAGTATCTCTGCCCCCATAATCGGAACTTGGGGCACCCCCCCGTTAGGTTAGTTAGGTTCCTTTAAACCCTGCACTCGGAAATAGGGGCCCCGCGAAGCGGGGCTCCGTCGAGTACGCTTTTTAGGGGGAATATGAAGTGTTTTAAGGTTATGGTATTATATATAATTATATATAAAATAATATATAATCGGTATTTCTCAGGAATGGTGCATAATCTTTTCATGAGAGTTGTGCCACTGGGCAAGGGGGACCCCTCCTTCCCTCCACACCACACAGCATTACATTTTGCATTTTGCATTTTTTTGCATTTTTTTATTAATAAAGCTACATTGGACATTAATTGGTGTTTGATTCAAATACATTTTGCAGTGCATTATCTGAAGTAAAACTAAAAAAATAAATGCTTGTTTTTAAAATTAGGTGTATTACTATTTTTAGAAATTTGCAACAGTTGTTAAATAGATGCTCGTTATGACATATTTTAATGAACATATTTTGGTGCACATTCAGTATATTTGGTGGAACACAGGCAAAATTAGGTAAATGAAATGGGAATAAATTGAAGTACTTTTAAATACCATCCTTTCAGAAATATCCAATTTAAAATTGTAATGAATGACCGACTTTAAAATGTTTGTTGCAGGCAAATATCCAGATATATTGTAGGGAATTTATATATTTAGTAGTGATTACGCCAAAAATGAGATCAAAACATGGATGCAGAATGCTACCACGACACCAATTCCCGTCAGTAAAAATGTGATGTGTATTTTTTTGTTGATAGATGTACGTACCAAAAGTGGTTGACCGTCCCTGGTAACGGCAAGAGGACCGCCGGAGTCACCAGTGCAGACGTTCTGGCCAACTGCGCCGTTGGTGCACACATTGGAGGGTTGGAGGAAAGCGCCGAAAGTACGTGCGCACTCTTCGTTCGAGATCACAGGCAAGTGCACGTAGCTCAGCGGCTGGTTTGGGAGTACGCCACCAACTGTGTAACATCAATTACCATTACAATCATGGTACAAAATACAGGGTCTCTTCACGAGGCCTTATTTATTATTTATTTATTTTATTTAACAATTTATGTACACACTAAATACAGAAAAGAAGAAAGGAATAGAAAATAGGTACAAAGGTGATGCTTATTTCTAAAGAAATCTCTTCCAGCATACCTGCGAAAAGAAAGTAGATAAAAAGAGATGTAGACATAGTGTGTAAAAGATGAGAAAATAGAATACATACAAACAAACGATAAACCTAAGAATATACTTACATACATACAAGACAAAAATATATAACACAACTATAAACTACAATATAATATATATTAAAAATAAAATACCTATGCAACTATGACGAATTGGACAGATAGTGTTCTTTTACTCTTCTTTTGAAGACTGCAATAGAATGGCAGTCTCTAATATCAGGCGGAAGAGAATTCCACAACCGTACAGCGTGAACAGTAAAGGAGTAGGAATAGAAATCGCTAGAGTGGGGAGGGGATTTAAGGAGGTTCCTAAGATGCGACCGGCAAGGTGCATCAGAGGGACGGGAGTAGGAAAAGCGTTCCCGCAAATAGGATGGTGTTTTAGGGTTATGGAGGATGTTAAAAAGCAGACACAATATCCGAGAGTTCCTTACATTTTGTTCATCAAACTAAATGTCTCTAACGCAAAAATCGTTACTGGGAAACCATTTTTTATGGTAAAATGCATGTTTAATGATAAAACTCATTGTACCGCACTCGAAAAATTGTGCATTTAATAGTAAACGGTTTATGGAGGTATTTCAAGTAAATTTATGACCTTTAAAACTAGTATTTATATTAATAAATACTAGTTTAAATATTAGTAATAATAATATTATATCTTAGTAACTAGTAAGGTCCAGATCAAAAAAAAAAAATCACAATGACTGACGGGCAGAATAATATTTACAACCTTTATTTTTTCTGCATTGTTTTCAAGTATGATGGTAGAAAAAAGTCTCTTACTGTCAGCAGTTTTCCCGAAGCCAGATGCAATGGCAACGTCACCAGCGAAGTCGTCATCCAGCTGAGATCCAGAGGGCAGAGCAATGGGAGCGAGGATATCTAAAGATTTATAAACTTATTAGTCATTAAGGTTATTTGTAAGGTTTTAAGTCTAGTCATTAAAGGCGAATGTGGGTACCACTAAATGTTATTCTAGATAATGCATAAGACTGCACGAAAAAATGATTATTATCAAAAAAATATCTGAGTCTGATATTTAATGCAATCACTGTAATTACTAGAGAATTCCATGTTATTCTATATTTTACGAAGTAAATTAATAATTTTGACTTACTTGAAAATACCACGTTTTTTGGTAAGTTAACCATGGCAATATCATTAACAGGAGGAAGGGGAATGTAGTTAGGGTGCAAAATGATTTCGGTGGGAGTCAATCTGGTACCACCAGTGAACACAGTTGTGGAGCCAAGAACAACAGTCACGCCTGTAACTGAAGATACTAAATCATGGAAGTTATGAGCTGCACTTAGCACCCTGTTTGGGGATACTAGGACTGCACTGGCGAAAGCAGTGCTGCCGGATGGTAGTTGCATCAGAAGCCCCGCCTGTGGAGTAAAGTGATTTATGTTATTTAAAGCTAAGTAAAGTAGCTTGGAAAGGAGAAGACCTATTGTCAGCATTGGGATACGGGTTGAAGAAGACAGAGGAGTTATTTTAATGCACTATGTGTGTATGGTATTGTAAGAACCAAATTTTTGAAAACGATTAAAACTATGCAGATTAGATGGACCTAACTGAGCTTTGATTACAACTACTTAATTTTGAAGTCCGACTTACGATATTCAAGGAGTTGCCAAAAAGATATCTACATACGCCAACAAGGTGAAATTACCGTGTGATTAAAATACTGGCCAAGTTTCCACCGTAGATTTATTTATAGTAAAAATAACGTGTTCAATTTGCAAGGTATAAATAAAGGATATTAAAAATATGTACCTGATAGGGGAATTGTCCAAGTGCAGCAAGGGATCCACCAACTATCCGTGATGCATCTCGATTGCCTTCCTCTTCAGCTTTACGGATTTTGTCAGCTAACGGAACACCGACTCTGTTCAGATATCCGTACGCGAAGCTCTTTTCCAAATCCATAACATCTTCGAGGGTGATGTGCCTCGCGGAGGCGACCGCTACTAGAGCAAACAGAGTCACTGCTAAGAACCTCATGTTGCTGTTACCAACAAAGTAAATGCAAGTAATTTCTGATTGGGATATTTATATGCCGTATTGGTACGAATGTTTGAGATAAGCCTTATTATCTTGATAGTCATTCTGTAATTAGGCAAGTTTGTATTATCAAACAAATATTCATAAGTACTTTGGTTTCTCCATAAATATCGGTAAATTTATTTTGTAGACATCAACAATGATTAAATCAGTAATCACACCAACAAAAAAATGTTTACTGAACATGAGGGGTAAAAATACCTTAAAATGTAACTAGAGGTATTCATATTTCATTTTGAAAATACGTTAGGGGCAGATACGACTTGCTTTTATTTGTCAAAATCACTTTCAGTCACCGCCAAGAAAGTAAGGTCGTGATTAAATAAAAGCACACTAAGGCTACACACACTTATTCAGCTATATTCGGCTTATGCCCGTAGAAAACAACGATTTTGTTCGCGACGCGTACGCGTCCTATACAAAATCGTCCTAACAACGTACTGATGGAACATTTTAAATGCTGTCGTAGACAGAATATACCCAAATTAGCTTTATTATGTACTAGCTGACCCATTCAACTTCGTCTGCGAGAGAGAAAAACGAAAGGAAAAAAGAAAAACATTTAAGCCCACATACACAAACACGCAGACCCGGAATGACTACTTGTATTATACGAGGGTGGATTGAAAAGTTCGCGGCCCTCAGCAAAAAAACAATATAGAATATAAGCAAAAATAATTTTATTTTTCCACGTAATCTCCTATTAACTCTATGCACTTCTTCCATCTAGTTTCCAACGCCTGTATGCCGGTCATAAAAAAAGTTTCTTCAAGGCCTTCAAAAAAGTCACCCACCGCAGCTTCGACCTCCTCATTTGATGAAAATTTTTGACCTCCGAGGTGTTTTTTTAGGTTTGGGAATAAATGAAAGTCTGACGGTGCCAAATCAGGGGAATATGCGGGATGGGGCAGTAATTCAAAGCCACAATCATGAATTTGAGCCATAGACTCAACAGACGTGTGAACGCGTGCATTATCCTGATGGAACAACACTTTCTTGCTGAGTAATCCTGGCCTTTTCTCTTTGATTGTTTCACGCAAGCGACGTAAGAGGGTGCAGTAATAAGCCAAGTTTATAGTTTCACCTTTTGCAAGGTAGTCCACCATGATGACACCCTTAGCATCCCAAAAAACTGACGCCATCACCTTGCCAGCTGACAAAATTGTTTTGGCTTTTTTTGGAGTCGGTTCATCAGGTTTTTTCCACTGCTTGGATTGCTGTTTTGACTCTGGGGTGTAGTGGTGTACCCAAGTTTCATCCATTGTTACAAATCTGGCCAAAAAATCTTGTGGATCAGCCTCAAACATTTCCAAACAGTCGCGAGAAATCGTGAGTCGTATTCGTTTTTGTTCCACTGAAAGCAATCTGGGTACCCACCGCGCAGAAACCTTAGAAAATCCAAGTTCATTGACAATGATGTTTTGTGTTCGTTCATACGAGATGCCAATAGTGTCTGCAATCTCCCTGATGGTCAATCTCCAATCTGTCAATATCAGATCACAGATTTTCCCGATGTTTTCTTCAGTCGTAGACGTCATAGGCCGGCCAGAGCGAGGGTCATCTTCAATACCGTAAATTCAGCAACCCACTTTTTCACAGTCGTATACGACGGAACAGATTCTCCCAATGTTGTTGACATATCTTCGTGAATCTCTTTTGGAGTAAGTTTTTTTTTAAATAGGTATTTGATGACCGCACGTTGCTCAATTTTCTCCATTCTTTAAAATCGCTGCACCAAGGCTCACAAAATTCAGTCTAATTTAAATACAGTTGATGCTATTGCGATTGTTCGATCCAAACCCAGGGCAAGGTATGACCGAACCTTCCGCGATTCGCGGAGACAAATCAAATTGCCCTTATGAAGTTAACTTACCTGGTGCCGGTGGGCTGAAGGGGATGACTAGTCCTTGATCAAGCCGGCTCTGGTACTGTATGTCTGTGTGGGTATGTGTAAGGTGTTGTGTGGTCAAGTGGTTTACCAGATCCGACTATGTTTCAACAGACGCTGCCCCAGCAGCGTATAACACGTCTGGACGAAGCACAATAATAGTTCAACTGCACAATGCACATCAACTTTCACAATTTTAATGTTTTATTCAATTTCACACGCGGGCTAAGCTAACCTCAAATCGGCGCGGACAATTAACAAATAAGCCCGGTTTAATACACAATTAGGGGCGTTTCGTCTAATCAACGATTAATCACAACCAAAATCTTGCAAACAAAGGAGATTTTCTTAGATTCGGTAATTATCTCAATCAATCAACAAAATCAATGTGAACTCGTAATGGATCACGACAAGACAACTAAACGTCAAAAAAAAAGCTGTCAGATGCTCGAAATGTCAAGACGAGTGTGTTCGGATACACGTATGGTACGAAACATCTACCCCCCCCGGACGGGCCTACCCGTCCGCTAATCAATTGGAAGTCTTGACAAAGTTGCGACCGCTCTCCTCATGACTGATCCGTCTACCAAAACCTCAGCAAAACGAGGGACCCCGTCGGTGCCAGCCACCAAATTAAGAATGCGCCCCCGGCGCCAATACAAAGGCTTGAGGTTGGCGTCCTTAACCAGGACGAGGTCTCCGATCTTGGGCGGATGAGTTTTGTCCGTCCACTTGACGCGCTGCTGGAGGATGTGCAGATACTCTAAGCTCCAACGCTTCCAAAAGCTCTGAGCGAGCTGTTGCACCAACTGAAACCGCGATAGCCGATTTTGGCTCACATCAACAAGAGGGTACTCCGGCAGGGCGACAAGTGGCTGTCCAATCAAGAAATGGCCCGGTGTTAGAGCCTCCAAATCGTTCGGGTCCGAAGAAAGCGGGCACAACGGGCGCGAATTTAGCACAGCTTCAATGCGGCAAAATACCGTAGTTAATTCCTCAAAGGTGAGAACGGTGTCTCCCAACAATCTTCGCCAGTGCCCCTTTGCCGCTTTCACCGCGGCCTCAAAAATACCCCCCCAATGGGGGCAGGCTGGCGGGTCAAACAACCAAGTGACCCCTCGGCGGGCCAATCTACTACCAATGTCAACCTGGCTCTCATTAAGGAAGGTGTATACTTCCTTCAAATAGTTACTTGTACCCTTATAGTTAGTACCGCAATCAGACCTAATCAAAGAAGGCAACCCACGGCGAGACACAAATCTATCCAAAGTTGCTACAAAGGCCTCTGTCGAGAGGGAGGTTACCAGCTCCAGGTGCACTGCCTTGGTTGATAGGCAGACAAAAACGCACAAATAAGCCTTGACAATCTTACTATTACGAAGGGTGGACGTCTTCACCGAAAAGGGACCAGCAAAGTCCGTTCCGACGCCAGCAAATGGCCTCGCCTCATTGACACGATCAGCCGGCAAGTCTCCCATTAGGGGCTGCATAGTGGAGGCCTTAGTCCGATAACACGGCATACAACGGAAGACGATGCTACGAATGGTACGACGAGCCGACAAAATCCAAAACTCTCGTTGCAAAATAGCTAACAGAGCATTACAACCGGCATGCGAGTTCTTGATGTGACGATCGGTCACCAACAATTTAACCAAATGGCCCTCCTTGGGCAACAAAAGCGGGTGACGGGCCCCATAAGGAAGACTAGAGTGCCTCAGCCGTCCTCCAACACGCAAAAGACCCGTGTTATCCACGAAGGGATTCAACTTACTGACGGCTCCTGACAACTTGACCCTACCCGCCTTCAATGTCTCTATCTCCCCTTCGAAGTGTGCGGCCTGCACAGAGCGGACCCAAAGGAGGAGTGACTCCTGTCGCTCTTGAGGAGAGAGAACCGGTGACAGGCGCTTGTCCCCTGGATTCCTAGAGTTATGACCAAAGCGCCTGATCCACGAGGTAACGTTCAACAATTTGTCGAGGGAGCTGTACCGATTTAACAAAATTTCCGGGTCAAACGGAGGGTCCCTTGTCCCAACAGCGAACACCTTAAGTCCGGGCAAAGGATCCGACATCAAGACAGGCGTTCGAGGCCAATCATCCTCGCGGCGAGTCAACCAGGCCGGTCCCCACCAAAGGGGGTGAGCAATCAAACGGGGGGCCATGCACCCGCGTGAGGCTACGTCGCCGGGGTTCAAGTCTCCGGGCACGTGCCTCCAAATCAACGACGTTTCAGAACTCTGAATCTGAGACACTCGGTTTGCAACAAAAACCTCCAAAGAGTGGACGGACGTCTTCAACCAACACAAAACAATTTGACTGTCCGTCCATGCGTAAGAAGCCCGAATGTCCACAGTTCCACCCAACGTATGCGCCACGTGGTTCAGTAGACGCACCAGAAGCGCCGCCCCTGACAACTCCAACTTAGGGATGGTCAATGCCGTGCGGAGGGGGGCCACCTTGCTCTTGGCCATGACCAGTGACAGCTTCACCTGGCCTGTCGCGCTGACGGTACGCAGATAAACAACGGCGGCATAACCGTTGGAAGACGCGTCACAAAACCCATGAAGGGTAGCAGTATAACCCCCAGGGGGGAGGATGGCGCGTGGTAGCGCGACCTCGTTGACCGCAGGAAGTGCGGATACAAATTGGAGCCAGTCTTCCAACAGGGTTTCCCGAAGTGGCTCGTCCCAACCGAGTTCAGCGGTCCAAAGGCGCTGAAGGAAGCATTTCGCCCAAAACAATACCGGGCAGATCCAACCGTTAGGGTCGAAGGTCCTTGCAACAGTAGACAACACCAGTCGTTTAGTCCAAGTGGTTGGTGACTCCAAGTCGACATCATAGGTAAAGGTGTCTTGGACTGGTCGGTACTGAACGCCGAGGACGGCCAACATGGCGGGGTTGTCAACGTTCTCAAACAAGTGAGGATCCTGCTTATGATCCTCTAACACTCCGTCCAATAGCGCTGGCGAGTTGGACACCCATTTACGCAACTCATAGCCAGCGGAAGCCAAAATCTGGACTAACTCGTCACGTAACAGGATAGCTTCCTCAACTGTGGGAGCTCCAGTGCAGACGTCATCGACGTAAAGGTCCGTTTTCAAGATGGCGGACGCTCGAGGGAACCTCAAACGCTCCCGGTCCGCGAGCTCCCAAAGCGAACGAATAGCAACAAAGGGGCTTGATCGAAGGCCGTACGTGTTCGTGTTGAGCTCGTATACAATCATGGGGTCCTGGGGGTTCTCCCGCCACAGGATCAACTGATAACGTCTGTCATCCCGGTGAATAACCGTTTGCCGGAACATCATTTTGATGTCGGCCACAAAGACTACTTGATGACGACGGAAAGACGTGATGACGTCACAAAGATCCCTCAACAATTTGGGGCCGGAATGCAAGCAATCATTCAACGAGACACCGGAAGAAGTCCGCGCGGACCCATCAAACACTGTGCGCAGTTTACCGGTGGATGGCTTGAGGACCGCGTGGTGCGGAAGGAAGAAATGTTCAACCGAGCGCCAATCTAAATTTGACACCGACATGTGTCCCAAGTCCGCGTATTCACGCATAAAATCTACGTATTTTTGCCGCAGCACCGGGTCCTTGCTCATGCGACGCTCCATCGCCAACAATCTTTTTTCGGCCGTGGATCTGGATTGGCCGAGAGGTGGTCGCACCGCAACAAAGGGCAGCCGGGTTACAAGCCGACCGGAACGGAGTCGACCGGTGTTGTTCTGAAAGAACAACTCGCACTCCTCGTGTTCCGGATTCAAGCGGGCCACCTGAGGGGGCTCCTCAATTTCCCAAAACCTCTGAACGGCGTCAGAGAGAGCGGAGCCGGATGTCAACACAAAATCAGGCTCAGGTGGAGGGGGAACTTTCAACACTAGGCCCATCACTGCAAAGCCAAAGATGGTTGAGACAGCCACCAAGCCCCTCCCGTGGCGCTGTGGGGTCTCCGGCTGCAAGACCTTCATATTTCCCAACATTATTCTCCCCAGCACATCGGAGCCCAACAGCAAATGAACCGTACAAGGGGAATCGAACCGGGGGTCAGCCAAATCCAGGCCTGACGTCAACCGTAGAACATCCAAAGGTAACTGACATTGGGGATGGTTGCCCAATATATTCGGCAGAACAAGGGCAGGAGCATCAATTTTAGGGTACGGACAACTCACAGGGGTGATTTCAAACCAGGTCCTTCCCTCAACAGTGGTGACAGCCGTTTCGCCAATTCCCTGAATCTTGCCTGAAAAGTCGTTCACATTCAGGCCGACCTGTCCCGCTAACCAAGAAGACAAAAGGCAACCCTGGGCTCCCGTGTCCAAAATGGCACGGACCACAATCGAGTCACCCAAGGGTCCCCAGACCTTGACCGAGGCCGTTGGCAACAAAACCGTCTCGATCTGGGGGGGTCCTGTAGCGGGGCAGGCGCCAACTTCCTAGCGATGCCTGGGCGGCGACCGATCGCCGCGTCCAGGCTGTCGTCGTTCACGACGAGGGTAGCATTCAAATGCTTCGTCCGCGCGGTGCCCCGAGCCGCTCGCCATCGCCGGAAGGGCATATCCCACCGGATGCCTGAAGGGCGGGGGGCGCGACTCCAACCGGGGGCGTTCCGCCAGCGGAGGGGAAAGGTAGCGGTGCTGGTCTGGCCATTGTTGCCGAGCAGCCGCCGTGCAATTGTCCCTATGAGGGGAGGTCAAATGGCGCGCGCGCGGCTCCCGATCACCACTGCGAGGGGAGACCAAATGGCGCGCGCGCGGCTCCCGTTCAGCTTGCGCGGGGGGTGGAGACTGGTCATCAAAATTGCGGGCCTCTACCCGGTTCCCAACCGGCGTGCCAGAGGCCCGGTGCTTGTCGCCGTCATACCCTCCCCTGCGCGAACCCCCATCAGAAGCTGGTCTGCCAGAGCGGTTCGCGTTGGCGCACAAAATCTTTAGGTGAGCGCCTTTACAAATTCTACACGGGCGGGGCTCGGGGCAGTCCCGATGGAAATGAGCCCCCAAACAAGAAAAGCACAAGCGGCGTGCGTTGGCAATTCGGCGACGGGAGGCCACGTGCAAGTCCAAGAACTCCGGGCAACTTGCTATATCATGTCCCGTGGCCTTACAATAGTCGCAATCAGGACGACTCCGGGTGCCAGCAAAACGTGGGGCGGGGCGACTATCAACAGGCCCCTTGGCCCTAGTCCGCCCCTGGTCTCTTGGCCTAGAAGGTGATGGGCGCGACCCCGTTGCACCACAAGTGTTGTCCATGAAGCGACACTCGTCTTCCAAGAATTTGAGGAGGTCGTCAAAGGGTGGAAGATGTGTGGAACTATCCCCACCATACCTCTGCTCAAAGCGGGACCTCAAGTCAGCGGGGAGCAACCGCAGAACGATGTGCACCAACAGATAGGACCACTGGTCCACCGGCAACTGCAAGCGTCGCAAGGCGTTGGTCGCCGAGACCAATGGGTTCAATAGGTCGGCGCGCAACGCCGACATGCTGGCAATGGCCGGTAGGCCCAAAATCTGGCCGATGTGCACATCAGCCAGGCAGCGCTTGTTCTGATACCGCCGGGAGAGGAGCTCCAAAGCGGTAGGGTAGGCTGCATCCGTCACCGACAAGTGCTGCACCAAGGCTCGGGCCTCACCTTCCAGGACTGACAACAAATAGGCCAACTTTTGGGCAGGTCTGAGATCCGAGCGCGCATCAACCAAACTGTCGAACAAGTTCTGGAAGCCCAGCCAGTGGTCCAAGTGACCATCAAAATGTGGCAGCTCCAGAGTGGGCAGTCTACTCAATAGGCCGAGGGCCGTAGCAACCGAGGCCTCCTGCTTGGCCTGGACAGGCATCCGGCTCTTCAAAATTTCCCGGGCTCGCAGTCAAGGTATCCCCCAGTGACAAGATCTGGTCATAATCCGCAGCAACCTTGTCACGGGCTGCCTGGCCCAACAGCTCCAAACTCACATCCCCGATGAGCTCGTTGAAGCGCGTGAACGTAGCGTCCACAACGCCGAGTCTCTCCTTCAACTGCTCAAATCGAGCAAGCGTGACCTCTTCTAGGTCCACACGCTCAACTGTGGCCGCAGCTGAGGTGAACCATCTTAGCTGTGAGACCAAACCAGCGGCCGCCTCCTTTACAGCCTTCAGTGAGGCCATTGCAACCAAACCTTATTATGATTTCAACCAAGTCAAATACAATACAACAATAAATCAACAATATTAAACTATCACAGCACACATATATCTACCAATACACTGAACACAATATTCTTATATTACCAGCACAACAGAAAGGGGGTACTTATGTGTGCCAATGCAATTAATTTTAATTAAATGTGAGAGCCCGGCTGACAACGGCAACAAATCAGTTCAATGTTCTAGACTTCCAATCGATCAGGCACAGGTAGGTTTTCTTGTTCACTAACCACGCTCTGCTACCAAATGTTCGATCCAAACCCAGGGCAAGGTATGACCGAACCTTCCGCGATTCGCGGAGACAAATCAAATTGCCCTTATGAAGTTAACTTACCTGGTGCCGGTGGGCTGAAGGGGATGACTAGTCCTTGATCAAGCCGGCTCTGGTACTGTATGTCTGTGTGGGTATGTGTAAGGTGTTGTGTGGTCAAGTGGTTTACCAGATCCGACTATGTTTCAACAGACGCTGCCCCAGCAGCGTATAACACGTCTGGACGAAGCACAATAATAGTTCAACTGCACAATGCACATCAACTTTCACAATTTTCATGTTTTATTCAATTTCACACGCGGGCTAAGCTAACCTCAAATCGGCGCGGACAATTAACAAATAAGCCCGGTTTAATACACAATTAGGGGCGTTTCGTCTAATCAACGATTAATCACAACCAAAATCTTGCAAACAAAGGAGATTTTCTTAGATTCGGTAATTATCTCAATCAATCAACAAAATCAATGTGAACTCGTAATGGATCACGACAAGACAACTAAACGTCAAAAAAAAAGCTGTCAGATGCTCGAAATGTCAAGACGAGTGCGTTCGGATACACGTATGGTACGAAACAGCGATAAAAATTTTCAATTTGACAACCAGAGAGTAAACTAATCGAATGAGGTCAGTTACATTAAAATAGTTTAAGTTTTTATGTGTTAGGCCGCGAACTTTTCAATCCACCCTCGTAGCTCTGAAGAATAATGCTTTACAGACTTGAAAAGATTACTAAACGGGAACGAGAGATATCAGAAACCTGCTATTGTTTCATCAATAAAAGTGTATTCACTTGTACTTACATCTATCTACTAACATTATAAATAGGAAAATTTGTATTTTTGACTGTAACGAATAAACTTTAAAAGTATTACGTATTCTAAAAACGTATTCTAACGTATTACTAAAAGTATTATTAGTAAACGGGTACTACATAGAAAGATATCAGAAACCTTTGTTTGATTGATTTACTTAGTTTTTTTGTCACCGACTTCTGAAGCTAAAGTTATTTTTCACTTTTTTGTGTGAAGTCGGTTTTAGTTTTTGAAAAATTTCAGCAATTCCAGTACATTTGCGATTATTTATTGAGGAGTTCCGTTGCCTATCTCTGAAGTTCTTCATCAGATCTTTAGCAAATTGAAATGGGATCACTTCGAGAAAGAACTCTTTTTTAAACTACCTGTTAGGGTGGACTGTATTGAATTAAAGAGGCGGATACTTTAACACTTTTATTGTATATTAGAGGTCGAAAATAGCTTATATTTGAAGCGGGGCACAAGAGTTTACACTGTTAAATGTTCCTGTTACATAAGGAATGTACATAACGTATTACGACGTGGGGAACGTGGGACTCATTTACTTATTAACTTGTTACGACACTAGGTAACTGATAACAACTATGAATCTACTTTATATCTTTGACAATCTGTCTTATATGTATTGTATGTTTATGTGGGTATTCAGAATATTAAGTTATGTTGTGCTACCTGTTATAATAAAGAAATCAGTCTTGATCGAATCTGCGTGTCATTTACTTCATGGTGACAGCGGTGTTAATAAATATAATATCAAAGTTATCATTTGAATAAAAGTGTGTACCTACAGTGAAATCAGTGCAAAGGCGGAGTACCTAAACAATATAAATCGCTATGGAACATGCGCGTCCGCCGGCGGAATTATGTTTGGAGGGTGGACCGGCAAGTCGGGCCGAAGCATGGCGCAAATGGTTCCAACAGTTTATGGTATTTTTAAAGGCATCCGGTATTCACAAAGAGACATCTGATGTCCAAGCAAGCTTGCTAATAAATTTGATTGGTTCCGAGGGCTACGACGTGTACACCACATTCAAGTTCACAAAGGAGGAGGACAAAGAACATTTTGAAACTCTCATTAGCAAATTTAACGAACATTTTCAAACAAAACATAATACTACGATGGCTCGCTTTAAGTTTTTTACCAGAAATCAAGTGACAGGCGAGTCTATAGATGAGTACGTCACCGCTCTCAAGCTTCTCACTCAACATTGTGAATTTGAACATCTGGAAGAAGGGTTGATTAGAGACCGCATAGTTTGTGGTGTTGTCGACGGTACGCTACGTGACCGTCTCCTCAGATCGGAGGATCTCACCTTGGCCAGAGCAGTCAAATTGTGCCAAGCGAATGAGATGTCACATGAGGAAAAACGGCAGATCGAGGAAAGCAAGGCTGGAACTAGTTGTGAGGGTACGGCGGGGGTCGTGGATGCGGTGCAAGGGTCGCGCGGCAGTCACGGTGGCAGGGGCCGCCGGGCACAGCGCTGGCGCGGCAGCGGCACGCAGCGGCGCCGGCCGGGCGCGGCCGCGGCGCAGCCATCAGCGTGCACCACGTGTGCGAGTGCGGCTTGTGATGGTTATCAGTGTCCGGCAGCTAAGGTTATGTGTTATTTGTGCCATAAACGTGGTCATTATAAAAAAGTATGTCCATACTCATCAAAACGTGTGGTTTACCAGCTAGAGGAAAACGATATAAGTGACGGCGAAATGTATTATATATCTGCTATAGATGAATACAACAATACTGGGGACACTAAGTGGTATGAAACGTTAATATTACATGCTAATGGTGAAAAAGAGAAATTTAAACTAGATACAGGATCTGACTTAAATGTAATATCCATGAATACGTTTAAAAGATTAGGTTTTCAAGTTCAAAACTTAAATTGTGATAAGACAAAGGCTCAATCTTTTTGTGGCAATTATATACCAATAGCAGGTTCCTATAACATTGACTGGATCTATAAAGGTGAGATATATAAACTACGTTTTGTCATTTCCAAGCAAGATTGTTATAGTTTACTGGGGAAATACGCGTGTGAGGAGCTCGGTATAGTTAAGCGAATATTTAGTTTAAATATTCAGAGATATGAGGATCTCTTCCGGGGTTTAGGAAAGCTACCGGGTAAATATAATATTGTAACTTGTCGTGATGCTCAGCCGTCGATCTGTCCAGTTCGTAAAATACCATTAGGTGTGCGAGACAAATTATTGGTCGAGTTGAATCGCATGGAGCGTTTGGGTGTAATAAGAAAGGTGACGCATCCAACACCGTGGGTAAACGCGATAGTAGTAGCGGCTAAAAAGGATGGCACGATACGCGTGTGTTTAGATCCACGGCCGTTAAACCGCGCCGTACAGCGCGCGCATTACCCGTTGCCAACGCTCACCGAAATTGCTACTAAGTTGCAAGGAGCCCGATACTTTAGTAAGTTAGATGCTAGGTCTGGGTTTTGGATGGTGCAGATCGATGACGAAAGCGCAAATCTATGTACATTCGGCACACCGTTTGGTAGATACCAGTTCTTACGTTTACCTTATGGTATAAATTGTGCCTCAGAGGTATTCCATTCAAAAATTCGCCAAATTCTGGAAGACTTACCGGGGGTGGACTCCTTCGTCGACGACGTCATTGTATGGGCTTCTAGCAAAGCTGAGCATGACGCGCGACTCAAGCTATTGCTCGACCGGGCTCGGGAGGTAGGCATTAAATTCAACAAGGAAAAGTGCGAATTTTGTGTTCAGGAAGTAACCTATTTAGGGCATACGTTTAGCGCTGAAGGTATGAGTATAGATAAAAATAAACTAAAGGCCATACAGCAGATGCCGAGCCCAGGCGATAAACAGTCGTTAGAGCGGTTCCTAGGTATGATCAATTATCTGTCTAAATTCATTCCAGACTATTCTGAAATCGCATCACCACTGCGTTCATTGTTGAAAAAAGATTCAGAATGGTTATGGGATGAAGTGCATGATTCGGCTGTACGACGTTTAAAAGATTTAGTGTGCGAAGCACCTGTATTAGCGCTTTACTCGCCACGCGAACCGGTTCTCTTATCAGTCGACGCAAGTTCGCGCGCATTAGGTGCGGTATTATTGCAGAGCGGCCGGCCAGTCGAGTTTGCATCCGCGACTTTGACAGACACGCAGTCTCGTTACGCTCAAATTGAAAAGGAGCTATTAGCGATAGTGTATGCTCTGGAACGCTTTCATCAATATGTTTTCGGGCGAAATAACATCACGGTGGAAACCGATCATAAACCCTTGGAAGCACTGTTTAAAAAACCATTAGATTCAATTCCTGCGCGTTTACAACGCATGATGTTACGTACACAAGGTTATGATTTCACTGTGGTGTATAAGCCGGGTAAATACATGTTTGTCGCTGATGCGTTATCACGTGCGGCTTTGGTCGATAATGTAAAAGAAAGCATTTCTGAAGAAATAACCGAGCAATCGTGTTTTTTAGTCCAGAAAGTAAGGTTCAGCGATACTAAAATGAGTATGATTCGACATGAGATAGCTAAAGATAATGAGTGTCAATTAATAATTAAGTACATTCATAATGGATGGCCAGCAAATAAACACGAAGTTGATGAAAGTGTACGGGCACAGTGGTCATACAGCCAACATTTTGAATATATGGATGGAATAATTTTTAAGGATAATTTAGTTTATATCCCGCGTAGTCTGCGGCCGGAGATGATATCGCGTGTACACGATGGGCACATGGGGATAGACAGGTGCAAGCGCAATGGTCGCGAGGTGATGTTTTGGCCAGGAATGTCACGTGACATAGAAAATGCTGTAAGGCGATGTGCAGCTTGTTCGCAGCGGCAACCACGGCCCACGCGTGAGCCCTTGCTTCCTCATCATATACCGGATAGGCCCTGGGCTAAAGTAGGATCCGACATATTTCAATACGGAAATAAATATTTTATGCTGTTGGTAGACTACTTTTCTAACTTTATAGAGGTAAATCCATTAAAGAGTATAGGGAGCAAGGCAGTAATTGCGGCTATGAAGGACCAATTTGCGAGACATGGTGTTCCAAGCGAGCTGGTGACCGACAACGGGCCAGCTTACGCTTCGAAAGAATTTGCAAATTTTAAAAATAATTGGGGATTTCACCACATCACTACTTCACCCAATTATCCGCAATCTAATGGTCGTAGTGAGCGCAGTGTGCGAACAATTAAAAATATTTTGATAAAATCAATTGAATCCGGATCAGACTTTTATTTGGGATTATTAAACTTCAGGAATACACCTCGTGATGATATCGGCTCACCTGCACAATTATTAATGGGGCGCAGACTTAATAGTAGACTGCCTTCACACTTTACAAAACTAATGCCAAGTCGCGATAACACTGCCGATTACCAAAATATTGTGCGTAAACAGGAGGTTAGCAAACAATATTATGACAAACACGCTAGACCATTGCCGTCTTTGAAAACCGGTGACACAGCAATTATGGCCGATGGCAATAGGCGTAAAAATGTTAGGGTGCAATCACAGGCTGTTCAACCGAGGTCCTATTTTGTCACAGATAATACAGGAAGGCGATACAGACGCAATCGGCGTCATTTACTTAAAGTAAAATCAAACTCTCAGTACGATGACGTCAGTCCGGGTCAATCAAATAGTTTATACAAACCTGACCGTGACGAAGAGAAATGGTCTAGTGCAGAGAGTGACGACGATACTACCACTAGTCCACACGGGCATGTGTCTAGGGAGACCAATAATTTGTTAGGCAACCACAGTAATGATGAAAATACGCATACAGTGCGCACACACAGACCAGCGGCTGTCATTGCACGTAAAAAATTAGGGGAAATATTCAAAGAATAAGATGAGAATTAAACATGGATGACGATGACAGTTATGTTATTTTGAGTTGTTTAAGGTTTTTTTTTATTTTTGTATTTTTAAAGCTCCGATAAATACCTACCTCAGTTAGTTTTCATTTACATTACCAATAATGGGGCAGTTTCAGTAGTTTTGTGTTCCGAGTCAATTATTAAGTTTGATGATTTTTTTTTTATGATTTTGCATGTATGAATATATGTAATATTTAATGGGAGTGTAGCAATTTCCAATGATATTTTTGTCTTCTAAGGTAGGAACATAATGGCAAAATTAATTGATACCGTAAAGTGTATCAGTGTGATAAAATAATACTTAGGTACTTCATATTTATTTACTGGTTAAATAAATAATGTAAGTATTAGTAATTTATGTGTATAGAATACAAGAAATGTAATAAATAATGAAAGTAAAATTATTAATGAAATGAGTTTATAAATACTTTCCTCTGTCAAATGTACATGTTTATTTACTAGATAAATGAATAATGTGAGGATGTCAGTATAAGCTTTATATATAATTTAAACTAGATTTTATAAATACGCTAAATGTAATATGTTTCTATCATAAAATAAAAATGTAATTTTAAAAATATTTGGGGGAAGATATTGTATGTTTATGTGGGTATTCAGAATATTAAGTTATGTTGTGCTACCTGTTATAATAAAGAAATCAGTCTTGATCGAATCTGCGTGTCATTTACTTCAATATGGAGCTCTTCCTTGTCTTCTTGAAGACTTCTCCTTGATTCACTGGTTGAATGAAGTTATTACATGTTTCTATTTGTTCTTATTTGACTCGATTATCGATTAAATAATCGGTCCCCCTTACATAGATTATTACGTCATTGCAAGTTGTGGGGGCACTATTGCGTCTTTCTGGGACCTTTAATCAATCATAGCCCGTGAAAATGGACTTTCCCATTTGCTGATGCAATAGTATATCTTATTGCGTAATATCTCCGTTTGGACAAGTACTGACTTGACCAATATCCCCTCCACAAAAGCTGATGCAACATCACAAATCATTGCGTAAGGCTTAAGGCCCTTTAGTATATAATAGTTCGGGGGTAGACAGACATATAGGTCCCCGTTATTTTCCTAAAAACTACTTATACTAGGGTTACATTTTTATGAAGGGCTCGTTGTCCGTTACACTACCCAAATCGCTTCTGGTGTGCCTATAAAATTTGAAGAGTTCCCTCTATTTCTCCAGGATCTCCAGTCGGGATCTTGATAATGGGTATCAAGAACCCGACTTAATTAATATGGGACCTTCTGGGAAGTATACCCTTTCAAAAAATTAAAAACAAAATCGGTCCAGTCATCTTCGAGTAATCGGGGAACATTGAATTGAGAATCTCCTCCTTTTTGAAGTCGGTTAATAACGACGTTATGGTAGGTGACTCAAATATCCGGATAGCCTTTAAAACATTTGGCCGAGTATCGTTAATTTGCTCCTAAGAATTTTAAGAGTTCCGTTCCATAATCAGAACCTAACTAAATTCTCATCAAACTAACCTTTTTTTTTTTTTTTTTTGAATGGGAAATCATCAAATGACTTCTCCCACTCTGGGCGGAGCGGGAGGGAGTGTCAGACTCTTACTGACTAAAACCCATCCATGTTCCTTCCTCGCCCTTTACGTTCCGGGGCCGCGGTATCTCTTTCGAACAGGCCCGCAACCCCGGCAGGCTTCGGCCCTTGCGGGCCCCTCTCTTTTTGCTGACATCTCTTTGAGGCGCGCGTGGAACACGAACGCGCCGTCGACACGGCCTGTCGTCGTCGTTAGACGGCCGGACGGCCAGCTATTGCCCATAGCCAGCCGTCCACAGGCCCGCATCTACGGTGGCCGGTAGCCACCACGTGGCCCCCGACGCCCGTTGCGTCTCCCGCGGCGGCCGGGAAGAGAGGATCTCTCCCTCTCTCGTTCCGCCACCTCCTTCGCTAGCATGACCGCTTCGCAGAAGGAGGCGACGGCTTCCCATTCCGTCTCGCTCCGGACCATGGATTGAACCAGGGCCGGACGCGAGAGGTCGCCGCCGCCGATCGCCGCCACGAGGACACGGCGGAGCTCCGCCCACGCAGGGCAGACTTCCACCGTGTGCTCCACCGTGTCCTCCGGTTGATCCTCGCAGTGGATCATCAAACTAACCTTGAAGTACATTCTTGCCAATAAAATAAAAAAATCAATACATATCACGGTAATAGGCTTATTCCCAATAAATGGAACTTAATACACCTAACTGTAAAAAAGTGGGAGTATTGTGCACATCTGCGTTCCCCCCCAGAGCATAGAGGCGTGATGTTCTATCATGATATTGTATAAACAGTAAACATCCAAGCAATTGCAGCAATTACTGCAGATTTTAGATTTTTTGTCGAGTACGTGGAATCCAGTTTTGAGTATGCTCAAAAGTAGCAGCCGGCATCATACAAACAACTCCACAAAACTTGGTGATACTGTGAGTGCGTTTTGTCGTGACTTAGTGTCGAGTTCCAATAGTGCGCGTAGCAAAAGACAAAGAAAGAGGGTAGACAGATTTGTCTGCTCGTAACAATTTATTTTCCATCCACCCGCATACTCCAGTCAACCCGCGATCATGGCGCTTGCAACAGCGTCGAAATATCGGGTGCTCAACATTAAAAATAATCACGGAAGATATCCCGTAAGTGACAATATAAGTTTAGTTTTAAACCGTGAAAGCCTAAAACAGTGTTTACTGCAGATTTGCAGTGTATTTATGAAGAGTTCCATTGTATATCTCCAAAGATCCGCATGAGATCTTCAGCAAATTAAAACAAAACCACGCGGAAAGCCCCCGCTTTTAAATAAAAAAAGAAACATCAAAATCAGTTCACGCAGTTGAAAGTTCTGAGGTAACAAACACTGTCGAATTCTGGGTGCATTGTGCACATCTGTGTACCCCTTCAGATCATACAGGCGTAATGTTACGCCATGATGGTGTATAAACAATAAACATCCAAGCGATTGCAGCAATCACTGCAGATTAGCCGTGTATTTTTGAAGAGTTCCATTGTATAGCTCCGAAGATCCGCATGAAAACCATGCGGAAAGGCCCTGATTTTAAATAAAAAAAAACATCAAAATCGGTTCACGCTTTTGAAAGTTCTGAGGTTAGGCTAACAAGCACATAAAAAAACAGTCGAATTGATGACCTCCTCTTTTTGGAAGTCGGTTGATAAAAGTGATTAATAGATCTTATTAAAGAAATTAAATTTAAATACAATTTGCACAAAAAGTATAAAGCTACCAAATGCCCAAGTGATTATGAGGTATTCTCCCACTGTCGGGCAAGGGTCAAGGCCGAAACAGCGAGTTCTCACCTCCGGTACAGAGATCGAGTACAGAACCATCTTTCTACAGACCCTAAATCATTCTGGAATTACGTGAGGTCGAAAAAAGACACTTCTAGTCGGTACAAATTGATCAAAGAGGGACGAATGCTATCTGGTGATGAATCCGCTAGGGAATATGCGAGTTTCTTTCACTCTGTGTACAGTAGGACAGCGGGCACGCTGAGCGCGGAGGCGGCGGCGCATATGCGCACCTCACCTGCCTCGAGCGGGCGGGCGTCCGGCGCGCGCTTACTGGTCTGCCGCCTAAGCGGTCGGTAGGTCCGGACGGGATTCCGCCCTTTATTTTGAGAGATTGTCACATGGTGTTAGTAGAACCTTTGCTGCACATATTTAATGTTTGTTTATCTGTGGCTCACTTTCCTAGTCGTTGGAAACTTACTCGGGTGGTACCTATACCGAAAGGGCCAGGCGGTACGGATGTCAGTAACTTCAGACCAATTGCGGTACTTAGCGCACCAGCCAAAGTATTCGAGATGGCTATTCACTATAGCCTTTATGCACAGATAGGTCCTCATTTGTCTGATACGCAGCATGGCTTCCACCCTGGGCGAGGTACAGCGGGGAATTTGCTTCACCTGATGACACAGTTGGTACCAGCTGTTGACGCCGGGCTTCAGGTTGACGTAGCCTATCTGGACTTCAAGAAAGCGTTCGACACAGTCGACCATGACATACTCTTGTCAAAGCTGGCGGGTATGGGATGCACATTTCATACTGTTAAATTCTTCGCCAGTTATCTTCGAGATAGGCGTCAGTATGTGGACTGTGGTGGACACTTCTCGGAGCCCTACTACACCAGATCGGGCGTGAGTCAGGGTACAAATTTGGGACCTTTATTGTTCATCATTGTGGTAAATGATTTACCTAGAGAAGTCAGGTCAACATGCATGCTATTTGCTGACGACCTTAAGTTGTCTGCCGTTATAAAAGACACTACCGACCATGACATGCTGCAGCAGGACTTGGATAGGGTCGCTGAATGGAGTCACTCCAATAAGCTATACTTTAATGTATTAAAGTGTTCAGTGCTTTTATTCACACGCACACGAATCCCACAACACCACCAGTACAGCATGGGCGGCGAGCCGCTGCAGCGTGCCACGGAGGTAAAGGATTTAGGCATTCAGTTCACCAGTGATCTGCAGTTTCGTAAACACGTGGTACTCGTTTGTAAAAAGGCGTACAGGAATCTGGGATTTATGCTGCGTCAAGCAAATGACTTCACAAACATCAGGGCATTGAGGGCTTTGTATGAGGCTCTTGTGAGGAGTCATCTAGAATATAATGCGGTCGTCTGGAGCCCGAGTGAAACAAAATACAAAAACATGCTCGAACGGATACAGAACAAATTCGTCAGATTTTTGTATTTAAAGCTGTATGGGAGATACCCGGGATACCCGCTACTGTACCCTACCTTATTCTGTCTCGGTATGGTGGGCTACTACAAATTAGAAATTAGGCGTGAAGAAGAGGGAATGTTAAGGAAGCACTTCTAGTGTAGAGCGCATCTAGCTGCTTTATACCTTTTACGTTTTCCTATATCTGTGACGTTGCTATGGGTTGTTATTTTGATCTGCTTGTTTGGACTTCACAAATATATATTTTGGAAATAACATTTTTCACTTATTCTTCTCTGGCAACGTATATTTTTAAAGTTTTAAGAGGTAGTACACAACATTCAGGTATACTATCAGAAATAGGGTTTAATTTACCAGATAGGTACGCGGAGCGGCGGCGCAGGCCGCAGCTGCTGGTGGTGCCAAGGGCGCGCACTAACCTGCTGGGGCGCGCACCGCTGACTCGCGCTTTGCACACTCTCAACACAGTTTCAGACAATATAGATATATTCACCTGTACACTGACTGAGTTCACAAGTGCCACGTACTGTATAGTTTGTAAGGTATAATAAGGAAAATATTTTAAGATTTAAGTTACTTTGTCGCATTAGATTTACAATCTGTAATGACAAAGAAAACGTGATAATAAATAAATAAATAAAATAAATAAATAAATAAAGAGGAAAGATTTGTATTTTTGTATGTAACGAATAACTTTAAAAATACTGGACCGATTTGAAAACTCTTTCAGCAATGGATAGCTACGTTATCAGAGAGTGAAGTAGGCTATATTTTATCCCCGTCTTCCCACGGAAACGAAGAACTACGCGGGTGAAACACCGTGACGTCCGTTAATAGTACATTAAAGCGGCTTTCTTTCAACATTTACTTTGCCTGACTATGTCCGTCAATATTAAAGAATGTATTCAATTCCAGCTTGAATCCCTTGAAAAGATAGTTTAAACTTGTGGTAGTTCACGTGTTTTTATTCCATTTTTTTTATCTTTAACCAACCTCCACTCAACCACTTTTGTTGGTTAAATTGGGGATAATGGACCAGATAAAATAGTTCTCGTCGCAGGTTACCAATTGCAATGTGTTTCCGATAGCAGCTTTCCTATTATTTTGTGTACATACACCTATTTTTTCGTATATGTCTCGTAGGCAGGATTACAGGTAAATATAACTACAATATTTGAAATTGTATTTTTAATAATAAAATTTCACAGTATGTTAAATGACTTGGTCATATCATTTTCATAGATGTTGGTTGATCCAGTTTATGAAAGAGGTGACTCTAGAAAATCCAGCAAGTCCGTTACCATCGCAGGGCATAGTCACGAACGAAAATACGCCAATCTATAAAAAAACAAAAATATTATTAATCTAGGTTTACAATATAAGTTTTTAAACAGACTTCATCAAGAAATATAAATTTGGTTTTGGATATTGCGCTTTATGTGTTAATAGTGATCAATTTCACGTATGAAATTGAATTGTCTTATTAGTGCCAAAACTCAAAAGTTGCGTTAATAATGTCCCGCTAATTCATACGTACCAACAGTGGTCTGTTGTTCCTAGTGACAACCAGAGGACCGCCGGAATCACCAATGCAAGCGTTCTTTCCAGATTCGGTCTTGTCTCTGGTGCATACGTGAGAAGAGGAGAAGAACGTTGGGTTTATCGCCTCACACTCATCGATCGGGACCACGGACAAGTGGGTGAAGCTCAACGGCTGGTTGGCGACTATACCTTGAACTGTATAACAGTCAATTACCATATAAGGAAATTCATCAATTAATTACCCAATCCGAGGAGGCCAGGGATAAGAACAAATGTAAGGAATTGGGGGAGGCCTTTACCCAGCAGTGGGGCAGAATAGGCTTATTTGTATACTACTAAGCAGGATTACCATCATCATCCTGCTTAATAGTATAAAACTAAAAACATTATAATATTTACAATATAGCACGATAAAACAGTTTTCTTACGAGTTTGTCCAAAGCCTGAAGCAACGACAATTTCACCGGCGAAGTCCTCATTTAGCTGGGATCCAGATGGCAGTGCAATGGGAGCGATGATGCCTGGTAATGAATAACTTATTTTTAATAATTTTTGTTAAGTACATAACTTATAAACTGTTGGAGGAATAGACACAATAGTTAGACAATTGCGTCAGACCAATTCGGTCGGGGTCCATAAATGAAGGGACTCCGATTTTACATTATGGCCAAAGAAATGTAAGGTACTCACCAGATATACCAACTGCAAATGGTAAGTTGATCATAGCGACGTCATTCCTGTAGGTAAAGGGATTGTAATTTGCGTGTAATACGTAATCTATGCTGACCAGTCTAGTACCACCAGTGAATATAGTGGTGGACCCAAGAACGACGGTGACTTGGGTAGCTGATGCTGAGTTAATTAAATTGTGAGCAGCGGTTAGTACTCTTGTAGTAGATACCAAAATACCCCCGGCTAGATGCGTGTTTCCACTTGGAAATAGAGTGAGAAGTCCAGCCTGAGAACATAAAATATTAGATATATACTTTTATATTATGAATAATACTTCTTTTTATTCGTCGATTCTTAAAAACCCACAATGATAAAAGAACCTGATATGGGAACTGTCCAAGAACAGCAAGGGACCCGCCAAGGATCCCGGGTGGCTTCCTCCTCAGCTTTACGGACTTTCTCAGCGAATGGTATACCGAATCTAGTGACGTATCCATACGCGCTGTTTCTTTCTAAATCGATGACATCTTCGAGAGTGATGTGCCTCGCAGACGCAACTGCTACTAGAGTGAAAAAAGTCACTGCGAAAAACTTCATGTTGCTGTTATTAACCAACTAATTAAAAGTATCTTCTGATTCATATATTTATACCCTTGTATAAAGACATAAGCCTCATTAATAAGATAATTCTTAGATTATAATCAAAGAAAAATCCTAAAAAACTTAAAAAACGGATAAGATAGGGACTGTACTGTTTAAGATACTAACCTAGTGAACTACGCAACAACTACCAGTATTTTATCAAAAAATAACTGAGAATGTTCAGAATGTGTAACAGAGCCACAGCGTTAAAGTTTTGTCTAATGGAGTTAAGTGTTGGCGCAGTTGCGGTTCAAAGACAGTAAGTAGTTGCTTTTTTGCAACTACTCTGCGTGTCAGCCTACCTTTATTCTTTTGTAAAACTGTATTATAGATTGCATTATCATCACATGGATTTTCGCTAAACTATTGCCAGTCGTAGGAAAATACATGATTCCGTTTCATATACTTGTATTTAATTTTATTATTCCTTCATTTTATCATCAGTCTATTAGTCAAGCAATTATCATGGCTTTCCGAAAATGGGTTATAACAAAGATTTGCATTGAAAATATCTAAGAAGTTTATTTACAACATTTATTCATTGTTTGTTATTTTATAGTTTACTATTGATCCAGCTGATGAAGGAAGTAACTCTGGCAAAAGCTCCAGGAAGACTAGCCTCGCAATTGCCACCCCCGAACGAAGTAATTCAAATCTGTAATAAATTAAAATAATTATAACAAGTTGAGAGAAATTAAATTAAAAATCAAATCTCATTTTATACCACTACCCCCGTATCAGTTTTGGTTCTATTGCCTTATTTTCCATATTCAGTTCCAGTCGGCACATGTCTTCTTATTCTATACTTTTTATAATGAAACACGTGAATATCGCAACAGACTAGGCCACAGAACATATATTCAAAAAAAGGTTTTACATTGTACCACACCACAGATAACAATACAATAGAAATATAGTTTTTATATTGCACAAGAGATGGCGTTACTGGTAATTAAAATCAATACTTTAAACTATTTTGATACATCATTCCAACACTTTTGTATTTGTTATCATTTCAGTTAAGTGGTCACCTCTTTTCTAGCCACAAATTAATTTTAAAATTGCATTGTTTCTTTGATCTTACTCTTAACGTCATCCACATTCATAATTTGCCTTACGTCACTTTACATAATCTTCCGCATCAGATATACCATGACAAACGGTAACTCCACATCATTTCAGCCACTATTGTCACTTCTTTCCATCCATGATAAAAGCTTCGACCAAATTTACGTACCAAAACTGGTCTGTTATTCCTAGTGACAGCCAGAGGACCGCCAGAGTCGCCAGTGCAGATATTCTTGTTGCCAGCTCCGCTGGTGCAGACATTGGAAGAATGCACGAACAAACTACCGTAAACCTGAGTACACTCCTGGTTCGTAATAACAGGCAAGTGCACAAAACTCAACCGCTGATTAGCCGACGTGCCGTCAGCTGTATAATTATAAACATAATGGTGTTAGTATTGAGTTAAAAGAAGCTGTGCGTAAAAAAATATGTAAAAAATGTGTTAAATTATTTCTCAACTACATTTACAAAACCAGTTTTCTTACAGTTTGAAGTCAAGCCAAAGCCAGATGCAATGGCAACATCACCGGTAAAGTTCTCATTGAGCTGAGATCCGGAAGGCAGAGCGATTGGAGCAAGAATACCTGCAATCAATAAATTGTTTGTGATAAATAAGCTTAAAATCGAGCATTTCAAAATAATAATAATAATAATAATGCCAAGAGGGAAACCCGGTACCTATGGGCAATCTACTTAAAATTCTTAAACTCTCTGCTAGACATACAAAATTCCTTAAATGACAAATAAAAGCTTATATAAATATTTTTCAATAGTATTCCCCAATTAGTGTCCCGTACTTAATCACTGGCAACACACACTGGTCACAGACTTTCGTCTTGAGACACTGCGGTAAGTTGGACGAGAAGATACTGCTCAGCTTCCCGAACGCTGCTCGGCCTAGTCGGATTTGAAAATTGACCTCCTTCTCGAAGTTAGACCAATCTAACTGGACGGTTTGTCTTAGGTACACATAATCGTCTACAACTTCGAGTGTAGTTTCCGATCTTGATAGGAGTGAGTGTGACATGGGCATTCAACATGACTTTCGTCTTGTCCATGCTCATTTTAAGACCCACTCTTTCGGAAGCTCTACTGAGGTCTGCCAGAGCACATTCAAGCCGAAGTAGTAAATACTCATGTGTTATTTTATAGTTCCAGTTATGGCTCTCCTGAAAAAACAACAGCAGTCAGCCAAACTACCATAGCAATATATAGCATAGGTCGGGCAACAACTAGTAATAATACTAATTATTACTAGTTGTTGCCGTAGTTGTTGTTGTTGTATCGCTTAGTGAGTCATAATGACTACATTATGACTCACTAAGCGATGCTCGAGATACAAATCTAAAGTAATCTTTTTATTTTATAATATCTATCGATTTGTTGTGGAAACACCTTTATCTCAGCATTACTCATTGTAACCTCATATAAATACTGATCACTAAGAGAAGACTGCATTGTTTTTTTAGCGTCGGCACTATGAGGTTCTTGGCTGCGACTCTATTATTTCTGGCAGTGGTTGTTTCCGCGAGAAACGTCAACCTAGAGAGCGTGATCGATCTTGAAGATAACCCCACCTACGGCTACCTCAGCAAAGTCGGCACTCCTTTGGCTGAGAAGATCCGAAAAGTTGAGGAGCGAGCCGTTCAAAATCCAAACAGAATCATCGGTGGTCAACCTGCTAAACTCGGCCAGTTGCCTTACCAGGTCTACTGTTAACAAACACAATGTGAAGTTATAGAGGCGTTTCTTTGGTTTTTAACGCTGTTAAAGTACTTTTTTACAGGCTGGTATCATCATTGAGTACGCGGGTCGCGAGGGTGCTTGCGGTGGTTCGTTACTAAATTCACGAAAGGTTGTCACCGCTGCTCACTGCTGGTTTGATGGTTGGAACCAGGCCACGAGATTCACTATAGTCCTCGGCACAGTCCATCTGTACAGTGGTGGTATCAGATTGGCTACTTCTGACGTCGTTCTGCACCCGAGCTACATTCCTGCCACTTATAACGATATTGCAATGGTCGCCTTGCCGACTGCTATCATTTTTTCAGGTGAGTACACCATGTAACTGTAACCGCAAATTATATAATTTATTATCAGTAATTATTATGTTGGCTTGAATGTGCCATGGCCGTTGAGTGGAGCTATATCATGCTCACTCAAATATCTCGCTGTGGGAGGCGCGTCTGTCTGATCACTTAGTTCACTCAAAATTATCGAACTCCATAAAGATGATCCATTAGCAATTCGTTAACGGGTGTCGTGAGTTGGGAATGATCATCTCTTAGTTGCCTCGGCTATTTACTTAAATATTTAGTTTTTTTTCGTCGTTTTTATCAGGATTTCTAGACATTTAAGAAGTACACGTCTTGCTACATCCTTCTTACATAATAATATATATCTCACAATGTTACCAAGGTTTTGTGAAAAACATCTAATCTAAAAGAGTGTCCATAGAGTTTCTTGTCCGTTTTTCTTCATAGACATTCTTACTCCGTAATAGGCAGTCGCAGTTATATGTTCTTTCATAGTTATTACGCCTTGTGGCTAGGACTGTAGTTTCATTTCTTCTTGTTTATAATTCTTACCTACCTTTAGTGCAACTAACTATGTAGTTATTTTAAAATTAATGCATTTATTTTGATTTTACAGACATCGTAGCACCCATTGCTCTGCCCTCTGAAGACGAGATTAAAAGCAAGTTTGTGGGCGCTACTGCTACTGCATCTGGATTTGGTATCACTAGCGCTGGTAATTTTATCGACATAATTATTCATACTAATGATTAAAAAAATGGAAAAAAGCATAACAAGATGACAGATCTGGTTATACCTAAACTACTGAAAATATTGCTAGAAAGGAGATTTTTAGAGGCGTAGAACTTTAAACTAAAAGGAAAGGGCAATGATCGTTATTGCGATCTTAACTGGCAGCAACAATAGTAACAATAATAATATATATATATAAATAATTTTGGTGTGCATTTAAAAGAACATTTTCTGTACTTATGCTTTACCAGGAGGTAGCACCAGTGAAAATCAATACCTGAGCTACGTCGACATGCCTGTAATCTCACAGGATGAGTGCCAGAAGTACTTCCCCTACCCAATAATAGAAACAAATATTTGCACCAGCGGCGCTGGGGGTAAAAGCCCTTGTTCCAGGGATTCAGGCGGTCCTCTCGCCGTTACCAGCAACGACAGGCGTATCCTGGTTTGTAGATATTTATTTATTTATTAAAACTTTATGCACAAGTAAACACTGTATAAAGGCGGACTTAATGCCTTGGGCATTTTCTACCAGTCTACCTTAGGGTGATGCAGAGACAATACAAAGTAGGTGCAATAGCAGAAACAAAATAGTTAAAACATAAAACTAAAATACAATAATAAATACATGTATACATACATAAAGCAAAATATAAAAAAGGTTATGAGAGATTAACAAAAAAACTACAAGTTAGTTCTGAGACGACTCTGCCAACTTCTCAACTCTTCTTTTTCTTTATCAACTTTTTTCTTATAACTTTAATAGTAATTAGATAAGCACTATTCTGAAGACCTAATATCCCGTTATACTCGTACGAGTATTTTTTAGTCATTATAGTTTATTGCTATTACTGACCACGTTGTTGGTAAAACTGGAAAACATGTCCGCATCGTACGCATCGCATCAAACGGATAGTGGTATTTTTGTACAGAAAGTTGCACAATTACTGATCCGATCGCTACGATCAAACGGATTGATGCGATGCGTCCGATGCGGACATGTGGATGATTAACAATGGTTGCAAGACTTACTGCTGAGCATAATATGAATCTGGGTTCAATTCGCGGATCGGGCAAGTGTTATAAGGCTTATTCAAAATATTTTTCCAATAGTAGCCTGTAGCCTGTATTTGTGCCCGGGGCGTTCACAATATGCTCCTCACCCATGGGACTTAAAATGAGGGTGTACTTAAAGGAGATATATCAACTTTCCTTCAGGGAATATAGGCATTATGTTATGTTCTTTCTTACCTACAGATCGGCGTGATCTCCTTCGGTTCTACAGAAGGCTGTGATGCTGGTTACCCTGCTGGCTTTACTAGAGTCACATCGTATGTTAGCTGGATAAATCAACTGCTATGAATACTGTAGCAATCAGTAATTAATGTTGTGAAAATTAATAAAAGGAAAATTCCGAAAATTTAAAGTTTTGTTTGTTCTTTTAAAATTATCTGTATTAAAACTGTGTGTTTTTTGTTTTTGTGCTTACACCATAGATAACTATAATATTATGTCTATACGTGAGGACTTGTAATTGGCTTTCTGGTGACTATGGTTTTCTTTTTTTCCTGTATTTATTAGCTGTAAGTCTTCCATGTACTACATAAATAAATAAATAAAAATACTAATATTATATGGCTCAAGAGTTTGTTTGTTTGTTTGAACGAGCTAATCTCAGGAACTAGTGCTTGAAATTGAAGAATTATTCTTGTGTTGTGTACCCAATTTATCAAGGAAGGTTATAGACTATATAAGATCAGGTTTCGATCAACAGGAGTGGAGCATACATAAAAAATGATGCAAAAACGGGGAAAATGTATTCCTTTTGTGAGCTTTTTCTCTCTAATGTGACGCCTATAACGAAGTTGCGTGGGTCAACTAGTATTTAATAAAGATTGTTCTTGGACTATATTTTGTTTGTCTATATTATCTAATTTATGAGTAATTTAGTTTGAAAATATAGAAGCTCGTTTTACTTATCTAAAGGAAAACTCTCAGAAAGAACTACTTGTAATTTTTTATTCTAAAATCGTAATGAGCAAGCATCCGCATGCTTGCTCATTGCGATTTTACTCTCATTGCTGCTCATTGATCATTGTTCATGAAAACTGTTAGTGTATTACAGGACAATTTTGCCCTTGCAGAAGAAATCTTATAATATTAGGTAATTTTCATATACCTATAATGTAGTACAACGAAATCTACAAGAAGTAATCAACACTAGATAGTAATTAATTGTATTAATAGTTTATCAAATAGTCGTTGCTTAAGATAACGATCAAGTTTATCAATTTGTTTTAAGTAACTAACCTAATCCTTAAAACAAATATGTATCTTAGCCAACGGCCATACAGAAAAGACGCAAGACGAGGGCGGGGCGCGGACCCGTCGCAAACAGGGCGCCGTCACGACTTTTTAACACATATAGAAAAGACACGGACCCGTCGCAGACAGGGCGCCGTCACGACTTTTTATGGCACGCACTAGAAGCTTTTCCCGGCATTCAACCGTCCGATTTCGATCCTGCCCTCCGCGCCCTTTCCGCTCCCTCGCTTGCGCCCGTGCAGGCCCGCGCCCTTCCCGCGCCTTGTCCTTTCTATATGTTTTCCAATAGGACGCCGACGAGTTAACGTCGTGACGGCGTCCCGTCTTTTCTGTATGTTTTACGTCGCGACGGCTGTATACATTTTATATGCAAGTAGATTAAACGGGCGCCGCGACTGCGACGGGTCCGTGCCTTGCGTCTGTTCTGTGTGGCCGGTGCCTTAGATTTACTCACTGTTGGTGTAGGTAAGTAAGTAAGTAATAGTTATAGTCACTCAACCGTGGGTACGGTTGAGTGACTATAGCTATTACTTTCAACATGAAGTTTTTGGCTATGACTCTGTTGGCTCCATCGGCGGCCGCTTCCACGAGGAACGTTAACTTAGAGAGCTGGGGATCTACTCTCGGGTCCACGTCCAAAAGTAGCTAGTTAGAAATTTTATTTATTTATTTAAAACAGCTTAAACTATCTTTACAGGGTTCACCCTAATACGACAGCTAAGAAATTATACTATTAACCTAAACTATATACTTAAAACCAAATTACAAAAAAGAAATATATTATGATATAATATTAAAACGCTAACAACATTATTAAAATTATAAACACAAAAATATTAAACAATTACTAACAAAAACGTAGTAAGTACCAAAATTAAGACAAATTATTATTATTTGACTTGTAGCATAGTATAAATAGTAATACCCTTGCGAATTCACTAAAACAACATGTAAACACATCAATCTGAGTTTGAAGGCCGTTGATGGTTATGTATAGCTCTGGTAAGGGGTGCCTTGCCAAGTAGGTTAGTTCTGGCTGTAGGTACCAGTAGCTGTGCCGTCTCCACACGTAGCGGTCCGGCACACGCAAACTTAAGCGCTGCAACACTCCTGGGTGACTCTTCACTCCACGAAGCACCTTCACCAAGTAGGTGACCAGCGTAAACTCCCGTCGGCGTCGGACACGCAGTTGAGTATAGCCAACCATGTCCAGAACAAACAGAGTGGGATACATCAGTGGATAAAACGGATATACTCCATATAATTTCCGGTACAAATGGCGCGTGAACTTGTTCTGAACGCGCTCCAACATTAAAGAATACTTAGCTTCATGTGGGGCCCATATGACTGCACTATGTTCCAGATGACTCCTGACTAGTGCATCATATAGGACCCTAACTGCTGTGATGTTTATGAAGCTTTGTGTCTGTCTCAGAACAAATCCTAAGTTTCTGTAAGCTTTCTTACAGATCTTGGTTACATGCTCACGGAATGTCAGATCGGGAGTCATGAAAATATCGTACCTCCGTGACTCGTTGCAGTGGCGCCGCATCCACCACGTACTCATAGAGCAGAGGTGCACGAGCACGGGTGAAACTCATTAACAAGTACTTGGACACGTTGAAGTATAGTTTGTTTTCATGGTAACCATGGTTACATGGTACCATTGTAATATTCGATCGATGTCTTCCTGTATGCGCCTGCAATCAGACTCGGACTTAATCTCAAGCAGCAACTTGAGGTCATCAGCAAATAATAAATGGATTCTACTCCCTAATATTTTCGGATTCATGATTTTTGAAAACACATCGGGAGTAAGGACAAATGACCAAACGTGTTTTCATTCACTTTTAGTTCGGGTTAGTGCTACGAAGTAGGAAACGACTGTAACTTCGGCCTAACCTACGGATTTCGTGCATAGAGTAGACCTCCCAGATCGATCATTAAAACATCAATACTCACGGATACCTCAATAAATTCGGTACTCCTTAGGCCGAGAAAATCCGCATAGCTGAAGAGGAAGACGACTAGAATTATTATTCATCTAAAGTCGTCGGTGTTTGTCTCAGCCAATTTTCTTGCCGGGTCTAAAATGTTTATTTTGTTTCTATGAATTTGACTGGCATGAATTTTGCTGAAGATCTGATGCTGATCTTCCGAGATATACAATGGGACTCTTCAAAAATAGACGGCAAATCTGCAGTAATTGCTGCAATCGCTTGTAGGTTCATTGTTCATACTACATCATGACGTAACATCACGCCTGTGGGCTCTGAGTTGGTACGCAGATGTGTACAATACTCCCAGATTTTGACAATGTTTGTTGCCTCTGAACTTTCGACTGGGTAAACCGATTTTGATGATTCTTTTTTTATTTGAAAGCTGGTACTTTCCGTGTGGCCCCATTTCAATTTGGTTAAGATCTGATGAAGAACTTCGGAAGATAGGCGACGGGAACTCCTCAATAAATGATAGCAAATGGGATCGCTGAAATCTCATGTCTCTCTGCTTTTTACACCAGTTCATAACAAAAAATCACAAAAAAAGCCGTTATGCTGTGAAAGGGTAAGCACATTTGGTTAAGATCTGATGCTGATCTTCGGAGATATAAATGGAACTCTTAAAAAATACACGGCAAAGCTGCAGTAATTGCTGCAATCGCTTGGTTGTTTATTGTTTATGTAACATAGTGACGTAACATCACGCCTGTATGCTCTGAGGGAGTACGCAGAAGTGTACAATACACCCAGATTTCGACAGTTACATGTGTTAAGTTCCATTTAATGGGATCCTGAAGAAATAGAGGGAATTCCTTAAATTTTATAGGCACACCAGAAGCGATTTGGGTAGTTTCAGGAAGAGTACGTTCTTGGAGTGATCCTATTTCAATTTGGTAAAGATCTGATGAACAACTTTGGAAGATAGGCGATGGGAACTCCTCAATAAATGATAGCAAATGTACTGGGATCGCTGAATTCTCATGTTTCTCTATTGTTTACACCAGTTCATAACACAAAATCACGCCGTTACGCTGTGAAAGGGTAAGCACATATGAACCACTAAAAAAACTAAATCAATCAAACATAGGTCACCGTCTTCTGAAGCTAAAGTTATTTTTCACTTTTTTGTGTGAAGTCGATTATATTTTTTGCAAAAAACGTTTTTATTGTTTGTTTGAAAGGGAGGGGGGGATACTTCCCAGGTGGTCCCATGATCATCAAAGTCAGGATCGTATGATGGGATCCTGGAGAAAAAGAGAGAACTATCAGCACACTTGAAGCGATTTGGGTAGTTTTTGGAAGAGTACTTTCTTGGAGTGGTCCCATTTCAATTTGGTGAGGATCTGATGACGATAAACCACGGAAATTCTCAATAAATGATAGCAAATGGACTGGGATTGCTGAAATCTCATGTCAATCTATTGTTTACACTTGTTCATAACATAACAACACGGCCGGTACGCTGTGAAGGGGTAAGCCCATGTGAAAAAGTTAAAAAGTAGCTAAAGTAATTTTACACTTTTTTTGTGTTTTCTAAAGTCGGTTTTCTTTTTTGCAAAAAAGTTTTTATTCATCATCTACCTAACTAACCTAAACTAACTAATTTAAGTGTTGCAAATGGTAATCTTGTTTAATTCAGAGTACCACATTCCCCACTGCTATGCCACTTCCTATATTTGCGAGCTTTAAGCTGCGTTTGCCACTAGCATTAAAACCCAAACCGACAATGAGCCTTATATAATCTCTATCTTGTTGCGATCAGGGCCGGCTGTTTCGACAGAGAAAACAACAAAATCGTTAACTTTGATTGCTAATTACAAACCAATTATTTGGGTTGCATTAATGATGCTTCCGAATAATGAAAGTCTCTACATTTTAAACGCGTTTCATCATCATCTCAGCCGAAAGGCGTCCACTGCTGGACAAAGGTCTTCCCCAAGTGTCGCCACATTGGCCGGTCCCTTGCTACTCGCATCCACCGGATTCCCGCAACCTTCACCAGGTCATCGGTCCATCTAGTGGGAGGTCTTCCAACGCATCGTCTTCTGGTTTGCGGTCACCACTTCAGAACTTTTCGGCCCCATCGGCCATCCGTTCTGCGAGCAATGTGCCCTGCCCACTGCCACTTAAGTTTAGCAATTCTTCGGGCTACGTCGGTGATCTTGGTTCTCTTGCGGATGTCTTCATTTCTGATTCGATCACGCAAGGAAACTCCGAGCATAGCCCTCTCCATTGCCCTTTGAGTGACTTTAAGCCTTTTGATAAGGCCCATTGTGAACGACCACGTTTCGGTCCCGTATGTAATCACTGGCAACACACACTGGTCATAGACTTTCGTCTTGAGACACTGCGGTAAATTGGACGAGAAGATACCGCGCAGCTTCCCGAACGCTGCCCAGCCGAGTCGGATTCGACGATTGACCTCTTTCTCGAAGTTAGACCTACCTAACTGGACCGTTTGTCCTAGTTATACATAATCGTCTACAATTTCGAGTGTAGAGTCTCCAGAATGGGTGTGACATGGGCATTCAACATGACCTACGTCTTGTCCATGTTCATTTTTAGACCCACTCTTTTGGAGGCTCTACTGATGTCATCGAGCATTGTACTGAGGTCCTCCATGGTCTCAGCCATGACCACAATATCGTCGGCAAACCGAAGGTGAGTGATGTACTCGCCATTGACGTTGATGCCTAGCCCTCTCCAGTCCAGAACCTTGAAGACATCCTCCAGTGCAGCGGTGAACAGTTTCGGAGATATGACGTCTCCCTGTCTTACACCTCGCTGCAGAAGGATAGGTTCCGAGGCTTGGTCCTGAAGTCGGACTGATATGGTGGCGTTTTTGTACAAACACTTCAACACCTCGATGTGCCAATAGTCAATTTGGCACCGGTGGAGAGACTGCAGTACAGCCCAGGTTTCGATCGAATCAAAGGCTTTTTCGTAGTCCACAAACGCTAAGCAGAGAGGCAAGTTATACTCTTCGGCAAGAGGCAAGTTATAAACGCGTTTATCGTAAGGATAATTATTGCAACCGAATTTATTCATTAGTTATCAGCGATTGAATGTTAGCGATTTTGTCGTAATCTCTGTCGAGATGGCCGGCCCAGAACAGACGATTAACGAAATTCAGATAAGACAATGAAATAACAAATCAAGTGAATTGATGACATTGTGTATATTGTTAATTAAAATATCTAAATTGAGAGTACCTGGAGGGATATGGGACATTAAAGGCTACAAAAAAAAAAAAAAATCTTTATTGACTAAACGCATGTAAACTTAAACTTAAAACCGACTTCAGAGAAAACAAAAAAGTGAAAAATAACTTCAGGAAAAACGCTTCAGAAGTCGTTGACCTTTGTTTGATTGATTTAGTTTTTTTGTCACCGACTTCTGAAGCGTTTTTCCTGAAGTTATTTTTCACTTTTTTGTTTTCTCTGAAGTCGGTTTTGTTTTTTGTAAAAAAGTTTTTATTTTTCACTTTTTAGTAGTTCACATGTGCTTACCCCTTCACAGCGTACCGGCGTGATTTTATGTTATGAACTGGTATAAGCAATAGACAGGTATGAGATTTCAGCAATCCCAATACATGTGCTATCATTTATTGAGGAGTTCCGATACATATCTCCGAAGTTCTTCATCAGATCTTCATCAAATTAAAATGGGATCACTTCGAGAAAGTACACTTCCTAAAACTACCCAAATCACTTCTTGTGTGCCTATAAAATGTGAAGAGTTCTCTCTATTTCTCCAGAATCCCATCATCAGATCCTGATTTGATTATGAGACCACACAAGAAGCACCAGCTTTCAAATAAAAAAGAACCATCATAATCGGTTCATCCAGTTGAAAGTTCTGAGGTAACAAACACTTTCGAAATCTGGGTGTATTTTACACATCTGCGTACCCCCTCAGAGCATACAGGCGTGATGTCACGTCATGATATAGTATAAACAATGAACCTACAAGCGATAACAGCAATCACTGCAGATTTGCCGTACATTTTTGAAGAGTTCCATTGTGTATCTCCAAAGATCAGCATCAGATCTTCAGAAAATTAAAATGGGACCAAACGGGAAGCACCAGCTTTCAAACAAAAAAAGAATCATCCAAATCGGTTCACCCAGTCGAAAGTTCTGAGGTAACAAACACAAAAAAAAAAAAAAAAAAAAAAAAAAAAAACATACAGACGAATTGATAACCTCCTCTTTTTGGAAGTCGGTTGAAAATAACGTTAATACAGTTATTGTATTGTATTATATTGTACAACGGGCTGGTGTCCGCCACTCCAAGTCAAAGCGCGTATTTTGCGAATGGGCTATAATCCACCACGCGGGCTCAGTGCGGGTTGGTAGATGTCACCACGTGTATTCGAATTTTTGGTACTAAGAAATGCCGGTTTAATAAATAAATTATACGAAGTAATACGCTTGCCTTGGTTCAAACCTATGACTTACTGTTCGTAAGTCGAGACCGCCACCACTGGGTCACTGCTCTCAATAATAAAATAATTTTGTTCTGGTAATCAGATTTTTTGTTTCGTCCTCTTAATGAATCTAAAGGCGGCTGTTTATCCAACTCATGAAGTAAGTGACTCTTGCGTAAGCGGAAGGTTCACCAACTTGGCAACCACGCCAGTGCCCGAATGAAGTAATACCAATCTGTGGGTAAAAGAAGATTCAATTGTAAACAAAGTGGGTAATGTATCCACAGAGTAATTATCGAGGTCACGGGGAAGAAAATGTTGATTGGTCGAAGATCAGGAAGAGTCTCAGATCAGGATTTACCTCGATTTGTTGTAGAGATTGTATGTGTCGTGCGACTTTACTGAGAAAAGGAAAAACGTGACGTGAGACATTCTTGATGATTCGTCCAAGATATTGACTTGAACGATTAATAGGAACTTCTTCTCACTGTAGCTAGGGATAGACATTATTTTAAAAGCTCCTCATTGTATTAACAATTATATGTATAGCTTACCAATAGTGGCCTGTTGTTTCTCGTGACGGCGAGAGGACCACCGGAGTCACCAGTGCAGATGTTCCTGCCACCAGCGCCGCTGGTGCACACATTGGAGGATTGTATGTTTGCGGGGAAAGTCCGTGAGCAATCAGCGTTGGATATCACAGGCACGTTCACGAAGCTCAACCGCTGATTAGCGACTACACCACCGACTGTAAACGATAAAAATGTGATCATAGGTCGGCCGTAGCAAAGACAATCTTCTCAGATTTGGGTATATGGACGGGTATACGACGTGTCTTCACAGACATTGAAGCATCTCCCATCATGCGCTGCATGCCCTGACACCTGCACACTTGACGATCTTATGACTGCATAGCTGACCCACGCAACTTCGTCTGCGTCACATAAGAGAGAAAACGAAAGAATAAAAACACCCGTTTTTGCAACATTATTCGTTCCTGCTCGGCTCCTAATAATTGTAGCGTGATGTTATATAGCCTAAAGCCTTCCTCGATAAAGGGACTATCCAACACAAAAAGAATTTTTCAAATCAAGCCGGTAGTTCCTGAGATTAGCGCGTTCAACCAAACAAACAAACAAACTCTTCTGCTTTATAATATTAATAATATTATTATTATTCTTTTCATACTTTTACGCAGCTCGGCGTTATGCCGGATTAATAGAATAGTACGGGCCGAAGCCAAGTACTACCCCAAGAGAGTGGTGATATAATGAGATGATGATCTAGTCAGATTGTGTGATGATGAGTGTTCATTAAACTGTGTCTGTGAGGGTTGAGTGTGTGAGGTGGTGATAATAGCCTCATTATCATTTTGTAAAATTTTTCTGACAATCCTGCAAGTATTAAGAATTGCAGCCTTCTGAAGGCTTTGATATGTGTATGGTGGTAAATCAAGTGATTTTAAAGATTGATGGAGCTGTTTAGGTATAACACCTGTTGTTGATAAAACTATTGGGACTATGGCGACATTTTTAAGATTCCACATTCGGGTGATTTCTAGTTTAAGGTCAATATATTTTGCGAGTTTTTCCGCTATTGTGTTTTGTAGGTTGTGCGTGTTTGGTACGGCGATGTCTATGATTAACGCGGTTTTGTTACATTTGTCTAATAAAGTGATGTCTGGTCTATTGTAGTGTATTGTTTTGTCGGTGAAGATACCCCGGTCGAAGTATAATTTGTGAGTGGCGTTTTCAAGAACTGTTTCAGGGTGGTACTTATAGTAAGGTACTGGAGGTGTGGAGATCAATTTATATTTTATTGCTAATTTTTGATGAATTATGTTCGCAATTTGATCATGCCTGTGCTTATAATCGGTCTGGACTATTGCTTTACACGCACCTGTGACGTGCTGAATGGTTTCCGAAGAACTATTGCATCGCCTACATATGTCTATTGTGTGAGGAACTCTCATAATGTGTTTCTGGTAATTCCGGGTTTCTATGACTTGGTCCTGAATTGCTATCATAAACCCTTCCGTCTCAGGGAACAGTTCTCCACGCCTCAACCATTCGTTCGACGCTAACTTGTCGACGTTAGGTAAATTAAGGTCGTGTCGGTGTCTCCCATGCAGTGACTTTTGGGTCCATTCAGCGATTTTTGTCTGTCGGTCAGTCTGTTGTTCATTACTTTGTGTTGTCCTGTCATACATATTCAAAGGGGTAAGTTTCTTGTCATTATAAACTATTGCTTTGTGTAGGGTTGAAGTGGAGCTTTTATTGTCAAAGTATGTTCTCAATGTTGATATTTGTTTGTTGTGTAGGTTAGTGATATCTATGATTCCCCTTCCGCCGTCGTTCCTTGGTAGTGTAAGTCTCTGTACACATGACCTCGGATGGTGTCTCCTATGTTTAGTGAGAGTGGTGTTTATAATTCTTTGCAAGTTTTTGAGGTCGGTCTTGTTCCATTTTATGATGCCAAAGGAATAGGTAAGAATGGGGATGGCATATGTATTAATAGCTTTAATAGTGTTTTTAGCGTTTATTTGAGTGTTAAATATTGTATTTAATCTATGCTTAAATTGCTTGGTGAGTGTAGTTTTAATTTCTTTATGCAGAATCTGTTTAGCCTGTATATACCCTAGATATTTGTACGTCCCGGTTTCGTCTAATGAATCTATTGTCGCGCCTGTTTGCATTTGGTATGAATGTGTAAATGTTTTTCCTGCTTTTATTGAATTAATTTTACATTTATCAATCCCAAACTCCATAGCTATATCTTTTGAGAATTGTTCAGTTACATCAGCTAATTCATATAAGTCATCAGGGGACGATGCATACAATTTGATGTCGTCCATATACAGTAGATCAGGGTTTCTTAACCTTTTTGCAGTCACGGACCACTTTCACAATTTAAACTATTCCACGGACCCCAGCCATAAATATTTTTTGAAATAAAAAAAGTCTTATTTGTATTAATCAAAAAATCTTTTATTGGCACTGTTAATACACTTACTACTATGTTAATGAGAAGGTTGCTGCTGTTTGGCCTCAATGAGAACGTTAAATTGTGGGACAGTCTTCGACAAGGCAAGGCGCATGTCATCTGCGACGTTTAATCGGTTGCGACTTTTTGTTTTTATTGATACCAGAACCGAGAACCCTGCCTCGCAAAGATACGTAGTAGCAAATGGTATCAGAACAGACATAGCACGCTTGACAAGAAGAGGATAAGCTTGACTCAAAGAGCACCAAAACTCGTCAAGATCTTTTGCATGAAATTCAGCTTTCAAAACTTCTTTAGATCTCATGTCAATTAAGTCATCTTTAATAAGATCGTCGTCGCTGATATTATCAATATCGATTAAAAATGGACTCCGCACCCACGTTTCTTTTTCAAGCGATTCTGAGCTAAAATAACCTTCAAAAGACGTCTGCAATGTTTCCAGATGCTTACGTACCTCCTGTACCATTTTTGTCGTATTTACGTCACCTTGTTTTATCAACTCTTCCAGCATCGGAAAATTTGCTAAGTTACCTGTTTCCACTCTCCTTTTCCAAAGTGGCAGTTTACCTAAAAATCCTTTTAACCGTTCAGAGGCATCTACGATGGTGACAGCAGGACCCTGAAGAGACTGGTTAATTTCGTTCAAATGAGTAAATATATCTACCAAGTACGCTAGCCCTTGTACAAAATCTTCACTCTCAAGATATTCATACAATGAATTTTCTTTGCCTTTTAGAAAAAGTAACACTTCTTCTCGCAACTCGAACAAGCGCTTCAGAACTTGTCCTCTTGACAGCTAACGAACTTCTGTGTAATAAAGCAATACTTCATGTTCTGACCCCATTTCTTGACAAAGCCTTTTAAACAGGCGGTGGTTTAAGGCTCTTGCTCTTATGAAGTTTATTATTTTGACGCATGTAGACATAACTTCCTTCAGAAAAGTAGGCAAAGTTCGTGAAGCCAAGGCATGTCGATGTAAGATACAATGAGTACTTGTAACTTGAGGGATCTCTTTCTTGATCAAAGCCGCAAAACCAGATGTGTTACCAAGCATTGCAGGAGCTCCATCGGTGCATATACTACCAAGTTTAGTCTTCCAATCTACATTTTGTTCGATGAAAAATCTTTTTATCATTTCAAAGACATCTGAAGCCTTCGTAGTTTCTAAAAGTGAGTGGCAAAAAAGAAACTCTTCTTTGATAAGACGCGTGTCATGTTTTACGTAACGGACATACACCAAGAGTTGGCTGCATTGTGATACATCGGTGCTTTCATCCAATTGCATACTGAACGGAAAAGGCGAAGCATTCAATTCTTCAATAACCTGCTTTAAAACATTTGACGACATTTCAACAATTCTAGAATGAATTACATCGTTTGATAAGGGAACAGCTTCAACCTTCTTTTTTTCATCCTTACCACACACAATTTCCACAATATCCAGTGCACAAGGCTTTACTAATGTTTCCGCGATAGTGTGTGGCTTCTTTTGCTGAGCAATACGGTAAGCGACCTTGTACGATGCCTCAAGACATGGTTTTTGTGTCGGAGTGAATCCTAATTTAGGTAAAGTGCCGGCTTTTTCAAACCGAGCTCTCTTAGTACGAAAATCTTCAATACTGTCAGATACATTTCCAGGGTGGACAATTCTAAGATGTTCTGACAACTTTGCTGGCTTCATACTTCCATTAGCAAGCACTTTACCACATAAAAAGCACTGCGGTTTTTGAGTTCCATCATGTTCAGTTTTGAAAGTAAATCCAAAGTTGACATAAGAATCATTATACTTTCGTTTTTTTGACATTTTCTTAAACACTGAAACAATGTAATACAATTACTCTACTTTACTATATTACTGTCACACGATTGCATATGTTTATGTATAAAAAAAAACTTATTAGTTCCTTTTTTACTTACCTTTCTTACGAAGAAATTAACTTATAAAAATAATAATTAAAACAATGCAAGTCTTGTTGTTGATTTGCCGTGCGGCGCGCAGCGTGGCTAAATAAACTCGTTTGCTTGTGCATCGCGGGAGTGAGTGAGTGAGCGGGAACGGCGCGGAAGGTGGGGCGGGACGCGGCGCGGCGGCGACAGCGACACGGCGATCTATGCCCGAACTTAAGTCAGTGGCCAATTCGCTCATGTCGCCGGCGCCGTGACGACGTGTTGCGTCTGGTATGAGAGCATCGTCGATACGGGGCGGAAGGAACTTTTTTGGAACCGATTGCTTTTGTTCTTATTCGCTTTTTTTTATTATTGAAGCTACCCGATAAAGTCTCGTCGAGTTTACTACACAATTTCCTATTAAATATGTTTAGACTGACTGATCTACTGCGGACCCCCGACACACATGCTACGGACCCCTAAGGGGTCCATGGACCCCACGTTAAGAAACCCTGCAGTAGATGGTTTACTTTACAATATTGTTGGTCAGTCGGTGTGTCAGTCATTGTATCACTAAATTGGAGTTGGTAACCAGGTAACAGTGCATTAAGTTTGTTTGAAAGAGGGTTTAATGCTAAACAGAACCATAGTGGGCTGAGTGAGTCTCCCTGGAATATTCCTCGCTGGATCTTAATGAGTTCTGTTTCGACTGTTCCTGTTGATATGTTCAGTTGTAATCGTGTCTTCCATTTTTCTACAATAGTACCTAAACAATTGATAAGTTGTGGGTGTATTTTATATATTTTTAAAACTTCGAGTAACCACGAGTGAGGTACTGAATCGTATGCTTTCCTATAGTCTATATACATAGTGTGTAAGTCTTTTTTGGTACGTTGAACATGTCTATGTATTACTGCGTCTATTGTCAACTGTTCTTTACATCCTTGGCTTAACTTTTTAAGCCAAGGATGTAAAGTTATAGTATAGATTAACGAGCAGAGTTTGCGTATAGCTGAATTTAATAAATGTGTCCAAACATATTTAATAAATGTTTGCCATCGACTTGCTAAGAAGAAGATGATGAGATCATGGGTTGCCAAATTAAACTAAATAACAAGGAAAGCACTTTTGATGATCAAGGTTTCGATATTTCTGGGAATAGGCGCGGTGCGATGTTATAATCTAAATATAATAAAGAAATTAAAATGATCTTACTGTCAGAGGTTTTTCCAAAGCCTGAAGCAACTGCAACGTTTCCTACGAAGTTTTCATTGAGCTGAGAACCAGATGGCAGAGCAATCGGAGCGATGAGATCTGAAATGGTAAGACAGGCCAATGTTTTTAATTTTTGTAACAATTATAAGGTAACTTGGAATACTAACAATAAAAAAAATCATATCAGAAATCATCAAAATAACGTAAAATACTTACTCGAAGTGCCAACATTCGATGGTAAATACAGTGGCAGCATTGTAATTTTGGTGCAATACATAACTGTTGCTAGACAGTCTAGTACCACCGGTGAATATAGTAGTAGAGCCAAGAACTACAGTCACTCTTGTAACTGATAACACTGCATCATTGAAATTATGAGCGGCTGTAAGGACTCTCCTGTTAGATACTAGAACACCACCACCGAAAGGAGTCGCGTTTGGAAGATGTAGAAGAAGCCCAGCCTGAAATATAAATAATTAAATATATAAATACCGCTGGACATACTAGTGCCACATTAAGCAACGAGGCTTGTGTTGGACTCCAAATAGTTGATATACTACTTATATACGATTTTGTTTTTGAATGATGATGATATTGAGACAGAAAGTTTCATAATGTTCAAAATTATTTCAATCGAATAGTCGCCCACATCACCGCCACGCAGGTTAATCCCTCGGGCCGGGCTCCCCTGTTACATCCTCCCCCACCTACTGCTCCCCCCCCGGTGGCCGTCACTGGTCAACCGGTGGGGACAGGCATCGCCGGCGACACGTTCGCGCTCGCCTGGCAGGTGCAAAGGAGCAAACGTAAAGGTGGAAGGGGGGGTCCCTCCAAGCACAGCGCTGGACCACCAGTGCAGGCTGCCCCGGCCCCCTCGACGGGCAATCCGAAGAGGAGGAAAAGGCCGTCCAAGAGGCAGCGGCAGGCACAGGGGAAAGGTATGCCTCCCCTTGAAACAGGGGCTAACGCCGCGGGCCGAGTAAAACCGGCCAGCGGTAATGTCAACTTCTCCGCAGGCAAGCAGTCGCAGGCCGTGGCCGGCACCAGCCGACCGGGCCCCAGCCAACCAGCAGCCAGCGGAGGGAGCGGACCAGCCGACCACGCAGCACAGCGTCCTGGCCAGAGTGATCAGGCCGCGACCAAGCGGGCTCTCAACGAGACCTCAACACCCCGAGGGGAGCGCAAACGGCCGCGGCTTGACCAGTCCAGACGGGACGCTACAAGAAGCTACGCCCAGGCTGCAAGCTCTGACCTAGATGTCGCAGTTACCTGCGAACGGTCGGGGCACATCAGCAGCGAGGTGTCGGAGCAGATCCTCGCGGCTATTCAGCGGAAGATAGTCGCTGAGGCCTGGTCCTTAATACTGGACTCCCCACCGACCTTCAGAGCGAGGCCGGTGTTCAACAACGGAGCCCTAAAACTGTGGTGTGGGAACACCTACACCGTAGAGTGGTTGAAGAAGACGATCTCCGAGCTGCCTCCGATCACTAGCGCCACGCTAGTAGTCAGGAGACAGGCGGACATCAAGCGCCGGGTGAGATGCGGAATCTCCATCCCTGACGGGCAGGGGATATTTACAGAGCCGTCCCACATTGGGCGGACTCTGTTTTACCAGAACCCCTGGGTCCCCGTTAGAGAATGGGTGATGTGGGGCGCACACAAACAGGCCGACGCATGGTTTGTGGTGGTCGGGATCCCTGAGGACCAAATTCCGACCCTGATGGAAGCCGGACGCCGCCTCTCTTTTGGAGTAGGGGCGGTCTACGTAAAATTCCAGGGTCGGAACGGCAAATTTGTCGACGTCCCTCAGGGACTTCCGGCTGCTGAAGCCAGCGCCGGGTCACAGGTGGAGGTAGCAGCCCCGCCTTCTACAAACACCGTGGGGCCACCCGCGGTCGAGCCTGCAGAAGCAGCGCCAGCCGCACCTACTGCCGCCAGCGTGGGCGCCGTCCTCTCGGGTGAGGAGATCGAGGACATCGTCCTGTCTTCGGCCTCTGACCTGGAGGGGGACGACTTCGACGCGGGCGACCTGTTCGCCGGGCTGAGGCTGGCAGGAGACGAGGAAGGAACGACCAGCGATGGCGTCCCCTTCGTTAGCCTGTAAAGTCCTGCAAGCCAACCTCCACCACAGTCAGACCGCGACGGCTCAGCTGCGGAAGTGGCTGGAGGTTCAACACACGGCCATTGTCCTGATCCAGGAGCCGTGGGTCAGAGCGGGCCAGGTACAAGGACTCTCCAACCTTGGCGGTAAGCTTCTAGTTAGCACAGACCACGATAAGCCAAGGGCGTGCATCTACACGACACGCAATATAAAAACACAGCCACTAACAGACTTCTGTTGCAGGGACGTCTCTGCAGCTAGGATGTTGATACAGCGGGAAGGCACAGAAACAGCTGTCGTCTTCGCCTCCGCTTACATGCCCGAGGCAGAGGAGCCGCCCCCGCACGACCTCGCCCGCCTCGTGACTTACTGCGAGAGCACTGGGCTGGAGGTCGTCATAGGCGCCGACGCAAACGCGCATCATCCTCTGTGGGGCATGGATACACCTAATGCAAGGGGTAAGGCGCTTGTGGAATACTTGTTTACAACTAACCTAACCCTACTAAATACAGGCTCCGAGCCAACCTTCGTAAACAGACGCAGTCGAACAATCATAGACCTCACCCTGGCATCGGAGGGGGTGGCGGCCCTCACCACCGGCTGGCAGGTCTCAAAGGAGGCCTCCTGCTCGGACCACAGGTGGATCCGGTTCGACATACAGGTCTGTGTGACACCAACACTGCCACGGCGAAACCCACGGAACACAGACCGTGCTGCCTACACACGCACCCTCGAAACCAAACTTGCGTCAAAAAACTACGAGATGGCCTACGAGGACACGGCGCGGATCGACGAGAGTGTAAGTCACCTCACAAAATCAATGGCAGACAGCTTCCGCTCAACCTGCCCGGAGTCCACTCCGCCCGCTACACCAGGGAATCAACCATGGTGGGGACCGGAGCTGGAACGTAAGCGTGGGAAGGTAAGGTCTGCCCTAAACAGAGCCATGAACACTCGTGCTGATAGAGACTGGGACGCGTACTACGCGGCCAAGAAATGCTATAAAAAATGCATCAGATACAGGAGCTCAACTGGTTGGCGTAAATACTGCAGCAGCATCGAATCCTGCCAACAGGCAAACAGGGTAAGGAAGGTTCTAGCACGGCAGAACCCGACTGGGCCTGCTGCTCTCCGCAAACCAGACGGCACACTTACCACCTCACCAGAAGAAGCAACGCGCGTCCTCACTGAAACTCACTTCCCAGGTTGCGCTTTCACAGAGGCTATCGACTGGACTGAGGCAACCCAAACACCGTCAGAAAATGACTGGCGCTATGCACAAAAAGTCGTTACGCTGGAGAAAATCCAGTGGGCGATCCAAGGCTTCCATCCTTTCAAGGCGGCTGGTCCGGACGGGATCTTTCCTGCCCTACTCCAGTGGGGTGGGATCTCAGTCGCCCGCAGACTGGTCCCTATACTGAGAGCGTGTCTGGCCTTCAGATACGTTCCAAAGGGATGGAGAGAAGTGAAGGTCATATTCATTCCAAAGCCAGGTAAGAGTGACTATACTGACGCCAAATCCTACCGAGCTATCAGCCTAACCTCTTTCCTACTTAAAACCATGGAAAAAATGTGCGAGAGAGAGCTGAGGGACGGCGCCTTGCAAACTATCCCACTTCATACTAATCAACATGCATACAGCTCGGGTAAGTCCACAGAATCCGCCCTCCATCTAGTGGTCAGCCGGATAGAAGAGGCGATTCACCAGAAGGGAAGCTGCCTGGGCACCTTCATAGACATCGAGGGAGCCTTCGATAAAACAAACTTCTCCAGCATCAACACCGCGCTCTCTCGCCATGGAGTGGAACAGGTACTGATAGACTGGATTACAAACATGCTGAGCAAACGAGTGGTGCGACTTGAAGGGGAACAGCAAATGGCCATGATAGCCAGAGGCTGCCCCCAAGGAGGGGTTTTATCTCCGCTCCTCTGGAATCTGGTGATTAATGACCTCATCACTAGACTCAACGAGAACCACTTCTACACAATAGGGTATGCCGACGACCTCGCTATTCTCATCTCGGGGAAAGTGACGGGGACGATCTTCGACCTCACTCAGCGAGCTCTACGTATCGTTGAACGATGGTGCAGAGAGTTCGACCTTTCAGTGAACCCAACGAAGACTGAACTTGTCCTGTTTACCCACAAACGAACACTAGGCCCCTATCGCCTACCCAAACTCTTCGAGACGGAACTCCAGTTAGCCGAGGAGGTCAAGTATCTGGGTGTCATCCTAGACAGTAAGTTAAACTGGAGCAGCCACCTAGACAACAAGACAAACAGGGCCTGCATAACCTTCTGGCAATGCAAGAGGATGATAGGTAAGAAATGGGGCCTATCCCCGAAAATTATACTCTGGATATACTGCGCGGTGATCCGACCCATGATTGCCTACGGGGCTGTGGTCTGGTGGCCACGCACTAAACTAAGTACAGCAGCCATCAAGCTGCAGCGCCTGCAAAGGCTTGCCTGCATGGCAATCACTGGTTGCATGAGGACTACCCCGACTGCTGCTCTCGAAGCCATGTTGGGGCTTCCACCGCTCCATCTGTTCATACAACAGGAGGCGACGATGACGGCAGTACGCCTTAAAACACTTCAACTCTGGGGTAAGAAAACAACACAGCACAATGCGATACTGGAGGAATTCTATTGTGAGTTCCCCTTGGCGAAAGCATACAACGATCGAATACCGAAGCAATTTGTATTCGACAAGAAATACAAAATCCAGCTTCACGAGGACCACCGCTGCGAGGGATTAAACCCCGCGGAACTACGGATCTTCACAGATGGATCTAAAACAGGTACTGGCACTGGGGCGGGAGTCTTCTCGGAAGACCTCAACATCCACATAGCTACACCTTTGGGGGCGCACAACACGGTATTTCAGGCAGAATGCATGGGCATCTCCCTGGCGGCATCGGCCATCATAGCCAGGAAAGTTGTGGGCCACTCAATCCGTATACTGTCGGACAGCATGGCGGTGCTGCTGGCCCTAAACAACCACACAGTGAACTCCGGGTTAATACACGAGTGTCACCAACGCCTGAACCAGGTTGGTAATCTCAATAACATAACCATCCAATGGATCAAAGGACACAGCGATTCCCGCGGCAACGACGCGGCGGATGAACTCGCTAGAAGGGGATCGAGCATGGCAGCGGTGGGACCAGAACCTATCGCACCACTCCCTTTCGGTTACCTACGCACACTGGTAAGGAAACGAACTAGTGAAATACACCACAAGCTGTGGCTTGACCACGGCGAGTGTAGGCAAGCCAAGGAGGCACTTCCTGCCATCGACGGCCGCTTCACCAAACGCGCGCTTAGGTTAACCAAGCCACAGGTGCGTATAATTACAGCCGCCATCACCGGTCACGGCTCTTTTAACAAACACCTCTTTGTCATAGGAGTCACAGACAGCCCCCTGTGCCGCGCATGCATGGAGGAAGACGAGACTGCAGCCCACGTGCTTCTACACTGCCCAGCGGTTGCAACATACAGGGCAAAGTACTTCGGTCGTCCAGGTACTCTCCGCGAGATTGTCGGCAACATCGGGGCGCTGCTGGCCTTCTTTGGGGAGCTGGGATGGATCGAGTGAAGTTCCCACCCGTACGCAAAATACGCGCCTTGCCGTGGAATTGCGGACATCAGCCCGCTATACAATACAATACAAATAATAGTCGCCCACATGATAAGCAACTACCAAACTGTTTCTAGGCATCCACATTCGAAATAAAAGTTGATTTTTGTTCTTGTATCACAAAGTAAAATTAATATTAAACATTGGAAGAGATAAAGTAAAGTAAGAAACAAAGGCAACCTATGAATGGTGAAAGTCGTATACGATACCAAGAAAGGTTTTGAGTCTTGATTTTCAGCCTATTTTATTTATTTATTTTTCTGGTGGGAAATCATCAAATGAATTCTCCCACTCTGGGTGGAGCGGGAGGGAGTGTAAGACTTTTACTGACTAAAACCAATCCATGTTCCTTCCTCGCCCTTTATGTTCCGGGGCCACGGTATCTCTTTCGAACAGTCCCGCAACTCCGATCTGATTTTCAGCCCGAGGCTGAGACATTACTTAGCTTCTAAAAAAAATAAGCTTATGCGCATAAGCAATGCCGCCAAAACAAAAAGCTGTGAAAAACAGTGAAAGTCTATAACAGTGCATTAAAAAGCTGTGTGTTTTGCTATTAAGAATGTAGTTTTTTTGCGTTCTTCTGTTATCGGCGATCGGGTAGCCATGATCAGATAGAGTCTCTGTATGAGATTATTTTGTAGTGTTCCATTGAACATTCGCATTATGTGGTTCAGTACTAAAACATCTTAAAATTTTCACCGTCATTGGTCTAAGTTTAGGATATCCATCTGTTTAGGTGGATTATATCCTAGGTATATTATATGCTAGGTTCTTGGCTAAGACATTCCTGTGTTTTTGCTCAATCTCTATTTGCAGGTTTGCTTTTTTTTGCATACATCTTCTTTTACTGATGATATCTTTAAGTGGTTGTGTATTTCTGTTTTTCTGACAAATCGAGGTGCAATTGATATTGTTCTTAGGGCTATATTTTGGAACCTTTGTAAAATTATGATTTCGATATTGGAGTGGCTAGCCGATCCCCAGAGTTCTATTTCGTAAGTACAGAAAGGTTTAACCATATATTATTATAGCTTTGTCAACAAGTGTCTTGTTGCTAATGGATAATTCTAGGTTATATTCTCCATTTCAGCTAAAGATAAATTTTATTCAACTGGACTTGTAATTCCTGGGATGCTTGAGACGAATCTTTGTCACTCGTAAGGCAGTCAAAGTCGAAGACAAAGTATTTATTTGTGTGGTTTTCGGTGATACAGCATGCAGCATGCAGTGTCGTTTGCATAGGTTGTCGTTACCAAGTTATCAGCATTAGGCAAGTCTTCAGTAAATATCGAGTAGAGTACGGGCCCAAGCACAGAGCCTTGTGGGACTGAAGCTTCACTCAAGCGCAGGTACACCACAAAATGTTGAAAAATTCCACCTAGTATATGTATATATACTCGTATCATACATATTTACATTTTAAAACAAAAATAGAACAGGTTTCCAAGTTACCGTTGGCCGTTGGGCAGAATTTTAGAAGATCCACCTAACAATGCGCGCCGTCAAAAAGTACGACTTTCTCAGTCAAGCCCCGCCCGATCCAACTGCACAAGAGCCATCCTCTATCGCAGCCAACTTGATTTTTCAAAACCATTTCACGAACGCTTGCCAATAGGCGTTGCGTTTCTTGACACTGTCACTGAAACGCCACAATACCCTTGCATCACTTATCTCGCTGTTGACGTCCTATCGTATGCACTTCTAGCCAGCAGTTCGTTCTACCGGGATTAAAAGTATTCTATCTAGGTTATAACCCATATGTGTGCAAAATTTCATGAAGGTCCGTTCAGGAGTTTTTGCGTGAAAGAGTAGCAAACATCCCCTCATCTATACTCACAAACGTTTACAATAGTAGTAAGATTGCCGGGTACAGGCATATAATGATATTCTCTTGCTCATCATAAGATCTCATCTATTTGGTGCGTAGGTTTTGATTCCACTACTATGATTATATATGTCACCGTAAAATTGTCAAACACGTAATATTACAATATAACGTGTTTCTCTCCCCCCTTTGCGGAGCCCGTATTTTCAAGTCCAGGGTTTAAAGGAACCTAACTAACCTAACGGGGGGGGTACCCCAACTCCCGATTATAGGGGCAGAGATACATCCGTATGTTCAGTTGACAATATTTCGAGATTTTACAATATCGCTAGAGATATTGCAATATAACGTATTTGTCAATTTTTCACGGTGACATGTAAAAATAATCAACACAATGTATTCATGAATTATTCAAATAAATAAAAAAATACATAGACACTGTGTTGACATCGATGCCTACTATTGATAACATGCAACAGTAAACATGGATTTTTGCACAGACACCTGTCTTGTTTATCCTCATATTTTAATAATCCCATGATGGATTATAATTTATAAAATATGTAGGATCATGATGATTATCAGGATATTATCAATCTGAAAACAAGGGTATAAATATTCACGGTAGAAAGATGTTAGCATTAATTTGTTAGTCCATACCGGAAACATGAAGTTCTTGGCTGTCACTCTATTGGCTTTGACGGCGGTCGCCTCCGCGAGGAACGTCAACCTCGAGGATGTCATCGATCTTGAAGACATTACCGCTTTCGATTATTACCGAAAAATTGGTCAACCTTTGGCTGAAAAGATCCGCATAGCTGAGGAGGAAGCCGACCGGGATCCATCCCGAATAGTCGGAGGTTCCACTTCCAGTCTGGGCCAGTTCCCTTACCAGGTCTCCTTTTTTTATTGTGAAACAATACATTTCTAACATGAGCGTATTATTTTTAACGTCAGCTCAAATATTATTTCACAGGCTGGTCTTATTGCTGATCTGCCAAATGGTCAGGGTGTTTGCGGTGGTTCTCTGCTCAACTCGCGCAGGGTTTTAACTGCTGCTCACTGTTGGTTCGACGGCCGCAACCAGGCCAGGAGATTCACTGTTGTCCTCGGTTCAGTCCGTCTGTTCAGCGGTGGCACTAGGTTGAACACGGCTAGTGTCGCCATGCACGGAAGCTGGAATCCAAACAATATTCGTAATGACATCGCCATGATCACCTTACCATCTGCCGTTAGCACTTCAGGTGAGATAATGCGATAGCAAATAACATTACATGACATAAATTAGCAACTCTATTTGTGGTGGTGTGTTGGTAAAACTTCGCCTGAAATACTGTTCGAATAAAGTTCTGATAAGCTTGCACTACAAAGTGGTTGTTACGTCAGTCACTGCGGGTCGAATGGCGGTGCGAAATGAGTGGTTTCGATTGATTTACAAAAAATCTATTGATTGGACAAAAAAAATAAAACACTATGATGCTAATATGTTGCAAAAAATCAGAGTGATCGCATGTGTTTTACCATGGGTTTTACTCGTTAAAAGTTTTTAGAGAAAAGTTCGTAATTTTTTATCGAGTAAAATTGATTGTATGTTATTGCCAAAACACTATGCATATATCCTGAAAAATATCATATATTTTTCAGGTTTTGTTCATTGCAGTGAATCATATACTTTCAGGCATTATAAAACGCGCGTTTAGCTCCTGTAGTTCCATTAAGGATTTTATTTCTCTTATGTAAATATAATTTGAAACTAAATAATTGTACATTATTAACAGGTAAGATCGCTTTCATCGCCCTACCCTCTGGTAATGAACTCAACAACCAATTCAACGGCGCTACAGCTACCGCATCAGGCTTCGGTCTCACCAGGGATGGTAAGAAATACATTATTTTTATGTCGATTGCCGCTCATTTTACTTGGCGGTCATCTTCATTAATTACCACTGCGTTTGTTTTAGGCGGAAGTGTCAGCGGTGCTTTGCTTTGAGCCACGTCAACTTGCCGGTCATCACTAACGCTGTGTGCCGCCAGTCCTTCTCCATCATCCAGTCTTCGAACATTTGCACAAGCGGCGCTAACGGCAGAAGCACCTGCCCGGGTGACTCCGGCGGTCCTCTTGTCGTCAACAGCAACGGCAGGCGTATCCTGGTATGTAAAATGATTATTAAAGACTATAAATAAATACTCTTTTATAGTGTGAGTTGTACAACATTTATAAGCGTTGCGTAATCACCGTAGAAACAGAAGACAAAAATATGGACACTGACGAATGAGTGATAAAATATAGTTTCAAGTCGAGTAGAGATCAACGATAGTCATTCCACGAATACAGAAAAACTTGTTCCAGATACATTATATTTTGGTCACTCAATTAACATTTTTTACGTTTTCAACAGATTGGTGTTACCTCCTTCGGATCTGACCGTGGTTGTCAAGTTGGTTTCCCCGCTGCCTTTGCCAGGGTCACATCTTTCATCAGCTGGATCCAGCAACGTCTTTGAAAACATATTTAAAAAAAAAACTGCGGTTTTTGCTCAGAAAGAACATTTTTGTAAATATTGTCTTTCAAAATGAATAAAAATTGGCTTACTTAAACAACAGACTCTTATTTATTTGTGCAGACAGATTATGAGAGGCCTTCTTACATGAAGAGAGGAAATTAAATTGATTAGGTACAAGTTAATGACTCGCGATTGTTTTAATAATGTAATTCTTATACATATTATACTAATCCATATTAATATTATAATTTTAAAAGTATCTGCCTGACTACTAAACAATAAAGTGGCACACAATTCGACCATAACCTGGGTTAGGACATTATACTTTTTCTTCGGTAGTTCACCGAACATATTTCCAGTATCATATGGCCTCGCTTTGTAGTGAATTCCCGCACCATGTGAGATCGGCTTGATTGGTCGTCATGCATACGAGAACCAAATGTAAAAAAAACTTTTAAAAGTGTTTTTCTCCTACTGTTCTGATTAAAATTTCATGTTGTTACGCACATAGTATTTTGGAATTCGTATTTGAATGCAAAAGATCTCCAAGACACAATCGTTTAAAAAAAATGGTTTTAAATGATTAAAGAGCATTCTCATGCTTGTGACTGCACATTCCCTTTGGGTAACTTGAGACTTCAAAAGCCGAAAGCCAGGAAATAAAGATCAAAATTATTTTTGAATAAAAATAGGTATAACAATTAAAATCAGAACCGATTTGGAAGTAGGAACTAAAATGCTTTATTAAAGCAAAATACAGTTACAGTTGCTTAACTTTTTTTTTTCTTATTTATTTTCTTCGAATATTGTTTTTAAATGTTAGTACTGAACTTTAAATACCCCCAAGACCCCTGTACTGTTTCATGTAGTCGAGACAAAAGGCCTGAATGGTTGCTGTGTGTTTCTCGCTGACGTACGAGTGGCTGGAACTCATGACTAAGAGACTTCTTTTCGCACCACAAATAAACATCGTTTAATCATTTTTGCTCAGGGTAAGTACTTGGATTAATGCACAGAATGCTTGGGCGATTGCTATTTGATGGGTCCTTTTACACCCTGTATTTTGATTTTATTTTAACAATCGCAATGTATTTAAAGTAGTTTACCATCACACCTGGAAATCGATCTATTTTGCACCAGCGCAAACAAAATTAGAAAGATTTTGAACAAGGGGTATTTTGGTGACACCTATAAATAACTAGTTTTTTGAAGAAGTGGGTCTTCAGGATTCTGTCGGTAGGTGATGCCATCATCGGCTGTTCCTTGATTGCATCTTCTCTGATGCGTGTGTGCTCGATTCTAGAGTCATTCTTTAGGGTTCCGGATACCTCGAGTATGAAAGTCGCTATGGCCGCCTCCTCTCTTACGACGAGGTGTAGGGGAGGTAGCCCCAGCATCACCTGTCAGTTGCTTGCATAATATCAGCCTCATCATCATTATCCTGCCCTTATCCCAATGTCTTCTATTATCTAATCTATTAATATTGATATGTTATTGATATATTAGATATCCATTAATATCTAATAATCTCATCAGACACATACACAAGGAGGTGTCCCTCACACAGTTTATCCATCGTTTCTTTTCTATCGATAAAATTGAGACTTTTCATGAATTATTGATTTGTAATAACTATCTATATGTATAGATTTAAAATTGGAACATTATTTTTATTTATTTGTTTAATTCGACAGTTAAATGATCATTTTTCGGAAGGTATATAATGAATTACAATAGACGAACCTAAGCCACCACCACCATTGAACCATTATAATAACGAATTTGTCAGTGAGGGTAAACAGTAACGTTGGGTATGTCAGTTAGTCATAGTTTAATTATAAGAAAAGAATACCAGTTTTCTATGACATTGCTTCTGACAGCTCTGTACAGTGTCTTTAATATCGTCTTCATCATTATTGGCCAATCATATTATATCTACGGCATTTCACTTGTAAAAATCACTATGGAATTATTGTTGTACCACTGCATAAAAAAACAGGTTTTTGAAGAATATTTTTTATTCAATCAGAATTATTTTTTAGAAATTAGCTTTGTTATCAATGTATCGCAGTTTTTATGGAAGTATTCAGAGACGTTGGTTGATCCAGCTGATGAAAGATGTAACTCTTGCGAAGGCAGCAGGAGAACCAGCTTGGCAGCCTCGGTTAGATCCGAAGGAGGTCACACCGATCTGTGGAAACGAAAGACAATGTTACGAAGGCAACAAGTTTTTTATTTGCTGACTGACAAACTATACGCTAGTAATAGAAGAAGGTGGCTAGTTCATAATAGAATTACGTACCAAGATACGCCTGCCGTTGCTGTTGACGACCAGAGGGCCGCCGGAGTCACCCTGACAGGTGCTCCTGGGACCAGCGCCGCTTACGCAAATGTTAGAAGAGTGGACGACAGCGGCAAAAGTGGCAGAGTACGAGCGGCACACGGCATTGGTGATCACAGGCAAGTTGACGTGTCTCAAAGTCTGACTGACTGCACTATCTGCAAATAATTACAGTCGAGTCGACTTAGAAAGGTTGTGTTAAAAAAGAAAAACAACAAAAGAAGAAAACTTAAAACTGTTTTTCTTACTGTCACTAGTCCGACCGAAGCCAGATGCGGTAGCAGTAGCGCCGTTGAATTGGTTGTTGAGTTCATTACCAGAGGGCAGGGCGATGAAAGCGATGCTACCTGTTAATATAATAATTGTGTGAGTCATTCAGAAAAATACATAATAAAGTTAATTTCACGAATTGCATAACTTACTTGAGGTACCAACGGCAGAAGGTAAGTTGATCATGGCGATGTCGTTACGGGCATTTGATGGGTTCCAGCTTCCATGCATAATAACGTTAGCAGTATTCAACCTAACACCACCAGTAAAAATGCGAATAGAACCAAGGACAACTGTGAATCTCCTGGCCTGGTTGCGACCGTCGAACCAGCAGTGAGCAGCAGTAAGCACCCTCCATGAGTTGAGCAGTGAACCACCGCAAACACCCTGACCGTTTGGCAGTTCAGCGAGAAGACCAGCCTGGAAGAATGATTGAACAGTTGTTACAGAAATTAATATTCTGTCGTTAGAAATTCATCATGTCACGTACAAATTAAAAATTATACATACTTGGTAAGGGAACTGGCCCAGATTGGCATTAGAACCTCCAACGATTCTGGATGGGTCCTCGTCAGGTTGCTCCTCAGCTAGGCGGATCTTCTCGGCCAAAGGTATACCGACTTTTCCATGGTAATCGTAAACAGAGATGTCTTCCATATCGATCACATCCTCGAGGTTGACGTGCCTCGCGGAAGCGACCGCCACCAAAGCCAATAGAGTCAGTGCCAAGAACTTCATGTTGCCGGGTTAAGGAAATGAATGAAATGATGTGCTGAAATGGACACTTATATACCTAATAGATAGATAATGCACAGATAATAATCCTAATTAACTTTTCATCCATCAATGGATTAAGCTATCAGGACAGAAAAAATGACAGGGAAAACACACAACTCAAAAATTTTATATTTACAAAATTTATCAAATGCACAAAACTACTGGTTTCGATTTTTATGTGATTAAAGGATTTGTGAAATTGTATCGCAATGGTTGGAAATCAGATAATTTTTTTTCCGATAAGTCATGGAGTTAAAAAACGCATTTTGCTTCTATGGGGGCAGGCAGAAACTATCAAACGCCTCCTGCATCCTTAGATACTCCCACTCCACTCCACTCGTGAACCACATTATTAACAATAAGAGTCCAAAAAGTCCAGTTAGTGAAACCAAAGAAAGATAAACGGACGTGAAAGATAAAATGTCTTGAAAGGGAGTGAATGATTATGAATAATAGAGAAGTATAAAGGTACACATGCTGAGCAGCTCGTGGTTGGATAATAGCAACCACTTGGGTCGATCTTCAGGTTACACCTAGGTTGATCCGTGATCGGTGGGGGTGACCACACCTTACATTTTCAGTTTTATAGTACGTTGGTCCCAGCTATTATTTGTAGATCTTTGACAGTCGTTACAGGTAGCCCAGGAGCAAATTGGTTGAGGAGGTCAAATAGGTAAACGCTCCATGATATATAGTATATTAGAGTCGCATTAGATTGAAAAGTGACTCTGATATACTAGGGAAAAGGCTAGGCAAATGAGAGATAAAGGTTGGGTAATTTATGTTGATCACCAATCATAATGTCAGTGAATATCGATCGAGGGTGTTCCCTCTCGGCTATCTCACTCACTCATCTACTTATTCCATGTAATCAGCTAGTCGAGCCTTTTTGGATAAAGATAATGAAGCCTTATCAATCTCGACTGAGTCAATTCTTATGCGACGGGCGCAGCCCCCTTTACACACATGCATACATATGTGTTAGTCGTAACTTAATCAATAAGTGAAACGGTTTTTATATTTTAAGGAGTCCCATTACAAGAAATGGAAAGGTTGACAAAGATGTGGAAGGGAGAGATACTGAAGGAAATAAAGTAAATGGTCGGTTGTTACCAACTGAGGTTGCCTGTCTACTGGAACGGAGAAGAGAGGACCGGTACTATTAGAATTGTTTACAAGGTGTAGTTTTGCTTCCTTATCAATATTCAGGAGCTTGTCAAAAAAGATATAAATAATCAATATACCATACCCGATCAAAAGTTAATGAAACTACTATTTTACTTAAACAAAAACTTATACACTTAAGTTTCGGGATAATGCTTACTCAGGGTGTGAATCAACCTGTAATGCGGACTACGGACTCGAAGCCCGAGCCGTGCGCAGAAGGAGAGTCTTCGTTGGCCAGCATAACCGTATCATCAAGAATTCCAAAGTTTTGGGCAGACCAACCGAGACTGTGATTCGTCCAATTTGAAGCAGTGGTGGACAATCAGAAACTCAGTGATGCCGCGAACTTGGACAAACTTGGTTGTTACAAAGTTAAATAAAATTGCCACACAACAAATCAGCGATATGAATATGTAATGTTCAACACAATGTAAATTGTTAATGAATAAATGAAATGAAATGATTTACTATTAGCCCTACCGGAAACTTACCAGTCATTACTTAGAAGAGTCGGAGATCAGACTGTTTCAGAAGTTATTGGGAGAGATGGTTCACTAATGTTTTACCAAAAGTCCATTGACATATTTTCATTTTACAACCAACGTTTCGTATACTATTAATTTCGCATACAACTACTTATTCCGCAAATGTTTTATTTAAAAAAATATTAGTTTTACAAACATTTATTTGGCAAATACTTCATTTATCAAATGCATCAGATGATATTTATTCATTTATAAATTTTTCATTTTTACAGAGATAGATTTGGACAAATCACGTTTCAACAAAATAATTTACAGGCTAGTATTTTTTCATAACATGCAAACAGGCATACTCCATACATGCAGCAAGCAGCAGGCACTCAGAAAGCATGCAGCATACATGCAGCATGCATGCAACCAACAAGCAGCAAGCATGCAGTATGCAAACATGCAGTATGCAACATGCAGCAGGCATGGTTTCTGTCACGGCTCCAGCTCTGCGGGGCTCCGGCGGTCACACGCGAGCTTAAATTACACTCTAGGGGTAGGGCAGAAAAGACTACGTGGAGTCGGTTCTGCATCGATTCATTTTTGTCAAAATATTTGTGCATAAAGGAAACCAAATTCATTTATTTTCTGTTTTTTTATATGGCACAATCAATTTGTGTAACGCCTTTATTTCAAACGTTTTTTCCCGAGATAAAACGAAAAAATAATGTATTGTTTGTCAAATAAAACGTTATTAAATAAAAGTTTATCCGATAATTATTTTGCGAAGTGAATTATTTGTTAAACTTGTAGTTGTATACTGATGAAATGAAAAATAATGTGTTATCTAATCGTTGCTTGTCAAGTAAAAGTTTGTGAATGAATGTTTGGTAAATTGACTGGTCAACGGAGTGGACATCGACGAGTGGAAATAGCGACTGTGATCACTAACACCGCCACCAAGACTGCTACCAAGGATTCCACCGTGCAAAAGCTGAGCATTGAAGTCGCAGAATTAAACGCAGATTATAGCAACAAGTGTATTGCTTTATCACCTACCTAACACATTAAAATCTAAATTTATTTTATCATGCTGTTATCTTTTTAAGTTTGTTTATTTAGTTTTTTTTTAAATTATTGTACTAGTGACATGTGCCAATGGATGTATTTTCTTTCTTTCACTGGCTTTACAATTTTATTATTATTTTCACATCATACCTTGATCTATCTTCTTCTCTTACAAACACATACATTTCGTCCTCGTTTTTATAATATTTATATTCACCCTTTTCCAATTTATTGCCTCATTCATTTCTGTTACTGTGACACGTTTTGCAAATGTATTTGGGATGCATGTTGCATTACAATCATCATAATGTGCATATTTTGGAAAGTACGTGGATTATTATATCACATTTCTTTTTTTTAAGTGATTTACTTAACAGTTTTATACATACGATGTATGTATAAAACAGTTGAGACCGTGACCTCTTGACTATTATAATACTATTTTATCTACCCAAATATCATAAACCCTCTCTAATGCGTTCAAAAACCATAGGCAATGACCAGCATTACCAACCTGCAGAAATAAACGGAACTGTAATGAACTCATAACCTACTGAAAACAGTAGGTTATGAGTTTAAATTTGGAACAGGTGTCAAATTCAAGTGAGTGTGCTATTCTAGTATCTACATTAAATCAGATATCGATACGAAACCCCAATTCAGTATGATTTTAATTATAAATCGCACGACATTTTGATCTCGAGTGACACAAGAATAGTGACTTTGTTCGTTTGCCTATGATTTAAAAAAAGTTACAGATATCGGAAACGCCGCCATTTCGAGTTGTCACCTGTTCGTTAGCTTTTTTATTTCCAGTTACGAGTAGACAAATTTTCTGATAAGTTCTTTATTTCTGTCGAAAATGAGCGAGAGTGACTCAAAAATTGACATGAACACTCCGGCAGATATCGTAAATGCAGTGACGAATGCAACTATTTGCTTCTGTATTTATGTTCAATTTATTTTTTATTGCATTACACTGGTAACAATGCTGGTCATTTCCCTATGCTTCCTGAACCCATCATAGAGCCATTATGATATTTGGGTAGATAAAGTAGTGTATGTAACTATAAATAATTAGGCATTACAACACTCGTGTTGTAATGCCCTTCATTATGCACAGTCGCATAAACTACTATAGACTGACTTTAAACTTTTATTTGTGTATTTTGTCACAGCTTTATTCTGAAGTCTGTCTTTATTCTATTCACATTCAGATTTATCTAATCTAACAATAATCTTTACGGGTTTTTACTGATTTGGTCTCAACATCGATTAAATGACAATCATTATGATGCCAAAACAGAGTGTGCAGTAAGCCTTTCATTTTTTAGCCTTACACACCCATTACCGTACACGTTTTAGGTATAGCTTTGCAACCCATCAATGGCTTTAGTTTCTCGTCTTAATCATGAAACAATAACGTTATTTGAAGACTTCAGTACATTCAAGGCATCAGAAAGCTAAACTAACTATCTGAAGTTTTAAAATATGTAATTCTATCTATCTAATACTAGCGGTAGCTTATGAAATACATTTGAAAATCATGCATTTTGAAATATCAACATCATAATTTTATTAAAATCAATACATTGTAGCGGCACTACAAAAGTACTTCAGCAATATAATACAACATTACTACAGCGCCATCTATGGCATAAATGAAGAACTAAAATTACATCCACGTAGAGAATCTCGTTGTCGGGTCGGAGGATCTCCCCCTTTTTATACGAAGAATGAATAACTTTACACCCTGTTCTTCAAAATTTGTATTGATTTAAAAAAAAACGATAAATTCCTGATCTCATCGAGGAAAAATTCATTTCAATGATGAACCATAACTCGTTACAGCTATTTCGGCCCTATATTTCCTTCGTGCAAATCACAAAATTCGTCTAACGGCTTTCATATCCTCGTACATTTTAGAATATCCTGGCTTCCATACTTTTGATGAGCCGTGCTTTTCCGAGACTATCGATTATTGGAAACTTGCTTGCCCGAATACTGATGAACCGGACCATCCATTGGCCCAAAGACGGTGCCGCGGTGGTACAAGCCGCTCCGTAAAGTAGTTCAGAACAATCAAACTAAACTCGAGCGTGCGCAGTCTGCTCACTGTGAGTAAGTGGGAGTTGGGTCTTTGGCTTCACGCACTACCGGTTCGACGACATCACTTTCCGCCTCGCTGCTGCTTTACGATTAAGAGCCTCCGAGGAGAACAACAGATTTGTTGCTCTCCTTATCGCTTTCACTGTGGTGAAGTTGTCAACAGCCTCGGACACCAATGCCTGTAATGCAGACGAAGTGCGGGCCTATTTGCGCAACTCATGAATATAAACGACACCACCGTCGGCGTTCTAGTTAGAACCATATGGTTTGGCACGTGACAAAAGCAAAAGTCTGGACGGGATGTCTTGATTTCCGTGGAAGATGAGAAGGCTTTTAGTGCGAGACGCACCAAGTGTCAATACTCATGCACCATGTCACCTATCAACCTCATCGTGCTTTGCTAGTGCTGCCACTGTAGCTGCGGAATCTCGATCGGCGTACCTTATTGATTACTATATTATCGAGCCGTTTGTTACTTTTACCGGTAATATCGAAATTTTTTGTAGATAATTCAAGTGACTTCAGGGCTAGTTATTTTACCTTGGCCAGAAGCTAAACGTTACTATACAACGTGGCAGCTCGGCCAGTCTCTTGGGGATATTACTAGATAACAGCAATGAGGACGACGACATTTTTTCGTTTTTTCAAATATTAGTTTATAAGGTCATATCTTCACTTTAAATACCTTCAATTATCTAAGTCTGATCCCTTCAAATCTTCATTAAATGCTCCCATAAATGTTTTGAGTTCACGTTACATTGAGTTGTAACGGCAAACGTGATATTTAACCTCAAAAAAAAGTAGTCAGCTTCCCAGCAAATTTTTTGCGAAGACTCCATGAAGGGTTCGTTTACACTCTGTATTTGCTGCTACCTTTATTACTTACAGGGGTAGAAGAGCATGTAACAAACTATCATGGAAGACGTAAAGAATCAGGTTTTTGATTGAGATTTGTTTATTTTATTTTAATCTTAGGCACATTAGGTTTTTCTTACTTAGTATTTTCATGATATCATCGATAAAGCGTAGGTATTTAAAGACGTTGGTTGATCCAGCTGATGAAAGATGTAACTCTTGCAAAGACAGCGGGAGACCCAGCTTGGCAACCGCGGACAGATCCGAAGGAAGTCACACCGACCTGTTCGAAAGAAAGAAAATTGTTAACAACGAATTTTCTAAATAAGCAACGAAAACCTTCCTGCTTCTCGTAAGTTGTAGTAGAAAGCAACTTGTTGTTACTAAAATAACTTACCAAGATTCGCCTATTGTTGCTGTTGACGACCAGAGGACCACCAGAGTCACCCTGGCAGGTGCTTCTGGGACCGGCGCCGCTGGTGCAAATGTTGGAGTCCACGACGAATAAGTTGAAAGCAGTTGAGTACTGGCGGCACACGGCGTTGGTGATTACGGGCATATTGACGTGTCTCAATGTTTCACTAACTTGTCCACCTGAAATCAATGCATTTATAAGAGTACAGTTTGTAATTACATTATACATTATTCCCGGGCAACATTTTTGATTTATATTTCAAAAAAACGTGAGCGTAATTAAATAATCCATTGTTAAATGAAACAACTAAACAAAGAAAAGAGAATAACAATAACTTTTATATTTTTCTTACCGTCTTGGGTGAGACCGAAGCCAGATGCGGTAGCAGTAGCGCCGTTGAATTGGTTGGTGAGTTCGTTACCAGAGGGCAAGGCGATGGGAGCGATACTGCCTGTTGATAAAATGCAATTTATAAAGTTAAATACCAATAGTCTTAATAATACTCGCAAGACTTAGAAAGACATTACATGATTTGAGAAACTTACTTGAGGTACCAACGGCAGAAGGTAAGTTGATCATGGCGATGTCGTTGCGGGTAAGCACACTGTTCCAGCTTCCATGCATAACGACGTTGGAAGTAGCCAATCTGGTACCACCAGTGAAAAGACGGACTGAACCAAGGACAACAGTCAAACTTCTGGCCTGGTTGTTACCATCATTCCAACAGTGAGCGGCGGTTAACACCCTCCATGAGTTGAGTAAAGAACCACCACAGGCGCTCTGCCAGCTTGGCATATTTACGATCAGACCAGCCTGTAAAATAATGATTTTGCCGTTATATAACGCCACATGACGCGAAGAATACGAATGATATCGGAGACAAATTATTTACAAAAAAATGTCGTCACCTGATATGGGAACTGGCCAAGATTGGCATTAGAACCACCAACTATTCTAGATGGGTTGCGGTCAGCTTCCTCCTCAGCTTGGCGTATTTTCTCGGCTAAAGGTCCACCAATTTTTCGGTGATAATCGTAAGCCGAGTTGTCTTCAAGATCGATCACATCCTCCAGGTTTACGTTCCTCGCGGAGGCAACCGCCGCCAGAGCCAATAGAGTCACAGCTAAGAACTTCATGTTGCCGGGTTTAATCAATGAATGCAATAATTGTGAAGAAATTAATATTTATATGTTTTTGTTGAAAGATAATGCTCAGATAAAGACTGAAACTTGTGGTATTTTCACCTATCAATCGATTAGGTAAGCCGTGCACCCGATGGGATTTCCTTTCGATAAGAATGACGTTTCATACCAACTCTCAACGATTAGAAATAATATTTCAAAGTGCTAAGGAACTTTATTGTAAAAAGCCTGATCAGCATCTTCTTGTTGGTCTACGTAAATATCTTATAAATCAGTGATCAAATTACAATTCTCAATTGCGACCAATATAAATAAATTTTAATATTGCTGATGTACATTTTGACACGACTAATATTCTATTGATTTGCGGATCTACTCAAAGGGGAAGTTCCAAACTCCATATAATCTTGGGCCTGGCGTTACAGAGCTAGTATTTTGGCATGAAATATTTATAATTCTGTTTTACAATTTATAATTATAATTTCACGTTTCCCAGCAATGTTTTATAAGTCGAGCTATACGATAACTGATAAATGTTTGCACTGACTGGACAGGTTCACTCAAATCTGTATGGTTCTTTCTTCAAAAGACCATCGCAGACACTAATATCTACATGATCCTGATCATGTGAATTGAGCAATATTATGTCTGGACTTCAAAAGAGACTATGAAGTCTCTTTGAAGACTTTGGTGACATAATACACACATCCGGCATAATCATACATCCGGCCGAATCAAACTCAGAGGTCATCATCTGAGTTTGTTTCGGCTGTTTCTTCTCAGGGTAGTCAGGTACGAAATACCGGCCCCATCTAGTTTAAAAAAAAAATTGACGTGTAAAAGTGTTTGTGAAAACCTATTTACAATATAAAGATGATTTATCATTTATCAATGGCTAAATTGGTGAAATTAGACAATATTTCAATTTTAGGTTATTTTGCTATTTCAGTTATTGTGATATACACTCGAGAGCAATGAATCCGGGTCACTTAAAGAATGTTAAAAATCTCGGAAACTAAAAATGATAGGTTAATGCAATAAATTGTATTTAATAGACTATGTAATACTCCTTAAATGAAAGTAAAAAAAATATGAGTCACCATACATTTTATTAACACAAAATTACATAAAGAAAAAAACTGCTGATCTCTCCTTAAAACAAAAATAGGAAATATGAAATTTTTGAACTTTATTACGATTTTCTTGAATTTTAATACTTCGTATTGCCTCCTCGTGCTTCCATTACTGCGTTTACGCGGTTTGGCATGCTGTACACCAAGTTCCTTATACGATTTTGGGGAATATTCTCCCATTCCTCTGTGAGAGCAATTTTGAGCTCACGAAGCGTGATTGAGGGAGGGTTTCGTTGTTTTACGCATCTGCCTAGCTCGTCCCAAGCATGCTCGATCGGGTTGATATCCGGGCTGCGCGCTGGCCACTCCATACGAGTAATGTTCATCTCTTGAAGGTAGTCATTCACAATCCTACCTGTATGAGGTCGGGCATTGTCATGCATAAATATAGCATCCTCACCTAAATTGACCATAAATGGACCAACGTGATCATTGAGGATTTCTTCCACATATCTTACGCTAGTTAAAGAGCCGTTTTCTATGATCACTAGCTCTGTGCGACTTTCAGAAGAAATTCCGGCCCACACAAGTACAGACCCACCACCGTAGGCTACTTTTTCTTCGATGCATGCTTGCTTGAATCTTTCCCCTGGTCTTCGATACACTCTGTGTCTTCCATCGTGCTTGTAGAGCATAAATTTTGATTCGTCGGAGAACATAACTTTTGACCAATCTTCAATACTCCAATTTACGTGGCTCTGGGCATATCTTAGTCTTGAAATACGATGCCCACGCTCCAGTTTAGGGCCGTTTGCAGGTCTAAGGGGTTTTAAGTTAGATTCAGCAAGCCGACGTCTTACTGTCCATGCACTTGGGTTACTTCCTCCGAGGCGTCGAAACTGATTTGTGAGTTCAGTTCCTGTGAGAAAGCGATTTCGAAGCATGGTGTTCACCAAGTATCGGTCTTCTCGTGCTGTGGTACACCTGGTTCTGCCCGTTCCTGGTCTGCGTAGGTTAGAACCAGTTTCTTCGTAACGTCGGAGAACTCTTTGTACTGTTGACAGCGACACACCGACAGTCCTGTCTGTATCGCGCTGACTCCGGCCGGTTTCCAGCATTGTAAGTATTCTGGTGCATTCTTCAGGCGTAAGCGACATAATTTCAGCTTGAATAATGAATATAGAGCACTATCAACATGGTTTATGTACCCACATATATGACAGATTACAAACAAAAGCAAAACCAAATGCTGTAATTTCGTAGTTCCATCTTCGAAAGTGGCCCTTTTTCAAATTTATTTTTTTATGATATAACTTTACAATAACTAAGAAGTTTTAATACCTTCATTTAAGGAGTATTACATTGTCTATTAAATACAATTTATTGCATTAACCTAGCATTTTTAGTTTCCGAGATTTTTAGGATTCTTTAAGTGACCCGGATTCATTGCTCTCGAGTGTAGTTTCAAAGAGTTACTTAAACTTAGTTATTATTATGAGTGTCATAACAAGACTGATGATTTATGTTAATTTAATGGGAAAAATTTACTTAAAAATTGATCTCATGTTTTCAATAAATGAGAAATTTTAACGAAATTGGTGTCCAAAGGTAACCAATGGCACAAAAAGATTTACATAGATAACATCATTAGTTAAGGAAATATAGTATAAATTATAAGGTGATTCACACAGATAAGATTTTTAATTAAACATTATGTTCTCGGATTTTTTATTTCAACCCGTACTAGAACATACTGCTGCAAACACAAAAGAAACCGTACCAAAACAAGTTCACACAATACCACATTTTTTTTTTCGGATGGTAAATCATCAAATAATTTCACCCACTCTGGGCGGAGCGGGAGGGAGTGTCAGACTTTTCCTGACTAAAACCCATCTATGTTCCTTCCTCGCCTTTTATGTTCAGGGGCCGCGGTATCTCTTTCGAACAGTCCCGCAGCCCATAATATCACATTCCGTTAAATTAGTACGTACCTGTCAAAAACGCAATGAATTTTTATATTCCAAAGTAGGAAATTGTTAGAAAGTCTTGTTGATCTCTAATTACTTGATATAGGAATTCCCAATTATGCTCAGGTGACTTGTACTTGTGCGGGTTTTTCTTTAAATACTCACAATCTTTTAATCTTGTCGATGATGGATTACGGAAAATTGTTTGACAATTGTTATTATTACCTAGTTGTACCTCAATATTTTTTCTAGATTGCTTTTTTAGTCTAGCTAGTCGAGCTTGAGATCTTCGGTTAGATTCCTAGGCTGCGCAAAGTGTTGTTGAGTCAGTCTAGTCTGGATTTACACCCGATTAATACTTATATTTAGTGTTATATTTTCATTGTAAACACCATCCATTAGCACTATGTTTTGAGTGCGTTACATCGAGTTCCACCGTAAAACGTATTTTTTTACGTAAAGTTATTTCTAGAATGCTTAGTTGACGGCTTCGTGAAGGTCTGCTTTCACCCTTTATTTTGCAATAAGGCGTAGTCGATGTAGTTCCGCTGTGCGGGTCTCCTATTTCTGTTTGCATTTAAAACGTTAAGTTCGAAATCCTTCATGTTAATGAAGGATTTCGAACTTAACCTGTCCAAATCGGGAAGACAAAGGGCCCCGAGTTCGCTTCGCTCGCTCTTGCATCTTAAGTTTTTCTTTTTCCGTATGCTATTCAAATTCAATTCGAATTCAAAATTGTATATTTCTTCAACCAAATAACAACAATTAGTTTGTGATTGGAGCCTTCTATTAAGCATGTCTTCCCTAACAAAAGAATGAAAAATATTTATAACATATCATAGGTAAGTAGACAAAAAAATAATAATATTATCATACCTATAGTTAGTGTGAGTGAGTAAGTGTTTGCCTGTGTATGTGTGTATGCGGTATGCTTGTGTATTATGTGCCTGAGTTATGAGAGTTTATGCCGTGGGTTTTAAGAGCTTTTGCGATGCCAAATTGACAACCCAATTTTCCGCTTTCTTTTTCCAAAATCAGAACCGGCAGCAATTTCAGCAAACGGTGCTGTCAGCTAATTTGTAAAAAGTAAGGTACTCTAAGGTTTGCCTAAAAATACACGAGTCAAGAGCAGTTTAAGTCTTTTTTTGGGATTGCCGAAAGGCGTTTGGCAAACACAGGATTAACCAGTCATTCTGCGAATAGGCTATAATTATATCTTTGACTGCAATATACACTATACATATCCGATTTCGATTTACTATCGGAGAATTTAAAGATTAGAATGGGTTTTAACGATGTTGGATAAATTAATTTCTTTAAAGCAATAGATTAGTATCAATTAAATCAAACAGTGTAAAATCCAAAAATCATGTAACGGTAAAAACCGGATTAGGCTACTTTGATGCTAATTTAGAATCATTTAATAGTTCAGTCAAACTACAAGACTGGCTTAGAGCGCAGATCTTGGTTTACCCAAAAAAAATCATTTGCCAGCATAAACATTTGGGTAGGATTACTAAACTTAAATTTATGGTAGAATGCTTGGTTGATGGATTTGTAAAGAGTTTATTTACACCCATCGTAGGATCAAGTAGACTCATTTGATCTCAATGTTCAACATCTGACTGCGAATATGAACAATATGCTCATCACATTTTGTGGGAGTGTAGTCTTTGGCAAAATGAACGCAATATTATGTTGGATAGTGTACAGGTTACATCCGGAGTTATTTACTATACGGAACTTGTGGAAACTAGAGCAAATTTCCGTGCGTTCAAGCGTTTTTGCCATACCTATTATTGGAATCAAATATAACAGCTCTCAACTAGGACCCATTAACGTTAATATTTATCCGTGGTGCTTGGCAACTGGGCCTATCCCAGTTGTAAACGTCCCTTTGTGCCTATTGGCCTTGTTTCGTTCTGTCTCCTGCTGATATGGAGGGAAGTGGAAATTACAGTTCTTTCCTACTCCTCCGCTATACTTTCTGATTAATTTCGTTGCGGGATCCAAGACAGTTAAATTCATTCTCTGGGACTTCGTCGAGCTTCATTGTCTCGGCGCTTTTCTGGTGGTCGCCACTGTTGATTCTGGCTTTCAGGAGTTACAGTGGTTTGAGCGTGTGTGGCGGGCTTGTCCCAAAAAAAAAAAAAAAGACTCATTTGATGCATTGAGGACAATGCAGGTCATCATCATCAAAAATAAGTTCCCAGTTTAATTCTGGTTGCCTTGAATTTCATTACATCGTCGATGTTGACACCGCTAAAGACAATAAAGTCATAGTCCATGTGTCTGGTACTAACTACCAAATAAAAACGTTCTTTCTGCTGCAGTTTTTGTTGTAGGGATACTGTATATTGTCAAAGCCGTGTTATAATAATTTAAATACAACTACAACAAAACCAACCCGTTCAATTGTAAGAAATGAAGTTAATTGACAATCTATACCGTTTAATTATAACATCACTAGTGAAATTGTAATATCACGGCTTTGACATTATACCTTTTTTTTTTTTTTTTTTTTTTTTTTAAGGATGGGAAATCATCAAATGACCCCCCCCACTCTGGGCGGAGCGGGCGGGAGTGTCAGACTCTTACTGACTAAAAACCATCCATGTTCCTTCCTCGCCTTTTACGTTCCGGGGCCGCGGTATCTCTTTCGAACAGGCCCGCAACCCCGGCAGGCTTCGGCCCTTGCGGGCCCCTCTCTTTTTGCTGACATCTCTATTGACATTATACCTCCGATATCTATATCGGAGCATGTGAACATGTGCAACATGGTTTTATATCCCATAATTACAGGATTATATTCTCTTAGAAAAAAAAAAAAAAGTTAAAAAGCTATTATAACTCGAACATATAGAACAGGGTCATAAAAGAACGAAACAAGAAAATAATTCAAAAAAATGTACAGAAAAAAAAAAAACAAAAACGGTCAAGGTACAACCGTGGTCACAACCATCTCCGCGACTTGCAAATGCCTTTCTTTCGTGGGCCAACATTCTGTTCCATACAAGACAGCCTAACTATTGTTTTATAATTTTTCTCATGAGTTTCAGGGGAATGCGAGAGTCGCAGATTGTCCCCGTGACCATTTTATCCATCCCGTGTTCATTCTGTCCTTTACACTGCGACCTATTTCGCCATCACTCACATCACGAGTGAACCGAGATGGGTACCGAATGTTGGAGCAGACAGGAAGAGGCGCGTCATGAAGCGCTATGGCTCCAGAACTGGAGATACCGACGAAATCTCAGAACATGTATTCCCCGCGACCACGGCTGGTGCAATCCGGTCGAAACGTTGGGTTTAAATTAAAGGTAAATTTGCGATAAATACCCGTTTTCATGTTTCATAATGTATTCAGTTTACTTCTGCTAATTTTCCAGTCAATATTCTCCAGTTTCTGTTACCATTCTGTTTCATTTTGCTATATTTTATTTCTAATAACGTGTCAATTCATTTAATACTTAAATACATTCTTTTTTCTCTTTTCAATCTCGCGACAAACGTTTTTATCGTATAAATTGTGTAATGATGTTAAAAGTTGATAGTAAATGATTAAAAGAAAATGTTTATTTTATTCTATTTAGCGCATTTAGTTATAAGCTTGTTTTAAAAAAGTTTTTAATTTAATTTAATTTTTAACTTTTTAGTATTTATGATTCGGGATTTTCGGGAAAAGGGAAAGTAATAAAAAGTATTAATCAGACTCATGTCCTAGGACAAAGTACGATGACGAATCAATCAAGCCCAAACTCGTTCCTCCTCCACCTAGATCCTATGTTCTCCTTCCAGCTTCATCATAAAACTCTGGATATCATCTAGAGTCAAAGTACTGGTCAAGACAAATCATACGAGCACCTACTCGATAGGGTTATGTCGTTATAAAACGGAGTATCTATGGCCACCTTCCAGCTCCTTAATTAGATCAGCTCCAAGTTATCATAATATTGCATTGCCCGGTGATATACTCAACTCAATCGGTAACCGGGAAAATGATCAAATGTAACTTGCAAGATTTGATTACAGACGAACATCGGGACAGGTGCAACGAAAGGTTCACTGTTTACCAAAACTCCATTGACAAATTTTCATTTTACAACCAATGTTTCGTATACTATTTATTTCGCAGACAGCTTCTTCCGCAAAGGTTTTATTTTAAAATATTCGGTTTACAGACATTTATTTGGCAAATACTTATTTTATCAAATGCATCAAATGATATTTATTAATTTATACATTTTTCATTTTTTACTTAGATACATTTGGATAAATCACGTTTTAACAAAATAATTTACAGGCTAGTATTTTTTTGTAATGACTCTTTTATAAGAAAAAATTAAGGAAATGCATATTTTTTCATAACATGCAAACAAGAATACTCTATGCATGCAGCAAGCAAGCAGCAAGCATGCAGAAAGCATGCAGCAAGCGAGCAGCAAGCATTCAGCAAGCGATCAGCAAGCATGCATGCAACCAGCAAGCATGCAACAGTCATGGTTTCTGTCACGGCACCGGCGTTATGGGGCTCCGGCGGTCACACGCGAGCTTATCGTCGCAGACGGTTTTAGCGCTCACCACCGCAGCTTCGGCTTGCTGGCCGGCTGTAGCCGGCGTTATTAAATAAAAGTTAATCGTATAATTATTTTGCGAAGTGAATTATTTGTTAAACTTTTTGTTGTATAATGATGAAATGACAAATAAGTGTTTTCTAATTGTTGCTTGTCAAGTAAAAGTTTGTGAATTAATATTTGATGAACTGACTGGTCACCGAAACGAAATAAAAGTTTTTGGCTTTATTTCAGACTACAGTCCATAGATTTGTTTATTTAGTCTCAGTGGCTTCGGAATGAGTGCGAAAAAGGAACTCAACTCGCGTTGGGCGCAAGATACCTCTTTTCAACGTCTAATTTACGCAATAAGAGCAGGTTTTGTAAACTTACAAAAAATACGTGGTTGCTAAGCATATTATTATGTTGCACTAAACATAATTGCAATCAAGTCAATTATAATTAGGTTAAAAAAAACACATTTTAAACCTGCGCGAATATTTTGGATGGGCTGTCGAGGTTGGCAGAAACTTGATTTCTACATCTAGTTCGGCTAAGAAATGATTCTTAAAATAACGTGCTATGCTAGGTACATCTATTAGGTATAAGAATGGGCCAAATTAGGTAAAAAACTAATTAGAATATGCATTAAAATTTATTAGAATCATAAATTAAGTATTATAATTTTATATCACAGGGATTTATTTTAATTATTCAGAGGAGTTGGTTAATCCAGCTAATGTATGAGGTCACTCTGGCGTAAGCAGCAGGATCACCAACTGCGCAGCCACGGCCGGTTCCGAAAGAGGTTACACCGATCTGTTAAAGAAAGTAAAATTAAAGCAATGCGTTTTAGAATGTTTAATAACTTAGCTTTAACTAAATCGGAAGAGTTACAATATGTCCAAATACAAGACGTTATAGAAAACCATAATTGAAGAATACACGATTGACATACCAGAATATTCCTGCCATTGCTGTTAACGACGAGAGGACCACCAGAATCACCCTGGCAGGTACCCCTACCACCAGCGCCGCTGGAGCAAATGTTTGAGGGTTGGATGAGGATTTGGAATAGGAGTGTGGCCCTGCTGCAGACAGCGTTCGTGATCACAGGTAAACTGACGTGGCTCAGGAACTGATTAACGCTAAGGTCTTCTCCTGTGAAGATACGACATGCATAAATACAGATGTAAGAACTTTGGATAACCTATAATTTTAAATACTGCTGGCAGATATTCCAACATTGTTTTTTCAATTTTATGTTGTGTGTTCTTACCATCTCTGGTGCGACCGAAGCCAGATGCGACAGCGGTAGCGCCAGCGAAATCGTTGTTGAGTTCGTTACCAGAGGGCAGAGCGATGGGAGCGATGTTGTCTGTTAATAAAACGCAAGATTAAATAAAAAAACAACAACAAAATCTATGCCCCATAACATTGTATACACGCATTTCACCAAAACAAATAACAGTTTAAACTCACTTGAAAACCCGACGTTAGAAAGCAAATTGATTATGGCAATGTCATTTCGAATAAGGGAAGGGTTCCAGCTTGCGTGCATAACGACGCTAGAGGTAGCCAGCCTAGTACCGCCACTGAATAGTCGGATTGAGCCAAGGACAACTGTGACCCTCCAGGCCTGGTTTATGCCGTCGAACCAGCAGTGAGCAGCGGTGAGAACTCTTCTTGCATTAAGCAAAGAACCACCGCAGGCACCCTGCCCGGTGCTAAAGTCAACGATGAGACCAGCCTGTAAAAAAATATAAGAGTTATAAATAGACGTATTATTTCCTCTTTTCATGTATAGCTATTTTACATTTAAAATTCAGTCAATTGTCGAATCCAACTCGGCTGGGCAGCGTTCGGGAAGCTACGCGGTATCTTCTTGTCCAACTTACCGCAGTGTCTCAAGACGAAAGTCTATGACTAGTGTGTGTTGCCATTGATTACATATGGGACCGAAACGTGGTCGCTCACAATGGGCCTTAAAGTCACTCAAAGGACAATGGAGAGGGATATGTTCGAAGTTTCCTTGCGTGGTCGAATCAGAAATGAAGACATCCGCAAGAGAACCAAGGTCACCGACGTAGCCCGAAGAATTGCCAAACTTAAGTGGCAGTGGGCAGGGCACATTGCTCGCAGAATGGATTGCCGATGGGGCCGAAAAGTTCTGGAGCGGCGACCGCGAACCGAAAGACGATGCGTTGGAAGACCTCCCACTAGGTGGACCGATGACCTGGTGAAGGTTGCTGGAATCCGTTGGATGCGAGTCACACAGGACCAGTCAATGTGGCGACACTTGTCGGAGGCCTATGTCCAGCAGGGGACTTCTTTCGGCTGAAATGATAATGATGATGATGACATTCAATATTTTGTTAGAAATAATCAATTGCTTTATGACCTGGTAAGGGAACTGTCCAAGGCTGGAAGCTGAGCCACCAACGATTCTGGATGGATTTTGGTCGCCTTCCTCCTCAGCTTTGCGGATTTTCTCGGCCAGAGGTGCACCGTGTTTACTGAGGTATCCGAACGCAGTGTTCTCTTCAACATCGATCACATTCTCGAGGTTAAAGTTTCTTGCGGATACAACCGCCACCAGAGCAAATAAAGACAGAGCGAAGAATTTCATGTTGCCGGTACTAACAAACACTGCCATTGCTCACGTACGGTTGCTATTTATATGCTAAGAAGTAAGATAATGATCATAGTACTCCCCAATATTTTACTATCGTAGAAATTAAAAGATTACAGCGGGTTTTACGCACTGTGGATAAATTAATTACTTAAAAGCAATAGATTAGATCAATCTTATCTAACAGTCTAAATTCCAAAAATCATATAATGGTAAAAACCTGATTGCAGCAAATCAGGTTTTACCATTACTTGATTTTGACCCGTGGTACCACTGAAGTGAGGTTTATTGTCCGTGGTACCACCTGTGTTACAACCAATTGTTTTTACCCGGCCATTAAACCCGCAAAATGAATCACAGCTAAAACACACAAGTGGTGGTCAATAGCTACCTATATCACAGTAAAATTGTCAAACACGTTAGATTGCAATACGAGTATAACTATAGAGATTGTAAACTCTCGAAATAGTGTCAACTGAACATACCTACTGCTTACAATATAACGCATTATTTTTCGGTAGATTGTATTCAAGAGGCAGATGTGATACATTTCGCAATATTACGGTTTCATTTCGTTAGTTTATAATCTACCGAAAAGTAATGCGTCATATTGTAAGCAGCATGTTCGTTTGACAATTTATCGAGAATTTACAATCTCTATATTTATATTACAATCTAACGGTTTTTACAATGTGTCGCTGAGAGATACACCGATATTGTTAGGCCATGAGATGAAACCAAACCCGTGTATACACGCTTAATATATTGTACTCACGGTGGCATTGGCATTGTGGCCCCACCTCGAAATTTTTCGGTAATTTAAAAATAAACAGTTGTTCCGTACATTTTGACGGTCTATTTATAACACTTTTGTAGGGAACAGCAGATTTTTTTAAATTACCGATTAAATGTTACGAGAGGGGGTGTATGATGAGGAGTACTCAGTACTTGGTAACCTGCCACCCTGTATACTCCTTCTGCGAGGAACTGACAAAATTCCCATAGATGTACGCAATCATCAATCAGAGAAGAAAATCTTTGGGTGACTATGACCAATTTTCTCACATAATAAATGGTATTGTTGATAGGTTCTATTGGCCTCACGTTGATCATAGCAGACAGCTGCTACCATAGATATATATGGCTGCTACGGACATACGTAGCAAATTCGTAACGTTTCAGCATAACACGAGTGTCTACGCGCTCGTAGCTACCTACGAGCGTAAGCACTCGTGCTATGTAGCTACTTTAGCGCTACGGATGTTGTTAAAAAGAAAAACAAAACCGCATAGCAAAGGAGATATTTTTTTTTGGGCCCACCTGGTCGTTGCATTTATTATTCATCATCATCATCTTCCTGCCCTTGTCCCATTTTATTTGGGGTCGGCGCAACACGTTTTCTTCTTCCATTCTCCCCTGTTAGACGTCACGGCATCATTTACTCCTTTCTCTTTCATATCAGTCTTTACACAATCCATCCATCTTTTCTTTGGCCTTCCTCTCCCCCTCCATCCATCAATACTTATGTCCATCACTCTTTTAGTCACATGCGTTTCATCCCTTCTCATTACATGTCCATACCAAGCCAAACGACTTCCTTTCAATTTTTCAGTAACAGGTGCCACTTTCAAACTTCCTCTAATATATTCATTTCTTACTTTATCCATTCTTGTCACTCCACACATCCACCTCAACATTCTCATCTCCGCTACATGCAATCGTTTTTCATCCATCTTCTTCACAGCCCAGCATTCTGATCCATACAATACGACAGGTCTAATCACGGACTTGTAGATTTTCCCCTTTAACTTGAGGGGCATCCGTGGGTCGCATGTTGTTCCAGTGACCTGTCGCCATTTCATCCATCCTGAGTTGATCCGGTGCGTTACGTCCCGGTCTACTTCGCCATTTCCCTGAATAAGCGACCCAAGGTACCGAAAATCGGAGCAGACCGGTATGGGCGTTCCGGCAAGGGTTATGGGCACAGGACTGGAGAGACCGCCGAAATCACAAAACGAGTATTCCGTTTTGGTTCTACTTAATTTCAGGCCAACATTCTCCAGTCTTTGCCACCACACCTCCAATCTGCTCTGGACCTCTAGGCCACTCTCGGCAACTAGCACAATGTCGTCGGCAAAGAGCATGCACCAGGGAGCCTCTTCCTGGATGTCGAACGTAAGAGCGTCCATTATCATAAGGAAGAGGTAAGGGCTTAGAGCCGACCCTTGGTGCAAGCCGACTGAAACATTGAAGCTGCCGGTAGTGCCTGCTGTAGACCGTATTTGAGTTCTACATCGACTATACATAGTACGGATCAACTGCACATACTTCCCAGGCACACTTTTCTCCTTAAGGGCCCACCACAAAACCTCACGTGGTACCCGGTCGTATGCCTTTTCGAGGTCGATAAACACCATGTGCAAGTTTTTATGTGCACCTCTATATTTTTCGCACAGCTGGCGGATAGCGAATTATTCATAATAACACCAAAAAAAATCATTTTACTATGGTATTAAACGAAATATTACGTAGAAATGAAAACTGAATCTTAAAATCATAATAAATAAGCTTTGTTATGCTATTGTTTTGCGAGTCAAATCATTCCTGTTATGGTCAATGTCATTTGACAGCAAACACTAACGTGAATAGGGGCGTTTTATCTGTTTATTAAAAAAAGTAAAAAAAAAGAAAGAATATAAAAATAAATATTTTTATTAAACTGTAAGCATTTTTAATGCTACTTTTAGAATTTACACTAAAATCGCATAGATGGTTTAAACAATCAACGTGGCACGGAACGTTATAAACCCACTTTTTTAGTGATTGACAGACAACTTCATTATTTTGACATTTAATTTTCTGTTTATTTTTGTTTTCGTAAGTGTTTTTGCAGATGTTTCACATTTATTCCGTTTAGACAATGCTTAGCTAATTTGATTACTGTAATCAAGAGGTTATAAGAAAGAAATCCATGTAAGTTTCATTATTAAATGCTAAAATCTATGTGGGTGGCCTAATCGCCGAACAAAAAAAATTGTCGCCTTCCATTTAGCTTTTCGGCCACTAATCTCCAAAAGATGACCTTGTAAAAATGTTTGATTAATCCATTCATAATAAATGATACAGGCTTGTTTTTTTATCATAAAATTCTATTCAAACACTATCTATTTAAACAGTTAAATACAGTTACTATTATTTTAATGATTGGAGTATGAGCAAGGTTTTATAATTGGACGACTTCTTATCATGCTTGTTTTTTCTCTTACTAGAACAAATCTAATTTTTCTCTTAAAGTGCTGTCTTCTTCGTTTCTTAGGCATATTGTGGAGAATAATAATCTGGACATTTCAGGCAAAATCGCCCGCTAGAAAGATTTATTATACCTGGCATAAAACCATTACAAAGTAACAAAACGATATGCTTATTTTTACATGAGAAAGAAAATACTCCACTGGCCAGACAAATAGCCGTGTCTTTGATCACGAGGATTGAGACACAATCATGTATTTGCAATCACTGTGTTCATTGTATATCTATGTAGTATATCAACTATCTAGTGTCCACGACACAAGCTTTGCTTAGTGTGGCACTAGGTGGCGCTGTGTGTTAGTCCAGCGATATTTATTAATTTATTTATTATTGTTTGGAAAACCAGTAGGCACCATGAGAATGGAAGGAAGGAAGGAATGAGAAGGATCAGAATTAAAGCTACGTCAAATATCCTTCGTTCACACCACGATGACTAGCGTGACTGCGAAAAACACGACATACATATAAAGCGATGATTCAAAATATGCCGTTATGGCGTTCAATGCAGGAGCACGCCTTACTCCGCAGTGTGACCAACCCCTTAGCCAGACTTTATTAACCGCGCTAATGTTCTGTTCAGAAGGAAATAAAAACACAAAAATTAAGACAATTCAGACATTTATTACAAATCTTAAATTAGTAGTGAGCGTTTATTGGCTGATGTGTTTGTTGAAGAAATCCATGAAAGAGGTGACGCGAGCAAAGGCAGCCGGTAAACCAGTCGAGCAACCCAAACCGGAACCAAAAGATGTGACGCCGATCTGTTAAAAGAGCAAAGAAGTTATCTAGATGATGATGTAACACCGCCCGAAGGCTGCGCTGACGTTCAAGTTCGGGATCACTAGTTTAGAGGATTATGTACAGGGTGTTAAGTTCTTCATCCTCCATTCGTATGGTTGGAGGATCCTCCAATGAAAAGAGAGGATTCTCCAATGAAAAAAGAGGATCCTGCAATCATATTTTGTTGAGTTTGGTGAGCTAATTTAAGACGGTTGTTGTATAATTATGTTCATTCTTATCTTGCGTATAACTTTGATTGCGTGGTACTGGATTTTGATACTATAGTCGTAATTGCCATTAGTCCAAAAGTTGGTGCGTTATTATAGGTAGGTCCCACAGTTCGGAAAAACATTAATCATTTTATGTTTTACTAGCTGACCCACGCAACTTTGTCTGCGTCACATAAGAGAGAAAAACGAAATGAAAAAGAAATCCCCGTTTTTGCAACATTTTTCATTCCTGCTCTGCTCCTCATCATCGTAGCGTAATGTTATATAGCCTATTCGAACCAGTAGATCCTGAGAATAGCGCGTTCAACCAATCAAACAAACAAACAAACTCTTCTGCTTTATAATATTAGTATAGATTTAAAGTGTACATACCAGTACAGATTTGTCATTAATCTTGGCAGCGAGTGGACCACCAGAGTCACCCCTGCAAACGCTGGTGCCTCCCAAACCACTTGTGCAGATGTTAGAAGAGTGAAGATTCAGCGGGAAGGCTAAACGGCAAACACTGTTGCTGATCACATTCAGGCTCACTTGGCTCAGGCTTTGGTTGACTGAGATGGTACCATCTGGAAACGGAAACGTAATAGCAGCAATTAAAACGAGAAAAAAAAATGTGCATACAATAGGACACTAGATTTTCACTCAATTCATATCTGTTCAAGAATTTATTTGGAAAGGTTCTAATTTAAGTTAGTTGAAGCACAAAACACGACGCTTAAAATCGCGACATCAGAATTTAACCCCTCCACCAGCACCAAGAAATTTTCAAGTACGTACTGTCACTAGTCCAACCGAAGCCAGAGGCAACTGCAGTGTCTCCAACAAAGTCATTTTTGAGTTGAGAACCAGAAGGAAGAGCAATGGGAGATATGGTGTCTGTAAAATTAAAAACATCATTGATTACAAAATCGTTTGTGATCATCGAACTCTCTTTATCATTAGGTGTCAGCTTCGCATTGTGTTAATATACAGATAGGATTGTGCATAGGAATCGGGTATGCGTGGCTTACCAACAAATGAACCGCGAGTCTGCGTGAACGTTCGTCAGAGGTTGATCGAGTTAACAAGTTTCAAATGCGAACTTCAGTTTAAAAATTGTATTTGCAACCAACCTGAGATTGCGACGCTTGTAGGCAAGTAGATAACACCAACGTCATTGCGGACCAAAAGCGGGAACCACTTGGGGTGTAAAACGACTGCACTGGTCTGCAGCCTGGTACCGCCAGAGAAGAGAGTGATGGAACCAAGGACAACGGTGAAAACCCACGCCTGGTTTTGACCGTCATACCAGCAGTGGGCAGCGGTGATGACCCTGTTGGGTCTGACTAGGGAACCTCCGCATACACCGGTGCCATTGATGGAAGCGTATTTAGCAAGAAGACCAGCCTACGGAAAGACGGGAGCAAAATATGAATATAAATTCATTTGTTGTTATTGTCAAAGATATTTAATAAAGATTCAAATTTACTTTCAGTGAAGACAATAATATTTCTCAAAAAAAAAAGTTTTTTTGGAAGAGGAATACTTTGTTCACGTACCTGGTATGGGATGGTTCCAAGTTGGGAAGGATTACCACCAACGATCCTTTGGGGGTTCTTCTGTTCCTCGGCTTCACGGATTTTTTCGGCCAATGGGATCGCATGGTTTTTGATGTAGCCATAGACAGGGCTTTCAGCTACTTTTACTTCTTCAGCGGAGACAAGGGTCACAAGAGCTAATACAATCAGAACCTTCATTCTGATGTGTATAAATCACAGTTTATACAAATAACTAATTCCATGTTTATTTATATGAAACCGTATCTTCCACGGGTGATTATTGTTGATAAAATGCATTGTTGCTCAATGAGATGACATACTTAACTTATCGCCGTATTCTAACCAACTACCCTACATGATTATAATAAAAATGTCGCACTACGTTTTATTCGTATTAGATTATTTACCTTTACTTTCCCCGTACAAAGAGAACATGAGGATTTCCCCACACAATACAAAGGTTTTGCTGTTGACTCATGAATTACACTGATATTAGAAGTAGGTAGGTTAATATACGATTAATCCGTATTACCCACGGTGGAAAAAACTGTCATTATCAATGTAAGTATCTGCTTAGATAAAGTTGAAAAAACCCGGTAAATGCGAATCAGACTCATGCTCCAAGGGTATCCCCTTTTTAGGGTTCCGTAGTCAACTAGGAACCGTTACAGTTTCGCCATGTCTGTATGTCCGTCCGTCTGTCCGTCCTCGCTTAATCTCTGTGACCGTTAGCACTACAAAGCTGAAATACCGGTACCAATATGTGTATCAATCACACCGAGAAAGTGGTAAAATTAAAATTGGAAAATAATGTTTTATTAGGGTAGCCCCCCTGTATGTAAAGTGGGAAGTGATTTTTTTTTATTTTAACGTGTGATATATTGTTGGAAACCTATTTAAAAATGAATAGGGGTTTACTAAAATCATTTTTTGATAATGTCAATCATTTCGGAAATAATCGCTCCAAAAGTAAAAAACAATGTGCCCCCGCCCTCTAACTTTTGAACCATACGTTTAGAAAATGTGAAAAAAATGTGAAAAAAAAAACTTTATAAGGACTTCCTAGGAACATCATTTTGAACTTGGATGGAAACAACAGTTTTTGTACAAAAAGAAAAGTTGTTTAAAATAATTTCTGGACTAAGTTTGTAGTATAATCGTATATGCAAGCATTTTTTTTAACGTCATTTACATATTTTATTATCTTGAACGTATCATTTTCCAAACAAAAAAAGAATGATTAAAATCGGATTGGATTGAACACTTATTGTGACGGACGGGAAACTATGGAACCCTACACTGAGCGTGGCCCGACACGCTCTTGGCCGGTTTTAATACTACGATACAATAATTTACACTAACACTAGCTGACCCGCGCAACTTCGTCTGCGTAAATTGAGATGTAAGCTATCCTATCTTTCAAGTTGGATTAAAAGGGTGGGTGGGTGTACAAATTTGATTAAAATCGGTTAAGTAGTTTAGGAGTCAATCGCGGACAAACAACGTGACACGTAATTTATATATATTAAGACTAGCTTCTGCCAGCGGCTTCGCCCGCGTGAAGTTTCAAAATTGTCCCATGGGATCTTACTACCGGGATAAAAAGTATCCTATGTGTTAATCCAGGTTGTAAACCATCTGTGTGCAAAATTTCATCCAAATCCGTTCAGTAGTTTTTGCGTGAAAGAGTAACAAACATACATCCATCCTCACAAACTTTCGCATTTATAATATTAGTAGGAAGTAGGATAAGTAGGATTGTAAAGAAAAGAGATTTGTATTTTTGTATGTAACGAACAAACTTAAAAAAACACTGGACCGATTTGAAAACTTCTTTCTCCTTTGGGAATCTACACCATTCCCGGGTGACAGAGGTTACTTTTATCCCTGTATTCCCATGGGAACAGGAACTACACAGGTGAAAACACGTGAGGTGCGCTAGTATTCTATAAAATTAAACTTTCCAGAAAAAAGCCTTGAGTGGATAGATATTAAGCTTTAAATGCAGCAATAAGTTAGACTGTCTCGTAGGATTAGTGGTCGCAAGCACGACTGCTGAGGATGAGGTCCTGATTTAGATTCCCGGGTCGAGCAAAGTTATATTGGGTTTTTCCATCAGGAATTTCTTAGGAGCAGCCACGGAATCTGGATTAGAACCCGGTTGATGGTAATAGGGTCGCCCCTATTTTATAGGACTTAAACATAACTGGCGAAATGTGGGTGTGCTATTAAGTACATCTCTGCCTAACCGGATCTCTGGATAACAGGTGTCATGTTATATTATGTTAATCAATCAAAAAGTCATCATGAGTCTATCAATCAAAGGTTTTTGGATTCTAAGTATTTCCATTTCATTGCTATTTTTTTGTAAATAAGTAAATATCGCTGGACATTACACATAGCGCCATCTAGTACCATACTAAGCAAGGCTTGTGTTGTGGTCACCAGACAGATGATATACTACATAATATACTTTTGGTTGTAAATACTTATTTTACGTCTAAACATCCATGACTCGGAAACAAACGTCCATGCTCATCACACAATAATTTGCTCTTACCGGGACTCGAACCCGGGACCCTAAGAACGTAAGGATCGTCAAACTGGCGATATGTGTACTATTAGGTACACCTCTGCCTAACCCTTTGGGGATTACTGGCGTAATGTTATTTAATGTTACTCAATCAAAAAGTCATCATCAGTTTATCAATCAAAGGATTTTGGATTCTAAATATTTATATTTCTTTGTGTGTAGTTGCGGTTATCGAACACTGCTGATTTAAGTTGCATTTTTTGCATGTTTAGTGTGTGTAATGTGTGAGATTTAAAAAATAAGCTGGACACGCACTTTAGACGTTATTCCGATGTATTCCCGTTGTCCCCGCTATAACTGTTTCCCAAATGTTTTATTGTGAATGCTGGTTAGATTGGTTAACGTGGAATTTTGATGTATAGTGTGAGACCAATAAATAGCCTCCCAAATGTACACGACTAATTCGGGAGATTTTTAAATATTAGTTTATTTTTATAGAATGAGCAAAATAGACTTGAGTAGGTACGACACAGCCAGCGCCATCTATCGAGTGAGGACAAAACTATCTACATTATCGTTCCACTCTTCAAAGTATTGTAGCAATTGGAGCATGGAACGAAACTTCAAATACTATTTAAACATTTGTATTGGCATTTTAATAATTATTAAAAATGAAGTTTGAAGTCGATGCTAACATTAATAAATTCTTCTTCTTTTTCGTGTCGATGGTACGACTTTCTTAAATTTCATGGACCCAGCATGAAGCCATGTTAATCGCGGCGTTTTTTAGTTCTTCTATAAAGTGCATGACCCAGTTTGTTTTGTTACTAGCGATTTTCGTGTTGAGAATTATAAAACAACTTATATTATTACACAAAAAATTATAAATCAAATAAATTGTCTAATTTATTTGATTTATAATTTTTTAACTTTAGTTTTTCATAAAAAATACGAGTTTTTTGTCTATTGTCTAATTATTTTGTAACTTGTTCCGAACAAGTTACAAAATATTTATTGGTCTCACATCAAAATTCCACGCAAACGAAGTGGAGGGCTAATGCTGGTATGACAATATAAGACACAACCAACTTCACCGACTTCAGAAATATTATATTGCTATAGGTAACACAAAACCCACCCCGTTGTCATAATCTGCGTGAATCAGGGTCGGCAGTTCTCGATATATGTAGATATCGACAGAATCGCAAACTTTCGATCGCTAATTACAGTAACATTAGAAAAAAAACGCAAACGCTTACGTCACTTATCACGTGACGTATTTTGTTATTTATTTAAATCTTACATTTATTTTGTAGTGTGTCATTTACCTATTTATTAATATAGATTCACCAACAGCTATGTGCAACATATCGTAAGTATCTTAAGGTTCAACAGTTTTGAACCTACATCTTCATCATCATCATCATTTTAGCCGAAAGACGTCCACTGCTGGGCATAGGCCTCCCCCAAGTGTCGCCACATTGACCGGTCCCTTGTCCTTTTGTACCTACATAGTCGCCAATAACTGTTTAACCAATCTAACCAGCATTCACAATAAAACATTTGGGAAACAGTAATAGGAATAACGTTTATCTTAACACAATACACACACTAAGCATGCAAAAAATGCAACTTAAATCAGCAGTGTTCGATAACCGCAACTACATACAAAGAAATATAAATATTTAAAATCCAAAATCCTTTGATTGATAAACTGATGATGACATTAACATTAAATAACATTACACCAGTAATCCCCAAAGGGTTAGGCAGAGGTGTACCTAATAGTACACATTTCACCAGTTTGACGATCCTTACGTTCTTAGGGTCCCGGGTTCGAATCCCGGTAAGAGCAAATTATTGTGTGATGAGCATGGACATTTGTTTCCGAGTCAAAAAATAAATAGACAATAGACAAAAAACTCGTAATTTTTATGAAAAACTCTAAAGTTATTTTTTAGAAAACGGTTCAGGCTGGGGTACTTATAGTGTTTAATGGTAAAATCAGTCAGAAATGATGCATACTACAACCCGTTAAGATCTAGGTCGAATTAACCAGTAACCCTGTATATGATATTCTTCAGGATATATGCAAGTATAGTAGATAGTGTATAGTGTAGTAGTATAGTAGAAGTAGATAGTGTTTTGAAAACATGATCCAATTAATTATCCTCGATATAAAAAATTACGAACTTATCTCTAAAAATTTCTTGCTAAAATACATGCGAACATTCTGTTTTTGGCAAATAATTCTACAAGCAACATATTAGCATCATGGTGTTTATTTTTTAGTCCAATCCAAAGATTTTTTCGAAATCGATCGAAACCACTCATTTTGCACATGTTGGCCCGCAGTGACTGACGTAACAACCACTTTATAGTGCAAACTGATAAGATCTTTATTCTAACAGTATTTCTGACGAAGTTTGAAGCACCACATATAATACTGCTAATTAAGCTCAATTTGTGTGTCGAAAGGATCTTTAATTCCTCAAGACCGTTTTTTGTTTTTTTCTTATTGTGTTTACAGTGGCCTAAACATTAATAAATAATAAATGTAAAGAAACAGCAAACTAGTTGTCTTACCATGTTTTGCATGTTACAAAATTTTGTTACCTTTTAGCGCCTGAAAAATGTTTCACACATTTTGCAATTGGATATCTTTGAAAACGCTGTTCTTTATAAAGATATCGTATGTAGTTGTTAGTATTCACTCTCAAGCATCCATGAAGTTCACCAGGATCTTATGGGTATCCACATGAACAAGCCATTTGTTAAACAGACAGTTAACTTACAAACTCTACTTTTGTTGCCCAGTCGTAACGTTCGAATCCAGGCAGGCGCCTTGTTTTATGTTTCTGCTAGCTTATGCCTGCGGTTCCACCTGTGTAGAATTCGGTAATGTCCCACGGGATCGTGTTACTGGCGATAAAAAGTATCCTATGTGTTTAGAAAAACTGAGGTTAGGTTACAGTCAGTACAAAAGAACTGATTACTTGTAAGATCTTTAAGCACTAATGTATGTTATATTCAGTGGAGAACGTTGGAGAATGTTTGTCAGTAGTATTTCCGTGGAAGAGTTATTCATTCATCCTCACATACTTTCGCATTTAATGCTCATGCTAATCGCTGTTATTGTCAAATTACTACAGGTGGAGGTGTTTTGTACATAAAACCAAATACACATTTTAAGCACGGCAATATAAAACGGTGTTGAAGATAACAATAACAATATTATAGGCATGACGACAGTATATAAAAAAAAATTAAATCTGTTTAGTCCGTCACTTAGATTATCTTCAAATATTTGACCAGTTTTTTTTCTTTTGTTGCATTAACCAAAATTGACGAAGATACGACGGTTTTAAAATTCTCAATACGTCAGGCCATAGTTTAATTTTTAGCGAGTTCTGACGTCACCAGCCCCCACTACCCAGTATTGACGCGTTTTATCTTTGTCAATATTCATTGATTTACGAAAACAAAAAATGCGTGTCCATTATTTTATAATACTCTAACTGACGGACTAAACAGTTTTTTTTTTTATATACTGTCGTCATGCCTATAATATTGTTATTGTTATCTTCAACATAAGCGGTTAGCTGCCTCGAGATTAACAGTAATATAAAGGTATAGGACGCCAGCACATTAACCTACCCGGAACAGTAAAATTTTCCCAATCATTCTTGAACCTAAAGCTGTAGCGATACAGTTGAAAATTAATTAAAGACATTTGAGAGATTGTTTGCAGATTGTACAGCTTATTGTGCTGGCATCTATACAACATCCTCGAGCTAGTTTTAAACCACAGGGTAACCACAGGGTTGAAATTAGCTTGAGCGGAATTTTTGGTTGTCTGACAAAATGTTAGCTTTTGTCGTTCTAGAACAGTTTTTTTGTTTTTAAAAAAATGTCTAAGAACATAAATCTATAGTCTAAAAGAGACTATAGATTTATGTTCTTAGACATTCTTGCCAATGATAAACGAAGAAATAAAATGAGACATGTTGGTGAAAACCGTAAATTATATTAATCATTCTTTAATACTGAGTTTTTATAAGTGCTGGTTGAAGAAGTCTACGAAGGAGGTCACACGGGCGTAGGCAGCAGGGAAGCTGGCCTGGCAACCAAGAGCGGATCCGAATGATGTGATACCAATCTGAAAGAAAAAAAAAGAATAAATAATCAATGAGGAGAAATTATCTGCAAAAAGTTTCTAGTTATTAATATCATCAAAGTAGAATATAGCTTTGACCACTTTGAGGTGAATCTCGAGTGGAAAGTGGAAAACGACTACGCACGTCAATTTTATTGTTTTAATGAAAATGAAGTAATGGCGTTTAGTTTGAACACCTCTGTGCTATATGAATAGGAACAATCTTGTCATGAATCTCGAGGGATACCTACTTCTTGATTTTTGTTTTGTTAGAAATAGTATACATACCAAGACAGGCTCGCCATTAATTATGGCGGCTAGAGGACCACCAGAGTCACCTCTGCAGGTGCTGGCGCCACCAAGACCGCTGGTGCAGATGTTTGAATCTTGAAGGAACAGAGGGAAGGCGTAAGAGCAAATGCTGTTGCTGATGACGTTCAAGTTGACATGGCTCAGGTACTGGTTAGTTGAGATGGAACCATCTGGAAAGATGAAAAACATTTTAATTATGATATTTACAGAACAATCGTCCTAACTAAACGTTTAGATGAAACTTACCATCGCTGGTCAGACCAAATCCAGAAGCTACTGCTGTAGAACCAGCAAAGTCTTGTTGAAGTTGGGGTCCGGAAGGCAGAGCAATTGCAGAGATGGTGTCTGTAACGAAATGAATAACATAAATGTACAATAAAAATTATAACAGACCTTTTTCTGATGTCTTATCTTCCTTTTATCTTACCAGAGAACGTAACTGGAGTAGCCAGGTAGATAACAGCAACATCGTTACGGGCGAGAAGGGGCTGCCAGTTAGGGTGCACAGCAACAGCGCTGGTTTGCAACCTGGTACCGCCAGAGAAGAGAGTGGTGGAGCCGAGAACAACGGTGAAAAGCCAAGCCTGGTTTTGACCGTCAAACCAGCAGTGAGCAGCAGTTGCGATCCTGTTTGAGCTGAGGAGGGAACCTCCACAGACACCGGTCCCGGAGATACCAGCATAAGAAGCAAGAAGACCAGCCTATGCAACAAAAATAATGAAATAATTAAAATGGACACCAACCATTTTATATGTATGTATGTAAGTATAAAAAACCTCTTTCAGAAGTCAAAAGGCACTTGTTTTTCCTGTTATTGCGATCTTTGTTGGTTCTACACCATACTTGGGAACCTTCTTGTTACGGAGATATTGGGGGTCAAAGTTCCAACTTATTGTCACTTTTTTTTTACTTGTTTTCAATGTAAGTTTTTTACTTAAAATACCTCCACGACACCCGCGCTATTCTATCAGTTTATTAGCAAGATGTTTTGAGGGCGTTACATTGAGTTCTACCACAAAACATGAATTCACCAAAAAAAAAGTCTTATCCTATTAATATTTTTTGCATCAAGTTACTTTAGGATGTACGGAACGCTTGGATTATGGCTTCGTGATGAGGGTGTTTTCATCCTGGATTATAATACAAGATGACTTTAGTTGCAACTCCAACAATGTACCACCTCTATCATTTAGTATCAGAATCTCACCTGGTAAGGGAATTGACCAAGGTTCGAGGCACTGCCACCAACAATTCTTTCTTGGGTCATCTGTTCCTCAGCTTTACGGATCTCCTCAGCCAATGGGATAGCATAGTTTTGGATATATCCATACGCGGTGTTGCCATAATTCATGGGCTCTACATTTGCGTAGGCAAGTGCCACCAAAGCTAATACAATCACTACCTTCATTGTTGTATTTTAGAATGACTGAGTCCCAAATCAAGCGAACAGATTAGTATTTATATAAAATCGTTAACAGATTACAGAACATTTGCAGATACTACGTATACGGTAAAAAATATCACGTCATAATGAGTTGGAGAAACAGCAAAGTTCTTCTTAAAAAGTTTTTTTTATGACTTTTTCATATTACGTAACGCCTGTAAGGGTGTTAGAGGCGTTACGTAATATGAAAAAGTCATTAAATTAGTCATAGGTGTACCTTTAATAGTACACCCACATTTAGCCTGTTACGGTTAAAAACTAATACGGCTTTAAAACTTGTATTTCAGAGATGAAAAAACTGTTATGAATGTGAAGTGAACTACTTCCGATTCAAGTTTTATAAATAGGTAAAGGTTTAAGCCAACGGCCACACAGAAAAGACGCAAGACCAGGGCGGGGCGCGGACCCGTCGCGAACAGGGCGCCGTCGCGACTTTTTAACGCATATAGAAAAGACACGGACCCGTCGCAGACAGGGCGCCGCCGCCGTCACGACTTTTTATGGCGCGCACTAGAAGCTTTACCCGGCATTCAACCGTCCGATTTTGATACGACAACATGTCTTCTTACATTATTATCCTGATCGTTTTCAAGAAGTATACAAGATGACTCCACAATGTTTTTACATTATTATGTCCAAACCTGCCCCCCGCGCCCTTTCCGCTCCCCCGCTTGCGCCCGTGCAGGCCCGCGCCCTGCCCGCGCCTTGTCCTTTCTATATGTTTTCCAATAGGACGCCGTCGTGACGGGCGTCCCGTCTTTTCTGTATGTTTTACGTCGCGACGGCTGTATACATTTTATATGCAAGTAGATTAAACGGGCGCCGCGACTGCGACGGGTCCGTGCCTTGCGTCTGTTCTGTGTGGCCGGTGCCTAAGTATTCTCATGTAATAGAATCCTGTATTCACATAAGTAAACGCAACGGTTTTCTTCGGTAGTCTTCTTCACTACTGACTTGTTGACACCATCTGTCGTGGATTTGAGATTTGGAGTTGACTGGTGGAAAGTGCATGTTTTTTTTTAATAATGTGATTTTTATTTAAAAAAAAATGAACTTGGCTCTGCACTGCCATTCGTCCGGATTAAAACGATATCAATAAGCGCGTGCTAATATGTTTTCAACAAATTCTAAATTATGAACGAGAAACTTAAAATCTCGAATTAAAACTAGATTCTACTGGAAACTATTATCTACCTAGACGGCTTAATAATTTACTGGATGTACCTGAAAGCTCCTGACAGGTGTCAGTGGTGTAGCACGTGGCCAGGTAGCTTTGGTGCCCGTGACCCCACTAGCGGGGTCAGCGGGAATAGAGTAAAATAATCAAAAATTGTTCCCGTTGTAAAGTTATAAAGTATTTACTCAAAAACATTGCATCGGGTTGAGTGTTAGTACAGAGCTGGGTATCCGAAATGTTTACCAAAATTATCTACAATCTATGTTTTACCTGTTGTTTTTTTTTTGCCTCTTCGTACGTTTAGTTAAGTCATCTAAAAATTGGTATGAGGGTCAATGGTGGTACATAATTGTTCAATTTGATACATAACATCAATAGTTCTTTTGAGTTTTTTGTACGGTCAATATTTCAGTCATAATTTTTCTAAATAGGTAACCAATAGGTAATCAATATTAATTGTTGTTTTCGCAATAAGATAACGTACCTGTTACCGTTACAAAGATATCTTAATACTTTGATTATGATTCCCTAATTAATTAATCTTATCCAATTAATGTATGTGACACTTTTGAAATCAATCTTTATCATTTGTAATACCCACTTGGTTTTCACGTAAAATTGAGTGCGTCTTTTGAAAATATTTTTAATTAGCTCTTATTAACATATAGAAATTTAACGTCGAGATTTGGCTTAGATAGGGACATTCATAGTTTAATATTATTTTAAATGCGAAAGTAAGTTTGCATTTTGGCTAACGTCCATTTTCAATAACCTACCAACACTGTATCCGTATAAATAGACTGTGTGGTATTTTCTTTGTCTGTTTGACATGACTTGTTTACCGACCGATAGAAACAAAACGTCACCATAAAAAAATACTACTTTTGTATATAAAAACACCGATAGCTACGAAAGTAGGCATATTAACTATAATAATAATAATAATAAACTATGGAATTTGGTGTGGACAAATGTGCGGTCATGCATGTAAAGCGAGGGGGGATTGTGGAGTCTGTGGGAACCCAGCTCTCAGATTCCATAAATCTTAGATCCCTCTCAGCAACCGAAACCTATAAGTATTTGGGTATGTCGGAAGCGCTGGGCATCAGTGTGGCTGACATGAAGCAATCGTTGAAGGAGCGCTTCTTTGGCCGCCTGAAAAAAGTATTTAATAGTCTTTTATCGGGCGGAAATAAGGTGCGTGCCTTCAACGGTTGGGTCATGCCGGTTTTGATGTACTCTTTCGGCATACTCAAATGGACTCAAACAGAACTAGACGCCCTGGATACGAAGGTCCGTAAATTGTTGACGGCATATCGAATGCATCACCCGCGTTCTTCGGTAATGAGACTGTATATCCCGCGGAAGTGTGGGGGTCGAGGCTTTTTAAACGCTAAGACTCTCCACAATCGTGAGATATGCAGTCTCAGGGAATATTTCCTAGCAGCCGACGTGGGGATGCATCGAGATGTGGTCGCGATGGACAAGGGCCTCACCCCGCTCTCCTTGGCTAAAGAGAACTGGCGCATACCTGTAGTATTTACTACTGATGACCGCAGGAAAGAATGGCAGAGCAAGGAGCTTCACGGGCGCTTTTACCGGGCTCTTCATGGGCCCGATGTAGATTTTCAAGCGTCCGTGTCCTGGCTACGATCTGGGGACCTCTTCGGAGAAACCGAAGGTTTTGTCTGTGCAATTATGGATGAAGTTATGATGACGAATAACTACCGGAGATTTATTGTGAAGGACGGTACGGTTGACATATGTCGGGCATGCCACCGTCCAGGCGAATCAATCCGTCACATTATCTCCGGATGTTCTCGTCTAGCTAACGGAGAGTACTTGCATAGACACAACCTTGTAGCTAGGATTATCCATCAGCAACTTGCTCTAAAATACAATCTTGTGGAATCGGAAGTGCCCTACTATAGGTATGTGCCCGACCCAGTTCTCGTTAATGGCAGTATCACACTGTACTGGGATCAATCCATCATCACTGACAGGACTGTTATAGCTAATAGACCTGATATAGTGGTGATGGATCGATCAGAGCGGCGCGCAATGATTGTTGACATAACGGTCCCGCATGATGAGAACCTCGTGAAAGCCGAGAAAGATAAACAAATAAAGTATCTTGACTTGGCTCGCGAGGTTGTCGACATGTGGGAAGTGGACTCAGCAATCATTGTGCCGATAGTAGTGTCAGCGCATGGCTTAATTGCCAAGAGCCTCGACCAACACCTGAGGAGGCTCTCGTTAGGCAGCTGGATCAAGGGCTTGATTCAGAAAGCGGTACTCCTGGACACGGCCCGTATCGTTAGGAGGTTCCTCTCTCTGGAGCCCTGACCGCCGGTAGCTTGGACCCTGTTCCCGATACCGGTGGGCTACAATTTTTTATATTTTTAAATGTTTTTTTATATATGTTTTATATCAATATTTAAAAATGTAAAAAATTTGTTGCATAATTGAATAAAGGGAATAATAATAATAATAATAAATATCTTTATTTCCCAAAATACACACAGAGATTGGACAGTTTACAATTTTGAATTTGTGGTAGAACACTAACATTGAAAATTTAGATGGTTCAGAAATCTGTGCACAATAAATTGAACTCTGTCTCTTAAACTAGGGTATCCTGTATCTTAAGAGACAGTGTTTCACAATGAGGTTCCAAATGATTGACGAATTGAAGACATAGGTTCTATCAAGTTATAGGTTAGGTTAGGTTACTGTAGTTTTATTTTAAATAATGTACCTAGGTGTGAGTATGCGAGGGTGAGGGTGAATGAATGTGAAACTGGGTGTGTAGGTGTTTATGTGTGAGTGGATAAGTGGAGAATGTGGTGTTGGTGTGTTGATGTGTGAGTTGTATGTGCGAGTTTGAATGGATGCGAGGATAAAAGTATTCGTGCAAGGATGGTGATGAGAATGTGCTTGCTAAGTGATGTATGTGAGCAAAGTCTCCGTTGTGGCATAGTCCTGTGTCAGTAGCCATTCTGTCACTTTTAATTTTAGGTTGTGCTTGTTGAGGTCTAAGATATTCAGATGTTTATGAATCTTCTTGTAAATGTACGCGCTAATTACATAATATTGATGTTGCGCGAACGCGGTTCTGTGTTGGGTGCTTGGGGGAAGGTTTGTACGCTTTTTCGGGTTAGACGGGGGAAGACTGCTGTGTTTTCTGAGGACAGATTGAAGCACAAAGAGCTGACGTACTGTGAGAACCTTGCAGTCTGCATACAGCTGTGTGGTTGGGTATCTGTGAGGCTTCTTTGTCATTACTTTTAGTACCGCTCTCTGTGCACTCTCCACCCTCAGCATGTAACCTTTCGTTGCAGGGCCCCATACAGAGATGCAATATCCTAAAACCGATTGGCATAGCGCGTAATACACCATTTTTAATATTTCAACGTTGGCAGAGTTCCGGAGGAATTTAAATATATGTATGAGGCGCAATGTTTTAGTCGTGACAGCGCCTAGTTGTTTTCCGCATGTGAGTCCATCATCTATGAGGACTCCTAAGTACTTTACGTTGTCACTTCTAGTTAGTGCTGGACAACGGCATGGTGCTGATCGGTTAGCGCATGAGTGGGCAGTAATTGAAAAACTGAGTGACGGTGCGGTCTTTCGCCTAATTGCAACTGACTGTTATACGTAAGTAAGTTATAGAAAACAGCCTTAAATGGATGTTGATAGAGTAATGCCAAACATATACAGATGACCTGTGTTAGGAAATAAAATACTTTATACACTGGTGTACGACCCCGTGGTATTATTTTCGACCTCCATATACAGACGAAGTTGTGGCCAAAAACAAGGATTTAATAACATTAAACACAATAATTAATCTTCTAGAGAATTCAATGTCATCTTTGTCTCGGAGAGACCAGCCGTTTATAATGTGGTACTTAGTGAAGAAAATTTAAGCTTAGGATATAATTGTACTGAACGTACAGACGACGCTAGCTGCACAAGTGCATATCAAGCTACTGCAATCTGTCAAAAGATCAACTTATACATAGCACTATCATTATACTATACCATTATTATTTTATTATAATATTTTTTTTATTTTTTATTAATTTATTATACTTATTATACTGATAAATACTTGAACTGGTTAGATATACTTTTATATGAACTATATCGCTAATGGATTAGGTTCAAAGTTGATTGGGAAACTTTGTAAGTAAGTAGTAAGGATAGCTCGTTGTGCTGGCGTCGGTACATTAAAGAATCAACACTTGACGTGGAGACTATTTATTTATTTATCAAAACTATAAGCACAAGTAAAAACTACAAAGGCGGACTCAATGCCTAGAGTATTTGTTTCTCTATGCATCATCCAATTCAGTACAATAATTTTATGTGAAAACATATACTGTTGAGTAAATGGATAAGGACAAGGGATACGGGCAGGGGAATAATTACTTCAAAATCAAAATCAAAATATTTTATTTCACATAGGTCTAGATAGGCACTTATAAAACGTCGAAAAGGGTGCACGGTTCGCGTTGGTCAATTCCAGTTTTTCATAAGGACACGTTTAATATAGTTTTTGAATTTTCCATCGGTCAGTTCTATAACTGACTTTGGCAGCTTGTTATAAAAGCGTTGTTTTTGTTACTACCAATATCCAATAATTAGTATTGCATATTAATTTGAATGATTACTTTTAATTTCGTTAGTAATTACATCGAGTATGTTTAATGAGTAGGTACCTATTGACTAGCTCTTATTAATTTGATTACATAAAGTCACTACGTCCTTAAGTATAATTATTCCAGAATAACGCTCAAAAGTTCAATTTAAATCCTTTCGTATTTGCCTTTTTTTTTTCTCAAAATGAAACTCTAGGTGGTTGGAGTACAACTGAAGGTTTTATTACCAAAAAGAGATCATAGATGTCGCTACTGGTCATATTTTTTTAAATATTTCTTATACAAATAACAGCCATATCGAGGCGGGGCGAGTGCGCAGCGATCTTGCCGCGAGTTCGCAACGTGTGCGTGCTTTCAAGTCAACTCGTTAGTGTGATAATTATGAAAAGGCCCTAAATGTGTTTTAAGCTTCAATTTACACGAGGTTTTTGGCAACTTTCATAGTGCTTTATCATGTTTGCTTGTAAAGTCAGTTCAACATCAAAATCAAAATCCAAATCAAAGCATTTATTTCAAGTAAGCCAGTTACAGGCACTTTTGAATTGTCGAAACAAAAATGAACATTTAATGTAGTTACATCCCAGTCCCAAGACATAAAAACTGTGAAAGTACTGTAGTTGCCCATTCCCTAGCGTAGATCTCTAAGGAGATGAACGGGCAAGAAACTCCATGGACACTCTTTTAAAATATTGTTACAAAATCTTGGTTATATCATTCATTTTGAGACGGTATATTATGTGAGAACAATGTAACAAGATGTGCACGTTAAAAGTGTCCATAGCAAAACAAAAACAAAATACAACTCAAAAACAAAATAATTAATTCAAATAAACCATGGCGACTAAGAGATGACCAGTCACAACTGGCAGCGCCCGTTCACGAACATGACGCATGGATCAGCACCATTCAGCTCAACCATTTTGAAGAGAACTAAATGGCCCGACGGTTCAGTTACACCAAGGATTACACGCATTATCTATAGAGGCTCTTATCACATGGGAGATGATGTCAATACATCAGCTGGGCAGGCAATGTGTAATATGTAAGGTTCAGCAAGTTGGAGTTATCGTGGAAAGCTAGGAAGAGTTGACTTCCAAATTCTTTCCCGGTGTAGAATCTGTTGTGTAAGCCTGCGTAATTTGTAGCATCCGCATTTTGGTACAAACGCTTTGAAGATTTGAGTTGAGGCCAAAGACGAAATGATATTCTGACACTCGTAAAACTTATATTAATCCTGTTGTTCAAAAGTTATTTGAATTAAGTTGTTTGAATTTTAAGTTTTTCTACACAATGTTTTTTGTTAAGTAATGACTTATGACTTTGAAAAGATTGTCACTTGTCTATGTATTTTAATTACAGTACGGTATCATAAGAAACAGGAAAAACAAATGAAGAAATTGGAAAATATAGGTTTGTATTTTCTTAATTTAATACAGAGAAGGCTCAACATCATTTTTGTATACCAGCCTATGTTCTTCTTTTTTGGTCTCCAGGGTCAAAAACACAAAATATATAAACCAAAAGTAAGTCTAGCTCCCATAACATATCAATCTCCATATAATTTCTATATGTTTTAATGTTCCAGATGTTATTATGTTCCATTTCGTATTCAAATTACAAGTGTTGTTGGAAGAAGCTGACGTAGGATGTGACACGAGCGAACACCGACGGGAGGTTGATCTGGCAGCCGAAAGCTGATCCGAAAGAGGTGACACCGATCTGTGAAAATAGAAAAATAAAAGGTAAGTAATCGTCATTCTGAAAATCATAGTGGAATTAAAACTGTTCACACGAAATTAAATTATATTTATATATATATATATATATATATATGATTAAATATATACTTTTTTTATAATATTTTACCTTTCACGTTCGAGTGATTAAATAGGTTGTTTTAGAGTGTACCATCCACAAAGAATATCATACATCCTCAATTATATGGAAATAAAATAACATATTTTGGGGAGTATACTCCTTCATAATTAAATGGTGTTCACTCATCTTTGTGTTCTTTCCTTTACTTGGGATTGGTGCAACATGTAAAATAAGATTAACGATAGCATGCACAATTTTATTAATAACGTAATAAATAAGTTCACTCACCAAGACATTACGTCCATTCTGGACTGCAACAAGGGGACCACCAGAGTCACCTTGGCAGGTGCCGACACCACCGACACCGCTGGTGCAGAGGTTGGAAGGCTGGACCACGAATGGGAAAGCAAAGCTGCAAGCGCTGTTAGCGATGACATTCAGGCGAACGTGACTCAGGAACTGGTTGGTTGAGATGGAACCACCTGAGAATAGATCAGTACACAATATTATATTTAGCGGACTCTGAGTCGTAGATAATATGAGAATTGACCTAACGAATCTAGAACCAAAACAGAAGTATGAGCAGTATTTATTTGTATAGTAAGGAATCGTTTACTTGATCTGAACCGTCCTTTAGATCCCTAAAGGAAAGTTCGGGGATGTAGAACTAAACTGTCTCAGGTTTAACAATGTTGTTTTTAATGATGTCCTAGATATATAAAGACTTTAGTTTGTAAATTAATAACTATTTACTTACCGGTGTTTGTCAAACCGAAACCGGAAGCAATAGCTGAGGTACCAACGAAGTCTGAGGAGCCGGTAGGTAGGGCAACTGGAGCAATGGTAGCTGAAAGTAACGATATACACTATGTAAAAATCTGTTTACAAAAACCTTAATTATGGGAAAGTGGTTAGTAATTTAGCTAGAATACTAAACTCCGTTTTTGAAATGTCATGCCAGCCTTGTCTTACGACCATATTCAATAACTTACCAACAGGTATCGGAAGGTTGCTATCTCTGACCGAGAGTAACAAAATTTCTCAGAAAAGCTTTTAAGATTTTTTATGAATCAAGTGACAAGTAGGTGACGCGGATTGGATATTTCAAGCTAACTTAGTTCATAGAAACACTGATAGCTACGAGAGTGTAGGCATGGTAACTGATAGTTATACGATACGTTAGTATGTTATAGTCAGCTGGCGATAATAATCATTTACAAATATTTGTATTTTTTGACAATCAGATTATTGAGTTTCTGCCAGATCTGAGAGTCATGCATGCATCACGATCAACCGATAATTTTTATTCTGACGTTACGTTACTACGCACTCTTAAAAATTTCAAGCAATAGTTACTTACAAGACGTCGACACAGATTGGGGCAAGTAGATCACACCAACATCGTTACGGATAAGTGCGGGTGTCCAGTTGGGGTGCAAGGCCATGACACTGGAGTCCAGCCTGGTGCCTCCAGAGAAGAGAGTGGTGGAGCCGAGGACGACGGTAACCCTCCAGACTTGGTTGACACCATCGCTCCAACAGTGGGCGGCTGTGACTACTCTGGCAGAACTGATCAGAGAACCTCCACAGACACCAGTGCCCTGGCTGCCGATGATGGAGAGCAGGAGACCAGCCTGGAAAATAGCAGAATATGTTATTTAGATAGGTATGTATGTTCTAAAGCAGAACAGCTAATGCTGTTTGATGTGGGACCAAATAGGTATACACAATATTTTTGAATTGACATTTCACTGAGCTAGGGAAGTAGCTTCACAATATTTGCATGTAATTACGCTGCGAATCTTTTAAAATATATTAAGCAAAAAAAATGCGTCAAAATGCGTCTTTATTTATTTCTACATGAGTTTTTGTGGTATACTAAAAAACCTAACTACTGCTACTACTAAATCACACGCTGATTCAAATCGGCGTTTACAAGGTAAAGTCGACTCCTTCTATTGTTGGAGTCAGTTAAAATGCAGCCTATGTTATCCGAGCCATAATATAGAAATGCTTAAAACCTAATTCATCAAAATCGAACGAATAGTTTACGGACTCAAATGAATTTGAATGGATGATATCTCTTTTGCTAGTCTTATATTCCCTGAATTTAGCTAGAACACTTTAATAAAGTCTACCGTTACATGTTTTAACACAATACAAAAGTAAAAACAACAAACCTGGTACGGGTACTGCCCTTGTCCAGCGGGTACACCTCCGACGATTCTGGAGCTAAGGAACTTCTCCTCAGCTGCTTTAATCCTCTCTCCTTCAGGGATACCAACGTTCACCAGGTAGCCATAAGCGGTTTGCCCATATTGGGATTCTTCCGCGCAAGCAAAGCTTGCTAAAGCTAAACACGCTATTACAAAGGTTTTCATCGTGGTTCCAGCTGAAACTAGGTGCAAAAATACTTACTCGATTATTATATAGAGGTGATTTTGATAATTAAGTATATGCTGATGTAATTAATCTACAGATAGGTAGTCGGTACCGACAGTTATCTACATGATAGTACAACGATAAATTATTTTGATTTTAATATCATGTCGAAATCTGGAGCCATTTCGGATTAGCGACTGCTACTGCGGTACTATCAAATGATGCTCGTGCCAATCGTAAAAGGTGATATCATCGATGTAAAAGACGTATTTTCCATACTTATACGCAAAACAATATCCAACTAAAGGGGACAATAAAATTGTCCTACTGCGTGCGACATCGCTGAGACGGTTGTCAAAGAACGTACCAGAAATCGACTAAAAAGTCTGTGATAACCAAGCAAGCAAGCATAGGTCAAACTACATGAATTCCCCGTTTTTTAAGAGTCGGAGCGTGGAGAGGTGCAGTTAATTGCGTTATATGGAGTACTCATTGAACCCCTACAAACTAGTGTCAATTTAGTGCATACAGTGACCTAAGAATCACTAGAATTAAAAATAGGTACATTTCAATATATTCAGCAATTTCAAAGGACATAAGATCACAAAAAGTGTTCGTCTGCTTCTAATTTTAGAAAACGGTGAAGAAAAACATGCACAGCAGGAAACAGGGATGTCTTAGAACCAAAATTCCAAGACATGTGACATCTACCGTATGGGCCCGCGTGGTGGATTGAAACGTATTTCCTCTCATAGAGAGGAGGCCTATCCCAGCACTGGGAACGTTATTGGCTGATGCTGATGATAGTAATGAGTTTTAGAATATAAAAGTAGTTTTTTTTTATCGATTTACTTTTATTCTATTTGACTTACGACTATTTTATTAAGCACTGATAAAACAAACCACACAACAAATAACTGTGAAATACTGTTGCGACAACCCATGAGTAATTGCACAACAGCGACCCACATAAACACAGGCAGATGACTGGCAATTATGCTTAAGACAATGTTGGTATGTGCATTCTTCCGTAATACAATCCACCACGCATCTGCGAGCATCCCAGGCGTACTACAGAAGCGGGGCAGCCCCACCACCATCCTAAACTGAATGCGCACTGTACGAGCTTTGCGTACACCTAGCTCACATGCTGCACGTATCAAATGAAGTACAGTACGCTTGAAAGAGCGTCTTTTTACTGGAAGTGAAAACCTGCAAGCCAACATGGTCGCCTTAACCGAACCACGACAAGACAGACGTATCGGAAATTAGCAAGTATGGGAAATTAGCAAGACAAAATTTCACGTAGCAAGTGAATCTTCTCCATCGCTCAAAATTTAAAGTCAATAATACAGTTTTTTTTCGGAGTGACTACACAAAACACACCTTAATTGTGATAAAAATCTAATCTATAAATTGGTAACGTCATACATCGTTCGTCACATGATAAAAAATTGTAGCACCAACGATAATCATGGTCGAATAATGTCACTTAAAAACGGTACTAAAAATATTTACCAAATATATCTGAATTTTATTGTTTCTTACCCAATAATCACAACGTCAAAAATTGCTGCGTTTATTCTATACAAGACGAAACACTTATTAGATTGTTCAATAAATACTAAAAGATTATAATGTTCGGCTGTACCAACAGAAGTTATTTGTTCTCATTCTTTCTTGATAATATTTATCTCTCAATGTTAGAATACATCTTCAACTCTATTTACAAACACTATGTATCAAAGATTATCAGTTAACTATTCATTTTATTTATTTTTGTAAAAAACAGCATTAGCTGGTGTACTTAGCAATTCATTCAGCAAACAGTTTAGAGTTTGATTACATTTCTAGTTTGTAAAGAAAAGATAACTGTATGATCATTGGTTTATTGAAAAACGGAAAGATACAATGAAGTTTGTATGTTTTAGATCAGATGTGGTTGTTGATGAAGTCCATGAATGAAGTGACACGACCATAAGCACTTGGAATGCCTGCTTGACAGCCCAGAGCGGAGCCGAAGGATGCAACACCAATCTGTAAATAAAAATAATGATTAAAACATAAAAATAATTATTAAACGTCATTTACCACTTGATATAAGCAGAGGTGTGTTTATATTAAGTGGTATATGTGAAAGACAACACGGTCACGTACTGATAAATACAAATTCAAATTAACATTGTATTATGCAGGGAGGCTCTGACAATACGACAATAAATTAAACTGCGCATACCTCGTGATATTCCCAATCCTAGTAACTGGACATTAGTTTTTATTTTCTACATGATGTAGATTAAATAGGCTAGCGACACCCGTATCGGTATTAATACACATATTATTATAACCGTCTTGGGACTTCATAAACCTTGCTTTTGCAAATTTTGTTCTTTATATTTGATTTCCAGATGAGAATTAGTGCAAATTGTACCTAAGGTTAGTTCCCAATAATTATAAATGGCGTTCTATTTCGTTAACGCTTTTATGTTATTTAGGTTGAAATATATCTATTCAATTTTCGATATTTCGATACTAGTTCGTATTCTCGGCGCCACCTTGTATATGCAATTAACTCTGTTTGTCTACTAGACCGCGCCTAGACCACTAAAACGATTGTTATTAATTTTAACAGATATGTGGTTATTGCCTGGAGCAGGACATTGACAACTATTCATCCTAAACCGAAATTTTAGACTGTAACTGTTAGGCTGTGTCATCCCACAGCTGGCCAAATCCAGCTGACCCATGGGTCGAGGTATTTGGCCAGCTGCCAGCAACTTCCAAATTCTTCGATCCTGGGCCAATATAGACGGGACGGGCGCTGGTCGTTGGAAAACCAACAGACAAAAGTCCAGCTCATCTTCTGCCAGGTCTAACGCGTCCTGGTTATCGTGGTTATTTTGGCCCACAGCTCGTTGGCCATAAAGACATGGCCAGCCCACTCCCACTTAAGCTTGGCGGCTTTTTAAGCAACGTCAGTAATTTGTAAGTTTTTTTTTTGTAATTTGATACTTGCAATAAAAATTTACTTTTGTAAATTAAGTAACTGTAGAATAATTAATATTTGGGTGTGTCCATACCTGTAGTAATCTATTGCCCCTCTGGACGATGAGAGGACCACCGGAGTCTCCTCTGCAGAAGCCTACGCCTCCAAGTCCACTGGTGCAGATATTGGAAGGTTGAATTATTATAGGGAACGTCAAGGCACAATTACTGTTAGTAATCACGCTTACGCTGACGTGGTTCAGGAACTGATCCATGGAAATACTGCCACCTGAAAACGTTACAAAGAATGCATCATAAATCTTTTCAATTTTAATATGATTCGTTATGTTTTTTCTTCAGTAAAAACTGGCTTGATTTAATAACTATGTTTAAACATACTTTGTAAAAACATAAGGTGATTAAAGCTCATTGTACACACACAGCACACTTGTAAGCAGTCCACTGGACCGCCTAACCTCATCTCTTCTTGTCGATCCCTATCAGAGGTGACGATGGTTCATGATGTGTACGTCTTATAGAAGAAATCCCAAAAGGTACAAGTTAAGCCGATGATTATCCTGCCTCTGCAGTGCTTATAGCACGCTAACCTTACGACTTCATTGAGAAAAACAGCAAGTTGGCAGCTATAGTAATATCTCACAGAGACTCAGGCAATAGTTTACAAAGTATTAAAAATTAACTCACTGTCAGTGGTAGCACCAAAACCGACAGCAATAGCCCTCTCACCGGCGAAAGACTCAAATAGTTCTGATCCAGAAGGTAGTGAAACCGGAGCAATAATGTCTGCAAAATAATGAAAATGTGTAATGAATTTCAAACCACTACCACATCACATTTGTTATATGTCTAATGGTTCTAACAGAATATAATTTCATTTGAATAATAACTTTAATAGCACAATGAATGAAAAAAAATCTCAGTTTCCGAAATGTGTTTGTCTACATATTAGGATAGCGATTCTGATATTTCAGTTAGATTTTTTATACAGGGTGTAAATAACCTCATCACGAAGCCGAACCTAAGTAACATTCTGTATACATGATGAGACTGAGTAACTTTACGACAAAATTATTGCCGGCAAACGACTTTTTTTTGGGGTGAAAAATGTTTTTTTTTGTTGTAGAACCGAATGTAACACACTTAAAACATTGTGCTGATGAATAGATTGAACAGTGCAGGGGTCGTAGAGGTGTTTAAAGAAAAAATATTACAATATAAACTTAAATTTAAAAAACAACTTGTCAAAAAGTTAAAACTTTGACCCCCAATATCTGTGTAACTAGAAAATTTCCAGGTGTGTTATAGAACCATCAAATAACCGCAATGACGAGGAAAACAAGTGCCTTTTGGCTTCGTTAAAATATTTTTATACCATTATTTATTTACTTATGTTTTACGAATAAATAATTTGAATTTTCATCGTTATTAGTCTTCCATTTTCTAGCTACACCTTATTCTATACTTTTTTGTTAGATAAGCTTAGGAAGCACTTGCTTTTTAGTTTCTAAAACATATACAATATTAAAAAAAATACCCTGTTTGATCTGAATGGGGCATACGTATATGTATATCAATGATAGGGTTTTTTAATATATTCAATATACGACACGAGAATATTCCACTGTGATTATTGAAACACTGACCTGACACTTGCACTGGGGTAGCGAAATACGCTACAAGAACATCATTACGAACGAGGCTTGGATTCCAGCTTGGGTGCACGGCTACTGCACTTGTGTCAACCCTGACACCACCACTAAAAAGGCGAACAGAGCCAAGAACGATTGTGAAGCGCCACGCCTGGAAATTACCGTCGAACCAGCAATGGGCAGCGCTGAGAACACGACTGGTCGAAATAAGTGATCCGCCACAAACGCTAGTAAGGACTGTATCACCACGGATAACTTCGGCAATAATACCAGCCTGCAATCAAAATGGGTTGTTTATTATAAGTTAGTTAAAATTGACACAATGCCTGCAATTGCCCAGAAATATCTACTTTTAGTTAAACAGTTTTATTTTCGTTTATTTATTAATAAAAACTTGGTATCAACAAAAAAACCCTCATTAACAATAAGGGGATCGACTTATTTAAGTTAAGTGGCTTGTCCGCTACTCATACAGAGACATAATGCCTCTATGAAAGTACTCTATCTCTCTCTCTTCCTCTAGGTATAACTTATACAACCAAATCATTGCATTACTCTGCTATGATCACAAGGGCGATACACAAAGACAGTTCACAGTTAAGATATAAGACAAACCTGGAAGGGGTATTGTCCGACAGCGGCAGGCACTCCTCCAGAAATTCTCGAATCCACTTGCTCTGCCTTCCGAATTCTCTCTGCTTCCGGAATTCCTATGTTCTTCATATACCCATAGGCAGGATTGTGTCCAGAAATTCTCTGCACATCTTCAGCGAATGCAAATGCTCCAAAAAGAAGAAAAGCCACTAGAAACTGCATCGTGGGTGAAGTTATGCTTCGTCACTAAACAATAAGAAATGTTTGCTTTATTTTATATGGAACACCAATAAGTGATTACGCTAGTTTCCTTAACTTAGGTTTTTGTAATCGCTCTGATTCGATTTCGTTATCATAATTATTCTATTTGATTGATGTCCGATTGGTTTTCATTAAACGAATCGGATGTTTTTGTTTACGCCATTACATAACACCACCATTAACCACGTTACTGAGCTATACTCGTTTGCAAAAAGAAAGAACCTACATGACCTCATACATTAATATTAGAAGTTCGTGATTTTATGATGGTTAGAACAAAAAACTCCTTTTTTGAAATGCATGCTTCGCTTCACTAAGTATTTTTAATGAAATCTCTCATTTGTCTTGGTGGTACGCTGCTCTTCCCAACTGGCAAGAAAAACTGTAACAAATATTTATTTACTGTCACTTTTGACACCAAAGTTAAGTAACTATGCATTCTTCACAATTTTAAGCAATATACAGGGTTATTTGTAAAACACCAACAACCTCGCAGGAGTAGATTACTAACATCTTAAACAACAACATTTTGTTCTACGACTTTTCCGAAAACAGACAAAAAATAATCGACTTCTCATGCAAAACTCCATCAGCTGTTCGGACATATGTATGGAGAGTTGATTTTTTTTTGTCTGTTTTCGGAAAAGTCGTAGAACAAATGTTGTTGTTGAAGATGTCAGTAATCTATTCCTGCGAGGTTGTTGGTGTTTTACAAATAACCCTGTATATTGAAAAGACGAGTACACAGATTGTGGCAAGTAGATCACACCAACATGGTAAAGGATAAGTGCGGGAGTCCAGTTGGGGTGGAAGGCCATGACACTGGAGTCCAGGCTGGTGCCTCCAGAGAAGAGAATGGTGGAGCCGAGGACGACGGTCACCCTCCAGACTTAGTTGACACCATCGCTCAAAAGCCAGTAGGTAATTCAAACATTTCTTTGCAAAATCTTTTGTATTTGTAGTGACTTCACAAAGCATACCTTAATCGTTATAAAAATCTAATCTATATACATTCGTCACGAATTCCATGATAAAAATTGTAGCGCCAACGATAAAAATGTGAATGTGAACAAACCTTATTTTATCTTATACATATATCTATATATCTTTATAAAAATCCCAAAAATATAAGAATTTTTTTCTTACCAAAGAAATAAAACGACAAAACCGCTGCGTTACAAGACGAAATACTTATTAGATTGTTCAATAAATACTAAAAGATTTAAATTTTCAGCTGTATCAGCAGAATATGTTTGTTCTCGTTCTTTTTTGATAATATTTATCTCTCTGCATTGAAATACATCTTCAGTTCTGTTAACAAACACTATTTATCGGAGCTAATCAGTTAACTGTACAGTTTATTTATTCTTGTAAAAACAGTAAAATTAGCAATTGTTGATTCAGCAAACAGACAAAATAAAAATGAAAATGTTTTATTTCACATAAGTGAAATATAGTACATTGTAATACAAGGGGCAAGGAGATGATGATGATGAAAATGACTCATTATAGACGAGGTAGTTTTACTACCGAGCTTTAGCGAGGTAGTAAATAGTAACCGAGTTGTAATGGGATTTTAGCGCCGTGTGTTACAACGCACTTTTCACTACGATTGCGACAAAATAAAATAACCATATTTAATATAATAGTTTATTTTATTAAAAATTAAATGTACAATTTTTACTGTTGTTCAAATTTAATGAGATGTTTCTTCCCGGCAACATAATTTCAGTTCTCTGTGAAGACGAATATAATATTGTGTCGTCTGTGGGGTAAACGTAGGAGATAAAAAGGAATCCTGCTTATAATTCAAATAAATAATACAGAAAAAATGTAAAAATTTCGCGACAATGCCTTTTTTATTTCTTCTGTAGCTGGAATACAACGCACACATCCTGCCAAAGAGTTTGGCGTTCGGCGCGTTTGGTTCCATTTTTATGATAAAATGTTTTTTTTTAATGGACCAGTAATAAGTCAATTTTTTATGAATTATGAGTAAAGACTTATGCCTTTTCGAACATTGTTTTATTGAAAAATGAATAAATAAAATCAAGTTTGTATGTCTATGATCAAATGTGGTTGTTGATGAAGTCCATGAAAGAAGTAACACGAGCGTAAGCGCTTGGAACGCCTGATTGACAGCCCCGAGCGGAGCCAAAAGATGCAACACCAATCTGTAAATTTAAATAATTATTAAACACTATATATACTCGTATGTATATAAAAAGGGCTGTGTTTATATTTAGTGGTATATAATAAGTATGTATTTACAAACAAAAAGTAAATATGTAGTTATACATTTTATTATATTTTGACGACTCGAATGGCGTCGTGGTAGTGACGCTGTCTTACGTTCTTAGGGTCCTGGGTTCGAATCCCGGTAGGAGCAAATGTTTGTGTGATGAGCATGGACATTTGTTTCCGAATCATGGATGTTTATAAGTATAATAAGTATGTATTTACAAACAAAAAAAAGTATATATGTAGTTTATCAACTATCTAGTGTCTACGACACAAGCTTTGCTTAGTGTGGCACTAGGTGGCGCTGTGTGTTAATGTCCAGGGATATTTATTTATAATTGTGTGAAAAGAACACTGTCACGTAATATTAAACACTCGTAGAAATCAAATATAATAATACAGTGGCGGCGAAAATACGACAGTAAATGAAACTGCGTATACGTACTTGATGATTTTCCTAATCTGCATACAAAATATCAATCGAATATATTGTCAGCATTTTCTACATGATGTAGGCTATCATCCACAGGTTACCGACTCACGATCAGCATCTTTTTTAATATATTATCTATGATCATAAATTTTCAGACACAAATTAGTGCAAAAATGATGTAGTAAGGTTAGAAAACTAATAAATACTAATGGTTTTTTCTATTTTGTTAACAGTTTTATGTTATTTAGTTTTTTTTAATATACACGTGAACTAGCATTACCAGTGTTTTTATTTATTGTCGTATTGTCACGGACTCCTTGTATATATGAAAGTAACCCTGTTTGTCTTGTCTGCAACCTGTCCACGCCTAGATCACTGAACTGATATTTATAAATACGGGTAGGTACTCATCATCTGGAGTCAGACATTATACCACTTTTCATGCAACTTCGCCATTCTATACTTGCAACAAAAAATGTTGTAAATTATTTGACTGTCAATTAATTAATATTTGGGTACCTGTAGTACTCTGTTGCCTCTCTGGAGGATGAGAGGAGTGCCGGAGTCTCCTCTGCAGAAGCCTACGCCCCCGAGGCCACTGGTGCAGATATTGGAAGGTTGAATTATAGAGAACGTCTCGGAACAATTACTGTTAGTAATCACGGTTACGCTGACGTGATTCAGGAATTGATTCGTGGATATACTGCCACCTGAAAATGTTACAAAGAGAGCGTTATACATTTTTTCAATTGTAATAAGATTTACTATGTTTGGTTTCTAATAAAAGTGAATAGATTTAATTACTAAATGGTGTTAAAAACCTCTTAACGGAGCTGACAGGCACTTCTTTTCCCCCTCATTGCGATATTTTTTTTGGTATACAAGATATCTGGGAACCTTTTACGGAGATATTTTGAGTTAAGTTCCAACTTTTTGTTAAAAACATATTTTTAATTTTAGATTTTGTTTTTAAACACTTCCACGATCCCCGTACGTGTTTGATAATGTTTTGAGCGCGTTACAAAACATGATCTCTAACCCCAACCAACGGCCGTTTTACGTAAAAATTATTGTGCAAGTGGTTTCTAATGTAGTCTAGGGGTGCAAGGATTTTTCAAAATTCACCCTCTAAGGGAGAGAAACGGGGCTCCAAAGTTTACATGTGGAAACAAGATTAGTTAGACTGTTTTATTTGAAACTTCACAAGAATATTCCTATCGATAAATGAGTAAATATTTGTATTTCAGGCTCTTACAGAATTCAACCCCTCAAGGGGTGACAAAGACTGAAAAACAGCATGGGTATTGTTTGTATGGGTGTATTACAAAAAACAACGATTTTAAGATTTTATGTGGCGGACCTGCAATACCATCATCCGCAGTTGGGGTGAATGGGGAATCTGGCATTTATTTTGAAATCCAGAAGATGGCGGACTCGACTTCTTTACCGGGTTATTGGAATATCAGGACATTTCCGCGAAAGACATTTGTGCAAAGAACACCTTGCGCGACTAGACATTTGCGTGACTTAATGGCCACTGAGGTTTACTCTGTACTCTTAGTGTAAACTACATATAACATCACGCCTGTTATTATTTGGCTAGTTGTTTTTCATGGTTTTTGGAAAAGTCTGTACCTACATAGAATATTTTTTTTGCTAAAATCAACTAGGGATGCTAGGAATAAGTCACTTAACACGAATCTATTTTTTCTTTAATTTTTGTTTGTCTTCGTAGCGACGTATCATATCGTTATGTAATTTACTGGCCATAGTACTTCCATCCCAGACACTAATTTTAGGTTTTACATAATACTTCTGCAAAGTCCTTTATGAGCATCGTCTGGATATGTATATCTTTAAAATTCTGCTGGATCTTGAATTATACTTACTCATTGTTTTGCCCAGTGAAAGTCCCTAACTTTCGAATTACAATTAAGTACCCCAAATTTAACGCGAGCGAAGCCGAGGACAAAACTATCTAATATATAAAAATCTGGTGTCACATAGTTTGTTATCGAAGTCCTGCGAAACGGACCGATTCGATCTTGACCGATTTTAATTTAATAAATCATTTATTTCGAGCAACAAGACTCATAATATACTTACAAACTATGTTAGTTATACACTTACAATACACTTACAAACTATATTAGTTATACACTTACAATACACTTACAAACTACGTTAGTAATACACTCACAAACAAACGAAACAGTAAACAGATTGTGACATCATTGATGCAAGGTGACAGGTGCAGCTGAAACCTTGCAGCACTGGTTCACAAACGCACAATCAAGTCTGTTCGCTATCATAAATCATATTTTTTTTATTAAAGGTATATTCTTTAATGAAATTTTTGTATATATTTGGTAGGTCAGAGAACAAATCGTTGTTTATTTTTATACTCCTAGGTGACAAGGATAGTTCACGCGGACGAAGTCGTGGGCAACAGGTAGTCATAGTAGCCTGCACTAGATCGCATCACCTCATCTCTTTTAGCTTATCCCGATGAGAGGTGCGGACGGTGATGAAATTGTGCGTTGAAATATGGAGTATACAAGGAACCTGGAAAGGTTTGAGTTGAGGTGATGCTGTGCAGTGCTTATAACAACTCAGCGCTGACCTCACGACTTCATTGAATAAAACATAAGTTGCTAGGTCCTATTATAATATCTCAAAGAGACTGAGACATTTGTAAAAGAATATTGAATAGTAACTCACTGTTACTGGTAGCACCATAGCCGACTGCAATAGCACTCTCACCGGCGAAAGACTCAAATAGTTCTGATCCAGAAGGTAGTGAGACCGGAGCAATAATGTCTGTAAAAGAATGAAAATGTACTTAATTTTTCAACCTCAAGTATCTAATGGTAATAGTATATAATTTAATTTGAATAATATACAATATACGAATAAAAATCTATTTGAGAAATTAGTGTTACAAGATTGCGTTTTTTTTATTCCGGAGCAATAAGAGCTTTACAGACGTGTAAAGGAATGAAAATATTTACTTAATACTTCATATTATTTGAAATCTCTACATCATCATAGTCATTTTTCTGCCCCGAATCTCATTTGTTTAGCAATCGGAGATACCTTTGTAGCGATATCATTTATAATGTTTTTGCATTGGTTTAACTTAGGTTTTGCCACTTGGATTTAACTTTTCAAGCTACTAATATTCTAGATCAACTCTAACATTTCAGTTACAGAACATTATTTGCAATTTCAACAAAATGTACGGAGCGAATGTTTTTCATCATAATTATAAAATTATCACACTTACTTGATACTCCCATAGAGACAGGTAAATACGCTACAAGAACATCATTACGTAGGAAGGCTGGAGCCCAGTTTGGGTGCACGGCAACTGTGCTAGTCACAATCCTGATACCACCACTGAAGAGACGAACAGAGCCAAGAATGATGGTGAAGCGCCACACCTGGAAATGACCGTCGAACCAGCAGTGGGCAGCGGTGAGAACACGACTGCTCGAAATAAGAGATCCTCCACAAACGCTGGTAAGAACTGTATCACCACGGATAATTTCGGCAAGAATTCCAGCCTGCAATAAAAAACCGGTTTTTATTTTATCTGTCAATATAAATTGTTACTAGCCATTAAACATCTACTTTTGGTCAAACAGAGTTCACCGTTTTATTATAAAAATCTTTGCATTAAAGTAATAACCACTCATTGTTAAACTGGATAGAGGTGGCTTATCTACATCTCTGTTTGGTTTCAAATAAAGCAATGTCCTGAGACCTTCTAGCTGAATAAATAAGCTGCTATTACTAGCAGCCTTTATTCGGACACACATTACGACTCTAAGAAATCACTCTATCTCTCCCTCTCTATATACAACGTTATTTTTTAGTCGTTTTAATCCCTTTAAAGGCGGATAGCACTCATGAAAATGAACAACTTTCACTATGGAACTACGAAATCTCGAAAAAAATATCAGCTGTTGCCTACATTTTTCCGAGTTAGGCGACCAATAATGTATGAAGCAGCTGATTTTTTTTTTCGAGATTTCATAGTTGGTCGCATAGTAAAAGTTGTTCATTTTCATGTGTATTATCCGCCCTTAAAGGGTTTAAAACGACTAAAAAATAACGGTGTATAAGTATAACTCATACAACCAGGTCATTGCATTACTCTGCTAATTTCACAAGGGAATACCGAAAGCGATACAGCAAACACAATACGTAGTTATACAGTTCACAATTAAGACATAAGACAAACCTGGAAGGGGTATTGCCCAAGAGCGGCCGGCACTCCTCCTGCAATTCTCGAATCCGCTTTCTCTGCCTTCCGAATTCTCTCCGCTTCCGGAATTCCTATGTTCTTCATGTACCCATAGGCAGGATTGTGTCCGGAAATTTCTTGCACATCTTCAGCGAATGCAAATGCTCCAAACAGAAGAAAAGCCACTAGGAACTGCATCGTGGGTGAAGTTATGCTTCGTCACTAAACAATAACAAATGTATGCTTTATTTTATATGGAACACAAAGTGAAAGTGATTACGCTATTTTCCTTAACTTTGGTTTTATAATCGCTCTGATTCGATTTCGTTATCATAATTATTATATTTGATTGATGTCCGATTAGTTACAGGACAGTTTTTGTTAACGTTACCGCATAGCATCACTGAGCTTAACTCGATAGTAAAGGGAAAGTACCTACATGACCTCATCTATATTTATACGACGAGTATCTATACTAACATAATGAAGAGGAAAGATTTGATTTTTTGTTTGTGTGTTTGTTACAATTTTATTGAACTCAAAAACTAATCAATCGTTTTTTTTTCACCATTAAAAAGCTACATCTCTACCAAGTAACATAGGATATAAATTATATTGATAGCCTGCAAATTGGTTGAGCTATCATAATTTCGCTGACTAAGTCGCGGGTGAAGTGCTAGTAAATAATATGTAGGCGTGGCGCCATATTCTTAAAACGTACATCACAATTTATTTTAGTATAAAAGTCAGCACAAAAGGTTTAACCAAAAATTCGTGAATTTTGCAAAGGATGCTCACGAAAGCTATGTTTCTAGTTGATGGGCCGGCTCTCCCGCAATGCGCTTCTACAAACAATTTCAGCCTCTGCCTTGCACAGGGGACTGTCACTCAAGCGCTGGCGCGGAACAACCCAATGATATTAGCTACCCATTTAGTCCAGACCCCTACGTCGCTTACCTTTGACCCTTTTTTGTCCTCCGACTAAGACTGACTGAGACACATGGGGGCTCAGGCTACAGTGGGCAGTCGTTTTAGTCTAAAGTCAAACTCTTTAGTTATGCTGACATTGTATTCAGATTCAATTCGCATACACTCGTGTCAGTTTGGTTATCTTCCATTTTTGGTAAAGGTTGTGGTTTATTTGTATGACAATAGAACAGAATAATTGGCTGCATTGTAATCCCCTTATTGCGGTTGAATACTGTGACAAGTGCTTTTACAAACGCAAGGATTTGGGAAAAGAAATGAGGAAAAGAAATATTTCGATTATTTTAATTTATTTCCTGCGAGTATTTCGTTGCAGGTGCATAGCAAACAGTCGACACGATCTCCTGGAATACGTTTCGGGTCTGTGTCGAATTGAGATTCGATTAGTCGTAGCGAACTTGAAACGGAGTGAGTAGCGGCGGGCTCAAACATTAATCGAATTTCGGTCTTCGGCGGGCGGACGATCAAGTGTGCGTTAGTTCACATTACGAGGCCTCTCGACTCTCACTCGATACTTGCTCTCGAGTGTTCGATATACGATATCGACTCGAGATGTCTGCCACGAGTGATTGCAGGATGTCAAGAGGTCGGAGGATCACTGCAATACAATTCACTAAGGTCCACGCCAGGTACAGCACTTCATTTTGGTGCATATTGTGAGCGAGTCAGTTAACATGCGATGTATTATAACTAGATGTGAACCACTTAGATATTATGTTCAACTATGATATTATATGAATACGTAGTTCGTGAGAATTATGTTTGATGAAGACAGTATTGTGATATGTACAGTTTCGAACACTAACATGCACCTATTAAGTCGATGTATTTTAGCCGTGTAATTCAAATCGGGTTTGGTCGATAATATATGTACCTACTCATGAATGCATAAAATTGGAAAGTAGTGAAATTAAAGACCTTGACTCAACACATAGTACAAAGGTTATTTTCTTTTCAAATATCGGTTGCTACTTACAAATACGAACCTTTTTATTATAATATGGGTTCCAAAATATTATTAACATTAGAACAAAAATATATGTTCTCTAGGAAGATCATTTTCAAAAGTTGCTAAAGTAATGTATATTAGTGTAGATGCACGTAGTCGTGACTGTATGAGAAAAAAGAAAAAAATAATAATTCCTATAAGTTTATATAAATGGCCGGTCGTCATCATAAATGCAGCAACAGATGCAAAAACGATTTGGCACGTCACAAGGCGCCACGATTAAAAAGTAATCTAAATTAAATTTGGAACGCGACAGTATCCATGTGTGCGTGCTAGTGTTGTCATTCTATAGATTATCGCAGTACCTACGTTAATCCGGGCTTAACAACAGTTTGCACATAACTAGCCAATCGATCTTGTTTGATTGACAGGCGGGACGGGCAACAACTACATTGTGAAAACTATTTTCGGTATCGATAATCATCGCCATTCGTCGATATAATTAAGTGTACAAAATTGTCGATGCTGACAGCACTTTATTTGATGACAATGGATTGTTAAAAGCCTCGAAATTGGGTTCTCTGATTTTAGGCATGTTAATTAGTAGTGATTGGTTGGGTTGAAAAGGACTTTCTCGATTAATATTTTAGGGTCAATAACTCGTTCGAATATTATCGATGTCGTTTACATTGAATTTATTGTTGTTTGCACGTAGATTAGTAATTTTTGAAGTGGTTTTGATAGATGGTAGTCAGATCTCGTTTATTTTGTTTACTTTGCATTTATTTTGAATTAAAATGAGCGTAAACTTGACCACCAATTTGGTGTTCTTTCCTTGTATTATTATTCAACAAATGATTTATCCTTTAAACATGTTGATTTCCAGTCGTAAAATAAAAAAAAACAGTAAAATTTCATGTGTGTGAGTATGATCGATAAGCAGGTAACATAGGCACCTTACTTTTCGCCTAGAAAAAAGTGGGAAACCCTTCCTAATTTAAAAATTCCCATTTAAAAGCTGAACTTACAGTGGACGTGACAAAGACTCATAAAACGCATTACCATCGCCACTTTACCGACTCATCATATTACTTCCGACCCATAAAAGTGACAAAAGCGTGTATTGCCAAATAAATATAATTAAAAGCGAAGTGTGTTCGGAACGTGACAGCGGTGGGACGTTAATGCGACCGGACTAAATAACGTTAGAGCACCCTTGTTACTGCAATTACGCCGGCCCGGTTAAAACGTCGGACCGTTTTAAAGTTTTCATCCGGATTTGACGGCAGACTATAACATCAATCAGGGTTCACCGCTGATGCTTTCTGATTCTCTGTGTGGGTTTGTAAATGTTGAAGTATTTCTGGTTCATAAATAAAATGTTGAACTTGATAAAGTTGTAAGTACATTCATATTTTTATGCGTGATATAATTGGAGTAAGTAAGTAAGTAGGTCGGCGGGTTGAAAGTAATACTTTTCAGCCCTAGGGAGAATCGCTTTTAAAGTATCTTACATAGATATGGGCAAAATATTAAACATTTTTTAATGATGAAAATTAAATTAATCTTATCTTGATTAGTTTTTCGACTGATCCATGTTTTTGTTTTAATTTTCCTTATATTCGTAATAAAAAACACAGTGTTTACGTCGGGTTAAAGACTTCTTTGGTCCCTCGAACTATTGGCGCCCTCACTACGTTTGTGCGCCAAACCCCGTCTAGGGACTATCATTGACCTGCAATGTATTATAACTACCTTCATGACACGTGTACTATTCAATGCATCCATCAGCACAATGTTTTGGGTGTATTTCATTAGGTCCTACTGTAAAACGGTGTTTTTTGACCCCATTTTAAAATATCATTAACCTGCAATCATTTTAACTTAAAGTTACTTAGGCTTGATATACTCAAGTGCATGGCTTCATGAAGGGTTCATTTACATGTCGTGTATTTCAAGTAGACAATGATCAAAATAATTTTAAGTTGTTTTTTTCGTTCTTTGACCCTGACAAAAGCCCAGACAAGTTGGTCTTTAACTACATACGAGTATTTGTTCCCAATTTACAGCAGTTTCAAGAGTGGTGCCTCTTTTCTTACTCAAAATAATCACACATTGTTTCAATTATTACACGAAAATATAAAATCGCTGGCATGTTTTAAAAAATTCATAAAAGCCAGAAATAAATTCAACTTTACACTTTATAATATTAAATCTGAACCATTAATAATGTTTAAGTAAACACCTTTAATATTGGGCTTCTCGCGAGCTTTTATTTAAAAATATATTTCCGAACGATACGTATTTCACTGTCATTGTACGTGGGACTATGATGCGGAATTGATGTCGCATCAGTGGATAAGTACTTTAAATTGACGGCGAATAAATGAGTCAATTAGTAGGTACGTTTATTTTTAAATATATTATCGGTACTTTTTTCTTTATTATTTTGTAGGGGTTCTTATTCAGAAGGATACGTTTACCCCATTATTATCGGCACTTGTTAGTAAAAGCATCAGCTTCATAGGTTTATCACGGTGAGGATTGTTTCATTACAGTGAGTGAATTGAACCTGATATTTTATCTAGATTTTTTAGAAATTTTGCAGCACAGATTCTGTTTTTTGTCTGCCTGGATAAGCTCATCATCATCATCATCATCTCAGCCGAAAGACGTCCACTGCTGGACATAGGCCTCCCCCAAGTGTCACCACATAGACCGGTCCCTTGCTAATCGCATCCACCGGATTCCCACAACCTTCACCAGGTCATCGGTCCACCTAGTGGGAGGTCTTCCAACGCATCGTCTTCCGGTTCGCGGTCGCCACTCCAGAACTTTTCGGCCCCATCGGCCATCCGTTCTGCGAGCAATGTGCCCTGCCCACTGCCACTTAAGTTTAGCAATTCTTCGGGCTACGTCGGTGACCTTGGTTCTCTTGCGGATATCTTCATTTCTGATTCGATCACGCAAGGAAACTCCGAGCATAGCCCTCTCCATTGCCCTTTGGGTGACTTTAAGCCTTTTGATAAGGCCCATTGTGAGCGACCACGTTTCGGTCCCGTATGTAATCACTGGCAACACACACTGGTCGTAGACTTTAGTCTTGAGACACTGCGGTAAGTTGGACGAGAAGATAAGCTCGCACCCTATTAAATAGGTCTTATGTTGTATTTAATTGTTGTTCAATACTAATGACCAGGATTTATTAATGACCTGCATTTTTTAACTTATTTACTTTTACATTTATATAATCTAATTTGCTTTTCATACGTAATAATGCCGAAAAGTGTATTGAAAATATAGGTTTATAGTCTGATATTCCGAAAATATAATCTGAAATTCCGAAAAAGGTGTGATGTGTTACAAGCAAACGCTAGCCACATAGCGCGACGTTTCCTGTCGACTTATGACTGAGACACGTTCATTTCCTACATGTCTATATGCGCGAAAAATATTGCTAGGTGTTACTCAATTTATTTATAAACCTCACATGATCGATTGCATTGTTTGCTGTTGGGTTGATTTTCATGTTTCATGCCAATATCTAATGTAGAGATTATTGACTACTTTAAGTTTACAGTTGAGAGACTTGTCAAGAAAATTGCATCGATATGCTAAACTTGGTACATTTACTTTAGTTGTTGTGCGTATGTTTTCCCGCCTCCACAAATAATTATCGTTGATTGTCATACAAAATGATGGAGATGTATCTTAAGCAGTTCTCTCAATCTGTATTTACTCTCATCTGCCTAGTCTATTCCTAACTATATGTTGGGGTTGGCTTTTAGTCTAACCGGATGCAGCTGAATACCAGTATTTTACATGGAGCGACTGCCTATCTGACCTCCACAACTCAGTTAATACTGGGTAATACGATACCACTTGGTAAGACTGGTGTCAGACTTATTGGACCACTGACTACCTGTTACGACTGTCAAAGATGGACAAAGCCGGGACCAATGGCTTAAAAACGTGCTTTCTGAGGCACGGAGGAAACTCGGTATGTAAGGGTGTCACCCATCCTGCCGGGGTTGCCTTGCCGGGGTTGCGGGCCTGTTCGAAAGACATACTGCGGCCCCGTAACATAAAGGGCGAGGAAGGAACATGGATGGGTTTTAGTCAGTAAAAGTCTGACACTCCCTCCCGCTCCGCCCAGAGTGGGAGAAGTCATTTGATGATATCCCATACTAAAAAAGAAAAGAAAAGGTGTCACCCATCCACAGACCAACCTAACCAAGCACGGCTTAACCTGAAGATCGACCCGAGTGGCTGTTATTATTTAGCCATGAGCTCTCTCCCTATGCCCTATTTACTCTATAAAATGAATATACTTGCTGGGAAACCCTCCTTGTGGAGGTGTTAAAAGTCAAAATTTCACAAAAAAAAAACTTGTATATAAAAAATACTTGTCAAAATGTTGTAACTTTGACCCCCCATATCTCCGTAACTAGAAGGTATGGTGTAGAACAAACAAATGATCGCAATGATAGAGAGAACAAGTGCCTTTCGGCTTCGTGAAGAGGTGTTTTACGTCCTTTATAATGTCAAACCACCACCTAATATAAAATTAAATCACAACCCAAAAATACCACAAACCGGGCTCAAAGTCTATGAATATATTCACTCAAATACTTACATCATATGCAAATTATCGTTTGAACTAGTTGTATTCAGGCCGTCAGTGTATCATCGGTAGTAAGTGCTACCACCAACAACTTACTACCGAAGTACCGACTTCCTGGGATGGCACGGCAACTGAATTAAATAGTTTCCCCTGAAAACTGGGTTGTCGTAAACAATTTGCTCGACTTAGATGGACAGAGGGCGGCACCGGCGCGAATATTGCACCGGTTCACGAATGTTACTTGGTATACAGTCCTCGTCTTCACTAAGTTTTAATCAATTAAGTTTTCAATGTGATTGGGGTGAAATACTTAGGAGGTGGCTGATACAATAAATTGTTAAAGTAAAATAATTGATTACTGCAGGGTATTTGTAAAACAAGAATAATCTGAACCTGTAATTTATTTCCCGAGCTTAGTTTAATAGGCTATTAGTTTTGTTTATATTATTATAGTATACTGCCGTCATAACAAAGAAGGCCGTAACTAACAATTTTGTCAAAAATGAGTTATAACCATATTTGGAATCAGCAAAGAAAATGCTATCTTGTAAAAATGCTAGATCAAAGATAGCATAAGCATTTTAGCCCTAACTACGACATAAATTATGGTTTTTGAATCTGAAAAGCCTTAATTACACAATAACGGGCTTTTTTTGTTAGTATTTTCGTAATTCTATTCTGGAAGGCCGCAATTACCAATTAAATATTGTTAAGCTTTGATATTAAATAAATTTACTACTAGAAAAAGGCCTAACTACGCAATAAGGGCTTTTTACATAAGTATTTTGAAGAAAAGCTTCCTCATTCAGATGCCATGCCAAGCCAAGCTAAGCCGTAATTACATTCTACGCAATTACGCCCTTTCAGATAAGTATTTCACAAATTATAATTATTTTTTTGCTAAGACAAAAGGGGAAAAATAAAATAAAATGAATACGCATGTCTGATTTTAAATAAATTATGGTTCAACATATAGCTTATATTTTTTGACGTTTTATAAAATAAGCATCACTAACTAAAACCATTCAGTAAACCGCGGGCCTCCGTTTTAGATAAAACTTCAATTATCTCGGTATCAACGTTAACGTAGTTACGGCCTTCTTTCTAATGACGGCAGTATAACATAACAACTGTACAATAATTTAATTGTTGTTAAATGTGTTTGAGCCGTTGGGAGTTGAAATACTACGGCTGCTTTTCGGGAAATCGCCAAGCAGTTTTTCGACTCTGCAGCTCTCTGGGCATTTTTACTATTGACAACGATACTTGTGTTTATTTACGTTTTTTCATTGTACTTTGTAAATAAGGTACGAACCCCTTTAATGAGTGTCTTAATGCGTGACGGATACCTAATTCACGTATCTCTGTAGTAACTTGTTTGAAATAAATTGTCCAAATACAAAAAAAAATGCAATTGATAATATTGATTCTCAAAACAGTTCAGTGAAAATATGAGCACCAGTTAAAATAACAGTTTTTTGCACTAATGACATCACAACGAAAGTCTCCATTGACCAAATAATTTTAATCACAAAAATTATTCTGTTGTAGAAAATTGCCGGGTCCGCGTTACAGATACCAAATTAATTGTTGATGCTAGTAAATTCACTGCGTGGAGGTAGGGTTGCCAGGTGTTAGGATAAAGCAGGACATACGTAGGATTTTTGATTGCTTGTCCGGCCAAAATAAGTGGCATCCGGCCTGTTAGGATTTAGGTAGGATTTTTCAATTTCGAAATTCGCGCGCGGATCGAGATCGAATCACGCCGAACACTAGCTAAATATTAGCTTGATTTTGCTTTTGTTTTATTAAAATGCAATCAGAAAATCCCGGATTTCCATTTTTTTAAGTAACACCAAAATTTTTCAAAAATGTGATGCGTCCGGATTTTTTGACCGAATGTTAGGACAAAAAAAAAATAGTTTTACACTTTTTATAAAAAAATGGACAAAAAAAACAAGATGTCCGGATTTTTTACCCAAATGTCAGGACAAACTCACAGGTCTGTCCGGCTTTTGCGTCTGAGGACCTGGCAACCCTACGTGGAGGTGATCAAACTCCTATTATTTTTAGAAAGAATTTGGGAACTACCTACCACGTAAAATGTAAATCCTAGCTGTCTCAAGCAAACAAGCAGGTGAAGTTACATACATTCATAATGTATCATCTATACTATAATATTATAAAGAGGAAAACTTTGTTTGTTTGTTTGTAATGAATAGGCTTAAAAACTACTGGACCGTTTTTAAAAATTCTTTCACCATTGGAAAGCTACATTATCCACGAGTAACATAGGCTATATTTTATCCCTGTAGTCCCACGGGAACGGGAACTACGCGGGTGAAACCGCGTGACGTCCGCTAGTCACTACATATTTTAAAACAAAGTCTCCAATTTTACGCGGGCGAAGCCGCGAGAATCGGCTAGCTAGATAAAGTTAGACTAAATTGAATCTGAAGTTGTAACAAATAATGAAAAAATATGTCGTTTTACTAGCTAGCCATTTTGTAAGGTAAAGCCGAATAGTTAGATATTTTGAATAGATTTGAAATTAAAATTTCACAACAGAGGACTGCCTTGTTGGTCTATAGTGTTCGCCAGCGCAACTGCTGAGAATGAGCTCCTGGGTTCGATTTCCGGGTCAGGCAAAATGTTATTGGGTCTGCATCAGGAACTTCTCAGTGGCTGCCACGGAGTTTTGTGCCCAGTTGATGGCAATAGGCTCGCCCCTTATCACACGAAAATTAAACATAACTGACTAAATGTGGATGACTAATAAGTAAACCTATACCTAACTCTTTGGGGATTACAGGTGTCATGTTATGTAATTTCACAACAGAGACTTTTACAAAGATTTTACTTCTTAAAACAGTAATGGCTTGTAAGGAATCAGACAATTCCGAATCATATAAGGTTGACATCGTGTTGACACAGACAAAGTCAATCAAGCGCACTAACAAGATTAGCTACGTCTCCATTCATTCGTATTATCCACTCAGAATGTCAAATCATCATGTCCAACTGTCAAAGGATGCATCATAATACCGGGTTTATTCTTCCGCAGATCAAAAGTCCCGGGAGGGTTAAGCTCTTATGTCTTGCCTGGTTCGAACCCATTGTCCGAACCATTAGCGGAGTTAAACCCGAGGTTTGCCGATCTGCCACATAAATCTCTTATGGGAATAGGTCTACACAATGATGTTCATATTTGTAGGTATGGTTATAAATATGACAGTGGTGTCGATTCTGATGTGCACAAACTAAACATAATTTAGGCTAGCGCTATCTTTTTTTTCTCTCTAATAAACGAGAAAGAGATGGACGTAATTTAGAGCTGTCAAATTTAATTGGAACTAGATAATATTTCCATACCAATGAAGGGTGCACGTAAAACATGTCGACTAAAAACACGGTGAAGCGCAAGGCATCAACTAGTTTGACATCTCTAAATTAGTTCATAGCTATAGCCGTCCTTTTCTAACACTGTCTTTTAGTAAAAGATAGCAACAGCCTAAATTAAGTTTAGTTTGTGCACAACAGAATCGACACCAGTGTCGTTTATATTGTAAAAAGTTAATGTTGATTTATATTCAGATGAAAAGACAGCACGACTACTTGAATTTCAACTAACGCTTTTATTTATAATTATTCTCTTCGACCCACCTCTGTTTCACACAGCGCCACCTAATCCAAACTATCTAAATCTAAACTTAATATTATAAATGCGAAAGTAACTCTGTCTGTCTGTCTTTCTGTCTGTCTGTCTTTGCTTCACGCCTAAACTACTGAACCGATTTGTGTGAAATTTGGTACAGACATAGTTTGGAACTTGAGAAAGGACATAGGATAGTTTTTATTACAAAAAATAAAATTTATTACGGACATACAGCGCCATCTATTGGTCAAGAGTCGGCAATGTGGGTAAAGCAAAAAATCTGCCGGAAGTCACTATTCCACGCGAACGAAGTCGCGGGCAAAAGCTAGTGATTCCATAATCTGTCAAGCTGAAACTAACCATACACATTCAGCTATTTCATTGAAATTGTTGTGTGGTTTCGAAGATGAGCGTTTACGAGCTTATTGACACGTTATTTTTATACATATTTCAAGATAAGAGGTTTGCGACCAGATCAATTGAGCCAGTGCAAGAAACGGTCTCTTGTTATTAAAATTAATCGTTCCAAGTTATACAAATAATAGCAGGTCAGCAAGCTTGAAAAAAAAATCCTTTTGATATCCTATCTCAACGATTCTCCAAAGTAACCCTTCTCTGCTCTGACAAAACTATTTATCATCATTCATTAGTTCAGTCTTGATGGATTAAGCACGCGTGTAGTCTCTTGTGGCCAGATTAGCAGAAGGGTTTAAGTTCAAGGGTTGGTTCAAGTTTGACGTGTTCACTGTTATCTTCGTTGTTAAAAGTTGTACGATGTAGCGGCTAATGGATTTGTTGTTTGGGATCAGGATAAAGAGTTTTCTGGTTCTTAGTGCAGTTGCAAAAGTTTCTTTCTTTACGTTTGGTAGAAGTAATGACCGTAGTTGACATAAAACTATGTAAATGGTGTCAGTAGGTGCATCATTTTCCTTTTCTTCTTCTTTAAAGTGTGTTTAGCGTCTAGCCAGGTGTCAGAGTTTTTTTGCAGTTTTTTGCAAGGGCCTCTGACTTAGCCGGTCGTGTAAATATATCTCAGATCTGGTGTTCTCATGATGTTTTCCTTCAACGAAGTAATTGATAATTGTACAGTAGGTACACACTATGAATCGGAGAATCACATATTAAAATTCATGGATTTATATTGAGTTTTTCAACTTTGTGCAACATACTGTGATAAGTTAAGAGCCAATCGCATCTCTTGACTTGTCTTTAATTTGGACGATTAGATGATATTTGGCCTAGAAGCGGCAAACCGAACTGTATAATAGTATATCACAAAACACAGAGGTACATGTGCCAAAGTTAGCATTCAAAATACATCGTTCGTCCCAACCAATTCACATTCCACACCATTGCTCTATACCATCGATTCGGCTCCACTCTAACAACGGGAAACGCATCAGCGAAAAATTCAAAGCAATAAATCGTTAAAGGAACAATCGATACACGCAAACCTCATTCGATCTGCGTTGTTATTCGATGTCCGCAAACAGGGCGCGGGTTCGCATGACTGAATGTACCCGAAACACCACTTAGTCTCGTATAATTTTCAATGAGTAATGGTTGCAGTGGTCGCAAGGAGGCCGACCTAGGTCAACGCATTACTGGCCGGAGGAGCTGCTTCCGTCACGAACAGCAAACCCATGGAGCCGACTATGCGCTGTTATGATTCCGGATGTCGTCCGATAAGACTGGATAGCTTTTGTCATACTGTTTTTCGTAGACTATGCGCAAAAAGTTTGACTGTTTTATAGTGTCAAAACACGTGTTTGTGGGTCAGTTAGTGGTCGTAAGTTTAAGTGTAGTTGCGAGGAAATGGTTGTAATATATTGGATTGTTGTCATAGATTGCTTTGATTTTAGAGTAGGCAGTGTGCTGCGCACTTATAGAAAAAATATTGTAGTACCTTTACAACGGAATGAAAACAAAAAAGTAACACAGTCGAGGTTATTCTAGCGTTAAAATTAAATTAAATATCTGAAATGGCCGCAGCGCGGTACTTTGAACAATTTAATTATAAGTTCCTACTTAATTACTGTAGAGTTGAAAATAACACAGTATACGGTAACGAATGTTGCACAATAAGATGGGCTTTGGTAGACTGATATTTTTCAATAATAAAAATAACTACTAACATAAGGCTGTACATAGTGCATATGTTCTGTTTCTTAACCGAAAGAGTAATTTACGTCATGTATCTGAAATTAATATTTAGTGAAATAAATTAAGTTGCCTTTTCCAACCAATACGTCAAGAACGATTCCAAATCGTCGGAAAGAGCAAATTGTAAAAAGGATTGGAAAGCTTGGGGGAATCCTTTGCCCAGCAGTGGGATAGGTAGGATAGGCTGACATAAAAAAAAAGTTATGCTTCAAGTTATCCATCAATGTCTACATCAAATTAAAACTTGACTCACTAAATGAAGTATAAATAATAAAATAAGGAAAATAATTTAAAGAAATTGAATAATATTAACATAGCATCACGCTTGTAATTAACGAATGGTTATGCAGACGAGTATTTAGACAACCGGGCACCGGCAACCGGGCGGTTAGACTGGAAGCCGACCCCAAAATAATTGGGAAAAGGCTAGGCAGATGATCGTGGAACCGGGCACATATCTTGGACCTGGAAACCGAACCCCATACTCACCAGTAGCGATTGTCCTACTAAACCTACAAGGTATTCAGCAGGTGTTTTCGTAGACTAAATGATTCCTAAGATTGCAATTTCTATTAATTTTGTTCAATTGTGTATTGTTTCAAGTCTTGAACAAAATCTTACAACTAACTCAAAATATTATAGCTTACAAACTCCACGATACCCTGTTCGTCACTTCCTGCAAGGGTGTCCAGAGATCGGTCACGCTTATCTCGTTTCGCAAACATCGACCGATGACGTGTTGTCAGATGGTCGACCAGATAGTTGGGGTGTTACATCGGGATGATGGCTCAAGTCATTTGTAGAATTGAAAGGTCGTGTGGAGTTCAAATTAAATGATTTAATTTAATTAATTTTTATTTGTGATTTTAACTATGTATATTGTTGTGTTTTATGGGTCCGGGTATGACAATTAATATGTCTACATTCGAATTTGAAACTTGATAGCGTATCAATTTGAATATATTCATTTTAAAGGATTATTTACTTTTTCAAATTTTATGTTTGGTTCGATTTTTTCGATTAAAAACAAATAACGTGTTTTTTGTTTTAAATTTTAATTTTGGTGATTTCTTTAATATTTTGTTTATTGTTATTTTTAATAAAACAGGGGAAATCGTTCCGAGTTCTAGAACGAGTTTATGGCTTTCGGTTCCAGAACGAACTAAAAATAATGGTGTATACCTGTAGAAACAATAAGCACAAAACTCTTCAAAACATTTTAAAAGCATAACATTTTAACGTGGAGTGCCTTCTGGCGTATGCCACAATATTCGTTCAGTGAGAATAAATAAAACAATCCATTGTCTTTAAATGCACGGGTATAAAGGAAGTTAATGTACAAAGCTGTAGTGAAAATCCCGGCTCATGTTGGTGTACTAGTCTATACCCTCTAATCTCTACTGTTTCAATGTGTATGGTCTAAGTTATAAACATATACACGAATAGAGTGTGTTCCATATAAGAATGGATCATGGATAACCAAAACCGTAATTTTTACAGATCTACGTTATATATCAGACTAGTCGCTGCCATTTTTTGACCAACTGACCGAATCTTACGTAAATGCTTAAGATTGTTTTAAAGAAAAAGTCAAACCTATTTCTTTTACAATTGTAAAAAAACAACAACCAAGCAAACTTATCAACGCAGAGCATGTACTAAAGGGCCAGTATTTTATAAAAGGTTTAGGGCCAGTTTCACCGGTTCCGGATAAAGTGTCGGTTAGTTATCTGATAGTTAATACTATCTACCACTTAAAGGCTGGTTATAACTAATAATATAACTACCAGATATCGCTATCCGACACCTGTGAAACCAAAAGTGTTAGTTTATCTGGCAGATAAGTTCCTGATAGGCTAACCGACACTTTATCCGCAATCGGTGAAACTGGCCCTAAAGTTATCACGTAGATAGAAAAGTTATCACACTGTTTGCATGTGCTTAGGAGTGCTTCTGATTTCTAAAAAATCTTAAAGCTTGCACTTAAAAAAAACATAAAGTCACAATTTCTTCCTGGCGTCAATCCATATCAAATCCTTAACAGAAAAGTAGTCAAATTTGAGTTTTTTTTATTACTTTGCTGTTACTACTTTTTGGTTAACTACAGAAATAAGCGTTAGAAACGATAACTACACATTCAAATCGCTATCGTCTAAGACCTATACCAATGTTGAGGGTAATGCACAACACACAGCACTCACGCGCCGCGATTGTTCTTTTCTGGCGAGGAATTAGCAAACATTCCCAAATGCTTTTTAATACCGCACTCAGAATATCTTAGCAGATTATGTATGGAAGCTTTTAGCCGTACAATGATCGAGGTTGTGAGTAAATAAAACAACTGAATTTTTTAGTAATTATTGAGGGATAATACCACCATATACCATGGTTTCGAAAACATGTCCTCGAGATGGTGCTATCGAATTTATATTTCAAACATTTTTAATACGAGACAGAAATATACCTGCTGTCCTCATCGTAGCTGTTATAATACTTCCAAGGGTTTCGTATTGTTCAGTCTAGAAGGAGCTTAGGCCTGTAGCGGTTTTTATTTGTAACAAGAGTTTTTAATACCTTTAGAGTGGGGTCTAACGAGAGCTAACTTAACAAAATAAAACTGTTTAGTCTGAAAACAATTGCTGTTTGCAAGACAAAATTTCAATTAGTTCAAGTTGGAGAATCTATCATTCTACAACTTATTAATAGTTTTGTGATTTATTTTCCCGTCCAGATTTTAATATCCAGTACTGTCAAAGAATTACTTTGAAGTTGTAAGAATGATAGAATGTATGCAATTCCATATGAAAACAGCTAAGTTACGAAATAAAACGATATCTATCTTTGCTCGAAGAAAAACTTGAAATCCTTTACTTGGCACGCTTGGGAGCAGATAATATAAAGTAATTTATCCTAGAATATATCGAGTTGAGACTCTTGTCTTCTTGCCATCTTGAAGTTAGATACTGCAATCTTGTAGGGATCTAAGCGTTTCTAGAAAAATTGTACGCTCTTGCAAGAATTCCTTTGGAATTATCTTGGAACTAGGTTAAATCAAGAAGTAATTTTCCTCCTTTTGTTCAAAACGATCGTACTTTGGCTTACTTATAAGTGCATTTAAAGTTTCGAATTATTATTTGGGTAAAAACACCATCATTTCTTGTTTCTTGTTTAAGTCATCAAAAGTCGTATCAATTATCACCACTTGGAAACTTTGGTTTTCTTACTAATTTAATAAATAAACAAGTGAAGTGCTAACAGACTGTCCCGGGACACACCTACATTCCCAAAATCAGACCGACAATTCCAATCCCGGATTAACGCGGTGAGAATGCAGCAATGACAGTGATGCAGGGTGCGTACCGGTGGCACGGCAGTGGTCCGGCACGGTACGACGGCACGGCACGGTGTCATGCGGCACGGTGCGGTCGGCACATGCATGCATCGCTCAGCGACCGCAAATGTAACCGGACACCCGTCTGGCACGTCTTGTGTGCATTGCTGGTGTCAAGCATGCGGTTAGGATGCCTGACTGATGCTGTTTAGGTGTACGGCTAGAACATTTGTTCTCTTTCCAATTGTTGTGTTACAGTATAACGGTGTTTTTGCAAACGAAATTAGATTTCAAATATTTGTAAATTACTCCACTGAAAGCATACATTCCGCTTCCTCATAAACACACTCGCTAAAACTTTACACTTCTTCTCAACTCGCACTCACTTCTGCATAATTATCTCACTTATTTGTACGCTTTATTTTTTTAGACCGTATCATTTAGTGTCAGTAAAACTAGTAACAGTACAGAGAAAACTGTCTGAGCCTAATTTCATCCATTTTTCGTGGAGTCATAACCATTTTGTCCAAAAAGTTATTAAAGAGGTTAATGTTTGCCTGAAGAGTAACTCTAAGTAAATTATCTATTTAGAGACCTATCAGCAGTCGCTCAGGTGCTTTTAAGTACTAAATTCAAAGCCTTAAAAGTACTTCAGTTCTTCTTTTCAAAGTACTTACTGTAAACTTTTCATAATTCACTTTGAATAGACGTTTCTGACTTATTTAGGGGAAAGATTAGATAGGTTTAATTTTAGATGAAAAGCTTGCCTACGCAATAGACATTAATAGAGGGAGTTACCTGTCATTTTTGAAAATAGAAGAACGAGGTGATCTTATGCAAACTAACAATTGACAGTAGATTGTCAATCTGGAACTTTAATTTATTTGAAATTGGAATATTGTTGAGGAGAATTATTTTTAAAACAAACGACATCAATGAAATCTTTTTTTCTGCGAGTGGCTTGACTCAATTAACCTACGACAAGAAAGCGTATTGACTAACCATTTTAAAATACACACAACTTATTTCATTCACAAAGTCGTAATGCAGGTGCAATAGGTTTTATTGAAACATTTATCACATATCCCAACCTCCACGGCAATCACATCTACAAGCATAAGCATAATACGCAATAGTGGTTTACGTTCTATCTTGACCATAATCAGTACCACTGTAATGCGTGGAATGGAACGTTGAGCTCAATTCGACTGTGACAAGGATTTCCAATAGGGACTTAGTTATAGTATTCTGAGAGTTAGTCGTGGTTATGTTGGATAGAGATCAGTACAGGTACCAATCTGTAGATAATAATAACTGAGTAGCACTATATCTATGTACGAATGTCTATATTTCCCATTGTGCAATGTGCATCCCTATTGTTCGATATGTAAACACCAATAATTAATATTTCAGAGTTTGCTCTTTGTCTGTATTTGCATAAGACACCACCACCATCTAAAGTTTATAGCAGTAATGATTAGCTAAGTATGTAAGTGCGATTCGGACATGTGTATTATGGGTTCCGTACCATCACAGTAGGGAAGCCCCCTTTATTTTTGATTTATTATAAATGTTTTTTAGAGGACACAGAAACACACTACACCGTATACAATATTATTTTTTGTTTATACTAAACCCGAAAAGGGGTCATCGTACTCATCATTTTGAACAACTTTTTCTATGGGACGAACCTTGAAATCGCGAAAAAAAAATCAGCTGTTCCCTACACTTGGACGAGTTATGCGAACATAAATGTAGGGAACAGCTGATTTTTTTTTTCGCGATTTCACGGTTCGTCCCATAGAAAAAGTTGTTCAAAATGATGAGTACAATGACCCCTTTTCGGGTTTAGTGTAAACAAAAAATAACCCTGTACATGTCTACCTGTACCGCATCAAAATAGAGCCCAACAGTACAGATACACAGGCGGACGAACAGACAGACAGCTGAGGCTTAGTAAAAGGATCACATTGTTACCCTTCGGGTACGGAACTCTAGAATATCGACGATATGACATCCACAAATCAGCGCGTCGTGGATCCACGTAGCCCACTCCTTTTTAAGGCGCAAGCCCACCGCGGCGCACGCTGTGCACATGCACATTGCGCCCGTTAGCTGCGTGGATTCAGTTATATGACTTTGTGGGTCTACGTTTCCAATACAGTACACGTGGATGGCGATAGCGGCACACGGAGAGGCTACACACGTTTTTTTAACTAGACTTTACGTCTATAGTGTACCGCATGCACAGCGTGCACAGCGTGCATAGCGTTGACAGCGTTGAGTTATGTGAGTGTCTTATTTGAGCAAGCCACGCGTGTACTAATGACGTCAATTCATGCAAGAACTGTCCGTGGTTTGCAGTGGGAGATTTTCTTGCAAAGCGTAGCCTCTCCGTGGGCAGCGGTGGGTTTCCGCCTTTACAGATACGGAAACCACGGGATAATAAAAATATAATGATGAAAGCAAAATTATCATAATTTTCAATTCATGAGTTGGATATCCAGTAATTCAGTAGGAAGTATAATAAACTTTTCTTTCATGAACATTAGTTCTAATATAAAACGGCCAGAAAGAAGTTTTTCGGAGCAAAATAAAATGTTTCTTTTCCTCTCGAGCGTTGAAGTTAATTAGGTAAGCTAATTAAGTGGATTTGTAGTTTCGTTTACGGCACATTTGAAAGAAAATTATGCTTTAGAAAATATTCATTTAATGCTTCTATTCATGGGTCAGAAAAAAATGGAGGAGAAACAAAACCTTTAATTAAATAATTTTCATAACAAACAGTAAGCTAATAGTTGAATGTCTTTATGCAATAAGGGAGGTACTTTTAGCTGAATGTAACTTTAAACATTATCTACACTAATATTATAAAGAGGAAAACTTTGTTTGTTTGTTTGTAATGAATAGGCTTAAAAACTACTGGACCGTTTTTAAAAATTCTTTCACCATTCGAAAGCTACATTATCCACGAGTAACATAGGATATATTTTATCCCCGTACTCCCACGGGAACGGGAATTACGCGGGTGAAACCGCGTGACGTCCGCTAGTACTACATAAATAAATACGGTTTTTTTTTGGTTTGAAAATTGTTAGGAAGAATCTTTGGCAGCCAGCCCTCTCGGATTCGGTCGTTGGGCGCTCCTCTCTACTAAATCTAGGCGAACATTCAAATAAACAAAATGAACCCCTACGCTGGAGACTGATTAACTGACTCCAACTCCCCCGAAAGTAAGTAGATAGGTAGTTGTTATGGTATGGTTGGTAGTATGTACAATTGTTCGTAAAACCAAAATGGTATTTACTCAAGCGTTACTTAGTGCTAAGCTTATATATGTCACCGAAAAATTGTCAAATACGTTATATTGTAATATCTCTAGCGATATTGTAAAAACTCGAAATATTGTCAAATGAACATACTGCTTACAACAAAACGCATTATTTTTCGTGAAATGCATGCGATGGTAGTCAACTCACGCGGTGTGGAGCGAAGGAGGGGTCCCCCTTGCCCAGAGGTACAACTCTCATGAAAAGATATTGTACCATTCCTGAGAAATACCGATTATTAAAACCTAACCTTAAAACACTTTATATTCCCCTAGAAAAAGCGTAGTCGACGGAGCCCCGCTTCGCGGGGCCCCTATTTCCGAGTGCAGGGTTTAAAGGAACCTAACTAACCTAACGGGGGGGTGCCCCAGGTCCCGATTATAGGGGCAGTGATACTTCCGTATGTTCAGTTGACAATAATTCGAGATATTACAATATCGCTAGAGAGAAACACGTTATATTGTAATATAACGTGTTTGTCAATTTTACGGTGACATATATAATTTTGGAATAGGTATTCAGGGAGTTCTTGACTTATGCTACAACATACATATTTGAATGACACAATGACGACATTGTATTTGCACGCGGTTTTTAAATAGAGGTGTATTGAATACACCTGCCGGCCATTTACAAGGCCCTTTGCTAAAGAGTGTAAAACACCTCTTAACGAATACGAAAGGCACTTGTTTTCTTCGTCATTCCGATATTTTTTTTGTTCTACACCATATCTGGGAACCTTCTAGTTACGGAGGTATTTGGGGTCAAAGTTGCAAGATTTAGTATTTTTATTTTAAATATCTCTACGACCCTCGTACTATTCACTCCATCCATCAGCACAATGTTTTGACTGCGTTAAATTGAGTTATACCACAAAACGTGATTTTTCACCACAAAAAAAAGTTGGTTCCCAGCAATCATTTTTGCGTAAAGTTACTTAGTTTGATGTACAGCATGCTTGGTTGATAGCTTCGTGATGAGGTGATTTACACCATGTATAAAGGAATGTGAAAAAAAGCCATTTTTCCCATTTCACCATACTAACCAGGAAACCCTTACTTTAGTTATTTACCAATAAGCATCATTATTACAATACTAAGTAGATGTTATATTTATATTTTATTTCACGGATTCATGAATCTTTTTACGACTCGTAGACGGAAGATATTCTCATTTGAATAACACATAAAAAAGAAAATGTAACGTGTTCCTCAAATCTTCAAGTTATGGTTTCGACATACAATACTTCTTGATAAAAAGATAAAAAAAAACTTACCTTGAATTTAGACTGATGGGCCTATTGTGACGTCACTCTCCTTTTTCAGACATTTTCAGACATCTTTCGGCTCAGGCCTGTCTAATTTCTAGTCGTCTTGTTTTTGCTGTCATCAACTTTGAAAGATATTTGTTACAACGGGTGTTTAATAAACTTAAACTGAAGGATCTCAGATTTCTTAACAAAATGGAAGCCTATTTTGAAGAGCTAAGAATAAACTCTTCATTTTAGCTTTCTGACATTGAAATACTTAAGTTGTTTTGTAAACTGTAAAAGTAAACTGAAAATTAATGCTTATTTTTAGATGCTAATCACTAGGCTACTACTTTGCACTTATTAGGTAAATGTAATTAAGTATAAAACTTTAAATGTACCTATATTAAGCAGTTAGGTAACTAATGCAACAAAAGGCAACGCTTACCCTAGTTAATAAATTCTCCAACAAACGAGCATTAAGGTACTATCCAACTTTTTCGCAATTACCAAAACTAGTTAAACGTCACAAAGTTTTACCGACATGTATAATGTAGGTACCTCTAGCTACGTAATAAGGTACATTGCTCGCAGGTCCGCAGTACCGGGCGTCATTAGCAGGCGTCCGCGATGCGTGACTCTTTATGGCCCGTGACTCCCGTTTCACCCCTTTGCCCTAATCGAGGACACGTGTGCGAATTAATGGTGATTTTTTCCCAATAAATCTCTCTCGACTACGAAGCTAAAAGGTTCAATTGTTATACAATTCAATTTTCCTCAGCGCGCGTATGAATTGGATATTTTTCTAGCGACGCGCTGTGGTCGCTTCGGTTCGTTCGCACTTTATTAAGCTCGATGGTTATTCATCCGGTGATACGAATTTAATAGACAATCTGTTGAAAATAACTCGGTAAAAAATCGGGAAAAATATCTAGATGAGATGCTATTTTTGCGTCACAAAAATTCAAAGAGAAAAATGAGAACGTGAATTTTCGTTTGTAGTATAATGGCATTGCTCTTCCCGTAAAGGGTAAAAGTATGTATGTATGTAACTCAAATTATTATCCCACATTTTACGATAGCATAAATTACAATTACGACGTGAAACCAAATTCACTTTTGGTGTTGGGCGGGTGAACGTTGTGTGAACACATTTGCCGGCCGCGAATTCTTCATTACGCCGATTTAAGAGGAGCTAACACGTTTTATGGGCAACAATACGTGCTTATAAAATTTACATACCTTCATTCGCACTCTTCCTCGACCATTACCTTTCCATTTGGTAAATAATTTAGGAGCCCTCTAGGACTCCGACCAAATATTAAAAGTGATGGGTCCCCGAGGTTTAATATTAGACTCCCCTCGTATTAAATTTTCTGTCACGCGAAATTCCCAAATGCATACGCCAGATATTTTTTGCACATGTTCGTATTCTCTCTTTTGTACTATTATTCGACACAGAATGTCATACTTTGCTGTCGTAATTTCGATTTGTATTCGGGGAAAGTTGCAATAGATTTCTTGTTCATTTCACATAACTTGCAACCCTTCACAGCTTCCATTGATTCTTATTATGAATGCGATTGATATTTGGTGAATACAATTTATACAGGCCAAATTTTATGCAAATTTTAATCATACCTACTTCTTAATTTTTTGAGTCAACATGTAATTTTTTAATTTTTCGAACCGTCTGACCTTTTTTCGTTGTACATTTAAATTCATATTCTAACATACTTAATCATAGTATATAACGCTCCCTTACAAAATGACAAAAATGTCATATGGTATCATTTCGAATTCATATTTCCAGTGTGCACAATACTAAGCAAGTTGTGCAGGGCGTTGAATAATCGAGCTCATTTTATATGCATCAAATTCACAGAACAAAACTAATCTAGAGCTTGGGGGCAATAAAAATGTCCCACTTGCCGGCGCAGCATTAAAAATAGATGAGAACAAGGTGTAATCCCGGCGATTCTTATTATAAAATTTTGCATCTTAAATATTTCACATTTTTCAACACACTTCGCTTTGCGACGCCGCCCCGAAAGAGGGTAATGCCGCTATTACGTCAGACAAAGTAGACTCGAGAATAGCGCTGCTGGCTTACCTATATAAAAAGCTAATTGGACGGCTTGAGATATTGTTATAATAGCACACAATATTTTTGCTCCCTTCAAAAAATCTCACGCTAACTTGATTAAGACGTTGTTTTCAAGAAGCATATCTTCCACTGAATTGGTTCGACTTCAATTCTATTGAAAACGTTGACATCACAGAAGCAAACATAATAAATCTCTACTAACAGTACGCGTTGATTTATCAAAATTAAATCTCTTTGTAGAGTGGAGTAATCAAATTTATCGCTCATTTGAATCTTCAATTCATTTCAAAGGGTCTGTTCGGAGACTTTAAAATCATCACTGTTTACATTTTCGTGATGCAATTATGGTAATAAAATTTTCTCATAATGTGTTTTCGATATGAGTCGTATAATAACGATATAAAAAGTTAAGGGGAAGCCCTCGTTTACCTCCGTTCACCTACTTAAGACATTTTGCAGCATCGGCATCTCCAGAAAGGACAAATATGACCCGACATCCCCTCGTCTTGGGGTACCGGTAACATTGTTTGTTCTTCGTATTTTTATAAAGCCCCGCAATAAAACGTTTGCATTTTACATTTTTGGGGCCCATAAATAAAAGTACTCCACGTAAAATTGCATTTTAAGCATTTCTAAAAGCGACCGTCACCTAAGGCCGGGATGACGGTGGGTTTGTATAGGGACATTAAACTTTCAGGATAACGATGGGACTGCACGTATTGCGTATTGTAATTTTGGAAATTTATAGCGTCCCTATTATAAAATACGACACTGTGGTACGAATAATTCTCATCGGTTCGTTATTTTAGCAGGAGCCTTGAACTTTAATACCTCTGTTTTGTTGTAGTTCTAAATCGTTACATAAACAGACAATAAATTAACAACATAAATTGCTGTTGCCCATGTCCTGCGCCTACCGTTGAGTTGCTGGGGTTCAAGTGAAATTAAATTACGAGTTGACAAAATGAGTTACGCCCTTTTCTGTAGATTAACAAACAAAAACTGATGGTATGAGGGTCAGACTGGCATTAATGTTGTTAGAGGCAAATGACTCTATTCTTCGCGGACGTGTCGGCTACTGTTCGTTCACAATGCTACAATTTAAGCCGCTATTGTTCTTGCTTATTCCGGTCTCGATTTAGTTTCGTGCTTTTATCGTTGCCCATTTGATTCGTGAGACGCGAGCGTATCTGTCGCCGCCGGTCCAATGAACGTCACCCGTCATAACGCTGTCACAATAAGTTAATAACGAGATTACGTTCCGATAACACTGATTGTTTTAATGACATCAGTTGCAAATAATGTGAAATAAACGTGCTGTTTACTGCATGTTTCAGTAATGGTATGAATGCATCTTGATGGTTGTAAAATAAAGTACCTAGTTATTGTTTCATTCTTTGATTCCAGTAAATTCGACCTCGTTGACTTTAATTTTTAATAAATATCAAATACCCACTATATTTGCTACAAGTCAAGATCGTAGTAGAGGGCATTGACCCTCTCGAAAGTTCTAAAGGCGAGTTTTATAATTACTAAAAGTATATGATTCACTGCTATAAACGAGACCAGAAAAATATATGATATTCTTCAGGATAAATGCCAGCATCATAGTGTTTTGAAAACAATACAATAAATTTGACTCGATGAAAAATAATCAAGAACTTATCTCTAAAAATACTTTTCAAACCAGAAAAAAACATACTAATATGCTTGCGATCATTCTGATTTTTAGGCAAATAACTCTACAAGCAATATTTTAGCATGATAGTGTTTTAGTTTTTTAATCCAAACAGTAGTTTTTTGTAAATCGATCGAACCACTTATTTCGCTCTATTTGGTCCTCAGTGATTGACGTAACAACCACTTTGTAGTGCAAGACGATCATCGGTCATCGGTCGGTCGGTGGATTCGGTCGTGGAACTTTATTCTAACAGAATTTCAAACGAAGTTTGAACCACCACAAATAAAGTTGCTAATTTAGCTTGTCTAATCGCCTTAATTTTGAAATCTATCGTGATCATCAAAATTTTTCTTAATGAAAAACGATATATACCTACATGTTTCATTTGTTTTGGTTCGCACGAAGAGATATCAGGAAAAGGGCAATTTACCACTATTGCGATCTTAACTAGCAGCAACAGTAATACTTAATACTACTTTAGAACTTCTTAGGTTATATTGTGATATCTAAGCAAAAAGAAATAGCCGTAGGAACAACCGTTTAAAACCAAGAAGTTTTACTGAAGTCATACTAATTAATCAAAAACTTGTCATCTCAATATCTCCTCATCTTGTCATGACATACAAGTGCAACTCTATCCATCACATCTATTCAGTTATCACTGCTAGATCTTTCAATCAGTAAGCACTCGAAACAGTGCATACTTTTAAATGCACATCTGTGCACTTTGCATTCCATCCCACGCAACCCTATCCATTTTTAATTATACAAGAACGCTATCTGTGCGATAAAAATCAGACTGTCCACTCATATCGTACATAGAACAGTAGTATCTAAGTACTGACCGCGTAGAGAGCAAAAGCCCACAAATTCTCCACGGTTCCCGATCCAATTAATTTAAAAATCGCCATAACAAACTGTGGGTGTACGAAGGGCCTTTATTGTTATGTAAATTTGTGCAAACTTGGGCAGACGTAGGCATGACTAATTGTTAATTCGGCTAATGCGCTTACGAGAGTGGGACACCGCGGCCCATCCCGCGTCGATGTAATAACGGATTAGCCGCCTGACCTCGCTTCGTAAGACCATCTCTGAGGGCTCGGTTCGGAAGCCTCTATTCGGGTATGACGATCTCACAATCGGTATGGTACTCGTAGGAGGTATTATGCCTAGGTCTTACTGTTACTGGTTCGTCAACTACCACGAAGGTAAGCATTTACAAAAAAAATGTAATGTGTTAAATATTGTTGTAATAAATAAAATATAAAAGTATCATTAGATACTTTTTAATTTTGCAAGCTATGGCTGTATGCCAAAGTTTTTTGGAACAAAACTTAAACCACTTGAGAAACTTCTTACTCTTTAGCATCGATGAAAATATCAAGTAGGTAAAAATAATCTCCATCGATATTTTGGTATCGCGCACGCCGAAATAATTTTATTAAGCATTGCTAACTGGTAACCACTTTCTGTAAGGGCTACAAAACCCATCCATCTTAAACGTCCCTCTATTAATAATTGCGCTCCGTTTTACGCTGTGCGTAATTATTTAATGGAGACGAATTCCGCAAGCACGCGGCGGCCGCACCGTGAAATGAAACGTTACATGCTTCAATGATGCCATTGAAGACTCGGTTTTATGCAGCAATGCTTCGGAAACACACCCTTTAAAAACATTTTATTTTTATGCGACTTTATTCTACGGTCATAATTATTTTTTGGGCTCTGTTCCGGATGTTTTAATTGAGCTTTCGTTGTTTGTTTTTGATGTGCGTAATTTATTAGTTAATATTTTAGGGCCAGTCATTTAAAAAAGTTTCCCATGATCGGGGGAACTGCTGAACAGACAGACAACGGAAGTACCCAAACCACTTAAAATAAAGACAACGTGTACGGTGGAGTTCTAAATTATCTGTAGGTAAGTATATGAGATGTCGCATATCCCATACCACAATATGAGTAGTGTTTCTCACTCTAAAAACCAGAACACGACATAATTTCTCTTAATCCAGAACTTACCCCAGAACAACTCGGAACATTTTGATAAATCTGTTAGCTCTCGGGTAGGTTTATGGTGCAATCTGCAATCTAATCCGCAGTACACTTCCTGAGACGAAGTACCAACTTGTCACAACTTGGTTCTCACTTACAATGCATGTGCTTCGCTTAAACCCCTCGAGTTCTAAGCTAGCCTAGCATCCTAATCACTAGTTTGTAGAACTAATCAGTTTTCTGTACCTCGTTTGAGGGTTTATTTAGTGTTCATACTTGGTAACAATTTTGGTCCTTTTAGTGCCGAAATATAGTTATACTGTGGTTATGATTATACCACTTGGGGTAGATTTGTTTTGCAATAGCATAAAAACAAAGCAATCGTTTCATAGCTACAGGGTCATTAAATTAAAATGAAAATTGTTTGGTATTATTCAACTGTCATTGAAAAATATAATCGTTTCTATTTTGCGTTTTTCAAAATTATCTGTAAAACGCCTAGTCTTTGCGTCCCCCCTTTCCCCGTGGGTTTTACTGTCGTTAGCCGTAACTTAAACCAAAAATTGCTCCGAAACCTATGAAGCCGTTTATGGTTTGTTTTTTTTACAAATGAGTGTCTAATTTTTGACATAAGATTGACTAATTCGGAGGTTCGCTTTGTAAATTATTGAAATCCTCGTCCACAAGCGTAACATTGGCTTCTATATTGCAAGTGGGGACGCAGCTTTAGACCACATAGAAGGTAAGTAACTACGGAAAAAGTACATATTTTCTTATGTATCCAAATTACTTAGGCTCTGGTTCGTGTATTTTGTTCGTGAAACTGTGTTATTGATACGATCATAACTCATTGCAGTATTTATCGACCGACAGTGGGATTGCTAATTGGTATGAGGGTGAGCGCATTTGCTGATTTCGAATCGGCAAATAGTCTTTACACACAGAGGGTGGGCTAGACTGTCTGCAACGCCAGTGTTGAGTAATTAAAAACCGCAACATTTGGAGTCTACGGTCTGGTTTATATTGCCAGTGATATCGTATATTGCTAGTAAACAGTACGATTCAATCATTAATCGTACAGTCTACTGAAAAAAGGCCTCAAAGTCTCGTATCATAATTCCCAGTACTAACTGGGTTGTGGAGGTCAGATAGGCAGTCGCTCCATGTGAAATACTGGTATTCAGCTGTATCCGATTAGACTAGAAGCCGACCCCAACATTCTTGGGAAAAGGCTAGGCAGGTAATGATAGTACGATTAAATCATTAAGTCGATCATTAGTTCTAACAAAAGATACCTAATTGCTTTTTAATATTGATCGGAAGTAAGCTCGTAACACAAAGCCTAAACGATATATCGATATCTAGATAGATAGGTACTAAACGCTAATGAGAAAATAATTTAAAGCCTAACTTTACTTATATTTTCTATGTCATCGCCGATAAGCACGTGTAAATTACTGTAGGTATAGATTACAATATCACAGTCTTGAACACGGTTTGGCATGACGTTAAAACTCTGTAATTATCAAAACTACTACCCAAATACAAGGCACGCAACGAAAACCTTGAAAAGACGAAGGTCAAAACAATTCGGGTCCCTTCATCAGCTTATTAATTCGGGGGCCTATTTCACCGTAAACACGTTGCCACCAACATTAGCAATTCATATGAAATAACACATAACAATAGTAATCAGGCGTTTGGTTATGAAAGAAAAATCACATTTCGTCGTCAGGCAAGGCGGTGCCAAGCACAGATTTCGTCGGCAATGTATCGTGAAATTAGTTTAGTGGCACTATATAATTACGCGCCCTCACTTTTTATAGTCCCTCGGTCGTTGCTCGAGGGGCCGGCCCCCGGGCCCCCGGACTCCGGACCGGTCTGTTATGACGAAAATGTCAACCCGGTATGCGACTTGATGAATCGACACTATTTTAAACACTCTCTCCTCTTGTTGCTATATGATGGCTCTATAACAACAACAAAAGTTCAGATAGGGTTCTACTAAATGAAACGCCAACAAACTGAAAGATACATTTCATAGATTTATTATATAAAATCTTAACGCTACATTTCGAATTTTTTAACTTAGTATAGTAACATGTGAAATTTACAGAGCTATTACATTAGTATAGATAATAGTAATTAGTTTATAATTATTGCGCAAGATATTCCCAAGAAGAGGGAAATCCTTAGTTTTTATTCCCTAGAATACTTAAGTACTGAGTCTTAACTAATACAATAAACGACGAAGCTCAGATATTTCTTACGAATTTATAATCTATTTCGATTTATGTATGTACATTATGATATGAGAGAAGTCTGAAAAATACTTTCATATAATATTTGCAAAACGAAAGCTTATTTAAGCACCTAGGAGGCTATATTATGACTACTTTAGCAGTTATAGCGAAGGGCTCATTGTAAATAACTGTCAGATTAAATTTTATCACTTTTTCTACAATAAATACAACAAAATGCAATTTAGCTTTATTTACTAGGTAGGTACCTTAATGAGCAATTGAATAAATTAATACCCTTAAGTACAATTTATGTTAAGTGAGGATGAACACATTAAAACTATGATATAATATGCTACGGTATATTATGATAAATTATAAAACGCGTTTTAATTATAATACGATATTGAAATTTCCTATTGACGGAATTGTTTTGTGTGAAATAATATTAAATTATTTATTCATTCAGACTGTAGTGCCTAAATATAATTTTTGTAAATAAAACGTAAAACACACTACATAATTCTGGCAGCGGATTTTTAATGGCATTATTCGAAAAAATGTTTAGAAAAAATATACAATACTCATATAATTTAGATAATTTTTATATTTGACCGCTGCGAATGTAAATATAATATTGGTGTGACAATGAATATTATGTACAAGCTCTTAGGTACAATTGTATGATATGGAATCGAATAACTTGAGTAGGTACTAGTTGATACTTGAATAGTGAGCTAAAGTGGGTACAGGACTTTTGTACAAAAATATTCAGAGATACTTTTCTAAAAATGTCTTAATTTTTCTACTTTGTGTACAATCTATATTTACTTATACGTTTAAATAATATCTTATTATAAACTCTCATAAAACTGTTTTATTCAATATTTTGAAGACATATGGTTAGTGTCATTACAGAAAAATGAGCAATTTACATATTATATTAAGGAAAATTAATTCAGTGTTCAGTGAATAACTACAACTACATACACACACACAGTTCACAGTTCACAGTTTTATACTTAAAACTTCAATTTTAGAATAAGTTTTATGAGAGCTTTTGAAGTCGATGTAATAGTTTCTATTATATTGCTGTGATCATAAATAAAACATTAGCTTGTGCAGTGTTACGTGTTTTGTATACAATTCTCACAACATTGTATATTAGGTACTGTCTAATTAAAACTTAAATTTCAGTAGGTACATCTATACTTATAATAAATCTGTAGAGAGGTCAATTCTGTACATGAAATATATTTACAAAATAACTATCGGGGGGTGATTAGTGATCGATACTGATGCCAAAAATGCAATCAGTAAAATTTTTGTCTGTCTGTCTGTCTGTCTGTCTGTCTGTCTGTCTGTCTGTCTGTCTGTATGTTATTTATAGAAAAAAAAACTACTCGACGGATTTTAACGAAACTTGGTACAATTATTCTACATACTCCTGAGCAGGTAATAGTATACTTTTCATCACGCTACCATTAATAGGAGCAGAGCAGTGAAAGGAAATGTTGGGAAAACGGGAGAAGTTACTTGGTTTTTTTAGCTTCCGTCGCGTGTGCAGCCTTAATGGTTAAAGCTACATAGAAATCATGTATAACGGAAATATTCCACATAAAATTATATAAAAAATATCCCAAGACAGCATATGTCTATCTTTTATAGTTGACTCACAATAACACGTGTAACTCCCGATAGCTTAGCAGTTCGGAGATTTGTTATTATTATATTTGTTTACTCTTACGTTTATATCATCACGCTATGACCCACATAAAACATAGGATACATTTTATTCCGGTAGTAAGATCCCATGACCCACATAAAACATAGGATACATTTTATTCCGGTAGTAAGATCCCATGGGACAATAATCAAACTTCACGCGGGCGAAGCCGCTGGCAGAAGCTAGTACTTACTATAGCACTATTTGTGTTCTTACAAAAAATAAATGTTGCAGCTATATTAATGAGTGATAATTTTAGTCTTAATAAGTCCACGATCAATACTTAAAAATATATTTCCTAAACGAGTTTCTTATATATCACAGGCTTAAATTATACTCATTACCATTAGGGACGTGCATACTATACGTACACTTATAATAGATACAGTCAAACGAAATTAGGTAACTATTTACACAAATAGGGGAAAAATAATGAGGCAAACCCTCCCACAACCCTCGGAGATTTCAAATTACGACCGCGGTACCAACACACGGCAATACATATCTTTGTATTTGAAACATTAGTTTACAACAAATAATGCGTCTTGATCCGTTTACAAAAGTTCTTTAGATCAAGGAACATTACCCGTACACACTTAAATAAACAGACAGGATTCGAATTATATAATATTAATACAAACGTAAGTTCAAAATATAATTAAATAAAATCTTCTACATACATCCAAATTATACCATCCCATAAATCTAACAATTGTTCTATCACTTAGCCAACGAACGAAGCGTACTTATAATTTCGATTACTAAATATTTTACATTCCATTTACCAACAAAGCAACGCACAACGCTCTTTATAATCGTTCCATTTTTTTCTTTTAATAATAAAAGTGTTCATAAAAATTTCGAGTGTCCAATAATCACCTATTCATGTTCCCGCCGAGAGTTTGGAACGATACACTATTGCATTACTATAGTCAGTTTCACTACACTTTCAATACGTCTTTATAAAAGCTAGAGGGAGTCACATTCGGTCGGCTATTTTTTGAGCTCGACGTACACAACTATGGAGTCACTATGAGATCGTAATGGAGCGGATGATATTGACGGATTTCCTCACGAGAATATATTGAAGTACTTCAGGCCGGCCGAGACGTAAGGTATCGGTATAGCTCCAGCATAATAATTAACAGACTGAAACATGAGATAGGCGATGTTCAGAAGCTATCACACTATTTCATTTGGATGTGTGTTCTGATTCGAGTCGTTTTGTCTCGCGCACTGCTGGAAAAAAAGAAAAAAAAACATATTAGTGCTATCGGTTACAATGCAGGACTAGCTCAAAGCCTAAAATATATTATCAAAATAAGACAATTACCTCTTGCTTCCGTTCCCAAGTTTTCATCGCAGTTTTATACTTCTCGAATTCGTGGCACCAATTTGAATATATTTTCTGGTACTCATTACTCTTTTCGGGCGGAGAGCACCTGTAAAGAAATACAGTTTAATTACTCGTAGAAACCAACTTTATTACTAAGTTCGTAATGTACATAGTAAAATCAAAACAGGATTATTTCTATACCTGTGAGTATCAACCGTGATGTTGTAGGAGCACAGCAGAGATCCTCCCAACCAACAGTCGTATCTTCCTGCATCGGCTTCATTCACTGAAATAATCAGCAATCCATGTTCCGATGTCTCAATGTACTTTTCTGGTTTACTGCAAAGAAAAATTTAAACAATTATTTTTGTATCAAGGATCAAGATTGTTTACTCCTACTACAAAATATTAAATGTTGCGGTTTGTAGATTTGATGTTTTTGTTTAAATTTTAATGAGACGTCCAGCATTGGGGTTTGCTTTCAATATTCATGAAGGATAGACTCACTTTCTGATTAATCTATATCTGTAATGAATCTGTTCATTATGAGATCGTCGATTCTAAAATAAGGGGCTGCATTACGACGAGGCTGTCTGCGAATAAATTAATGTTTGGTTGCAAAAAAGGGTGATAAATATTTATGTTTTTGAACTTTTGATGATAACTTGAAAGTAAGTAATAATTTATTTTAAAATGTAATGAAAAAATAACCAAAACTTCCACAACACAAAACAGACCAACGAATTTTATCTCCGAAAATAATTATACATTTTCCCAATTGAATGTTCCGCACAAAAGGACTACTTTTTACTTTGCCCACCATTGGCTAGCTTAACAAGTCCGTGGGTGAATAAAACATGGTAAATAAAACGCTAATACCGAAGTTTCCCCTTGCATTTTAATTGTGGCGGCGGAAGTGCGATAACCGAAGATTTGGGAGCCCTTTAATTAATGTTGTTGCATGCGTGTTCACTTACAGTATTTTCTGTATAACTTTAAAAGCTGTTCAAATTGTATTTATCTTCGACGGTACGAGTGAAAATTACTTTGCAGGTGTAGGCAATTAAGTTGTAGGGGCTTAAAGTGGAACGTTTAAAGTTTTTGGGCTCAGGGGATGCATTAAACAAGAAATGGTGGTTTATCAGGCAAATATATTAGATTTAGTCGGAGTTTCGGTTCACGGTTTACGCGTTAATTGAAGAGAGCTCGTGAATTTGGGCTGAAAGTTTGTTCGGAAGTTTGGGGTAACTTAACTTTTTAGCGATTTTATGTTCGGCGTTGGTTTAAGCACTTTGCCGTGTTGTGTAGCGATTAATCTTAGTTTCTTTACCACTCTATAAACTCCGGATCCTAATTCAATATTTAAACAAGAAGTGACTTGGACGGTTCCTTTGTTGTCATAAAATGGCACTTAAATAATTATTTGATTTTACTTATTGATTGCGAAAATCGAAATCACATCTTGAAATTATGTTGATTATTAAATTATCCAATGTGATCCTTTTGCAAGTTAAAATGACATTTTATTTTATCAATACTTCTACTCACTATGCAATTAGTACAATTTTATAAAATCTTTAAAAAAAAATCAACTCACTTGAAAGTGATCGGATGGCGTCCCTTCTCCCTGGAGTAGTGGTACCACGTGACTGCCCGCGGCTGGAGCACCTCGGGCATCTTGACAAAGCTGCCGAGATGCAGGCTCTGACCCCACGTCGCCGACACGCTTTTACGAGCGATGGATGAGTCGCAGATGTCCGCCGTCTCGTTGGCTACGTCTTGAATGAGGCTGTTTTCAAAAAAACGTTTAAAATGAATATGAGTGATGTACCTATTGTTAAATCAGTTAAATAAAAAAAAAAACATAAAAGAGCCAGTTTTTTGTCTACAGTACTTTGGTTGTCGGTCACTGAACAGCCTACTACGCCGTAGCAGAATGAATTTTGACTACGTCGTAGGCGGCTACGAAGTATCGTAGCAAGTATTTTCATTGCGTAAGTTTTATTACTGTGATGATAAGTATTTGTATGATCCGTAAAAAATCATTCATCTAGACAGGGATTTGAGATAGAAAAAATGCGCTGCTTAGCAAGACGCTAACATCTGTGTAAGTAATATTTTCCAATCATAAAACCAAAAACTTAAAATTCTAATATATAATCGCAGTAAATCTCATGCATTCTTAATTCCAACTTACCCTGGCATGTACTCCCTACAGACTCCGGCGTCCCTGTCCCACCCGCAGTAGGGATCGCGTGCGCACCTCACGCATGCGTCGTAGCGTCGCGCGCACAACGCAAGTCGCAGTTGTAGTACCCGTCTGTCAGATGCCGCGTAGAGGGAGCCGTGCATTCTGGATATTGCCATTGCCTAGGAGATGGGAGAAATATAAGAATGAGGATAAGAAATTTTATTAGCTCAAACATGTGTTTACATACAGAATTAAAATAAAATAATACATGCATGCAAGATCATAAATAAGAGTGGCTCACGACATGTCTGCCATTTCTCATGGCGTGCAAATATCTATGGTAAAATTTTATTGCATTAATGATTTTTAAATTTACACTTAGACATTACATGTCAATCAATTAAAATGCAGGAGCAATATGTATGGTATGCTCACATGAACTGACAAAATATTATAATATTATAGGACCACATAATTCTAATTCACACTGTACAAGATGGTATCATTAATAAAAGTGGGTGGTTGATTTAAAATCAGCCGTTATCTTTATTGACTTATATATTAAGGTTAGTTTATCTGCCACGACAATTTCAAAAATAAGTGTCTTCTATTGTTATCTACGGATATTTCAAAGAGCTATATATCTACCCTACATTCAATGATTGTAACAAAGACATACCTGTATCGGTTCCCCAGGGGTGACGTCAAAAATATCGAGTAGCGCTGATTGGCTGTCACCGTTGCGGTTCCACTGCACTATCTTGTGAATTTTACCTTCGTCTGCAATAAAAAAGAACAACAGTTGGTTTTACGTTTGTAGTTTGGGAATTCCAATCAAATGTTTGGATTGATATGCTAGAACACGATGGCCAGATGCCTTAAAGGCCAAACGCCACTACAAAATTAAGGCGGAGGTTTCTTGAAAACGGTCCAAAAGGGAGTTTTTAAAAGCAGTGTATCTCTAAAACTATAAATAATTTCGACAAATAAAAAAACTTTATATTTTGAAGTCCTTTTTGCATACACTGATGGAACTCAAAACATAATTTGACAAACTTTAATGCACCAAAAAAATCTTCAAACATACCTCTTAATTTTCTTTCAAAGCAGTTTAGCCATTTATTGACAATGATAATTATAATTAAAAATATAACATAAAATTTCAAATGCTAAACTACATCAACTGATGGATTAATTATTATTAAATAGTTAAGTTCTAGTTTTAAATCGATCGAAAATACTCATTTCGCACTATTCGGCCCGCAGTGACTGAAGTAACAACCACTTTGTAGTGCAAGCTAATTAGAACTTTATTCTTACAGTATATCAAACGAAGTTTGAACCATCACAAATAGAGTTGCTTATTTAGCTGATGTCGTCGCCTTAAGAGGAAAATAAACTAAGTGACCCGCCACCAAAGTAATATCGAGACATACAAATGGTTTTTTATTAAAATCTTTGTTTAAAAGAGGAAACTCTCAGCAGTATTACTTTGCTCAAACTATTTTATCAATCAAAATATAATCGGAATACATAATTATCAACTTAATCAGTTCACAACATCCATCTATTATCAGTTCCGCAACAGACCTTGTCGAAAACGCTCAATTACCTAAATGTCATTTACGAAGCACATGCATATAGGTATTTAGTTAATTAGCAGTATCAGTACATAAGTGACACGTATCAGGAATTCCGGCGACTCCGTGTGTTCCGGCACGGAGTAGATAGATAGACAGAAGGTCCATATACCGCGTGAAAACGCACACGCACATAGACACACGTATACGTACGGCCAGTGCCAGCGCACTCGCGAGTCGCGACTGGCATTTGTTTGAGATCACCGTACGTTGCGTGTATGTATGAGTTAGGCGCGTTCACTATCTAGTTGTCTACCATGCTCACTTTAATAAGTATGATAAGTGATGTATTTTATTTATGTAGTGATAGTTAAAAATAATTTAATTTGATCTTATGAGGTTGGAAAGCAAGCAGGCACTGCAATGCACGAACCTGGTGTGCGTTACGTACGCACACCAGGCTCCTTTTCTTTTTTATCGTCATTGTATGGACTTGGCATTCTGTACGTATCTATCCTGTGGTTCCGAGTTCTATTAGCAACATCTTAGACGTCGTTGTTTGCATTAATCACGATTAATAATATAATTGAGAGCTGATTATTAGTTAACGTATGGGTACGCTTAATTAATGGGGCTAATAAACTTAACTGAATTAATGTCTTGATTATTTTTAAGAATAAGGCTTGGTTAGCAATAAAATTGAAACAGAAAATATCGCAATGTTATCAACTATCACAATGCTAAGTTGATGAGACCTAAAGACCAATAAATGAAGTGCAACTAATTAAGTTACGAGAAACGTTGAGAGTTGTCAATGGTGACTACTAATAGAACTACGACCAGATCCCAGGAATTACAAGGCGATTTAATCGTCATAGATTCTCAGAACCAATATAGTAGTTCTTCAACAATGTATCAACTGGGCCAATAACGCCAAGATTAAGTCCTTAAACTATAATATTACTTTAGTGCCTCGCAGTTTATATTACGATTCTCAATAAACAATGACTAGGTAATAATTCTAGGTGGAAATTCAGCGGTTTCGTGATCGTCTGCAAACGTGTGAACTCACAAATGTCAAGCGAACAGAACGTTTCTAACAGCTTGTTCAAACTGTCTGATAAATGGTGGGGACAACTCAAAGTGATGGCCCCAATTAATTCCCCTCCCTACAATAGTCACGAAGCGTCCAACCCATTGTTTTGTTTATCTAGATTTCAGCTATTTCGAAACGTAAAACTAACTTGAGAATTACGTCGTCTTTTGTCTTGAAGTAACTTTAATATTCTATTGTTGAGAATGATTAAGAACTGCTACGAAATTCTTGATTCAATTCTGAGTATCTACGTTTATTTTTATCTCATATTAGTCAACCTCTGCGTGTATCAGACGACCTATCTGACCTTCCCTGACATAAAACGATAGGTCCAATAAAGCTAGAAAACGGATCCACACATCATACATGCAATCCATCTATTCGGCAAAAAAATCGAGACGTATTTTCGGAAGGTCAAAAAATACAGAACAATCTTTGTAAATACAATCGATAGGCACAATCGCAATCAGCACGTGACCACGGCCTATGAAAGCCTCCATTGTACATAAGGTCACAGTCCCAGCTTCCTTACAAAGCGGCCGAATCAGGAGCGAATTAATATTCGGGCCACGAATCTTAATAGCTAATTGGATTAGAGGCATATAGCGAAATTACCTAACCGTGTTACGTACAATGTTCGAGCTACGTGTCTCAGTATGTCGCCATAAGACGGAATGGTTCGGGCCCGTATTATTGTATTCGTTAAGTTATAGCCACTGAGCTATAAATCAGTAATTATATTGGGGTCCTTGTCACAAATGAATGTGCTACATTGATTGTGCGAATGGGCTTGCGTGTTATGTTCCGACTTGATGTTTAGTGTGCCATATTTTGTATTGTTGATTGGCGCAAAAAATAGCACATAGATGTTAATTATATTAATGCTCGAGCAAAAAAAAGTATAACGGTTATATTAGCGTTTGTAAATGGCCATCTTGCTCACTCTAAATGCAAGATAATTATTCTCTTTTAATTTATGGGGCTCAGACACGTCGTTAACATTTAAAATTCTATGTCCACCACGTTGGTCACCCCTCGGCACCTGAATTTGAAATGCTCTCATCAGCAAGTCTAAACTCTTAAAATCCATAGGTAAGCTCATTTGTGTCCGAATATTTATGGGGATGCGGGACCACCCTTAGTGTTACTTTATGTGCCTTGGATACTTTGCTTGCTTTTCAACCGACTTCCAAAAAGAGGAGGTTATCAATTCGTATGTATTTTTTTTTTTTTTTTTTTTTTGTGTTTGTTACCTCAGTACTCTCGACTGGGTGAACCGATTTTGATGGTTCTTTTTTTGTTTGAAAGCTGGTGCTTCCCGTTTGGTCCCATTTTAGTTTGCTGAAGACCTGATGCTGATCTTCGGAGATATACAACGGAACTCTTCAAAAATACACAGCAAATCTGCAGTGATTGCTGCCATCGCTTGTAGGTTCATTGTTTATACTATATTATGACGTAACATCACGCCTGTATGCTCTGAGGGGGTACGCACATGTGTAAAATACACCCGATTTCGAAAATATTTGTTACCTCATTACTTTTTACTGGGTGAACCGATTTTGATCGTTTTTATTTTATTTGAAAGCTGGTGCTTCCTGTGTGGTCTTATAATCATCAAATCAGTAGCTGATGATGGGATTCTGGAGAAATAGAGAGAATTCTTCACATTTTATAGGCACACTAGAAGCGGTTTGGGTAGTTTTAGGAATTGTACTTTCTCGAAGTGATCCCAATTCAATTTGATGAAGATCTGATGAAGAACTTCGGAGATATGCAACGGAACTCCTCAATTAATGATAGCAAATGTACTGGGATTGCCGAAATCTCATATCTGTCTATTGTTTACACCAGTTCATAACCTAAAATCACGCCGGTACGCTGTGAAGGGGTAAGCACATGTGAACCACTAAAAAGTGAAAAATAAAAACTTTTTTACAAAAAATAAAACCGACTTCAGAGAAAACAAAAAAGTGAAAAATAACTTCAGAAAAAACGCTTCAGAAGTCGGTGACAAAAAAACTAAATCAATCAAAAAAAGGTCACCGACTTCTGAAGCGTTTTTTCTGAAGTTATTTTTCACTTTTTTGTTTTCTCTGAAGTCGGTTTTGTGAAATTATGTTACGCGAACATAAATTCTGAGTTTAGCGCTCTCCTTAATTCATATAAAAATATTGGCAAAGGCTTTTTAGTCACGATGAGAAAGTATTCATTAGATAACACAGATTGTATTATTACCCTAGATATAAGTAGGGTCGGTACTTGCATGTGGTATTAAAACTGGAATTAACGTCAAAATTTTAAATTTGAAATCACGACTTCTGCCTTTCCAGTGCACACCCCAATCTCTCTTGCAGTTACAAAAATAATTACTAAATCCGGCTCCAAACACGGATAAAGGCCAGAGAACCAGACAAAGCTACATAAGACAATGTAACAGATACACAGACAGAATGCAGCCGACACAAACGACATTATAATAACCTACCCCTATCTACCCCCAGTCGACTCTTACAAGTGGTTTGACACGGCAAACAACTCTTTATGACACACTCTATTTTCGTTCCAATTCTATTCAAAGCTCATATTTTATTCTACTATTTCAGTATCCATTGTCTGTTTGAAACGGGTTAATCTCTGATATCGTAATGTTGAGCACTCAATGTATCCAAATATAGCATTGCAGTGGTGTTCAGGAATGTAGTGGCGTGTAATTCCTTGATAGGACTTTGACAAAGGTATTAATGCGTTCAGGAATTTGGTTCGGTTCGTTCGAATTTGTGTGTGGGTTTGGGTAATTTTACGCACATAATGGAGGCTAGGGACAAATTATCCGAATAATTTTAGGAGATCTAAGTCTATTTATTCAAGTTTCTGGAACTTCTACTGTACTGAATTTACAGTGCCAGTGCTCAGTTAATTCCAATGAAACCTCTAAATCGAAACCTCTAATTCGGTCTACAGACCATAGCATAACATCGTTGAAGTTCTAACATAGCAACTTTACAGGAGATTCAAAACACTGTATAAATTGTACCATGCCATAGTACAATACCATTTTATAATTTGTGTTCACTTAAAATTAGACAGAGATGTTCTTTTTTTATTGACTGAAATAGCGCGTCTTCCGATTGTCTACCAAACAGCATCAAAGACCAAAGACTGAAGACGAAAATGTCAAAAGCACCAAAATTACTTACGTGGTAATAGAACTTCAACGACAATAAGCACAATGTAGTGTACAACATAACATATGAATACTATCTAAACTCGGTAAAAAAATCTAACCCACAAGTATAAAAAGCCAAATTCAAACACAGCTTTTAAAACTGCTAAATCGACAACGACCCCTATTTTTGCGATGCGGATTCCGAATTTCCAGTGGGAATTGAAGAACTAACAATATACTTCCCGGCACCCCATTCTACTAAAGAAAGGATAATAAAGTCGGGCCAGTGTGTAGCATACGCATTAGTTTTATATTAATGGTAATGTTACATTCAAAGGGTAGGATTTTGATGAAAAAATAAATCACGAATCACTTTGAAAAATATTTTTTTAAGCTATTGTTTAAGGCTGAAGATTTTTGTGGGCAATGAGTTTCTAATGGGTAGTACTGAGAATAGTCATAGTAAAAATCCTGAAGATTTTTAATATAACGTCACAACCTTCAAGACACATGCAGTTTTATGTATATCTAGCTTAATGTTGTAATAAACTATGAAAGAGCATTATGATTCCATTTTCTTCACGCATACCTGTTCTAAGCCGATGATTAGTTGTACCAATAAGGTCCATGCTCACCAAAAAGATGACAGTCTGATTATCTAAAACAGCTGTTTAAAACACATTTTTGTATGGTAATATGTCACAGTGACAGCTGTTTTTAGATAATCAGACTGTTATCTTTTCGGTGAACATGGACCTAAATAAAGCTATATTTACATTTTTGATTCTAAAAAAATGTACAATTATAAAACTTAAAATCCTATCTAAGTAATTATTGCCTCAAGGACCTATTCCAACTTCCGAGCCCGTAGAGTACTCAGTAGTTACGCACTTGACATTTTCGCATAGAATCAGCGAGATTAGAGCAATAAGTAACAAGGTGAGGTACAGCGTGACACCGGGACCATTAACGTCGTGTGCGCATTCTCCTGAGTGACGGAACCAAGCCACAGTAATTATGTTTCCTGAATATCGTATAAGGAACTCCGTAATTGGAACGTGTTGTCTGTGGAATTCGTGGCAACGCGTGATTTCTAAGGGATATGATTGGTTTAGTGTGCTGTCGGCCTTTTGTGCAAGTAGGTGACTAATTAGGATAAGGAATTTGTGTCTGATTTATTTTTATGTGACTGAAAAGTTTTTAGTATTCCAATGCGTAAATTCAGTTGAAAATATACAAAATAGAAGAAAAAGTAATCAAACAACCTGTGCTAAATTAAAATTGTTATGTGCACAACATTTTGAAAATATACACCGTAAAAACAACAAAACAAATAGAAAAAAGAGTGATATTATGAACACTAACAACAATTTTATTGAATAAAAATTGAAGCAGATAAATCTTGACGTACGAAAAGCTCACACACCACTCACCACTAACAAAATATTTTACAATGATAATATCCTCAAGACGGCAGTGTCTCCACGTTTTGACGCACAAGTATCTTGATGCGATAATAGCTGGTACATGAGAAAGCATTCAACAAACTTGTCTGGTAGTAAATGTGGGGAGGCGGTACAAGGTACCCAACTCAAATCTGTTTACGAGAAACAGTGTTACATGTTTTAAGGTTTACTCGTCACACTATCTAGTGTGAAACACCAATGAGGGGGATATTCGACGACTAAGTGGGGTAAGACATTTTGCTTCCAGTTTTCGTGTTAGGATTTAATGGGTAATTAGGGAAGAAAACTGGTTCGTGTTGACGTGATTGGCAGGGTTAACGAATATGGAAATACTAATGGGGTAATGTAGTTAAGTAGATTATTAAAACTGTTGAATGTTAATGAGCGACAAAACTTTCGAACTATAGATGGAGTTGTAAGTATAATGGCTAATTGGGACGACTACAAAGTACCTCAATAGGTAAAGAAAAATAGAAAAAAGTACAGTAGGGAAACTGAAATTAGACGGATAATTTATTCCCCTACGGCGTTCAAGTTAATGAACTTAATTGAAACACATACATCATTGTATACATGCACGATCTCCAATCCGCTGGTAGTCTATAATAAATTTACTTCTAGTGATTAATTCCGATCACGGTTGGGCCGAGCAAAATAATTAAACAATCCCGCATTGGACGTGGACGGACGGGTCCTCTCCCCGAAGACCTCCCTCGCCTAAACAATAACGAATTTCATAAGGAAACGCCCGAAAATGCCAAACAAGGAAATCTGGTCTGAAATGTCAAAGAAAACTACCGATGCGTAGTCACAGCAACGCTTTCGGGATGTGAAACATACAAATTAACTAGATATTAAGGCCGCAGCCTTTTTAGTGAATCTTCAATGTTTACCGACAAAATCAGAGGAATCTTGGTCCTTTTTTTGACAGGCTTGTTTATAGTCCGCTTGTTTATAAGATGTAATCAATTTACTGTTAGGTAACAATCAGAACAAGTCCATAGTAATAAGGTAAGACAACTCTTTAATTATCTTTCATATTATTTTCCTTGCGAGCGATCACGACGTCTCCCGACAGCGGTCTCAAAAGAAATAATCCCGCAATCCAATAAAGATTTCGCTTCGACAGGCCTAAGTGAAAACTTTTTTGCGATCCCCGAACAATATAAGTTTTATTCCTCCAAGTGGTATAAATTCCCAAACACAAAGTAGCTCTAACATCTTTATTGCTTTTCATAAAAAAAGTCTGCGTTTAACGTATAGATTTACCAGTTAGAGATCGGTCGGGTTCCCCTCATCTCGACGTTTACACCGTGACGTTTTTTTACCTTTTGTATTTTATACATTACAGCACCTGCAACTAAATTTACTGCATAATATTTCAGGGTGGCAGTGTATTGTAAATTCCGAGGGGGAAGTGTCGCTAAGAGTTTTGTTATTGTGTAATCTTTTTCCTGTTTTACTTCCTATAAATTTGCTTAGTGCTCTTGACATTTTTTGCTGCTAATATTTGCCTTATATGTTGGAGCTGCTAATAAATATATCAAGAACATCTTGAAGCGCTGAAATATTGATATGAGCGGTATTCAGCGCTGCGGCTATTGGTCGCGATGGAGACCACCAAAATGTATTTCATAGACAGGCCAGATAAATTCAGCGTTCAGCGGTATGAACGAAATCGGCAAGGACTTTTATCACAAATCGCAATATGTATTTTATAGGTGCCGTAAATCGAGAGACGTGGGTTTTTAACGTTTGCCTACGAGCTCTGCTGACTTTTACGAGATTCGTCCCAAGAAAATTTTATGTTCATGAATCTCCTAAACCGATTTATTTTATCAATCGATATGCATAATTGGGTCTTCACGTAGTTATAACTAGAACGTCAAACTTTCAATAATACCCATTCTGAAGTTGTTGTTTCCCTATAGTTCGAAAGCCCTCACAAGGACGCGTTCGATCGATAAATTGAACTGTGTATGTTTGATTTAGTCATGTTTGGTTAAAACGTTTTTCGTGATTCGCCTTTGATTCTTAATAACACGTTGTATAAACCACAAAACTTTAGTCATAAAACTGTAAATTATTCAACTTTACTTTGTAGTACTTGTGGATAATCAAAAAGTTTCAAACTTTATCTTCAAATACATTTTCGATTTACTAGATAAACATAGATACTTTAGTTGAACGAACGATTATTCCAAACACGTTCCAAAGGTGTATTTTTAAAGAAGGCTTTCACGGTGGCCGATATTAGGGATGCCGCGACCGCTCCACCTCCCGAAACTTTCTCGTTCGTGCACCTTTTGATATTCAATATACTGCGGGACCTAAGCAATCCTTTGATGAGATGTTTTATGCAAAAAACGTTGGGCGTTAGCGGGGCGCGAATAACCGTTCAAAAGTGAACACATTAGTATTCCCAATCTCATCCGGAACCACGGCCTCCCTCCATTTTGGGGGAATAAAAAATCAATGTTTATTCCCGGTGAACGCGATTCGAATGCTAATTATAGGTATAACTAATTGCTTTGTGTTTGTGTGAAGGCGCGATCGTTTTATAAATGGTTCTCAAATGCGGTGCGACGAATCCAGATTGAATTTTCCCTTGTCTGTGATATATTCGTAATGGAATAATTAATGTATTTTCAATTCGATTGGACCTTCGTCCCTGTAGGCGAAACGACACGAAGATTTAAAAACTTCTTTATTCGTATTCTGGAAATTGCGAACGGTTCTGTACTACCGAGCGATTTAGAACAATTTAAAGAATTTTCCTCTTTGCTCGACGTGAAATCAAAATTGAACCATGGCACGAGTTCGGAGCAAGGAAGGCAAGGTGTTGCAAACTATAAATTACTTCGGAAATTCCGTTCCCGGCATATCGTACCGCAACTCGGCAATAAATATTGTTCATTTTCGTCCTGTGGGCAATGCACGTCGATGAAGCACGAAGCTATGCCACGTTGGGGAGAGGCCGCACTAACTCCTCGCGATTGCCGGCGGAACGGCAACTTGCTCTACATAAACCCGGCTTGTCCGCCATACCTCACCTACACCTTAACATATCATTTTGCATGGACCGCATTTCATGTTTATGGCAAAACTTGGACTTCATGCACTTAGGCAAATGGGTTTCCGATACTTATAAGAGCGATATACGCTTCGTATCGCTACATTTTATGCAAGGTGAGTTATTTTAGAATTATTACCCACGTTATATTAGAGAGGTAAATAAAGCTGTTTAGCACAATTTATTAGTCCGATCGGGAAATAATACCAACTCACAAAATTAATGTTGGAAAATGTTTTTGTTCATGATGTTGAACTATTTATATGTTTCAGACGTCATGACGACAGTATCAAAAAATTGCAAATCTTTTTAGGTCCATGTTCACCGAAAAGATAACCGTCTGATTATCTAAAAACAGCTGTCAATGTGACATATTATCATTCAAAAATGTATTTTAAACAGCTGTTTTAGATAATCAGACTGTCATCTTTTCGGTGAACATGGACCTTAGTACGTCAGTTAGAGTATTGGAAAATAGGGACACGTATTTTTTTGTTCTTGTAAAACAATGAATGCAACTCAAGAGTGGGGGCTCACGACATCAGAACTCGCTAAAAATATACCAAGGCGTGACGTATTGAGAATTTTCAAAGCGTCGTATTTTTGTCAATTTTGGTTATTGTAACAAAAGAAAAAAAAAATATGGGTCAAATATTTGTTGATATTCTAACTGAGGGACTTATTATTATTTTTTATCGTCTACCTTATTCAAAAACGAATTATAATCTGAACAGTCTATATTTTAATCTAGTTACTTCAGAGTTACTCGAAATGTGGTGTTACGAATTCAAATGTGCAAGCAAAACTACAAATATCTATCTAAATATCAAAGGGGTTAGCGTTTTGTGACTCTGAGCTTACATAATTACGTCATCAAATTGCTGTGGCGTTTCCAGCGTGGTTCGGCAGTTAAGCCTTCTGTGAATTTTAAATCGTTTTTAATAGCAGTCCCCCGTACCAGTGCAGCCGCTGTCAAAGCTAACCCTTACTTTGCAATTTGATTTCCTATATTCAGTGTTTCGTATGGATCGCTACAACTTTGATAGAAAAGTAAAAAAATACAACCACAAGGTAAAACACCTCTTCATGAACCTGAAAGGCGCTTGTTTTCTCCATTATTGCGATATTTTTTTTGTTCTACACCATACCTGGGAACCTTCTAGTTACGGAGATATGGGAGGTCAAAGTTACAACTTCTTGACAACTTTTTTTGTAAATACAAGTTTTTTTTGTAAGATTTTTTACTTTTAACAACTCCTCGACCCCTACACTATTCAATCCATCCATCAATACAATGTTTTAAGTGCGTTACATTAAGTTCTACCACAAAACGTGATTTAAACCTCAAAAAAAAAAGTTGTTTCCCAGCTAAATTTTTTGCGTAAAGTTACTTAATTTGATGTACAGAATGCTTGTTTAAAGGCTTTGTGATGAGGTGGTTTACACCCTGTATAATAGTAGTTTAAAAAGATCGCATTAAAAAAACGCAGATTATTTCTTTTGTTTTTTACAACAAACGCGTCGTAATTACGTTTCAAGTTGGTTGTTAACTCGGTCTGTATTCATGCGATACGTTAACATTAATATGTTCGTTTGTTTACAAAGGCGCCCTTGATACTAAAGAGTGGCGGCGTCGACGTCTAACTCAGTGAATTTAATTAACTTCGTTAACTTCTAAATACTCTTAACGTCTTTGATACCTCCGTTCCCTTTCATTGACAAACACGATCCCTGGTGTGTACACGACAGTCGCTGTCAAACTTTTATCAACCTCGGCGGGGCGTTCAAAAGTTGTCTGGCAACAGTGATTTAGGCGTGATAAAACAAATGGAATGAGGCGAGACGTGGGGCCCGCATTGCGGGAGCATCATACGCTCATTTCTCATTGTCTGCTAGCACCTCGAGCGCCGCTACAACTTTCTGCCAGTGCAGTTTAATGCATATTATAACGCGGTAAGTACTCAAAATGGAGTAAGCGGCGAGGCAATATCGTCGCGGTAGACGCGAGCGCACGAGCGCTCTCTTTATTGAAAGAGTAAACTGTCCTTTTTCACGGGACGCCTCGGGCTCTTTGTGGCGGAATTTCGTGCAACTTATTTTGCGCTCGAGTGTAAATAATAGTGGACTAAGAGCGCTTCGGATTTTCGGACGCTACCCTGTCCTCTGCGGTTTTGAATATACACCGCCATATATTGTGCGCTGAGCAACACGCTGTTGCATAAAACTATTGCGTTGTAGTCTCTTTGTTTCCCAAAATGTTAGCATTATTAATAGTGCTCGGGAAAACAGTCTTAGTTAGTCTTAGAGCACTGGAACAAAGTTATGTTGTGTAGATTAAGTTAGAGTAATTATCGTGGGACGTGGCTATGCTACGGGTGGGGTGCGTCAAAGGTAACGTTTAAACAATTTAATATTCTACACACAAGCATTTCAAACGCCAACTCAAACGTAGCTTCTCCTTTCGTAAAAGTTGTTCCGTAAACGAATCCCCCCTTCGTTAGATATCTACGTGAGTTTAATCCACTCGGCAGGGCGGTTCGGTCGGGAACGATTTTCGAGAAAATTGGTGAAAATTGCAACAACATAGGCGAAAATTACCACTTGGAGGCGTTGTTTAGAGAACGGCGGTGGCGGGCCGAATTTATGCGGCAATGGAAATGTGACGTTGACTCTCTGTGGTCTACAGCGAACCGCGCACACATACCGTCGGCTACGACTCTACAGCGCTACGGCGTAGCACACGCTACGAAAATGCGGACGGAATAAACGTCGAGATACATTTTCGTGAGTGCGTAATGCCTATTAAAATCTTAATTGTTGCCTGTTGTTCGTGAAAACGAAGCGATAAGAATTTAAAAGGCTTCCCAAACACGTTAGACAGTTTGGAATGATGTTAACTTTAGTGCCTCATTGTTTGTTTTTTCAACCAACGAACCGTTCACCTGTGCTATAGATATTTTGATTGTATCGCAGGGATTTACAAGCTTTAGCGCGAGCTTTTTAGGAGTCAATAAAATTGAAGTACCAAAAGCGCTTAAACTATAGAGTTTCGCACGCCATTTTGCTACAAACAATGAACGTATAATCGGTTTTTCATGTTTTGAACTAAATCCCCTGTTTCATGGTATGGAGGGGTGAACAGCGATGGCATCCAGACGGACATACAGCCGTCACGGACGAGACGAATTATGGCCTTTGTGCCACTTTCACTCGCCACCACTTTTTAATTTCCCAGTGGAAGGCATTTTTTAATTCGCGAGCTTTTATGAAATTTTATGTCCTGGCGTATCCGTGCACTGATTGTTCGGAGCGTTGCTTTGCGTTTTGGAATTCGCTAATTGTTTCAACCATTGGTCGTCTACGTTTCTAATGTTTTATTTTTCAGATCCATAAAAGTGCCATTACTCTTTGTTAACAAAGGAATGGAATATGCTCCGATATAAGCGCCCATGTATTTTTAGGTATCAGGTTTTTCCATTAGGATGAGTAAAATTTGCATACATAGGATGTTTTATGGGTTCGTGTAAAGATTTTACGTGCGGTTTGGACCCTTGCTTCGAATTGGGAACTGAACTATTCACGAAAGAGGTGTCTAAAAGATTGTAATATTTGGTAGATGGAAGGTTATATTTAGTCCCTAATATTCCTAAGGAAATTCATGTGACGACAAAAACTTATATTGTACTTCGACGTTCCATCCTCGAGATTTATGTTTACCATGTAGTCCACTCTTCTATGTACCTGGCATCGAAACACTTTCAGAGCTAATCAAAATAAAAAACCATTAAAAAAGTTACCCATAGCACGTCGCACTGACGTTTGTCATTCTCTTTTCGTGTTTCGGCATCGACACTTTTTTGTTACCCGTATTCAGTGTTAAAGTTGGTGAAAAACGTAGAAAAGCATGGGAAAACGTAAACATTCCAAGCACAAGGACTCGGAACATCATATTCGTAAGAAAATACGGAAACTGCAACAAAAATTATCGGATAAACAAAAATTATCCAGCGTGTCAAATTAATCAGTGATAATGATAAAGAAGAATAAATTAAAACTAACAATTACATCGAGCTGAAAACGAACGACGAATTTGTTTAAATAATAACTATTTACGAAGTCAAGATATAAATACAATTGCACAATTTTCTGTAGTACCGTGACGCGATTACGGTCGTGCTGTTATCTAATCTAGTATCGTGACGAGATTACGATCGATTTCCATATATGCTACTGGTAGTGCTGTGACGAGATTACAGCCTAAGTTAGCAAAATAATCATTATTTCAGATGATGATTCTTTATCCTCGAGAGAACCCTCGCCGATACCGTGGCCTAGCGACTGCGGTTTCAGTAAGGAACGAGAGACAATTGACTTACATGAGTCCGATGTTGAAAACGATTTACGATCGGTGGTGACGGTAGCACAAGTACATAACTCCAACCTTCCCCAGAGTACACAAGACACAGTCGACCAACCACTCCGACCAGTAATTACTCCATTGTCTTCGGTCTTTCTTAACATTCTTGGAGATTCCAAAGTTAAAGAAATACCACTGGGACCCAGAATACCTGAAGAGGTCTCTAAACGCTGGGGTAGTATCCTGGTTGGCGGCGTCAATAGAGACCATAAAAAGGAGCTTTTATCAACAATTCTGATACCGGAAAATTTTCAAATATTAAAGGCCCCTTTACTTAATCGAGAAATTGCATCAGTAATGACTGAGTCCTCCAGAAATAGAGATAAACGTCTTGAACGAGCCCAAAATCACTTAGGTGTGGGTATTGCAGGGTTTACTGACCTGATGACGTCGTTGATGGAAGGTAAAAACGTTGACAAACTAGAGATGGTTAAGAAACTCTCAGAGGTTGGCCAAATTCTTTTAGACCTTCACTACGAAAATACCGTAAATCGAAGAATGCTAATCATACCAACTCTTGATAAGAAATTCTGGACAATGACCCAGGATGTTAAAAGAGACTCGTACCTTTTCGGAGAGAATTTGGCCGAAAAGATCAACGCAACCAAAGCAGCTGAGAGATCAGGCTTGCAAATAAGGAATCCAACTAACATCGGCCCGCAAACGCCAGGACCTAGGAAATACACTAACCAGGGAAACTGGAGAGGCCCACCCAGACAACAAGGTCAACGAGCTGTCAGTCAGGGTGGGCACAGGCCGCGGACTTCGAACCCCCTTCCGAAACGACCAACTCAACCACCGACATCGCATCGCTACCACAGTCAGACAGCGGCAAGACCGTCGTACAGGCCAGCACGCAAGTAGCTCACGAGGTAATCCCTCATGCCGGTCGCTTAAAATATTTTGTCTATGCCTGGCAGTCGATCTGCGATGATCCAATTATTTTACAATATGTAACTGGTTATAAAATACCATTAAATGGCCCTATAAATCAAAAAATTCAACCAAAAAATCCAATTTTTTCCAAAGACGAAGTTAACAATTTACTTTTAAGTATATCTGACCTGTGCCAATCTGGTGCTGTTATTAAGTGCGATGAAACCCAAGGCCAGTTTATCTCACCTATATTTCTTACACCTAAAAGTGATGGTTCTTATAGATTCATTCTGAATCTTAAAAAATTTAACGAGTCTGTTACTACTCATCACTTTAAGATGGAAGAATAATTTGCTTGCCGTTCGTATACGAACGGCAAGCAAATTATTGTCCCAAGGTGGTTTCATGGCCACTATGGATCTCAAGGACGCATATTTTTTTGTTTCCATTCATGATGATTACAAAAAGTATCTTCGGTTTAACCTTTTACATGAAATTTACGAATTTCAGTGCTTACCGTTTGGTCTAAGTTCTGCACCGTACGTTTTCACAAAACTCTTAAAACCGGTCGCAACTTACCTTAGAGATAAAGGATATTTACTTGTAATATATCTTGATGATATTTTGTGTATCGGTAATAACTACGATACCTGCAGAGATTGTGTTCAAAAAACAGTTAGCTTACTCCAATTTTTAGGTTTTGTTATTAACTACAAAAAATCTAATCTAAATCCAAGCCAAACTCAAACATTTCTTGGTTTTGAATTGAATTCACAAGATATGTGCCTACAACTGCCAGCAAATAAACGTACAAACATCCTTGAAAAGATAAAAACTGTTGAACATAGACAAGTAATGAAAATACGGGAATTTGCTAAATTTTTAGGTACAATAATTTCCATATGTCCAGCTATATGTTATGGCTGGCTTTACACTAAAAGATTTGAAAGAGAAAAATTTTTAGCGCTCAGAAATAGCAAAGAGGATTATGATGTTAACATGAAACTAAGTAATTATCTCAAGGATGATTTTACGTGGTGGAAAACCCAAGTTTTAGTTGCTAGCAATCCTATCCGGCATGGTCGCTATATATTAGAGATATTCACTGATGCTTCACTCACAGGTTGGGGCGCTTATTGTAATAATGAGCGTGCCAATGGTTTTTGGGACACAAACGACACCAAAATGCATATAAATTATTTAGAATTGAAAGCAGCCTTGATGGGCCTTAAATGCTTTTGTGGGGAGTTGCATAATGAAGAAATATTACTTAGGATTGATAATATGACTGCCATATCCTACATAAATAGGATGGGTGGAGTGCAGTTTACTCATTTAAATGATATTACCCGAGAACTATGGCAGTGGTGTGAGAAACGAAATCTTTTTATCTTTGCGTCTTACATCAAATCTAGAGACAACTTCGAGGCTGATGAAGAGTCTAGACGCATAAACATAGACACAGAGTGGGAGTTGTCACCATCTGTCTTTAAAAGTATTGAGAAAGTCTTTGGTTTATTCGATATTGATCTCTTTGCCACCCATTTGAACGCCAAATGCCCTAAATATGTATCTTGGAAAAGGGATCCCTGTGCCTATAACATAGACGCATTTACCCTAAGTTGGAGCAGATTTTACTTTTATTAATTTCCCCCTTTTTCTCTAATCTTAAAGTGTCTGAGAAAAATCATTAACGATAAAGCCACGGGAGTAATCGTAGTACCACACTGGCCAAGCCAACCCTGGTACCCTCTTCTGAAGGAGTTGTCAATCTTGCCTCCAATATATTTCGGGCCGTGTAACGATATCGTTTTATCTCCTTTCAGGACTCAACATCCCCTTTGCAAGAAACTTATCCTGGTTGCATTCAAATTATCAGGGAAGCGTTTCAAAGACAATCATTAAGTATTGATACTATTAATGTAATGATTTCATCACTGTCACCGTCCTCGCTTAAACAATATAATGTTGCTTTTAAAAAATGGTGGGGTTATTGTCATAGCAATAAGATTGATTATTTTAAAGCCCCGATACCTACGTTGCTACAATTTCTTACAGAACAGTTGTCAAAAAATGCTGCTAGTTATTCTACCTTAAATACTTATCGGGCAGCCCTAGCCATAATTTACGGTAAACAATTTAGCGGGGCCGACCTAGTTACAAGATTTTTTAAAGGTGTATACAGGACGAAACCTAGCCTCCCTAAGTACTCAGTAACATGGGATCCTAATATTGTTCTGGATCATTTAAGTAATTTATACCCAAACGAAGAACTTGCCCTGGAACTGATGACCAAAAAATTAGTAAGTCTGCTCGCATTGTCAACAGCACAACGAGTACAGACGTTATCTTTAATCCGTATAGAAAACATTAAATTTAATACTTCTAATATTGAAATTGTTATCGACGATTTGATTAAAACTTCAGCTCCAGGGCGACGACCACCACGGTTGATTATACCTTTCTTTTCAAATAAAGTTCAGATATGTCCTGCAAAAACGTTATTATCGTATTTGGAAATGACCAAAATTCACAGAGACAAACCTAAAACTGAGAGATTATTATTAACCTTTAAAAACCCGATTCATAATGCGACTAGTTCTACCATTAGCCGCTGGATAAAAAATACGCTATTTAATAGCGGTATTGATACATCAATTTTTTCAGCGCATAGCGTAAGACATGCTTCAACCTCCGCAGCTAAAAGGAAAGGCCTCTCCATTGAAGTCATAAAGAAAACTGCAGGATGGACTGGTAATTCCTTGGTATTCAGCCGATTTTATAACATACCACTTATAGTTGAAGATGATAACGCTTTTGCAGAGGCAATTTACGATATTAATTAAGTTTTGTTGAGATGTTTTTTATTTAAACTTAAGTTTATTATAAGAATTCAATAATAAACGTTATTTCTTTTTTCGCAAAATACGTGTTCTAAACATCTACATGGTAAACATAAATCTCGAGGATGGAACGTCGAAGTACAATTGATGGTTAAACAAACTTACCTGTAGTGAAGTTTGACCGTAATTGTACAAGACGTTCCATCCGAAGAGATTTATGTAAACTTCCCTCCCTTCCCTAATCATAAGCCCCAATTTAGGAATTATTTTGCGAAACTAACTCTAAGGCCTCATTTCTGGAGACGCGGCGTGTCGGGCGGCGCGTCGGGCGACGCGGGCCGCTTCAGATTCAAACATATGTCAATGTATGAGAGCGTTTACGGAGAAGCGTTTTTACGCGCGTTTGCTCGAGATGCAGCGTTGGACGCCGCGTCGGACGCGGCGGTGCACGCGGCGTCCCCCGCGGCGTGCGACGCGGCGTTATGTCATGGAGATTTTGCCAGTTTTTGGGGGATGGTGTTATGCCCAATGGACTAAGTAAATTAGTGTTGTATGATTACAGTTTGAAGTAGAATATGTTAGCGTTTCCTTTTGCTACATTAAAAAAAATAATCTTGATCTTTGACAGATTTACACTAGATAAAAACATGGTTTTCGCATGGAACTGCTAGAAAAAAGAAATCCAACCGTATTGTTTGAGGCAGCCGTAGTTCATATAGCATTATTTGTATATATATCATAGCTATGAATCACGAATTTATTAAAAATATGGAAAAACATAATTCCTTCAAAATTTAGTCGCAGATTTGTTTTATACATAGTCGTATGAGCCATGTTTTGTAATTATAAACGTGTACTTTTTGGAACGAAATTTCTTAACGCGTCTTACAGATAGTGCTATTTAGTAGAAATCGTCACGTTACGAAATACTGCACGAGGGTCCGTCCCTATACTGGTGAAGAATATAGTCAATGTTAACACTTGAAACTGTTAACATTGACATGAAACATATTTGCTGTAAGCTCATATCGAGTAAAATACCATCTTGCCTAGATAAACGCATTTAACAAAACATAGCTTTGAATTTTCGAATTATGTTCGATATTACAGAAAAAACGGTTGACCTCACAATTTTTTGTTGTTGTTATGCATCTAAATCACACGCAAAAGAAATAAATATACATAATCAAAAATATTCAAATCTTTCATTGCTCTTTCTCACATAAATCGTCTACTTTGACAATTCTTGCTGCCCGTCAAATGCCACATTTTCAGCGCCAATGTCGCCATTGTTACGATGCGTTGCTTAGCCAATTAGAGACGAGCGTTGACAACCTACCCAATCACAACTTCGTGATGATTATAGAGAACAAACTAGCTGTTTAGAGAAAACAAACGTTGTAGGGCCGTCTATCAAAAAGTTTGGTTTGAAGTTACTAAAAAAAGCGGCCAAGTGCGAGTCGGACTGAAGGACCATGAAGGATTCCGTAGCAGCAAGTAACATAATGTTTTTTTTTACTTTTATATTTGAGTTGATTGAATGAAAGGTAAATTGCGGTTTACGATATACGAGTATGACGTATTAAAAAAAACAACTTACTAGATCTCGTTCAAACCAATTTTCGGTGGAAGTTTACATAGTAATGCATATCATGCATATTTTTTTGTTTTATCATTATCTTATTTTAGAAGTAACAGGGACAAACACACACATTTTACCTGTTTGGAAGTGTCTCGCATATCTCAATGTCATTTAAAGTTTCAGGGTTAGATGAAAAAACATTTAAAGTTTCAGTTCTAAGTACCAAGAACCCCCAAAATGTATTGTTTTTTTTTCTATTTTTGTGTGAAAATCTTAATGCGGTTCACAGAATACATCTGCTTACCAAATTTCCACAGCATAGTTCTTGTAGTTTCCGGACGGACAGACAGACAGGCAGACATGACGAATCCATAAGGGTTCCGTTTTTTTCTTTTTTTTTTATAATAATAATAATATCATTTAATTCGGGTAACAAAAGACCCATATTACAAATACCTTACAGACTAACATACATATTTATTAAAAACCACAAAAAACATAGGCATAGCAAGACATATGGCTAGGTATGTAGGGCATCTCGCAGTTCAGTCTGAGAAGACTGGCTTCTGCTTAACCGGGCAATTCCTGTGGATGCCTTGAATTAAGGACTCCAGCCAGGGCGAAAATGACAAAAAACTAAGTGACAGCTCTCTAAGGGCACCCCCTGTGGGGTACGGACCTCGGCTTATGGCGTCGCTGGGGGCAGCAAAGGGACAGGCTGGATCTGATTGTCTTTATTTAGGGACTGTTTTATTACTACAGGCTCAGCATCGCGGGCTGGATCGAGCAAGGGTCGGGGAGGGATTGAACGGGGATTACGCGCCGGACCACTGCGGCGAGGTCGGAATGTTTTCGGTCTGTATTTGTACATTCTACAAACTGCTTGATAGCAGTGTCGAAGTAACGCTTAGAAAGGCGTTTCATGAACTGCTTAACGGTAGGGATTCTAAAGTCTACGTGTAGACTATCGTTACGGACGTAAGGGGGGGCACCGGTGATCTAACGGAGGAATCGGTTCTGCAAGGTCTGCATCGTGTGGATATGACGCGGGTGGGCATGAGCGAATACTATACAAGCGTAAGTCATGATAGGACGGATGACTGCGGTGTAAAGACGCAACTTGCACTTGAGTGACAGCTTGCTCTTTCTAGTGATCATGAACGTTTTTTGCCATTTGGCTACGGCACCCTAAAAAGCTCTCGAGTTGGGATTGGGACCAAAGACTTCTTGATGTTCTGTGCTGTTTTTTTTACAGACAAATGACAATACTGAGACTTCCACAACATCAAAAGAGTTTGCATAGATGATGTGTGTGGTATTTGTCAGGGAGTAGAGGCGTAATATACTAAGTAAACACCGTTGTCCTTAATAGTATTTTATTCTCAGATGCAGATGTAAAATAAAATGTGGCTCGAGACGCCATTGAGGAAGTGTCGGTGTTGCCAATTCCTTCTTTTAAAAAACAAGACTTAACACTACTTAAGTTTTACGAAAATATCCGGACAAGATTCCATGGCCAGCAATTGGTTCATAAAACAAAGTAAGTATCCAATCCGGTTCCTTTTTTTATTTTATTTTTTTAATAATAATTAGCACAATCGCAAGTAGTCAAGCCATGAAAACTTTTACAAAAGTTTGAAACGGAACGCAACTGATGGTTGACGTTGACACTTGTGACGTTTGACAATTCAAGGTTAAAAATCAATTAAAATGAAATGAAAATAAATACAAGTCTGATAATTAACATTGTACATAAAAACTTAATTATATTCATCATATTATCTAATTGGTTTCTATTGCGTTTTCATTTTCAAGTACTGCTACAGTCAACGGAGGAGAGGTTGAAGTTGGTTTCAATATGTGTTCGCGATTTCTACGGAAAGATCCTTGAGAAGTGATAAAATAGCTACGAGGAAGACTATCCTTTTCTGATATTATACCAGGAACCCAAGTGCTGTTTGGTTTGTGTTTAAAGTAGATTTTGTCACCTATGTCTAGTGTTGGAAGTGTTTTTGTGTTTCTGTTGTAATAAAATGCTGTTTTTAACTGTGGTTTTTTATTTTCTTCCCTACCTTACTGGTGTTAACTGTATTTGGTGTTAATGTGGTGTCCGAGGTAGGTAATTTAGTGCGTAGTTTGCGTGACATGCACAGTTGTGCAGGTGAATAACCTGTGTGTTTAGGAGTGTTCCTATACATCAGTAGAGCAATGTATGGGTCTGAGTTGTCAGCTTTACATTTTGAAAACATGGATTTAATTGAACCAACCTCTCGTTCCACCATTCCATTTGATCGACTCATGTATGGGCTTGAAGTAGTGTGGTGAATACCCCATTCAGTGGTAAAATCTTTAAATTCCTTGCTATTGAAAGGTGGACCATTATCAGACTGTCTATGTCTGTTATTTCTCTGTCTATGACCTTCTGGAGTCTCTCATTATGTTCCTCTATTGTTTTGCCATATATAAGAAAATCATCCATCATTATCTTCACGACCTCTATATATCTGAACTCTTTTACCATTTCGCTGTTAAATATTTCTGGCGCTGAGCTGATACCAAAGGGCAAGCGAGTGAACCTACCAAAAGGGGTTATGAAAGTACACAGCTTGGATGACTCCTCTGACAGTTTCAACATCCAGAAACCTCCATCCGTGGTAGGCAGCGTGGCGTTATAGAGGAAGAGCCGCGACGATCAGAGGATCGCTATTTTATAAAACCGAAAAGTTTGTCTGTGTATGTCCCTAATTTGATCACGGTGCCTTCGAAAATAGTCGTTCAATTTTAATCTATTGCTTGTTATGACCGAGTAAAATAAGAAGAAAGGTAGAAATAAAGAAAACATATTTATTTGGCTTATGCCATATGTAGCATGCGCACCAGAGCCGAAATAGCTGGGGTGGCTTTCTGCTACTAGGGAACACAACGATGACGAGTAAAGCACGATGTTCAAAAACTCCACAGAATGTCAATAGCAAGTATATAGTGCATACACGTACCTTGGACTGCTACACGCAGAGAAATTGGTGACAAACAGAACTACTGAATCGAATAGTTAAATTAGGTTACAACAATTCTAGTTAGAAATACTTGGTCCTTGTTATCTCTACGACTAATTATTCAGTCCTACTAATCGTATGTTTCATTATATTATTTGATTAATGTAGCTTACAAAACAATGTAAATAAACTAAAACATCAATAATTATTGTATCTTAAACAATAATTATGTCATTATGTATATAATGTATTGTATGTACTAAGAAACAGGTATTCGCAGTTACTAAATGATCTAGTTCCGGTTAATGATTTACAATGTTACTGGTAGACTACGAGTGTGTCTGTAATTCAAACAATAATCTTTTTATTACAACTACATTATAGTTTGCAGTACATATCTTTCTAAGTGTCGTATAATATTCGTTTAGTTTGTTTTACTTTTTAAGTAGCGTTAAGACTTTACAAGAATATTATAGTAAAAACCACCCCGGAAACAGTGAACGGTACAATGTGTGTATTAATCCGTGCAATTCTGTTAGCGTGTTTTAGAATATTTAAAATAATAATGTTACAATTACAATCGAGGTGGTATTCATAGCTAAGTATCTTGTTCTGTAAACTGTGTTTTTGTAAACAATCAAAAAACCTGCTTGACCAAACGATCAGTTGACAGTCGCTCGCGCCCCGCCGCCATTATTGTTGTGTTTTCGACAGCGCTGAACGTAGTATTTTAGTCCAATTTGGGCTTGCTTATTATTTTGTGTAATTATTTCAAAATTATTAGACGTGATGTCTGCAGTTGACGTTGATATCCCACATCTATTGCAGCAGTGGGATTTACCTCAACGTATTCATACTGAAGGAAAGTTGAAGGTAAGTTGGTACCTATTAAGGACTAGGACTGTATTTAAGTGAGAAGTGATTTTATTGATAGTGTCGCAGCTGTTTTCTACCACGACAACTGCTTTATTTCCGGGTCTGTTGGGGTTCTTTTACTCGCATGTGGCAGCCAATTTTCTTGTTGTAGTATTCATAGCTATTATTACATTTAAATAAGTAGGTACTTACACAATTACTTAATTATCATCATAATCACCTAAGTATTTTAATAAATATTTTGTGTTTTTTTTTCAGCTGCTAATCGAACGAAGGACGGGGGGCTGCTAAATGTATATTCAGAACAAGGAGAATTATAAATGGGCGAAGAAAAGTTTGCAATACCTTTAATAATAAAAGACCTAATGGAATCAGCCCCAAATAAAAGAATAGACAGTTTACTGGAACAGCTTCTAAGCCAAGGTACGTACCTACTAGTTTTTTGTAAATAGTACATAGCTATGTCACTTATAAAAAACATATAAATTACTTATAATTTGTCGTCTTGTTTGTAATATACGTAATAAAATGTATGACCTAATTCAAATTATGGTTGGTAATTTAAATATTTTAATTTTATTTACTTGTTCTTTTAATTTTTAGATGATGAAAATTACGAGGAAATCAAATTAGTATTAGCATACATGTGTGTGCCGCTGTTTCTTGGAAACCCAACACACAGGACGAAAAACAAGTATGGCGGCCATCCACAGCTGATATTAAGGATGGCTTCATTACATGCACACGAGCTGATACCAATGCACGTGCAGGTTGCAATAGCCCACCGGCGTGAGAAATATTTAAAATGCAATGAGAATGATCATAAAATAAAATGTCATGTTCCTATGTACTTAATATTTTTTATTTTTTATTCCCAGAATTTAATTACTGATGGCTCTACGGACTGCGTTTAGATGGAGCGCCTGCAATCCAGTGGACTGACAGCACTAACAACGGATCCCTTTTAGGCTTTTAATGGAGAAATTACAGTTTTATTTTACTTATACTAAGACAAATAAAATTGTATTTTTGTCTACTGAAAGCCTGAGAGGACCCGTTAGTACTGTAAGTGCACTAGATTGCAGGCTTCATTTACACCAGTAGGTACTGCATACGAAATAGTAGCTGTAACAATACCTAGGATGCTAGCATTACAATATGTATTGTACTTGTTACAAAAAACCTAATGCTAGCGTTGCAATACGAATAGTCATCATTATAGTTCACGTCGTTATGTTACACAAATTCATTAGTAGATACAGCAAAGTATTTAGTAAACTCAAAAAAATATATGTTTATGTTTACCAGATTGCATAGTAGTCCTTACGATTGATCTAGTAAAGTCTACTTGACGTTTGGTTACAATTACATTGATATTGTAACAGGCACGTTATTTGCCTTGTAGTGAGTATTATATTGTTTGGTAAGTTACACAAAACATATAGTTGTTATTAATAAACCGAAAGGTAAAGATATTAACAGAATGGTTTTTGTAAAGTCAACTCGCGAGTCTTGCTGTCACGGTTGCAAACAGAAGTTCTAGTTACAGCAGCGTTTTTTCTCGTTTGGGTAGCCAGATATTTCTCTGCGTGTACGACACACGCTGAGCTTTCCACCTCCGATGGTTCCAAGGGCAGGAACACAGGAATCCCGGGATGCGAGTGGTGATTTACGCGCGTAGAAGAATGAGAACGATGATTTTGTCCAGTGTCGGGACAAGAGAACGTTGTGCGCGATATGAGATGTTCTCACACACGGGCTTTTGAAAGAAGTGTTTTCGCTCCAATTTTTTACGAGTCACGGTATGCACCACAGACTATACGAGGTCTGCGTTTTGCTATCGCAAACTGATGGAACGTTGAACATCGATGATTGGTAGAATTAGAATAAATTGCGTTTAGTTTTGTTTGATGACGGAACATCCCGCCCACCAAAATGGCTATGGCATTTTCTGGTTAAAAAACGATACAATAATAACAAACTAAAGCTAACGATAAACTAATTAAACTAGAATTAAACGATAAATTAAAGTTACGTTGAGAATTGAAAATAAGCGATTCAAGCTATGGGCAATGGACATAGCTTCACCAACGGTCGTTGTATTATATGATTAGTTGCAGTTTTAACGACTGCGATCCGAACTACCCCATCTGACCCAGGTAGGAGTTCTACCACGCGGGCTAGAGGCCAATGTAATGGCGCACGATTGTCGTCCTTGATTATCACCATCGAACCTACTTGTAAAGGTTTGGAATCTTTGGTCCATTTGGCACGTAGCGTTAGAGAGTTAAGATATTCGTTTTTCCACCTGGACCAAAAATTCTGATGAAATGATTGTAACAGCTGCCACCGTTGAAGCCGATTAGTGTTGACTTGTGATAGATCTTCATCAGGGACAGTGGTTAAAGGTTCTAACGTGAGGAAATGACCTGGGGTCAGAGCTGTTAGATCGTTAGGATCTGAGCTAATAGGGCACAACGGGCGAGAATTCATCACGGCTTCGATTTGAGTGAACAGAGTTGTGAGCTCTTCAAAAGTAAGGACTTGATCACCAACGATACGTAACAAATGAGATTTTGCTGCCTTAATTTGAATTTCCCACACTCCGCCGAAGTGTGGAGCGGAAGGAGGATTAAATTTAAAAGTTATTTTTTCTGCACTAGATGCATGTTGCATTAGAGTCGCTAATTGATTGCTAGCACCTACAAATTAGTCCCACGATCCGCGTGTATTTCATTACAGCGACCACGTCGCGCCACAAAACGTCGTAACGATGCGATAAAACCGTCGGAACTTAAAGTGGAAACCACTTCAAGGTGTACTGCTTTGGTAGCAAGACAGACAAATAAACATAAATATGCTTTGTCTATCTTAGCGCCACGGTGCGGACCTAGCTTTATGCGGAACGGGCCACCGAAATCGACGCCTACGATGGAGAACGGTTTGACTTGATTTACGCGATACGCGGGCAAATCGCTCATGAACGGTTGAAGCGGTTGCGGGTTAGTACGGTAGCATTGAATACATTTAGATAGGCACTGACGTATAACACGCTTAGCAGAGAGAATCCAAAATTGTTGTAAGAGTAAAAAGTGAGTCGTGTTTATACCTGGATGTAGATAATTACGATGTATAGAATCAATAATTAAGAACGATAATGGATGATCTGAAGGTAGAAAGGCTGGATGCTTTTGTTCGTATTCTAAACCTGCTCGCGATATTCTACCGCCCACCCTGAGTATTCCACGACTATCTACAAAAGGATTTAGTTTTCGAAAACATTTAGGTATAGGTTTGTGAGAGTTTAAATTTAGAATGATTTCAGTAAATGTTGTTTGTTACACATGTTTGACTAAATACATTAACGAATTATGTCGCTCAACGTTATTTAAGAATTTGCAACGATTTGCTGAAACCGGATTACGGCAATTTGTAATGAAACGATGAACAAACGTAAGTATGTTTACCATTTTTTGTAAAGATGAGAACCGGTTTATTAAGGATTCTATAATTGATTCGGTCTGAGGCTCACTACCTGCGCGAATAGTTAAGGTCACCGTTTTCCGAGCCTCAGCTAGCACGACTGATTCATCATCACTAGTCAGCTGTGCTAGACTACTAGTGGAATTGGTTGGCCACTCAGTTTTATCATTCGATAACCAACAGGGCCCCGCCCACCATAGCGGGTTAATCAGAATTTCGCTCGGAAATTGACCGCGTGAGCAGATATCTGCAGGATTATCGCCGGAGGACACATGATGCCAGCACTCCATGGGAGTTATATCCTGGATGTGGCTGACGCGATTGGCGACGAACGTAGTCCAGCGCGAGGAGGGCGAACGTAACCATGATAGAACGATGGTTGAGTCAGACCAGAGGAAAACGTTATCGATTTTAATTTGAGAAAGATAGATGTCACGTACGAATATATATAGGTCGGAAAGGAGAACTGCAGCACACAATTCGAGTCGTGGCACTGATATGCGTTTTAACGGAACCACACGAGCTTTAGAGCATACGAGGTAAACGTTTACCTGATCAGCCTGGACCACTCGCAGATACACTACTGCTCCGTATGCGATCTCAGAGCTGTCACAGAAGCCGTGGATTTCGTATGACTTGGCATCTGGGCATGTCAATTTACGTGGAATTTTAAATTGAGCTAGTTCCGGTAGTTGTTCACGATAAGTGTTCCACGTTCGAATGACGTCATCGGGTGGAGTTTGATCCCAGCCTGTGCCAAGAACCCATAGTTTTTGTATCAGACATTTCGCTTGGATGGTGACTGGTGAAAGAAAACCCAGTGGATCGAAGATCCGAGCTGTTTCGCTTAAAATCGAGCGTTTAGTACAAGGCCGATCAGAAGGTTCTATAGCGAAGTTAAAAGTATCTGAGCATGGATCCCACTGGAGACCTAACACTTTTAGAGTTGATGTTTCCGTGGTGTCGAATGACACTGCACCAGCCAAGCAATCTTCACTAGGAAGATCCGATAGAAGTTGAGGATGATTACTAACCCACTTTCGTAAATGAAATTGACCACGTTTGAATAAAGCGATAATTTGCGATTTGGCCTCCTGAGCAGTTTCTAATGTTGGAAATCCAGTAGCCACGTCATCAACATATACTTGAGTTAGAATGACTTGTCTTGCTAGGGGATAAAGGTCTCCTTCGTCTTCTGCGAGCTGTCTCACAGTACGACACGCGAGATAAGGAGATGACGCTAAACCGTACGTGACCGTATTCAAGCGGTATTCTTGTAGGGGCTCGCTAGGCGAGGTCCGCCAGAAAATCCGTTGATAGTCGCGTTGGTCTGAAGACAAGACAATTTGGCGATACATTTGACGGGCGTCTGCCATAAAAACAACGTTAGGTTCCCTGAACCGTAAAAGTAGTTCCAAAATATTTGGTTGTAATTTTGGACCGATAAGTTGGGCATCATTCAAGGAACGCGAATGGAGATCTTTCGCTGAAGCGTCAAATACGACACGTAGACGTGTGCTAGCAGAATGAGGACGTAAGACGCAATGATGGGGAATGTAATATTTTCCCTGACCTATGTCCTGGGACGGTACGAGTGACATATGACCGGATTCGAGGTAATCAGACATAAATTCAGAGTACTGACTACGTAAATCAGGATCGCGAGATAATCTACGCTCGATAGCGTAAAAACGGCGTAAAGCTACTTCACGAGAGCCTTCAAAGGTAGGTTCCGTATCATTTTTGAAAGGAATTTTAACAATATAACGCCCTGTTTGGTCACGTGAATGAGTAGAAATAAAGATTTGTTCACAGAGCGAGTCATCTGCACTCAATGGAGACGAATTCGGTAATGAATCAATTTCCCAAAAACGTTGAACTATTGAATTTAGATCGTTATCACTGCTAGGTATAGTAGATAGTTGAAGTAAAGAAGTTGATGATAAAGACGTTTTACCTAAAAGAAGCCACCCATAAATTGAATTAAATGCGGTAGGTTGGTTGTAACCTCCTTTAATGCGTTGGTTAAGAACAGATTCAACGAAGACATCTGCAGCTAATAAAAGATCGATGGGTCCAGGAATGTCGAATCCTGGATCGGCCAACGCCAACGATTTTATATGTGACCACCCCGATGTGTTTAACTGAGCGATAGGTTGGTCGCCACATATTTTCTTGATCACGTGCATGTTTAATTTGTAATAAACACGCGTACTCGTGCCTACTGAACAAGTGACATCACCAGCAATGGGTGCCACAGCTTCCCCGAGTCCACTGACTTTAGTATCAGCCTTAGTTGGAGTGAACCCCAGACTGTTAACAGCAGATTCGGTAATGAAATTGCTCTGACTCCCGGTGTCGAACAATGCACGAAAAGATTGCATATTGCCTGAAGCGTCCCTAACCTGAACGATAGCAGTAGCCAGCAACACGGTAGTGTTTGCCTGAGACCTTGATATCAAAGATGAGACTGTTGGACTCGGTTCCTGCGGCTGAGGTTTTTCGCGGTGAAGTAATGTGTGGTGTTTGCGCTTACATGCACGGCATGTAAATATCGATTTGCAATCTTTAAGTTGGTGGGACGACTTTAAACAATTATAACACCATTTTTTCTCGTTAGCTACGTTCATACGTTCGTCAACCGATTTTGTAAGAAACGTGGGACATGACATTATTGAATGTGATTCATTACAATAAGCACATTTACTCGGTTGTGTAATTTGTTTATCATCACCAGAAGCAATGAGTACTGTAGGAGCGGGGGCGCGTCGAGATTGAGATGACACAACCGCGGGCACAGCCTGGTTCGATTTAACTTTAGGAGTAGCGTTAAAGTGTGTACCACGTATAAGAGCTTCTGACTTTGCACGCAAAAATGATTTTATTTGATCAAACGATGGTATTTCTACATCGGAGTATTTCTCTTCAAAACCTTGGCGCACATCTGGATCAAGTTTAGATAACATATGGTAAACCAAAACAAAGTCCCAATGTTGGACCGGGAAATCGAGTGTCTTTAAAATACATAAATTCTCTTCTAAAAGATCTAGTGAAGTTTGGAATTTATTCGCATCATTATGTTTAAAATCTGTGTTTAAAACCTCACGCCAACAAGTAAAAGATAGGTTACGTTTAGACTTGTAGCGATTAACTAATGTTTTATACGCATCGTCATAATGATCTTGGGTCTTAGGGAACGTTTTCACTACCGTTAATGCTTCACCACTAAGGGAAGAAACCAAATAATGAAACTTTTCAGTGTCCGTAAGTGTAGTAGAATTGTGTACTAAAGCGTTGAATGTATCATAGTACTCGGGCCATTGTTTGATGTTACCTGAGAAACTAGGAAGTACTATTTTTGGTAATCGAATATTAGAAGAAAAGTTAACATTTTGCGATTGAGGTGATGATGTAAGTGATTTTGTTAGAGTATGATAAATTGATCCTACTTGATAGTACATATCATCAAAACGTTCTTGCATCTCGTTATCATCATCTTCCGGGTCGTTTAAAATATCTAAAATGATCAAATGTGCTTGTTCGAAATTGTGTGCAAGGGCCTTTATATCTCGATAATACGATACAAACAAGTCGTGTTTGGATGAGTCACTCAATGCTAACGTGCCAATCTCTAAAGCTTTAGCTAGCCGGTTGTAAGACATAGTACGCTTTCGACGTAACGATGGCAAATCTTGTGCGGTATATTCATCCGCATCGATAGACTTCGATTTAGATTTCCTTAATTTCCTAGTAGAATGTTTACTAAGCAGCGACATTGTTTGAAACGTAAAATAAAATGCGTTAACACGTAAACAACAAAGATAAAACTCACTGGAATGAATAGGTACAGCTAACCGCACAAGTTCTGTTTGAATGTGCTATGACGCACCGTACATGTACGATCCGAAACTTATGTGGAGCGGTGTACCTACACGGTCGACCGTTACTAAGAAATCGACGCCGCTTACGAATGCTCGACCGTTGTGAAATTACCCACAATATGAAAAAGTGAAAAAACGAACTTGAAGAGAATTTTGTGAATGAAATATTCTAGAATGTAATGGAAATGAATACGAGTAGGTGAATTTGATACGGATGATAAGTAAGTATTGCAAGCCAATGGAATTAAGCACCGATAGAAAAGTGATTGCCTAATGAGATCCTACAATAGTTACGATGAGTGTGTGACAATAGATGATTCCTGTTCGATGGGGGTACCTCTTAGAACGATTGTGATTTTACGTAGGTAAACGGTTATTTCGATGAAAATGTTAAAATATAGCTCGGAATGCAGCCGGTAAACGATATTTTGTAATAGATTTGTTCTGTATACCAAGTTATATGACGTTTTTAACCAGAAAATACCATAAACGTAATAAGATTAGATGGAAAGTTCCCGGGTTTCGGCACCAAATACATGTAGCATGCGCACCAGAGCCGAAATAGCTGGGGTGGCTTTCTGCTACTAGGGAACACAACGATGACGAGTAAAGCACGATGTTCAAAAACTCCACAGAATGTCAATAGCAAGTATATAGTGCATACACGTACCTTGGACTGCTACGACACACGCTGAGCTTTCCACCTCCGATGGTTCCAAGGGCAGGAACACAGGAATCCCGGGATGCGAGTGGTGATTTACGCGCGTAGAAGAATGAGAACGATGATTTTGTCCAGTGTCGGGACAAGAGAACGTTGTGCGCGATATGAGATGTTCTCACACACGGGCTTTTGAAAGAAGTGTTTTCGCTCCAATTTTTTACGAGTCACGGTATGCACCACAGACTATACGAGGTCTGCGTTTTGCTATCGCAAACTGATGGAACGTTGAACATCGATGATTGGTAGAATTAGAATAAATTGCGTTTAGTTTTGTTTGATGACGGAACACCATAAGTGCACTCAACAAAAACAGAATAAAAAAACTTAACTACACAATTATAAAACTACACAGAAAACATGAAAAGAAATAATATTGTGCGTCTCACGGCTGCGCCAAATAGGCCCAGTTTAGTTAGGCGCTCGTAGACATAGCGCGCTTCTATTCGCAGAGCCCGGCAGATCAAGCGAAATCCGCTGTTGTCATGCCTCGACGCACTCGCGGTCCCCCCAGCCAGTTCACCCCATAGGTCGCGACGCGCGAGCCGCACGACGAGGAAGCGGGGGCGGGTCTCCATCGGCACCGTCGCCTGCGTTGCGTTGACGCGCCGGCCTCCGACATGCTCGGCGCTCACGAAATCGCGCGCTTTTAGTTTGTCGCCAATGTTAGCGGCCACCAACATGGCAATGTGGGTGGTGTTTTATCCACTTATCTCTGGAATATTAGATCTAAGGATAGCACCTGCGAGCAAGACCTGGGCACGGTCGTTTATGTCGTTCAACTAGTTTGTAAGGTCACATTTGACGATTGCGACACTTCGGGATGAGCCAGTTTGGTCTCCATAATAACTATCCAATTCCAAGTTACTCATTCTATTGTTCTAACTTCTGTAGTTCAGACAAACACCATAGGTTAAGCACAGCAACGGAGTACAGGACCGCACATACCGACGTTAAGCCACAAGTTGGTTTTCCGTTCCCCATATAATTATCTTCTATAAACTGTAGGTTTCGGGTACTTGTGTATTGATGGGGTTCATTGAAAAGTTATTTATAGTTTCTTTTTAAATATTGGAATAGCACATGAACACTAGATAACAATGTTATTAGTAAGTTGCACTGGCAGAAGTATTCATTCACTAAATTTATGCGAATTATACTGTTATTTTTATTTATCCGCGAGAAGAAAAACATAAAGAGCTTATGTCTGTTTGACATCCGTGACGTGACATGATGACGCAACGCCGCGTGCACCGCCGCGTCGGACGCGGCGTGCGACACCGCGGGCAACGCGTCGCAGCGCGCGCCGCGTCTCTCTATACAAATATTGTACTAAGGCCGCTGCACGCGCCGCCTCTCCGTAAACGGAAAAAACGCACAACGCGCCGCGCGACGCGCCGCGCAACGCGCCGCCCGACGCGCCGCTTCTCTAGAAATGAGGCCTAAAACGAATGACAAACGTCAGTGCGACGTGCTATGGGTAACTTTTTTAATGGTTTTTTATTTTTATTAGCTCTGAAAGTGTTTCGATGCCAGGTACATAGAAGAGTGGACTACATGGTAAACATAAAATCTCTTCGGATGGAACGTCTTGTACAATTACGGTCAAACTTCACTTCAGGTAAGTTTGTTTAACCATCAATTATTGTACCTAATGGATTATAACTGAACAAATCAATTGATTCGTTATTTATTCGCAGAATTCATAAAGAAATATTCCTAAAACTTTATCCTGGATGACAAAATATCATTGGATAAAAAAACTACAAAAAGAAACATGTTTTTATTTTCAAATGTATTCAAATCTATTATAAAATAAAAGACGATCTTAGTGAAACATCAACTCCAGGGACTTCTTTACAGTATAAAATCTCTATTTATATATAATGGTAAATCTTAAAATATAAAAAGAATGTACTCACTCGTGCCAGCATAGTAGACGGTGTACTCAAGCGGGTGTCCCATCATATCAACCTTGACTTTATCCACCACGAGTCTCGTAAAGAACAGGTCTCTTTTGTAGTAGATCGGCTTCTCGTTCTCGTGAGAGACGGCACTATCCATCAGTGGGTGAGACCTGTTGAGAGAAAATACAGTTAAGAATATTGCGAATACTTCTATACGTTTCTATGTTCCTGGTACCACGAACAAGTTATTTGGGTTACATTTTACAATGTAATTTGTGGGTTAAACCTAAAGATAAGTTTGTGATTTTTTTATCACACAGTACTATAACAGTATCGTAGCATATATGCTGAAGAATGTCATTTATTTTTCTGGTTTTGTTTATTTCAGTGAATCATATACTTTCAGGCATTTAAAACCTGCGTTTAGCGTAAACCAAATCGTACCGTTGTGTGGTCGCAGGAGTCTGATGCAGGATAATTCTATGGACCGTTCTTGACAAATTATTCCGCGTTGTTGAATTAATGCTCTTATAGGTAAAGTTTTACATTTTGTTATTTACGAACGCATCCAACGATTCTAGTCCAGGACCGTTGCGTTTAGGTAGTGTTTTTACGCCTATCGGTTGCCATCTTGTTCAATTGATTTCGAATGACTGATAAGTAAACCAAGCGTCAGAGGATTGAGAGATAAAAAAAGGTTACGTTGGATATAAAATATAAATTAATAGTAATAGTACCCGGCTGAAACTTGTTTCATAAATACATAGTTTACATCTCACTGAGCTCTCTGGTTCACTTATTGGTAATAAAGGGTGTAAAACACCTCTTCACGAAGCCGTAAGGCACTTGTTCTCCCCATCATTGCGATCATTTTTTGTTCTACACCATACCTGGGAACCTTCCAGTTACGGAGATATGGGGGGTCAAAGATCCAACTTTTTGACAAGTTTATTTTTAAATACAAGTTTTTTTTGTAAGATTTTTAACACCTCCACGACCCCCGTACTATTTAACCCATCCATCAGCACCATGTTTTAAGTGCGTTACATTGAGTTTTACCACAAAACATGATTTATACCCTCAAAAAAAAAGTTGTTGCCCAGCAATATTTTTTGCGTAAAGTGACTTAGTTTGATGTACAGAATGCTAGGTTAACGGCTTTGTGATGAGGTGGTTTACACTCTGTATAAGATCACCCTTCCATGACAATATCAGCCGGCTTACTATTACTTTTTTATTTGCAACGGAACCTCCCAGAGTATTCATCACCTGCCTAGCTCCTTTCCAACCATGTTGTCTTCTCAGTCTAACTGGATGCAGCTGAATACCAGTATTTTACATAGAGCGACTGCCTATCTGACCTCCACAACCCAGTTAGTCCTGGGAAATACGATACCCCTTGGTAAGAACTCAATGTCAGACTTACGGGCAACTGACTACCTGTAAAGACTGTCAAAAATATTGTCAAAAACTGCTTTACGTGCTTTCCGAGGCGAGAAGGAAACCTAAAAATCGTCTACAGTGGCTGTTATTATTTAGTATCGAGCTCCTCACGTATTCCAACGTGTGTGATGCTTATTTGGCAATGAGGAATGTCTATTTTGGCTTCTTACTCAGTCACGACAAAGAACCATTTAGGTATTAGTAATTTTACTGTTCATCGTTGTACTTTCGTATGAACTGAGAACACAAGATTTTTTATGGATCAATGGACCCAATGATTATATTAATAAATTTATTAGATATTATGAAGGTTATTTTACAGTCATTGGCAGGCTTCAAACATTTAAATGACGAAGAGCCAAAATTAATCATTGTCACCTTCTTATGTACCTTTTGATGGTGAGGTTGAAGTAATTTGGAAGGTGCCTTTGTCTATTATTTTCATTTGTCACCGATTATAACAGTCGAACCAATCTACAAAGCACGTACTTCGCTTTTGTGTGAAACTTGGCAACGACTTTCAAAATGTTTAGAGGTGAATAAATGTTCTCTGAAAACAATTCATTGACACCTATCAAACTGAATACCTACCTACATAATATTTTGAAATACATTTATTCAGAAACAATGCACCGTGTAAAGGTGTCTAATAAAGGAAAAGTCACCGGAGCGTAAGGACGGAAACATTACAAGCATGTTGATAACAATAAGGTTGCGTCGCGACGTCGACGTCGCCGGCGACAATCACGCGCGACGATAATGTCGCCGGCACGAATGTCGCACAATATAGTCTTTGCTTCGACGCCAACAACAAAATACCATTCATTTAATTAAAACCTCCGCTCGTTATGAATAAAAAATGTTATACTATTTTCAGCAGACTGGTTCAGGTGAAGTGTTAAAATCTCAACGTTTCCACATGAGGATCATGGAAAAGCGGGAAAAAAAATAATTGAACGCTCTCGGGGAGAGAGCGTCGGATAATTAACAGGACGTGTCGCCAGATAAAAGTGCCTGTGGATTTCAATGAGCGTGGAATTCTGGAATCGCTAGAGACCTCGTCGGGGACAGGATCGTGTTTCGCGTTTTTAAGTGACGATTTTCTACTTTGTTTACGTCCGGCGCGCTTGTTACAATAACGACAGTCTCGCCTTTTGTTCTTTTTGCGTATCCGGCTGCTCGGCCGTTTTGAAAATAAATTAATTCTCTGCTCCGTTCGGGCGTTTTTTAAATGAATAAATTGAACAATGCGTTGGAAATTCCGATAATCTGTAAGTGTGAGAATCGGAGTTTATTTTGTCTTCAATTTGCACGAGTACTTCAATTGAATGACTTAACTACGTAATTGCCCGAATTAATAGATTTATTTGACTGAATACAATAAAAATTTGTGCTCTTACATTATAATAAACATCAAAATAGAAATGTTTTCAACAGCTCGAGATCTTACAGGCGAAAACCAATGATGACTTACCTTATGAAATTCAACACAGTATCAGGCAAAGACGAGGTATCATTCACACAGGTCCCAGGTCTCGGCTCAGGGACTTTACTGCTGATAACCGGCAACCAGGCTGAGCTTGAAGACGCCTGTTCCTTGAACTTTCCTTCGAACGCCTTCTGGATGTCTCCGATGGTGAAGGTGCAGATTGCAGAGCCCATAAGGCCGGTGGAGGCTGTCGTGAATACGCCATAGAACCGGCTGTCGTCCCCAGGTACCTTGTAGATGCTCTCTGGTGGGACATAAAGGGTTTAATATAGTTTTTGTCGTTACATTGTGCAGAGTAAAACAATTTTATTATCGATCATTGGATTTACAAGAGTAAACGATATGCCTGCGTTTGAATTGGTACTTATTATATCAAAAGAGTAACCATGGGTATTCCAACTTTAAAACAATTATGACAGAATTTAGGATAGGTAAGAGGTTTGTTTTATAACACCTGAATACGACTTTTCATTGCATACAGGATTCAAAATTAAAAAAAATGGAATGAGTTTTAATGACTGACTTTCAAAAAGGTCTGTTGTGTACGCGTTTGTATTCATGACTTCGATAGAAAAAGGTTCAAGTATACGGAAAAAGCAAAAGGAGTATTTAAGGATGGTGGCACATGTCGTCGTTTAGTTTGTGTTTACTCCTATGGGGAAAGCCATGATATTATGTATGTAGGTTTTACTCCGTAGTTTTATGCATGTAAACGCGCTGCGGTAGAATTTGGTTTGGTTCATGCATCGACTATGCGCCATTGCGCCTCGCTTCCACGTATTTTATTATGAATGTGCAATGATATAAAGAAACAAAGCTTTTACGAAATCTTTGACAACGACTTGAATAGAACTAATCAAAAATCTCCCTCTAAAATTTCCCTCGTATATTCATAATTCGATTTAACGTTAATTCCAAACCATATTTTATTCAATAAAACTTCCAAATTAAATAATTTAGATCTCATTTTTCAATGGTCTGTTAAGTTTTATGTGAAGAGTTAATATTGCAGATTTACAAATTTTGTTTAGATAATACGTCAAAGTGTCATATTGTTTTTCAGATAAAAGTTATCTGACGATTGAAAAATAAACCATTGGTGTAAGATTTATTCGACAGACAAGATCTTTAGTGTTATTGTTTCCATCGTTATATTATGGGAGATTAAACAAAATTTGGTCGAAATTTTATTTTGAAAGTTACATTTTATTCATAAAACTTAATACCCATCCAGGTGTAAATATCAAAGAGGCTGTAAAAGTAATTTAAATTTAAATTAAATCCGAAACTATTAGACAACTGAAGCTAAAATTTATCAAGCGCCGTCATGATGTCTAATCTGTTCTTTAGTTGTTGAAACTTCAGTTTACTATCAAATTGTTATAATTGTGGGTTCTCAACCTAATATCTCTGGGTAAAGTTGCAGCAGTTTGGTACTAGTTGATGCTATTATTAATATAATTTGCGTTTGCGCTGCATATTGTTTAACAGTGTTAATTGCGAGGCAATTAATTTGAAATGGTGGACTAAACATACATTTGTTATCTTACACATTCTGAATTATGCTCCAGTTATTATAAGAACATAAATTACCACTACATTCGACTCCGTATAAGGAAAAAAAACATTGTGTATAGATAAGCAATTTCGAGACAACATTTTATGTCTCACGAAAAATAAACACGAAAGGAATCTTTATAGCCCGAATTCTTCCCATTGTACCTCCGAATGGGACCCTATTCAGTGAAAAACGATCGCAAACTTCGGTGCGAACCTAATTGCTCGAACAGACATGTAAATAACACACCTACAGCAAATACTGAGCGCTTGAGTACCTATTACACTCTCATGAGTAATGCAGTGACGGTAGTGGGTCCGCGTGAAAAACCGTGGCACGGCGCGAACCCAGCCGTTAATATTATATGAACACAGTCTGGGAGGTCCCGTTCCCAAGTGCAGAGTCGAATCGACTAGACTCTCTCGTAAAATCGTACTATGCACTTTTGAATTTGGAACTCAAAATGTTTGCTCGGGACTGACAGTCAATATTTGTGTGTAAGGAACGGTAAGTCGAAATTCGACAAGGTTCTCAAGTCAAAATGGTGGAGAAATATTTATGTGTGCATAGATAGTGGACTTTGACAATAATGTTCTTAGAAAAGATGAAGTTTGATCGAGATTATTGAATTTATCAACTAACTAGGTAATAAAAGTAATTATGTTTTTATCCTAACTATTAAACTTCACACCTCATTCAAATTATATTTTTATTTCTTAACTAAAACAAATACAACTTTTAAACTTACGTATCTCATTGAAGTAGAAGGGAAACTCTCCAGGTATGCTGCAATTCAGTCTCGCCTTCAGATACGTGGCCCAGTTCTGACTGAGAATATTCTTGCCACCAGTGTCCCTCTTGCAAACTCTTGCTACTCTCGAGTAGACTGCCTTGCCACAGTTGATGTATTCCACCGCAGTCTCCCGAAAGAAAAACAGTACGTAATCCCCAACATCGAAGGAACCCACGAAGTTCGGTTCTAGAACAAAATAATACTCAGTTAATAACATCCTTCATAAATACAATCCAGAGACAATGATTTAAAAACTTTTCGACACTTAAAAGTTGAACGTAATTGATAGTCAAAAGTAAAGCACTGTAAATTACTCTAGTTTAAAACTTGCTTCGGAATCAGTTTTAAATAAATAATAAGCATTATAATTCCTATTTAATGGCGAGCTGTCAAGTTAAATTACAATAGGTATAGCGGTGAAATAATTTCGTTATTTATGAACATAATTATTATATTTTGTAGGTATATTCTGGCGGGCGTGCGTTCTCACAATCAGAGTTAATTCCACAGTATCAAATTGCTGTTATTCCATGTGATATGCAATAAATATTAGATGAAGCCGTGGGTGACAATTATGTCACATGGGACGTTTATAGCCAGCATTAATAAGTGCTTATTTGTTGGTCCTATAATGAAAACGCCACGTGGCGTGGATTACAGAATACGGACGCACGCCTGACACGCAATATCTCTATTCACATTGTTGAATAATATCCTCTATAGCATACGACACAATGGCAGTAGCATAAGCTTTAAGATACAAACTTTAATACGTAATAAGGCTTCGGAACTTTTAAAATTATTACGCCTATAAATTCGGCTTCATTTAATGAATAGTGGTGATAAACCCTCCTTTGATGAATATGTTGTACGTGGTATTAATAATGCCACATAAAATGTCTTTATCGTTATTTACTGAAGTATCAATAGTCGAGTTGTATGTAAGCGAGTTTCCATTAAAATAGAAAATCTACTTATTTGCGTCATTGGTTCCGTAAGAGCACTGTATTGTGTTCAGGCTTATCTCAATAATTACATTGTTATTGAGGGAATACACTCTATTTTATGCCCAAAAGTTTTTACAACATCATAAAAATGTGTTTTTCTATGGCAGTTTTTCATGGTAAAAAAAAATATAGAATACGTTTTAGTCCTGCGTTTATTTTAATAAGGTACACCATAATTGGGTCTCAGAACAAGAAAGGGAATTTATTCAAAACAAAACTTAGGAAATGGATGAATACTAAAAGGGTTTCCAGTACAAATGAAAATTAAATGAAAATAATTAACTGTTAGTGGCATTCGAAACATTATTAATAAAGGGCCAAGTGTAATGAACAGAGCAATATTAACGAAAATTAGGCAAATTTGTACACAAGCGTAATTTCTATTTCACTGCTACCGTGCCACACAAATTAACGGGTAAAAGGGTTGGTTCCATTTGTTCCAATATTCATTTCGTACTAAAATCTGAACAATTAAGCCATTTTGGTACTTTAAAAAGGTTAAATTTATTAAAACAAATATTAATTCAAATTGAAATCAGTTTTAAATTGCAAAATAGAAATGAAATTATGTGAACGCATAATACTGACTAAAATACTATTAAGTATTGTGAAGTCTTTTGGAAGATCTGATATTTTATGAATTGAATAGACATTTAGCTTTCATGATTTCATATAATTTCTGCACAATTTAATATTGAATTTGCAGAGACATCACTAAAACTCCTTTGGTACTGTGATAGCGAAATGCAAATTATTATCTAGGTGTCATAAGTTTAGTACAAGAACTTATTAAGTATTCATTGTACAGAAAAAAAAGAGAAATTGTTCTCTAGAGGTTGGCTTCTCTTTTTTAAATTAAAATAAAACGTTCTTGCATTTTTTTTTAAATTTAGTATTGGTCGTTGTGTAGTGCTGCCCACGCATCACTTCAAATCTAGAGACCTTAATATAGACACGACTAATAATACATAGGTAGAAAATATCGGATAAACAAAATGTTGTTATCAAAACCGATTTCAATAGAGAACAGGGAAACAATAATTGGCTGAAACAGGAATACCCGTGTCATAGAACCGAGACATTGTTGCTCGTTAGAGCGAACACAGTTTAATTTCGCTTGTTTAATCGCAAACAGGCCAATTTCCGTGTAAATCGTGTAAGCGTCGATAATTGTAACATTTGTCCTTATTATTGCCGGCTCGGTTTCAATCTAATGGATACTTTCCCATTGTTCGGCAGCAGTGGTCACGCTCATTTCGATATTGATTGCATTAGCAGAGGATGATCAACCTATATTGTTTCTACTACTAGGACACAGAGGACCGCCTCTCTGTCAGAGATAGCTGGCCGTAAAATTAAAATCAGGCCCAGTGCGGGTAGGTGGATGTAACATTCCTTTTTTAATTAATAATAATAATAATAAGTTTATTTCTTTCACGAAAAAGTACTTACAAATTAAAATGCTTTGAACAGCCGTAATCGTAGACAACATTTTTAGCATCTGTAGCCAAAATAGGCAGAACCTGTATTTCGGTTTACAGCGTCAACCCCCTTTTTTTTTTTTTTTTTTTTAAGGATGGGAAATCATCAAATGACCCCCCCCCACTCTGGGCCGAGCGGGAGGGAGTGTCAGACTCTTACTGACTAAAAACCATCCATGTTCCTTCCTCGCTTTTTACGTTCCGGGGCCGCGGTATCTCTTTCGAACAGGCCCGCAACCCCGGCAGGCTTCGGCCCTTGCGGGCCCCTCTCTTTTTGCTGACATCTCTTTGAGGCGCGCGTGGAACACGAACGCGCCGTCGACACGGCCTGTCGGTCGTCGTCGTTAGACGGCCGGACGGCTAGCTAGCCCATAGCCAGCCGTCCACAGGCCCGCATCTACGGTGGCCGGTAGCCACCACGTGGCCCCCGACGCCCGTTGCGTCTCCCGCGGCGGCCGGGAAGAGAGGATCTCTCCCTCTCTCGTTCCGCCACCTCCTTCGCTAGCATGACTGCTTCGCAGAAGGAGGCGACGGCTTCCCATTCCGTCTCGCTCCGGACCATGGATTGAACCAGGGCCGGACGCGAGAGGTCGCCGCCGCCGATCGCCGCCACGAGGCGTCAACCCCCTTGAGTTACAAATCATATGATTTTTGTATGCTTGCATTTGAATCTTATGTACTCTTATATGAAAATTTATTATGATAGAGGTGTGATCCTCTCTTTCTATGTTGTGCTAGGTGAATGAGTGATTGTGAGAGAGTGTCTCAATACTTGGGTGTGAGTGTAAAATGTGTTAGTGTACGAGTGACCAGGTGAATGAATGAAAATGAATTATACGTAATATTATATCACCTCGCCTGTAATGTCCATTGGGTTACGTAGAGGTGTACCTTATAGTACATCCACATTTGTTGAGTAATATTACTTTCAATTATTATGGTATCGTTATTGATACAGTTGACTGGGCCATTGTGAGTCAGTCAGACAGAAACTATCGATCTCGTACTTAGAAAAGCATGTTGGGTTCGGTATAACTCATTAGTCATTAGTCTAGTTTCATTAGCCATACTAGACCGGTATAATAACCCTTTTTATGGCAGCAAATGTTGGCCCTAAAACGTTAAGTGAGCACATTGTTGTGGAACAAAAAATATTTCATGTATCTACTTTTTTATTACGGTGCTTACGTACTTAGGTTTATTCTAGTTTGGACTTTAATGCTGAAAGTAAGTATCTGTTTACAGTGAAATAACAACAATTTCCATTTAGCCAGCCTGCCGGTATTTTATATGAAAACTGTAATTGTTTTAACCGAAAAAGGGAGGTTTTCAATTTATTCGAAGCAGAATTTTGTCATTGAGAAATTTGTTTAAACCAGTAATTCATCATTATGATCAGCCTATTATGTTCCTACTGCTGGAACACGGCCTCCACTCAATGATAGGAACTGGGCTATAATCCAACACCCAGAGAGGATTGGTAGATGTCACATGTCTTTTTGGTTCTAGGACCTGCCGGAACCAGTAATTGTAATCAAAATAAAAATCAAAGCATTTATTTCAAGTAGACCAGTTACAGGCGCTTTTTTAAATTGTCGAAACAAAGATGAAAATTAAGTGTTAAGACGCCTGCGGAGCATGCGTATTTCATGAAAACGTACATATAAACATACGGGTATTTATCGCGAATTTGCCTTTAATTTAATCCCGACGTTACCCGTAATACCCGTATTCATATGTTTTATAATGTGTTCTGATCGTGAAAGATTAAAAAAGTGAATTACAGAATAATATCTAGGTTCCCAAATATATACTTTGATTGGACACTGATTTAAGCAAGAGTTATGAGAAAAATAAGTTTTCTATGGAAATTTTAAACTCATTGTGTTGTTGTTTAATTCATTGTCCTCTCAAAAAAATATATTTCGGAACATAGATATTCTGTAATCCAATCGAAAGAAATACACATTAGCTTATGAATATGTTTGATTTAAAATTTATTTTGGTATTACGTTTGTATGAAAAATGCATGCTCCGCCGGCCCCTTAAGTTCCAGTCACTAGACATAAAAACTGTGAAAGTTTTCTATGGAGAAGAAAGGTTTCTATGGAGAAGAACGGGCAAGCAACTCCATGGACCATCTTGACTGTAAATCCAAGATTAATTTTAACCCATAGTTAATATATTCTGTCTGTAGTAGAAGTTAACCAGCACCTTCGATAAACACAGATAAATTTAATATACACTTATCAATAAAGAAAAAAATACTCACTGTCAAGCCACTTCGAATCATATTTCAGGGTCCTCTTGAATGCAAACTCGCGTCGCCCCGTCGTCAAGTTATGGAGATCCGTCCTGAAGATGACGGTATCCGCTTTGGTGAACTCTGCATTAGTTCCAGAGTACAGCGCAGGTAAGCTGCCAGGGTTGCCCCTCTCCACCCATAGGGCTGTCGAGTTGTCGGCAGGGTCGTAGGGACACTTTGCGACTCCCATGCCGATGCCCGGCACGTACTCATGGCGAGGCAGGTGCGTTAAGTTGGACTGTAACAAAAGAAGATTATTGTCTCAAATGGGCACCTTAAGTAGGTATATTTTTTCCGAAAATTGCGTATACAGGTGCTGTTTTATGAATTGTGTGCACAATCTAAGCAATAATAGAGTTTGTTGCGTTACAAACAAAAGCTTTCGTTTTGGTATGTTATGCAGTAAATAACTTCACAAACTACACTACAGCTTTAGTTCGTACGAAGTAATGCAATAAACTCAAGTTATACAGTCAGCACAATGTTGTTATTAAATCATAACTTTACTTAACATTACCTACTACGTAATTTCATTTTGAAAGTGTAATTATTTCGCTACTAATACCCCTCTGATTTAAACTGCGTATAAAGTACCTATCTCCACAATTGTTTGTGCATAAGGGTGTGCGTTTTGGTAAACACGTTAATTAAAGCTTCCAAACACCCCAATTTCCGAAACACCAAAGTGGGGATGTTTGTAGAGGGTGAATAAAAAGTTTCCAAAAATATTAAAATTTCCACGCGTCGTTGTTTCGATTTTATGCGCCATTAATCAAAAATATATCTAAAAAGCAAAACGTAACGACTGAATGTATGCGTTTCAAAGTCAGTAACAGCGCACTGGCCAGTGGACCGCCCCCGGCTCGTCCCCTGTGCAACTCAACAACACATCTGCTATTAATTTTTTCAGAAATTTATGTTCGTTTCGCGCTGAACGCGATTTATTAACCGAAACTTATTATTTTGAAGGCGGTCGAATTTTTCGGCGTTGCGAGGAGCTCGGGAGAATTCCTCTATTAGTATAATGCGATGGGTGGCGGTACGGTTTTCGAAATTATCATAAAATTACTAAATGTAGCATAAACGTGGGGTGGGCAGCGGCGCCCGTCGTCGTGGATTGAGACTTTATGTAAATTTTAACGACGCTGCGACCATCGGGGCCACCTGTGACCCTCTCCCCGCGACCGCATCGCCCGCGGCACCTGTCGAAAACCTATGTCGTTTTTATTTCAATAAGCTGAGGATTAAATTAGGCATGCGAAGACGTGCCGGCCCGACCGCCCGGGGGTAAGATTTTCTCGTTCCTTACTTGTATTCTGACTTTTATCGGAAAACCATTTGTAGCTTTACACGTTATTTAAACCGGACATGCGTAAATCGTGTTTGATAATGTAAAATAATCTGCCTTCAGCTACATTTAACCAACTTGGTCGTAGTAGATTCTATCTTTAACAGAATTATATCCACCTGAAATTATATTCTCCACGATACTAATAATAAAACACCTACGCAAGCTCACCGAGCCAAATGTCAAGTGTCTCGTCACGTAAATGACATATTGATCCCTATCTGCTGAAAATAGTAGAAAGGTAAATAATTTCAGGGAAACGTGCTCAAAACATATTAAACGCCTACGAAACTTGACTCCGATGCGATGCCATCAATTTATTCCAAAAATAAAAATGCGTTACCATTTTTAGGTGTAATTAAATTTTGATATTTTGGGATAAAATGGAACATTTTAACCAGTTCTTAAACCCCTTCTCTTCGTAGTTCATCAATACATTACTTTAGTAGAAAATGCATGATCTCCCAAATAAAATTGTTTCGCAGACCCTAAGCACTGCAGCTCTTGCCGATACCCCAAGCTTTCTTACAGCCGCCGCGGGCACCCCAAGACATTAAGCGCATTTGTTATTGTAGGTCCTCATATGATTATGATCTTTAAGCCATATACGCAATGTAATACTCTGGTACCGACACTTTTATGACCTATTGATGTACTAATGCGAAACCTGCGCCAACAAATATTCTACAGAAAATTTTCATCAATAAATATAAAGTGTGCAAGTTATGACTACAATCGATAAAAGATCACCGACCCTTTATTTGATAGACTGTCTGTTTGTATGAAATTCGCATGCTTCGCAGGCCTCTTAACTCATAACTACAGCTAATGACATAATGTTAATAACCATATAGACTATCAAGTAAAGGGTCGGTGATCTTTTATCGATTGTAGTCATAACTTGCACACTATATATTTATTGATGAAACTTTTCTGTAGAATATTTGTTGGCGCTGGTTTCGCATTAGTACATCAATAGGCCATAAATGCCCCTTAGGCAATCTGAAAATACATATATAATCAAAGCATCATTATGTTAACAGGTCAACAATGACAGGCGAAAAAGTTTTGCGTAAAACTTCATGTTGAAGTTAAGACTTATAAACTGGTCCATACACGCGCAACTTGGAACACCGTTCAAGGTGTATCTTGGACCATTGGCACACAAAACCTTAACGAGTTGAACACACCGTGAACTTTACACCAAACTGTGAAACTCTTTGCAACATTATTTTCTCTTTCAGCATCGGATCGCGATCCTAAGTCCAGGGTAAACAAGTAAATGGTCTGGGCGGAAGGGCCCGCGGCCTCCCTAAGGTTGAATAAGAAAGTTTGTCTACCGACCCGCAAGCGTCCCTCATTAGGCCTTAGCTTTGTTTGCCTACCAAATTAGCATCTAGAAGGCTTTTCATTCACAGAATGAAACGATGGCGGTCTAATGATGCGAATTGAAACTTCGAAGGCGAGATTTTGTCTTTGAATTTATGATGACAATCTATTCTTGATAAAGTTATTATATTTTAAAGCTCGCTCTAAATATATTTGTGATTTATTCAACGTAGTTAGTGATGTTTACTCCGTGTCTAGACTTCATAATAATTTGATCGGTCTTGTATGCAGAAAAGTGATCAAATATTGTCAATAAATCAATAAAGGTTTGCATTTTTATCTTTCGAAATATATAACAAATAATGTTTGCTTTTGGGTGCTTAATTCAGTGATTCCAATTTATCTAAGTTAAGCAAGAAATTTTCAACTGTCTAAAGTTGTTACTTCAGTACTGCTTATTCTGATACCAAATTTGTTTAAACACTGGGGAATAGATTAGTAAATTATGGCCACGACATCTATATCTATACTAATATTATAAAGCAGAAGAGTTTGTTTGTTTTTTTGTTTGGTTGAACGCGCTAATCTCAGGAACAACTGATTCAAATTGAAAATTTATTTTTATGTTGGATAGTCCATTTATTGAGGAAGGGCTTTAGGCTATATAACATCACGCTGTGACCATTAGGAACGGAGCAGGAATGAAAAATGATGCAAAAACGGGGATTTTTTTTCCTTTCGTTTTTCTCTCTTATGTGACGCAGACGAAGTTGCGTGGGTCAGCTAGTCTATGATATAGGTATAACAGCATTTTCAATGTTAGTGAGGCTGCCTTACGTTCTTAGGTTCGGGGTTCGAATCCCGGTAGGAGCAAATGTTTGTGTGATGAGCATGGACATTTGTTTCCGAGTCATGATGTTTATATTTATGCATAATAAGTATGTATTTACAAACAAAAAGCATATATGTAGTATATCAACTATCTGATGATCACGACACAAGCCTTGCTTAGTGTGGCACTAGACGGCGCTGTGTGTAATGTCGAGCGATATTTATTTATTCATTTATCCCACCAAGTCGAGTAATTCAGTAACCCACGTTTCGATGGCCCATTTGGGACGAGTTGATGAAAATCAAAATATAAAATATTATCGTTTTGCAACTCGTCCCACGTTTCTTTTTATGTGGAACTTTAAACTTTATCAAGGTTTGGTACAGTTATTAAGACAAGATATAACAACAATCGAAACAAAAGTACTAGGCTATCAGGAATTGAAGATGGTATTCCAATCACATGTTTACTCAGAGGTAACATTAAACAGAAGTACCTACCTACATACATATCCGAAATATAAAAAAAACACAACTCCTAGAACATTTTATGGGTTATCAATCACGGATGAGCAAAATAAGTTTGTCTAAATATCTTCTTGGATTCATGCCCGCCTAGTACTTTTCGTAAGGCCCTAACTAGCATAACACTAGACAATGTTGTGATTGTTAAATAATAAGCAATTATTTTTCCGCACTAACACTTTTACTACTGATTGTACTTTTTTTCATTTAGATAGTAACATGGGAAGAGTTGCAGAATAAAAATATTATTTATTTTGAGTTTCATCAACTCGTCCCATATAGGCCAAGGACATGTGAGACGAGTTGCTGAATTACTCGCCAAGTCGAGCTTTATTTTACTCTTTGTTTTCTGTTGCTCCCCTCAATTTAATCGATATTTCAAATAACTACTAAATTACGGGAAACGACCTATTAAAACTTATAAAAGATTGTCTGTTCGTCAATTTTAATTGACGTATGACCAAGCGTTTGAGTAAGCTTGATTGTTTCCTTTCATCGATTTTTCACAACGAGCTAACAAATTCAGGTCGTGTCTGTAATGTTCTATAATAACATAACTCTAGAAGATATTCCCAATACACGTCAAACAAACTTCGCCAAGATACGGCACAGCCGTTTAAAAGTTTACAACGTTACTACAAAAGTAAAACACGGTATCTAGACAAGAGAATAGTTGGCACCTTCAGATACGCGGTCGTATGATATACGACAATGGCTTCCCGATACATTGTGAATACATACGTTACGTACGTAATATCCTACGGGAAACTTTCGAGACATTCACTACGAGTTTGTAGAGGATAGGTAATGTGTGAATATTTATACAAGAAAAGTGGATGGTACTTCGTTTTAATTTTTAAATTGATACTAAGTAAGTGCATGCGGTTTAATTATAAAATGCACCAGCACATCCAGGATGGAAAGATCAAACAGGACCTGAAAGGGAAGCTTCAGAGCAGTTTGTTTTGAAGAATTTCATGATTGACTTTTTCGTAGCCCACCAGCATCGGACATCGAGTATCGGCACATAAACGGCTGGACATGTATATAATACAGAATCTTTTTAATCAAGTGTGGCGGAACTCAGAAGAAGGGTAATGCTACTTAGCCACGTAAAAATAAAGGTCCTTACAGTTATGTTCAAACCAGTTTGGTTCATACGTTTATAGCACCCCTGTAAACCAGTTGTTTGATGACGATATTTCAATCTGACCTGATTCTGACGTGACGTGTGCTCTAATCGAGGTTCTAATAGCACAAATTTAGTTGATTGGGTGATTAAGTACACACATATCGGATCTTACATAACCAAGTAATAATGGAGAACGACAGGGGTAATTTGTTAATGTAATTACAGGAATTATGTCTGGTAATTAAAGACAAATTGTTTGGAGAGTTAAAAGGCTTGTACGCGAAGGTCACAAAAGTGACTAAACACATCAATGACATATTTTACGGGTCGACGGGTCGACAAAAGCCCGAAATTCCAACGCCCAGTCTTATCACGCGGTAAAATTTTACCCAGAAGCTGGGTTGTGGAGGTTACGGAGGCAGTGGTTCCATGTGTATTCAATTTCATCCAATTAGACTGGAAGTCGACTCCAGTTGGAGAAAAACTATGATCCAACTTACGTCAAGTCACAAACGATGGCATAACAATAGAAAATGAATGCAGAGGACTTATGAAAAGCACTAGAACTCCTGATAGCAACTAGTTACGTGTTTAAACAATAATTATACAAGTTGTGAATATGTTACGAGTTGCGACATACATTACGAAAGTTGTCTTTGTCAGTGCGTGTATTGGGAGGAGTAAGTTTCAAACGCATAAGGGATCCGGGGGTAGTTCAGATTGTGAGGGAGGCAAAGTTTTGACAACCACGTCACTATCAGTTAATAACCTGTGGGGATGATATGAATTTATAACGACATATTGCTCTTGATACAACAAATGTATAGCACTTGTACAAATATTAATTTAAAGTGAGTTTAAACTAAATTGTTATGAGTTAAGCGAAATTGGTCCTTTTGACAATGTTGACGAAGTGTTTTGATTAATACGAGTATAATATTAAATAATAATAAATATTAAATTATATCTACAATATAATACAATACGTTGGATGCTAGAGTAATTGAACTAGAAGAAACAACCATATTATCAAGGTACGAAAGTTTTGTTTAAATACAAAAAAGTGGTCCTTATGTACGAAAAAAATAATCATCTCCATTCACAAAAGTAAACACGAACTAAATATTCCACAACCAAGTCTTTCAAACATTACCAGAAGACAAAACCTAGGCAATGTGCAAAGTCAAAATTTCCAAGTTACACTTGAAGTTTGGTAGCCGCATATCACTCACAGAGACTGAACACATTTCGCAAGCTTGAAATAGAAATAAGCATAGTTTACGTGAATGGAGGAAAGTTGGGCCTGCTTGCATAAAGATGATAGCAATGTGGGTATATTATTTATTTACCTGCAAGCACACGAAAGTTATGAAAATCCTTGATAAAAAATCGTAAGCTTTTCAGACATTTTTTTCAATCAATTGCCAAATTACATTTCTAAGTACGAATTATTCTACAAAATGATTTTATTTAGACAAGATTAGCTAGAACTTTTAGAATCTCAAACACCGAAGTTTTGCCACCGACTTCTGGATGTAAATATTTTTTAAACATTTTTAGAGTTTTTTGAAAGTCGGTCTTTTTATTTTATCCTTTTAGTTACAATTATAATCCACTCAAAATCATGTCATGCGTAACTGGAATTTATTATGATATTCGACTCAAGCAAAGTGATTTACTTTTATTTGGGACCACCTTTTCTACTAATTTACAAATTAGCTGCTTTTGTCAAACTTAAATGTAAAAGGATCCAAATCACGTAATTCAGTCCGGCTATTGTTTTCCTAGCAATTAATCATTTTTACTGAAACCGAACATAAAGGACCATAAAAAAATCACTTCAGTAAAACTGAATGAACTGAATTTAAAACTCAGTAAGCCTCAAAAATCTTAAAATAAAAGACGAAATAGCAGAACACGTAAAACTTACCAAAGCGACAGACGTAGGCAATCGTAAAGTACACGCGATATTGGATACTAATTCCGAATGAGATAGCTATTGCACCTGTGCACCAGCTAGTGCTTCGTGAAATACGACTATGGCTTTTAGATCAATAAAAACGTATTCATTTCACGTCATACGAGACAAACTGCCTGTGAATGATAAAGTTATTCATGAATTCCATTTTATTTGTCATTTTGTACGACAAATTCTCACTACAACAATTTAAGCAAGGATAAAAGAGAAATCATGGCAGCTTTGTATTTATAATCACAGAGAATGTAATAAGCATTCCAAGAACTAAGCTTTACCTATTCATTAAAAACATCCTCCTTTTAGAACTCAAATTAAATATTCAGACTAAAGTTACTGGGGAAAACTGTCAGTTAAAGACAAGTTCTAAAGTACAGTATAACCGTTGTGAGTAAATAATAAGCAGTTACGTTAACTGTCATGAGGATACAAATATGCTAGTCAAGTTAGGGAGTATGACAGGTTTCAAATAAATTAGCCTGTCACGTAACTAAGGGAAGACAATAGTTACGAACATTTAATTGAGCGAACACACAGTCGGCGGGTAAGTGACGTCACAAATTACAGACTTGGGTAACTCAAGTCGGATTAAAAATTTAGACTCAAAGGACCAGTTTCGTGGAAATCAATTTGTCAGGTAACCAACGTACGGTTAGCATTTGTTTCTAGACGTAAATATTGAATAGATTTTGATATGTCAAAGAAACGGTTCCCTTGTATAAGTGCTTGATCGACTGCAAATTTTTGTGAACAATATTTTGAACAATTAAAATCAAACTAAGAGACAAATAGCAGCTCAGTTCCATCTTTCAAAGGAAGTAAAGGATCATCCAAAATTCACACATGGCAATGTTTTATTTAATTGGCCACCCTTTCCACAACCCACACTCAAGTAATTCTGGTTTAAATTAGTTTTTCAAGTACCTCTTTAGATGTTAAGATCAACACTCTCGTAGATTTAAAAACATGTCTGTATAAAAATATCTTTCGACAAGTGGGAATTAAACAGAAGATGTCAAAGAAAACTTTTATCAGAATGCAAAACGTGTCAAAATTATAAAGTAAACTCCAAAACACAGTAACCGTTCATCGCACGCTAACACAAATACACACTTTGAAACTAAGTCAATTTCCACATACAAAATAAGTACACTTAGTTTCAAAGTTGTTTGTATAAAATTTTACGGGCAGCTGCATTCATGTAATGCACAAAAATGGTTATATGGCGTCGGTGTACTACAGCCGAATGCAGCGTTGCGTTGCATAGATTATAAAGTGATTTTCCGAAGTGCACTCAGCGATGCGGCGCGGGAGTTGAATTTGCACCATTATTATGCAATATATTGTATTATTGTATGGTGACATAAAAGCTTGTTGATCTATCGGCATGAATAATTAAATTGCAAAGAGGAAAATGACATTGACATTTTGATAGTGCTTTCCAAGAATCGACGTTGCTAGTTGCTACAGTTTGTGTTTCAAAAATGGATAATTCTCATAGTTATTTGAAGCTTTTTGTTTAATGCAATTCGTGGTAATGGAATGTTGAACACATACGTTGTTCTTTGTAATTCACGTGCGGTGTAAAGATAGATAATTTAAGTATAATAGCAGGTTGGCTCGCGCCGAACGCTTCGTCGCTGTATGCCTAACGCGGGCCCGCCACTTATCAAGTATTCTAGACCATTTATTACACACTTTTAGAATCTATTATTCAATGTGTGGGTTGTTTCGCGATAGTTTCCATCGAGTATGAAACCTAGTGGTATTATTACATTGTGTTTATGATGTTTGCTTTAGCATATACAGCTGGCCTTTTAGCCACGAAGTAACAGTCGATTTTTCTTTTGAATAAAAAGTGTATTTAGTGCTCATAAGATTCCTGGGGGTGCTTTTATTGTAGGTTCACATTTATGCAAATATATCTAAATGTAATACTTTTATCCTAGGTTTCAGCGACATCCGGTTCGACTAGAAACCGAATCTAATATAGGAACGCTGGGCAGATCATGATGAAGATTTGGATTTCTTTACGTTTTTTTTAACTAAAGTATGAACAATATTATTAAGTATTTAGATTGATAATGGTTGTACAGTAGATAAATAGCCTAACTTCCTACTTCTTATTCCCATCATTACCCCGTACTTTACACACCATTTAACCAGAACCTCAAAAAGTAACTAATTCCACAAAGATTGCCACAAAATAAAGAAAAAAGGAAAAAAACTAATCGAGTGGAATCGGAGGCAAAACTTTTTAGATCAACACGAAACCCTTATGATAACTACAGGGATGTGTACAAAAGTTGTAAAGGTCCGTATGAAAACCTCCCCTAGTTTGTGTTCGCGGTAAAGTTTCGAGTAAACAGTACTGGAAACTTGGTCAACTTATTTTAGGACACAAGTTTTGCTAGTTTAGCATTTGTTGGGTTTCGTTGAAAAAATGTTACGCGGGGTCCAAATGTTTACTATGCTGATATCATTTAATGGTATCGTTTCTGTGCGTAAATGTCGTCTTAAACCAAAGGTTTTCATTCAGGGTGTTAAGATTTTGCTTAAATAGGAACGTGAAACAAATGAAGAATTATAACTATCTAAGTGCCAAAAGCTCGTGAGAATTTTAAAATGGAATTACTGAGTATTAAAAAGAAATACAATGAAGATCAAGGTGGAAGAGAGAAGTAAATATACCGATTACGTACCATCGGGTTGGAGTTGGTACTTGGATTCCAGTACCGTTGTACTTTCAGATACATAAATCACGAGGAAAACTGGATACACAAAATGTTTGTCCCCTTGCGGAAATAGAATCTGTAACCCTTAGCGCAAAATATGGTCACTTTGCTGCTACGCCAGCTTGACCCAAAACTGCAGTGAAGTAGGAAATACAAATACATTTTAGTTATTAAAGACCAACCTAAAGAACTCGAATATTTTTCATGTAAATAAAAACAAAAAATATTTTGTTTGGAATTACTGGCATTAAAAATTACATAAACACGTACGGTTAGGTTAGCTACAGGGAGAGTAAAGCAAGTAATTATAAAGCCCAATAAATCTAACAACAATAACGGTGGAACGTTATGAGCACAAAGAATGAGACACAAAGACAATTTAGCGCGCCCGTTGGCAACACCGGGGCAAAAGAACAAGTGTGATCAGACTAAAAAATAAAAATAGAAGCACGAGCCGTTTGTTACCTGTTCCGTACAATTGTATGTACCTAATAGGAGATTTAAAACACATCGCATTCACCTCGTAAAAAATGCGATAAGCCCATCTTATTGATTGTAACCATTTAAAATGAAAACGTGAATCTGTTTTTTCGTCACAGCTACCAAATGAGGTGGAAAAATGAACCGTAATCACCATAAAGCTTCTTGTAACGAGTATTGGAAAGATAAAATATTAAAAAGTAATTTGGATATTATTTTTTGGTAAACATTAAATAAAATTTTTAGGCTAAATAAAGCTTTTGTACATTTTATTTTCTCTGCTGTAAAATTAGAAATGTATAGTTTTGAAATGGTTTTAGGAGGTGGTGATAAAATACTGGATATTATTATTAAAATCTCTCTAAAAAACTTTAAAAAGTAATAGATACCTACCTAGGTCTTTTGGCAAAGTTTAGCTATTCCTAATATTACATTTTTTTTTTAAATTGAGAAACATGAAATAAACCAAATCCAAAATACCTTAATCCGGTTCCCCATTTTCTACCACAGCCTTTAAAGCTACAATATTGAAAAAAAAACGCACAAATACCACTAGGAACAAACTACCGCGTCATTTGTTTCCAATACCCGTCCAATCCGCTACAGCTATTTGTAACAGAATAGATATAAATTGGTGGTTGCAGCAAATATGAATTGTTCGGTCGATTTCGTTCAAGTCGCATTCTCCCTATCAATCGCATACATGTGATTTCACTCAATTTTTGAAACTGACGCGCCCTAAGAAGAGGGAAACATTACTCATAGTGCAGATAACGCGCGACTTTGCACTTTGTATTTATTTTATTTATTGCTCTGTGAAAGCGTTGTGCTGTAGTGTTGTGGGTTTCAGTTGTTTTGTCGCTAGATTACTCTGAAGAGTTTATTTTTGATCTGTTGTAAAAGATTGGAACTTTCGACTGTGAAAGTTTTCATATTATGAACAGTAAAAATCTGTGATTAAATAAATCGTAAAGCCTCATTCAAGATGATTCAAATGTTTCAGCCGCAATACTTTTCGTGAAAAAACTATATTTTTTTAAGAAGACATCATGTCTCAAACCCCGAAAGGGTTAGCCAGAAATGTACCTAATAGTACACCCACATTTCGCAAGTCATGTTAAAATCCCGTGTAATAGGGGGCAACCCTATTGCCATTAACCGGGCGCAAATCCAGACTCCGTGGCTGCTACTAAGAAATTCTTGATGGAAAAACCCAGTAAGATTTTGTCCGACTTGGGAGTAAAACCCAGCAGATCCTCCTCAGCAGTCGCGCTTGAGAAGACTAGACTAGACCAAAGAGATATGCATTTTTTACAAAGAAAACCTACAAATTCTGCGATAGCTAGAAACAGAAAAATGTTATCCAAACGAATAAATCCCAATGAGCTTCTAACCAATCCGGCAGTTAATTAAATCAATTTCCACCGGGAATTAATCCAGTCATATTTAAATGCGCAACTATCTCTGTTTTGACAGTGCTCTGTACAAAAGAGTCCCGACGAGCGGGATCAACGCGGTCCCGTCATCCCGTGTCCCCTCCCTACTTAAGTATAGATGATATATTTTCAATTTTTGGCTTCCTATTAGTGCGAATTTTCGACTCTTGTGATTTATTTTTATTGCAGGACGTGGAACAGATAAATGATCGAAAAGTGTTTTATTTTCAATGCAATTTAGTTTTTATATTTGTGGTTTTGTGAACGTACTGTTCTAGCTTGTTAAAATTTTATAGATTTATTTATATCTTAGCAGGTTACTAACCTTTGATATAATTTAAATCAATACTAAGAATTTAAATAGACTATCAACACCGACAGTTAATATTTTAGAAGAGAGGTTGGAATTTAGCCTCTATGCATGTCACAAAGCAGTTTAAAAAAATAATCTCCCGCAAACTGAATCTCATTATAGTTCCATTTTAACATTTTTCTATGCAGCTATTAAACCCAAAACTCTACAGTGTCAGAACTGCTATAAAACGTGTGAAGGGTCAAAACGACCGCCAATACATCATAAAATTATATGAAAGTCAAGAGCAGGGAAAGTGAGAGGTGAACAGGCCACACTGAAAATTTATTGCGGTCTGCTTTCGATACCTATTGTCAAAAGTTCGCTTTATGAGTTTTTAAAATAATTTTCACGAAAATAACTCCACTTATCGTCGCATCGCGGGCTCTCAAAAAGCGTCCATTTGGATGTTACTCCAGTGCTGGTCAGAATGTAAGTGCCTAATAAATAATAAATCTAAAGTGGTCGCATAAACTCGTGGTGAATTTTATTTTGAATTTCTATCACGGAAAGTTCCTTTGAAGTTAAAACTCGTCATTGGATGGGATCTGAAGGCGTTCGGTTAGAAATTTGTCGACGTCGACGTCGTGAAAATCTTCGTTCACGTTACGGCGTCATTTGGACTCGCTACCCGTGAAATTTGTCGCGGTTCCTGCTAGCAAGGAAGTGCGTTATGCTCTGGATGCATCCAGCTGCATGTAGAATGGACGCTTAATACCGTCTCGTTGAGTTTGTCGTCGGTATAAACCGGCGAAATAGAAATTTAAAGAGCATCAGTGTACAATGTTAGGAAAATTGCGAGTCTTGGAGAATGTAAAGGAGTTAGTTAGTGCTTCAAGTAAAGTAGATTACTCCGAAATAGTTTTTCTTAATTTCAAACTATTTCGTTCCAAAATATAATTCCGAGCTATAAGAACTTCCAAGCTTGAGTTTTGTCACAACTAAGGAGATCTTAAGAAACTATGGAAAGGAACGAGAAAAAATGACAGAAAAACAGTGATGACTTAAAAACTTCATGTTTTTTGCAATTCGCACTTCAGTGTGACATTATTACTGCCAAGTTTGACACGATACCGTCTCTAACCAGTTGGATAGTGCCAGTAGATTGCGATGCTATTCGCTTTATCCTCACTATCGTAATTATGTTGGAGCATAAGGACAACATTTCAGTTTGACTTTGTTTTCGTTATGACTAAATGCGTTAACCTTAAGTTAACAAAGCCAAACTGAAAAGTGGTCCTTTTGCCCCAACATAATTTATCACTGTAAACATTCAATTCTGTCGCATTTATCTGTAAAACAAATATGTTAGGGACCTGTTGGAGATCTGTTGCGTCGCTGGCTGGTGTCCAAGGCTCATGTTGGGATCAGTTCGAGTGGGGTGGGTCTTTAGATAATAGCTCGCATTTCGTTGCATGTGCTCGGGTCTGTCCGCTGAGATACCCATGTTGGCTATGTAATGGAAATCGTCGCATAAAATAGTCTCGTCTCCTTGTTTATTTTACACTTCTCTGCGTTGGAATAGAGATTTTACTCTCTAGATGTTTGCTGATAAGTGTCGGGGACTGTACGGAGCGACATTAAAACCGTATCTTTAATTAAATAAAGTAAATACATTTTGATGTTGTGCTTTTTGAATTGCTACTAGATTTTGGACGGCAAAAAGAGTTTTACTGGCAAAAATATGTTACCGTAAAGATCGGGAAAAGGTGTAGATAATTCATACTATCACGATAAGTATGTCGGAGTAGATAAAGGTATACCCCGGAAGAATGAGGAAGAAGTGTGCTTCTAGCCATTCTTGGTAGGACCCGCAAAAGGTGTACATTAATTTCACACCTACGTTTGTTCCGAGTTGGATTAACTGAATTCCATGTGTATTTTTTGCACCCACTTTTCGCCTATCATGTTTCCCACCCACTACCATTAGCCATCACAATATGTGGGTTGTTGAATATCAGAAATTCATAATGTGCAAGAGGGACAGCCTTCAACATTAGCTGGTTTTCGCGTAGGTAGTCAGGTAGGTTTACAATACAAATTCTCAGTAAAAGTTATTGGGAGACCAACATTAATCTATTTTTACCAAACTAGGTTATAGTCAAAACTGAGGTCGTCAGTTTTAACCCCCGACGCAAAAATTTCACGCGTCTGTGTTTGTGTCTATGTAGGATGAAAATCGGTCCAAGATGGCGGCCGCCACAAAATGGTGGGTTACATTTATTTTTTTAACAATTTCCTCAATATGGGTATCAAATGAAACGTCTTGACTAGTAAAATACCATACACTATAGTAAATTTAAAAACCAAAATGGCCGCCACCTTAATCAATATGGGTACAAATGAAAGGGCTTCAATATGGGTATCAATTTGATACAATAATGTTTACTACATTGAAAGGGAATGAGAAATACCAGTTAACTGGTACCTAGGTACCTAGGACCTGGGCGATTTTTAAATTTAATATTACTTGTGTTTAAAGTATTTGACTTGGTCCTCCTATTTTTATAAGCAGGTTTTCCTATATGTGATTCAAGAGTCTAGCATCCCATGCGTTATTCTTCATTTCATCATATCAAATATATCTTCAAAATTCGTCAATCAAACAATCGTGCAAGTACAGCGGTGAATCATAATTAATTATAATAAATAGCTTATGAACATTAAAAAATGTTATTCGTGTAAAGCGCTAATACTTACGTATAAGACCCAATCCTTTGGGCTGTGAGCGTTGGTCCCGCAGACATAAAGGCGGGAGCCATCACCCATTGGCTGGATTACACGAACGTGGTTCCGACAATCGAAATGCTGAAAGAAAATAATTCAATTTAGTAATGATCTTTTTGCCTACAAAACAGAAAATCATTCAGAAACTATTTCACAAAGATGAAGAAGAGAAATTATTTGAAAAAGTCAAAATATGTTTTTTTTAAACATATAATCAAATACATTGCTGTTTTATTCAACGCTTGATTTCTATAACACCTGGAGTAAAATTGATGTCTGATTTTTATTGAATGTTAATATAAAATTATGAAATACATCTAAAGCTCGAAAAAAGACATCTTAAGCTAGAAAAATCAGCCTTTTTTTGGATTTAATATAAATGATTCGTTTTAAGTCCAAACTTCAAACAAAGTACAGTAAGTGTGAAGGCTGCTTTTTTATAAAATGTTACCTCACACTAGGAATTTCTCATGTATTTTGGGTGCGTTTACACATTTACCCTGAAATACGAGTACTTTACCCGCAACAACTACCAGTAGACCATATACAGGGTGAAATTGAATAGATGCGACAAATTTAAATATACAATAATACGTGTTGTCAAGAAAATTTATAAAATATAAAATTAAAAAATAATTGATCAGTGTTACGAAAACCGTTAAAATAATAAATGTATCAAAAATCTTGCCGACTCATTGCAGTGCTCAATATAGCGGTCATTTACCTAATTTTGCCTTAATTTTTCTTATTTATTTTGCATAATACTGGAATACCGATAATTCGTACTTAAATAAAGATAATAACATCAATGGACCTTTTGAAAACGATAATCGCGTATTTTTTTTAACGATTTAGATTGTAGAAAAAAGAGTTTATAATTACTATGTTACTGTAACTGAAGCTCCAATTTCATTTTGTCGCATTAATTAAAATTCACCCTGTATATATCTGTTCCGTTGGAGATTCGAACCCGCGACACGCTGTCAGCAGCCAATCGTTCAGCCACTGCGCTAACCATGCCGTCAAATAAGGTTTGATTAACAATTTCCCAACCAATTTAGTTGTCAACTTAAATGAGGCGATTTAACGAGTTGTCAACGAAAATATTAAACCCCTTCCATTGCCAGCACGTAACAAAAATAAACTGTAATGCAAACAATCGCAACACATCAATGGGCGAGTGACGCGCATACCTACCTCGGGCAAAATTCATTGGAATAATAGTAATTCGAAAGTACGTGGGTGGGTATGAGTATTCACAGCCTGTGATTATGCAAATTTGCCTTCGACATAAATATTAAACGAGGCATTAATATTCCGGACGACACAAATGCATTGCTCGCTTTACCGGTTAAAACACTGCTATATTGGTCCATTTCAGTTCATTAAAGTTCCGTTTTTTTCGCACCACTAATGGGTTCGGATTTAGTGGTATATGGATTTCTGTTTTAATATTCACAGATAGACTTGATGAATTATGTTTTAAACACAGTAAACGACCTTAAGGCGCCGGCGGAGCATGCGTTTTTTGTTCAAACGTAATACCAAAATAATATGAAAATTAAACATATTCTTAAGGTAGTGTGTGAGCATATTTCGATTGGATTAAAGAATATCTATGTTCCCAAATAAATATTTAGAAATGACAATGATATAAAAACGAGAAACGAGGAAATTAAAAATTCTATGGAACATTTATTTTTCTCATAACTCTTGTTTAAATCAGTGTACCTACATTCAAAAATATGTGTTTAGGAACCTTTATATTCTGTAATCCAATTAAAATAAACACACAATACCTTAAGAATATGTTTGATTTATTTTGTTATTACGTTTCTATGAAATTCGCATGCTCCGCAGGCCTCTTAATAAAACGATTTCAATGTATCACCTCATATCAGTCTTATAACAAAGAATCGAATACCTTCACCGTTTGTTTCCAAAAAGCAATGAAAATTGCGGTTATTTACTCAAGCTTGCATATTTTCACAAATAATAAAATAAATTGAAAAATTGCACAATAAATAACAAGCCAAACTTTCATAGAATGAACGTGAATCAAAGTGTTTATTTAACAGCAGATTGGTATGTGGTCTTCGCGGTCACTCGTCAAGCTCAAAACTAATTTTCTCGATGTCAGAATGAAAACTGCACACCGGCGTATACTGGTATAAATTCGATCAAAACAGTCTGTTAAAATACTTTTAAAACTATGAATGGCGCCTGTCGCTTTTTTTATTTTTATGAAAGAATATCGTATTAAATTTTGTCAAAGCAAAGACGAAACCAGTCTTTATAAGTAGAAGAAAAATTAAAAGTTTTAAAACATATTTTGTGTTGTTATAATTATTAGGGACGACATAGTTTTAATTAATTTGACATAAAACTGGTAAGAAAAGAAAACTTATAAAACGACCTCAAAATGTAAATTGGGACAAGGTCAGTTTTTTTTCTTGTTGTTACGATACAAAAGTAAAGATTCCTTTAGAATTCTTTAAGCTCACCGAAAACATGATGAGGATACCAGCATGTTTTTTAGTATTTGTTTCATTGTTACTATCGAATCTTTATTAATCTAATTTTATGACTTTTTTCTACACAATGTATTTTGTTAAGAAATAAATGACTTATGACTTAAATGACTTATACCTGAGAGATATATTTGACTGCACGTAAATCCAAGTCAGGGGCCCATGGGCGGCAGAAAAACTTAGGCACGTCTGTCTAAGTTGGGCACTAATAACCACACGATAAAGAAAAAGTCCGGAAACAAGTACTGTTTTTTAAAATCGATAGATAAAATAAAACCAAAAAATGAAATCAATAGTATTGTATTTCGTTAAATTGTTAATATCTGGAGTGTACGTGCAGGTATGATATTATAAACTAAATTAACGTTGTGTGACGATTGTTCTAATAACTGAATTTAACTTTACGTAATGATTAAGGTACGGATTATTACAGGAAAGGCTTTTTGTCTCTCCTAGGCAAAAAATAAAACGAAGGAAATGGAGCAGTGGAACAAAAAGCCTGTAGGCAAACACAGACCCGCCTAACACAATAAATCGTAGCTCTTTGTTTGATTGAGTAGACTTGATAACGAACCATAATTATATTACTTTCTACACACACAAAATCAGTAAACGTTGTAAAACTCGATTTGGAATAGGCACGTGTAAGTAAGCAATTAAGCGAGTGCTTTGTTTGTTAATAAAAAGTTTCGCCAGGTTTCTTTGGTTCGGCCCGGAGAGGTAACTTTCCAAGAGAATGTTCTAAAGTAATTATCGGATTAATATACTGTGAGCGCTCAGCCGTCTTACTGACGTGAACACAGAACTGTTTTGCACTCAGAAACAATCAGAATTAAGCAAGAGAACAATCAAGCTCGCGTCTAAGTTTCTTTTAACGGCACTTAGTCGGCAGCGCTCGCATAACTCCTCTCGGAACTAATGCCTTCGATTGGACCATTTCGTTAATTATTCGCCACTTTGTACGTAAGTAGATTTACGGCAGGCTTACCTCGCGTTTTTCTACCCAAAAGGTTTTCTTCTTGTTTTTCTATAATGGTTTTTATTAGGAATTTAAGAACGCTGATTTGCATTACCGATGCGGAACATTTTATTGCTTTTGCCACGATACTCGTACACAAAGGTCGTAATAAGTACAGGGAATTAAAAGAAAATGTATTGTAAGTGGCGCTTGTGGACGTACGTCTGAAAGGCGGTTTGGTTTTATTTATGTCGTTTTTCTTTTTAAGCTTTTCGTTCTTGGTCAAAATGTTTTTATTGCATACTAATTTATCAAGCCATGGCATGAAATACGGACTTTCTGTCTGAGTTGTGTTTTAAGTGAATGAATAAAACAAGATGTAAAAGCGACTTTGCCAAAGGAAAAGGACAAAGCAGTTTGGATTTCTTATTTACTAGAGATATTATATCTCTCATTTTCTAAAACCTCGAGTCTCTGATTTACCTAAGCCCGTGAATTTTCCTTAATAGCGTCACAAAGAGCGGTGAAGTTAAAACAACAAGGAGAGCGTCGAACCGGTGGCCGCCTCAAGGAATTCGCCGACGGCATTTTTCCAGCCTTTTTCGTGTTACGACATCGTGTTTAGAGAAAAGAAAACTCGCCGACAGCGAGAAACTTTGATTATAGCCTTCACGAGTGGCCGTTCCATTCGCGATCGAGGTGATAGACTCGGGGATATTTCTTTTTTATAGCCCTCTTTGATACTAATAAAACAAATTTACTTTTTTCTCCATCGGAAGAGTTGGAGTGGGTAGCATGTGGTCTATTGCTTTTCTTCTCACGCTATTGCGGAAGTTTGACCTTTTATTTGCGTGGTTTATGTTACCGCGACATTTTGTTGTAGTAAACTTGTGAATTTGCTTTCGGCAGTTTTTGCGTCTCTCGCCGCTTCGGTACACCTTTTAGAGTCACAAAGAGGGTTTACTGTTCACGGTAAGACTTTATACATTTCGCATGAGACAGCCCATTTCTGGTTGCGGGCTTTATGACTCTCTTATTAGATATAAACGTGTCTGAGTGAGCCAACAAAGAGTTATAAATATATACGACACCATACGCTGAGACATCGCTACTTTTATAGCAAGGACGTATAAATAAAAATGTGGTCGTGGCGAAAACCGAAGAATTGTAATATTAGAGGGTAAAAATATAGGAAACCACTCAAGTGTGACGGTTCGTGTAGAGTGGGTATTATCGAATTAGTGGATGACGCACCCAGGCAAGTCGTAATAATCGCCGTGCCCGATCTTCGAGACAGCCTCCAACCGCCGAGAAATAAAACAAATATTGCTTTTACGTTGGGATTGTAAATCAAAATTAACGGCCTTAATATAGCGAGGCAGAGCATGGCTGTAAGCCCCCCGCTATGAAATATGCTCGCCGCCCGCCGCTCACAGTTAAAAATGGGATTAACCCTTGATGGGAATAGTGCTAGTTGCAAGTAATTTTGCAAGAAATGTGAAAGTTTTAATCTCATTTGTGTAGCATACTTATTGGGTAATTAACTTATTACATAATTAGCTTACCTCTGATTTTCCTTTAGATACGCATTGTGCTACGTTGCTGGGCTCCAAATTTATAGAATCTCTCTGCAAACAAAAAGGTACAGTTTAATGTAAAATCGTTGTGAAAAATTTGCAGGTATATTTAATATTTTATGACGCAGATAATTTACAAATATGTTTTTTGAATTGCACTCTAAATACTTAATATTTTATTTTATAACTTACTTCACAGTGTGACGCGCTGATGTTATTCATATTCAGTCGATATAGCCGATCCCTGAAAAAAAAGTACCATAAGAAAAGCATAAAAGGAATGTTGTAAAACTCTTTTAACTTGGGCTATTTGAATGGAAAAGTTGAGTCAATTTACTGCGGACTACAGGGGGGATATGTTACAAAGTTGCGTAAAAGTTACCATAACGTTTATAGAGGAATCGTTTTATAGCTCAAAATGCGGCTGTATATTATTCCCCGAATGAAATTAGTTGCCTTCGTGACACACACGATTGACCTATATCACCTCTTTTTATTGAATCACCGATATAGGTTGACCCTCCTGACTCTTCAGAAACTTTGTAAAGTGGGCGTTGGTTGGGTAAAACTATGAGTTACCAGGGGTCATGTGGGAATGGTTGATGGTTAACCGTAGTCAACCGAAGGTAAAGCTGATACGGTGGCACACTCGTAAAAATAGCTATTTGATTGTATTGGACCGATTGGTTTTTGTTTTGTGCCGAGAAAATGATGGATACGTGTGGATTTGAATTGAAGATCGAAATCGTATTTGATTTTGTTGTGTTACAAGGAATTTATGTGAGTTTTCTTGATCGAAGGAGGCAGGTAGCCTATGTATGTAAATTCTTTTGGTTTCAACGACCCAAATGGCGTATAGTGGTAGTGAGGCTGCCTTACATTATAGGGTTATCAACTATCTGGTGTCCACGACACAAGCTTTGCTTAGTGTGGCACTAGATGGCGCTGTGTGTTAATGTCCAGCGAAATTTATTTATTTATTTTCCTCAGATAAGGTGTGTTCAAAAGGTATTTTTAACTTTTATAGCGCAAATATGGGTTTTTTATATATCAATGGCAACTTTATCCACCGACTTTGTATTAATCTATTTAAGTCGCCAATATTAATAGGTTACTTTTGGATTAACTACTTCCATCGTCAACTTGGACAAGATTGTGGTCAAGGATAGACCATTATTATTTAAAAAAAAAACTGTTTCTGTCTAGTAAACGACTGCTTGAAAATAAGTCGTCTCTCTTACCCCTCTGCCTTGATTACAATTTTAGAAAAGATATTATGTAGTTGGTTAATACGTTACCGGCCAAGCCCAATTTCAAGACAAACTACTTTGTGCTAGGCCAAACCGATTTATCTTCTGAATGGTTTATTAAAAAATTATGCCTGTTTTTTTTTTTGATGGGAAGTCATCAAGTAACTGCTCACACACTGGGCGAAGCGGGAGGTAGTGTCAGACTTTTACTGACTAAAACCCATCCATGTTCCTTCCTCGCTCTTTATGTTCCGGGGCCACGGTATCTCTTTCGAACAGTCCCGCAACCCCAAAATGATGCCTCAAGTCGGTATAGTTAAGCCTAGGCAAAACTAGTTTGTCCTGAAATCGGATTTGGCCGGTAACAAATATTTTAAAATAATAATGATAATAAACTTACATCGCGCCCACGTAGAGGGCGTCCCTTTTGGAGTCCACAAAGAAGGTTCGGTAGTACAATGTGCCACAGGAGAATTCGCGAACATGATCTGAAAAGATGGAAATAAAGTATGAGTACATATTGTACTTATGAAAGAAAGAAGTAAATAGAAATACAAAAATCATTATAAGAGTGATATGCGATTGAAAACAGTACGATTTATGGGACAGCAAATAAAAATAAACAACCTACTACTAATCAAAGAAGTAGTGTGAGTCGGTTTTGGTGAGTTTTACGATTACTGGATTTATAGTTTTCTGCATACATTGATCCAGACTCCAGCTACTATCAATTTTTCAAGCAACACACAATAATATCGAAATTCCCGTATTTATTCTTTGAAGAAACTACTGTGCTATTGTTTTGAGCAATGAAAAATATTTCATAAAACCGTGAGCAAGAATATTCAATAATTTTGGTATTCAGCCATCGCAATTCACCTTATGTAAATTGAATAAAGCCACTGAGCAAGAAAAATCAAGTGCAAATACCAAAATACCTTTTCATATTAGTTACATTTAATAAAAAGACGTGTAAGAACACGTTTAAGTAATGTTTTTTAAACACAAAGAAGATCAAAGAGCTATTGAAAAGAGGTCGCAAGTTCACAGAAACGTCTCAGATATTCGAGATACTAACATTAAAGTAGATTGTTGACGGGACTTTCAACTGGCTTCAGTTTAAATTTATTTTATTTTAATGTGATTTTATGTTTATTTGATGACATTTAATGTGTATAATTGTTTAAATTAATTAGCTGTGGTTAGTGGTTGTTTTTGTATTCAATAGAGAATAGACTAGTCAGTATTTTAGGTTCGTCTTTTCACATTTCACAGGTATTGTTAATTAATTTTTAGTAAACATTTAATAATTATTTAGGTGCAGTTAATAACGAACTACATAATCTTTTGAAACCAAAAACGAGATAGTTCGGAGCCTTGTCTTTATTTACTTCAAGTTCTAAGGCTTGCAAATAAACAAGTCTGCAAAAAAAAAATAAGTTGCTACGAGTATACCTTTCCAATACCCAAAAAAAAAACACTAATATACAGCTGCTTTCTAAAAACCAGAACAAAATTTGTTTGGAGCAAAACTTGGGAATGTTGAAGTATTTTCGCCGGGAGCTGTTCCTGCGTCTATCACTTCATGGAATATATTTTTCACGAAGCCAGCCGTCATGTCTGCCTGCCTCGGCGGGTTTTGATCCTCCGACGGAACGTTGTCGATGGAACTTGTTTTGTATTTATTCCAGAATTTTTCAGTACAACTACAAGTTTTCTTTCACGAAAATAAAAATACATCAATGTCATTTGAATTACACACATAATATAAGAATAAATAGGAGGCAGAGTTTTATTTTTGACAAATAACATGAGATGTTTCTATAAAATTCCATCCAGATCATAAAAACATTATTGTCAAAGCAAAAAATATCATGATCGACAATAGTCTAGCTAACATTCCTTTTAACGAAACCTAATACGAAACATTTCAGTATTATAGAGAGACACACACACTGGTGTCTATAGTATAATGTAAGTGGAGCCATAAAGACTTGACATTACGCAGATCCGTCGAAATGTAGTTTAAATTGGAAAGGCGACATCGTAGGGAATCGGCAGGTGCTAGAGAATTCAGGAATCAGTATTGCTTGCAGACGAGACGCCGCTGGGACACCATTTGGAGCCTGTTGTAGCTGTAATTTGCATATGCTTCGAGATGTAAGTTGGCCGTCTGACATTTATTGTTATTTAGGAGACTGTAGACACTGGATACAGATGGCAGTTTGATTAACTGTTCAGCAGTCTGTGTAAAGCTCGATTTTAATTAATTCTTTAACTTTAGAAGCATTGAAATGAACCTTTACCTACCTAGACTAGAACTGACTCGATGGCAGAAAAGCTTAATTGGAACTAAAAGAATTTAGTTTTTTTTTGGGTTTTTGATTCTTTAACAATTTAAACGTTTTTCTAAAGAGGCTTTGATGAAACAAGATAATACAAGATACTTGCTGAAAATAAACAATGTATTACAACTGAACCACGTACTACATTAAAACAGTAATGCACAAAGAAATCTTAGATGTCAAAAACACAAACAATACAGACGATTTTAGAGACGATGAACAGAATGCACGTAGAGAAATTATTATGATGGCAGACTGAACATCGTACAAATGTATTCGTTTTTATAGCCATGTAATACCAGACGTTTCAAGAATGTCATCGCCCATTAACTGTAGTTACAGTTGCTGTTGGTTTTAGCTTTATGACGTTATACATTTTTCATAAGAGCGTGTCAGTACTTCAGCTAACTACTTTACATTGTATAGATTCATGCAGCTGTGGAATTGTTTTTCGTTTATGTTGTTGTTTTCATCGTCAGCGCATAATTTGTGTAATGTACTGTATTACTTCTGTGATTTTTTTTATTTAAGCTTGATCCATAAGCTAAGTATGAGAGTAAACAAAATACATCACAAAATTGTCACTGAAACGACGTATTTCCGTGATGTATTTTGTTTACCGTGTCATGCTACTATGGCCCTAAAACGTTACCCTGAGGAACACCCACTAAAAGTTTATTGTGATCCCACATAGGATTGACTGATGAAAAATGCACTGGCTTTGAATATGTGATTCTTACAGAAGACGCAATGAAAGATAGGACGACAACCGCCGCGTTCGCGATGAAATATGTAGACTTTAGTGTCGAACCTTCGGCGACGACAATATTCACGTTGATCCCGACTTTCAGCGCAAAGATGATCTACACACTGGAGTTACAAAGTCTCTGCTAGTTTGTACAATGTATTATGTTTGCTGTAGATTTTACATTCTGATTTTAGTTCGTCGTAAGGAGTACGGGATATGATATTTGCAATAAGTGTACACAGTTTATAACAAAAGCACATAGTTACGAGTTGGCACACTTATTCACATGTTTTGCACGCCTTTTGTTTAGTTGTAGAAATGGGAAAGTTACGAGATGGGACGGAGCTCTGGAAATTGTGTCTTTTTTCACGCATGTTCTTGTGGTTTGCTTGCCTTGCATGCGGCTGCTTTGACTTAACCCGGTACTTAATTAATTGATTTTCTCAACCTTTTAAACAGCAATGTCAATATTTAGGTCAATACTGGATCTACAAATTATTAGCGTAACTACAATAACTAGTCGAGGTCGCGAGTAATAAGCAAAACTATAATTAGTGCGGGCCTTACCCTATCAAGATCTTTGTAGGCTCAAACCGGCACGCGAGTTGTTTAAACGGTAACACGACAACGAACCCAGATCTGATAATAAGAACCTGCCTTTTGTTGCTGCTAGATTATTATTTTTTCTTTAATTAGGGTTTTATTTAATAATACGATATGGTAAATAGTTACTACATTCCTTAATCTCTAGTTATGAGCTTATCGAAGTGGAAGTTTAATAAGCGGGTTGTTTATTTTATGGTCGTTTCTCTCTTGAAGTGCGTTATTTAGTTTTTCATTCTTTCTGTTATAGTAAGGGTTAAACCCAACCGATTATACGGGCGTCCAATCACCTCGTTAACTGTACTTACTAAGTAAATAAATGAAAATGAAATCAGCCGTGTAAGGGTTAGCTTTAATTACCCTCTAAACTTTAAAAATTAAAATTACGTTCTCATTAAAAAGTTATTTTATTAGCTTTTCATCATCATAATAAATACGGCTTTTATTACTTATTTTTCGTAGATTAAACAAACATCATAAACCTGACTTTGTACTTTAGCCATTTTCTAGAATTAATGAAAGTTTCACGTTTAGGGGTTTTCAGAAGTTTGGTAGTCCGAACGCGACTTCATTGTGGTAATTGTTTTATCGCATGAGCACCGTTCCATTGGTCAGGTGAAGGGTGAGGGGTGTGGGGGTGAGCAGGCAGGGGTGCGATATGGTCCCTCACAGCTGGAACTCTCTGAAGAAAGTTATAATAAACCTGCGCACGTTTCAGAGATCCTATCACACGACATTATTTTGGTCAAGGGTAGTTTGAGCAAACAACATGCTTTGTATTTTATGGATACTGTAATTTGTAAGGGAAAACACCCTCGTTTTCATTGTATTTAGGTTACTGATACAGTTTAATGTCTTCCATAGAAACCGATGAATGGACAGGTTACCTACATTTGGAACAATGGGCTTGAAGATAACAGTCCCACAATACGCTGAATTGAATTCAATATTTCCATTGTAAATTGGTTGTTTTCTATAAAATATTCCAGTTCCATTCACAATCAATCAAAACAAATACTGTGTAAATAACTCATACATCAGTCGTATTAAATCGTGACAATCCGTAATAGGGCAGACTTACGTACAGTAAGCAAAGCGTTCGCCATCGTTTCATTTGATGGATTACAACACGATTACGGTCGACAGGAAATCCGCGTATTTTTCATTTGGCAATTGTACGGTCTGATATCAAAATATCGTTATACACGGCACCGATTAGATTAACGGCACACAATTGGCTTACATGAAAACTTTGGCCCATTAGCTTTCAGTTATAAGGTACGCACCTATATCGTGGATTGGATTAATTCAGAACGCGCCCCGCGGGTGCTTGTTTCGTGTCGTTATCGCTTCTGTCTTGAACAATAACATGGGAAAGGCGAAATTTAATATTTGATATGTTTAATTAAACGACGATTATTTTTGTGAGTTAGTTAATGGTTGCAGTTATTTTGTATTAGATAGTAGTTTACAAGCAGACAGTTTTAATAAAACTATGATATTATTTTACTAATATGTCTCAAAGTCTGAATAAACTGTCTTCTGACTGTGTGTTTGTAAACTGTCTGTGTATCAATAATCATCCAAATTTGTTTGATATTTGTCACACAGACAGTTATAACCTGGATTTAAGGCGACCACATGAGCTAAATTCTCACTCTTGTGGTGGTTTATAAATGGTTTAGAATAAAGTTCTAATCAGCTTGAATTAAGTGGTTGTTACGTCAGTCACTGCGGGCCGGATAGTGTGAAATGATTGGTTTCGATCGAATTACAAAAAATCTATTGATTGGACTAAAAAAAATAAAACAATATGATGTACTAATAATATGTTGCTTGTACAATTATTTGCCAAAAAGCAGAATGATCGCATGTGTTTCAGTATGGTTTTTACTCGTTAAAAGATTTTTTTAGAGATAAGTTAGTGATTTTTTCATCACACTACTATAACACTATCATAGCATATATCCTGAAGAATGTCATATATTTTTCGGCACTTTCAGGCATTATAAGACTTGCGTTTAACTCCTGTAGTCGTCTTAGCGAAGGAAAAATGTTTAACCTTTTTCTTTTACTCTAAAGCGACATCATCTTATGGGCAAAAGGTAAAAATCCGACGAGAGTTTAAAATTGATATATTATAAATAATACCGAATTGAAAATGATATTAGTATTTATTATTATAGGTGGTTTATGGTCTTCGGTATAAGCAATGTTTAGTGTGAATTGTGTAAGTACAATAAATTAGAGAAATACACTCCCAAGTATTTCCCAAATTTTTAGCATTTTAGCTACATCGGCCAACTAACTGTTTTACAGTAAATATAAGTTATAAGTACATTTTTTTGTAAAATGAAGCCACCTCAACAAATAAACGCTTTTTCAATTTCATGTTCTGTAATAAGCCATTAAGTATAGTTTATTAATGAAAACAGGGGCTCCGTCCCATCTCGTAACTTTCCCATTTCGACTACTTAACAAATTCATCATAATTACCTACTAAAATAACAGACAACACACAATTCTTTTAAAGTTTGCTAGACAAAACACCTCCATCATTCATACAAGTTTTACGTAGATTCTTCACAGCAGCTCCTACAAATGCCACTAAGCCCCATCTACAGGGGGAGAACTAAATTAACTCGCTTATGATATGATATTTCAGTCACGATCTTAGTGAATACTCAGTTACTGGCGTCGGCAAGTCGAAGTGAGTTAACAGAGTTAATCGCGACACGTGTTTAGATAATGTACCGAATGAATTTTGGATACACGATGTATATGAAAGTGGGAGGGAGAGAGATGTATAGTTAGAACATAAATGCTGTATTTACAAGCTCGATTAGGTACCGTTTTAGCAAGTGTATTTGTTAGAAGGTCAAGGTCTGAATAAATAATAATATTTTGTAATAGAAATTCTAAAGCCACAAGATTTACTTAGACAAAGAGGTATTGCTCGGGTTATTTGAGAAGGGTTTTTCAGTAACAAAAAGAGCCAAATGATGTATTAAAGTTAACAAACCTTTTAGTTTGTGTTAGATTAAGTTAATTGCAGGGGTGTAATTTGAAAAAATGTTTAATTAAGTCTGTAATCGTTATTAGTTTGATAAAAGTTATGGAATTAACTTTGGAAATTCAAATCAGCTATTTAGATTACATACAAGTTGTTTATAGACTTGTTTGAAGAAATAATGTGGGTAGGTGAAAATTGCTTTCAAAAATATCCTCCGTCGAATTATTTAGAAACTTAAAAAAAAAAACAATTTATTCATCTATACTAAGTATAGAATTGAAAGACGATTTGTTTTTTTTAGTGTAAGTTACGATTTAACTCAAAAACTACGGAACCGATGTTTTAAATTCTTTCACCATTAAAAAGCTTTTCTTTGCAGAGAAACATAACTTATAAATTATATTGATATCATGCAATTTAGCCTAGTTACTACAATTTTCGTGGACGAAGTCGCAAGCGAAGTGCTTGTAGCTAATAAATTGAACCAGGGTGTAGTTCTGTGGGTGTGGTGTAGCTTAGGAGAGGCATATGTTCAGCACTGGCTACAAGCTGGTTTGATTGCTTGACTCATTTAAGCAAATCCTGAAATTATAATACAGAAGCACTGTGCCAAGATGAACCAATGGTTTTTCGTGACTTCGTATCAATAATGGTTTTAATGGGATAATGCCCTTTCAATAACATCAGACTCGGTTCAGTGTCCAAAATACAACAGAAATATTTTTAATTAAGATTGTAATAACTAAGTTTGAATCCCAAAAACATAAACCAGGCAATCTTGATGCCCACTAGTCTATCCCTTTACATTTTTAATGTGTTATTAAAGTTCAAAATGTATTTAAAATATTAATAACAGTACATAAAACCAACGGTAGAGGTCGCCAGGGCCGGACTCGGTGGCCATTAAAAGAGTGCCATAAACTCGTCCAGTTATCTAGCAAGAGTCGTAATAAAGTATTAACGGAACTTCATCTTGTCTCATCCCTCGTTACAAACTTATTTTTGTGGAATGAAGTCTTTTAATTATTTTGTGTTGGTACCTTTTATATTGCCAGCCGGATCTGATATAAAAGTACTTACTTAGAATTTTTTATGTTCAAATGGGCTCCCGATTTAATCTAAGATTATAAAGTAATGAGTAGAATTATCAGGGTTTTATTTTATGACCCCTTGTCGGGTTTGACATCATGAGGAAATTATAATAAGAGATATAAAAACAAGCTACTCTGGTTTCTTTCTCGTTAAATAAAAAACAAATAAAGTAAGTCGTCGTAGTACTTAAAAAAACTAAATAGGGTCAATCTTAATGAAAATAAACAGACACAATTTTATAAAGCCAGATCCACTGTCAGATTACCTCCTACAGTACTCTCTGCTTAATAACTCCACTCACTTGATTAAGAGTAAACATCAGCATGCGAGATGCCATCTACAAAATCCTTTACTACTGAAATCTTTTTGTTGAAAAAGGTTCGGAACTTTCGAACCAGGAAAACGACGCAAAATTGTTTTCTGAAAAAGCTAACAATATCGTAAACATTCACCGGCTATGTTAGGGAAAACTTCAGTAGTTTAAAAGCGAGCATTATACGCTTTTCGTTACAAGTATCAAAGTTGTGTGCTGTCGTCACATCGATTTTATATCAAAAGATGTAGGAAATCACAAAGAAATACCAGTCTACATTGTTCAATAAAATAAAGGCTTTAAAATTTTTAGAGGGAAGAAAAATTCTGTCATTGTAATCCTTTTACCTTTCGTCGTAGACACGAAAAGGCTCTCCCGTTGGTGCGGACTAATTCCGAATGCACCTCCAATCGTAAAAGAAGTCGTAAAGAAGCGAGTCTCCCCTCGAACCGATGCACGGGAATCAGGGAAAAATAGTTGATTTCTTATTGGCTTCCACCCAGACTCAGATTGAAAATTCGCCATAAAGACATTGGGACACGCCTGGCCGGATTAAAGGGGGAAACTAATAAAGAAAACTTTTGCGACACCGTATTTTTAGCAAACGCGCACCTAAAACTTCTCAGCCTTTATTAGGTTCACTTTGGTAATTTAGAAAACGCTCTGCGGTGTTATTGCCGCCTTTTCCTAAAACTGCTATAAAACGGATGTCTAGTTTCTGTTATAGCTTTGTGGAGTTGATTAAGTTTTTTTCAATTTACACGAATTTAATATAAGCTTTTATTTTAAAAGAAAACGCAGTCGCTCTTAGGAACGGTTATTTAAAAATGCATTTTAGCGTTAGCTGGGTGTTAGCGTGTGCATACATATATCAGATAGCTTTTAGAGTGTGATAAAATGAATTTGCAGTCGAGAGCTGGAAAAATTATGAAATACGGCGGCGCGACGACACATAGGATGGAACTAGTGACACGGGAGACGAGATAATAAAGACAAAACACGGCAATAAACATGTTCTGAAAACATGTCAGCGCTTCGGATAGGAAACAGTGTAATGTGTTTTTCATTTACATAAATTATCTCACGGCAAAACGGCGTCTATTCCAAGCGGGCGACAAGGACCACCTTCTACGGATGCTTATTTACGCAACACGTCGTAGCAATCGTCCATTGGGATTAATTTACTTGAGGCTTTTAAAAATTAAATGCGAGCAGCTTCGGTTTGAGTGAATTTAATTGACGTTAATTATAAATGGGAAGCACCATCCCATAATAAAACACAGGAAATATTTAGCTCATTGTGCAATGAAAAAAATACGTCTGCAGCTTCGCGGGTAGAGTAGTAAATTCTGCCACCACGCTGTAGGTACATAATTTCCCACACGCCTCGACTCATCGTTTGGCGAAATATTAAGGTGTATAAAATTTTATTACTAACATTACCCCCTTACCCTGTACTCTCTATAAACATTTTGTGTCGCGTCTCCCCTCGCGAGAGCGCCGCGCAACTTTCGTCTTTGCCTTACTTCCCTCTAATGCCACATTTGTGTCTTAATAACGAATGGTATTATGTTACGAACGTTCGTATTGTTTGATTTTCAATCTCCCGAGATTGCAGATTTCCTTTGCTCCGCTAATGGCCCGTGTCGGAGAAACGGAACATTTGAAACACTATATCCAAAGCTTGAGTTTTATTGCGTATTATTTAAACTGCTTATTGATTATTGAGCTCGCGAAACGTCGGATTCGATCCATTTTTAATATCGCTCTGCTTTGTACGCTGAACTGAAAAAAAGTTATTGCATTATGAAGTCAAATGAGATGTTTATTTTCATTGCACTCAATGAAAGCGGCAGTTTAAACAAATTGGCACGAAAGTATTTGCATTTCCGCGAGCTATTTTGATATTGTCTACAATCGGAGTTCAAATTCCAGATTGTGCGGATATGCAGAATTTAATTTGGAAAGATTAATGATGTTGTGAGTGAGTTCATAAGGTTGTAACGCGAATGCAGAGACAGGAGAGCGGGCCGACTTGATAGACTCGAGTCGGTAATCGTCGCCAATCTCGGCGGAGCACGCGCTCCGCCCCTACTTTATCTCAGCAGTTCGTCGCGGCATCACGCCGCTTATTGATATCACCGGTGTACTCTATGGATGTCTTGTTATTGCTACCTGTTTGTCTTGCATCTGCTATATTGACTATCACCGCAGCTTTGTTGGGAATACTTTTTTCTTATTCCTCCTTTCCGTAAGAATTCATTGGAACGGGACGCGCTCGGATACAACTATTGGTTTTATTGTCGTTTGAACGAATAGGGGTTCTCTTCCAATATGTCAGCTTGAATCGGTTTGTTTTCATACGCCACTGATTTGTGTCACAGGAACGGCCGAACCGAGCGAATTAGGTATGAGAAAATATGCAATATCGAAACCTTTTACAGCAAAACGGTTTGTAACGTTCTTCCCTAGGTAACATTTTATTTATTCCTAAAGTTGTTTGCTTGTAATTTGCAAGGCACTCGTTTTATATACAGATAAAATGTTTTCTGAGAATTCGACGCCGTCGAAAAATAATTTACATAAAATCTTAAGCAAACGCAGCGAATTGGGTAAACTTCAATCATAGGATTTCGTCATCTTCATCGTCGACAAGACCTAATTTACTTGTAGCTCTTGAGTAAAAATCGTCAAACTCCCAAAATAATCTGGAAGCCGGAATAAGCTCGCAGATTCGAAAAAAAAGTAATTACGACCTATCACAATTCCACTCGTTCGTCTGTGAGAACAATACCCAGCTGCCAAACCACAGCGACGTATTTACCCTCACACAAAGAGATTTATCGAAAAATAAATATTTTAATGTTAAGCGATAGCCCCTGTAAGGGTTTCAGGTAAATCTTTGCACCTTTTCTACGCAGAAGATACGCGCGGTTCACAAGAAATATTCGGGACCATCCACCGCGTGGAATCCTATTGCAATTTATGCTCATTGAACTGGAAAAAGTATATGGGGAGGCTAAGGTCGGCGTCGATTCTTTTATTGCCACACGAAATCAATAAGAAGCGTGACGCGGCAACTGTTTTCGAGGACCGTTTCATGTAATAAAACTCATAAAACCATACTCACGTCTGGTCGCGTGATCAGTTTGTATTGGATATAAATCATGAGTTATAGTGTCTCCTGCGAGTTCAATCGAATCAGGTACCGCCGTAGTATAAACAATTATTCTGAATACATTATTGAAGCATCACTTCGATGCTGTGCAATAAGTCAGAGGACCTCTAGGGAGGTTACCACTCCTACATGGACGTAATTGAAAATTGAAATTTGTTTAGGACTGTGCCGGACTCGTAATTTGATTTAGGCGACCGTTCTCGCGCAATCGGCAAGCAATAACAATAAATATAACCACTAGAGGTGAATCTGTGCGTTCAATCCCACGTTCAGTGCCTTGTTGCGATTTTGTGTCTACATTCAATTGCTACGGAGTGTCACGTAGGGGAATTAATTTTGTAAAGAGCACTGCTCGAGTGTGAAGAAACCACGCATAAATTATTTCTGGCTCACTTGTTTCTTGCACACCTGATGAGGTTCACAAATGTACGTATATATCCACACATAAATGTTGCTTTTCAAAACATCCTAATGGAGTGCATTGGAGTTTTCCGGAATATGTAACGAATTTTCTATTTGCACAGATTTTATGTTATTTGAAACATCAGTACTTTTGCTAATTAATATTTTAGGGACATTTCAGGTACTTTCAAATCTAGCTCACACGAAGAGCGATGTCAAAGAATTTGGGCTAGGCAAAGGCTATACAACACACCGAACGAAATCAACAAAAACACGTCGTTGAATAAGTCAAAGGCTTTATCCTCCCCAACATTACATCCCTATACCTTGGGACTCATTCTTCTATTGAGACAGCCCAAAGAGCACATAACTCTACCGAATATAACGCATCCCAAACCGAGCCATAAAGTGCATGCTTCAGTGTTGTAAATTTATATGCTGGTACTAATATAAGAGGCATTAGGTGCCATAAGCCAGGCTCTTGCTAGGTATTAAACATTCGAGGGTAGTGCGAAGTTTAAATTTTTCGACAGTGTCTCAAAGTTTAGGTAATAAGTGAAATCATTATTACCTACACATTTTTGCACCATAAAATATTGGTTTGTAGTAACATAGAAGTCTAACCGAAAACCGAAAACTGAAACGTCACCCAAGATTTAAGTTCTGCCTTACATTTGAGCAGCCCTACTTTAAATTTTGTTTGGCCAAAAGTCACTTTTAAGTATCCGTTAAATATAAGTTTGTTGGAGCCGTAAGTTTTGTTTACAGCTGCAACACATTGATGTAAAAACATTCGATTCTATTTCATTCCCACAAATAATATGAATGTTAACCTTTGAATACGGATTCCCTCGTCGAACGTTACCCAGCCGTGAGGCGGGCTGTGACAGAAACAAAAGTGTGTGCACGTGAACACCCCATATTGGCAATATCCAAGAAATTTCGCCAATACTACAGAGAGATACTAGCATTATTAGCTAGGGGTTGCTTAGTTCCAAGGCCCCCTCGCTATCACTCACCTATCCGTATCAGTGGCTAGGGGGGCTTCGTGCCTCCACACGACTAATCACAGAGGATGCGGCATAGACGCGCTATGCATATTTATTATTGCCTCCGACGAATTCTCACTGTTTCGTTCAATACGAGCGGAGCGTGGATGTTTTTCATTTGCTCCGGTTATTTATTTAGCGAGGGCCCCAGGTACACGTAAGGGCTTAATGTTTGATGAGCTCAGATTCGACCTCCTTAATTTCTATACGCGTCTCTCCGTCGAAGATCGAAGTTCGATCACGTCCTGCGGTTGTTTGTTTTCCACACGAGATAAGTGAATTAAATTCGGTTCGATTAATCGGTTTAATGAATGGTATGTATAGCTGCGCGCATTATTCGATATTTGGAAAATCATCGAGGTATTAGGGAACGTGTTCGCAATAGCAATGCTTGCTAATGAATTATGTAGCCGAAATCGGAAAATTTACATGGCTGCTAGCGAATATGAGCGATATTACGACCGCAACAAACAATTAGCGTCCGAGAGAGGCGAACGAACACCGGCTTATAAAACACGGTTACACGCCCTGCAGTAATTAAAACTTCTCTAGCGAAAAGACAATCCAATAAAAAATAATTATCTCCGCTATCGTTAACATTGTGATGTGTGAGATGAATATAATTAAGACCAACAAAAAACTGTACCTAAGGTATATTATTTAGAGTTGCCCTCGAATTAAATTCCTGACGAATGTTAATGTTTAACCAGGGAATTCTTGTACAGTTTAATAGGGGGAGGTCGGGTTAATTAAATGGGCCGGGGGTTCATTTTCATAAAATTATTTGATCTTGGCCCAACACGAGGCCAATTGGTCGCGATTCATTTGCTGGGATCGCACACTTTAATTTCATTTTTGCGTTGTGAAGATTTTAGTTGAGCTGAGGTTGAGCATCATTCGGCTTTATTCGTCGGCAAACTACATAAACACGAGTTTATTGCTGCCTGTCTGCCTTTACTTTTGACTCGGAGGGCGGTTCAGCAAATTGACTAAAGTGCGGTCTCGTGTTGAAGTAATAAACGTATTTTATTATGCAGCGCTTATACCGCGCTGCGTCTCATTATAATTGAATATGACTGTTCTGCATAGTTTATGAAGTGACACGTAGTTCATATTGTTTTAAATGCGACTTATTACATTACATTCTTTACGACTCTCTTCTCTTGGCTTTCGAAAATATTAAAAAGTTGTTATGAAAATTCTAACAGTAGTTTTGGCTATGCACGCGCTAAATCTTACACACATATTAAATTTATCTACCCAAATATCATAAACCGTCTCTAATGCGTTCAAAAACCATAGGCAATGACCAGCATTACCAACCAGTAGAAATAAACAGAACTGTAAAGAACTCATAACCTACTGAAAACAGTAGGTTATGAGTTTAAATTTGGAACAGGTGTCAAATTCAAGTGAGTGTGCTATTCTAGTACCTACCTATCTACATTAAATCAGATATCGATACGAAACCCCAATTCAGTATGATTTTAATTATAAATCGCACGACATTTTGATCTCGAGTGACACAAGAATAGTGACTTTGTTCGTTTGCCTATGATTTAAAAAAATTACAGATATCCGAAACGCCATTTCGAGCTGTCATTTGTTCGTTAGCTTTTTATTTCCAGTTACGAGTAGACAAATTTTCTGATAAGTTCTTTATTTCTGTCGAAAATGAGTGATAGTGACTCAGAAATTGACCTGACCACTCCGCCAGATATCGTAAATGCAGCGACGAATGCAACTAATAACCTGTGTCCACAAAAATCAAGGGCCAAGTAACAATGCAGGTCATTTCCCTATGGTTCATGAACCCATCATAGAGCCCTTATGATATTTGGGTAGATAAAGTAGTGTATGCAACTATACATAATTAGGCATTACAACACTCGTGTGATGTGAACCTACACTTGTGTTGTAATGCCCTTCATTATGCACAGTCGCATAAACTACTATTACTCGTCTTAAAAATGCAAATCGTCTAATATATCCGTCATTGTGGCTACCAGATGTTGACATTGAGGGGCAACTGTAATATTGCTTCAATAAATATGACTCTTAGCATTACCTAAGCAAACATCGAAGATTTATAATCGTGGAGTGCATACGACAGCCTGCATAATTTAATTACTCGCTCACACCCTTGATTAAAATTTTGCAATAACGCATTAGCGCAGTAAGACGCCGAAGGGCGTAGGGCAAGGAAATTAAACGGTCCATAATAATTTCGTTACGCCAGTACCATGATTAAAATCTTGCAATTAATTAGGAAAAGTTTGGCGTTCGTATGGGGGATGGCTGAAGACATTTATCGAAGGTTTTGCCGCGCCTGTGGGCGAAAAACAACGTGATAACGACATGTTTGACACGTTTCCAGCTCCTCTCGACCGAGAAATTTATGCCAGTTACTTTCGACTCGTGATTCCGAACAAGCCAATAGATTATTCAAGACAATTGTAAATCGTTGGAGGCAAACACATAAAGACCAACGTCCAACAACCTCCAGCGATGGTCCATGTATGAATATAAATTGGTTTCAGTACCTTTAACTGGTTACACTATCGAATCAACTAAAGCAACAATTAGCATACAAACGACTGATGCACCGTTAACATAACAAAACACTCTCGTCTCGTTTGCCAAGGGCAGCTGCTATAGGACCGTATGTACTCAATATCGTAAGGTTTGAAGCAACCATATTTAACATAAGTGAATTTGATACGATACAACCTTACCCTTATCAGGACGTGAAAGGAATCATGCAATATTTATATGTTTGGGAAGTGGTTAAGGAAATAGGGTAAACGTGTAACAGACGTTAATCAGAAATAAGTGTTCGATAACGTTAACGATACGTGAGTAAACAAAGCCAAGATAATATGACCGCGAAGCATTAGACGCAAGCGTACGGGAGTGATCTAATAAACAATTCAACGGCCAAAACGGGGAAAACACAAAATCAGATTGTCTCAAAATCACACGAGTGACAGCATTACGTGGCGGGCCTCGCATCTATAATTCAGAGAGTTCCCGGGATCGCGGCCGACGTACGGGAATACTTTCCCCCCGTACAACTAACTTATGGCAATCTATTCCTGTTGAATCGAAACTGCCTACTATTGTTTAGACGTCGCTCCGCTGAGGTCGGAAATATCTTCCTGTGAATAAAAGAGAGACCTGAATCTTTAATTTGATGTTTTCTCGTCTTTCAATGTTCCTCTTAGATAGTTTTAGCTGGTTCTTCTTTTGGTTGAGATGGAAACGTGAACGATGAATGCAAATAGCTATTATAAATGACTTAAGTCTTGTCACTATTTCACTAAGATTTCGATTTCATGACCCGAATAGCGTAGTGGTAGTGAGGCTGCCTTACGTTCTTAGGGTTCTGGGTTCGAATCCCGGTAGGAGCAAATGTTTGTGTGATGAGCATCGACATTTGTTTCCGAGTCATGGATGTTTATATGTATAATAAGTATGTATTTACGAACAAAAAAAGTATCTATGTAGTATATCAACTATCTAGTGTCCATGATACAAGCTTTGCTTAGTGTGGCACTAGGTGGTGCTGTGTCTTAATGTCCAGCAATATTTATTTATTTTATTTTATTTATTTTAAACGGGTAACATTTGCGGTTCGGTAGAAAGGTCAGACCACAATTGTAACTGAGTTTTTCCTTTAGCTTTTTTTGTTATTGTTCGAGATAAGCATCGTATTCGGTAAATGGTGATAAGCTCGCGCTATCAGATTGGAGCGTAATGCTGTAATCAGCGAACAGGGTGTACAACAACATTACTGTTTAATCCTGAGATTAAGCGCAGTAAGCATGCCCATTTAATTATGCAGTTATTTCTTAGTTCATTTTTACAATCTGTGTGTTCGATTCAACATTATGGAATTAATTGTGCGATCAGTTGTCTCGCTCAATTAAGGTGAAAGCATCTGGGTAGCCTACGAAGTTAAGTTAATTCTCCAAGTTCAGTCTAGGTATGACTTTCAAGGTTTAAATCGTTCCTAGACTTTCATGAAATTGGAAGGTTGTATTGATCTCCCTTCTAGAAGTCATTTGATGATTTCCCATCCAAAAAAAAAAGGGTTGTATTGATGATTTTGATAAAAAAAAAAGAAAAAAAAGGTTCCGATGAATTGAGAACCTCCTCCCTCCCTCCCTCTTTCCTCCTCCTTCCTTTGTTTCCTTTTTGAAGTCGGTTTAAAACGTTAGAAAATTTCAATTTCGCGGGCCATACTGGATCTTTCACCTCAATATTAGCGCATAACGTCACGCCTGGTATTCCTGAAAGGGCAAGGCAGAGATGTTACTACCCCATTCTCTCCATAAGTGAACACAAATATCTATTATTGTTATCTGCTCTACAAGTAAATAGTAAGGTACCATCAAAATTAAACATCGCAACACTAGAGGGTACCTACACTATTTACTGATCCGAAATGGCACCTCCATTTGTGGAATAAAACTTTAAATCGATATGTCTATATTTATTTAAACATATAAAAATGAATCCCTATTTTCCTTTGTCACGCCATCACTCGTGAACTGCTGGACCGAGTTCACTAATTATTTTTTAGTTGTGTTTGTTATTGTCAGGACAGAAGATTCGTATGAAAATAAAATGTAGGTAGGTAGTATTAGGTTGGTAGGTAGGTAGGTGACAGGACAACGTATGTCGGGTCGTCTAGTACTTAATAAACTAATCCACTAATGGCGAAAAATATTGATAAGTGCCGTATGTGGAATACCTAAAGTGCCATTGGTAAATCATCAAACCCACTCTGGGCGGATCGGGAGGGAGTGTCAGACACTGACTAAAACCCATCCATGTTCCTTCCTCGCCTTTTTCATTCCGGGGCCGCGGCATCTCTTTCGAACAGTCCTGCAGCCCCGGCAGGCTTCGGCCCTTGCGAGCCCCTCTCTTTATGCTGACATCTCTTTGAGGCGCGTGTGGAACACGAATGCGCCGTCGCACGGCCTGTCGTCATTAGACGAACGGCTAGCTAGCCCATAGCTAACCGTCCACAGGCCCGCGTCTACGGTGGCCGGTAGCCACCACGTGGGCCCCGACGCCCGGTGCGTCTCCTGCGGCGGCTGGGGCGAGAGGCTCTCTCCCTCTCGCGTTCCGCCACCTCCTTCGCTAGCATAACTACTTCGCAGATGGAAGTGACGGCTTCCCATTCCGTCTCGCTCCGGACCATGGATTGAACCAAGGCTGACCGCGAGAGGTCGCCGCCGCCGATCGCCGCTGCGAGGACACGGCGGTGATCCGCCCACGCAGGGCAGACCTCCATCGTGTGCTCCACCGTGTCCTCCGGTGGATTCTCGCAGTGGAAACATCCGGGCGTTTCCTCCCGCCCGAATCGATACAGGAACCTCCTGAAACATCCGTGTCCGGTGAGGACCTGCGCGGTGGAAGGTGACGATGGCGTGGCGTCTCTCAAGCCACTCCTCAAAGAGGGGACTTACCGCCACTGTCGTGGCGTGCCCTAGGTGCTGTTACCTCAGGTGCCCCATGTGGCATACGTCAACCATTTTGCTGGTTAAGTGACCTTGTCACAATACTTATGTCCATTTAGACGTGTACCTTAAACTATAATACCACTAGACTTTATAACTACCAGGCTAGTAACAATACTGTACAATGACTATATGTATATGATGACTATTGTCTTCATTTCAAATTGGTACTAGAGGCCACTACAGTGTAATTCTCGCAATTACTGTCAAGATTCAGGACAGACGTACTCCATTGTAGTGTCGGCAATCGTCTGCGATTACGCGAACATCCTGTTTTTAACTTTATTCTTTATACGAACGGTTCTGTTTAGAATAATCGGTGGAATGAGTGTTGAGATTGGTAAATAAAAGTTGAATACATATTTTGAAAATAGTTCAAGTATTTTTTTGTGTTTTTGTTCATTTATCTTTACTATAAAGTCAGTAGTTGATATACTACATTTATACCTTTTTTGTTTGTGAATACATACTTATTATACATATAAACATCCATGACTCTAAAACAAATGTCCATGTTCATCACACAAACATTTGCTCCTACCGGGATTCGAACCCAGGACCCTAAAAACGTAAGGCAGCCTCACTACCACTACGCCATTCAGGTCGTCATAATTATATAGGTATATATGACAAACATGATTTTAAAAATCCTCGTTTGGCAGCACTACAACAATACTCTGTGGCTATAATTGTTAAATTAAGCTCTCCAGCCAGCCTATAGTGGATCACGAGATTGGCAGCCGTTCACACTTCGGCAATTATCGACGTGAAACTTTTGGACTGAATTAAGGTTCCACCACCACCACGTAACGGTGAACCAAATGAAAAGTCTGATGCGCTTGCACTAACTTCAGGAGTTAGTGTTCAAATACTTTTGAAGTTTCCTGTTTAACAGCTTTGGATGGAATTAAAATTTTGTGTTGGGTAGCTCTCTGCTGTTCTGTGATGGTGCAATGTTGTGGAAGGAATAAATACTTATTAAGATTTCACCAGACATAACATCACATCGCACCAGTAAGTTTTTTGCGGAAAAGTTCGTATTTAGTGCTATGTATCTGATAAAGGGCGACCCTATAGCTATATCTTACCTATTCTAATCTATTTTGGATTACAATGGTATACATATTTAATAATAACAATGAATTATTTTGGACTAATATTACTTGAAATATATTACTACATTAAATATAATAATGGAAACATAAATCCAACTCTATTAAAACCAAGACCAACCCATACACATATTTAAATTTTACGACCCCTCCTAATTCTACAATAACACGAATTCCGGTCAAATTAGGCAAAATAAGTGCAGCGAATTTCTAATAAAATGTGACTTTAATTACGGTGTGGCAAAATCGAAATTGTACTGCCATCCGCTGGGCTATAACATTTCCCATGAGTCGAGGACATTTATCGGCGAATGGTCGAGGATAAAACAATAAAGAATGGTTAACTGCGTTTTAATGTGAACAAGAACACGGCCGGACAATGGTCGGCGATTGGGGCAGAGCGGTGGTCACTGCGAAATCGTCGCGTTCGGCCTATAGGGATGGGAGCGTGTCGGTTTTTCTAGGGAAATATTTATTTTGTAAAAATTTCATAAAGGGTCTACCTCACGGCAACGACCTTGAGCGAGTGGCTTAGCAATAGCGTCTACCGTACCCGTGCGTGAGAGTGGTCAGCAATACACTGCCGCCCGTTGCCCGCAAGAGCCCCGCGTCAACATACACCAAGATTATTCAAAAAAACAACCCGACTTGATACATACCTATTTCACAAGATATAGGCCTTATATATGTTAGTTATAAATTTTAGTGTTCAAAATCGAATATAACTCGAAGTCAGTTGGCGTGAAGTGGCCCCTTAAATTTGGAGCATTGATGTCTAATGTGTTGGTAGGTAACCAACAAAAAAATCACATTGGAAAAGATTCATGTTATTTTCTATCAGATGCTCAATTTAACAAATATAAATACCAAAACCTGTGAAAGTTTCTTGTCTTCCTTGTATGCCAAAATGACTATAAAACCCAAATTCAAATGAAAAAAAACATCGACATTTACCGAAAAAGAAACGTAACCGCTCACCACTAGTTCGGGTGTAGGTAAGTAATAAACGTACCCGCATAAACCTTTGAATTGCTGACCACGGCATCGAACCTGCGCCCTTTGTCTGTGTCCAGCCGCAAATTGTTTAAGAAATAAAATAAAATCTAATTTACCGCCTTGCTACGTTTATGTGAACCGTTTTACGAGTACCGCTGACTAGAGTGTATTGTTTATTTTCAATACTTTGAGTTTTTATTTGTTTCCCCCTAATACGATTAAGACCATAAAGTGCTGAGGAATAAAACTTATCCTCGTTTCGGTGCTTGACTTTCCTATACAGACTTACTAGTAAGCATTAAAAGAGGACGATACATTTTAAATAAAAAACTTACGTTTTCTTAAAAAAATACGAACATCAAGTCCGGAGCAAAAAGAAGAGTCCCTGAAAATTTATGAATACTAAAGCTACCCTCTGTCAAGAAACGGAATAAAGTAAGATGTATAGAGACAAGCCAAACACACTCAACATGCTGAGCATATATCTCTTATTTATGTTCATTGCATTCGCACCACTCAGATGGACAATAGAAATTGTGAACATATTTGCAGATAATACAGTTACCGTGACCATGAAGGACGGGGGTCCCGGGACTAACAGTGTTCATACAAACAGAAAAATGTCCCCAGGCAAGCTGCAAAATGTCCCGAAAATACATTAGTCGCATTAGAAACACCATTAAGGGTCGGGCAGGCCGATAACAATTAGGGTGGATCTGGGATCTTAAGGGGAATTAACAGCGTATAGCGCGTTAGCACTGCTTTAAAGAATACTCCACCGCGAGCTTTGCGGCATTGTACACACATTAGCGGTATTTACAAAGCATTTCAATGAAAGTGAATCGTCAAATAAATTAGGTTTTCATAACACATGAGATTCCAGATTCATTATAAAATCCAAGAAAGAAAAAACAAGAAAAACAAATCATAATCACCATAAAAGGTAGATTCATTCATACTGAAGCGAAAAACATAAAAGGTCTGAAAAACAAGACATCAACGATGGTAAGACGTAAAGGAGACGCCGAAAATTTTTCTAACCGCGACGCCGACTTTTACAATATGCATAACTTGTTGAGAGAGTAATCAAAAGACGATATAAAGTGAAGAGGAAGACACGGCGAAAGGCTAAAAATGTAAACCCTCTCTTAGATTTCCTTGAGGCGAGAGCCACGACCCCTCTAGAGAAACTTCCCGGAAGATGGGAAAAATTACCCGGCACGGGGAAACTTTTTTCGATTTGAATTATGATTCCTTATTTTATGCTTCGTCCTCTCACTAAGTTTGTTTAACATCGGACCAAGCCCATTCATTGTCGTAAAGCGAATACTTATAATAGAGATGGCAACATAATTATGCGCCGGACAGAGCAAGAAAATAATACGCTCCTTCATTCCACTACAATGAAAAAGTGAAGTTCTGAAAATTCCTTAAGATTGTGATGAAAAACAATTGTTATATAGAAAAAGCATTTAATTACGGCTCGTTGTCAATTAAATTACAGTTTTCATCTCAAAAACGAATGCCAGTCGAATGACAATTTCGTTAGAATAAAACTTAGCTGAGAGTCACCGAAGGATTATTACTTTGAAAGAGGCTTTGACTTTCAACTTTCCAAAGAGTTTGTTGAATAAGTTTTCTGTATTACCCTGGGTAATATAATTTGTCAGGCGCTAAGGCGACCCGAGAGATTCTTATTTTGTTGGTGCAAGAAATAATAAATCATCAAAGTATTAATGTTATTACGGATTCCTTTTTTATACTTAATACTGTTTTTCTTACTTTAAGTTTAGAGCAGCCAAAAGCAGCAAGAGTTATTTATTCAAAAGTTTAAAACTAAAAACTCTATAAACAAGCAGCCCTTTTTGCGCATTAAATATGTAAAATTTTCTCTTACCAATAAAAGCAACGCTATGTGTTTAGTTTACATAAGTAGTGTATAATGCGAGCCGGGCCGTAGGCGCGAGTTCTGTCTCACTGAGAAAATATGTAAACTTTTAAATTGTATTTGCATTTCATACAAGCCGGGAAATATTGGCTTCGTGCTTGTGGACCACCACAAAGACTCATAGTAGATCCGCAGGGGATACACCGCCGCAGGGCTGCATACGGCTGTTAACTAGATACCTGTGATCAAACTTGGAAATGTAAATTCGAAATATCTAATTGTGAATAACTTAGGACGATCGATTTGAAAGGAACTTTAATGTTAACTTCTTCGTTGAAGTTTTTGGTGGTGGCAAAAACGACCTTAAATGAGTTATCGATTTGTAACCAATTTAAAAGCTAACATTACCAAGTAGGCCCTGTTTCCAAACTACCAAGTTGGTAGGAACAATAAATCTGTGAAGTAAATTTACAGAATGTCCATATTTCAACAACGAAGCATTCCAAACTCTCGATATAGGCCGACACAAATAAATTTTGAACTATAAACAAGCTTTGTTTCCAAATTTTCGAATAAATCTTGGCAGACTAATTTCCTACCTTTTAGATAAGCATTAAACTCTGTACTTCGAAAGGCTTTTATTCAATATTAATTGTTGAGAAATTACCTGAGGGTCCAGGCCCGAGTTTTGACCTTTCGTTTTGCCCTTTCGCTGACCATAAACGTCGAGGAACAATAAACGACTAAGGAGTGACCCTATGCGAGTACCCTTGCTAAGTTCTTGGCCCCGGTCACCCCCGGTGTCCACGACCACCCCTGTCAAAGGCCAGCCTGCAGCCCCCAGGGAAATTATTGTCGGGATTTAAAGGGCATTGCTTACGTGAAAGTACAAAAAAACGGTGTACTTATAATAGAAAGTTTTTGTTGCAATAAGTTTTATCTGTATCGGTCACGTGACCGATATCTAGATTGACGGTTTATTGACAGCTCTATTAGCGCGATGCAGTGTAGGGAAGTTATGTGAACTTCCATGTTTATCATTATCATTATTCCTACTTATACGATGACATAGAAGTTCCCAATAGACTTTCGACAGCACAAAATTATAGGAGAGGCTGAAGCATAATAATGACAGGTAATAATTGAAACATTGTATTACAACATAATGCTGGGTTACTATACTGGTTTCAAAGAAGAAGTTTCCGAAACAGCCAATTATTCTAACTTACTTGCAAGGGAAAGTAAGTATGTGAGAACAACATTGTAAACCACGTGCTAAACTGAATATAAAAATATTTGAAATTTTCTTCACAGGAATGATAAAGGAGGGGAAAACTTAATTTGGCTTTAAAAAAAATGAAGCCCGAAAAACGTCACGTCTTCGTAGTAAAATATACATGTTTACATTTTTAGTACCCCTTGTTTAAACATATTTTACCCTGTGCTACATGCATTCAGTTTATCAATGATTCGATTCACCCCAAGACGTCAAAATTTGTTTTGGCAGCTTAAGACATTCGAAAAAGTTGTGCATCAAACGTTATTTACATGGACAGGATAATTCGGCACTCAGGATCAAACGCACACCCTTACAATACCTTCGCGTATCTTCAAAAAGTCCGCATCCCCAACGGAAAAAGTTTTCCTAAATCATTGTCAGTTCCAATAAAATAAGCAAAATTAAATAAACAGCCCCCGGCGAGATAAAAGGTCTAGACGTCGACTTAGACCGCACTTTTGATGGTGTCGTATTTTAAAAAGTTAGGGGAAAGTTGACACTTGGACGAATTTAACCTACCATTGTATTAATTATTCAGGGCGGAGCTTTCGTGTTTTAAGGTGCGCTTGCAAGGAGGGTAAGGTAATTTGTTTTAGAAAAAAAAAAGTGTACAGAAAAGAATTTTAGGGAACTTGCACCGAGGCCCGCCGCTCCAACAATAGCCGAGGCGGGAGAAAAGTTTAATAAAATTGTTTTGGAATGCAGCGCGGAACGAGATAAGTTCCGCCTAGTGGATGTTCCATCGATTGTAGGGTTTATAAAGTTAGTTCAATGCAGAAAATAAATATACACTTCAACTTACTGCTTTATTTTATGTTTGTTTTAGGTTCAGAGTAATAAAACAGTATAATATTCTGGGATATCCGAGAATCTGAATTAAGCTAACAAAAAGAAGAGCTTTAAAATAATAAACGGGGAAAGCCAAATAAAACGTACTCTAAAGAGTTCACATGCTAGCGGCATATTTAAATGAAAATTGCTTTCTTATTTCAAACGGAATAGTAAAAATATCAAACATAATTAAGCGTACAACTGTGACTGCATGGCGGCATCGTGTGTATACACAATAGAATATTCCTACTCCAAACTCATTTGTAGATAGACGGGGGAGGCTTACCGTCCCACCCGGAATACTTTAACTTTTCAATTGTAACTTTTGATGGGTTTTCGAACGTAATAATAATCGCTGTATCGTCGTGATGGGGCGCGAATCAAGTAACAGTACATACAAAAGAATGCCAATTTTTATGCGGAAAATTGAGTTACATCTCGGCCGTATTATTCACCTCCATCCCTAAGTTTGTTGCATTTTTTATTGGCACTATCTTCAATTTGAAATATTGAATACAAAGTAGACGTGGGTGCATTTGTTTTTATGTACGGAACCATAGCGTGAATTTGATTTAGCAATTCGTTTGTGAAGTCATTTAAATGTAAAGCAGGTCTTATAATGTTGCTCGACTATTATCTTCCTTCATCCGTATCGACCTAGATCTACGAATAATGGAATATTTCGATGAATTTAGCACCGCAATATATTTCTCTTTCAAAGGCAAAGTCGATACTCGTTACCATTAATTCTGTCACGGAGACAAGCCGGTAATATTCAATTCTTAGGCACACATTTCATGGTAGATAAAACTCATGAATCAGGAGTCCATATGGGAAGCGAAGGTGGTTCAAAAAATCGACTACTCGAAGGCAAGACGCGAGTCGAATTTCCTGCCTGATATGAATCTTCCCTACTCGCTTTAAGGTGATGTATTTTCCTATTTCTTCCCCTCTCTTGATAGGTTATGTCCCACGTGACAACAAGGTGCGAGCGCCGAGTAGGGTGAAGCAATGTATGCCATGGGATATTTTCACGTGTTTAAAAATGTATTATTATGTCTTTATCAGATCCAATTATGTTTGGTAACTGGTGAAACTTCTAACCAAGATTAACAAACAAACAAATAGTAGTTGTGACCAAGTATAACTGATATCATTTCTCACCAAATGAAACGTTTAATAGATGATTTAACATCTATAGTTGCTACCAGTTAATACTCGTATGTCAATATCGGTCATTGACTCACCTAGATTTAATACTCGTATGTCAATATCGGTCATTGAAATCAAAATCAAAATCAAAGCATTTATTTCAAGTAGGCCAATAACAGGCACTTTTGAATTGTCGAAACAAAGGTAAACATTTAAAGTAGCTACAGTCCCAGTCACAAGACATAAAAACTGTGAAAGTACTGTAGTTGCCCATTCCCTAGCGTAGATCTTTATGGAGAAGAACGGGCAAGAAACTCCATGGACACTCCTTTAAATCAAAATATTGTTACAAAATCTTGGTTACATCATTCATGTTGAGATGGTAGATTATGTGAGAACAATGTAGCAAGATGTGCACGTTAAAAGTGTCCATAGTAAAAACAAAATAATTCATTCAAATAAGCCATGGCAACTAAGAGATGACCAGTCACAACTGACAGCACCCGTTCACGAACATGACGCATGGATCAGTACCATTCAGCTCAACCACTTTGAAGGGAGCTAAATGATCCGACATACGCGCCACCATCAGCGAGACATTTGAGTGAGCATGACATACTCTCAACCGCCAGGGCACATTCAAGTCAAAAACTAAAGTAGGTTTCCAGTGTATGATAGCTTTCTAGTACATAGTACTCACACAATATGGGCTATGCGATTATATTATACTAACATTGAATCTATACAATGCAAAGATAGTTGTACAATCTTCAGCAGCTCCAACAATACTATTTAATGCTATCAAGTTTTGCGCCCCTGTCCTTGTGGAGCAGGACCAGCATTGAGCCAAGCATTTTTATCAGCGATATAATCGCTCAACTTGTAATATGCTTGCTTACATAGTGTGGCTTGACTCACCTAGATTTATTAAAATTATATAATTACACTTTTAAACCCAAAAATAAGCCCGTTCAAGTCTTGAATCGTCATCTATCGTGATCTTCACCATTTTTAGGGTTCCGTTTCCAAATGGCAAAAAACGGAACCCTTATAGATTCGTCATGTCTGTCTGTCTGTCTGTCCGTCTGTATGTCACAGCCACGTTTTTTTTCCCAAAACTATAAGAGCTATGCGGTTGAAACTTAGTAAGTAGATTATTCTGTGAACCACATCAAGATTTTACACAAAAATAGAAAAAAAACAATAAATTTATGGGGTTCCCCATACTTTGAACTGTAACTCTTTTTTTTTGTTATTTTCATCTTACCCATACGTGTGGGGTACTGGATAGGTCTTCAAAAATGAGATTAAGGTTTTTAAAATCATTTTTTTTCTAAACTGAATAGTTTGCGCGAGAGACAATTCCAAAGTGGTAAAATGTGTGGCCCCGTCCTGTACAAACTTTTCTTGTAGTACAAACTTTTAAAATAAGAGAATGATAAAACTAAAAAAATACATGATGTACATTACCATGTACACTTCCACCGAAAAAGGGTTTGAACGAGATGTAGTACTTAAGCAGTTTTTTTTAATACATCATAAATCGTAAAATCTTAACTTTTATATTGTTACTTGCTGCTACGGAACCCTTCATGGGCGAGTCCGACTCGCACTTGGCCGCTTTTTTTTCTAGTGAAATACGATACATGGTTTTTTGTTTTAGTACGCATGAATAAAAATTACCCAAGTAACACAGTCTAGGAGGTTTAAAACAAATCTGTCTACTGACAGTCTATTCATGGTTAATCTTTAGATAGGGGCTTTCTAAAGATGGTTTCAATAAAGAAAATGTATTCTTATAGAGTTTTTTTTCTCAAGCTCGATTATTTTTAGAGCACTTGTTCTAAAGCACACCTATTTCAAGTATATCTATAGGTATATTGAATGTTTTAGGATAAAATGCTCTACAAATAGTTAATAAAGCCTAAAGGTACCTAACTTGAAGTAATTTTATAGAAAAGATGGTATATTTTAAGATAAAGCATTCTATTATTTCTATTATTTAGCTATTGGTACTCTTATCTTTGTATATAAAGACACTTAAGTCTTGATAAAATACTTTAATAGATATTTTTTAGTTTGTCTAAAAAAGTGATAGTGAAAACGTGTATATAGTGGTTTTATTCCTAAAAATGGCTTAGTTAAGTGCATTTGTATTAAATATTTGAATTGGATGATTTTATGCAATGGAGACAGTGAAAAAAAATTAAAAGGTCTGGTGACTTTCGTCGAAAAATCGGCAAATATTTAAAAAGAAGAAGAGATTCAAGATAACTCAGATTCCGAATCGGAATTTTCTCGTAACTTCCTCCAAAACGCAAGAAATTGTTCTAAGACAGAAGATAAAACTGAATTTGAAGTGTCTCCTAGAACATCACAAAATTACGTTAGTGTGCAGTCCGACTCGGATGAAAATAATCCAAATGATGACGACGAAATTCGATCCACTTGCCTCAAAAGTGATCTGCGCGCCAGTGGTCAGCAACTCATGCTATAACTCACATAGCCTTGAAGTACTTATTTCAAATAATAAATAATTTTCAACCTGATACTCGTACTCTACCAAAGGATCCGAGAACATTGCTCCAGACTCCAAGAACGATTGAAATGAAAAAAATCGGTAATGGCGAATACTGCCATCACGGGCTGAAGATTAATCTCACAAGATATTTTCAAAATTTGACAGAGAACAAAATAGTGACAATTGATGTTAACATTGATGGACTACCTACGTATAAAAGCTCGAAAGTTGAATTCTGGCCCATTCTAATCTATACATACCTGCTATTTTACACATTGTCTAAGATAAAACAGAAATATCTTTTACTTACCCTCTTGAACTGATTAATTAAATTGCTCTGCTATTGCATAAAATGGTCTGCCGTTCACAACACATCAAATTACCTATTCACTGATGAACGTCTAGAAATACTGTGAGAAGATAAAAAGGAATACATAGATGACAGTTACTAGGTAATCTTAAACTATTCATAAATCTGTTTATTCTTTCACTAGATAGTTTAGTATGTAGCAAGTGAAATTATTCTTGTCGTAGACCTAGAGCGATACTACAGAAAATTCTCTAGAGTGTTTGTTCTATTAAATTCGTTTTTCTAGTAAATTTTATCTTGACGCCATTTTTATGATCTACTTTTGCTTCAAATAATTTTCGATACATATTCTAATGCTTATTTTTATGTTTTTATTATTAAATTATCTCTAATTAAACATTTAATATGTTTTAGATAACTATATTTCTAATAAAATGAATACTTTAAGCATTTAAAAGCAATTTAAAAAAAATACTCATTTAAAATAATATTCATATGTGGTATAAAAAATATTAAATCTTGCATTTACAGCGGGCGCTCTTATTTTAAGAGAGTTTTACATAATATTCGACGATAGAATGTCAATCGCATATAGATTTGCTTGTTTACCCATTATCAACTGGCTAAATCACAAGTAAAATAAGAAATTTGTGACGCCATGATGCAATTCAATTATAACTCTTGTAAGTTCTGCGCCATTATGTGTCGTTGTCTATTACAAATCAAATGTAACTTAAAGTTGATAGTCTTGAGTTAATTTTGGTTAAAAACTTGACGAGTAAAGACTTCTTCAAAGGTCTCAACTTTATCTATAAACTATCTACTAGTAAAAATTGTGGTCTATAAACAGTTTAGTGAGGCACTAGAAAAATCTCTACAGACAATTTGAGAATTTACAACTCTTATCTCTATCTATTATATATATTTTTTTTTTTTTTTTGGATATGGCATCTCGCAGTTCAGTCTGAGAAGACTGGCTTCTGCTTAACCGGGCAATGTCCTGTGGATGCCTTGATTCTAAGGCCTCCAGCCAGGGCGAAAATAACTAAAAACTAAGCGACAGCGCTCTAAGGGCACCCCCTGTGGGGTACGAACCTCGGCTTAGGGCGTCGCTGGGGGCAGCAAAGGGACAGGCTGGATCTGATTGTCCTTATTTGGGGACTGATTTAATACTACAGGCTCAGCGTCGCAGCGTCGCGGGCTGGCTCGAGCAAGGGTCGGGGAGGGATTGATCGGGGATTTCGCGCCGGACCTCTGCGGCGAGGTCGGTAGGTTTTCGGTCTGTATTTGTATGCTCTGCGTACCGTACTGGTATCTTTCCTACTCTCTTGCAAGATAGTGATCGGATCGTCGGGGGCGACTAGGGTGTGACGCGGACGTTGGACGGAGCTAATACGCGATGGGTCGTACCGGGCGGCCGATGCGATTAGGGGATTCCTATGCTTAATAGCAGAGTCGAAGTAACGCTTGGAAAGGCGTTTCATGAACTGCTTAACGGTGGGGATTCTAAGGTCTACGTGAAGACTATCGTTACGGACGTAAGGGGGGGCACCGGTGATCTTACGGAGATATCGGTTCTGCAAGGTCTGCATCGTGTGGATATGACGCGGGTGGGCATGCGCGAATACTATGCAAGCATAGGTCATGATGGGACGGATGACTGCGGTGAAAAGACGCAATTTGCACTTGAGTGACAATTTGCTCTTCCTAGTGATCATGAAGTGGAGCCGGCCCATAGCAAAGGCAGCCCGGTCGCGAGCTGCTTTGATGTGGGCCTTGAACGACAGATGGTCGTCCAGAATAACTCCGAGATACCTGGCTTGCCTTTCCCAAGGGATAGGCTTACCGAACATAGTGATGGGGGGACCTGGCGAACGCTTAAGGCGTGCCTTATAGTATAAAACTGCCTGGCTTTTTTCGGGATTAACTTCTATTCTCCACTTACGGAACCAAGCGCCGAGCGAGTCGGCAGCTTTCTGGAGAATGCGGCGGATGTTATCCGGAGAACGGCCGGTGTAATAAATCGCGGTGTCGTCAGCGAAAAGTGCTGTTTGAACCTTCTGGTTCCTCGGAATGTCGCTGGTGTACAGCGTGAACGCGAGGGGAGAGATAACGGAGCCCTGAGGGACTCCGGCGCGAATCGGATGAGGAGAAGATAACGTCTTACCCACACGGTAGCGGAAGGTACGGTTTGACAAAAAGTCTCGTAAGATGAGCACGAGACGGTCGGGCACACCGAGCTGATAAAGCTTGTATATCAGCCCGTTGTGCCAGACCTTGTCAAAGGCTTTCGCGATATCGAAGTACATCACCCCCGTCATCGCTCCGCGCTGGAAACCAGCGCTCACGTGTTCGACGATGCGGTGGACTTGATGTATGCAAGAATGTTCGGTCCTGAAGCCGAACTGTTCTTTCGGGATGAGGCCCTTTGTCTCGGCAAAATCTCTGAGACGCTTGTATATAAGCCTTTCATAGATCTTGCCGAGAGCACTCAGGAGACTGATCGGCCTGTAGCTGGAGGGCTGGGCTTTCGGTTTCCCAGGTTTGGGAATACCTATAACAGTGGCCTCTTTCCACGTTTGGGGGAAAATATTATTGCTCAGGGCGCCATTGAAGATGGCAGCCAAAAGGACTATGAGCCTAGCGGGGAGGGCTTTAAAAACTCTATTCGTGAAACCGTCGGCGCCTGGGGCTTTCCGAGGCTTCAGCTTATCTATAATATCCTTGACCTCTTCCGGGGTGATGGCGGGGAGGGGGTCATCGGGATCTTCAAAAGGGGGAAGCGATGCTCTACGTTCAACTTCTGCATCCACCTCATCAAGGTGCTGCTTGTCTACTGGTAGAGTGCTTGGCGAACATTGAGATTCCAAGCTGTCGGCTAGGCATTCTGCTTTTTCAGAGTCGTCAAAAGCGACGCTCTTGTCGGGACGTATGAGGGGTGGAGAAGAGACCTCTTCCGAGGTGCGCAACTTCCTTTGAAGCTGCCAGAAGGCTTGATGAGTGGGCTCGAGTTCGCTAAGCGTCTTGTCCCATTGACTCGAGCGAAACTCACTAGTGCGTTTCTTTACAGCACGCTGTAAGGAACGCATGTGAGCCTTGTTCGCATCGCAGGGCCAAGAGCTGTAGGCACGTATGGCCGCGTTCTTCTCGGTTATCAGTTCACGTATATCGTCGGGAAGTATCCAGCGGCGATCACTCACCGCCGGTACTTCACGAGAACAATCCTTCAGTACGGATTGTACGTGTTCTGTAAACGAGTCGATTGCAGCCTCGGTGTCTGCGACTGAGACGATATGGTCGGGAATACCATCTAGAAGTGGTGACGTTTCGGATTTCAGCATATCGCTTACTTTCCTCCAGTCGGTAGTGAGAATAGTGGGAAGGGGCTGGCTGGGGTCAATGATACCCGAGCGAGGAATTAAGTGCATGAGCACTGGACGGTGATCGGAGTGGAGCTCGTGTAACGTCTCAATCATGTGTAACCGAAGGTTCACATTCTTGAGCAGCGCTATATCGAGAACGTCGGGAAGATGACTGACAGTGTCAGGATAGTTCGTGTGCTCCATAGGAGCGACCGCGTCGAAACTAAGAGATTGGCCTAGATCGTAGAGGACTTTCCCTCTCGGGTTCGTCGTTCTACTGTTCCAGGCCGGGTGTTTGGCGTTGAGATCGCCCGCGATGATCACGGAGTCACTCAAGCCGAAAAGAAGGGTGAGATCGTTAACCAGGAGGTTGTGATCTTCCCAAGTATTAGTGGGGGCCAAATAAGCAGAAACTAAATGTACCGGTTGATGACCGGTCATAGCAAGCCGACAGATTGAAACCTCAAGTAAGGATTTTAAAGGAGGGGGATCGACGGGAATACAATGCAATTCTTTGCGAAAGTAAATAAGGGTGCCGCCCTTGTGACAACGTAGCCTATCATTGCGAACTATGCGGTAGTTGGCAATCTTGGGGTCGCGGTGGCTGGGTTTGAGGAACGTCTCCTGGATGAGGAGAACGTCAACGTTATGGTCACGGAGGAAGGCGGCGATCTCGTCGCGCTGTCCTCTCATGCCATTGGCGTTAAAATAACCTAATCTAAGGGACCGGGGTTGGGTGCAAGAGGGATTTGGTGTGATATCCATTACGGCGCGAAGTTGAGGTTACGAAGAGTGGCCTTGATGACTGGATAGGCATCAACGATGTCGACGACCTGCTGGAGGTCCGTTGCCGCTTTGAGCTCAGCGACCATGCGGTCGGCCTCAGCGGTGCAGAGAGGTTGGAACCTCATCAAGTAGTTCAGATTGGAATTCTGAGAAGCAGGAGCGCGGGTAGGAGCAGCGGGAGCTCGGGTTTGCGGAGGGGCCTGAGGGGCCTGAGGGGCGGCCACAGGAGTGGGCGCTGGGACAGGGTTGTCCAGAAGACCGGGCATGGGGGGGTTGGGTTTACCCTTCGCGAGGGCAGGGAACGCTTGCTGATGGTTCAGCATGTTCCAAGGAGAAGGCCTCTGAGGGCTGAGACGCTCTGGGAGGACTGTTGACGGGACTTTGAAGGAAGAGGGAGCTTCCCTCTGCTGACGTTGGTTGGCGCGATTCGCCAACTTGCCAGCGGACTGTTTCGGGGCTTTGGGGCAGCCCCTGTAGTTTGCCGGGTGGCCAGACTGTCCGCATAGCACGCAACTAGGCGGCTCTGTGCAGAGACTCCTGTCCTTGGGACGGGTGCAGTCTGCCGTGGCGTGGTCGCCGAGGCACTTTACACACCTATGCGGTGCGTAACAGTACTTTTGGCTGTGGCCATATAGTTGGCAGCGATGACACTGCCCTACTATCTTGAGTTTCTTAGGCCTCTCGATGATAATGCCCGATAACGAGCACACCGATCGGACCTTGAAGATAGGGTGGTGCCCTTCAACCGGGTCACATATTACGAGTACCATATCGTACTCGTCACCCCCTTGGGACCTATTCTTGTGGAGGCGGTGGACCGCCGAAACAGGGATGCCCTGGGATGTCAGATCATCCAGGATGTCGGAGGAGGGAATCTCCTTGGGGATCCGCTTGATGACCACACGGGTCGGCTTCTCCTCAGGGAGGCTGTAAGTGTGGAAGGCGACGTTCCTTCCACGAAGGGCGTGTACCAAATTACGGAAATCCGTAGAAGTGGGGGTCTTTACTTTGATACCCTGAAGGGTAGAAGTGGCATTGGTGTATTGGATCTTGCGATCCACACACATTTTTGAGATCTCTGTCCATCTGGATTTCTCCTGGATGTATAGAGCGGGTGGCTTCAGCTGCTTCTTTGAAGAAGGAGCAGCTGAGGAGGGGGCTGGCTGTGAAGCAGCCGTGGGACTTGCAGGGCGGCTGACAGGAGCCGCACCTTGCGGTTGCGAAATAGCCATAGGGCTTGCCGGGCGACTGCCCTGGGAGGCAGCTTGAGGAGCGATGGGGGCTATCGGGGACGGGGAGGCTTGAGGAGCAAGGGGAGGCGCATTGAGGGCTGTAACAGCCTTCTTGGCCTTATTGGCCTTAGCTTTCCTTCCCTTCTTCCTCTTGCCCTTTTGCACCAGCTGAAAGTCCTCCGATTCAGAGGACGAGGAGGTGGTGTTGGGGGAGTCGGGGGAGCTCTCAGCGGCAGAGGGTGCGGACTCAACTATCTCCATATCGGAGGAGGAAGGCTGAGTGATCGGAGCGGGGGAGGGCGAACGCGACTGACTTTCCCTCTCGGGGGTACGAATGGCCTTGCGGAGGGCCCTATACCTATCTTTCTTAAAGGGAGTAAGGAGATCCGTATACTTCTCCTTAATGTATTCATTTTCGTCGCTTAATAGCTGCGCTAATAGTTGGTCGAGTTGACTCTCTAGTACACCATTACGTGCTTTTGCCATCTTGGCATGGGGATCCTAACCCTATTTAACCTAATTATGGTAGCCTAACTAGAGCTAACTACCTAGTCCCGAGGAGACACGTAAAACGTGAGCTCCCCGGGCAGACAGTTCCCCGTTAAAAACGAACCCACCCTTGTGTTTTTCGTAGTGCTAGCTGGCAAGAAGAAAAACACAAACAAACTTGTCAGCGACACGACTGTCTGAGAATTGCCTGAAGGGCCTAATCTGAATTCCTATCTATCGATACCAGTACCTAGGTCCCCGGGTAGGTGCGCCCGGGGATGTGTGGCCTCTCCTGAACTTGTGCGAACAGTGAGGTGAGTACCTAAGGTGTGCCCTAAGCTTGTAAACCTGTCGCCAGTCTTATTGTGCGACAGGGCCCTAGTCCCGCAAAGGGCTCTAGTGCGAAGGGGTAGACACTCCCAACCGACACTAGGTGTGTAGCTGTGAACGAAGTCGAAGACTAGGTTTGACGAGGGAAGCCCCCAAGGCCAAGGTCCTAGCTCCCGATGCCAATGGAATGCCTCGCCCTGAAGGGGTCCGGCGGGTAGGATTGGGTCACCACCCTCTTGACTTCGTTAACACCGTTAGGTTTCCCGTCAAGAACCACAAAACCGTGGCTTTTCCCTGAAGGGGCAACAAAACGCGGACGATTCGACGATAAAGGAAATATAGCCTCGAAAGAGGCTGTTTTTTTGCCACTGAGTAACACCGGTTAGAATGTGTACTAATACGAGTATCAGACACAAACTAACGATGTACTACGGGACGGTAGGCACTGGGCCTTGATGCTCGGCGAAGCGGCGAAGCTGCGACGAACAGGACGGGAGGCGCGGTGGGGCGCGGAGAATCGACGGAGCGGGGCGTAGCGCACGTCTGCACGCTGCGGCGGCCGAGCGTCGAGTGTTTTTTTGTATCTATTCATGTTTTCTTAACTCATTCTTATGAGAACGGATAAGGTTGTGCCCACTTATACTAAACTGTGTCTATAAGCGTTCTTGATTACTACTAGGGAGATATTTTACTCTTATGGTAGACAATTAAATTAAATTCTATTAGATATCTAATAGTCCGTTTATAGATGCGATTGTGTTATTTGGGTAGTAGGTTAGGGAAAGGGCAATGACCAACAAGCTAAAACACAACCATTATACTTAGTGTTACTTCTGTGTTAGAAATACCATAAAATATAGCAAATATGTTATGATTTCTCTCATCTTATCCCCGTAGTCGATTCCCGATCTGTTCCTCTTTGAGACGTCGCTCGCCTATTTCATAGGGACCCTTCGTTAAATTGATTTTCAATTTGTTTGAAATGTGGTCCGCGGTGCACTGGGCAATAAGGAGGCGGAATAGCGGAAAATTATTTCACTGAACTTACCCCTGATGAGATTTCAACTGAATTAGGCGATTGTAGATGGGGATAGGAAAACATAAATTTGATATTCTATATTTTAATACGGGGGGTAGGATAATAGTTTGTATTAGGTATTGACTAGATGGAATAGAGAATCGAGCTTTAATTTACGAAGTGTATTTGTTGGGGTGAGGCCATAATTAATACTGGCAGAATTATAATTTAATCTTTTAATTGCAGGACAAAAATTATTTGTAAAACAAATTCAGTAAATGACGACGAATTCACATCAAAAGGTATTTTATCCGGGCAATAAAAACTTATCATCATTAAAAGAGTCAAAAACATGACGTCATCGATGTTCAAAATATTAATCCCAAAAGCTCCCATAGACAATAATAAATTTCTATTAACTTCTTATGATGTTACTTTCATTTTATTGTCAAGTGATAGGGATTAATTCGTCTGACTTATAACTGCAATACATTTGCTGTCTTTTGTCGACAAGGGGAGTATAAAATAAAGCTTTCTTGAGATTATATTAATACGAGCAGGGGCCGGATCAAAATGATCTGGGTCTGGGATGTAAGCCGTCTAAGTGGAGCCGGAAGGTTGATACTTGGACTGAAATTTGAAACTAAGGACACATATTAAATGAAGCAAAATATTATCAAGGAAAATCGAATGAGGTTTTAGTATTACAGCAGCTTTGGTCGAGTAGCATAAAGTTGAACTTTTAATCTAATCGGCAAAGATAAGTTATTTTTCTCTAGTATGGGAAGTTTTCAAACCTTTAATGAACATAGAAAAAAAGACAATCCAATAAAGCGCTACATCAAAGACTCCAAAAGCAAAGAGGTTTTAAGTCCACAATAAAATCAAAGTCCCTTTGTTTACTCTCAATACAATGACATACATAGAATGACAAGCAAAACAGTTGGAAGGCACCCCATGACGTCAGGGGATGGCAAGGTGGCCTGATTAATTTCGAATGATATTTGATATGTTCATCTGACGGGCAATTCTGGGGAGACCCTGACAAATGAGAAGATTTTCATGTCTAGGGGTCGATGAAGACGATTAAACGTCTTCGGTATTAAATTGCATCGGATTTATTTGGGATCGACAACTATCAGTATTGTGTTATAATATTATAATAATACTTACAAAACAAATAAAAGGTCTTAATTAGAATAGTAAGAAATAATATCGGAATATGAAATTCATATTTAATAACAAGGTAACAAATCAGCATCGTAGATTAATAATTATGATGGCATTTCCAAATTATTCGCAATATATAAAATATTATTTTGCAATAAATAATGCTAGCAGTGTCGGCAAGGGCTTAGAGTGAACCAAAAGCTGTCCGAAAGCCTTTTATCACGTCAAATCAGTCCACCAATTAAACCTCACGATCATTTGGATGGAATATTACTTTTGGGAGGTTTTTATTCATAGACGTGAAAAAAATTACTGTTCACAGCTTCTAAGCCACTTTAATAACTTAAGTCAGTGATTTTAAATTTCACATTTTCAATGTTATTTTTATTAAAATGATGACGTATGAAACATAATCCTTTCAAGAGCTCTTTGAAATCAGATTTTAAATAAATTACACTTGCTGTCATCTGTGGGACTTCAATTTCGTTAGGATTATTTATTTTTATATTAGTTATTTATTCGTATAGAACAGTTGCACCAAAGTGGGTTTTATTGTTCCCGCTACAGGTAAGTCTCTTGGCTTCTTGTAATTTAACATTTTAGTTGGAAACGAGCTCGTCTCCTCGCCATCTTTTGTCGTTTCGCCGGAACATCTTTATGAATATCTTATTATGAACCTAAATTGAGAAGAAGCTTACCTAGTCCTTATTTGCGTAGCAGCAATTTTTGCTCGGATTTACCCAGCCATTCGCAAACAATTTTAATTGGGTTTTTGTGCCTCTGCAAACTTGTATTGTCCGCAAAAATTAAAATTTACAAAATGTATTTTAATATTGTATTCCATTTTGCCATCCACGACCAATTTAGCTTCAAAATTGGCGCGTGTTACATCGTGAAAATGTAATCTGCTTGAAATTTCTTTATGTATCTATTACGTCTTATATCTGGGACATTTCGTAAATGGTTCATTATTAAGTTCGTGAAAAAGTAAACGCATCATGGGTATAATATCTTATTCCACATAAGCACCGTGTAGTCATGGTGACTTTTGTAATGACGGTACGAGGAGGCGCCATCAAAAGGCGTCATTACACGTCTCGCGTATATTACATCATTATTCGCGCAACACGCACTCGTTCTCTACGCCGACAATCTGAGATGTTGCTAATGGAAAGAACACGGGAGTTTTGATAAATTCACGCTCGTTTTTCCCCTCGCGTCGAAAGTTTAAAAAGCTTGGATCCCCGGTGTCGTGTATGATGGCACGTGAAACAGGATTGAGTGGAAATGAGCCGTTCTGATAAGAACGCTTTGTGGACCGTGGCGCTGATTTCACGTGATTTTCGACTTATCATATAGAACATGAGTGAATAACATACACGAATGATTACCGTACGCATAAAAATATGATTTTTATTAAGTATAAAATTCATCTCAATGCACATAAAAAAAAATATTTTTTAAAGTACAAGAAGTTTCAGTTAATAATTTAGGTACCTAGGGCCCTATGTTGTGGGAAATAGTATTCTAGGGACTACTGTTTCCCTAGCAAAGTACGTACAAAGTCTACTTTTCATACGTAAAAAAATAAAAGAAAGTATGACCAAAAAACGTCAGGAGCACGTATTTTATATTGAAACAACGGAAAAACCGCGGGCAATGGTTTTGTTTACCTTGCGGCAGTGTGATGCCGGCTCGCTGCAACATTTGGTGCACCCCATGTATTCCTGGGGGCATTCCGCCCCACTCATTATCCCCGATAGTTATTACTGTCATTTTTCAACTCGTTATTTACTCTGAGAAGAGCTGATAGCACGACATTTGCTCGAAAAGACCGAAGTTTAAGATTAGGGGTGACGGATTTTCGGGCTACGAAAGGGATTTTCGTGGGCTTATGCGAAAATTGAAAATAGCCCTTTAAAGTAAGCAGTGTTTTCCCCTGTGTTTGGAGATTTGGTCTTGAGAGTGAAGTTACATTAGGTGTCATTATTAAAATGTTGAACCCCTTGTTTAATCAGAGGAGTCTGTTAGATCTTAAGAAACTGCCAAATTTTAAAATCTGTGTATGTTTTATTACTTGTAAAAATAAAAATTCAAAAGCTTTTTCATTCTTATCTACTGATTATTTTGAAATTATTTTAAAATGGCAATTTTCCATTTAAATTATCAACCAAATTGAGTGTTAGATAAACTCTTTGGAACTTATTCTAAAAACACATTTAAAACATAATATTTATCAAAGCAAGATAAAAACATAAATGTCATCTTGACAGAAAGCAACAAGAAAAGTTTCTTACTGAGTTTTATTAAGACTTTTATTATACTTTAATTGCTATGCTAAGATCTTTAAAAACAACAACACAACCTCTTTGAAATGTTTCATTATTTTCGCTTTTAAAAATAGAACAACATAGGTATTGTAAAATGAGTTAGTAATTCTATGTAAATTGTGCCAAAAATATTTAGACCGTTTCGTTTGAAAACGTTTCAATATTATCTACAGAAATAAATTGATCGAGGTCTACCTTATTTCTTGGGAAATTATCCATTCCAAGAACATTTTACTTATTTTTGTCTTCCATGCCTTCCAATACCTTCATTTGTACCTTAAGTAAATTATGACGACCCGAACGGCGCAGCGGTAGTGAGGCTGCCTTACGTTCTTACGGGGGGGGTTATTTCCCGGTAGGAGCAATTGTTGGTGTGATGAGCACATTTGTTTCCGAGTCATGGATGTCTACATGTATAATAACCTATGTATTTACTAAAAAAAAGTATATATGTAGTATATCAACTGACTGGTGACCACGACACAAGCCTTGATTAGTGTGGCACCAGATGGCGCTGTGTGTAATTTCCAGCGATTTTTTATTTTATTTATTATTATTTATTTATTAATGTTGGTTTAAATACTCAAGATCATCATTCTCCTATCTTGATTTATTCAGCGTCTGCACAGCATGTCTTCTTTTCTATCAATTGTTATATCACCAGTCACCTCCTTTCATCCATATAATCCTTCACACAGTGCATCCATAGTTTCGTTGATCTTTCTCTACTCTTATAGCCATCTATGTGCATTCATTCTCAACATTGTCCTAACTACAAAATACTAAAGGTATGTCACTAAAATAACTGATAAGAACTGTAAAACATTTATTTCGATTATTATCGGTGACAAATTTTCTTTCAAAGTTCAAAATTCAGTGCACATTAATTATCCTTAAAAGCTTCCCCGGCTTAACTTGAACGGTGACTTCACTTTGTCAAACATCAATTTACTTTCTGACAATGATCAACGATGAAATGGACGAATACACAAAAATCTGTTCCATCACTTAATATTTTAGCAGACAGAAGAATTTCCACTGAAAACTTCACGATAATTTCCCTTGTTTGAATGGTTCGTGTCCGTCAATAGGGGAACTAATAACCATCATTAAAACAATCTCCGACGTTGATTCACGTACGTGAAATTGCAGTTACTACTAATAATTCATAGGTTCGTGACAGCAAATACTGGAAAACTTGACGGAAAACCGAACGCGTCTAGACATGGAAACATCAATAAGTAACGGTTACGAGGTAAAAGCGCCTTATTAAACGCCACCCCAGGGCAATATGATAGGGCGAACTTTTATAAAGGCCATTTATAATGGATTCGCGGCCACACAGGATTACGTTGGTAAATATTTTATTGGATCTATTGTGGAGTGACTGTCGGCTGATTGACAGGACAGACCCCTAAGGGAGCAGCCACACTCCACGAGAATTATTACTCTAATATTAGTTTCATCCAAATGGCAAATCATAACGATAGGCCAGCTAGTTGGCTACGGCGCAGTACGAAATTTTGCAGCCACGCAGAAATACATCCATTTCATTTTTTCATGAAAATATTTTTTATTGCGAGCTTGCGTGACTTATTGCTAACGTACTCCGGCCTATAAAATTCAATATGACTAGTTTCTGTTTTGCTCCATTTAAATACATAACTGTTTTTGTATTTTATGCGAAACCTGTTAAAAATGTTTTTTAATGGGTTAAGTGAAGAAAACAGTCGAAAATATTTTTTTTTTATCTTGTATTTTCGTAACTGATCTGATTCGAATCATTATTTACGAATAATAAAATAACTACATTATCCTCGAGTGTCACAGGCTATATTTGAAACTTTCCAGTGGGTTACTTTCCGACCATAACGGAAGATAAGACGCGGGCAAAAGCTAGTATTTAATTTAACGCCCAATATATAGTAGGCAGATTGAAACCTTATGATACCGAACGAAACAATTAATAATAGCTAAACCTCGCACTGTCATATCAAAGGGCTCTCAGGTGAGGTACTACATGTAGCACAGCTGTTATCTACCAGTCGGGCAACTATTAACTACTTCTTAGTTGCAAAGTGCCTCTAAATTGAACACCTGAATTGCTTTCCCGGCCTTAGCGCAGCGCGGCCCTAAAATGCACGATATTAATCAACATTTAATTCCATATCGTGGGCTAGTGAGTAAGTGGCATAGGAGGTGCACGTACGACCACCTAGGGACTCCTAGGAAATAAACCCACACCGTTACTTCGGCTGAAACTGAACGTTGCAAATATGTAAATGAAGAGGAGACTCATTTGATGAATTTTAATAGATGTTTAAGCGTTCATTAAGAACCTTTACTTTGTTTAATAGAAATATTTCGATAGGCACGGTTTTTTTTTGTAGAAATCGGTTATTGAATTCAGGGACCATGTCAGAAGGAACATTTAAGTATAAATGAGGAATGATAAAGAGAAGAGGATGACCAAGAAGTGGTGGAAGGATTGTTTTGAAAATTAAATGGCTGGAAAGGAAGGAGTATTTCTTGGAAGGCGGCCTAATAATAGATGTATGAAAAATAAGACATATGCACAGACCACAATAAAATTGGGAAGATAGTGATGTCTAGCCATTAAGATAAAGTAGAGATTACTCACAGAAAATATAAAATAATATGAAAATTATGTTAAGGAACAGGCATAATGTATACAATGAAGAAACAATATAAGTCCATTAGGCAGTGTGAGATTGTAATTCTTGAAGTTCATTTTAATGAAGAACTGCTACTTTAATAAACAAGACTTTCGTTTTAAGGTCTTCTTAACTAATTAGGTACTTACCTATTTGTAATTACGTTTTACCTTACGTGGTGACTGTAGTTTCTTTATTAGTTGAATGTCTTACCTGAAAAGAAAAATACAGATTATTCTTAGGAGTGTTTTTTAGTATTACGTTGGGATGCTTTAAAATATTTTTTCAACAAGTTCATAAGTACATTGACATCAGTTTTCAGCAATTACTTTTGGCAAATAAATAATGTTTAAAATTGCCAATTTAATAAGGAGATAAAACATTTTATAATCAGATTTGTTGGAAAACTTTAATGAGGAAGCTTTAAAATCGCCTAATGAAGACACGCCGACAGTTCCCGACAGATTTAGATACGAAATATGCAAAATAAGACCATGCTGTGTTGAAAAATTGTTCTAACACAATTTGGGTTAATTGAATTTTTGTTCGTTAAACTCAATGTGAAGCACACCTCCGCTTAATTACCGGCGAGGGTTTGTTAATTTATAACGTCCGACAGACTTCGCGTACTCAAGTCCACGGAGCAGGATAACATCGAAACTCCCTTAAGATTAATTTGCCAAGTAGGTACTCGTGAACTTTAACTCGTTTGCCTCTGACCGAATTCCCAGGCGGCCCTTGAGAGTTTAGAATTAAATTTAATGAAATAAATTTGCGGAATCAGCAGTGGGAAGTTGTGTCTGGGGCCGGTCCGGCGGACATTCGGTGGGAATAGTTGTGGCCGACGCCGGACTCTCGGCTCCCGGCGCCCTTTACGTCGCCGTTACGTTTAACTGTTATCGCAAAACCTCTAGAGCTACACCAAAACGTAACTACAGACATCCTATTAGTAACACTACTATTACAGGCAAAGTTTTCTAACTAGATTTCTTCTATTGTCCCTGAAAATCTCTCTACAGTAATTACTGTTGAAATGTGAGTATTCAAAGAATAGACGCCATTTTGAGACAGGCAGCTTTGGAAGCCGTAGGTATACAAAACTTTTGGGGACGTATTTAGGGGGTGTAGAAGCCGTATTAGATACGAACGACAAAACACATAACTAGGTACTCGTGCTTACGTATTTAGAATTAACACGTGTCAAGGAAATCGTATGTGGATTAAATGGACTTATCGGTTTACCCTGTCAGAAACAACGAAATAAGTATTTGTTTGTAGGAATTACAGCGGATTGGGTTTTAGAGATTGGATCTTATAGGTATTGTAGAGTTGTAGACCAGGACCAGTACCACGACCAGGTGTTGTTGTTGTGGTGTTGTTGTTAGTGGATCCACTAATCGTGAGGCCATGTTAAAAGTAACTTTAGCTTCCATAACATTTTATTCTACGTTAATGACTGAAAAGTGAAAACCTTTTCAGCATTTCGCATTACATCAAACAATCTGAAAACCGCTTATCCAAATGCCATTTCTTTCCGTTGTAGACACTCATTAAGTTGTCAGTAGGCAACTGGCGGCGCAATGAGTTACAACTTAAGTGTCAATCCCCGAAGCGTCTGTCGAGTGTCGCCATCGCGGTAAGAGGGAAATTAAAAATTGAAAAACTCGCCGCCATGATGGCAGTGGCGTTAATGGCTGTACATAATAAATAAAGCGGGCCGCTCGTAGGCTTATGTGCGAGTCGAGTGGAGGGTGTGGCCGGGCCGCGCGAATGGGCTCTCTGAGCGACATCTGAGACGACCGCGCCGGGCCTTTTGGAGTGCGGATCACTCGGCTCGACCTGTTTCATATTGCCCTGCCCGCTGCCTGAGAGCTGCTTCACTTTGATTTAAGAGAAAAAGCCGTTTTGACACTACAGTCCGAGAAACGTTCCACTCTCGTGTGATAAAAAGGTTCTAGGTCAAAATGAAAAGCGTGGACGGAAAATGTGGCCTTTGTTTCTTGTGTCAAAAGTGTTAAAGGTTGGCGAATGTGCTAGAGGCTGCAACTCGACTTTTAATGAGTTCTTTTATGAGTTCTATTTTTAGGAATGAAGTCCATATTCAAGTTGGTTCTGTGATCTGGTTTCTTTTACAGCAAGTTCAAGTGTTAAATTAGCGAACGACACAAGAGCCCGTTAGCAAGAGCGTCTTACTCAAGATTTTTCATTGTTGGTGCTACGACTAATTTAAATCTCCGTATTTTTTCATATTCTTAAATCCATATTTTTAGGATAAGTAGGTATGTCAATTACATCGAAATCAGCTAAAATTTGCACTTGGAATACAAGAGATCACGCAAGCATTGTTGAATCAATTCAATCAAAACGACTAACCTTACGAGCAAAATGATCGAGTTTCGATGACGAGCGTCCACAGCCCGCCAAAACAACTTGCAAACCCCTTTTACGCCGCCATCTTGAATTTCTTGTTTCGCGCGTCAGAATGACGTCTGACAGACGGCCATTTTGAAAAAAAACTCGAGTGCGGCTTCCTTCCGCATCGGTGGGCCGTCATGAGAACTATCGTGGCGGCGACACCCCTTTCGTTTTACATACATCGGATTCATTGTTTTAGTATTACATACGATAAACTTTTGTTGTTTGACGTGGTAGGACTAAATCCGACCGGAGCTGAATGCCAGGACGCCGGGAATAAACTGTACCCCTATGCTTTGAAGTAGTTTTTAGTTTGTCGAAACTTTAGGTCGTACGTGCCCAAACTTATTGTTGTTATCGATTTAGTATATTCTTTAGCGTCTCTCACTACGATTAAGTTCACCCTCTGGGTATATTAATTAGTGCTCAGACCATAAGAAACGCAGATTTTGAAACATTTTTAGATAGGTATCTCAAAAGACACCAGAATCTTCTAGATGTATGTAGACTTCATACCGACAAGGGCCTGGTTTGCATATGTATTCGCTCAAAAAAAAAATCAAACACTATTATTTTCACACATCGTCAAGTAAATCTAGAATAAAGTGGGAAACGTAAATTAAAAATTCACCCTCACATCCCTATTTTATTTCAAAACGCATGGAAAACCCTTTAGAAATATTAACTGCGAACTTTTTCAATTTGAAACGCGAACGTGACGAGACATAATTTACCCAAGTATGTATTTTTGTGTTGTGTAACAAGCCGACGGAAGCGCGAGAACCGTCATCGTTTCCACTCAGTAGTTACTCCCTCACCCTCAGTCCTTATGTTTTAATTGTTGCCCCTGAGAGGTGGGAGGATCTAAGCTCTCAACTCTTTTATATTTCAAGCGTCATACGATGTTTAGTTTTACATAGTAGTGGAGTGAAGTTTATGTGCAGCGGCAGCCATTTTGTTTTTAGCACCTAATACTTTGTTTCTTAGTACCTAATCATTGTGCTTCAAAGTTATATTAGGTAACGCCGAGAAACGTTAATTTACAACATTTTTTGAGAAAAACAATTGAAAAATTGTTCGTCAATATCAGCGACAGAGTCTGTCACAGTTTATGTGGGAACATTAACATTTTTAAAGCCCCTCAGGTTTGCGTTGCTAAGTGACTTCAAAGGGTGTAAAATGCGTCACCACCTGAGAATTTCGGGGGTGAAGCCACAGTTTTAAAGTCGACAGTAAAGTACTGTGGCTTCTATGTTTCCCACAAAGCCTTTAAAATAACAAGTCAAAAATGGAATACCTCAAACAAATTGGTAAGTAAACTATTAAATAAAACGCTGTTTATTCAGACGAATTACAGCACTGAATAGCCGTACTGCCGTCATAACAAAGAAGGCCGTAACTAACAATTTTGTAAAAAATGAGTTATAACCATATTTGGAATCAGCAAAAAAAATGCTATCTTGTGGTCTTACTCACAAAGCTGTATCTCGTATGAGATCAAAGATAGCATAAACATTTTAGCCTTAACTACGACATAAATTATGGTTTTTGAATCTGAAAAGCCTTAATTACACAATAGCGGCTTTTTTTGTTAGTATTTTCGTAATTCTAGTCTGGAAGGCCGCAATTACCAATTAAATATTGTTAAGCTTTAAATATTAAATAAATTTACTACTAGAAAAAGCCCTAACTACGCAATAAGGGCTTTTTACATAAGTATTTTGAAGGAACGCTTCCTCATTCAGATGCCATGCCAAGCCAAGCTAAGCCGTAATTACATTCTACGCAATTACGCCCTTTCAGATAAGTATTTCACAAATTATAATTATTTTTTTGCTAAGACAAAAGGGCAAAAATTAAATAAAATGAATACGCATGTCTGATTTCAAATAAATTGTGGTTCAACATATAGCCTATATTTTTTGACGTTTTATAAAATAAGCATCACTAACTAAAACCATTCAGTAAACCGCGGGCCTCCGGTTTAGATAAAACTTCAATTATCTCGGAATCAACGTTGACGTAGTTACGGCCTTCTTTCTAATGACGGCAGCGTAGTTACTGAAATAAAATAAAATCAAAAAGTGACTGAACCACGTTGAATGTAATCATTTGCCAAATAAACAAGGTACTCTAATCGATTGTAATTACGAATGCTGAATACAGAATACAGATGGTGTGTGGCAAAATATGCCAGCGGGTATAAAAACATGGGGCAACCGCTGCAAAAATACAATCCGGTCAAGATTTGGCGACATTACGTTAAAAGGGTCTTATTGTACAATGTTGTGTTTATTTGTAGCAATAGATATAACTGGCATTGACATTTATAAGGGATGAATCATTTATATTATAATCATGCTTGGTTCCAAGTTAATTAAACTAATTTTGATCCCTAATTCTTAAAATACACACAGTTATTTAGTTCTCAAGCATTTCCCAATTTGTTAAAGAGCGGACCTTTAAATAGGAGCTGATTTATCAGCGGCCCATAGTCGTACAACGTTGTTCACTTCCAGGCGAAATTATTTAGTATTCATACAAGAACAAACTGGATTATCTAAAGCTAAACTAGTTGACCCTAACGCACTCAAGGCTCAGCCTAGGATAAGTCAATTAATTCTGAAATGGAGTTTAGTCTGCGGCATTTATAAGAAACCACCACTAACTATATCGTGTTCTGAATCTTCAAAGTTGAAGGAGGGTTAATTGAGTATTCAAGAAGCAATGGGAAATTCTTTTCAGGAAACGTACCATTTTTTTTAAAGTGAATATGGTATTCTATCTGGTTAGGTCGTAGAGTATTCATGAAAGCGATTTTATTTAAACAGAAAACGGAAACTCCTATAAATTAATCTTTAAAAGAGAGAGTAAAACAAAGTTACCAAGAAAATGAGTACAAAACGGATACCCAACATACTTCTGAGCCGTCCACATTCTGTTTGGTTAATATTCACAATAGATTAGTTAAAATTCCTATTTTATATTAGGTAATAGATAGAAATGAATTCTAAAATAACGAGTAATAGCGAAACACGAATTAAAAAGATAAAATACTGCGCCCACTCCAAATAAACTAGGCACTATAGGAACTACACCAAATTTTACAAACATATGGACCCTACAAAGCCAATAATAAAAATATAAACAAAACTACTAACAATGGCAATATTAGAGCCTACATTTGATAGTTGACTCACTACAGTCACTACTGTAGCCAATCCGACGACAGAGTAGGGTATAAATCAAAGGTCGGAAACGAGTGCGATGACTCGCGTGAATGAAGATCGAGTGTTACGACCTCCTCTCGTATGTAGCCAAGATTTAGAGACAAAAAACAGTTTTCCATTTATATCAATCGAAACAAAACTTGCAATGGAGAAGATGTTCTTGCGCGAGTGGTTTTTGCATCTTAAAGTTTTGTCTAAAGAGTATTTTGTCTTAGATAAACTTTGGCCTCCGACTGTTTAGTTGGAGTTGAAGTTTCGATGTAATTAAAGTTTATCTATTTTTTTAGGAAACGATGCGTTTATTGGTAGCAATTTTGCTCATTCTTTCAACTGCTATAACTCGTTGACTCAAGTCTTAGATAAAGACGAAGACAATGTGACATTATATTAGTGATAATGAAGATGAAAAAGTAAAAAAATCCTCCTAAAAGTCTTTGTAGAAATACGAAACCTTCGAAAGTGATGGTCACTTAGACAGGCGTCCCGGTACTAACTCTGCCGAATATACACTCGTTTAAAAATTTGATTATTTTGACACAAAATAGTTCTAGAAACCAAGACGAGACTAAACCCTAAACTTTTAACTACAATCAAAGTGCTGAAACAATCTAAATATACACACATTTATTTCAAGCACCAATACACAAAAAGCCCAACTCTACAGCCATTATGTAAGTAAAAATAAATCAAGAATATAATATAGTATGGGTCACCTCCAGTAAAGCTTATTAGACGGATGACTACAACAGTAATGACAGGTCAGGCCAACGCGTACCATTACACACGTAATCCATTTCCCTAACTCGATTCTCGTAACTTTGTGTGGGAAATTCCACACATGCTTGTTTTATTTTTAGTTCTTGGCATATAGCGATTGAAAAACCTATGTTAGGTTCGTTGTCGATTGATTATCCACTAATTGATTCAATTTTCGTATTAGTTGAATCAATTAGTGAAGACAAACAAGCATCTGGCTTTGCTTTTAGTGGCAATTTTGCTCTAAACATTGCAACGAAATTCTTGTAGGTAAATACCAAAAACAAATAAACTAGGTCAGATGAATTCAATAAACAGAATTAACCCTACTTCCCTGGGTCCTTTTACACCGGTGAAACTAGAAGTAGCTAATCAAAGGCTGAGGATTAAACAAACAAAGTGTTGGAGCTTCCTTGGCGCAATCACGTCGACGCCCTCACTCCAATACTATTTGCTCAAACCTCTTTTAGAGAAAACATTGCTTGTCAATACACAGAGCAAACAGTTGCACAAAACAAGGGGCACTCTTGTCTCTGGATTCCCGTCGCTTATTTTCGCGGCTATTTTTGTTACTTTGTCACCTTCGGATTCGTTAGTGTATGGTCCTTTTGTTTGTACGCTTTTCGTTTTTTTAAAGCAGTGCAAGATGTGAAGATGTGTGCGGTTTTAATGATGTTGTTTTGAAGAAAACTTTACTACAACATGTTGGCCTATGATGCTCCCTATACGGTTGACTGCAATTCAAGTAAAATACTGACGCAGATACATCCGGGTTAGTGAGAAGCCGACCCCATCACAGTTGGAAAAAAGTTTTTCTCATCAAATGATGATGAGTGGAAGTAGATTCACATTATTATACCTACACAAACAAAAATATAGACTCTTAGTTTAATCCTGGAAATGAGAAATCCGGAGAACAACCAACTTTAGCTGCAACACATAAACAAAATAAGGCGATAGTAAAATCGGACGTAAAATATATGTGAACACAGAACACTATATTCCTCGGAGTCAGTAACAACTGCAAACAAAAAAAGGTCTGGCGACCGCTGCACCCGCAGAACTTTCAGTTCAAAAGTTAACTCTCCATGCCATAAATAAACCTTCGGTTTTGCTGGGATCTACGCCGATTGCAAATTTCGACGCTGTGGTGGAACTGCAAAGTCGCATAAATTACTGTTTCCGACGGTGGCAAAGAGAAAAACAATCGGGAAGGAGCACTTAGCAGCTTGACTAATCGTCGGTCGGTGATGACAGTTTTGGTGAGAGGAATTCGGACGAGGCTTCGACCGCAAGCCAAGTCGCCGGCCCGCCACAGCCGCTAATGCGTTCGCCTGTGACAAACTGCTGGCGGATAACGAATTGGAGTACTGTCACTATTTGTCTGTGTACAAGGTGGTGTACGAACAAATTGTCACTGAGACCCTAACCGCAAGACCCTAATGGGTTTCTATCCTAAGCTATCCTATCTTTTTCATTCTAACAAGTTCCATTAGATACGTGGCAATGTACAATTTTGATTTCATTCTTCACAGCTTTCACTCTATTTTCTGATAATCCAAATCACACAATTTCCAATAACTTACGGTAAAATAATCTCATAAATCTCAAACACCTCTACATCACAGGGCAACATTAGCTGCGCACGTTCAAATATTAACTACACCACATTTCACGTTCACCTCACGGCGAACTGCGAAAATTGTTACACATGTTTTAAGATATTCTGCACATAGCTTTTCCGTGTGATCTAAGGTGCCTCCACCCTGTAGTTACGGCGCGGTCTCGTCGTACATCTCGCTACACGGGCAGTTCATTTGCTTCACGCCTCATACCCGCAAATAAATCAGCACCCTTACGCGCACAACACCGATACGGGGAAAATTGCAAGACTTTCTCAACTGAGAGCAAAGTTTAGAAGGCGCTGGTAAGTCGAAAATCGGTCAGAATTGATGTGTGCGTATTTCACGTAGGCCTCTATTGTGAGAAAAAAGTAAAACACAAGTGCTAGCTACGTCCTGAAAGACCAAAATGAAAAACTATCAGCAATTTAGCAGTCTTTTGCATCTGTGTTACCTCCTGTGTACATTGAGTAATCCAGTTTTATGTATTCTGATATTTACTGTCAACATTACTAAAAACCTAGAAGAATAAGCAAAAATTTTCATACAAGACAATTTTCGAAACACCTGCTCGGAATGTTTTATGTAGTAAAACGTTGGAACTGGTATTCAAAGCGTAAGGATTTTCATCTCGAAACGTGCCTCGGTATACAAACACTAGTCCTTTTAGTTTCCAAAGTGTCTCGGAAACAAATAAGTGCAAAAGAAATAGTCTAGACAAAAAAATTAGCATGAAAATAGTTGTTAGTTGGAATGACATAACATTGTAAGTGGGGGTGTGTTTGCACTGATTACAGAACACTCCCAGCGTTCGCAGAGGTGGCTCCGTAAGTCAGTTCACACACACAATTCGGCCGCAGCACGCCAGTCCGCAACTTTCTTTGTTGCTTAACTATTGTTTGGAGTTAAACTTGCTCCTCCGGATACCGAATGGACAGAGCAGAGTCTGTGAGAAATTGTTTTGTGTGAGTTTCGAAAAGGAAAACATTTAGCCAGTAGCTTAGGCAAATTGCTTAAGCAGAAAGACTAGTTGCGAATGGAAGTAAGTTGCGGTGCTCTCATATTTTAGTTAATGTGAGTTTAATTGCTGCTCTTGAGATTTTTGTTAATGCTACGGGTATTTTCCACTTGTTAAACTTCACCCCTTTTCTTTTAGTTTTTCGTAGAAAATTGCAGAAGGAGCCGCTTGTGAAATCATCTAGGTTTTCGCATGATTATAAATGACGTTAGAATGACCGTTAAAAAGCGTAGTGGGATTTTCATAATAAATAATGTAAAGTCAAAACTTTACAAAGCTATTTCAGGTTGCGACCGCTCAAGATGACCTGCATAGCTCAAATAATTAACATGGGCTTGTAGAATTATCTCAGCAATCAGTGGACTTGAACTGAAAACTTACAAAGACATTGTTTACTGTGATTCACAAAGAAAGGAAACGCCAGAATCGATATCCAAGAAACAAATTGAACAACAGCCCAAAGAAAACGCAAATTGAAAATCTTATCAACTCAAGTACAACAAAATTTACATCGAAACTCTTAATTTTCGCATAATTCACAACAAGAGTACCAACAAAACGGAACAAAAACAAAATTTACAATACAACACGGGGATTACGTGCAATTAAAAGTTTGTTTTCCTAATAACGTCCATATATCACGACAGATTCTCGGGAACATCTGAGGCCCGTTGGTTGTAATACAAATAGATTTTGGATACTTAGCTTCACCTCCTATATAAATTATACGCTGTACTAACTACGTAAGCTAGCGTTGGAACATTGTTTGTGTATTAGTTTTGTGGTTTTGGTTACACTTAAAAACATTAGTAACAGTTGGTGTAAACTGTGCAGTTGGTATAATGCTCACTTGGATTTCCTTATGTGTAATTGCCTGGTAAGGTTCTTATTTTAAAGCCGCTTAAATATGTTAAATATTCAGGAAGTTGATGTTCAATCAATAAAATATTACAACTGGATGTATGGTTGTCAAAAATACAAACATTTTATGGTAATTGATGGGTAAGTATAATGTGGAGGAATAGGGGACAGTTAAGTAATGACTTGGAAGATAGATAGATTGTGTCTAAGATGATATGGTTAGGAAAAAGGTGAATGCTAAAATGACAGCTGATAAAGATTTAAGGAAGAAGAAAACGAATGGCAATGTGCCTAATAAAAGACCAATACAATATATTTTTCGAAAATTGTCCTAGAATATAAGCCTGATAACTAAAAAACTTGATGCAAGATGTAGGCTTCTACTTAAAACCCCACTACAAAAAGAAACAAAGTGGAATATTAAAGTTGCTTTGTCGAAGAATTTTAAACGGTAAATGACGTAGCTTGGGGTGAATTCATTGAAACTACTTATGCAAACGAGGTATAATGGCGATACTGCAATATATGTTTATGGATACACCTCATACGTTCTGCGTTCAGCCGTATTTTCGACTGTAAACCAATTATGCTAATGAACAATTCGGATGTGGGCGAAAATTCAGAAGAGATTTTTAAAAAGTGTAAATAATTATGCAAATAATGTGGATGACTTGCATTGTTTTCGTTTCTTGGTAGTTGATGCAGTTGTAAAAATGGCTGTTTCTTTTGCTTTAAGAGATTCTGTAAACCGATTGAAATATTTTTTCGGGAGTTAATATTTTCTGATAGGTAAAGACACTAACATTGATGATAATCCAACTCAATTTGGTATATTTATTGTCAAAATAATTGTCTGTCATAGATCGCTTGCAAGCTGCAATTAGAGACTGCGTTCTGATTCTCAAAAGATACGTAGAAGAAGATCAGAAAGAGTTTGATTAATCGAGACTTTGTTTTACAGCTTGTAAACAAAACCAAGCACAGCTTTTTCCTCCTCCAATCCAAACGCTTTTTCCGAAGATGACCTTAAATCTGCACAATTAACACGCTGCTACTCGGTGAACAAGTTACTCAGCTTACAAGGAAAACCGAAGTAAACCCGAACGGGCTTTGAATAAAAACCGAAGACAACCCGAACGGGCTTCGCATAAAAATGTTTTGTTTCTCCTAATTGCACAAAGTGGCTGCTTAGAGGCGTACTTTCTCGCGAGTCATTGTTTTCGACATCGCTGCGATGTAATACGAATATTTTCGGTTACCACCCCTCTAGAGAATTCGTGACTTTCAGAACTGGTGGCAACGAGCGGATAAAGGATGTTTACTGGTATATATGTAGTTTGTTTCCTATGTATTTTGTTGACTTTTTCTATTTTGCGCCCTTTTACTCAGGGGTCTTAAAGAGGGTAAAATTTAATAATTAAAATTCTAAGAAATACTTAAAAATTCAGTTCTTTTCTTTCTCTTGATCACATTTGATTTATGGTAATAGTTTACCTAAAGTTTTTTTATATATTCCACAATTCATGTGTGTAAAATCTTAGTTAGTTAGAATGCAATCCAACTTCACGTATTTTTTCGCTGTTATTTTCAGCAAAATGATTAGAACTACGTTAAAAATGTACGCAGTCGGAATCAGTTGTTTACGATCTTGTAGCAGTCTACGAAAGGAAATGGAATAAGTCATAAAGTACTTGATACCGAGGGGGCAGGTAACTACCAACTTGAGTACACTATCACAAGTTTTGAATACTTTCGACCTGTTAGTTTCATCGGCAAATACTTTCACGAAGTAACATCATTACAACTTACTGTCACCTAACAAAGAAATATAGAAATGTGTGATATTGTATATTCGTACTGAAAAGTCACACAAAGATGTGAAACTCGGTGACTTTTTAGTGCGAATATTTAAAAATGTACTGAAAATTACAATTTCTAAATACACAAAGACGAATATTGTCTTAAAATTGTGGAAATAGATCGTATTATACTGAGTTAAGCGACATTAATATTAATGCAAGATAAAGATTAATATTTTACGGGAAATCAAACATTTGTTTTAAGAATTTTGAAAGGCACCTACAATTTCTTCCAATTAATAATATTTTCATTGTTCCAGTCTGATTTCAATCTGTATAGCGACCTACAGAAACAATCACTCAAACAGGCTGTTCATATTGAATATTAATCGCCATTTTCACTGACGAATTGGAATAACCTGAAAGGCGAATCGGAAGGCCGCGGCCGGAGGAAATAAATTTGTAATGCAAAGTTAGAAATTTCATTCCTATGTTACCGATAAGTAAACGCTCTTACGTCGAGCCGCGCACAAAGGCAAGAATACGTTTAGCATTTTACTTTCCAATTGCTACAGTTACACAAAGAAGCGACGGGAACTTGGCTAAAAATAATCCAATGCGGCCCGAACGATTAAACGTTGAGCCAATAAGGCCTAGGTATTCCGCAATTTATTAGCCTTGCAAATTCGAAGCCGCCTCTCCCCCTCTATGAAATATAGCTGTGGCCGCAGCAACCTTGCCGCGGCCAACGTCGGCGCCCGCTACCAACCGGTATTACACCCCTATTTTAGCTCTAATTAAAAAGCCATCAAAGAGTTTTCAGTCATTAATCATGAAACTGTTAACGGTGAATGCCGACTTCCCTCCGAGTCCGAGCCGAGGAAAAAAGGAGGATTAGGATATTAACAAAATGCCTAAAATATTCAGGGTTAGTGGAGTGGTAAGCCGCTTGTAAAAAAATACTTATCTGCGGTACAGATTTCGCAGGTTTAACGAATGAATCTTAAGTTGTTTCGAGCGGTTTAAAGGATTGAGAACCCTTTTCTGGGTATTAGAACAAAAAATACCAGAGATATTTTTAAGCTTCGTAATTAACTGCAGCGGTTATGTTTTTCTCGTTTTTCTTTCCTTCTTCGCGGTTTTGTCGGACAAATTTTATTTACTTTAAAATATTTGAGTCCGAAGATAAAAGGGAAGTTGTTAATAAAAGTGGATTAAAAGGATCAGTTGAACTGAAGATATTTGTTGTATTTAAAATTTCTCGATACCTGCAAACGCCGGGAAAAATCGTCGAGCTCAGCTGAATGGAACGCTGTGTTGTTGAATCACATCAGAATGAATAAACATTCCGTCATTGTGTGACGAGTCTTTGTCAATTTCAAACATTATAATGATTGCTTTACATGTCTTCCAAATGAAAACCGATCGATTAAACTCTGTTTGGTCTACGCAGTTTCATTTTAATCAACCTTTTTCGACTTGCCCATTTACACTAACAAATCACACAAGTCTTGTATTTTGTCAATAAACTTATAATTTTAGTCACCGGAAAACTATGATGTCTTACAAAAACCTCTAACGTCTTACTGTTGCCCTCATTTGAAGAGACAAATAATTCAGCAGCCACTAGTTGAAGGAAATCGATTTATTATTTAAGATATTTTCGTGATAATTTAACGCTGAAGAAGCTCCTTATTAGTTATTCAACGTATGTATAACATTCTCTACATGCAACCCCAGACTGTATCGGTTCAGATTCACTTCAAGTCCAACAATAACACTAAGTTGAACAAGATTAAACGTAAACCAATCATCACAATCTGCAAGTCTGTCGGTTCGTTGAAGTTCTCGTTCGGTCGGCTTCGGCTGCAATCGTGTTAATTCGGCGCCGGGTCTAACTCGATGACACGTGATTATCTAAACAATCAGCCGACGGAAACGCGTTGATTTCGACCACCACTGATGAACCGCTCTGTTTGTTCAACACGTATATTTGGAAATGTAGTACTTCAGTAAATGGATAGATTTTAAGTGTATTAGTTCGGGTTATTTTGTTTTGGTATAGTTCAAAATGTTTTGAAGGTTTTGTCCACTGATGATGTTACAAGCATTTTAGAAAAACATCCTGACTCCAGCTTTTAAAGTAGTTATTCTACCTACCCGAGTAACAATGTCAAAAAGCTTTAATACAAAAGGTCAAAAGTTGACATAGTCAAAGGATGATTAACAACATTCTGTGAGCAACACTGGATAACCTCCGTTTCCACAGAATCAGGGATCACAGAATACACATCAACCCACACAGTTCGCAGGAGTCAAATGAGGAAAGTAGGTCGATGTAAAGCTTACGAGCAAAGCAATCTGTAGTTCCATATGCCGTGTGTACTCTTAATCACACGGTGTCATTGTTGCGAAAACCTTCGAAAGTTCCCGGTGCTTTCAACTGCATCCGACGGGAAAGTGTACCTAGAACTTCAACTGAACGACCGAGAATGCCTTTATTTTATCAGAATCAGAATGCTTTATTTGTAAACATAGGTCAAATTACAGATATGTAGATGTTTTGTTTTATTTACCAGTTTTGTACTTACATAGTACCACCACCAGCAATAATTATTTGTCAATGTGTGTGGACTGTTTGGACACACTCGTAAGTACTACTAAACGCAAGCTCGTGAGCGTTCCCACAAGATAGATTTGCATCAGCCGATCTTAACGGTCTCAAGTGACAGATTGAAAACTTCAAATTTCAAACTGATCGAGTTGAAAGGTTTTCAATTAGCCAATCCGTTGAAACAGGAGTCCGACTAGACGTGTGTTCCGGACGCTTCACATGACAAGTATGTACTAGACGATCGTGCGAACACGAGCATATGGACCGACACGAGAGCCCTTCACCGCCCACTCGATAACTGATTCCGAATCACCGATTGATATCGATTATTTCCGACAAACCGCGAAACAATGACCCTTTTTTCACTTTGTGTCACCGAAATCCGTGAGAATTGCAAAAACAAAAGATGGTAAACACCGGTAAATTGTTGGTTGGTTATGAAGTCATTGTGCAGAGGCCTGATTCACATTTTCTTTTCATCTTGAATCATTTTTCATCTGGAAATTGAACAGACCCGGAACTTTAAAAATATTAATACGTCTAAAAGATATTTGCCTTTTTAAATCTGATTCTTAGCAGATCACCAAGACGTATAAAATCAATAGAAACTAAAACCCAAAAACTTACTTATTATGTAGGTATGGATACAGGTACCATATTTGTAAAAAAGAATTCAGAAATCATATCAAAATAGTTCATGAAAAATATAGACCCGTACTTTTTCTTTTGTTACGTAAATCAAAATTGACGAAGATACGATGCTTTTATAATTCCCTATACGTCACGCCTAGGTATAAATTTTAGCTAGTTTTGACGTCACGAGACCCTACGCCGAGTTTTGATGCGTTTTATCTTTTCAATATAATGGATTTACAAAAACAAAAACTACGTGTCAATTATTTTTCAATAATCTAACTGACGGACTATATAGATTTGTAATTTTTGATACTGTCGTCATGCCTATTACTGAGCTTAATGTACAGTGTCTTAATGTGATAAAGATTGTCTTTTATATATTCTACATCACAAATTCACAATACATTTTTTCCCAGAAATCTGTCTGGAGAAAAAGACTGTTTTGTCTGGCTTCTTCTCTGTAAATACAGCCATGAATACCAAATATTTTCCGTTTCTCGCTAAAATCGTAAACTCTGAAAAGAAATATAAAACCAGTAGGTACGCTTGGGTTACGTGTACGTCCTTAGGCTAGCTTTCACAAAACCCACCCGTAATATATTAAAAACGACGTACACAAAAATTTACGGTCTTATGGCTTAATTCTATGAGTCACAATAAAATATTCGGCTGTTACAGTTCTCTGAATTTCCCTTTCCATTACAGTTACGCCACAATAATCCCAAATAAAATTATTTACTAGCTTTATCAAAAAGTCAGTGATCGCGAAATCGTTTCTGAGTAATATTCCCGACATAAAAACTGGTACAAAGCCACAACAAACCAATCCAATAGCGCAGTTTATCGTAACAGTGGCGTGATCCCAAGCCAATTTACGTTAGTTTGGGGGAACAAAGTAAAAAAGAATAACAATAAAGTAATATAATTTGGGAAGCCGACATTACCCATTTGTGGGGTTGGCACTAATTTAATGAAGGCACGGGATATACAGATCTTTGATAAAGACGACTGCATTAATTAAGTTAAAAGTTCGAAAATTAGTTGGTACGGCCCATAGACTCAGATCTGGACACATTCCATATAATAAGTTTGCTCACTTGATGAAAAAAACGAACTCGCCTAATTGTGTGGAGTGTGGAGTTGTTGAAGACAAACAACACTTATTGATGGACTGTGTCCGATATGAGTCTGGGAGAAATGAATTGTTAAGGGTTTTGAGGTTGAACAGACTTGAAGGAGGCACATTTCACAAAATCCTGGCTCAACCAAATGGTGATGATGCGAAGAGTCTAATTAGGTTCATGGCCCACATATGATAAATGTATATTTAGGATACGATTGGACTGACATACGCATTGCGATTATAAAAATGTCCCTAAACAAATTTAAAAAAAAATGTTAAAAGTTTCATATTATTGCGGTTACAGCTACAGTACTTTCTCAAGTTATTATGCCTTGTGCCTGTGACTGTAGCTTTGATTTTTCCTTGTATTTTTGACATTCAAAAGTAATGTAATGGTCTAATTCAGTGATTCCCAAAGTGGTCCAGGTGGACCCCCAGGGGTCTACGAGAGGCCCATCGGGGGTCTACATTGGCTTGAAGAAAATGGGGGGGTTCACAAGCTGTAAGTGGAGGTCCACGAAATTTTACCTGGGTTCGATGCCAAAGAACAAAAATGTTGGCTTAGCTTGATCAATGTAGCCAGATATTAAGCTAGGTACTAGAAAGAGTAATAAAGATCAAATGTTCCGGTGACGACAGGTTGTATTTCGGTGAAAAAGGTCGTGTTAAGTCATAAAAAAACACATTTCGAAGCCAGAAGATTACAATTTACGGATTTTTGCCAAAAAAATATCTTGGGAACAACGATCCTCATGCAATCCTAACAGATAGTGCGAAAAAAATTTTGTTTTGCTTTTCTTTTTTAGTTCACGGGCTTGAAAGAAAATGCTACAGGGGGTCCACCGACACCAAAACAAATTCAAAGTGGTCTACCAGGAAAAAATGTTTGAGAACCTCTGGTCTAATTGAAATAAATGATTTGAGTAGAGTTGAGTTGTCAGGTGTCGTCACGATTAACAGGTATGGTGAAAGTACCATGATAGTCCGCGAAACTCAAATTTTCTTGCTTTTTCTGCAGTTTGATTAAAATATGATTCGCATTCACCTTAAGTTTCAAAATGTACCAGCACTTAATACTCGTTCGGTCTAGGAGACACGAAAAACTCATCCTATTCAACTTTTTATATGTTAAACCCGTGCCTAATTAAACCTTAGTTTCGAAAACACCTAATTTATTTTAAATTAATGAAACTTTACTGGTTTGTACACATTTTATTGCAATTCACACTTAGCTGGCCTACGTCTAATGGTTTCCCATTTTTTCAATTCTTCCACCTCTTGACATTCAAGAATTCGGTCATCTGCCTAGCCTTTTCCCAACTGTTTTGTGGTTGGCTTCCAACCAGATAAATAAATAATAAATAAATAAATATCGGTGGACATTACACACAGCACCGTCTAGTGCCACACTAAGCAAGGCTTGTGTCGTGGTCACCAGACAGTTGATATACTACATATATACTTTTTGTTTTTAAATACATACTTATTATACATATAAACATCCATGACTCGGAAACAAATGTCCATGCTCATCACATAAACATTTGCTCCTACCGGGAGATGCAGCTGAATACTAGTATTTGATATGGACGCACGAGCGGCATTTAAGTATTTGCCAAGAAATATATATAATTAACTTAATTTGTTTTCACACTTAGTAAAGTGCTTGTATTTGAAAACTGACAACGCTGCATTTATGAATTTGAAACAATTGCTTACGTTTGCATAATCCATAATTCTAGTAATGGATATCTGTCGGGAGTTATTAGCATTTTTTATTCTACAATGTCTATAGCTGACAGAGTTAAACAATCAAAATCAAATGGATAAGCGTTCTGTTCTGAGGAAACCCTTCAAACAGAGTAATAATTGTTTTTTGTTAAACAAAGAGATATTTGAATTTCATCAAAAATCATTGAACATTTTGATGAAATTGAAGTTTCAGAAGTATAGCTTACTGTGCAAGTTAAACGGTTATCATGTGTAAGAAACATAACGATTTTTGGTAATAATTTAATGATAAAATTAAAATAACACATACAATAACACAGAAACAATTTTCTTGTCAGAGAGATTGAGCAAAGATACAGTACTAGCCCGTTCGAGATATGAACATGAAAAAACATATACCTACTATCAAATCACTATACAATCAATATCCCATCATCGACATGAAAGTTCACATCATCAACGGCATTCCCAAACGCAACACGATCAACCCCAAGTTTAATTACATGAAACAATCTCGAGACATTTGTTTTTGATTGCACGAATCAAATCTAAGTAAATACCGTAAGATCTCGATGAAACACGGAGCCCTCAGGCCAATCACCTGATAAAGGCACTTGATAATTAATTTTCTAACAAACCTTACCTTACCTTGAGTTTACAAGATTGAAACGCCGTTCGTGTGTTTGACATGATTGCTTTGCAAAAATAATAACTTTGGGCTTTTTAATTACTTGATTAGCTGTTATAGATAGTTTATTAATCATGTCTTTTTTAACATCTTTTTCATTTTAATCTTCCTCCTCTGAAGTATTTTTAACTTTTTTGTTTTTCATTTGAGTTTTATTTTCCTCGATTTGCAAATCTTTATTGAAAAGGCCTTTTTTTTTCACTTTATTAGTATTGGCTTTTTCAATATCCTGTCCTATTTAATTGGTGAAGGTGTTTAGTAATTAATTTTCAAACTTTTCAAGGTTGAATAATTGTTTGTCTGCCTGACATTTGGGTTTTTGGAAATTATTCAGTATTGATAATTAAAACTCTTAATGTTGTCCTTCCTTATGGGATCTTTGTAAGTAAAGTTTTTCAAGTTACTTTCTTCTAACCTTGGAAATTCTTTGTGAAAATTGTTCAGTTATAATTTGATTACTTTTACTTTTTCCAACATCCTGTTGGGCTGGCAAAGATGTTTGATAGTTAATTTACTTGCAGACTTTATTTATTTTTTCTGTTTTTCACAGAATTCACACATTTTGTTTGATATGATTCATCATCGTCACAGTTGTAAGTCTTGGGTATAATAATGTTTCCTTTTTCGTGACAACATCCTCTGTTACAATGACATGTGAGTAGCCGATATTGATATTTTAAAAGCCCTCTTACTTTCTTATAAATTCTTTATTTCAACCTATTCGTAAAAGAAGTAGTAGCATTGTATTTAACAGTAGATATTTTTATTGGTTCAAATCTATTATTTCCGCTTTTCGTTTAATGTTTGTGTTATATTTTAGTTGACCAGGTATTTTTAAGTATGGAATCGAAAAATGATTGTTTTAGTATCATTCAATATTTTACTATTCATAATTCAAAATAAATATATCGAAGCTTGTACTGGTATCTATCAAAGAAACTACACGATTTTCAAGCAAAATAATGAACAAGCACGTATGGATATGAATTATAATAATTATCGTCAATATACAACACAACGATACAATCGTGAAAATCAAAATCGTTAATCGTAAACTTTCCTTTACAATGTCATTAGGGAAATTGGCGTCGTTAATTTATAAAGGCCCCCTTTAACTGCTTTGATATCGACGAATTTAAATCGGTAATCCTGCGGTTTGTTTTATAGCATCGATATCGGACGATTTATATCGATGATCGTAAACGTACGGTTAATACAGCAGGATCGATGTTTAATTCACGAATCGAGTGAATGCAAATGATTTCTCTGATTTTTACAAATTATCGAATAATGGATTCCATTGTTTTGTCATGTCACTGCTCAGTCGATGAAGTATTTTTAATAAAAGGTTTCAAATTGTTATTCGTTTTCATCTAGGTCCATTTCTGTTTCAAAATTCAAATAACTTTTTGAAAAGTAAAATATGGACAGGAACACGGTATTATCAATGCAATACAAATTTCGACAACAACACGTCCGACAAAAAGGAAAATACGGTTTTAAATCCTGTCGACCAAACAACAAAGCCCGATGCAACGAAACCCGTTGCTCACATTATTTTAATCCCTTTAGAAAACAACTCTGTTTATCGATTCCCGAAAACCGAAAAAAAGACAAAGAATCCGTCCATTGATTCCATTCACATGTTTTGATTGGAAGTGTCAATAGGGGCGCGAAGTTCGCGAGTATAAAGTTACGGCTAAAACAAACTAAAGGCGCAATGCTTAAGTGCGAACACAAAACGAACAAGATCCACGTATCGAATTACCTTTGACGAAAGCGGATTGCATTCGAATAAAAGGAGACGCGAGACTCGATAAAGGAGACGCTCGGTCTTTGTGTTTATTGTTTGTGACACCGAAACAGTTACTGGCTGGCGAGTTACTACAAGAGTTCTGTGAATATTTCAGACATCATGGTGATCTCCTTCACCTTCAACCCTTGTCCACCCAATGCTGAGTGTGAAGTCTCTTCCAAATATCTGCGTTTTTGGTGGTTTTGTATCATGGCTATCCAGTTACTTCCGTCGGTTGTCTTCCCACATTCCTCCACATCATTATCATTATATCGTTAATTTTAATCGATGGGCTAGAAATTTTTCAGTAGCAGCTCAGAAATTGGATGCAATGAGCTCTCCTCCTGTTGATTGGGACTTAAATATGCTATAGTCAAAAATTTAGTCCGTATGAAATTTCTGATTGAAAAACCCCAATAACACTTTAGCAATATCGAACCCCTAGGCCTGCCATCCTGATCAGCAGTAGGGATTGCGTCCACTAGCTTGCGTGCTATAATAATAAGACATGCTGTATTACGAACTACATTAATAAAGATTTCCAAAATAGTGTTCAGTTGTTTTAGGTTCCTAACCAAGTTTTTAAGATAAACCTAATCGGAAAACTTTCTACAGATAAAACTGACGGTAATGGATAAAAAGAGATGTTACCAAACAGATTAAACTAAATCAGAGCGACAGAAAACAATAATTGGCTTGTTCGTTAAAGTAAATATTTAGAATTAGCAAGTAGAATGGGATTCGTAGGCGTCGAAAACAAACAGCGACTTCTAACATTATGGCTGAAACCAAAGCTTAATTAAGACTAGGCACCTCTGCAGAGGAAACTAATTAAACTTATTCCATTATTCGTGCAAACGAAATTTTAAGAGAACGTCCGGGGACAAGCTGCTGCAAGAAAGATTTATTATTATTGCGTTAAAAACGTTTTGTCAGGATCGTTTCTATTACTGCTTTATTAAAGCGAAATTATTACAGTACCATTTATAAGACGGATTATCAGTGAACGATTGGATGAGAAATGCGGTCACAGTGGAATGATATTCTTACCATAAGTGGCAAACAGCAAAAACGTTACTCATTTATTTGTAAATAATTTTGATTTTTTATGATGACACGATAATAGATGAACGATTATGGCTGGTACCTACTGTCATTGATTTAATTAAATAAAGACAGATATTAACGATGGAATGAACATAACTATCACTCCCATAAATGATCACCTTATGATCATAATAAAACTCAAAGGACTAAACAGAACGCCGCGAGGCGAAATCCCGCTCCCAATAAGCACGAACAAGCTAGTCGCAGAACTTGCTCGCGGTGCAATTTCCAAAAGTATTGATGACTGGAACACAAAGGGGGCGGAGCAGAGATTAAGTAAGTAACTTGTGAGGCTTCAATGTTCGGCCATTCCCCGCACAAAGGATGAAATTTTCCAGACGCGAAGAATTTTGATGCTTTTCGGCAACAATGGCGGGCATCAGACGTCAGCGGAGTTCCTGATGAGTGTTTTACGAGTGGAATTTGTGGATTCTCTCCTTTTTGCCACAATTGTTTTAAAGTGAACAAAGCAGCCTTAATACAGTTAATGTGGCCTGAGTCAAGGTCCCGCCGGCAAAGGAGATAAAGTACTGAACGAAATTTAATTTAGATTTCGCTGCTCTGCTCGGCTTATGGTGCCGTATGATATCATAACTATATGGAGAGCGTAATTGTATTACGAGGTCAAGGCATGTGAAGGAAACGTTTTATACAATTTCAGAATAGTTTGGTTACCAACTTACAGAGTCTAAGCTTTGGGTACGAAGATGTTGCTGTTAACTTTTTATTTGTGTTTCGTTTATTAAGTTCATATTATTTATTTATGCGTTGTATGTTTACTGTTCATTTTGTATAAACGTCATATCCCTAAAGCGAAAAATAAATGTTTTCTTTCCATAATGCCGTATTTTGTTGGCTAAACCATTTTTATTTATTTATTTTAAATTAAATGTCACATTGTTTAGGGCACCTGTACTTATTTTGTTATCTTATTGCCTGTTAATCCTTATATTCCAATAGCAGTTATTTAAAAAAATACACGCGTCAACAAAATCTATTACTGATTTAATAATATTATTTATTTTGTTTACAACATAATCAAAGTCATGTCAGCTTACATGACAACCGTAGCTTTTAATAAACTGATTATGTCAGAATTGAGACAGATTGTTATTCCAGTATACACAATACACATGCAGATGTAAAATTAAAATAATTTTATTAATTAGTTCGCAATAACGTTTCGCGTAAATTGAAGTTATCGATGAAATTACGCTCCGGGCGTAATGCAATTATTATTGTTGGACTGCATAACGGAACAAATGTTGCTAATTAGCACGCTTGTTTACACTTTATCGTTAATTATTTACTTAATTTTAATCTTTCGTTTTTATTAATGAATTATTAGGTAGGTACCGAAAACAACTAATTTTGTTTTATCATCACGCCGGTCATCCATGATGGGTTAGGCAGAGGTGTATCTAATATCAACCGGGTAAAGTTTGAAACTTCGTAACTGCTACTGAGAAATTCACCCAATAACACTTGGGTCGACCAGGAAATTGAATCCATGTTTTCATTCTTGACAATCGTTATTGCGACTACACGACCACAAAGTCTTTTTTTTACACACAATAAAATTAATTATTTTTTATTGAACAATTTCCGTTAGCAGATATAATTTAAATTACAATTTCACTTACTGCGCTTTTACTCGTTGCCAATGTGGTGGTCACTAATAACACTCGTTAGGGTTTAGAATAAAACAATCAAATTATCAGTAAGTGATGAACTACTTTAGGGGTACGTGTGCTCGCTGCCCGGGATAAGTGGGAACTGGTCGACACACGGAACCATAAAGCTAACGCCACGTTTATTAGTGTAACACATGTTAAATCTTCTTTATCGTGCAGTGGTTAGTTGCCTAACCTGGTGTCAGAGTTCTTTAGCCGCCCATGGGCCTCTGACTTGGCTTAACATGCTGTCGAGAAATATCTCTCAGGCATGCTGGTTTCCTCACGGTGTTTTACTTCACCGAAGCAAGTGATAATTATACAATAAGAAAATAAGAACTTTAGACTAGAAAAGGACTGTTTAAGTGCCACCGAAGGTCTAGTTATCGCAAGTACTGAACTGCTGGTCCTGGATTTGATTCCCAAGTCGGGCAAAATGCTACTGGGTTTTTCCAACAGGAATTTTACAGTAGGAGTCAGTAGGTTGAATTTTGACCCGGTTGATAGAATAAGACGAACCCTTCCAAGATGGGACTTAAACGTGGGTCTAGACATCTGCCAACTAATTGGAGAAAAAAGATGCAATGTAATGTATTGTTACAATAATATTGCAAGTAGTTAAAATACCATCACGCATTTGTATATCCACTTAACTAAGAATGCGGTCATATTTAACAAAACCCTCATAGTCCGTAGTGTATTTAATTTCCAGTACCGATGAATACATTTGCGAATACTTGCCAGCAAGGTAATAATGTCAATGGCTCGCCCACAATGATCTCAGCGAAATGCGGGGGATTTTGCTCCGACATGAATGATAAATGCACCAAACATTCAACCAAATTGACTGCCACACGCCACCCGGTCTATCTGTTCACCTCACAGAGTATGCAAGCATAAAACCATTTTATAAAACCCGGACTTTTTCCCATTACTTCACGCAATATTCACTAACAATGGACGCTTTATTTTCATATGAGGTCGCATCGCTATCAGGGCAGTTTCATCGACAAAATGTATCCGAAAATGGCCCGTTTAAAGTATAAAACGCCAAATAATGCAACTGCAATGAATTACTTAACTATACTTGAAACTTTAATAGGCCTATATTCAAAATATTCTGGAATACGTTGAATGTTAAATCATTTTATGGTTAAAAAGGCACAGTTCTCGATTCGATGTCGAAAGCAAACATAAAGTATTTTTGTCATTGACACTCCATTAACTGAAATTCTCTCCTTTAATGTACTGGTAATAAATACTGATGTTCGTCACATAAATATTACATTGAAGCGCTTTTCATAACCGTCAGTTATACCGCTCTGAGTTATATTTAACTTTAGCAAAGCAGTGTCCACAACGCTTGCTTCTGAATAAGGTCATTTTGTGGGGAAATGTGAGGGCGGGAAAGAAGTCGGGCCGTAGTAACTGTTTGTTTAGCTAGAGTTTCTGTTTTATGATATTTAATCGCTCCATTCAGTTACATAACAAACACCAACAGCGGAAAATATTGTGAGAAAAACTGGGGATAACAAATAACAAGTCATGAGCACAGAAAAAAACCGAAGCCCAAACTATGCGATCAAGCTGAAATCGATATGCTTTGTTCGTATTATTTAACTTCATTAACAACTTTTTAACCAGAATAAGTATGCATCTAAATTGGTTCTCTATCGTATTACCTAACTTTTTAATCCATAATCTAAAATTACATATTTTTTTCTGTCATAATCATCATTTGTCCGAATGATAATTTACCCGAACTTTAAATCACATAATATCATATGCCATAAAGTTGAAATCCCTAAATATAATAAGCCCTAAATCCTTTTGTCATAAGTATTACAATCAATAATATACAAATGACATAAAATTGTTTTCAATAAAAGTCATAAGTCCTATTCTAAGTAAATGTTTAATCACATGTAGGCGTTGACATGCAAGCAAGCATGCATGCAGCAAGCAAGCAAGCATGCGGCACGCATACAGCAAGCAAGCAAGCATGTAGCAAGCAAGCAAGCATGCAATGCAAGCAAGCATGCAGCACGCATGTAGCAAGCATGTAATGCAAGCAAGCATGCAGCAAGCATGCAGCGCGGATGTAGCAAGTATGTAATGCAAGCAAGAATGCAGTACGCATGTAGCAAGCATGCGGCAGGCATGCAACAAGTAAGCATGCAGCAAGCAAGCTTGCATACAGTATGTAAGCAAGCATGTACCATGCAAACGCGCAAGCATCATGCAGCAGGCATGGTTTCTGTCACGGCTACGGCGCTGCGGGGCTCCGGCGGCCTCACGCGAGCTTATCGTCGCAGATGGGTTTCACGCTCACCACCGCAGCTTCGGCTTGCTGGCCGGCTATGCCGGCCAGCCTCAGCCCCGGCGGCGAGTGTTACAACCACCTGCTCCTCAACTCGCGGCCCGCCTCGCCCCTCCGCGCCTACGCGATTTTAAATAACACTCTTGGGGTAGGGCAGACGACAAGACTGCGTGGAGTCGGATTTACAGCAATTCGTTTCTGTCACTAAAACCTAACTTTTAGGGATTTTTTTAGGGACTAACAATTTATAAATGACCATTCGGAATCATATACATTATGTGATACAACACTTAGGACATACGACTTTATGTCATGTAAAATTAGGAGATTCAATCATTATATTATTCGATATTATGACAAAATAGTATTAAAAGTAAAGTTAGTTATGTAAAACATAATTACGGTGTTTTGAGTATAATGGTTACTGAAGTTTATAGCAAACGTGTTATGAATAATGATTTTCGGGCAAAAAATATTAGGACAATCAAGGGAGTACCATCTATATTAATATAATTTAGAAAAATCTAGTGAAGCTACATCTGATATAAATATAATCTACATAATTAGCATAAAACTAGTTCCAGCTATTTTAATCTAACATACATTTTACTTACCCGTTAATTTCACCGTGGAATTTGAATACATTTACCTACTAGTAAATAATTTAGAATTTCTATTATTTTACCTATCTAAACAAACAGTAATGTAGCATGTTAATGTTTCCACTGTAACTAACTTAAATTATTGGCGTCTAACACCTTAAACAACCTTACTTCACGCAACCAAAGAGGCTAAAATATAAACATTCAAAAAGAGGTTAATTTAAAACTGCAAATAACATGAGAAGGAACATATTTTACAATACATAAAGCCAAAATCTACCGAGACGATCTGCAGCAAATTTGGGACACATATTAGCAACAAAACATCCTCTCAACATAAAGGAATCGTGTGCTGAACCAACAACACGAGATAAAATGTTCCAATCTATTCCAAATACCTGAACGTTTGATTCCAAAAAGCGGTTTGACGAAGGTAAGCTTCCTTGGAGGGTGCTCAACCCTTTTGTCTCGTGAGAATACAATGGACCATCGCAATGGTTTGAAGATGCGACATGGTACACCCCTCATGACTACGTGACTAAATTTTAAGCAAAATGTTTTGTGGCAAACCTATATACGAAATAAGTAATGTCATCTTGTACGTTGTTTTGTGTCGTGTGTCAGATACCGTTGTGTAGGACAACGGAGAAGATAGTACGGAAATAGTAGGGTTGTTTTCTGCAGTCGTCAGTTTGATTGTGTCCTCCCCCAAGTCACGGACACTGGCTGGTAACAAAACTGTAAAATGTTTGAATCTTTACCTTCTTTCTTAAAGGCGACTCGTTTTAGAAGTCAATAATCTCGTCTAAGCACTTTTTTATAACATTTGATCGCGTACTAAAATTTTGTCAAAAATGTCTCATCTACCAAGTCACTTCATGCTTGTTTGCTCAAGTATCATGTCCGTAAAAACTTTATCTGTTTTTTATTCGACGCTATTATTAAATACTTCGGTAGCATTGTCAAAAGAACTTGCGATCGAATTAAAAGATAAAAGAATGAGCCCTGAATTAGAAGGCATCAAATGAATGGTCAGTGAGTCAAAGTGGTCAGGTTGCTCTCCCAAGTTTCGTCTAGTCCGGACGTGGCACCGCCTGCCTCCTTCACTTATTGTGTGATTCTTTTTTACCTTTTTCGCTTTTGCCTGGTTGAGTGCGCTCTTTCTTTCAACTCGGCCTGTGCGTATTCTTTTTTTGTTTGCTCGCCACTAGCATGGACATTTGCCTCTCAGACTCATCCAGCTTACTCTTGGATCGTTTTGAGTGTTTCAGTTCATGGTCACTTAAGTTTGAAATAGCGAGCTCGCTTCTTTAGTTAAATATTATGTTCTTTTGTGTTGTTAGTCGTTTCTTGGGTTGTAATGACTTTTGTTTGGCTTGGTGGGCTACAGTTTCTTTTAGGATTGTTTTGACTATAAAGTTCTAAACTTATGAATGCCTTTTTAGAGCTCTGTTATATTGCTGAATAGTCATCTTTTGTTGAACAGACCTACATATTTAACTCTGACCATAGTATTTTAAAAAGTGGCGGTCAAAACATTTTAATTCGTTATTAAATCTACTTCAGTTTCGTGTTCATCTCAGTTGATAAAAGGGCCACTGTTTAATCTTCGGCAAAGTTTCTAAAAATAAGATTTAGCAATATTATTCTTAAACTAAACTGACTTCCAGATTCTGTGCAATAAATCATAATAAAAACGACATAAAATCAAAACACATCCTACGTCCATACATAACTAACTACCACGATTAATCAAACACAATTTTGTTATTTGCCAAAACCACTTGCACAAATCATTCGGCTCTATATTTTATTTGCAAATGTAAACTCCCCTCGCAGCGTAATGGAAAACGATTGGTGAGCTCAGGGGCGTTTGCTTCGGCTCAAACGTCATCAAAAGTGTCAATCACGTATGTTTTGGAATAGCGAAAACCGATTATCGAGCGTATTAAGTCGGTTATTGTTATCGAGAGAGCCGTCCCAGCCAACCGACCGTGAAGAAGATTAGGGACATCATAATATGCCCATATTTTGGCGTCAGCTGCATACGTCGCATGCATGTCTACGTTCGCTTTTTTGTTGGAAATTCTTATTAAATTTTGTAAATTCTCTGCGGTGAAATTGGATCATTATAATGTCTCTATAGCTTTTAAATTTGCTGATGCAGATGTGTCTGGCAGTAATAACAGTCTAATAACTTCTAAAATGGATGTCCCTACACATTTACACTTCAATGTTCCAATTAAACTGCAATGTACTGTAGGCAGATTCTTTTTTATTTTCTCTATAATAGTTCCATGCTCCAAGCAATATTGCTAAATGAAACTGCAAAGGAATATTCAAGTAATTTATACTGGCAGTTAAAAATAATTAAGTCCAGCACTACACAATTTCTCTTCATGCATTTTTCGAGTAGCTCAATATTCGCCACACCGCTGTAGTTATCAGTTTTTACTTCCCTACTGCATTGCAAAACAGTGTAGCATGCAATTTTATGGCCTAAACGCTCGAACCTATTTAAAAAATGGAGCAAAGCACCACGAGAATGTTTAAAAATACTCTATTTCGAATGTGAAACCGATATCGAGGAGTCTAATTTAAAAGTATCGAAACATTTTCCTGTTCATTTTTTATTGAAAACTACATAAGTTATGATTATGGTTTGAATGCGGTTGTAGCTCGCTGGTTCTCTATTTTAGAGTCCTGGACAGGGATTTTCAAATATCAGCAGACCATTAAAGCCACAAACTACATATAATAATAATAAAACAGCCAGAATTAGTAGCGTGTTGCTAATTACAAGGGTCGAAACCTTCAAATACCCAGCGCGGATAAAGGGATGAATAAGTTTGTGATCATTCTTTGGTGGAGTATTCAGCCGGCCTGTCATTAGTGGAACCAATGTTTTAGGAAAGTTGTCCAAGCGTATGTACATAGTATATAGACAACGTTAAATAATGTCATATAAAAGGGTCACGTTTCGCTAAGTACTTTTTAAACGGTCGAGTTTAATATTTTTGAGTGGACATGTTTCGTTTCGAGGTTTTATTTAAATGGCTGTTTGTGTTTATTTTGTTATTTCAAATGTAATTTTGTTGTGGATATTTTGAACTGTTGAAGCCGTACTAAGAATAAATAAACATTTGTGAGTTATTTATCGATAAATTGTTTGACAAGACGAATGTTTCCAAATACGATACTTAAGGCATTCCAGCAAATAATTCACTAGTAAATTATTCGCATAACGTTAATATAGACATTAATCTCTATCTCCAAACTGCGGCTACACATAAAGTGTTATTCATTAAGTGCAGCACTGGTTAATGATACAAGTTTGGAATTCATTAAGCCCCCAACAAACTGTTTAAGCCCATAATGTTTAATGGAAGCGGTAAATTTAACATTAATATTGCGGTTTAGGATGACCACGTGTCTAACCCAACTAAAGCCGCCATAGTAATAACAATAATTTCAAATTGTCAGGTCTGTTAACTTAGTGACGTAATTGGAATTTCAAAGAATTATTAGAAATTAGATAAAATTATTTTACTCATTTTGTTTCGTCTGTGCGACAAAGAAGTAACTGTTTTTCTTGTTCGTCTACAATAGTTTCACTGGGAAACGTGGAAAACTGTGCTAACTGATATAAAAAGTTACAGAGTTCCTCTTAAGTTTTAAAAGTGTGCTTTCATTATATGGATGAATAAAAATCTTCTTTTATTTGAGTAGGTAGGTCTATAAATGTATATTCTGTGCAAACATATTTTTTGTAAATCAAAAAGAATGGTTAGGTAGGTAGTCCAGAATACTGTGAATTAAAAAAAAAGGGGAACGAGTTGATACACAAAAATATATTCACTATTTTTATAAAATATATAATTGCAAATTTTTACTAAAAATAAATTGTTTGGAAGGGTTTTTAAAACTAGATCTGTCTGTTTGACAGCAATTGGTCGATACAAAACTTTTAAATAAGACAATAACAAAATCACTAACATACAGGGGAAAATATTAACTACAACTGTATTAAAATCTTCACTCTTGCCGTCACGGGGAGGGCAATGAAACAAAAGACAAGCTGTATCTCTTTCCCCCTCGTGTATTTACATATAGTTCCCTCTCACCTGACGTCATGTACCCTTGAAAGCGTCTCAATTTTGAATGTGTTAGTGATACGAGTACTTGTGACGCTAGTGTGGGTGTCTTGAGTATTTTGTGTCATGAATCTCGTGAATCACAGGTTTTGACTTAGTCATTATACCTACCTAATGTTCTCAGGTATAAAAATAATCAAGATTCAAGATCAAGTTTGATTGACGACTCAATCAGTGTGAGTTTTTTTTAAATCGTTACATTATTTTGTTCAAAGCTTTTTTTATTGGATGTATCAGATATTGGTGCGTGGTACAATAATCATTTAGAATAACGTTTTGATTGACTTAATAATATTTGTTAAATACACAAAAGTTACAATGTTCAAAAGGATGCCCTTTGAGTTTTTCATTTTTGTTGACCATAAGCCCATTGTTTAAACATTCAACTTTATTCGATTTTATGTAAACAAAAACACTTACCTCGTCTATGTCGCATGTGGTATTTACTCTTCGTTACAGTTCCAGAACAGCACGGCTGTTCATAGTAAAAATTATAAGAATTGTCCACTTCAGTAGTTTGTTGCACTGCCTGCGAATTGACGTGCCAACTCACAGCGATCAGCATTAGGACCGACCATCGGACGACCACTGCTAAGGCACCCATAGTCCGACTATTCACCTTATACATAGTTTTATATCACAGCACAGAACTACCAAAAGTACTTAAAACTCAAAAGTCAACGCCTCAAATCCACGACATTCTTTTGTCTCTGCAAATAAAGATACCTTTTGTAAATATAACCTTCAAAAACTCTAAACAAATAATCTCAGGCTATTTTGTCTGCTATTAGAGCTAAAAGGAAGTAATAAATTAATTTTTCAAGGCGTTACTCATACTACAGTCAAAGTTATACCTTTTGTAAGCTGTTTTGCCTAGCTTTTAGGCCTAAATTCGGCCTGACTAAGCGAAGCGACGGGTGATGCTATTTAAAAAAATATACCTATCTACTATGTAAACGTCGGGTTTGGTTAAAAGTTAAATTAAAATAATTGCTTGGTGGCAAACAAATTGATCGTATACACACACAGTGTTATGAACTTGCAATTAATTTAGATTAGGCCAAAGTAATTACTGTGCCTTTGGCAAATTTTACTACTCATGGTTTTGTAGGTACCTGGTATTTTATAGACAATTTATAATGCCTAGAAATTGTGGTATCGTGGTAAAGTAGTTCAATATAAATGGTTTATTGATAACGTGTACTTTTTATAATAATTGATGAATACACCTACATGTTATTATTTTGAGATGGAACCGGCTAAAACTGAAACTATTTTTAACCGACTTCCAAAAAGGAGGAGGTTCTCTATTCGACTGTATGTATTTTTTTTTTTATGTATGTTCACCGATTACTCGAAGACGACTGAACCGATTTGAAAAATTCTTTTTTTGTTTGAAAGGGTATACTTCCAAGTTGGTCCCACAGCCACCAAATTGGGATCTGATGATGGAATCTTGGCGAAATCGAGGGAACTCTTCAAATTTTATCTGAAAACGTGTTGCGATTTTGGTATTTTCTACAACAAGTGAAGCATTTGCGTTTGATAAGAACCATTCTACCATCAGATCTGATGATGAAGCCAAGAGTCACGGAACTCCATAATGAGACAATGTACCATAGTCGTGTTTGGGCTTGTTGTAATTGTAACGGTATGCACTTTCCATGTATCAAGCACCTGTGAACCACTAAAAAGTGAAAAATAAAAACTTTTTTGCAAAAAATAAAACCGACTTCAAAAAAAACAAAAAAGTGAAAAATAACTTTAGCTTCTGAAGTCGGTGACAAAATAACTAAAGCAATCAAACAAAGGTCACCGACTTCAGAAGCTAAAGTTATTTTTCACTTTTTTGTTTTAAAGTAATCAATACAGCACAATTTTTTCAAAGGAACTATTAAGTTTATAAATACTTAAACTCATGCCTTTTTCCTTGGTTGTAGGCAGAAACTAAAGCTAAATTGAATTGGAAAAATCCATAACCTCTAAAAACTCCACCGATTTTATGACCGAAAGCATCAATTTTGATCACAATCTAGTAATCGAAACTTATAGAACCATTATTTTGAATAAAATAAATCAATACGTATGATAATATCAGCTAAAAACCACCATTTGCCAAATTAATTACGTCTCATTGTCCGCACTACACACGCATGATCATAAAAAGCCCATGATTTATCACAGAAACCATCAAGCCAGAACCAAAAATAACAAATGAAGCAAATATAGCAACAAATGTCACCCACCAATTGTATACTGAATGAAAAAATAATGAAACCGATAAACCAAAATTATAGGGAATGAAAAAAAACATGGCGTACGCCTATTTGACAATAAAAATGACAATTCTGCTTGTTGAGTTTACATTAAAAAGTACCATGTAGGGTAGCTTAATGGCAGCAAAGACCATTATACGAGCCGATGGCATTAAGCACACCTCCGTAATGGAAACCGCATGGTGATATGCAACAGGGGTATATCGACTACCCTTTATTGCGGTAACATAGAAAATACTGTGTTTGTTTTGTTTTTAATTGCTGTACGCTAGATATTCGGCTGAACCGTTATAGGGTTTTAATTGCAAATATGTGTTTGCTTTGTAGGGAGTCTGTATGAGTTCGGGTATGGGAAATGCTGTTAATATTCGTGTTATATTTAGGGATACAGTGGTTTGTAGTCGGGTAAAATACCATTTTACTCTCTAAGAGGTTTAAAAAGATTAAATACTTCTAGTATTTTATATGCGAAACTTTGAGAGGATGTGTCGATATTTGTTACTCTTTCATGCAAAAACTACAGACGGGATTTGGACGAAATTTGTCACACAGGGATAATTCACCGTATCCCAGTAGTTCCATTCTCTCGTTCCATTATGAGACTACTATAACCTGCAGTTACTGTGACCATTACCGAACTGAGCGAAGCCGCGGGCATAATCTAGTCGTTACATAAATGTACCAAAAAAAATTGACACTTGCAGTATTTGCTGGCCAAACACTAAAGCACTTACTTTCTACCAAAACAAACGCCGAAACATTTCCGTCCGTCACATTTAAAGTTAATCCATTACATTATTATCAGCGATCATCTGCTATGGCCACAGTTACCCTTGGAGATGATTACCCGCGGACACCACTGAATAAGTAAATAAATGTCTTCTACTAAATTTAACTCCAATCTTTCGCAGCGGCCGTCATGTGACCGATATCTTTCCTTGAATGCGGTCAGGGATCGCTCGTTGAAAGAGTCCAGAGATGAATTAAATAGATAGGACCCTTCAAAAAAGGGACTATGAAAGGATAGAGACGTGTCGAGTAAGTTGGGTTTATCCGAACTGGGACATGGAACTTAGTTCATCATTTATTCTAGTTAATATTTAAACATGTTCTAAAAGTCCTTTCATCAGAATTTGACTGAGTATTGAATAAAAAGGGTCGGTCGTTCACACGTTCTCGATAAACACTGAGCTGGTATAACAACCGACCGACAATATAGACTTGTCTATCGACAAATTGTACGTTAGCAGCCTTAAAGAAACCGACTATTGAAACTATCGTGCGTTCCCGATACGAGAGTGATTAGTTCCGCTCTTTGATTCTAAACGACTTGTAATTTTAATATGAAACGACATTGGTTTATTTTCGATAGACATTATTATTTATTGTTGTATTTATAGTAACATATTTCTATTTTAATAGAAGGGGTAATCAACTAACCCAGCTAACAGTAAAATATCGAATTCAAAGGAATATATTTTATGTATAAAGAGATATCATATTATTATCCTTGGTCCTAAACGTGCATGATAATGTACCCTCGGTTAGAGGTTGTCATACAGGAGGGTTTCAATTTTTTTATTTCGAATGATTAATGACATCGGTTATACTTATCACTTCTCTACGGGTTAAACGCCTGAGCGATTTTTGTTCAATTGACAGTAGATCCTTCGGAGTAAATATTTCAAATCTCCCCCATTTTTAAATAACACTTAAAGGGTATCAACATTAAAACTCATTTCTTATTTTGTTTGTATCCTTGGGGATCAGAACGTGTTGTAAGATTCATTTGAAATGATAGATGAATTCTAAATCTTTTGGGACTGCTGGATCCAAGAGATATTCTTTTATGTTAACATTCACGACATTATTAAAAAGCACTAGAAAATTTAGAGATTTCTTGACGGAAAAATCACATTCGTCACAGCGCATAAAATAATGATTATTTACCCATATGTATAGAAATAATCAATGGAGAAAATTCCGATCACAATCTATAGAAACATCTCCCCGGAGATAAGATTTAAATACAAATATTGAAGTTAACGATCAAGACGTGCGTTAAATAATTCTACAAAAAAGTTGGAGGCTTCTGTCGTAATTCGTAGCCCCTCGGCCATCGGAACCGGTTCTATAATGATGTCTTCATTACCAGGTGATTCACTACGACTTCGCTCATGCACGCTGATAGGCGACTTTTATCTTGTAAATTATTATTCTTTCTCTCTTTATCTACATCCTGTATCTCTGGATTCCATTTTTTGAATTATGATTGTTACGTGTTTGCTTGTGATTCATAATTATTGGATGTTTTCTTATGAATTTATTTAAAACGAGCTGTTTGATCTCTTTGTTTCATCTTCCAAGGTATTCTTAGACGGGTTCTAGAAATGTGGTTGAAAATCCTTTCAACAAACCAAATCAACATCTTGACCTTTTCAAAACTTCCCCAAAATTTTAATTTAATTAAACTTAAACACCGTCTGTTCTGGTAAACCAAGAAATTCGTAGAAATATTAGAAATGTTATAATTTTATAACTTGGCTTCATTAAGCGGATTTAATCTGCTTTAATATCTGTCGATCTCGTTTCGCAGTACAATTACACCGTTACTGGCCATTGCACGACAGCCTCTGCTCATTATGAGGGAAGAATGTTAAGAAATTTCATCCGACAACCCATTGAGGGAACCCTCCCAATTGTATGAAGGTGTTCCAATTGAATGGTGGGTAGGTGGAATGGGGTACGATTATAATGAAATTTCGCCTCGATAAAGACCAGTGAGCCTCGCAACACAATACTTGATGTTTCGTCCTGAACCCGTATCCATGACACGTCATTAAGCTCGGTAAAAATATCTGCCGACACATCTTAGTTAAGTAAATTAACATTTGCTTGCACATTCATTAAAATGTTATTCATGATTTCTGAGTGTTTGGGAGTTGCGATTTTGCTGGTTATTTTAGTGATTGCCTATGAGTTGGTTAAATATGGTTTTGTTTAGACTTGAGTAAGTAATTATGGTAAAATTAAATTCAATGGTTATTCACATTTTAATCTACTTTGATCTTTGTCGTTTTGAAATTTATTCCAGCTAAAAACACTTATTTTTTTTATAAAACATCGCAATCAACTCTACATAATTGGACGTTTAAATTTACATATGCATTTACATCAAAGAATTCAAAATAAATTTGATTAAGAGATTACATAAAACCCAATTTAAACTGAATCTGATAATGAAAGTCTAGTAAATTCATCAGTTAACTTGCTAATTATCAGAAATTAGAGTTATGAGTTTATGAGACTGATAAATTATGCGTAAATATTTTTATTTGGTTAACACAGACTAATTATTTACATTATTTACTCACTTAACTCTATACTTAATAGTAATCAAAATATGTACAAGTATCAAAAAAGGTCACAGGGCGTCGAAAAATTCGACCACATCGCTGTCAACAGAAAAAGTGCCCAAAAGAATGGCAACATTGCCATGCACGTTGGAAAAAATGCAATTTTAATTTTATATTTATTCTTTTATAATATTAATATTCAGAGATTTCATTATTAAAACGATTAAAAAAATTACTTTATTAAAACCCGCAATTTCCGTCCAGTAAAGTCCGTTTTTGGAATTTAAACAATTTAACTTGATTCATATTATATTCTGCTACAGCGGCCATTTTATGCCCACTTTTTTTTTTTTTTTTTAAGGATGGCAAATCATCAAATGACCCCCCCCCCCCTGGGCGGAGCGGGAGGGAGTGTCAGACTCTTACTAACTAAAAACCATCCATGTTCCTTCCTCGCCTTTTACGTTCCGGGGCCGCGGTATCTCTTTCGAACAGGCCCGCAACCCCGGCAGGCTTCGGCCCTTGCGGGCCCCTCTCCTTTTGCTGACATCTCTTTGAGGCGCGCGTGGAACACGAACGCGCCGCTGACACGGCCTGTCGTCGTCGTTAGACGGCTGGACGGCTAGCTAGCCCATAGCCAGCCGTCCACAGGCCCGCATCTACGGTGGCCGGTAGCCACCACGTGGCCCCCGACGCCCGTTGCGTCTCCCGCGGCGGCCGGGAAGAGAGGATCTCTCCCTCTCACGTTCCGCCACCTCCTTCGCTAGCATGACTGCTTCGCAGAAGAAGGCGACGGCTTCCCATTTCGTCTAGCTCCGAACCATGGATTGAACCAGGGCCGGACGCGAGAGGTCGCCGCCGCCGATCGCCGCCACGAGGACACGGCGGAGCTCCGCCCACGCAGGGCAGACTTCCACCGTGTGCTCCACCGTGTCCTCCGGTCGATCCTCGCAGTGGAGACACCCGGGCGTTGCCTCCCGCCCGATTCGGTGCAGGTACCTCCCGAAACATCCGTGTCCGGTGAGGACCTGCGTCAGGCATTTTATGCCCCCTGGATTCGTCTTGGATGAAACGCGACACCAGATTAGAAGGAAAAGTAAGAATCTTACTATTTTCTGTATTTGTTAGGATCAATCCGACTGGTTTTAATATTTTTGGAGAACTTTAAATTATCTTTAAAGGTATCAAGGTAGGTTATCTTTATAGGTATTCAAAATAATGAATGACTATAAAAATTACTTGAAATATGGCGCAAAATGTGGGATTTCTTATCGAGAGGATTTTACTTAGCATAGTGCATTTAATTGTATTTTTTACTATAGAAAGGCCTCCCCAACTCCTTCCATGTGCTCTTCAATTGTTTATAGTGATGCCATTTTATTAAGCTCGGCGGAGCGCCCTTAAATAGAGTGACCAGTTTTAAGTACTTGGGTCACTGGGTTACCGACGACTTGAAGGATAACAAAGACATAGACAGGGAACGTAGATCGCTGTCAGTACGCTGCAACATGCTGGCTCGCAGGTTTGCTCGGTGTACAGAGGCGGTCAAAATTACTCTTTTTAAGGCTTTCTGTTCGTCATTTTACACGTGCAGCCTGTGGACTAGTTATAGTTTGCGTGCATACAGCGATCTTCGGGTCCAGTACAATAACGCACTCAGGATACTGTTGAGGCTGCCATGGCGATGTAGCGCATCAACAATGTTTGCGGAACGGCATATTGATGGTTTTGCGGCCATAATGCGTAAGAGAAGCGCTTCCCTGCTCGCGCGTCTCCGTGGCAGTACCAACAGTATTTTGAGTGTTTTTGCAGATAGATGGGAGTCTCCAATGCTGCGACATTGGATGAAACTCCACTGTATATAATTAAACCGTTTTGTTTTGTGTGTGTATGTATGTCTACTAACACTAGTTTTTAAGGCCATTGTTACTAACACTATGGGCGTAGCCCGAAATAAACGTTATATTATTATTATTATATTATTATTAATGGCTACCGGACGTCACGCGGTTTCACCTGTATATTTCCCGTTCCCGTGGGAGTAAGGAAATAAAATATAGCCTATGTTACTCGCTGATAATGTAGCTATCCGTTGCTGAAAGATTTTTTTAAAACGGCCCAGTAATTTTTAAGTTTATTCGTTACATACAAATCTTTTCTCTTTAAAATATGAGTATGTATATGTGTATGGAAATCCATGGAGGCGGCCTTCGCCCAGCAGTGGGACAGAATAGGCTGACAGAAATATATATATGTAGAAACGACATAATCATTTTTTATCGATAATTATGATCAAAATAATATACGAAAATTGGTCTTTCATAAGGTCTGAATTATTTATAAGAATTCACCTAACCGATGTTTAAAAATGAGAAGCAAGTAATCCAGGTACAAAATAGACTGTCCAGAAGAGATAAGGTGCGCACCCAGGAAAATCACAGTGAATTATGATCATATGGGTAGTACTGTTACAGCGAATTGTAAGCTTCTTAGAAGGGAACTGTTTAAATATTGGTGAACCGATATTAAGCTAAACACAAATAATGGGCACACTTGGTAATGTCTTAGTTAATGCTGAATACAAATGTAACAGTTGGAAGAGGATTAAATTAATGTTCAGTAGAGGTTATTTAATAATAAGATAAAGTGTTCGGTTGCACAGTAATTCAAAGATAATAATATGAAGCGACATAGAAACAATTCTTTTGAAAGGTCAAATGTGTAGTTTTATTCGCAACCTGCGTGCGTGTATGACCAGGGCCTCATGTCTGCTATTACAATAGTGTCAGAATAGTTTATCATTGACTTGATAATTGCTCATTTTGACAAGTTTGGTAATCTACTAACATAATGGCGACATTTGATTTTCCAATGGGCAACCACTGCTACTCCATTGAAAGAAATGGCACAGAATGGTAAACTCGTACGTAATGATGAATGAATGACTACTATTTCAGATTGCTTATAACACTGATAAATAATAAATTTTAAACGAAAATTTTAATTTTAAATTTTAAAATATAAAATAAATGAAATCTGGCGGGTTTCATAATAATGGAAATACGACATTTTCATTGTAACACAATTCTATTACGAGACCGCTGACCAACCAGTGGTTGGTGATCCACCATTATGAATTTAGCAGATTACGAACTTTTAGCAAAATGACAATGGGATGGGAATGGGATCGTGTTGGAATGACGAATTTATAAAAATAGCAGGCTACGATTAAGATACAAACAATATAAACCTGACACCGATGAATCCTGAATCCTTGATGTAGGTGTAATTATTATAGATAGAAGCAACGACAAACCCACGCGAAATAATGGCAAAAGGCTAATTTTAGATTTTTTTTATGTAACACAAAATAAGGACATGATTATTTTCAGACATTAATAAAATAATTAGTGAAAATGACAAATTATTAAGTAAATACATCGATAGGAATACCTATTGTAAAGATCGATTAATTGAGGATTATAATTACAGCGATTGAGCCAAATAATGAAAACAAATACAATTAATGTTTCCGGCATAAAAATAAAAATAGAATAATAATTGACTTTAATTCCAATTATGAACTATGTTGAGCAATAAATATTTTAATTTGAACTCAGTGTATTAACACTGAATAACTAAGGTAAAGTTGCCGAAAACGTGGATGGAGTTAGCAGTGAATTTGTTGGCTTTTTTACATTTTAGTTTCTCTGGTTGATTCGAGCCAGCAGAATAAAATTATCCTTTACTTTAAATTATGATGTCTGAACAAAAACATAGTTTAAATAATGTGTAACAGTTTGATAACTTACTTTGTGATAAATTTCGGAATTCACGATCATTATTAAATTGAATGGGATTTTTGACGACTCGAATGGCGTAGTGGTAGTGAGGCTGCCTTACGTTCATAGCCTTCCCTAGTCTAAAAAAATGATATATACTTTGTCTATTTATAATCTTTCAATCTAATAAAAATAGTGTTTAATAAATATTTTTCATATTAACATTTATCTGGGACATGGTTTTGCCTTCTGTGCAGGGCGAGTTTGTCGATTTCACGGGTCTTCGAATAGGTACATGCTACACTTTCTTTAACAACAATATAGTTTTTAGTATTTGTTTTTTCAAAAATTTAATAGTATTTAACATTTTAAAAACCGAGTACGGTGGCAGACACCATAAGCGGTTGGCCAGCTGTTTTCCGTTAGAATCCACCAACATGTTTGCCATTATTTTTTAAGTATATTTTAATTTATCTAAGGTACCTACTCATTTTTTCATTCATTAACCCTACCTTCCCTTCTTACATATAAAACATAATTATAACTAGGCCATGTCTGTAATAGATTTTTTCAGAACTAAAATATTTTAAATGTAAAAAAAAAAACAAAAAGGAAGCTATTCCTTTTTGTTTTTTTTTTCTACTTACGAAAAAGTAGTCTTCCTAAAGTTTTAGTTCCCAAGACCTATTTAAGCTACGATACAAAAATCTTAAAAATCTCAAATTTCATGTGGCTAATATTAACTAATTCAATTATCCAAAACGGATTAATAAGACGAGATCATGTTAGGGTCAACACGCTAACTTATTAATACGGCTCGGTTACATAAACTTCAATTCTAATTAGTTTCTGTACTACAAAATCAATTAAATGGTACTAACAGAGCTATTGGATCAGACCGCAACCTCAAGAAATGTTTGTAGACTCAAAGGGATGGACATACATCTCTATACCGAACACAAATTAATATTAAATTCCGCTATAAGTTGGTTAACTTTGTGGGAAATCTTGCGATTGTGTTTGTCTCATCTGACTTTCACTTCCAGACTAAGTTAATCATTGGCATTGTTATCTCAAGGGATTTTCTGTTCCATTTTTACATTGACAAAAACTGTAACTAGTCCAGCAGATTTGCATACAAATAATTACGACTTAATGTACGTCGTAGAGCTATAATATTTGTTGATATATCTATTTTCAATATTTTTAAAATTATGAGACACAAATTTATTTTTTTTGTGATGAAATTGTATTTATTTATAGAGTAATTCTTTTAAAATAAAGTTCATATTCTGTTTTGCGAATAATGAGGATTTGTAATTAAAATTTAACAGTGGAGCTACGCAGAGCAACATAATTTCAATTTTACAAAATAATATTGACTAACCCCGTGTTTTACTGCAAATAGATTCTTCAATAAAAATTACTCACAGTGGAAATAAAAACGGTTATCGCAAATAGATTCCTGTTTATTCCCCAAAAGCGATCCATAAAACTTGTATAAATGTCAATAGATTCAATAAATGCTGCGTCCGTCCGGCACTCGGTGCTTCCACTACTTCCACCACTGTATTCGAAACACGTACGAAATTCACGTAAACGTCTGCTTCCCATCTTATTGATACAAATAGAGATATCAATTGTTTAGGACAAGGTGAAACAACAACGTGGCAATGATAGTAATTCTTCTGACGGGATGTGAGGGGCCTTTATGACCACTTTGATATCTGCGGGGTAAAGTTTAGTGTGTTATGGAATGAGATTTTTACGGACTTCGGGACCGTCGTAATGCTATTGACCTCTGTGATGGTGTCGACCCGCCTCTGAACCGTATTTAAGAGCCGATTGAAATGAGCTCAGCTTAGATAATCATAATCGAGTCAGTTTTGTTTACCTTTCCGTGATTATGCATTTAGTTGATCATATTATTTTATGTTTATGTTCGTTTTCCTTCTCATTAACACTGTTGAAGTGCCCATTTATGAAGGTTTTAATTACTGGATAGCACATATGGTTTGCCAATACAGTTAACTTGATCGTCATTATTTGAAATGTGTTGTTGTTTTAATAAACATTACTAATTTAAAGGATGGTAGGTATGAACAATCCTTAATCTCTCTGCATTTTAGTAAATCACTTTAACATTTTGATGATTTTGAAAAAGTATGATGACGACTGTCATTACGTTTTTTTTTTCCAGTATTAGATACTTCTGAGGAGAGAGCCTCAGAATATTTAAGTTTTAAACTGTTTATCAATTAATTTGGATTTTCAAGTTGTCTCCGAATCACAATTATTATTTGAAACCTTTTCTCATATCAATAATGTTTTGCCTGAGTCATTATTCTAAATGTTGTTTTAATGATCTCATTATTATGAAACCGATTTTGTTACACGATTTCAACCTTGATATTATAATCCTGATATTTCAGCAAGGATAACATTTTAGACATTTCATTTTGACGCCTCGTGCCTACATCCAATTTATTGAGAGGTTAAAAAAATATAAAAGAGAGAGAACAATTCCAATTTTTATTATCCTTTTGTATAAAAATGTTAGATAGATTTACGTATTTCAGATTACATTTTTATCCTGCTTTTAGATCAAACATTTAAATACTAGAATATTATGATAAGACAAGTTTTGTTTCTAAATAGGTACTTATAGGTAAATGTATAATTTTCCCAAGTCCATTTTTTGTAAACATCTACCTACCTATGCATGTTAGTTATAGTAGACTTTAGTTTTTTAAATAACTACACTAACTAGTTATACAATACGATTGTTTGCTAGGCGCATAATTATTATTTGGTTAGAGGAATAGAAAAACAAAAAAATATTTTACGGAATCTAAATAATGAATTACTTTAATTCATCTATTTAATTCAATAATTTGCTAAAATGAACTAAACTAACTTAAACTAAAAACTTAAAAAAATGGCGTCAAAAAACTCCTCAACGCTGTCAAATTAGGTACCTATACTTTATAAATTACAGAGCCAAATCAAAACTTGATATTTTTTACGAATACTACAGTAATAGTAGGAATCAAACTTAATTTCAGTTAGGTACCTACCGTACCTAACTGAAATTAAGTTTGATTCCTCGTTTGAAACTTTTACAGATCTTCATTAAGGCAGATCTATTGCTTCAAATCTCTGCCTCTCACTCAAAGCTCTACTTAAGAATATGTTGATCTGATTTTCTTGGTTATCTTGTTTTCAAATTAAATTAAGATAAGCTTAATCAAATTAAGGTTGCAAAAGAATATTTATCTCTTGGATACAGATGATACAGTACACATAACCTAAAAAACCTAAATTTGGTTTCATTGCTTACACTTTTATTTTTTTAAATGGAAGCTTTTTTAGAAGAAACTAAGCTAAGTTTTTAAATTAGCTTTGGTGTTTACTTCTTCTTTCAAATTAGCTTCGAAACCCTACATATTATTTAAAGTTTACTCCGGTGCTATATCCTTTTTCAACATTATCCTGTGACGATTCAAAGAGAAATCTATCTTCTAAAATATTCCTAGGCACCTACAAAGTTTCACGGGTGTTAATTCTGGCGTGGAGCTCACAGCTAGAAATGTTACACAGGTCTTAGTAACAAACGTTTGTTTGAATTACTTGAAGTGAAACTGTGAAAATCTAGTTATGATTTGAGCAAGTTAAGCCTGACAATGATTTGTAAAGGGGAGAACAGTTCGTGGGCCGGTCGTTTGTATACCGTCTGTATCTATTTGTGTCCTAAGGTTGTTCAACTCGACAGGCCGTTCGCTAACACAATTTTTGATGATGATTACACAACAGTATTAAAGGTATACTTTTCCTGTATGCTCGAAAGATAAATCTTTGTTTGTTTTGATTCTGTCCGCTGTTTGTTGACAATGTCTAATGCTAGGTCGAAAATGTTCAATGTTCCTTGTCGGTTCAATAATCATAGAAATGTTTGATTTAGTATAATCTACTGAAAAAAGTAACTAAGGTTATGGATGACTATGAGCGTTACCTTGATTATAACTTTTCTTAAGTTTCACAACACAGGATACATTAAAAGTAAACATTCCTGTATTTTGTTAACGGTTATGCAGAGAAAACCGTCAAAAGTTACCTACTTTTTGAATAACAGACAAAATATGCCAGAGATATTTGGTTGATGCACAATGGCCTATACACGAGAATACGACGACCAACCTCCTCCGTAGTCCGTTGAACCAAACACGTTGCAGTTTCACAGTAAAAAATAAACAAAACACTATTAGGCAATGAGAGTATAATCACTTTATTTAACAGCAAAATGTTTAGCGTCACTAACTAAAATACAGTACGGTAACTGTCAGTTAAAATGTTTTAAAAAACAAGTTTTTGTACTCGTCGATTCACGAAGAACTTGGACGCGAGCGTCCCACACGCGTGCATCAAGCGTGCCGGTCGGCGCAGAACTAGCTCTCTGGTCTCATTCCGTACAAAACTTTTAAGTCATGGAGACGGCAAAGCTATGTCGCGCCTCTACAACTCACGCACACAATCATGCCCGACACCCTATGCACAAACACGAAAGCGAGCTTCCAAGTTCACTAAATAAACGAACACCAACACAAACGTGCACCAACACCGTCTACCCCCTGTTCATGAGACGTCCGAGCGGGACGCGTATATCAACAATGCATTTGGGAACATAAGCGCGAGCGAGAGGTTGATACCGCAACAGATGTATATCATTTTACGCAGGTAAGTATTGAAAATGTTGGTGTGGGTGAATGAGACGGAGTACAAATTTAGCTTAGGCAAAGCCGGTCGGGAGTGAAGGGGACAGGAACTGTTCAAGTCACCCACTGTACATTCCTTCCTGATACCGGCGCGCCGTCGTACCTTTCGATCGTTCAAGTGGCAGATGAAGCTTTTAGGGCTGTCACCTGATCAATTCAGGAAGCGATAAAAAACGGGAAACTTTAATTAGTTATAGGCATGCTGAAAGTTTTCAAGTAATTTTTTTTTGGCGATTTTTGTTAAATTTCTAAAATTGTTTGCAGTGACTTAAAGTTACTTTAATTAATTAAAAAAGAAAAATCAGATTTTTAAAGCAACAAAAAATCAACGCTATTTTTTTAAACAACACAGTCCAAATTTAAATAAACTTAAGAACAATGGAACCTCTAAAGATAACTGAACGAGTCAGAGTTGCTACAAATTTTGCAAGCTTATAAATGATTCAGAGGCGCAGGTAGCATCCTTACGTCAAGATGTCACAAAGTAGCAGGTAGTGTAGTAACGTATGCTGCAAAATTTTGTGAATATTTTTTGCATAGAGCGCCTCCACTACTTTCTGTGTTTACAATGAAGACATCTGCTTTAAAAATGTTGTTTTTGTTTTACTTTATTATTATACAATTTATTTTAATTGGGGATCGTATTATACGTAATAGAGATCGTTATTTTGACCCTTATATTTAATGGTTAGATACGTTTTACCCCCTTTGTTAAGAGTTGACACCTGTTATTTTTCTGTTATCTAAATAGCACAATTAAACATACTATTGGGTTTTGTTTGTTGTACTGTTAGTTCAGCTTTATTTAATTACCGGTTAATGAGTTATTTTAATTAGTACGTTTTGTACATTCTGCATGATTTATAAATATCAGTAAATTATATTATTTTATCTTCTTGATATGTATACATTACGTGTTACGCTGTTTGTCCGCGATAGACTCCTAAACTACTTAACCGATTTTAATCAAATTTGTACACCGTGTGCAGTTTGATCCAACTTGAAAGATAGGTTAGCTTACATCTCAACTTACGCAGACGAACTTGCGCGGGTCATCTAGTACAAATTATTTAAAATTGAAATAGAAAAGGTACTTTTTTATTGACAAATGTCTGGTCTTGGCCTTGTTCTCGACTAATGGAAAGCGATGGATGAGGTCTATGTATGATGGAAAAAGCATGCCTGAAGGTACCTGGGGGTCTAAAAAGGCCGCTTTAGCAAAATCGTAAATGAATCACGTATAAAAAAACTAAAATGGTCTTTGTAACCATGACCATAAAGTCCATTTTAATAATTTAATATTTTGTTAAATAAATTGCTAAAGCTATGCTGCAAAAGCGGCCATATTCACTCTTGTTTAGAAGGCTGATGGTTAAAAACGTTGGCATAGAGTTCCATAATATTGTTGATCTCTTTGATCTAACCTTAGACGTATTAAAACTGTAAAAGTTTCTGGGTTATTAAAAAGCCTTACAAAAGATAAAGGGATGTCTCTTATTTCGAAATTTATTTTCTTAAATTATTTGACAAAAGTTATGTAACTTTCTAGTGGCACTCATCATAAGATGCGGTTTGTGGATAATGGCAAATATGAATTCAAATTGGACGTTTAAAATGTTTAATTTTAGCAATAATACCAGCCTATTACTGGTCTCACTGTTGAGCAAAGGCCTCTTCTTATACAGATAAATATTTTAAAATATTAAAATTAGAACCACAATCCATAACAACATTATTCATATTAATAAAATCCAGCATTAGAATTCTTACATAGTAGAATTAGAATTTTTTATCCCACGCCGGTATCAAATATCCAAAAAAAAAATGTCCGTGCGATCGGAGAGCGTCAAGCGAAACACTTCTGCGAAACCGGAGCCATGCGGCGAGGCTGACGGTAACGCGCCACGACATCGTATCACAACACAATCCCTTCCCATGTAACTAACACACAAATTAGTGTAGTACAATGTTCACGCCCTTTATTTTTATACCTTTGTCAAACTTCACGCGAAATGACAGCACAATACACTCACTCCGTAAAGTATACCATTTCTAACACGTTGTCCGAATACGAATAAGCCGTTTTGGCTATAGCTGTGCATATTCCTCTTCCATCCTGTTTCGTAATCCTAAACAGAATTGACGTGCGATCGCTTAAAAAAACAAAAAATAACACGTGAAATATGACGTGTTTTTGACGGTTTGACACGGGTTACGTTCGCGGTACACTTCATTAACTTTTCGAATACGAAATCCTGATGGAACGAGCACTTCAACGGACATAGACGCGAATTCCGTTTTGTCAGATACCGGTAATCCGCGTGTTAAGCAAAAACGTTCCATTCTATTTCTGCAAACGTTCATACAAGAATAAACACACAAAGAGATTCTACTACTACCATGCGAGGACTTATTCTTTGCAGTTGTTTATGAAAGGACGACAATGAACTGCTATAGATGGCCAGGTTGCTTTCTATAAAGCATTTGAAACAAAAATAATCAAAGCACTCATTTATGTGCATACATCTCACTTGAACACCAGTAGATAACTTATATGAATTCCGTACCGAGTAATAGCGAACTACATAAAACAAATGTGTAACAGCATGTCGTGCTTAATGGAACAAATGTTAAACCGAGAAGTTCCAAGACAATGTACTCGACAGTATAACTGGTATAACGTTCAATTGTTTTGCCATAAGGCCTCGCACATGCGGTGAACATGGAGTGAAAAGAGGGCCTGTGGCTCCATAAGCGCGAAATAATGACGACGCATTGTAGCTTCGCAGGATCAAGTAAGTCGCTATTATTTATTTCTTCGGTGGAGCTTCACAATGGTGTACCACGGCTTTGCTGTCAGCGATACAATAAGCAGCTGTTCTCGGTTTATTTTGTACGAGCTGTAGAGTAAGACGTACGCCAGATGACGTAATGTTACCTGCCTTTAAGACACGATAAAAGAAATATGACGGCGACGTCATCTCTCAACTTGTAGTCCTTCGTTCTTATCTTTTGTGTCGGCCAATATTGTGCCCGGAGGCAAGTCCTGTATATCACGATGTTATTCAAACAATATTTAGCAGGAAGCTTAAGTAACATTGATGAATGGAGACCGGACAATGTAAGTCAATATCTCCGAGGAAATCATCTAAAAATTCTTGATGGAGAATATTCCGCCATAAAAGCTTGAACTATCTAAAGTTAGTACGATCGTATCGCTCACATGTCCATGAATTTTTACGCGGATGCCCCGAGTTCCAATGAACAGCCGGCTTCGAGTGGCCAAAAAGCCAGAAATAGCCAGTGAAGCGACGCGACGCACGGCCAGAATATAATAGCAGCAATAACAAAAGTGAGTCGAGCTAACCATTGATTTGGATTTTACGTTAGTCCGACAAAAAAAATAAGTGCCTTTGTGCTGCATCCGCAAAATTCTGACCAGTGGCTGTCACTCGAAAATGCATGTCGGACTGTATGGTAAGCCCGTTGGTATTAATACAGGGCGACAGGTGAATACTAAGTGACGTTTTATTGTTGTGTGCGAGCACTTATCAACTTTGGTGATTCTCACGACTTCCTATTCGAATTGTTCGGAATTTGTGGCCGTAGTAGAATTTATAGGGTTGTTTCAGTACAAAATAAATTCGTTGTCTGGAACTTAGGCACCCCAGTCATTGAATTTACTTTATTTCGAATTCAAAACAGATTATTATGCTGAATTGTAGAATAAAACGCCCATCCGTGTTACGATAGAACACATTAATTTCGCTAAGCTACCAGCTTAAAACTGAACATTATAAAAGCCAATACCAACAGAGTGTGAAAGTTAGAACGAGGTCACCACTTAATTTAAAACAAACATCGGCTAAACACTGTTACAACAATTGTTGAACAATTTAACAGCGCTCTGGCCAGTTCATCCGTATTTCCTACTTAATAAATGTCTGGTCGAGGAGGCGAGGCAGGCCGCACTGACGCTAACTTGACGCCAGCCTGACATCGCACCAGTCGTGGCTAAAAATGACGCAGTTGTTCCACCTGAGTACAAATTGTGTGAGACACACATCGTTTCTTTTAAATTGAGACGGCGAAGTGCCTTTTAAGGAAGTGGTCTGGTCACGTTCATAGTTATTAATATCTTCGTTTTCTGTTCCAAATAATGTTTCATAATGGCGAACATTCCTTTTTTTAGATTTGTTAGTCGATTGTCGGTTCGATTTGTAGGTAGTCGGCGTTCGTGTTTTTGTATCTAGCTAGGTTTGTGCTGCGGGCTAATAATTGACCATTAACGGGAACTTAATTTGTGAGATCGTTTGGCGAAAGGCAGCGAGCGGGCTGTTGCCGTCGGGACATATAAAATGTCTCTCGCCATTTAGTTTTAGCATTAAAGCAGTTACAAGTATCGATCCGAGTACCTCTACTTTGCTTGCTAGGGGCCTATTTTCTAACCAAAATTCTACCGCAACTACTATTTTAGATATTTGTGGGGATTTATCGGCAATCTCACCCCAAATTGAACCAGTAAACTCTAATAGCTCATTTACAACAAGACAGACGAACTTAAGGCAAGAACATGTTAATGAAGAATCAATCAGGTGTAACAGGGATCGAATTGAGTCCGTCGCTGAGGGTAATCTATCAGGCGTCAGTGTTATTGTTGTGATTTGTTGCGGCATCGAGTCGGGAGCAATCGGCCGGCCCTCCGGTAGCCATTAGTTTGATTAGCTCGTCCGTCCCACGCACGCTGATTGTGCGAACGTTTGGCTTTGATTGATTCCTTCAAATGGCACCGTTTCGAGACTACGTTTTATTCTTGGACGATACATTGTTGCTGGCTCCGATACGAAGGTTTTCTAAAAGATTTATTTGAGTCGACGTTTATGCGTGTACAAAAGAATAAGAAAAAGGTTTTTTTTTTTTTACGAAGCTTATTAAGGAATAGAAAACTTATGCTTAGGTATATATTCAGTATGTGTTTTTTAGGACGTGTTTAAAATAATTATATAATCATCTGCCTAGCCTTTTCTCAACTATGTTGGGGTCGGCTTCCAGTCTAACCGATGCTGCTGAAAACCAGTATTTTACATGGAGCAACTGCCTATCTGACCTCCACAACCCAGTTAATACTGGGTAATACGATACCACTTGGTAAGATTGGTTGTCAGACTTTTTGGGCCACTGACTACCTGTAACGGCTGCCATAGATGGACAAATGACAGCCGGGACCAACTGCTTAGCGTGCTTTCCGAGGCACGGAAGAAACTCGCTATGTATAGGTTGATCACCCATCCACAGACCAACCTAGGCAAGCACGGCTTAACCTAAAGATCGGCCCGAGTGGCTGTTAATATTTTGCCACGAGCTCCTCCGCTTTAAAATAGTAATATATCCTCTACAAATACTTGTTGAATTTGACAATACAATAGTGGATTTCAACAAAATTATTTTAAATCTGATGGGTTTTCTTCAACGATACATTTAGCGGTCTTATTTGTAAGTGCGTCACAATAGATATATGTTTCGGTTGCTAACTTGAATAATTGATCTATCCACTGAAACTTAGTGGTAGTGAAATAATGATGTCTACCGAATACCTTCATAAATTAATGGAGAAGTGCCGTAAATTATGTAGGTACGAGTACATTGTTGATCAATAAAAGGTACTACATTATTACTAACATTATAAACCGTAGGCCTTAAATATTCCTGAGGAAAGGTGTTTAAATAACGAAGTAGTACTACTGTAGTGAAAGGGTCTTAGCTAATTTTAATATCTAAAGGCAATTTTAAATTTAGTTGTGTCCAACTAAAATCTTTGTTGAAAACAAAATCAAGGGCTATTGTTTTATAAATTACTAGCTTCTGCCAGCGGCTTCGCCCACGTGAAGTGTGATTATTGTCCCATGGGATCGGGATAAAAAGTATCCTATGTTTAATCCAGGTTACAAACTATCTGTGTACAAAACTTCATCCAAATCCGTTCAGTAGTTTTCGCCTGAAAGCGTAACAAACAAACTTACATACACATACACATACATAATACATTACTTTACATTAATAATATTATTACGGGGGATTACATTTGAATAGTTTTCAGAACAACAAATTACTGAAAGGACTACTTATAATGACTAAATGACTAACGTTGGTCTAGTGGTTGCAAGCGTGAACAAGAGGTCCTGGGCTCGATTCTTGGGTCAGGCAGAGTGTATTGAGTTTTTCCATCAGGTTTTTCGATTCCAGGCCTGAAGTTATAACTACTTATAACATAGGAAATCTGTTTAGATTACCATCTTGAAGTAAACACCAATCTTTGTAGCCATTTTCCAACTATGTTGGGGTCAGCTTCCAGTCTAACCGGATGCAGCTGAATACCAGTAATTAACATGGAGCGACTATCTGACCTCCCCAGACAGTGGGTGGTCAGACTGGTTGTCAGACTTTCGAGCCATTGATTACTGTAACGACTGTCAAAGATCTACCAATGACAGCTAGGTCCAATGGCTTAACGTGCTTTCCGAGGCATGTAGGAAACTCGATATATGTGTCACCCATCTAAAAACCACAAACTATCGACAAACCTAAGCAAGCGTGGCTATACATATAAACCTGAAGATTGATCCGATTTTATTTAGCGACGAGCTCCTCTAAATAAACAAACAAAAAAACAGTTTACGGTACAAAATTCAATGTCAATGCAACGTTGCTCGGACGAAATGGACAGGGGTAAGCTAAAGACGGGAAGAAACGACAAAAACCCGCGGGATAAAGGCGAGGTCTAAAGGTTGTATAAGACCCGCATCTGAATGACTATGTCATGTTTATTTGCGTTGAAGGGAGGCGCACTTTCTTACCTGTGACGAAAAAAGCATGACTTTGAAGAGGAGTCACATGAATCTTTAACTTGGGTTCGGGTAAACAGTTTTATATTTTATGCTATGTGTACTAAGCTTTGTAAGAATTTTCTTTGCGTTGCTCCTTGAGTTAATTGGTTCGGAAATTGGAGTTAATGTAATGTAAACTTTTGAAGAACATTGTACAACATTGTCCGATAATCAAAAACATCTATCTACAAATACATACATTAAATTCAGATGTATGTTTGAAATTACAAAATAACTTAGTTTTTTTTTAATGTATAATAATTATTATAAAAATACATGCAGAATAGCTACCTACAATACAAAATCGCTACGAACTACCGAAAAAAGCACTGAACACGAACTAGCCGCAGAAATAAAGTGGGACATTATAGAAATCAGTGAAATGAAAAGACATGGCGAAGGTATTACGGGGACTATATATTACACTACAAAGGTGAGACATCAGGACTTTGTGGCGTGAGCTTCTTAACGAAAAAGAGACTTGCACATAGAATCGAAGAAATCAAAGGGATAACTGAAAGAATATCAGTGTTGCACATAACGTTACCCTTGCATAAAAATTAAAAGTGAACCATCATTCAAGCCTACTCACCTACTGAATCAGATAAAAAAGAAGATATAGTAAAAAAATAAAAAATTTATGAAGTTCCCAGAAGTACAAATTCCCACAAAAATATCATTGTAATGGGTGACTTTAATGGTCAAATAGGAACGTGTAATAATGGAGAAGAATACACAGTCGGTAAATATGGAAATGGTAAAAAAAGCAAGAATAGGGATAGATTAGTCACCTTGACTTTGGAAAACAAATTAAGGATCTTCAACCGTTTCTACAAGAAAAATAAAACAAAGCAATGGATGGCCCCTAACGGGTTACATTAAAATGAAATTGATTTCATTATGTCTAATAATGCCAAAATGATCCAAGATGTGTACAATAATCTCAACTTTAATTCAGACCATAAAATGGTCCGAGCCAGGCTGACAATTACGCCTATAAGAGGAAAAGAATAATCCATAATGATAGATATTCCTACACATGCACTTGTAATAGCGACCAACTTATGATAAGTCTAAAAGAATCCATAGAAATGAATAAGGTAACCACCAACGCAACTCAGGCCAAGTATGAAAAGTCTATAAACATTTTACAAACAGAAACCAAAAAATTGAATCCAAAAATCAAAAAAATCATTTCTGATAAGACACAACAGCTGCTACAGGAAAGAAAAGATTTATTACAAAGAAAATAAAACAAAATCAACCGCTGCAAAATACTCGTAGCAGAAATTTATATCGAATGTGTATGATTATGATCCTAAAGGGATTGAAATAAATGATTTTGGATTTTGATTGAGACTTAGAATATTCCTAGAGATTGGACCGAAGCAACTATAATATTACTCCATAAAAAAGGAGAAAACCAACCGAAAGAACAAGCGGGTGTCCGTAGTAAATACTCAACAGTAGATTGTATACACGTATTAAGACAAGTCCTACAGAAACACAACAAATACAACAAAACTTACTATCTAGGATTTGTGGATTACAAGGCCTTCGATTCCTTAGAACATAAATACATCTGGGAAGCATTGCGTTCTCAAGGGATCCAGGGAAAGTATACAAATACTAAAGAACAAATACTCAAAAAGCACGGCCAAAATCAGACTAGAAGCAACGGGGGAGGAGTTTTCCATAGAAAGAGGCGTCTGACAGGGAGACCCAGTTTCACCTAAACTGTTTTCAGCGGCCTTAGGGATGGTATTCAAAAGCCTAGATAGGAATAAATACGGACTCAACATAAACGGTGAAAACCTAAACCATCTACGTTTTGCAGGCGATCTAATATTATTCTCAGACTGTCCAAAAAAACTAGAGCAAATGCTACAACAACTAGCAGACCAAAGCATAAAAGCAGGACTCTCAATTAACACAACAAAAACCAAAATGATGACTAATGCTTCACAGACATACAACATCATTGTAAACATGGAGGAAATCGAATACATAGATGAGTATATAATGTCTAGGACAGCTAATAACTACACGGGATACAATGCATAAAGAAATTGACAGAAGAATCGCCAACACGTGGAAAAGATTTTGGTCTCTTGGCGATGTTATGTAAAATAAAGATATGCCAATTATAGACAAAATAAAAGTATGTAACACCTGCATTTTGCCATGTTTGACATATGGTTTCAAACATGGTCTATAGAAATTCAACAACAAAATAATAGTATGTCAAAATGGAATAGAGAGAAGTGTAATTGGAGCAAAAAGACGAAATAAAATACGATTAAACAAAATTAAAAATGTTCCTAAATTTAGAGATGCGAACAAAGTACACTTAAATTGGCAAAACATATGCCGAGAGAGAAGAATGAGAAATAGACTAGACTAATATCTGAATGTAAAAGAAGTAAAGGTAAACCAATGAAACGCTGGGAAGATGATCTCAAAAGAGTTGCTGGTCCAGAATGGACCAGAATTGCAAGAGACAGAGATAGGTGGAAGTCTTTGGAGTAGGCCTTTGTCGAAGGACAAGCTGTTGTTTGAAAACCGATCGTCAGTTACCAATCTAATTTAATTATTGTAAAACAGCAATAAAGGGATATTTTATTTATTTACATGTAGAATATGATGGCACCAATAAAACAATCTTTTTTAATTATTTCTCTTTATCTCTATTTGTTCCGGCTAATCTCCGAAACGGCTGAACCAATTTTGACGGAACTTTTACTGGCAGATAGCTGATGTTATAAGAAGTAACTTATGCTACTTTTATTTGAATTAATTGAATGTTATTTTTATGATAAATAATGATTTCGTTTACTATACAATGGGTATAAAAATACCCTGCAATAAAACACAATTTTTATTTTTATTCCAAAATACATATTTTTAGAAAGAATCTTTGAAATTGTTAAGAATTCCACGCGAATAAAGATTCCGGGCCACAGCTAATCTAAAATATTTTTTTTTTAGAAAATAGGTCAGTACTAGCTGTGTTTTTCCTCTGGCAACCGGTTTCCTAGATAAGTAACGGTGTCTGTTTCTGTTGCTAACATTTCAGTTTAAACTTCAAAGTAATTTCAAAAGCAAACTCCTTTAAGTTTAATTTAGGTATGTCTTGCTTAACAGAACTGACCTAATAAGTTTAGTCTATTCTTTACGAAATAAAACCATAAAGAGAATTTTTACAATAGTATTAGCTGGAGATTTCTTTAGTTACACTGTAATATTGTCTTATATGAGTCTGAAATTATGATACAAAGGTAATACCTATTGTTAGCCGGGCTAGCTTATCTTAATCCTACGAATCATAGACAACAAAACAACATGTGAGTAGACAAGAAATACCAACTAAAACAATTAAATTCCTAATCACAGCAGACATTTACTTTTCTAAATCACAAAAGTAAATAGGCGTCCACTTTTAATTTTTGCCAAAAGAACTTCGGTGCTAAATTAGTTTTCGTTCAGCTGTATACGTGATCGGATTGTATAATTACAATCTTTCCCAACCCACGGCTCCCAACGGCATGTTGCGGCCGAGATGCGTATCGTATCGATTCAGGGAGTTTTGCTAAATCGAACTAAGGCCACAACTCACGAAGTGGACCATCAAACTGCAGGAAAAAGGACAAAACAAAATGTATAAAGGAAATTGCTTCCACAAATCCACTCGTATCTTGAACAATAAACGGGGAACGGCCAGCACACCCTAATAGCAATGAAATCACGAAACCAAAACTGTCTCCCATGTCGGATACAGTTCGATCTGCGACTTAAGAATTTTATAGACTACCCTTCAATTGTCTCAAATTGCCAGCGATGATAGAGGTCGTGTAACTATTTTGTTCGTATTTAAAATGTTGTTGGTTTTTGTGAGCTTTTTAGTTATTGTGAGTCGTGAATGAATTTAGTAATGAGGAGAATGATTTGTGAGAGTCATTTTAGTAGTAGTCCAACTCCTTTTACAATCATCTTTCATTACTAACAACAACAAGTTATTTCTGGATCTGCAATAAGCATGCAGGACCAGACTGATCGTTTTCTATCGTTCAATAATTGGCTATGTCATAGAAGAGAAGCTAACAGCCGCTCGGGTCGATCTTTAGGTTAAGCCGTGTTTACCTAGGTTGGTGTGTGAATGGGGGCATCCATTACATGCCGAGTTTCCTCCGTACCTCGGAAAGAACGTTAAGTATTTGACCCCGGATGCCATTTGTAGATCTTTGAGAGTCGTTATAGGTAGTCAGTAGCCCAAAAAGTCTGACAACCAGTCATACCAAGGGTGTGTCGTACAACCCAGTATTTAACTGGAATGTGGGGGTCAGAAAGACAATCGCTCCATGTAAAAGATTAGTATTAAGCTGCATCAGGTTAGACGGGAAACCGACCCCAAGATAGTTGGGAGAAGGCTAGGATGATGATGATGAATTGGCTAAAATAAACGACAACATCAAGTGAAGATTTATCAACATTTTCCTCGAGTGTGTTACCGCCACAATCGCTCCAAAAGTTCTTAATCTTCAGCTGTCATTCTACTCTTCGTATTCTACGACAAACGTGTCATGTCCTTATTCTAAACTCAACATACTCCCCCTCTTCACTTCAGCTTCAATATAAACAATGCTATTACGCCAGAAACGTACTAACAGTTCATTATTCAAAAACATTTCAATCAATATATAACAGAGACAATACCATTCTATTTTATCTGATTTAGATAAGTGTTTACATAATTAGTTCTCAAAAGCTACAATTTTGAACAATCCAAAACGCAAAATGTCAAGATTTCAAATTAATGCTTAGCCATTTAATGCGTTCTTACGCAAAACGCAAAATTTAGTTGTTGCTAACATTATAAATTGAAAACACACTTACGGTAAAGAACACAAAACTAGTCCAACACAAGTACCTTCTATATAACATTTTGCCGCATTTTATAAGCTCGTTTATACCGAGCAGACCTCACAATTTATTTTATTTCAAACAAGCGTAATAAAATTTACTTTCTATAACTTTAAAGAACATATGCAATAACGAACTTTTCTCTAGTAAACTACGTTATGGTATTTTTAGATGAATCCGCTGCAGTTTCTGTAGTCTGTTTTTGTAAAAAAAAGTATTTATATTTTAATAAAACTAGTACGTTTTTTCAGAACAGTCTTCCGCATGGCTTTTTTTTAAGTTTTTCTTATTTCATATATTAGTGTGGAATGCAAGAATAATATGAAGGGTGTAAAACACTTCTTAACGAAGCCGAAAGGCACTTCCTGTCCACGTCTTTCTGATAATTTTTTTGTTCTACAAACCTTATCTAAAAACCTTGTAGTTACGGAAATATTGGGGGGCAAAGTTACAACTGTTTGACAAGTTTTTTTAAAATACAAGTTTTTATTGTAATATTTTTACTTTAAAAACCTTCACGACCCCCGTATTGTTCAATCCATCAACCAAGACACAATATTTTAAATGCGTTGAATTGAGTTTTACTTAACTTGACCATATTTTTTTTATCAAAACGGGACATCGGTTTTTATAACGTTTATTAGTCGGGCCGATGCATAAAGAATACTCAATTTTGGTGCTCGCCAATTCAACACACTTTGGCGATTTTAAGTAGTGATATCAAATTTGACTTTTCTCATAGTATTGGCGAGTTTCATTCAGTCGCCAAATCAAACTTGAGTTTCCTTTATGATAAAAATTGCGGGCCATGATTCTCAATGGAAAATAAAACACATCCATTACAGAATCCTTGGTTGACGGCTTCGGGGTGAGGTGGTTTATACCCTGTAGATACATACGCAGGCATACACAGGCATTGGGATAAGGGAATGAAAATGATGATAGTGTAGAGTGCAAGATAGTTTCATAGGAATACATTATAGTCAACACAATACAATTATAACAGCCAAACATAATTATCAGACTACAGTAAAATCAAACTTCAAGTACGTTTTAGTTAAGGAGATGTCCAGTTTGTGAGTGTTTTATTGTACAGCAGCCTAATTGTATAACATCCTTACAAAGTCAATGCCTTTCATTTTGACTTTTTAATAATACTACTGATCTCTCAGTTTCTTTAAAAGGCTATATAACCAGTTTCTATAAAAGGCTTATGAATGTAAGTGCGTTACGCAATTGAGGAGCTGGCCTATAACCCTGACGAGCACTCATCCTCCCAGATAATCTCTAAACCACCTCTAATCATACAAAGTGATAAAGTGGACCATTCCTAACCTAGACATGACCTAAAAACGTTTCATACAAGATAACTTTCTTTAAGAAATCCCGCATCCTTGTAACATTTCTCCTACATTTTTATAAGGTCTGAGATATCAGAAACGATTGAGTGGACGAAGGTAGCCGTGTAGAAAACATACAGATTCGAGCCCAATATCGCTCAAAGGGTATGGAAACCGAAGGCCGAATCTTTGGCTATAGAAAATATGTGCCAGTCCAATTCTGAGGTAATGTGGGTAATACGTTTTCTTACGGTGGATATGTTGTTACCTAAAAAGTAATAGGTTAAGAAAAGTTTGTTCTTTTTTTACCGAGAAAACCCAACCAAACTTAATGTCATTGACTAAAACTGACTCATATACGAGTATCATACTCAATAATGTTGTAAAGAAACTGTACCTACAAAGGTTTGCATTCCAGAGGTGTTTAAAAGTAAATCTGCACTAATTAACTCTCATGAAATGTATTTTATTTAGGTCGCTTGTTGCAATTTTGGCGCTTAGATATAAAGGTCGTGGCACACTTGACAAGCAGCGCACCAGTACCGCTCCAACCCAGCAATTAACTTGCCATTCAAATTAAAGTATTAAATCGTGTGTCGTTTAACATATTTTTTAATGTCCATATGAGAAAGCTTATGGTCAACGCGCTTACCGCGCTTACGACTCGACTCGCGGGCAGCTCGGGGCCCGCGCGCCGCAAGCGAGCGGACCGCGTGCTTACAACGCGCCGACCGCATGCTTGCTGCGCGCGGATGCCGAGTTGCCCGCGAAACAATGTCGTTGCGCCGTCGTGCGACTCTATGTCGTGGGTACTCTTTGTGTACTGTATGGCCAGTTACATATTTAGTTAGAGAGCCCACGACACTAAACCTAGTTCAATAAGACTCCCAGATGATATATAATTGGTCACGATTCTGCAATGTATATAAAACCTGGGGGTGCGGTTAAAAAAAAACTATTACTAGTATGATAAGACTCCCAAGTTATGTAAAATTCAGTAAACATATTATACCGGCTGAAACTTTTTTCATAAATAGTTTACATTATACTGAACTTAAAAAAAATCGTCAGAACTGTACGGAAAGGGTGTTCGCGGGGTAGGTGAATTAAACCACGAATCCACGTTAACTAATTATAATTACTAGAGATAATACCTAGAATGCCGTAATAGTCCGGGAGGTAGGGATTATTACGGCTAGCACGCGGAACGCGCGCTTAAACCTCGCTGACGACGCGTGGTAAGCGCGCCGTATATTAAAGCGCGCCTATATTTGATCGAGGCAACGCCGGGCAACAGCGGTGCTGGTGCGGTGTTTGTCAAGTGTGCCACGACCTTATCAAAACGATGTCTCATGGCTAGCACACCATAGATCTACTCTCTCGCGATCTCTAAAGGTGGTCTTTAAAAGATCGCTTTTAGCGATAAGACCACCCATTGTGCATTGTGTCACCCCTTGTAAAATGTTTAAAATGTTTGTATTTCTATTTTTATGGTTTACTATTCTATTCTATCTACCTATATTGTTTACACCCACAATTTCCCCCCGAAAAAAAAATAATTATCGATTTAGGCCAATACAGCAAGTGGTATCATAGTAATATTTTGTTGTTACCAACTTATAGATAAATAAATTGATACTCAATCAGTATTTTATAAACCTCTATAATTCTCACGATTTCCAAGTTTCAGAAATGGGGTAATGTAAACGAGTAATTACCAATACATTTTTAACGAGATAGTTTACACCGGCATGATTAAGCCATTTAAAAAGCTTGTTTCTTTATAATTTCCCGTGACCAATGTGGCTCTGCCACGCGTCGATATTAATTTTCTATGCTTATTGATTTTATTGAAGGATATTGAAACCAGGACTCGAAAGCTTCATATCGTAAAATGTTTTGAAGTGATTGAAATTGTAAGCTTTAGTTCATTGCGTGCATTTAGTTGCACTTCTTGGATTATTTTTTAAGGAAACTTCACTGGACCCATAACATAAACAAGAACTTCGTTTGCAATTGAATCTTACTTAAATAATTTGATGATGCAGTCCAGTCAGTTTGCATAAGACAAGAAGACCTATCACAATGTAAACGTATGTTTATACGTCGATTTTTTAAACGAAAATACAAATTATCATAAAGCGTTTTAATTTAATTGTTTGTAACAAGCACATCTAGTCAATTGTCAGTGGATGATCCATTGATATGAATAAATTCTAAAACTCAACAAAATGCAACACTTCGCCCACGACTTCGGCTAATTTTCAAGATATCAGTATAATTTATATCCTATGTTACTTGGTAAAGATGTAGCTTTCGAAGGATGAAAGAAATTTTAAATCGGTTGAGTGATTCTTGAGTTAACTCGTAACTAACAAAAAAAAATCTAAATCTTTCCTTTATAATATTAAGATAAGATTTGAATTACGTAAAATACTGCGAGCTCGTGCTATGGTCTCTAAATACCCATACCATTGTATTGTATTGTACAACGGGCTGGTGTCCATAACTCCACCTTAAAGCGCGTATTTTGCGTATGGGCTGTAATCCACCACCACGCGGGCCCAGTGCGGTTTAGTAGATGTCACATGTCTTCGAATTTTTGGTTCTAGTACATGCCGGTTTCCTCACGATGGTTACCTTCACCGTTTTTGAGAGCAGTGGTGATGAAATAAATTACACAAAGTAATACGCCTGCCTGGGTTAGAACCCACGACTTAGTGTTCGTAAGTCGCGGCCGCCACCACTGGGCCACCCATGCCATATGGCCTATACTGGACCCGGATAGTCATCTTTCAAGATACCCAAGAGTTTCATCCCTACAACTTAATAGCCAATCTAAACTGAAACGTATAAATGCGCAACTAATTTTAGGTAACTATTAAATTTAACCATAATTTTCAACTTGGTGTGCACCAAACCTTACAACCACTTATCTTGACTACTTTTGATTTATCAGAAATAAAGAAAAAGAGATTTTATTTGTTGGCTGCTTTCAGTTAGTGAATATAACAAAGAAAGTTGGTGCCAATCAAGTTATCGTACGTCCAATGAAAGTAATCAGAGAAAGTACTTTTATGACGGTTAATGTCAAGACTAATATATCGAGCAAAGTCACATTTTCATGACCTTTTTTCATACAAGCATTCTAGCAAATATTGTTTGAAACTAAGTAGTCTAGAAAGTTAAATCAAACCGGGTAAAACCGGTACAGACAATTTGTGGACAGGGCATCGGAAACCGACCTAATACTGTACTGTCCGTGTGAAGTATAAGTCAATGTCCGTACTTCGCAACTATGTACATATTTTTTGAGTTAAACCCATAAATCATCTTATCAATTGTTTGACAACTCAACAAACTAATGAATTTGACACACGTAGAATCCTTCAGGAACATTATATCTGACGGATTGAAATACAATTCCTAAGAATACAAAGAAGAATAAATACATTTTAATAATGTAGAAAATTGCCTGTCAGATACACTAACGCTGGTCAAAGGATAAAGAAGGAGGTTAGCCTGAGAAAAATACAAAATTTTCTTTTTGCACGCTTTAATTAATTTCTGGACTTTGTGAATATTATAGAAGACTTTTGCTGAGATTAGTATTAAAATGAACAAGAAAGTTGTATAATTTTGCAAATGGAGTTTATTTTCACTTCAGTTAATTAGTAAGGATAAAGTACTAGCCGACAACTGCATAATAGAAATTCGGAATGAAAGACAAAAATAAGTAAATGCGGAATTCGAAAGCCATGAAGCTATCATGGCTTTTGAATTCCGCATTTATTTCTTTAAAAAAAGAATGGTAAAAAAGGATGGTACTAGCAAAAAAAACATCAGTCAAGTTTGTCACCATTACCCACACCCTCTTTTTTTAAATGAAGAATGAAGATGTTACAACGTCAAATAGCACATCAAACATCACATAAATTTACATTCAAAATTCATTCACAATTTAACCATACAGAACACAAATTGTCGACGGAGTTTAATCGTACGTACAGTTTCGATATTCTATCTCTCTTTCTATTCAAAGGGAACTTAGGCAACACTTGGGGAAATTGTTGCTTAACTTGAGGCTGCGTATAATTTTATGATTAGCCTTGTCTGAAACGTACTATGTTAGGCTTTTGAGGCAATTGCGCTGGTGTAGATATCCTAAAGCAACAGCTGTTACTAAAATACTGAAATATCATTTTGAAAGCTCACTTACTAAGTTATGTGAAAGTAATCATGTTAAAGTTTGATTTACGTAGCATAGTGGAATTTAATGCCAACATTTGTATTTTTTGTGATGGTCTTTTATTTATAGCTAATCGTGAGAATGTTTGACCCAGTGGAGTTCAAAAGTTTTTTTAGAAAAGTGGTTCATTATACTTACACAGATTGACTGGTATGGATGGATTGGTAATAAGTAATCGATATGTAGTGGCCAGATCTTAGAATTAATCACGTCATCAGAATCAGAATCAGAATGCTTTATTTGTAAACATAGGTCAAATTATAATAATGATGATACAGATAGGTGGATCCTCTATGTTTTGCCCAGAGGCGTACAAATATATAATTTTAATGAACATTATCTTTAGGTACTTTAACACTAGTTCAACTTTTAAGACATCTTCTAGTGGTAGAATTTTATAAAATTATGTTAACTTTCACATTCGTAATAAAATCAATATTAAGAAATAGGTACATGCATGTCAATAGTAATTGGGGATATAATCAGTTTCAATAAATGTCAAAGAGATAAAGTTATAATAATGCTAATGTCAAATAAAATTCCGAATAGTCAAAATAGGTTAGGAGATGTTGGTACAATTTTCTGAAGCAGAAATTATAGAATTATCGTCCAGATATTCCTGTAGTGAGTAATAGCATTTATTTAACAATATTTTTAATAATTGTTTTTTGAAATTTTCCAGATCTAACGTTTTTACTATTTCAGATAGTTTGTTAAAAATTTTTTTGGCCATACAGAAGGTGCTTTTATTCATGTAGGAACGGAATGTTATGGCAGTGAGTGGAATGAAGCGTAGAGATGAATGACAGATGTGAAGCATGTTGAATGAAAGAGATGAAAGTATATAATAGTCTAGGAGTGAAAGAGAAAGCAAGTGAATGTTAAGAAAGGTGAAAAATCAGGACTGGAATACGACAGGAATAAGACGAAGGACGTTAGCTACGAAGACGTGTAAAAATAAATTAAAGTTTATGTAAATCATCAGTGCTTTTATTTGGCCCACTTTGAACAAATCCCACATTCATAAGTGCCGTTTTGCCATTAGTCACTTCGAGTTCTAACTTATTTCTATCACGTAATTTTCGGTAGTAACTTTTAGTAGCTATTTTATATAGTGAAATGTTAGATTTGACGAACACATTTGTTTCGTATATGTACAGCGATGGCAAGGTAAGTATGGTGGTATGGTGTATGGTGGTGGTGTGGTAGTTTTTTTTTTTCTTCATGATGTAGTAGGTTATTTTAGGTTCCGTTTCATGAAAAGGTCGGCCACAACACGAAGGAATCAATTCTGAGATCTGGCCACACATTTACATGTGATTGTGTTCAAAAATGTGTGGATGTTAATGAATTTTCGCATATCCTGCTGATCTGAAAAGTAGTTCATGATATTTAATGCAACTAAGTGGTAAAGTAACGGTCACTAATTCACCCTAAGCATAGTATTCTTGTAACAAACGAGAGAGAAGGTTGAACCGTACATTTGTCACATTTAATTACCAGTAACTAATGTGATAATGTTTGAACATTCCTACAATCGCATCGGCTCATGTTAGTACAGGAACCCTTACAACTTATCCGCTAGACTAACTACTCGCATCAATTTCTGGCTCAATGATTCGCTTTAGCGCGTGTCTAAGTGATGTTCAAACTACAGCCTTTACTCCCAAAAGTTAGTCGGCAACGACAAGCCTTCATTCAAAACGACCTCCCAAGAGTCGACTTTATAAGTGAAATTATTATTCTGTCGCAAATTATAATTAATCCGAAGTGAGAAATGATATCCTAAAACAAAAAGCTGACAGTGGTTTTGTTGGACGGGCGAAGTGTCAAAGTTAAATTGAATATTATAGGGAATGATCTCAGGCAGACGAAGTTTCGTCGGGTCGCGCTGAGTAGTTAATCCAATGCCACAATTCAGTTCAAGTTATTCAGGAACAATTGCCTGTTACTAGCATTGCTTATTCATTGTTAATCGAACGCTCAGAGTATTTATGTTATTCTCGACTACCCTGCGAGTCAGAAACTACAAGTTGCAGTTCAGGAGGTGATTTATCTTGAACTGTGTTGGAATAACTTACAGTTTAATGATTAGATCCGTCTGGCGTTTTTCAAATAGCAACGTTTATATTAAAAAAAAAAGAAAACTGTCAATGACTATTTCTACAATATTCTCGTACATCATTCTTTACACATTGTAAAGAATGATGTGCATAGTAGTATGATTAAATAAAAAATGTTGTCTAGCTCTGAAACTCTGTGGCTCCAAGCTCAGCTGCCAGACATGCAGATTTTTTTTCAAAGACTCCAACATACTATTTACCAGCTCAATATTAGTGCCTCATCACAATACAGTGCAACAGATATTGGCTTCAGTCCCGCACTATTGGCAGGCCAGCGGGCTGTCGGCCCCTAATAGCTTGGATCGAAGATAAGGTATCTTGAAGCCACTCACGTCGCTCGGCCGTCTCCAGTGCCAGCAGTAAGCTACCGGTGCTACAGTTTAGAGTGTTTACCGTTTGAGAAATCGACCGTATAGCTCAAGTGGGTGGACATGTTTTGATTATTGTCGAGTTTTATTAATAACAAGTGTCAAATTCGTCTAAATAACTAGAGTATTCCTACGGTACTGAAAACAACAATATTTGCATTGTACAGATTCAATCTGTTTAGTATCATTATAATCGCATAGCCCATATTGTGTGAGTACTATAGACATACATTATTGTGACCTGACGGTAGAGAGTATGTCATGCATGCATGTATGGCATGTCTCGCTGATGGTGGCGCGTGTGTCGGGTCATTCGGTTCCTTTCAATATGGTTGAGTTGAACGGGCGCTGTCAGTTGTGACTGGTCATCTCTTAGTTGCCATGGCTTATTTGAATGAATTATTTTATTGTATTCTGTTTTGGTTTTTAGTATCGACACTTTACCATGCACATCTAGCTACATTGTTCTCACATAATATACCATCAAAATCAAAGCATTTATTTCAAATGTTAAATTCTAAAAATGGACTTTATTAGTCGTAATCATAAAGTCTATTTCATTAATTTAAAATGTTTACCTTGATTCATATTTTGTTCTGCTAAAGCGGCCATTTTAGACCCCCATAATAGCATTTATTTTTAATAAACTGGTTAAATTGCCATCGTGGACGCTACTGAAAGCACCAAACGAGTGGTTCAGTTCTATGCCGACACATTTTAAATTGCCACTGACACGCTAAAAAGTAGAATAATAAACTGGTTGTTAGCCTGTTATTCATTGACGACTGCGTTTAGATAGTTATGCATTCTCGAATCAAAATTAAGTCCACTTGCCTCCCTAAAAAGGTAGACGGTCCACGCTGTTAAGCTCTACACAGTTCCTCATTTCTTTTCCGAACAATCAATCAAAATAGGAATACCATATGAACCTCTACAGGTAAGAACACACAAAGGCACACACCCTCAAGCCCACAAGTGAGAATTTCACTCTTAAAAAAAAAAACAAAAAGCAATCAAACAAAAAAACGCGAAACAATTCAGCAAATCGCTCCAGCAATTTGTGCAAGCCGACCGATATAAAAGTTGAATAAGATGTGGTATCATAGATTAAATAATCGACGTCTGATTCCAGAGGCTGACCACGTCCAATTAGGGTCGAGGTCCCAAGAGACGTGGGATCATATCGTGAGAGCGGACCTTAGTACGTGTTGTGTTTTGATGTAAGCTTTTAGATTTTTCGTTGTTGTTTCGTTCGTTATTTAATTTTTGAAAATGGAATTGCATTTGCTGTTTTTGTTGTTGGTTGTGTGGCAGGTTAATTTTTGTTTTGTTTTTTTTTTCATCCCTGTATTTTAAATAATGTTTGCTTTTATTTTCTAAGTATTAACTGGACAAACACAATTAATCTTCAAGCAATCCTTTTACCAAAATAATAATGTTAAAACTAATAAAATGAACGCTAGAACAAAAGCAACACGCCGAAGTATATTTTCTAAAGTATTATCTCCCCAAAAACCTCTACATATTTATCTTTCGGCAAACTAATGAATACATAAAATTTAGAAGCAAACAAAAGAGTCCTTTGCCGTTGACTTTTCCATAAACACGACAAAGTATTTTGAACGTAAAAGTAGATAACGTGGGTCCCGACTTGAAACCAAATTCAAAGTGACAGGATTACTGGAGCATTTCGAACTGGTTCTCAGAGTAAAGAGCTTTGCACTCCTTTCCACTGTCACATGCCTACTTGGCTGGCATAAACTGAGCAACAAAGTGTTTAGCTTATACACACTCTAGAATTATGTAGGGCACAACTTTCTTGTCGATATAGGTACTTCGTCACGTTTTCACAAAATTCAATCGAACCTTTTTTTTGTCCGTGTTTTTATTTGTGTAGATACTTACGAAAAATGGGGGAAAATGTAATTAACGGAACCATTTATTTGTCCTACTTATAAGGACCTATTAGTGTTCTCGCAGCAGGAGGGGAGGCTTACAACAGAGTGCTAAGCTTAAAAATAAACATTAAAATCGTTGCTTACATTTAAAATCATTTAAAAATCAAAGCGGACAGCATTTGCAGCGCCCCTCTCGTTACGAAACTCATTACAAGACGCCAAATAAGAAGTCGTAAAGTAACCTTTCTTCAGAGGCCATTACGCTATGCCAAATGATATTTTGTCTCCTTACCTAGGGTCGTTTACATGGGGCGCGCGGGTCTCACGGCAAACACGACCCGAATTTAATCTCTGCGCTGCTTTATCTCTGAGCCAATGACAAGAAAACTTTATTTTGTGCGTAAACAAGGGTAATCGGCTCCTTTTTCCACACAGACGGCTACACTGCGAATGATATTGAACGGGCAGGTGGCGTTGTCTAGAATACGTTAAGAGTTGTGGAGTAGCCCCTTGTGAGTTGGGACCCTGCACGGGTATACCGCAAATCGAATAAATCGCCTAATGTGGACAGAGACCGCTATTGATTTACGTGATCGTAAATATTAACAGAATTCACCCCTATTATCGTGGTCAGTTTTGCAGAGAGAACAGTTTTAGAGTAAACAACATCTGGTCAGATTGATTGATCAACGTTTAAACACTTGATCAGGCAATGCGCATATATTTTCCACTGGAATTACGTTCTGTTCAGCATGGTACCTACTTACATCCATATATACTATTGTAGAATTGTCGATTTCCGCTATGTCCATTCGCGAAACAAATGATATCTGTTTTTAAAAGTTAACGTTTGACCTCGAGGTTGGAAAAGAACACTTAGAACAAAATGTGAAACCCTTTTAGTTCCAAAAGAATAAATACAAAGCTTGACATTTTTATCAAAACTTATGTAAATACACAAAACAAAAGGATCACAAAAATGAAATAAAAAAAGGACACGATTTAAGAAGGACATGTCCTTTATCCATCATTCATTTTTTTACTCAATGCAATCGATTTGAGTTAAAACTATGTACCTATTACATTTTGTGTAATATTACATAATAGAGAACTAAACCCATTGTGCACTTAATATACTCAGCAAAAGCAATAAAGAAAAATAAATAAGAAAAAAGAAAAAAAAAACGTTCTTAATCTTCTTTCTTTGGAAGTATCACGTAGGCGTCTACTCGAACAAACATAAGACGCTCAACGTTCATAATAATACTATTATATCCTATTTCACGAATACGAGACACAAAAAATAAATTCATCCAAAGCACATTTCATAAGTCTTCACTAACAACGTGATAATATTACATGAAACAGGGAAAATATCGTGTATCAGGAATCGTAGGGAGGTACGAGTATACCATAGTACGTTATTATACCTTTTCGTTTATTAACCTCATTTGCCATGCTGGCCTGGTCTACCCTATAATTGTATTATGCTGGTCTCCATATATTTATCTACATAGTTGCAACCGCTGTTTATGGAGAACTTGCTTCACCACACGGTAGGTAAAGGTGCTTTCACTGAAACGAAAGCATCAGAAAATCATCACTACGTATATAAAACAAAGTCCTCCGCCACGTCTGTTTGTCTGTTCGCTATAAACTCAAAACTACTTCACCGATTTTCATGTTGTTTTCACCAATGGATAGAAAGGTTCTCGAGGAAAGTTCAAGTAAATAATTTACTAGCCGATGCCCGCGGCTTCGCCCGCGTAAAATTATATACAAAAACCTTCCTCTTGAATCACTCTATCTATTAAAAAAAACCCGCATCAAAATCCGTTGAGTAGTTTTAAAGACCTAAGCATACATAGGGACAGACAGACGCGGCGGGAGACTTGGTTTTTTAATATGTAGTGATACGCAGACAAATCCGCGGGCTAGTACCTTATTAAATTGATTCGTGAAGAATCTTGTAAACTATCAGTTACCTACAAAATAATCTACACACAACATAAGAGAGCAAGCCCATACTATGACAGAGAACCACCACTATTGTTCTAAGATTTTCTCATCACTCAATTTGAAAGTGCTAAGGGCATACGCTGAAGATAATACTAAAATATATACCTAGTAACATTATGAAATTATGAGTTGGTTAGAAGTCAATTGACTTCTAACCATTTGACTAATGCAATAACAAATCCATCGAAGAATTGTATGTAGGTATGTACCTTAAGATAAAATTAAATATTAATGGAGGTTTGACTTATTAGCCACAAGCACGTATTATTTTCGACATATTTTGACCTATCAATTTGAAACTAATGGACACTAATATGTCGGCCGCAGGTTGAGTGACCTAATAAAAGCATTTCTGATAAAAGGTTGTACCAAACAAGCTATTGTTTGTTGGCTTATTGTAGGTGGCTAATGTGAAGGTCATGTCTCTTTTATGTAATACATATTTTTCCATCTCTTATTCAAGTTTATGTTAATAAATATCATCAATTATTCTTACTGAATATTTTTGAATCTTGAGCTCTAGAGATAAAATATTTGGCAAATATTTTGATACTAAAATTATTGATTTGAATACTTAATACCTGCAAAACTTCTACAGTGTCAAAGCAAAGTCGGAATTCAATTACTTTTTATTCAAATTATTACTTTGCGAAAATATTTGCCTTCGAAAATATGTAAAACAACTTACATGCCGAAGAGCTTAGTCGATGAAAAATTCACCTCATATTTTCTATTTTATAGCTTCGCTTTGGAGTAAACAGATGTTTTCACATCGAGGATTTGAGATTAACAACGAGTTTTTCCTTTTGTTGACGGCCAGTCCCGAAACGGATGCTATCGGGCGAAGATTTTTCGAAAATCGAATCATGGAAAAGGATATGAATATGATTATTCAAATCTGGTGGGATTTTGATTCTAAATACGAACATTAGGGAAGTCAATACCAGTATTTTCGACTGGAGCAAACTCTTTTGTTTTGATAATCTGTTTTTTTATGTACCTACATTTTGATAATGTCAACAATGTTGGTACATAATACGAGCGCATCTATGATTTGATCAGTCAAAGCATAGGTGCGCTCGAGATTGTTGGCACAAATATAATATAATAACTAAATAAACTATTCTCCGATATTAAAAAGAGTGCGTGAGAAAATTCCGGAAATTAGTAAACATCACAGATATTATCAGTAAAAACGCTATAATGAGATGCAAAACTAATAAAAACCTTGTAAGTAATCTATACCATTGCCATAAAATAGACGTAAAATCATTTGATAAACAACCAGAGATACGAGTAGTCCAAATATAACGATATATCGACTTCTCGCTTAGAAGAAAACCTGTTTGCATATTGATATTTAACCGCTTTATATGCGACGTTATATCCATAGGACTTTTATGTGATTCCGTTTGAGGCATTTTATTGAATATCGGAAACGTATTTGGGGTTGAAATGAGATCTTTTGCTATTGTTTTTAGATGCCTCTTTATCTCTTCGTTTTGAAGTTCGACAGTGATTTATGTTGTTTCTCTTTGTACGAGTATATCAGTTTGTCCAATATAGTTTCCTTGTTGCGGTGGGCGTCAACTAAATTGGTGTTAGTGATACCGAATTGTCTATTTCCCTGCTAAATGTATTCAAATTGCTTTATGTTCGGCCTTTGTTCATGTAGGATAGGTATCAAAGTGTAAAAGGCAAAACAAAATAAAATGACAGTTGATTCCATCTACATATTTTTTGTTAACATTGAAAAGTACAATACCAATGATTCCTTGTTTTCGTACTTATTCTGATCATTTGGACATGGTACTTCCGATTTTAGTGATAGGAAAGTCTAGATCAAGGTTATTTAGGAATATTTCTCGTATAACATCATGACGATAAAATTTTCTCAACGTCTGGAAATGAAACATACGTATTTAGTTATTGCATCACAACACATTCTCACATCGACTTTCAACCGTCAAGTAATCGCATAGAAACACACGTCCCACCTAATCTTTGCTAATTAACTTGCCAAGACCTTCACAACAAATAAGTGAGTCTATTTAGTTGTTATTGTGCGTCAGACAACAGTTACTGGTATAAAGGATGTTAATCATCGTAGCTACCAACCTACCTCAGGGAGCTGTCCGCAAAGATTTCGTCCTTCATTTCCTCGAGAACATTACTCCTTCCGTACCAAAGCATGTTATCAGACAATGACGATTCTGGCCGAAATGATAAAACGTTTTCGTCACTAAATATATTAACTGAAAAATAAATTTCTTTTTTTTTTATTTGCGGCTTTAATTTGAAAAGAGAATTATTGTTCTTATCTTTTCGCTCGTTTTCACTTTAGGGTAAGCTGAGCTCTTTTAACCTCGAAAAAGGCCAAAGTGAGGTAGTAAAATCACAGTAGTGCTGTAAATAGGGGTGGGTTTTTGGCGCGGAGCCTAAAGGCGTAAACCCATTATTACCCATTGCGTCTTAGTTGTTTCTTACCACTAGCGTGGGATGTTCAGCAGCTGTTTCACTCCCAGCTATCTCATTTGTACTTTGAATATTTAACACTATTTATCTTAAACGGAAGATACTACTTTTACTTCGCTAATCTAATTTTTTGTCAGGTTGTCCGACTGCAAGGAGAATAAAAGAGAATTATAGAGTTTTGTCCCATATGAGAGGCTGATTTTATGATAAATAATTACTATATTTATTTAGTATCATATGGTTTTTGTTGAATTTAATAACCAATTGAGACAATCTTTTAAATGATTTGAAAATGTTAGAAGTTAAATGAAATTGGCGACTTTCACATTCCAACGCCTATGACTTACTTAATTAAACTCGAACTACCGAAAAACAATTCGATTTATAAAAATAAAATGCTCTTCCAGAACATTTATTGGCCAGTTAGTTACTGCCAGAGGTTACTGCAGTTTTGGTCATGTCACGTCGTCAATCGAGCATGGGGCGCGCGTCATTTGTTCCAGTGTCACAAATCGTCCCCCCACCGGCGGGGACCCTCGGTAAACAAAAACAGAGTGTTTCTAAACAAAATTTTATGTATTTTTCGAGGGAAGTTACAAGCTAGGTGGGTACTGGCTTTTTACGTATGCTAATAAATGAAAGTAAATAATAATATGGTAAGTTCTCTCTGTCACCTTTTCTATTACACAAAAATACATGAATCCGATTCTAACACTAAATAGATACAGTGTGACTACGAAGTACTTTGTTTTTAAACTAGCATTTGCCCGCGACGGTTTTTCGAGTGAAATTATTATAAAATATAACTTCACTATTTGAATAACATTTAGTTAATTATAATTTTTATGGGTTTCAATTTTATAAAATAAAATACTTAATAAACCTAATTTAATTGAACGAAACCTAATCTACTATATTTTTCTAAAATAAAAGAAGTCTAAGATACTCCTCATGACATCAGCTATCTGCCAAATACGGTCAAAATCTTTAATTACAAAATTAAATAGACTTCAATATTATGAATACAATAATCTAAAAATAAAACAACAATATTACAAACTGAAATGTTCAGTAAACGCTACAAAATAATGTAACAGCTGAACTTTGGAATTACGCTACATCAAATCTACAGCGTCTTCCACTATCCTAAAACGAAACTTTGTATTCATACCGGGTGTCCAAATTAAGGCGAACAGAAGTGAAGTGGCCATATCTTTTACGCGAACACTCAATATCAACTTAAAACAATGTAAGCAAAATTTGAAAGCGAAGCATGAAATTACCCAGAACAGTACAAATGTAATTAAAGCTAACCGTTAAACTCAGGCATTGTCGTAAAAGTTAAGTAAAAGCCCCCGAATCTTTGTTAGATTTACGTTTTATGATTCCAAGAAGAAAAGAGGCGAGAATAATTTAATAATGCTAAGTAATTATGAAATTAGTGTCTTATTAAGATTTTTTCCTTTTTCACGATTGACGAAAATAAATAAGATGAGAAGTAAGGTCTTTTTCGATAAGCCCTGATTAAAATGCAATGCACTTTAAAATTGTTTTGATTTTAGTAATCTGTAGGAAAGTTATCCGTCTCTCTATCGAATTTTCTCATTGGTCCATTGTCTAGACTCTAGTTGTAGTTGACATTTAATGTAAGACCGTTTAACAAACAGTACTTTTTGACAATTTTAATAATTATCAATGTATAAATAAAGCCTCCAAAAATTCCAAGCACTCGAACGTAATTTAAAACCTGTAAAACGATGTATTCCCGTTGGCCCCGTAGTCCATGTCCCCGTTAAAGGGGACAAAGGGAATTTAATAAAATATTTTTTTTTACTTCCTGTTGTCACCGTAAGTACGCTGTCCCCGTTAATTTAATGTAATATATCCTTTTCAAATTATGCCCGTTGTCCCCGTTGAGCTATAATACCTATTGCTGCGTTACCTCTGCTGTTCAAAGCTCACCGCTTAGGTTAAAACCTTTTCCAAATTATGACTTCTTTGTTTTTTTTTCAAAACGGTGTTTTATTTTTTAACATGACAGTAAGTCGTATTTGATTAGAAAAAAAATCTTTTATTTAGTTGCTTGAGTTTCGTGATCGACGACATTCGCATTCGTTCCGTCGCGTTGGTTGTTAGAGAGGTTTGATCCATATGATTGTCCCTATCGATTGATGTCAAAAAGTTCCAGAATGTCATTCTTTTTTAATTTTTGCATAGCAATATTTACCTACGCATAACAGCTTTACGCATAATTTTTTAAGCATAATTTTTCTAATCATAATAATGATTAAGCATAAAATTCTTAAGCAGAAATTTATTTATGCATAATGATATTAAAACGTATTTTATAGGCATAACAAAGATGCATAACAATTGGAAATAACAATTTATTTCCACGAATAGAACAAAAACAAAATCTCCTGAAGCAGGTAATATAAATAACATATTTGTATTGAACATATTTGATTGCGAACATAATTATGTGGGTTTTAGCACTGTAAAAAGCATGCTAACAAACATTTATCATGTATGTAGCAAGTAGGCAGAATGCAGACATGTGAACAAGCATACGCCATGCATAAAAATGTAATAATGTTTTTTTTCGTTTTGTTAAACTTTAAGTTCAATCCTATTTTTGTTTTTATTTTCTAAATTAGTTTTATACCATGTTGATTCTGTGATGTTATAACTAAATAGATAAATCAATGTGGTATGTTTTTGTAAGTACAACTTTTAATTTTTTTGGTGTTTCATTCCACTCTTTCATTTAAAACTAAATGAAAATGAATAAGGTACCTATTTAGTTGTTGTCGTTTGTTGTTCTGTTGTGTGCCATAAATAATTTGAATTATTTGAACATGCAAACTACAATTTTTTTTACATTATTTTTATACTCTATGGGTAGTTATTACGTTGATTTTATGTGTCTACGACGCATTCCCTCATTCACTCAATCTTCATCTTAGATCTTCATTCAATGTTATTTTATTCTATGTTCACTCTATAGATTCAATACATTCATTCATCATCTTGAAAACAGCTCCGTCGCAACGAAATGTTTAAAAAGGTATATAATTTGTTAAGGTTTTATTAAACTTAATTTGAATTAAAATCTATTATGTACAAAATATCTTTAATTTTAGTTTTAAGCTTGCTGCGGAAAATTACCCACGTTTAAAAACAAATCAAAATTTAAGGTGGCCAACGATACGTGAAATTTTAACTGTCCGTTGTCCCCGTGGCCCACGTGTACATAAGGGGGACAACGGTAAGGAATTATTTGACGTCCTGTTATCCCCGTGACGGGGACACAGATTACGGGGACAACGGGAATACATCTGTAAAACATGCATAAGTGCTACATCAATTAGACCCTACGAAAAAAAACAATAGTTAGGCCACCATCTCATAAAACACCCTGTGCGTAATTCCATTGCGGACAGCATTTAAAACGGATCCTGTCTGTATGAGTGGGCCATTCATCGTCGACATGTTACCATCTAAAGCAATGTTCCAATCCAGTGGTCCCCAAGTGTGAAAATACGGTCCCCGAAAGATTTATGACTAACTTTTTAAAAGTGCGTTCTCTCCGACTGGACTTAACTCCGGACAGATAGTTCGATTTATAATCAGTCAATATCGGGTATTATAAGACCGGTCCGGTAAGTTACTCAAATTTCCACATTAGTGCAAATTCACATTAAATTTTCTTATAAAATGTTATTTTTCCTATTACAATCGTATCGTAACTATGTTAAAAGATATTCTTAACATTGTCACCCTTTATTTTTTTTGAATTTTTCAGTCCTTGTATAAATAAAGAATTGAAAGCAGCCGCGGTTAAAAAAAGGCTTCGGAACCAATAATCTCTGCCGGGGTTGCGGGCCTGTTCGAAAGAGATACCGTGGCCCCGGAACATAAAGGGCGAGGAAGGAACATGGATGGATTTTAGTCAGTAAAAGTTTGACACTCCCTCCCGCTCCGCCCAGAGTGGGAGAAGTCATTTGATGATTTCCTATCCGAAACAAAGGAACCAATAATAATCTATAGTTTTATTTGGAAGCAGTGGATCTATGCCTGCAGACGTCGAGTGAGACAAGTTCTAACTATGGTTCTTTTTAAGCTATTGCATAGCTTCTATCGCGGGCCTTGAGCGTGGATAATCCAAGAAACTCCGTAACGAAAAAAACGCAACACCCCATGTCACCCCATGTCAGACAATGACAATGACAAACTAGTTTTATTTTTAATATATAACGAGTTTGACAATTTTACGGTGACATACATTTGATGTTAGACCTTCTTTGTAACCATTTTTTATCAACATATGCAATTATAATTATTTATGTATTTTATTTTACCGCTTGTTGCCGGCTCGAGGACCAAACGCAGACTGAATGTTCAGGCTCGGCTTACTATCGCGATGAAATGATGAATTTTATTTATTTATTTATTTATTTAAACTTCATGTACAATAGTGGTACATAGGCGGACTTAATGCCACAATGCATTCTCTACCAGTCAACCATTGGGTCAAATAAGACAGCATTGTGATAAAGTACAATAAAAATAAAAATAAACATGCCATTTTGCAAGAATAAAATCAAACACATAAATGGGTACCTACATACTAATACATAAATAAGCATATAAAATAAACTAATATATATTAAAATACATACAAATAGTCCGAAATACGAGAAACCTTATGATAATTATTACAACTCTAATATAGGCTAGTTGGTAACCAATTTAGACAGACTTTAAATAAAACTTCCGAATTGCTCTTTTGAAAGCCAATTTGCTTTCGGTTTTTTTAATGCCAAGGGGTAACGCGTTCCAGAGCTTAATAGTGGAGACAGCATAAGAAGAGGACATAAAACCAGTACGGTGAGAGGGAATTTGAAGGATTAGGTTTTTGGAAGCTCGAAGGTTCCGACTGTGAGAACTACCCAACACCTTAAAATAGGTTTTTAAGTATTCAGGAGCACATGGATCATTCATAGTGGTGAAAAGTAAGCAGAGAGATCTGAGGGACCTCCTGAGTCTGATAGGCAGCCATTTAAGCTGAGAGCGATAAGAAGAGATGTGATCGTATTTACGAAGGCCAAAAATGAAACGAAAACAGTTGTTCAGAAGACGATCCAATTTGTTAAGAAGTTCTTGGGTTAAATCAGAGTAACAAACATCAGCATAGTCGATAATGGGAAGCACAAGCGCCTGGACCAAAGTTATTTTAGTGCTAGATGGGAGAAAATGTTTAAATCTATAGAGAGACCGCAGCGAGTAAGTGACTTTCTGGCTAACCTGAGCTACCTGCTTATTCCAGCTGAAAGTACCGTCAATGAACAGACCCAAATCTATGACGTGTGGTGAGAGGGGTATAACGGTGTTGTCGAACATAAGCGGCACCAGCCGGCCAGTGTCCAAATTTCTCAGGTAGTACGAGCTACCAATGAGGATGGCCTGGCATTTCCCGACGTTGATAGCAACCCCAAATTTGCCAGACCATTCTCCGATAGCTCGGAGATCGGCATTGACTAATGAGATGCAATGATCAAGGTTGGCAATGTCCGATTGAGCGTAAAGTTGCAGGTCATCAGCATATAGATGGTAAGAGCACTTGAGGATAGTGGTAATAGAATTTATAAATAACGAAAATAAGTGAGGAGAGAGTATACCGCCTTGTGGAACGCCTGCTACCAGGTCGCACCAGTCGGAGTAATCCTGATCGGCACGCACCGCCTGCTGGCGACCACGAAGATATGAAGAAAACCAATCACGTGACAACGACGAGACCCCAATTTGAGAAAGTATGGCGAGGAGGATATCGTGGTCAACAGTGTTAAAAGCGTTGGAAAAATCTATTACAACTAATACCGTGACCCTCGAATTCTCCATGCCGTCTCTAATATCTTCAGTGACCTTAAGTAAGGCTGTGGCTGTGCTGTGGCCCGGCCGAAAACCAGATTGGAATTCGGACAACAGGCTGTTTTTATGAACGTGGGAAGCTATTTGCCTAAGAGCCACTGCTTCAAGGATCTTGGAAAGGAAAGGAAAAATGGAGATAGGTCTGTAGTGATTTGGCAAACTGGGACTGGGAATCTTAGGAAGAGGGATAATGTAAGCCTTACGCCACAAAGCAGGAAACACGCCAGTATATAGGGAAAAATTTATGATGTGAGTAAGAATAGGAATTAAGATTTCAATAATTAAAGACAACATTACTTTGCTGATCCCATCACAGCCCACAGCCTTAGACTTAATTGATTTAAAACATTTAAGGACCTTGTCGTTAGTCACGGGGGAGAAAGAAAAAGAGTCAGGAGGTAACAGTGGCTTGGAAGCAATATCGTGAATAGTTTGGTTCCTAACATCAACTGAAAGCAAAGCTGACGTAGAGAAATGTTTATTAAGAACGTTTAAGGACAGACTAGAAGGTAAAGTTCTAGAGGAGGACTTAGTTATGCCAAGTGATTTAAGAAACTTCCAAATATCAGCCGGCGAAGAATTGTGGACATTTTCACAAATGTATCGGCGTTTAGATGCTCTTACCATCTGATTGCATCGGTTTCTAGCCAACTTATACAGGCTCCAGTTCTCCTCACTGCGATCCCGTCTATATCTTCTGAAAGCCCTGTCACGCCGTCTCATAGCCATCCTAACTCCTGGGGTTATCCAAGGAGCCGGAGGGCGCTTAACACGGACAGCCTTCAGTGGAGCATGCGTGTCGATGAGCTGGAGAATAGACTTATTAAATATTTCAATTTTCTCCTCCACTGTCGATGATTGGACAAGGTCGTCCCAATCAAGAGCTTGTGCATCAGCATTGAGTTTTTCCCTATCCAACCTTGCAAAATTACGAATAAAAACAATAGCAGGCCGCTGCTTAGGGGGTCTAATTTTGTATGAGAGATAAATTAAGTCATGTCTAGATAGCCCAGGAGCAGCGACCTGACCATGGTTAGCAACAAGATCAGCAGAAGATGTAAGTATGAGGTCGAGCCAGGAGTCGCTTGAGTCAAAGTTATGATGTGTCGGACTAAGCGTGAGAAGAGACAAACTCGACGACTCCAGGATCGCTCTCAACCTGCGTGACCTAGGGTTGTCTTTCAAAAGGTCGGTGTTAAAGTCACCCATAACTATGTGATGTTTGTACTCTGAGGAAACAGATTCAAAGAGAGATTCCAGACAGGAGAAGTAATCTACAGTAGGTGGGCAGTAAACAACTCCTAGAACGGCCTTGACTCCCTTCACAGCAATCTCCAGAACTAAGAACTCTGCATTGGCATTATAGATAGCAGGTGAGGATGATAAAATTTTATAAGGTATGTTACTTCGTAAATAAATGGCAACACCACCGGCTCTTTTCCCCGTACGGTCATTGCGAATTAAGATAAAGCCTGGTAGAGAGTAAAAGGTAGAGGGAAGTTCGGGTTTGAGCCAACTTTCAGACACCAATATTGCATGTAAGTTAACATCACCGAACAAATCTAACATCTCAAAATGATGCTGGGGAATACTCTGAGCATTAACATGGCACACGTTAAAACAATTATTAAATCGTTGACACTCGCTACTGAGAAAACTATTAACGGACAGTGAATTATCAAGTGACGAAAAAGTTGCGGAACAAGAACTATCGCAAGAAAAATATGTCTCGTCGTCAGACATAATACTATATAGGTAATGAGATAATATAGACTAAAATAGAAAATAAATAATAGAAATTATAAAAAAATAAATAAAATATGAATTGCATAACCTGCCGGCTGACTGTTCACAATATCAAAAAAATAAGAAATAAGACAAGTAAAACTAATGTGCGTTTCCGAACGCAAAAAAACAATGCAACTGACAAATGACAGTGACATAACGAATCCAAAGTGTAAGTGTCAGGAGCAAAGTAAACAAAAAAATATAAAGAAAACAAAAAGTAAAAGTGTCGGTAAACGAACAAAGTTATCGTCAGTAATTACTACTAGTAAAACGAACAGAATAAATAGCTAGAAGGATGTGAACCAGACAGCAAAGAACACAGAGTAAACATAAACAAACGAGTTACTTCTTCTTTGCTGCCCGCCTTGACCGAGTGTGAGCCTGCGCCGCACAGTGGGTTGATTTTAAAAATTCTTCCACCATTCGAAAGCTACATTATCCACGAGTAACATGGGATATATTTTATCCCCGTACTCCCACGGGAACGGGAATTACGCGTGTGAAACCGCGTGACGTCCGCTAGTATATCAATAAATTAACAAATAGAAATGAATAGATCCACGTTTTAAAATAATACGAACTTAGTAAATTCAAGCAAATTAGGCACCTTTTCATGTATTTTCGTTAGTGTTTAAGTAATATATCAATTATAACTTAAAAGAACATCCGAAAATAAAAAATGAAGCTTTTGATTCGATGTATTTTTTCATTATTTTCGATCCTTTTATTTGGCAGTGTTGCAACTTTATGCAAATGTTTAAAGCATCAAATGATAGCAGACTGGACAAGCTTCAAGAAAAATATAGTTACAAAGCGGGATCATCCGCCACTCAGCAGGAATTTAATTTTATTTGACCCGCTCCATACAAAAAAATAACGAAATGCATTTTTCCTCCCAAAGGAGCCAGTTTAGGAAAAAACGCATCAGAACAGTTATTATTGAGGTTAATGAGTTCTATCGATCTGCATAAAAAAAAATGTAAAAAAACGAAAATGATCCCTAAGTCACTAAAATCATCGTTTCGACCTACTGTGCGCCGGCGCCGGGCTTGTATTTTTCGAGCCAGGAATGGAGTCAGGAGGAATCTCATGATCCAGTGGCTTGCCATGTTCCGCTCCCAGCGCGATGACTTCCTCCACACTGTAAACCCGACGTCGTTTGCCATTGGGGAGCTTGACATTAATGTTTCCGTCCATAGTCCACACATTCGTCACGCCGAACAGCTTCCGAGCTGTTGTAAAAGCAGACTGCCTCCGACGAGTGAGAAATTCAGATACCACATAAGAAGACCCCTTTTTTTTTTTTAAGGATGGGAAATCATCAAATGACCCCCCCCCTTCAGTTTGGTCTTGGTCTTCCAGATCAGGCCTCTAATTTCAGAGTCAGCGAACCGAAGCAGGACTGGTCTTGAGTGACCTTCTGAAGCCGCGCCCATCCTGTGGCATACCGTCACTGAAGCGGGTGCCAGACCAGTTATGCCAAGCTTACTATGCATAATGGACACCACGCTTTCCGGGAGTTTCTCATCAGGAGTCTCAGGAACACCGCCAAGCAGCAAGAACTTCTTCCTGTGACGCATTTCGATAACGTCGACACTCTTGCACACCTCCGCAATCTGCAGCTGCAACGCATTGAGAACACTCCAGACATGCTCTTTAAAGGCAGCAAAATCCCTGTGAAGCCCGCTCAAGTCCGCTCCAGGTGGTGATGCCTTCAGGTGCTCTTCAAAGTCAGTCATCCGCTGGTTGAGGGATGATATTGCCAAGCGCTGAGTCTCCGCAATGTCAGCAATAGAGCTCATGATAGTGACTTGTGTTTCAGTGCAGTGTACAGTGAGGTCAAAGTTCAAGTGACAGCTCAAGCCAGCAAGTAAATGCAATTAGCACTGTTTAGGACATGTGTATGTTATTGCCCACACAATATGTGCTTAATGATATGTATTTACACAATACCCGGTAGGAATTTTTAATTTTTTATTATAAAAATACTATTAATATCAAAATAAAATTAAGAGAAGATGTCTTTACTTTTATGCACCTACCCGCGAAAAAAAGCAAATTTTTTAATGAATGTTCCACACACACATACACAGACACGTCAAACTTATAACACCCCGTCGTTTTTGCGGCGTCCAAGACCGGTCGGCGTGCAGCCAGCGCGCGGACGGCGCGCAAGCACGCGGTCCGCTGGCTTGCGGCGCGCGGAAATAAATAATTATAATTGCATAAGTTGATAAAAAAATGCTATGCAATATAACTTTACCGCGGCAGTCCCCGAGCGCCACACGTCTTTTTTTTCTAGTTTTTAAAAGAGCGATCAAACCAAGCGGACCGGCTGCAGACACCGGTCTTTAACAGGTATTTCTAAACATTATCTGTCAAAATCGGTTGTCAGCAACAAAAATACTCGGAGAGATCCCTGGTCAAAAAGTGGTTGAGAACCACTGATCCACAGTTTAAATAGGCACCAGTAGATCTATGCCTGCAGGCTGCAGGGTCCACCCGACGTTACGTGGTACGTTGTGTGGGATAAGTTCATAGATAGACGGCTATACATCATGTTGATGAATTTGCTTTGTTAAACTGATTTGGGTCATGTTGTGCGTAGACGGATGTGTAGTTTGGTTAGTAACGTTCACAGTTGGAGACCTAACTGCTAATGCTATAGTATATGCTACATAACAAGGGTTGTGCATAATATTGCGAAGAGTTATTAAGTTTTTTTGCTAGGTGTCTTCATTCAGGTAGGTATTTCTTTTATTATTCATTTATTCAATCTACAACAACAATACAATAGTATTTAATTTGTCAGAGCTAGTTAAATGTCGGTTAAACATTTGAAGTGATTGTGATTCGACTATTTTAAATTGATATTTGCGACGTGTTTTTCGGAATGAGGTCCCTAAAACACATCAAATTCTTCGTGTTAATAAAGAAAAACTGAAAATTGTGTTTATTAAATTCAAACGTTGAAAATTGTACAACAAAAAATAAACAAACATGAGCAGTAATTCCAAAAAAGCTTCAAAATAATGACATAGGTACTCGATAAGACATGTTTATCAGACACAATATGTCAAAACACTTTCTCCAGTTCTACGAAGCAATACATAATGAAAAAAAGAAAAAAATTCCCTGTATAAGTAATGAATTTGTAAGTCAAGCTGATATTGCGTTTTCTCAATAACTGCTCTCGGTGATTTTCTTGGAAAGTTAAAGAAACGAAATTCTCTTGGAACGAATGATTTGTAAACAGCACGTGTACCTATTATTAATTTTAGCGTCAAATAGTATAATTCCGAGTAAAATAGAGTTATAGTATAAATGTTATAACGAGGGACTAAACGAAGCCATTATATACCCGAGGTGGTTTGACTCCCGAGCTTGCGAGGGAGGCAATGAAAGCGAGGGTATATTATATTGGCATTTAATCTAGAGGTGCAAACTGTACTTTTCACTTCGAGTGCGAGAAAAATAGTCATTTAAAACTGAACAAATTTACACTCGACAAAAATTCTGAACTGAGCGGTCAGTTTTTTCTTCTATCAGGTCAGTCACAGATTAACCATTGAAAACACAACACGAATTCTCAACATTTTCGCAATGAAGATGATCTACACTCCACAGATAATTAGTACCTACATTACTGCAGCGGCTAGCAACAGAGGCATTGCTTTTCAAAATCAACGATGCCCACAAACAACCATACATTTTTGTCGCGTTGAAAAAAAAAACAAATGAACTCTTCTTTTGTTTTTTTTTTTCAATAAACCGCTTTCTATTTGCATGCCAATTCGAAATTTAAATAAAACCTTTGACAAAATACTATTTTGTGACCATGTTTCAGAGTAAAAGATCGTTCCATTTTTAAATTACTTTTTTTACTCTCTAATAAACGGTCACTTTAATCCCGCTTCGTAGGGCTATAACCAATGATATATAAAACTATAGATACGTTGCCCGCGCTCTGTCGTAGCAAGATGAATGCAAGGCAACTGCCGGACTTTCATTTAGTCGCGTACCAACCAGTGCCGCGGCAGTACGTGACATTAAAATAACTTTTGTGTATAACTTCCACAAACAACGAAACAAAAATGCCGTCCTGTGTTTTTAGGACATGTCAAAACTATACTTTAACTGTGAAAGATAGAAAAGTATCATTTCATGCGTAAGTATCAAGAAAAAAATATTTTATTTTATTTTTTTCGATGCCTTTTAATGGCGGCTGGCGCATGAGGTAAGTCACGTGCCGTTAAGGGAAGATGACAACGGAATTAAAGAAATATATTTATCTCTCTCTAACAACAGAAATTCCGTAGATGACGTTTGATTTTCTTTCCCTTTCTTCGTGCGTCTAAGTAGCTATCTAACTACCGACAGTATTTACGCTGTTTTCAACAGCCGTGATGTTCATGCATGACGCGTCTATTTATAATACGTCATTGGCTATAACGGCGTACTTTTAGAGCAAGAGAAGTGAAAAGAATGTTTTTATATTCGTAGGAAAATTAAAAAAAGTCTAAAATCATTGTTTATTAAAATAATTTGCCATAAGTCAACACCGGTACTAACTTAGTTTCAAAGAAAATTAAATAATTCTTTGAAATATAAAAGAGCAATCATGACGATCATCATATTTTCTAGCCGCACACAATCGCATAAAAACAAAAAATATCAGAATATTTGTCAAAAAATTGAGACAATTTTGCATTTGGACCGCACCAGCACCAATCTGCGGTTTCTGCTCGAAATTGGGCGTATTGGAATCGTTTTGTACCGGTTTGTCAAAGCGACCAATCGTTCCACTATGAACTCTAAACGCCCTTTCTTCGATACCATTAATAAACAACTTTTAGTACTGCACGTGAAACGTGTTGTATTGTAACGAACTATTTTCCGCAGGCACAATATTTATGTGAAGTTTTATGCTTGCACATACTAGGTATACTTACTATGCACGCAATTGTCGCATTCTATTGCAACTGTAATGCCGAAGTCGAAAGTACTAATCATCGTAAAATACTCTAAATCACGTTTATAGTGGTAATAACTACGATCTAAAATTATGTTGTGTAGGATTATTGGAAAAAATGTGAGAAAAACGTATAAATAAATTCACATTGATACTACAATAACATTGTAAAACGTCATGCCCATGACAAAAAAAGGAATGGCCATAACGGACATTCCCCTTTTTTAATTTGTCTGTTTGACGGTACTAAACCCCATTCACAGGATGTTAAGAAAAACATGGATTTGCAGTGGAACTGCGACATCTACGCACACAGACATATAATAAAAGCTGCACACATCGATTTGATGTTTGTTTGTGTAAATCAATAAAGAATTTTATGTGCCAACGTTTTTTCGCTTTAGTAATTACCTGAAACACTGCAAAAAGAATGCGTTTTCGTGTTTTATATGCCGACTGCGAGCTCTTAATTGTACCTTCGTTTCGTGACTTGCTTTCCGAGTTGTTTATAGGTTGCTTTAATTATTTAGTTGATTACTCTTACCAACTTATTTATTTATTTTCTAAAATTATGCTCTAAGTACAGTGTTGCTCCATTCTCTATTAAAAATGTTAATTTAAGTAATGTCTTCATGGCATTCTAAATATTAATATTAGATGTTCATAATTTAGGGTGAGAATATGATCTGTCACTTACAAACACTGAATAATGAACTCTTGAGTTTTAATTATTATCGTGATTTACTGTCAGTGGTAACCAAACAACGAGGGACAATTCCGAATTCATTCAATTATTCAAACTTTTAATTAATATTAATAGGAGCTCTCACTTTCAAAAGAAAGAATACTGAAGGCACAGATAAAAACTCCTTAGAAATCCGCGTTACCCGCAGCTGTTGACTGTAAATTAATGCGAAAACAATAAAGAGCCGCACAGTCCGAAAATAGACAGCGAAGAGCTTCGAATAAAAATTTATTCCAAATGGTTATTAGTGCCCGCGAACAAAAGTAGGTTGGATGTTGCTGGTGTGGGTGAGCAAGCCCGTAATAAACGTCACGACAAGAGAGATAGGAAATTAAACGAAACTAAAGAGAAGTCAGTCGGACCAACATCTGGGGGAGAACTTTAGGGGAGACGGTTCACAGCTTTAACTTAAAAAAAAATCTAAATTAAGACCGAGTGCTCGATTTTGTTTACCCTCTGTGAGCGACAGGTTAGAACCTCCTTTGTTTTCATGTGCATTTCTACTGTTGCAGTCTTCGAAATTAGATACGTGCTTAAAGTGAATTCTCTTGGAAAATTTTCCTTTGAAAACCGTAATAAGTTTTTATAAAACGTGCTGGTATTTATCTAAAGAGAATGTGTTGTCTGGAACAATATTGCAGCAGATGTTTTGACAGGCGAGCATTTATTCGATAATCTATGGTATAGACTTACCTTTAGGCAGTGGTTCTATGACAACTTTGACAGCGTGGACGGCTCCCAATCCCACGAGGATCCACAGGAAAGCCATGGCGCTTCGAACTGAACGCATTAAAGCGTCCATCTCCATTCTACTTCAGTCTATGTGTTCCACATCCCAGACGTGCCCTGAAAAAAGAATAGACATTTTATTTTAATCCACAAGAACCTATCTGAATGTTTATTTTCAAATGCGAGGATATTTGGTTCAAAGGTAGTTTCGACAAAATTTGATACTGTATCTTTGGTAAGTAAAATATTGCGTTTTTTTGCTTTCTTTCTCTTGTAGACTTAGTTTCCAGATACAATACTATAACTTATCTCAACCTATTTCTATTATTACGCGAATGGAATAAACCACGAACGCGAATAACCAACGAAATAAAACATTATCGCATCAAAGGCAGTATCAGACGCAGTTCAATGATATATTGACAAGATCCAATCCAACTCGTAAATCCAATCCTTCAACTTCTGAAGTGAGTTCTCCTAATATCTAGCGCCTTTGCATTTATGAATAATAACTGGAAAAAGTTAAACTCACAAATCCTGCTCCATCTGAATATTGTACGATTTGAAAGATAACGCGCCAAAGGAAAGAGGATTCTATTTCTTTTTTTATAAAAAAATGCCGGTCGGTGTTTATTCTCCAACGACAAAGTTTGCAAGGTGGATTAAAATTGTTATAAACCTAGATGGAGTTTTATATCTTTGCGGATTTATTACAGAATTTTGCAATTCACCTTCGTTTGTGATGCGATTCCGAATCAGTGTCTTAACTTGAAAAGATTATTCGCTTAAAGTAGAAAAGCAAACCAAATAAGAAAGAGATAAATGTAAAGAACAGAGAACACCAAAACATATTTTGTAACGAAACTTGAATTTAGTTTTTGTCCTCAAATTAAGTGGGTACCTGAACCTCCCGAATACAAAATTATATCATTTTCCCACCCGCTTTCCCAAAAATTTTCATAAATAACAAATAAACCAGATAAAGAAAAAAACATTTAAATTCACAATTGGAATCTCTTCCATGGACAATAAAAACGTGCTTTTAATACTGGCCGGTTAACAGCGCATGCATCATATTACACGTTACGCCATAAAATTGACCCGCGGACAAATCACTTCATAGTTACACACACACCGTGAAAAGGATCGCGTTGTTTGCACCCTTTGACAAGAGTCTCACTCATTCACACTATCGTTTTCGGGGAAAAGCAATTCAGTGCCGGTTTTTTATTTGAGCGCCGTAAGCCGAATGTAGTGGACGCTTCACGTCTGTTCAGAGATTCGATTAACTGTCACGTCTATCGCATTTTCGGTGATGTATGTAAATTTTTCCATTTGATATGTGAGAACTTAGGTAGGTATGTAAGTTCTAATGCATCCCTTGGTACGTGGAGTGACATTTTGAAAATGGATCTAGTTCGAAATTCGATTTAGGATTAGGGTATTTCGCTTAAAAATTGAAGTAGGTTTTATTTATTGAATTTGTTTTCGTAAGAAACGAAAAAAAAGCGGCCAAGTGGGAGTCGGACTCGCCCATGAAGGGTTCCGTAGCAGATTGAATGAAAGGTAGCTGTTTACGATATATGACGTTTTAAAAAAAAACTACCGAATAGATCTCGTTCAAAACAATTTTGTGTAGAAGTTTACATGGTAATGTACATCATATATTTTTTTTTTAGTTTTATCGTTCTCTTATTTTAGAAGTTCCGGGGGAGGCACACATTTAACTACTTTGGAAGTGTCTCTCGCGCAAACTATTAAGTTTAGGAAACAACTTAATAGTTTGCGCGAGAGACTATATAGTATAGTTTCGGAAAAAAGTGGCTGTGACATACGGACGGAAAGACAGACATGACGAATTTATAAGGGTTCCGTTTTTGCCATTTGGCTACGGAACCCTAAAACGGTTACATAGAAATGACGCTTTCTCGAAAACAATATAATAAGGTGGTTTTATAAGTTAGGTATGGGTATTAGATTATGAACGTTAAAGACATTTCTTTTGATAGAAGACTGTTCTTTTTTCTTTTTTTTTGACTTGCTTATTTAAATATAGACTTTCATCTTGATTCAGTTGTGGTCAACCAAACTAGAGTACTAATACAGGTAGTTTGGTGATAGAACGGAATAGTGACGAAATTATTTGAAGACATTTCAACTAACATTCAGTCCCTAACAACAGTCAAATCAAGTACAAAAATATTGGATCACTTTATTTTTTCATCATAATTTTATTTGAAGTAAAATATTTGACTTTATTTTCTTTTTGGTACACAGGCCTAAACAAACAAAATCGTTTCTAATGAGTTACTTTAGCAACTGTGAGAATTTATCTTTCTCCTGCAATTTAAATATTTTTATAAAAAGGTATGTAACTAATGTACATTTACAGAATCAGTGGCATTCTAGTTCTGTTGTGTCCTAATTAGTCTATTTTCAACCGACTTCCAAAAAGCGGCGGTTCTCAATTCGACTATATTTTAAGTAAGTATTTTAGTATACAGGGTGTAAACAACCTCATCATGAACTACTCATTCAACTAATCATTCTGTATATCAAACTAAGTAACTTTCCGCAAAAATTATTGCTGGGAAACTATTTTTTTTTTGAGGTTATAAATCAAGTTTTGTGGTAGAATTCAATGAAACGCACTTAAAACATTGTGCTGATGGATGGATTGGATAGTACAGGGATCGTGGAGGTGTTAAAATCTTACAATTAAAACTTGTATTTCAAAAAAAACAAACTTATCAAAAAGTTGTAACTTTGACCTCCCATATTTCCGTAACTAGAAGGTTCCCAGGTATGGTGTAAAACAAAAAAATGATCGCAATGATGGGGAGAACAAGTGCCTTTCGGCTTCGTGAAGAGGTGTTTTACACCCTTTATATTCTGTTTATAAAATACTCGTTTTAGACATGGAGTTGCGGACACCAGCCCATTATGCATCATCATCTGCCCAGCCTTTCCCAACTACGTTGGGTTCGGCTTCCAGTCTCACCAGTATGCAGCTGAATACCAGTTCTTCACATGGAGCGAATGCCTATCTTTTCTCCACAACCCAATTAATACTGGGTAATACGATACTCCTTGGTAAGACTGGTTGTCCGACTATTTGGGCCAGTAACCAGCCCGTTATACAATACAATCAATAATTCTTTATTGAGTTCGAACCCAGGTAGGTATTTCTGTAAATTACTCAATCAATATTGCTCTCGCTATGAAGAAAAATATCGTGAGCCCGGGCCTGTTCGAAAGAGATACCGCGGCCCCGGAACGTAAAAGGCGAGGAAGGAACATGGATGGTTTTTAGTCAGTAAGAGTCTGACACTCCCTCCCGCTCCGCCCAGAGTGGGGGGGGTGATTTGATGATTTCCCATCCTTAAAAAAAAAAAAAAAAAAAAAGGCATCCGGCTTGTCCAAGAACCTGAAATTCGGTAACGTGTGTCTGTAACCGGGCGGGCACTGGGCACGCGTGATTGATAACGTTCTTCTGCAAAATGGGGGCATGACGCCGTCTCTTCGCGTGTGCAATAGTTTAATTATGTTTTATGGTTTTAATAAATATGTATGTTAGTCTTTAGGGTATATATATGATATCGGTCTTTTGTTACCTGAATTAATGTAATACATGCTCATCACACAAACATTTTCTCTTACCGGGATTCGAACCCAGGACCCTAAGAACGTAATGTATTTACATTACGAAACATTAATTCCAAAACAGCATATTGACGAAGCTTGGACTTACAGTAAAGATAACGCATATTACAGAAGAAAAAAAAAAGAGCTAGATGATTTTATCAAATACATGGTCAATCAATGGCATACGACTGACGACTGGATAAAGGTTTGGAACGTGAATAATGTATTACATAGGACCAACAATGTCACTAAAGCCTGGCCTGAAGCAATGGACGATTTAATAAATTAATTTAAAAAAAACAACCATCTCTGACGATGCTACTGACTGTACTGCAAAACGACGCTAAGCGTGCTATGTTAAAGTACGCAAAATTACGATACACTTAGGTCCATGTTCACCAAAAAGATGAGAGACGTTTATCTAAAAACAGCTGTTTATAACACATTTTTGTATGAGAACATGTCACATTGACAGCTGTTTTTAGATAATCAGGCTGTTATCTTCTCGGTGAACATGGACCTTAGAGCAGCAAAGTATATTTCCCGAGACAGATGGATATCATTCGTGTTAGAACAGCTGGAAAATAACACAATAAATGTCGGACACTGTCTAAAAATTAAAAAAATAGTTATTGTGCCTACTTTATTTTTGGTTACTATTAATATAAGAAGGTGTTGTTTTAATTTAATTGGACGTTGTTTGAGTTTATATTGGATGAATTTTATTACATTTTAATTTCTATTGGTTTGGAAAAGTACATAAAAACAAAGTTTCGAAAAATATTTCATTTTATTTCTTGTCTACTTAGAAATTATTTAATTTTTAAATTTATTTTATTTAGTTTTTTTTTGTTTATTATTTATTACGGTGTGCAGACACCGTGCTCTGTTTCGATTTTGTTTTTTTTTTATCATGTCGCCACGGATATCGTGATCAATATCGTGACACGATAACGAGGGAAACGGATAACGATATCAGTGGATACAACTCGCCGTGATAAAGGCTAACGTGATCTGATACTGTGATCGGTGGAGACATGCCCATGCGAGGACCTCCGATGTTGATTATGTGGGTAAATTTGATTTTACACCGTTCTCTTTGTACCAAACTACCATTAAGTTTCACTGCTCCAAACTACAGAGTTTAGTGCATTAAGTTCCTCTTTAATAACAGCATTAATATCAACACAGTCTAAACAATCAGTGTCTCTGAAATCGGTATTAGTGCACAGTTTGCGCACCCTTTGTGCACACGAAACAGAAAGTAAAATTAAGCAAATGCGCACAATAGAGCGCGTAATAATAGATGGGTGTTTGTAATTGTGCGCGCTGTAAGCTGCTGTAATTGCAATGTGCATCATTAGGACGAGGGAAAGGGACCTCCGATCTTCTGTCCCGCTCCAACAAATTAACTAAGCTTTAGTTTCATATCGTTTGGAAAATAAAAGTACGGAGGCTAAGCCTAGTTGCTATTAGCCTTCTAGTTTTATTCCTTCAGACATTTAAATCCTATCAATGATTTAAGATTTTCTATAAGCTTTATCGTCAGCTCTAAGTTATCTAAATACAAGATTACAAATGATAAAAGAACTACAAAAATCTTTTAAAATGTCTAGGATTTTTTAAATCCCGCTCCACGAGTTTCTTTTCAAGCGCCATCTAGTGACGGTGACACCTCATCGGCACCAAATTAAGTGTCGTTCGTTATTCAGTCGCATGTTAAAGGTGCTGGCTATACAAGGAGACATTCTAATTACGGCAGCGGGCGTGGCAGCCCTTCCTCACCTGATTAAGGCATCAAAGATTCCACCGTGAGCCAGTTTCTAATTATTTGGCCTTACCGCGTCGCCTTTATGCTACGGAGGGCTATTCAGCCCAACACTCAATAAACCGAGCCATTAAAAAGGACGCCACTATCCTCTAACAATCAATTTTACACTTAATTAAAAACTTTTGAGATTTGATCGAGGTTTTTTTACTGTCAGTACATTAATTAAAATTAGTTTCAGTTTGCTTTCAGTAAATAATTGAAAGTGTAATTTTTCCATAAAATTACACACTGTCAAAACATCATAAATATTATCGATGGCTTTATTGCCGCTGCTTTAGATATAAAACAACCTAGCTGGCACGAACAAAATATTTTATACGTAGCACAAAAAAAAGCACAAAGATGGAACATTAAATATTAATAGCAACTCGTTTTGGCTTGAACGTTCGCCTTAGGTAAACTGTACCGGAGTTTCGTCGTTCGTAGCACCTTGTCCTCTTCAAATCGTATATAATAATGAGACAAGCTCCCGTCCCTTTGAGGAAATTTTTAATGAAACACCCTAGAAAAGTTATAAAAGCCTCGTCTATCTTTTAAAAAGTAATTGAGCCTGGCAGAGAGCCGCTTTTCAAATGATTTGCGGGTTTTGTTTTACAATCATTGCGAAAAGTTACCAACTTTAAACATTAATTTCGTAATCAGAGAATACGGACAAATATTTTGTTTGAAGTAAAAAGTCGGAGTATTCTCGTCAATACAAAGGCTTGATAACCAGATACCTATCAAACTTATATTTGAACATTTAAATTTAGTTTTTGTTATTGTTTAGAAGTTCTAATTACTTACAAAGACGATTAAAACGTTTACAAACAAATGGAAAATCAGTTCTTTTGTACTTATTGTTTGTATCAATATTAAATTCACCGTCCATTCTCGTCTTTAGTAGGATATATATCTACCTACGTAATTCAAATTTCTAGTTCCCACAAAATAAATATCTTTTAGTCAATTTTCCCAACTTTCATGAAATAAAAACTGCATAATATTGCCGTGTTTTCTTTTTACGAGATTAGCATAGAAATACATTTGTGGCTTCATAAATTAAAATTCAAACTTTTTACCATTTGAAACCTCAGTTTTGAATTTAATTTCTCACAACGGATGTAAGTTTTCGCGCTTGGAATTAACGAAATTAGTGAAATTGCTATTAGGGGGTGTGAAAAAATGTAATTATGCCCTCGGCGGGTCATTAACAATAGTTAGAACGCTCATGGTACTCTCGCACTCGCTGTGGGCGAGCCGAGTTATTGCAGTGTGAATTGCACTTTATACTAAATTTTAAAACCTTTTTTTGAAATCTGTTTCGCGACTACAATTATTATTATGATGCAAAATTTCTTGCTGAAAATAAACGAGGTTTTTTATTGAAGAGATTATTATACTTTTATTAACCATTTTAATTTTTTTATAAATTGAGTCTTAAAATTATCCCAAATTAGACCAAAAAGTGAGTAAGTTTGAAAACATTTTATGTCATTGGCAAGATAAGCTAGATATTTCATTATAAGACTTAACCACTGTTCTTAATTTGCTAATTTACGACACAATCAAGATTTGAGTAATTATAAAATAAACAAAGCTGGCAACAATTCAAGATAATCAGGCTCATGATTTACCATTAAATGCAAGGACGCCAAGTCCCAAGTCTCTTTGTCGAATTATTGACGCCATAAAACTGAAGCTCTAGTGATAGCCGACAGAGCGCCTTATTCTTGGCAAATAATCGAACGACGGCTAACAATCAGATAGTCTGTTGAGAGACAAAAGAATATTTTCTAGCCTATTATCTAAATTATAGCCGGGCAAGAAGGAGAAAGACAATGCTGGCTCCCACTCGGCTTCGTCTTATTTTAATTGCTTCGTCCCAGGAGCTGTATTGCGTTTTATGAACGGAATAACACCAGCTGGAGGATTCGTGTTATTTTCCTAAGCTTCTTTAGATACGACAAGCATAAAATGTTTACTAATTAAGTGTAAACTATTGAGTTAACTAGTTTCATAATGTTGGTGTATCTACAAAGGTGGTGCGGCGATGTGGGTGGATACACGTGGCGGCGACGTGGCCCTTTGTGCAAAGAAATCCAGTGGGCCTGACGCCGGCAACAAAGTGGTTTCATACATACGGACGTATGCGAACCAAGCAACAGAGAAAATTAAATTACAGAGCTTCACTTCGAATGTGAACAAGATGTTTGTTTTGAAATGGTAATGCGCAAATCGTGTTTTGGAACAGATAGCACCTAAATGGTGTTACAAAATTAAGAAAAAATCATCAGTAAAAATCAGAATAGCGGTCATTGCTCTTTCCCTAACATCTTTTTGTACGAACCAAAACAAATGAAACAATCGTTTCTCATTAAAAAAATAAAACCGACTTCAAAAACACAAAAATGTGAAAAAAAACTTTCGAAAATAAGCTTTACAAGTCGGTGACCTTTATTTCATTGATTTAGTTTTTTTGTCACCGACTTCTGAAGCTTATTTTTGAAAGTTATTTTTCACTTTTTTGTGTGTTCGAAGTCGGTTTTATTTTTTGCAAAAAAGTTTTTATTTTTCACTTTTGTGGTTCACATGTGCTTACCCCTTCATAGCGTAAAGACGTGATGTTATGTTATGAACTAGTGTAAACAATAGATAGACATGATATTTCAGCAATCCCAGCCCATTTGCTATTATTTATTGAGGAGTTCCGTTGCCTATCTCCGAAGTTCTTCATCAGATCTTCACCAAATTGAAATGGGATCTCTCCGACACTCTTCCTAAAACGACACAAATCACTTCAAGTGTGCCTATAAAATTTGAAGAGTTCTCTCTGTTTCTCCAGGATCCCATCATCAGATCCTGACTTGATGATAATGGGACCACCTGGACAGTATAACTTTTCAAACAAAAAAAAGAATAATTCAAATCGCTCCAGCCATCTTCGAGTAGGTAATCGGGGAACACACATAAAAAAAAAGGTTACGGCGAATTGAGAACCTCCTCCTTTTGGAAGTCGGTTAAAAGGACTGAACAGGCTTATTGTTAGATTTCAAAGTTAATAACTTTAATAAATGTAGGTAGGCCAAAGACCGCTATTACGACCTTAACTGATAGCAACAATAGAAACTGTTTTCTTATGAAGGTAAATGTGTCTATGCAGATACTTACAAAAATACAAAATAAATAAATAATAAATAAATATCGCTGGACATTAACACACAGCGCCATCTAGTGCCACACTAAGCAAGGCTTGTGTCGTGGACACCAGATAGTTGATATACTACATATTATATACATTGTTTTGGTTGTAAATACATACTTATTATACAAACTAGCTTCTGCCAGCGGCTTCGCCCGCGTGAAGTTTCAAAATTGGGGTTGAGTGAGAATATTATAAACGTAAGAGTAAACAAATATAATAATAACAAATCTCCGAACTGCTAAGCTATCGGGAGTTACACGTGTTATTGTGAGTCAACTATAAAAGATAGACATATGCTGTCTTGGGATATTTTTTATATAATTTTATGTGGAATATTTCCGTTATACATGATTTCTATGTAGCTTTAACCATTAAGGCTGCACACGCGACGGAAGCTAAAAAAACCAAGTAACTTCTCCCGTTTTCCCAACATTTCCTTTCACTACTCTGCTCCTATTAATGGTAGCGTGATGAAAAGTATACTATTACCTGCTCAGGAGTATGTAGAATAATTGTACCAAGTTTCGTTAAAATCCGTCGAGTAGTTTTTTTTTCTATAAATAACATACAGACAGACAGACAGACAGACAGACAGACAAAAATTTTACTGATTGCATTTTTGGCATCAGTATCGATCACTAATCACCCCCCGATAGTTATTTTGTAAATATATGTCATGTACAGAATTGACCTCTCTACAGATTTATTATAAGTATAGATAGATAAACATCCATGACTCGGAAACAAATGTCCATGTTCATCACACAAACATTTGCTCCTACCGGGATTCGAACCCAGGACCCTATGAACGTAAGGCAGCCTCACTACCACTACGCCATTCGAGTCGTCACCGAATAAACACCGAACATTTAAATAACAAAAATAGGAATATATCTCAGCTTTGTGCCAATAAAGCAGCATTCTTTCCACGAACATATTTTTGCTGCTTGTACCAATACAGGAAAAGCTGATAAACGTATCAACGGATTAATATGAAATATTGGCGAAAAGCAACATAAGTGAGAGGAAATATTGGCCGTTAGCTTCCTTCGGGGAAATCCGAGCAGGCGCTGTGCAACACAGTCGTATTATTATCTCCAAAGTGCCTTTTATTCATATGATTTCTATAATAATACAGAAGAAGAATGCAGAAGCACGAAAATATAAAACTTTTAGTTTTAGAATATAAATTAACCGTCATTGACTAAATAACAACATGAAAAGAGACGTTTTTGTAAATCAATCGCAGTTTGATCTGCTTCTGCTAAGCATTTTTTTAATGTAGTATTTGTTATGTATAACAATCAGGCATCATCTGTCAAGACGCAATGTGCCAATTTATGAGTATTATTGCTGTAAGTAAAGAGTTAAATGTGTAGCATAACAATAGATTCCAACTTTGAATTGAAAAAGTACTTAGCCTACGTCCTAATGGGTAGACAAAATACAGACAGACAAGCCTTGCGTGTCTAGATAAGGGTTTCTACGGTCAGGCATTACCAGTCTACCTACACAAAAACGATAATTATCTATACAGATCAGATCATACTGTGTATCTGTCTGTATACAGAGTGTATTTTTCAAGGGGGCGTGGCTAAATCCGAAACTATGTGTAATTAAAAACAAAAAAAAAAAATGAGACTCGGGTGTGACATTGATGAAAAAGAGAAAGATATCCAATGGTGCAGTTTTAGTTTCCATTAAAATCAATTCTGATATTTTTTGAGTATTTATCGTTATAAGTACCTCATAATTTCTGATTTAATTTCTGCCATCACGCCCGCTTGAAAAATTCATCCTATGTATAAACAAAACCTATACAGGCGTTCACTAATTGAAGCCTAAATAATAAATCTAAAACATCGAAAGAGGTTATATTAAGTACTTAAAACCTCGAACATTTTAGAGAGCGTGGGCGTCATGGTGAAGTTTAAACTAAATATTCTGATTTTATGCTCCAGATATCCTACAAACAGCCACTTTTAACATTAAATCTAAAAGCGTATTAATAATTTCGTGTTCAAACTTAGTTTTCGATATTTAATAACTTGTAAATTAAAATCAAGAGCGAAGATTATCGAGATTTAAGTTTGGTGAAAACTTATAACTTGTTGATGTAGTTTTCTACATTTTCACTTATTTCGAGAACTTGACGTAAGGCCGCGTCCTAACCAAAGCGTCGTTGCTTTCATTTTTTTTGGCGAAATCAACGCGTTGCATCGGCGTTGTCAAGTCGCGTCGTCGTACCGTTATACATGATCTTACCAAGTGCAAAGTGTTCGCGCGACCAATCGCTTTGGCTAACTGAAAAAGTTCAGGGTAATTTTATAACCGATATTAAAATTACGTGGTCAATATTTTTTATTTTGTAATATCTAATATTATTTAATCAGCCGGTTAATTTATTTTAAACACATACTAATTATTTACACAGGAACTCTATAGTAGAAATAAAAACATGTACAAGTATAAAAAGGGTTTACAGGGCGTCGAAAAATAATTTGTTTTTTTTTTATTATTATAGTTAATACTATAATAATAAAAAAAGTCGCGATACCTTTATCGTACACTATGCTCTTTTTAAATTAAATTGCTCTCTGCAACTAAAGTGATTCTCGTCGAAAGCATTCACTCAAAGAGTTTGACTACAAGTAGTCGTAATTGATTACTCGTTTTTTTCACTACTTTGAATTTAATAAAAACTCAATCACAGTTTTCAGATACACGTAAATCAACTTTATAACGTTCGTTGACTCCTCCATTTATATATATAATCCCTTTCACCGTTCGAATCTGTGTCGTCTTGTCTTAAAGATACACTATAGTGCATAAGTAATGAAAGCCCAACCCTCATCGTCTGTACCCCAGTAACCCATTTTAGATGTCTTAAGAGCACGTCACATGACACGAGTGACGCGTGCGCTTTGTCTCGTGCCTTGAAAGGAACTGAGATAGTCATCGCGGTGCTGTTCCGTACGTTATATTTCTAAATAAATATGACATGACATTTGATATTACTGACAATGTCAAGAGGGCTTCTATCTACCCGCAATTTGGATAATAAAATGTTATGGAACATTAGACTTGACTTTTTAAAGAAAATATCTCGTTGGCCTTTAGTCACAAACGTTAATGCTTAGGATGAGGTCCTGGGTTAAATTTCCAGGCTGGGCAGTGTTCTTGGGCTTTTCCCATCAGAAATATCCAGTAGCTGGTACCCAGGTAATCCATTTTAACGTCACATGACACGAGTGACGCATGCGCTTTGTCTCGTGCCTTGAAAGGAACTAAAATAGTCATCGCGGTTCTGTTCCGTACGTTGTATTTCTAAATAAATATGACATGACATTTTATATTACTGACAATGTCAAAAGGGCTTCTATCTACCCGCAATTTGGATAATAACATGTTATGGTACATCGGACTTGACTTTTTTAAACAAAATATCTCGTAGGCCTTTAGTCACAAACGTTAATGCTTAGGATGAGGTCCTGGGTTAAATTTCCAGGCTGGGCAGTGTTTTTGGGCTTTTTACATCAGGAATATCCAGTATCTGGTACCCAAGTAATCCATTTTATCGTCACATGACACGATTGACGCGTGTGCTTTGTTCCGTGTGTTGAAAGGAACTGAGATATTCATCGTGCTTTAGTCCCGTATGGTAATCTGTTTTTTTTTTACTTGATATTCGATATGATATGACGGAAAATGTATAGAAAACCTCTTTTTAACCTCAATTTGAGAAATAAAATTGAATAAGGCAGACTATTTTAAAATATATTGGGTAAAGCCCTAAATAAATGGAAATATCGACTTTCATAAGAGATTAGTAGTAGCAGTCATTTTCTTATTATAACAATTCTGATTTTACCAATATTTGAATTAAATCTATCAAATAAACTGTTATTGGACTTTAAGAATACGAAATTAAGGCGACTACATGAGCTAAACGCGAGTTTTATAACAACTAAAAGTATATGTGTTGTAAATGTAAACTATTTTATACCTATTAAACCTCTCTGATAAGTTAAAGAAGAAAATACTGGTTTAAATGTGATGTTATAATTCTATCTTTAGCAATGTCACCTTTTAAAATAAATTTTCACAACTATAAGTCGTATTTTTTCCTAGAAATTACAACAATATGATTCACTGCTGTAAACAAGACCAGAAAAATATTTGATATTCTTCATGATATGCTAGCATGATACTGTTTTGAAAACATAATACAATTAAATTGGCTCGATAAAAATAAATCACGAATTTATCTATCAAACAATAAAAAACATACTAATATGCATGCGATCATTCTGATTTTTTGGCAAATAATTCTACAAGCAATACATTAGCATGATACTGTTTCAGTTTTTTAATCCAGTCAATAGTTTTTTTGTAAATCGATCGAAACCACTAATTTCCCGCTATTTATTAAACAAAGTTTGAACCACCACAAATAGAGTTGCTGATTTAGCTCGTCTAAGCGCCTTAAGAGCACTCTTACAGTCCACTAGCGCCGCCAATCCAAAAAATATCATAACTCGTAAATAGAATCAAAAATACAAAGTGTGGTCTATTATTACTGTAGAAAAGGCAATAACGTAATTTTATAACACATTGTCACCACTTGAAATATAGCTGTTTAGCTAAATCGTGCATTTGTAACAAAAACGGCCGTTTATGTTTTGAATGCACGATTTAGCTAAACAGCTATATTTCAAGTGTTGATAAGGTGTTATACAATTACGTTATTGCCTTTTCCACAGTAATAATAGAACATATTTTGTATTTTTGATTCTATTTAAGAGTTATGACATTTTTTCGATTGGCGGCGCTAGTGGACTGTAAGAGGGCTCTTAACTCATTATGTTATCATTGTGCAAAAACTGAAATAAACTTTCACAAAACAATTTAAAAGCGAATAAAAAGAAAAAAAATTGTCAGCTCCGGAATTAGAAATAGTTATTTGTGCAACAAGAGAGCAAAGTGAGTTTTTGCTGCGAGTGTTTATTTTGAATCACGAGTAAGCGAAGGATTCTATGGTTGAATCACGAGCGTAGCGAGTGATTCTAGGTTAGAATCCTGAGCATAGCGAGGGATTCAAAGACACGAGATGCAAATAACTTTGGTCTCGTGTAACACATACAACTTTTCACCTCAACAGCGAGAACAAACAATACAAAACAGTACATTCAACAACATACATACATACACCTACAACATACTACAAACAACATAGTGAGATATAAATAATGAATAGATACTTATTAAATAATGTACAGATAGCAGACCGGCAGGAAGTTATATTCTGCATTTTTACATTATGCTTCAATTCTTCGGATGATAAATAGCAGACTTCGTCACTGGATTCACTCAAATTTTAATGTACTTTGTAGCTAGCGTACATTGACCTAACCATTGCCTAGCGTAACAAAGAATTTTTGAACAGTAAAAATGTTGACCCCGCTACTTTTTTTTAATGCGTTCTGAAACTACACTCGCGGTATTCTGTCTCAATATTAAAGATTGTTAAAACTATAAATAAATAAGGAGATACATGATAAACTTCGTATTTTTTTTTCAACTTTATTCATCATCTTAATTTAATTGTCAAAATTTAATTCGATTATTTGAAATGCAACATTTTTTTTATTTATAACCTAAACACGTAATATACAATATTACAGTTATCGATTTACAATATCGGTATCCGAACGTTTTACTGTTTTTTTTTCTTTTTGTGCCTACTAGTTATGGAATTTGAAAATCGAATTTCGAATCGACTTGTTTCTATCTCTCGCTTTTTTCGTATCGAAGCGAAAGTGACAGAACAAAGTGAAGTTGAAATCATTCAACCACAGAGTACATTATACTATACTGAAAACTTTTGTGAGCAGACTTGCACAGTCCTCGGTATTTAAAAAAAATAATTAAAAAGTTACTTTGTCTCACGCTCGCAGCAAAATCGAATTTTGCACACTGTCTGTAAACAGCAAAACCTGCTTGTTTGAGGTGCTGAGGTGAAAATATCATTTTTTTCTGAGAAATCAAGTAAGTCATCAATATTCGTCCAATTAATCCATAAACAGCTCCACATTCCAAATGCACCTATACTTAAGAGACCTACCCTGTGGTTCCCGGTTTCAAACTCAACCACCCTACCACCTCCCTTGGGTGTCGTAAGAAGCTAAGGGGTTATCCCACGGAAATGGGTACCGGTATTTACCTACAGTAATAACATGAAATTGTGATCACTAAGCCGTCTGCTAAGTGTGATGATTATGGAAATTTTTCTCGACAGTGGAGGTAGCTCGAGGAGACTAAAGTCCACCGTTTTTCTCCAAAGAATAATTTTGATCGAACTATGACTTTTAAAGGAAATCCGCTCTGAGCTTTTCTCGGCAAACTTTCTCAGTAGGTACTATTAAGTTCGTTGGGTTTGATCCCAAAATTACATACGATTTTCTTTAAAAAATAAGTGTAATCACAATCATGCAAAATTAATACACCCTTTGGGGGCTACTTTTCGTTTATTTTTAAATCCTATTTAAGATAAACAAAGTAACATACTAAGGATTTTCGACGTATGAAGTTTCCTTTAAGTGGGTCAATTTTTTATATTGTTTTGGTCATGATAAGAAAGACTTATGCTTTTTAAAGAAAAGCCGATGAAAATATCAAAGAAAACTTTTTCAAATCGTTAGTCTGAGTTTCATGCAATAGATATAAAATTGACTACATTAAATCAGAATTAGATACCACACAATACATAACTTAACATAACCCCGGTAATCCCTGAACGGTTAGGCAGACGTGACATAATATAGGTATTATGTCACGTCTGCCTAACCGTTGTACTAGGGTACACCTACATCATGCCAGTTATGGTTAGGTGCCATGTAATAAGGAGTGAGCTTATTCCCATCAACTGGGCATAAATCCGGGCTAGTCTGGCTGCTACTGAGAAATTCCCTTATGAAAAAAAAACCCTTAACATTTTGTCCAACTAATCCAATCAAACCCAGGACCTCATGGTCGGCTGTCACGCTTGCAACCACTAGACCTACCAGGCAGTCATGTGTCACTAGTATGGTACTGCCATGGCTATTTATTTTAATAAAGTCGCCACCTTTTTTCAATACAATTTCCACAGACAATTTATGTATTTTTTGCGAAAAAACAGTTTTGACAATATCATTTAAGTGTCAAAGGAGCCATGCAGCATGGAAAAAAATCAAAAATAAAGTTCAATTATCATTTAAATTCATTCCTGTATTCAAGTCACATGCAAAAGAAACATAAAGTAACATCGTCCGCTGCCTGACAGCTCTAGTTTGCATCTTTGGCAAAACAGTGCCATAGCGATACCGTCAACTGCTAGTCTGCCAGATAACAGCATGCCAAGCACAAAAGAAACTGGCCAGATAAAAATGAAACGACATAAAACATTCCAGAAAACTGCACCTCTAATATTTTTGCTTTTTAATTTGCTACACTGTCGCCCCACGTTCGTTGGCTTTTTGTTTTCCATTTTCAATTAAAAACGTTCTTTTCGAAATTTGAAATTTCTCTTTTCATCGTTTGTTTACGAATTTGTGTTATAGGCGATATTTCGATTTGTAATTAATTGAATGGGACTGCTCAGGACTTAAGTAGTACCTATAATTGTGTAATTAGAATCCTATAATATTTGGAATAAGTAAGTTAGATATTTATTGACGTCAATGCCCAAAAATTTGAAATTGTTTCTAATGATTTATTAAAATCCGTCGGGCATACCCTATGATTATAAAATAATCAACCTGTATTTTAATTAATTAGGTAGGTAAAAACTAATTATAGTTTGGCTAATAAATTGAACCTTCAGAAAACCTTTTATATAGGGTCTACCAACTGTAAATATTAGCAAGGTACCTACTGAAAAACTACTTCATTATAAGCAACAGTTGTATTTCAGTCGGCAGACAATCCAACATATACACGCGTAGGTACTTGATGTAGATCCGTATTCCATAGTAACGCACGGTGAAAATAAGCTGCGAATTTTCACACCCTCGCTTTTAATGGTCTGGTTAGCAATACAGACAGCAGAAAAAAATTCAGTGACAAACACCAAAAATTATAATAAAAAAATAAAAAAAATATTTTGCTATTATAACACGTTTCAAGTTCACGGTTGAAAAATTAAAAGTATTTTTTTCCAAGGTTTCTTAAGTTGATTTACAATATATCTACTTCTCAGTTTCACGCAAATAACGCAGAAACCGAGTGTACGAATAAATACGGGCCATCAATATAAAATCCAATCAGTGAGGTAAACATTTTTACCGACGGTACGATCTAATTTCGCGTGCCGCCACCTCCGTCGCCTCTCCACAATCCACAAAGTAGCGAAAGTGGCGCAAAGTGCGCCGCGCAGACAATCCGACCCAGCCATTGTTGTCTTTGATTTAGCCACCGCACTGCATCTAACCCGCAACGTACTGCACACGCAAATAACACCCACATACGCACTACATCGCACTACCAACATAACCTTGCCTTAAAATAAAGAGATCCCTTCGTCCTTTCATAATCATCCTGACGAACGAAATTATAAAAAACTCCAAATTCCAAATGGTCCAAAAAATCACTCGAGATTAAACGACAAAAACGCGGGGACATTTTCATTTCATCACGTCGTTCATATTAACTTAGAGAGCTACCTAAATATGCACGCAATTTTCATCCATTCCATTCCTAATGACTTTCACTGACACGGCGCAAAACCCCTCATTTTACACTTTGACGCGTTCACTTACGCCTAGTCCTGTCGCGATGACATTTTCCAATGGAAGCTAAAATAAAACGAGAGCGAAAATGACAGCTTTGTTCTTTTCAAATAAAGTCTAAATTCGAATGGAAGGGACCGTCGAGCAGGGTGACTTTTGTCTATTCTGGGTCTTCAAGGATAAAGTATAATTTGTGCCGGAAGTAATACAACGCAAGTCGACTCAGCTATTATCAAAATGGAACCGTGTTGTTGTCATATTACAGTAGTAAACAGCTTGGCAACGTGAGATAGTTGTGGTTCGTTTAGTTTGGTAGTTTCCGCAGTCGGATCGTTTTGTCTATCGGTAATATGAGACTCGGTTCGCACCTCTGAACAACAGAGCCTTACCTTTTTTCACACTTTATGAAAATACGTCTCTATAGAGTCAGCATGTGTGCCCGCGGTGTTAAGTTACGCATTATTCGTGTTAGCACAGCTACGGTGGGGAAACGTAAACGTAGTTAATTAATATTTGATGAATATGGTACAAGTAGGTTTGTTCGAAAGTTGTCTGGGAATATCGATGTTACATCTACTACTAAAATATTTTCAAACTTTCTCTAGTAGTTTATGGAATCTATCGGCAAGTTAAATTTTCCCAACGTATTCCTATAAAATAATAATGAAGCTAGTCACGAATACCTACCGCTGACCAATATTCGACGCGGGACCGTTGCGTGCCATGGATTCCTCGTCCAAGTATGAAATATGGAGTTGGAGAGACACCGGCTTATGTGACTACCTAGCCGCTGTTATGAGGAAATTCTAAAACTAGCCATCATAATGTAGTGGAAGAACTTGATACACGAGCTTCTGGAACTATTTTATTTTACGCTGAAAATTGTTTCACGCTAGCTAAAATAACAGCGTTAAACGTTCGAAAATTCACGTTTAAAACTAGGGACTATATTCGGCACGCTTAATTAATTTCAACGTCCAAAATATAGGTATTGTATTTTAGCGTACTAAATCACACTACTCGTTCTGAACGAGACCACTACATTTTAAGAGGATTACGCAGGAGGCTAATTCAAAATTGTTATATGGAATGATGGCCCAATTTCGTCCCCATTTTACGGTAGGGGTGGTTGGTAAAAAGCAGTATCGCCCGAGGTGATCATGTCATGTGGGAGACATTCCCCTTTCCCGGGCTTCTCTACTTGTTCAACATGCTTTCACACTTTTGGGCATCCGAAACGGCAGGGGAAAACCTCGGCCTATGAGAAAAGTTTATGAATTCAACAAATGTTTACTGTACTGAGAAAATATTTCATTTGGAGTTACTGACGTTGTACTATTGTTGTATCTTGACTAACAATGACGGATTTGGAGTTCAACCTTTTCGTATATAATAAAACACGGATTTTATCAGGTAACTTGCTTTTTTTAAAGTTTATTAATGATGCAACCCAGTATATTTTCATAACTTAGGTCAAAAGTAATGAACCTTCGGACATAAAATTACTTAATTTTTGATATGCAAGCTGAAAATACTGGTTACTATGGCGAATATGAAACAAATCCTTTGTCGTACGGTAAACAAAAGAAACTAGATATTATTGCGTATGAAAATAAAAGAATAATATCCTTCCTTTATGTAAAATTGTTACAACAATAAGGTTGATGTGAGCCAAATATTTTTTGCTACGCTCTTGAGAAATCAGACAAGATATACAGTCATGTGCACACACTGTGAAATAAGGTTTTGTTCGGAAAAAATGTTTTGATATTGCACTGTAATATTGTACTATTATTTTCATGATAACGTTGTGTGAAGTTAACAATTTTATATTTGGATTTTAAAATATTTTGCTTTCTTCATTATATCTGTACTGAACATTTTATACACGTGTTTTGATAAATGTGAAAACTTTCCTCATAATTTTCTTTTTGGTTTAATACCATGAGATTCTTTTAAGGAAAAACATAAATTAACAATCTTAAGTTGAACTGTTACATTGCTTTATTTGTTAACAAACAATTTGCCATAAATATACAACACAAACTGAAAAAAAAACAAAATGTTTGCATAATCTCAAGGAAATTGTTTGAACTTCAACAATGTAAGAATTAATCCAGCAAACCATTTAGAAAGTAGGCATTGTTACAGTACAAACAACGTTGTGTGCAGGCTGATTAATTAATCAAATTGAATTTCTTTGTTATTCAAATATTAACCTAGCTAGTCATTCCTTGTGGAAACATAAATAAAGATGATTGCTAACAAATTCTGTGTAATTAATTAAAGTTATACTATAATTTTAGTTGCGTATCTACATAAGTTGCTTAAATGGAACAGCTCTGTTTTGTCGTCGTTGATCCATAGCGCTTTTAATTTGATATTTGTTAAGGGTTTTTGGAATCTGTACATGACATAATAAAGTTTTTGGTAAAGGTCTATGGTCATTATGGTACATGATAATTTATATTCTTTTACGTAACATGTTCGTTTTATCTACCCTAGAGTTTCTTAAGTAGAATGCAAGATAGCAATTGATGATATTTCATGACCTTTGACTTAAACTTAACAGAAACGTTCGAAACGAAAGCATTCTCAAAAACCACCACAAGCATTAATTTTCTAGATAGTGTCTCTGAATGTTTAATTATGTCTGGCACCAACTAACTACTCTGTAAATGTATTAAATATAAGCTGATAGCAATGTAAATTGTCTGTCTAAATATCCTATAATCTAGTAAATTTGTAATAGTCTTCCGAATTTAAAACAAATAGAAAAGTTGCATTCATTTTTTCCCTTTTTCATATTGGTTCATCTTACATGTAATTTTATATTTTTAACTAGCTGACCCACGCAAATTTGTCTGCGTCACATAAAACGAAAGGAAAAAAAATCCCCGTTTTTGCAACATTTTTCATTCTTGCTCCGCTCCTAATGGTTGCAGCGTGATGTTATATAGCCTATAACCGTCCTCAATAAATGGACTATCCAACAAAAAAAGATTTTTTCAGCAGCTCCTGAGATTGACGCGCTTAAACAAACAAACTCTTCAGCTTTATAATATTAGTACAGATTATTTTAAAAAACAAAAGCACAAAAACAGTACATACAAATTAGATGCTAACCAGTTTCGGGAAAAGGGTCCGAGCTATAATTATTATGAGCCTGTTATAAACCACAGCAACGCAAAGACCTCCGATGCGTCTTTCCATTTTTCCGATTCAGCCTAATCCTTCAGGTATGACCGCAACTCACCACACCATCTCCTTCTAGGGCTACCGAATGGCCTATTCCTGTCGTTAGCGCCCCGATCTAAAAGCTACTGTCACCTATTATTCTGACTCTGAATGAAACAAGTACTTACTCCAAACAAAAAAACATGTATTTCCGGCGTGAAATGCTCCACATACAATAACCAAAGCGTGCGTAGCGTACTTCAAAACAAAACAACAACGAAACAGAATAGGACCAAGAATTCAAGTAATCCTATTAATCATCTTTGAAATTCAATACATTGACACGTTACCGAGCGCAGAGAGTGGGGTCGGCCGTTATCGACATTCCATGGATTTTATGATGTTTCAGTTTCTATAGACAGGCATGGGAGGGGGGGATAGTTGGAATATCACTTAGCTATTCGGATATGCAAATCGGCAATCGGTATGCCGTCTCCGACGCTATTGGTTTGTACACACAGCAGTTTGTTAGCGTTCACGATACGGTGTTTGTGTAGCTCGGTGCTTGAATTATTCATAATCAACTATTGTAACATATTTCGGATTAATATAAACGATAAATTGTCAAACAACCTCAAGGTTATGAAATAATAGACGGCATCTTAGTCATTTGGATTGTAATTCTCTTCTGAATCTTGCTTGATAAATCTAAATCTAGTCTTACTGAATAAACAGTTTCTGTTAGGAAAAAGTTACTCTTTTGAGTGCAGCGGTGTGGCCTGTTGGTTGCGGCCTTGATTTACGAACAGCAAGTAAGTCGTGAGTAGACTCTATGAGAGGGAATGCCCATTCCCTCTCATAGAGTGGAGGAGTAACGATGATGAATACTTCAACTAATTAGAATCAATCCACTTTGACCGCCGCGGTCGAACTATAGAAAGCTTTCACTGGGCTTACCGAAAGGATTGTTTCAAAAAGATACATAATTATAGATAATGGTACTATTTATATTTGTATCTGTTGTTATTTATATAATCAGTGCGTTATGATAATAAAAAACAATGTTTGTAATGGCATAAGCCCAAATGCGTGATGACGATTACAAAGGAGGTTTGTTTAAAGCTCAAATAAAGTAGATGTTTACAGATTTAATACATTATTTGACACATACATGTTTGCAAAGATAGGTGTCAAATATTTTATCGAACTTCAAGTAACCTTCCAATGAACTCAAGTTAATTCACGTTAAACGCCAACATTCATGTTTCACTGATGTTAATTATTTCAATTATCCTAGTAAATTAATTTACTAAGTCTGTATGTGATGTAAACTTAATTTTAATTAAGCATGTTACCATATCTGATCGCGTGTAAATTATAAAATTAGAAGAAAGATCATAACTATTTTAAATATTGTTGGAAAATCTTACAGCTTTGTGAAACTATTTGAGAGTTCCACTGAAGACAAACATAGCAATTATCTTAATTTTCTGAGAGAAAGTAATAAAAATCAAAACCCATTTCTCCATGGTTGTTTTTTTAAGGGAGGAAAAGTCTAATATAATAATATGCAGTTCAAAGGAAATACCGACGAGGAATAGTAATACTTTCGAGTACTTTATGGATTTAAGCGTCACATTTTTAAGGCGACAAAACGTGACCAGCATCTGCGAGGGGCCATTGTTCGGTTTCAACCAGTAGACCAGAATTTTATAAGTTTTTTTTCTTCTACATAAAAGAGAATTCACTTATTTGAGTTACTGCTACGTAATAAATTCAGGGTGGGGGGGAGAGGCGAGTTAATAAAAGAAGATAACAATGAGCAAAGCCTTCCGTTTGTTGATTAAGTGACTTGTGAACCAAGTGGGTGACTACTTATCTATACTAATCTATACTAATATTATAAAGCTGAAGAGTTTGTTTGTTTAAGCGCGCCAATCTCAGGAGCTGCTGAAAAAATCTTTTTTTGTTGGATAGTCCATTTATTGAGGACGGTTATAGGCTATATAACATCACGCTACAACCAATAGGAGCGGAGTATAAATGAAAATTGTTGCAAAAACGGGGAATATTTATTTCTTTTGTGGGGTTTTTCTCTTTAATGTGACGCAGACGAAGTTGCGTGGGTCAGCAAGTTCACAAATAATTTGAAAGGAAGTTTTTTTTTTAAATCGAAGAGTAAAAACTCGTTGAACGACCTGCAAATTACTTTTAGAACTAACCAATTTAAGTGCATCAATAAAAACCAATTGTATCGCATTTTAAGATCATAAAAAGAACAAAAGATGGAAATACTTAACCTTGAAAGGTCTTGTAGCTTTTGGTGAACACAGACTGTGCCTATGTTTAATTCTAGTCTGAAATTAATTGTCTAGATCGATCTGTGTCTGAATACTGGGTTAGTAAAGAGCACTGGGCCTGAATCGTACATAATTTATCCCTTTTAATCCTATTGTCCTTTAATTAAATTAGTTTTTCGCCTTCTTGATTTACAGACACGATTAACAATCCTAATTTGGGACGCAATTCATTTTTATAAAAGCTTCGGTTTTTTATACAGACCTTCACATTTGAATGACCGTCTGTTTTGAAGCCTCCACCAAATAAGTTACTTATAACCGCTTTCTCAATACTTAGATGTTATTTTTAAATGATGGGGAACGTCTCTTGTTTAAGTCCCATTTAATAGGTACGAGTCTATTGCTATCTATTGAGAAATTCCTAATAGAAAAACTTAATAGCAATTTGACCGGCCCGGGAATCGAAACCAGAACCTCATGCTCGGCAACAGTCGTGATTGCGACGAATAGACCAAAGAAGCAGTCACATAATCACTCCAAAAAATGTAGGTGTTGTATAGGCATTTTTTTTTTTATACTTATAACTAGAACCGTGCCTAGTTGATTTATAAAGCTTGACTCAGGTGGTAGGTCTGTTCGAAAGACTTACCGTGGCCCCGGAACATAAAGGGCGAGGTAGGAACATGGATGGGTTTTAGTCAGTAAAAGTCTGACAATCC